>JADMNL010000032.1:128267500-129510500 GCA_016271365.2 Neoceratodus forsteri | reverse complement strand
GAGTCCTGAGAAGGATGAAACATGTGTCTGTGTTTTCTGTTCTCAGCCTTTGAAACAAACAGAAGACTGCTCCAAATAGAATGCTTGTGCCTGGTCAGAACCGAAAATAACCGGCGCCAAGCTAAGGGGGAAGTGCTACTTCACTTTAATAAAGTGCATTTGCACCATCCAGTGAGATTTTTAACTGTACTGTACTGTCCTGTGACTTATTACTTTTTGTATGCACGTGATGAATTACTTTCCTCTTAGCTTGGTGCTGGTCTTTCTTGTTTGCTTGTTATTGGCCTTTGCAGATTATGTTGGAGGTCCTTTGGCACCATGCACTCCCTTTTAAAGAAGAACCAAACTAAATGTTCATGGTGATTTGCATATATAGCCCATGATGCTTTGCATTATGGGGATGCATGTATTTCATTGAAACCTGGCTTTGTTTCCAGTGCCCTTTATGGGTAATTCTTTCCTCAATGCTTTTGTGCTGAGGTTCTTTGTCTATTTAGCTTGCTTTCCTATTTTGGGCCCACCATAATCCAAACCCATAGAACCACATAAGGACAAGTTCCTTTTTCCTTGGGGTGAACAACAGATGAGGCAAACCGATGAGTGCTGAGCAGAACAAAACTTCTGTCTCTGTCTTCTGGTCTCAGCCTTTGTAGATTGTGCGAGAGGCCCTTTGGCACCATGCATTCCTGCTTAAAGCAGAATCATCCTAAATGTCCATGGTAATTTGCATATATAACCCATGAGCATTATGGGGGTATGTGTGATTTTGGATTTCTCCATTTCCAATACCCTTGCTTCAGTGCTTTTGTGCTGAGGTTCTTCGTCTTATTAATTGAATCATATTTGCCCACATTTAGCAGTTACTAAGATCCTTCTGATAAAGTTATGCATGCAGTTTTTCAGGTACCTAGTGCCAATGGTGGTCGGGTTGTAAGCAGAGAAATATTTTCAAAAAAGTTCACAAAAAATTAAATTGCCAGACTTTGAACCCTTGTAAGCTCAAAATAACTGATCCAAATATCATGAGATTTGGCATTTCCATTGAACTCCTTACAAAAAGTAGGTACATCAATTTACAAGCCTTGATTTGTAAGAATAGCTGTGTTACGACCAAATAAAAAATGTTGTGAATATTTGCAAAATTATCTGAAATTTCACAATTCACGTTTGCTAATTTTGTATAGCCCTAGTATTTGCTTCTTTGATGTTTGATTTGCAGAAAAAAAATTCTGCAAAGCAGATAGTTTTTCTTGGAGTATATGATTGTCAGATTTGTCTACTCTCAGACAATGCCCCACAAATGACCATGTATGGAAATTTAAGAATTTTTTTTCCTGAAAATTTGATATTGCATGAAAACTCCACAAACCCATAGTTAGTACTTATTTCACCAGCTTTGTAAAATTCACAAATCTGGCAGCGTTTTCCTCCGGCATTTCAAGAAAATTGAAAAGGTGAGCTCTGTTATGACAAAAGGCAGTCTTTGGAAAGCAGTGTTCTTTAGTGGTGAAAGCTGTGAATAACAGTCAAAAATGCCATCTAGTGGTGGAAGCTGTGAGTAGCAGTCAACAAAGTGCTGAGTAATTGTAACAGTTGTAGACCTCTAGTGATGATCAATGCAACAGCACATACAAAAGTCAAAAATCTCTGATCACCTCTCTAGGGAAAACGTTTCCGTAGTTGAATGGTTAAGGCTGGGTCTCAGGTTTGATTCAAAGCAAGGACTGGAGTTATAGCTGCCCAAATAGAGGGGACAGACATAAACTCTATGAAGTTCACACCACAGTACATTGGACTAATACTCTACAACTTCTCAAAGCATCAATGGTCAGATGCATAAGGAACAGGGCAGTAGAGCTGCACAGAATGCATAATTCCACCAGCAGACTTTGTACAGAAAGGGAAATTCCAGTTCTGCAATGCTTTTTGGAATTTCTTTTTAATTTCACAGAATTCTGCAAAGCATTTCTATGTAAATTTGTAACGGTTGAATAAAGCCCTCCCCCATTTGCTATGCAGAAAGAGTTTAAATGCAAGGGTTTGTTCTATACTCTCCTTTTCGGTCTCTTCTCTGTCTGGTCACACAATCAAATTTTCTTGTGAGACCTAAGAACTGATCACTCTGACAGTTTTGCAATTCTCTGCCTTGCACTATCTCTCTGCCTTCCCTTGCTGTTCTGTCTTTTCTTCCCCTTACATATCTGCAGGTATAAAAATATATGTGAATCTTTATGTGGAAATGTCACTGATATTGGGATCCCTTTGTTTAAAAATGTATATAGTTACGTTGTACTGTTGAAATAGAAGCATAGACTTTGACAGCAGATAAGGACCGCTTGGCCCACCTAGTCTGCCCATTTTCCCACCTTTTGGATAAGCTGCAGATCCCAGTTAACCAACAGCCTACTTCTTCCAACCCCCCACCAGAATTGCCTTATGTCTGTCCCATGCACCCTTGAATTCTCCCACTATTTTTGACCCCATGACCTCCTCAGGAAGACCATTTGAAGCGTCCACCACCTTCTCCGTGAAAAAATAATTCCCCACATTGCCCCTAAAATGATTTCAAAAAGCTATTTGGAACTTAAGGGGTTAACCTGAGATGCAGTTTTTAAGTCTTTTGCAGAGCTGTAAATAAGAGGTTAGTTCTGGGTCACTATGTTCTTTTTGCTGCACCTACAAGGAACAAAACTGACAAGAACATTCTGTAAACTTACAAGAACATTCTGTGAGAAGCAGGATCTCTTAATGAGTTGCCAGACAAAGACTTATAAAAAGTGCAGCAATGCTTTTGTTAGAGAGACAAGGAGAGTGAGAGACTGAGAGACTGAAACATGGAATTAAGAGATACCCTCAGAAGAAGGACTTAGTTTTCTCTGTTTGTACTGCCTTTGTAAATAGTTATACTGAATAATTTTTATTTTTATTTTGCTGTTACTGAGAAAAATAAAATGCTATTTGCAAATTTTGAAACTGCTCTTGGTTTTCCTATGCTTCCTGGCCTGTGCCTTGATGACAAAACTGTAGAAGAACTCTTCATGGATTACATAAATTGCTCAATACTCTTCCATGGACTGTAGAAAAGCAATCCATGGTTTATGTAAAAAAATTCTACTTGCTGGTCCAGTGATGAAAAGGGCTGAGGCGCCTAGAGCCTTACCTGTTCCCACACTGGTGACTCGAGTTTGGGAATGGACTCAGGTCATCGGGGGTTGGCTGGGAGGGAGAGAATTGAGTGTCTGAGGGACTGCTCTTCTCTCCCGAGGAGGGGTGGCATGTTGGCCCAGCCTAGGCTGCCCCCAGGTGGAGGCCTGGGGTAGAGCAGCACTAGGGAGGCATGTACGGGAGGGTACTACAGGGACACGTCAGATTGTTGTGCCTCAATGCACGAGTACAGCGCTTCACAGTGGGGGTGGGAGAAAAACCAAGAAAATGGCATCAGAGGGGCTTAATGAAGCCCAGCATGGCTGCTCCTTGCCCGCACTGCCACCCAGTCACCATGCTGGCCCACCTTGGATGTGTTGAACAGGGGATGGAGGACGGCCCTCCCTTCCCAGCCATGCCATGAGGGGGAAGCTCGTGGAAAAACCAACAGATGAGGTAGGTGGCTGGGGTGGTATGGAGTCAGTACTCGGAGCCAGGGACTGGGCTGAAGAGCCGCCTCTCCGGACGTGGAAGAAAAAATGTATATGGAGAAAAGAAAATATTCTGCATTTAAAATTTCAGAATTCTGCATTTGACAGAATTTCTCAGAATTAGGTGGAATGTTCTGAAATTCTGTGGAATTCTATTCCATCAGAATTTGAAAATTCCACTCAGTGCCACAGGGTAGCCAAACTGCTCCCCAGAGAAATTGCTGAGCATAGAGCTGGAAATGATTCCGAAAACCATAGAAGGATAGGTTGAAGCTGACAAGATTAACCCGGAATGCATGCAAGTAAAAAATGGGACCCCAAAACAAGGTAGTACTGAACCCAAAATGTTTCTTATATTTCACAGAAACCAGTGAAACCAGTAAAAGTACTGTGGACAACTGGAGCTAAACACAGCCTCAAGAGGGCCTCATTTTTGTGCAATGTCTTCAGCAAACCGGAAGCAATAGTACACAACCAAATAGAGGTACCCAAAGTGTTTCTCTTATATTTCACAGAAACCAGTGAAATCAGCAACAGTACTATGGACAACTGGAGCTAAACACAGCCTCAAGAGGGCCTCATGTTTGTGCACCATCTTCAGCAAACCAGAAGCAATAGTACACAACCAAATAGAGGTACCCAGAGAAGTGGAAGGGAAGGATGTGGAGGTCAGCCAAGGAGGTGACCTCAGTGGGGAGAGCAGTGGACCCCAGTGGAGGAGGAAGCAAATCCTGGTGGGGGACTCCATCATAAGAGGGATCCAGCTAGGAACACAGGAGGGGGAGGACAGGGAGGTGATGTGCCTACCAGGTGCCACGGCATGGAGGGATGGGAGGAAGATCCTGGGGATTGCTGGGAAGACACGACAGGAGAGTGAGCTAGATGTCATTATCCACCTAGGTACTAATGACCTGGCAAATGGGGAGCCAAAGGAAGTTCAGGAAGAGTTTAGGAAATTGGGGAGGGGTCTCAAGCAAGTAGCTACTTCTGTCTCCTTCTCAGAAGTACTACCTGCGAGAGGCATGGGAGAGCATGGGGCGCATGCACCAGGAACTTTAACTCATGGTTAAAGAACTGGTGCTGTGAGGAAAGGTTTGGATTCATTGGTGACTGGGGACCCACCTGGAGGGACGGAGGCTTGTTCAAGCCAGACAGCCTGCATCCATCCTGGAGGGGAATCCAAGCACTCAATGATAAATTTAAATGCTACATGGACAAGCATTTAAACTAGCCAAGGGGAGGGTGGCAGGCCAGCAAGGAGGGTACCTAACTGCCCACCCCCCACAGCTAGCAGTGGAACCAGTGAACAGGAGGAATGGATATCTCTACAAAGCAGTGTGCAAAAGATGGAGATAAGCACCCAAGAGGTGGATAGGCAGAAAAGGGGCAGAATTCAACAGAAGGGCAGACAGCAGGGAGAACCAGGAATAAAGGAGAACCAGGGAAGGGGCTGGAATAGAACAGCTAAACAGTCTAGGGAGTTCAAATCATGGAAAGCCATGTGTGCCAATGCCAGGAGCCTTAGCAACAAGATGGAGGATCTGGAGGCTGTCATGGTGCAGCCAGACCTGGACATTGTGGCCATCACAGAAACCTGGTGTAATGATAACCTGGCCATACCTGGCTACAACATATTCAGAATTGACAGGGCAGGTAGGAAGGGAGGAGGAGTGGCACTTTATGTGGAAGATGACATAAAGCCACAGAGATCCAGGAGAACAAAATGGGGGAGATATACTGTGGGTTAAGCTGGAAAGGAAAATGGGGCCAGCCATCCACACAGGTGTGGTATATAGACCACCAGCCCAGGAGGGAGAAACAGGGAGCTGATGCTAGCCATCCAAAGGATGGCAGACAAGGGTGAGGTAGTGCTGGTTGGAGACCTCAATATTCCAGACATGGACTGGAACATCCCAGCAGCAGTATCAACCAGGAGCAGATTTATCCTGGACTCCCTTCAAGGTGCCTTCCTCAAGCAACTGGTCATGGAACCAACTCGGCAGAAGGCAATACTGGACCTTGTGCTCACAAACAAGGACAGTGTGATGGGGGTAACAGTGGGGGAGCACCTGGGGAACAGTGACCACCAGTCATTTTGGTTTGAAATCACAGAAGGAGCAGAACCAAACCACACAAAAACACGTATCCTGGATTTTAGGGGGGCAGACTTTGGGAAAATGGGGAGATGCTTGAAAGAGGCATTAAAGGGGATTGGGGCAGGAATCGGGGGTTGAGGAACAGTGGGCAGTATTTAAAACAGGGATTACAAGAGCAACAGAATTATGCATTAGGCAGGTTAGCAAGGGGAAAAGGAAGAGGAGGCCATTATGGTTTTCCAAGGAGGTAGCGGAGAAAGGGAAAACCAAAAAGATTGCATTCAGGCAATACAAAAAGACACAGACAGAAGAGGAAAGGGAGAAGTACCAGGAGAAGCAAAGGGAGGTCAGTAAGGGAAGCCAAAGCTCAAACAGCAGAACACATTGCAAAATCAGTGGGTAGAGGGGACAAAACCTTTTACAGGTACATAAGTGAAAAAAGAAAGGCAAAGGGAGGGATAGTGAGACTAAAGGGGTAGGATGGGGCCGTGTGGAGGATGACAGCAGTAAAGCTGACATATTGAACAGGTATTTCTGCTCAGTCTTTACTGAGGAAGAGGAGGAGGGTAATGGGCCTGAAGGGAGTACAAGGGGTGGGAATGGTGCAGAAATGGACACAAGTCATTTTACACGAGAAAGGGTCCTGAAGGAACTGGAAGGAATACGAGTTGATAAAGCAATGGGGCCAGATGGGGTGCACCCCAGGGTCCTTAAAGAACTAAGAGAGGTGGTGGCTGACCCTTTGGCAATCCTGTTTAGCCAATCACTGGAAACAGGGGAGGTACCCAAAGACCGGAGGACAGCAGATGTAGTCCCCTTATACAAAAGTGGGAACAAAGAGGAAGTGGGGAACTACAGACCAGTCAGCCTCACCTCGGTAGTGGGGAAGATCATGGAAGCACTACTGAAGGAGAGATTGGTGGAACAACTGGTTGTCAATGAACTACAGGACCCAAGGCAGCATGGTTTGGAGGTCATGTCAGACCAACCTCATTGAATTTTTCGACTGGGTGACTAGGGAGGTGGACCAGGAGAGGGCAGTGGACATGGCCTATCTGGACTTCAGCAAGGCCTTTGACACTGTGCCTCATAGAAGACTATTACACAAACTGGGGAACATGGGTGTGGGCAGGACAGTAGTGAGGTGGGTAGGTAACTGGCTGGGCAGCAGGACACAGAGGGTGGTGGTAAATGGCTGTCACTCCACAGAGGGAAGAGTGACCAGTTGGGTACTACAGGGATCAGTGCTAGGACCGATCTTATTCAATATCTTCATCAGTGACATTGCGCAGGACCTAGAAGGCAGAATTTCTCTGTTTGCTGAAGACACAAAGCTCTGTAACAGAGTAGGCACACCAGAGAGTGTAGACAGAATGGGACAGGACCTGCAGAAACTTGAAGAATGGTCAGGGGTTTGGCAGTTGAAATTCAATGTAAAGAAGTGCAAGATAATGCATATGGGGCACAAAAACCCTGGCATAATATATCAGTTGGGGAGTGAGGATATAGCATGTACTAAGCAGGAAAGGGATCTTGGGGTTATCATCTCTGATGACCTCAAGGTAGGGAAACAGTGCGACAAGGCAGCAGGTAAAGCAAATAGGATGCTGGGATGCATAGGCAGGGGCATCATCAGCAGGAAAAGGGAGGTCATAATTTCACTATACAAGACACTAGTGAGGCCCCACCTGGAGTACTGTGTACAGTTCTGGAGACCTTACCTACATAAGGACATAGACAGGGTAGAGAAGGTTCAGAGGAGGGCAGCAAAGATGGTACATGGATTGCATCAAAAGTCCTATCAGGACAGGTTGAAGGACTTGAATATGTACTCCCTGGAGGAGAGGAGGGAGAGAGAAGGGATATGATAGAGACATACAAGTATCTTACAGGGAGGAACAGAGTGCAGGAATACACTATTTTTAAGTGAAAAAGATGTTCCAGGACTAGAGGGCATGGGATGAAGTTGGAGGGAGGACGATTCAGAGGAAACGTGAGGAAGAATTTCTTCACAGAACGGGTGGTGGACAAGTGGAACACCCTGCCAGAGGAAGTGGTGGGGGCTGAAACAATTGCAGGATTTAAGAATGCATGGGCAAGACATAAATGAATTCTGGAGGTCAGGGTGAGGGGCAACAGACTTCTAGGAAAACATAAAGTGAACTTAAAATCTCAAATGGGCAGAATGGGTGGGCTGTAGGCCCTTATCTGCTGACACTGTCTATATATCTATTTGCACCAAGCTCTTACCAGCAGTTGTATGAAATATCACATGGTGACTGTAAAGAAAATACAATAGCAGAAACCAAGAAAGTTCTACACAGATAAATAAAATAAAGTGAAATGGACCAAAGGGGAGGGTGATGATGGAAGTATCCTGAAATAGTGGAACATGCCAACTGCACTCAACACTGACTGCAGTTTGGGAATTCCAAACCAATGGACATAAAAATGGGAAGGGCAGGTTATGGAGGCCTTCCACACATGCCTCCCTATAAATCCTATCAACTAAGTCAATTTCACACCAATGAATGAATGAATTTCAGCATAGAACCGATCAAACTAGGGTCGAAGTACTAGAACATTTTCTGAGAACCAAGAAAATAAAAATGAAGCACTAATAAACAAGTAACTAAAATGCAACAAACACAAAGCAGAAATCAGGAGCATTGCACGTGTAGCAGGTACGCAGCAGCAGAGCACAAAAAAAAAAAACGCAGTCAGAAAGGAGGAGACTGCCAGAAATCAGGCAGACTCTAAACCACATCAACAAAATAAATTGTGGCAGTCATGAAATAAATTTGAACAAATGGGGCTTCATGATTCAGAAAAAGAAATGTGTAGAGAAAGGAAGAAATTAACAAATCTCAGTAGTATCCCACTTAACCTCTGGCATCAAAGTAATCCTCATTTCTAAAACCATAGTTTGATAGTTTTATAGATCATTTTATTGTATCGTGCAACTGCACAGAATGTGTGTGGATAGTGTCTAACTATACAGAATGTGTGTGGACAGTGTCTAACTATACAGAATGTGTATGGATACCGGCTAATCAGGCCTCCTCTGGAGAGTTACTTTTACAGTATGATTTCAGTTTAAATTGTCTCTCCTCTTCTCTTCACGATTTTTACCTAAACATGAAATCCCTTCTTCCAACCCAACTCACCTCTTTCTCCACTCCCTATAATTTCAAATCTCTAAATCACTCCCTCTTGGATTGGGTCCTCTCCTCCCATCCCCATCGTATTGTGGATGCTAATACCCACCCTGATATCCTCAGTGATCAGCATATGGTCTACTGTGTGCGTAAGATACATTGTCCCAAAGCTCCCCGTAAATTCATCCAGATACAGTCTTTCCGATCACTGAACTTTTCCCACTTTCATGCTTACCGGATAGCCACTGACTGGTCCCATATTTCTACAGCTGGCAACATTGACAATGCCCTTAAATTCTTCACCTCTAAATTTCTAGCCTCCTCCCCCCTTTAGAAGAACCAGGGTCCTGGGATCTCGCCTCTCATGGATCTCAGCCGAGTTGCCGTCTTGTCACCATGCACATGACCTTTCCTGGAGGACCTACAAGTCCTCTGGTTCCATTTCTGACCTTACAAATTACCTGACCCTTCAGAATGCCTGTACTAGAGCTACTAGGCTTGCAAAGTCTGAACACTTCACATCCATACTCCAGAACAATCTTAATCACCCATATAACAAAGAAAAATAGACTTTGACGGCAGATAAGGACCGCTAGGCCCATCTAGTCTGCCCATTTCCCTACCTACAGGATAGGCCGCAGATCCTAATTAACCAACAGACTATTTCTTCCTACCCCACAAGAATTGCCTTTATGTCTGTCCCATGCATTTTGAATTCTCCCACAGTTTTAGACCCATTAACCTCCTCAGGAAGGCTGTTCCATGCATCCACTACCCTCTCTGTGAAATAATACTTCTTCACATTGCCCTGAACCTCTCCTTCTATCTTTTAAATTGTGTCCCCTTGTTCTTGCAAGTCTCTTTTTCTGAAAGATGCTACCTCTTGGACTTTGTTGATTCCACTGAGGTACTTAAAAGTTTCTATCATGTCCCCTTCTCCCTTCTTTCCTCAAGGGTATACATATTAAGCTCCTTTAGTCTCTCCTCATACGGCTTCTCTTGCAGACCCTGCACCATTTTAGTTTCCCTCCTCTGGACTGCCTCTATCCTGTCTATGTCCTTGCGGAGATGGGGTCTCCAGAACTGGACACAGTACTCCAGATGGGGTCTCACCAACTGTCTGTACAGAGGGATAACAACTTCCTGTTTTCTGCTGATGATGCCTCTCCCTATACATCCCAGTATACACCCAGCCCTCCCTACTGCCTTCTCACATTGCTTGCTAACCTTAAGGTCATTTGATATGATTACCCCCAGGTCCCTTTCCTTTTTTGTTGTTGTTACTACCTCCCCACCCATTGTGTATTCTTCCCCTGGGTTCTTGTTTCCCAGGTGCATTATTTTGCACTTCTTTGCATTGAATCCTAGCTCCCATACCTCTGACCATTCCTCCAACCTTGCCAAGTCCTTTTCATCCTTTCCACGCCTCCTGTGTATCAACCCTGTTGCAGATCTTTGTGTCATCTGAAAAAGGCATACTTTTCCTTCCAGTCCCTCTGCAATGTCACTGATGAAGACATTAAAAAGGACTGGACACAATACTGAACCCTGCAGTACCCCACTAGTAACCCCCCTTTCTTCAGAGTGGACTCCATTTACAATTACCTTCTGTGTCCTGTTGTCCAGCCAATGTTTTACCCAGGCTACCACCCGGGGTCCCACTCCCAGGCTGGAACTGTGTCAAATGCCTTGCTAAACTCTAGGTAGGCCATGTCCACAGCCCCTCCCTGGTCTACTACTTTGGTCACTCAGTCAAAGAAATCTATTAGATTCGTCTGACATGACCTTCCCGCTGTGAACCCATGCTGCCTTGGGTCCAGTGCTCCACTGGCCTCTAGGTACTCAACTATTCTTTCCTTCAGAAGTGACTCCATCACTTTCCCAACCACAGAGGTCAGACTGACAGGCCTGTAGTTTCCTGCCTCTGTCTTGGTCCCACTTTGTGAAGGGAATCACATCCGCCTTCCTCCAGTCCTCGGTACCACACCATTCTCCCATGATTTATTAAAAGAGTAGCCAATGGTTTCACCAGTTCCTCCTTAATTCTTTTAGAATTCTGGGGTGAATCCATCAGGACCCATTGCTTTGTCCACCTTCAGTTTTAGGAGTTCTTGCAGAACCCTTTCTTCTGTGAAAGGACTGGGATCGACCCCCTATCAAGAGTGCTTCTATTAATTGGATTAGGCACTTCCCCTCCTCTTTTGTGAATACTGAGCAGAAATATTCGTTCAGTATTCCTGCTTTTCACTGTCCCCTCTGCCCACCCACCGTTCATTTTATTCAGCCTCACTATCCTCCCTTGTCTTTCTAGCGCTGATGTACCTATAAAAGGTTTTATCCCTCTTCTTAACTGAGTTGGCTATCTTTTCCTCAGTTTGGGCCTTTGCTATTCTGACTTCCCTTCCTGCTTCCTTCTGCCTTAACTGGTACAACGCTCTGTCCTGCTCCTTCTGTGTTTCCTTATACTTCCAGAATGCTATCTTTTTCTTCCTGACTTTTACAGCCACCTCTTTTGAGAACCATAGTGGCTTTTTCTTTTGTTTTGCTTTGTTTATTTGCTTCACACAAAGGCTTGTTGCCTCTGTGATGGCAGTTTTGATAATTCCCATTGTTGCTCCACATCTCCTTCTAGCCTGTTTGCTAGTGCTTTTCTGAGGCACTCTCCATCTCTCAAAGTCAGCCCTCCTAAAGTCCAGTACCCACACTTTTGTATGGCTTGACTCTGTAGCTGAGTTTTAACGTGAAACCACACTGTTGATGGTCACTTGTCCCCAGATGGCAACCCACTTCTAGATCTGAGATCCTCTCACTGCCCCGCTTGAGAGTACAAGGTCTAAGATTGCCCTCACGAGTGGGTTCCAAACTAGCTGTCTAATGCCTGCCACCCAGGGCATCAAGAATGGCCCTGCTCTTGGATGTGCTGCAGCAAATGTGCTCCAGTTAACATCTGCATATTCAGGTCTCCCATCAACAGTATCTCCCCTTTCTCTGCCATTCTAAGAATGCCTTCAATCATATCCTTGGTCCATTCCTTCCCCCTGACATGGGGGTCTGTACACAACCCTGTGCGGATTGTGGTGCCCTTTTCAGTCTCCAAGGTGACCCACAGCAGTGCCTCCTCTCCTCCCTGTTTACTCTTTTGATCAGTTGCTTTATCTCTTCCTTCACAGAGAGCTACTCCTCCCCTCTTCTCCCCTGCCTGTCTCTCCTATAGGTTATGTACCCTGGTATGTTAACATCCCAGTCATGGTTCTCTGTGTACCATGTTTCTGTGACTGCTACGATATCCAGGCATCCCTCTTCCATTAAGGCCATCAGCTCAGGGAGCTTGTTGCCCAGACTACGGGCATTGGTACTCATTACCTCCATTTCCTGATGGCCTTACTCCCTTTGCCCCATCTTTGTCCTTCTTGCTTTTGTCACTTTCTCCATTTACCCCTGCCCTTCTCCCTATCGACACCTCTATGTTGGTGTTTGCAGCACTTACTACTGTGATTATTTGGGGGCTAGGATTTTCCTCTCCTTTCCAGTGCCTCCTTCCTGGCTAGTTTAAAAGCTTGCCAATGAAGCATTAAACCCTATCACCTAGGATCCTGGTTACCTCCCAGACAGATGCAGCCCATCATGCCAGTATAGGCTTGCAGTCATCCAGGTGGACCCCCAGTCCCCAATGAAGCCAAATCCCTGAGCTCCACACCAGTTTTTCAACCACTGATTGAATCCCTGAGTGCGGAACACCCTAGCCTCCTATGCCATAGATGGGTAGCACTTCCGAGAAGGTTACTGTGCATGCTACTTGACTAAGGCCCTCCCAATTCCACAAACTCTTCCTGCACTTCTCTAATCCCTTTCTTAGCCAGGTCATTTGTCCCTAAGTGGACAATGACATCCAGCTCCCTCCCTGTGCAGCTGCTCCGCAATCCTGAGGATTCGCCCCTGTCCCTCAAGCCATGGCGCCTGGCAGGCACCTTACCTCCTCTCCCTCCTCCCCAGTTCTACCTTCCTAACAATGGAGTTCCCCACCAGGAGTTGTTTCTTCCTGCAGGGTCCCCTGCCACCCTCCTGTGGGTCTCCTTTGTGGAGGTTCCCAGCATCCTCCATGGTCTCCACTGTGGGTGCCTCCACAGGAACCACACTTTGCCAGAATGGCATAGGAATTGTGGAGAGGTACAACTGGAGGGATGCACCTCTGTTCCACCACCTCACCTCCCTGAGCCCACTGTGGTCCAACCGCCCTCTTTCTTGGCAACCTCTGAGGCAACGGCAGTGGCACTGGTGGTCCCTTGGATGGAAGAGGAGGTCCCACAAATCCTGGCCAACTCAGCCTGGAGATGAGCAACCTCCTCCTCAGCCCAGAGAGGTGCCTGCAGATGGGACAACACCGCATCCTCAGAACATCTCCGGAAGACTGCTGCTTCACAGCCACTGCACTGCACCACTCCAATCATGTCTTATTTCTGGCCCTTAACTGTTTGCAATCCTTACTCTTTCCTCTGTTTTTTTCTCTCTCCTTACTTTCTGCCTGTGTGCCTTAAGCTCCTGATTGTCCTGTTCTGAGACAAGAATATCCTATATTTCTCAGTAGACCACTTACTTGCTCAGAGGCAGACCTCCAGCAGCTCAGAGGGCCGGAGAGCTACTCTTGCCCTTCTAGGATGGTGGGTCCCTGGTGGTTCTGTGATCACTCACTTCCTGCCCCTAAACAGGAAGTGTCTTGCTGTCATCAAATCCCAGCCTATAAAAATAGAACTAGCTTTGGGTGGGGGGGTGGAGGGGAGGGAAGGAGGGCAATATAGTCCCAGCAGAGAAGTTCAGTAACACAGCAGTCCTTTCTCCTGGTGTCTTCTGCCAAGCTATTAGCAGAAACTTTCTAAGGCAGTCTTTAAATGTAGCTTCCTTCTAGCTAAGCCACTCCCCCTACTTACCAGATCTTTCTACAAGTAATTTAAACCTCAGAGCAGTTAAGTCCTTTCAGTCACCTGAGATTTACACCTAGATAACTCTTCAGATACTCATTCAGTTCAGTTAACCCAAACACACACTTTATTTTTTTTTATGTTAGTTTTTTTACCCTAAATTAAAGGTCCAAGTACAAAAGTTCTTCTACTTTAGTCCCAGCAAAGAAGTTCAGTCACACAGCAATCCTTTCTCCTGGTGTCTTCTGCCAAGCTATTAGCAGAAACTTTCTAAGGCAGTCTTTAAATGTAGCTTCCTTCTAGCTAAGCCACTCCCCCTACTTACCAGATCTTTCTACAAGTAATTTAAACCTCACAGCAGTTAAGTCCTTTCAGTCACCTGAGATTTACACCTAGATAACTCTTCAGATACCCATTCAGTTCAGTTAACCCAAACACACACTTTTTTTTATGTTAGTTTTTTTACCCTAAATTAAAGGTCCAAGTACAAAAGTTCTTCTACTTTAGTCCCAGCAGAGAAGTTCAGTCACACAGCAGTCCTTTCTCCTGGTGTCTTCTGCCAAGCTATATAAGTTTTAGAAGGTAATTCATGCCCTTTTCTCCCCAGAGGCCCATATTACTCTCCCTGTTCTCAAAATGGGTGATGCTTCTATGTCTTACCCCACTGCAGTTGCCTCATCTTTCAATTCCTTTTCACCTCCTATGTCCAGTCCCTTCTCTCTTCCTCATCGTCTCTCTCTCTCTCTCTCTCTCTCTCTCTCTCCCCCTTCTGTTCCCTCTCACTCTTCTCCTGTATCCATCCTAGTGCTTCCTCCTACTTTTTTTCTGTTTCACCCTCAACCCCTGCTGCTGTTCTCAAGGCCCTCTTGAGTCTAAACCCAGACAATAAGGGTGGGAGCCCTTATGATCTTGACCCCAGACTCCTGTGTCTGTCTGCTCATGTCATTGCCTTCCCTATCACCTACAACCTTGAACGCTCTTCTTCCTCATCCTGTGTCCTTAACACTTGGAAGTTGGCTACTGTCATCCCCCTTCCTAAAGGGGGAGACGTCGCTTCCCTTAATAACTTCTTTCCTATCTCTCTCCTTCTCACATAAGCTAAACTCCAGGAATACCTTATTCTCTCCCAATTTTACTCTTTTCTTGACTCAGTCTCCTTTTTCATGTCTTTCCAGGCTGGCTTTAGAAAGTCCCACTCCTCCTCCACGTCTCTCCTCTCTGGTATGGCTCAGGACCTTCTCACCTCTGCCATCTTTATTGATTTAGCCAAAGCTTCCAGCACTGTTGCCCACCCCATTCTCCTGGATATCCTTAAGGCAGCTGGACTCTCTACCTGCTCAGCTGAGTGGTTCCGCTCCTACCTAGAGGGCAGATTGCAAGCTGTCTGTATTGGAGACGTCCCCTCCCCCACCACTCCCAATCAGCTCAGGTGTCTGCCAAGTGTCCATCCTTGGCACAATTCCATTCTCCATTTTTCTGAAAGGCCTCCCCACTGCCTGCTCTTCTGTGTCCATTCATATGTATATAGATGATACGGTTCTCTTTGCCTCTGACTCCTCTGCCTCTGGCCTCATGAACCAGCTCCAACTGGACTTCAGCAACATCCGGCACTGGTTCTGAGAAAACCGGTTATCCCCCAATAGTGCGAAAAGTACTGACATTTGGCACCAGGCAGAGGCTTGCTAGAGTTTTCCCCTGCCTTCCTTTCATACCCTTGATGGTGTATCTATTGAAAATGTCTCCTCTATGAAGTACCTCAGGTTGGGCTGGATGGCCACTGTGATTTTTCTGTCTATGAGGATGCAATCCACAAGAAGGTCCACCTCAAACCTGGAGCACTTAACAGAAATAGGAGAAGCATCCCACTTCCTGTTCACAGAGAAATCCCCACTATGATGATTCTCCCCATTGAGATCTAATTTATCATGTAATAATGGGCATAGTCCATGTGCAATGACATTGCCACTGTTTCTAACATTTTTATATCCTATTTGTTTTTCACCTCCTTTCTGCACTAGTCACAGCATGGTAATTTATAGTGGTGATGCTGGCACCCCCCTCAGGTTGATGATGTATAAAAGGAGCAACTTCGTTCAGAGGTGCCGGCACTTTTGACGAAGCTCACAGTGTGTGAGTGAAACTTTGAGTTCTTGTGTGGCTGTACCTTACCTTTGATGCTGATTAAATTTCACTTATCAGTTTAACTCTTCAGCCGGGTTTTTGGTTTTGTGAGTGCTGTGAGTTGCCTGGTTTTCTTTTTCTACTGTTAAAAATACTGCTATTTTAACAAATGGAACTGGAAGTGCTGCAGTGTTCCCAGTCTATATTTAATTACATGGTTGTCCATGTTCTCTTTCTGTACAGTTTTCTCTCTCTTTTTGTTTTCCGTCTCCATGGCCTGTAAAGTCACCTCCATATGTAGCCCCCTATTACTTTGGTATCGATACTCCAACCAGTGGCCTCATTGGCTGCACTCAGTCAGTAGTCCCTGATGCTGAGTCATGCTCCTTGTATGTGGGTCGCTACATGAATGAAAATGAAGCAGCTCCTCAACAGGCTCCATTTTCATCAAGGTAGCAGCCCGTGCATGTAGCGGTATCAGCGCCAGGAGCCACTAAGGCCCGGTACACACTAGCAACCGATTATAAATGTTATTAAAATTGTTTTATAAATCGTTCCCTAGCACGGTTGTCAGAGCGTCCACACTGCATTCCAAAAACCACGCTAGGAGAAGCGGGTTCCCAGGCATGACTGCGCCACCAAGTGTAAGCATTATGGGTACTGCAGTGTGCCGCAATGCGTGATGGGATACCCGTGAATGGGAACCAAAAGCGATCGGGGAAAAAAGTACACCCTCGGAACCAGTGTTTTAAGGGCTACTAGGCAATACCAGTACCTCTTTTTTTTCTTTTAAATCCTGTTGCTAAAAAAAAATATTTGGTTGCCTTAACCCGTGTTACAGCATGGTTTGTGTACACACTGCTGTTAACATGGATTAAGACAACCATGTTTAGCTAAAACCATGCTAAAGACCACCTCTTAGCAGGGTTTTAAGCGATAATGGTTCATTCACGGTTGTAACACGATTTTAACGATGTTAGGGTGAATGAAACGTGTTCCGGAGCTTAAAGTGGTTTAAGGCAGTTAAACCGTTTTAAGCTCTCTAGTGTGTACAGCGCCTGATTGATTGTAGTCAGTTATGTCACATACTGGAACATCAATGATGGAACAGTGCAGGGTTCCAGAAAGAGCAGATGTAAAGCAGCAGTGCATGTTAGCATGAGATGTTTGACTTACACCTTTTTATTCCGTTTTAGAAGTGCCCTTGTTCTCTCGTCTGGTAAAAAAGTACTTTTCCCTGGTTTAAGTCTGCTTTAGTACTTTTTTTTTTAAACGTTTGAAATAAATTAATTTATTTTTTGTTGAGTGGGAAAGAAGGAGGGCTAGACTTTACTGCCTGTTTTCAGTCTAATCCCCGGTGGGGGGATACAGATCCAAACCAACTGAAATTAAACCAGATTAAGTTGTTACTAGTAATTTTAGTGAATGGGTGAATTTTGCCTAGACTCTGGGGAAATTCCTACTCTTCATGACAAGTGCCATTGGGATCTTTAGTGTCCACCTGAACAGCCACCAGAAAAGGGGGCCAGGACCTCAGTTTAACATCGTATCTGAAGGACAGCACACCCTGACTGTACAGTATCCCCTTAGTACTGCACTCTGGTGCCAACATTTATAGCATGAGACCATCCCAGGGTGGAACTAAAACCCATGACTTTCTAGGCCAGAGGTTGACATGCTACCGAGTCACACTGACACTTTAACAGAATGCTCTTTTTATTATTTTAATATGGCTAGCCCCAGATTTTTGTCAGTATTCGCTGCTGTATTTTAACACTCAGTGCCCCAAAAGTTTAATGAACAGAGTCTGTTGCATTCTAGTTCACCTTATCCACAGGAACGGGGATGTTAAATAATGGCTGTTCAAAAACAACAGAGAATAACTTTGAAAACCTGGAGAATAGCCATATTAAAAGGATCATGCCTTTCAATTATTCAAATGTAAAAAAAAGTATAAAAGCCGACTCAAAACATGGGAAAAGGGGGATCTTACAAGGCAAGAGAGCAAGGACATGCCAAAATAGCATAAAACAGGTATACTGTAGTTCAGAAGTTACATAGAAACATAGAGTTTGATGGCAGATAAGGACTGCTTGGCACACCTAGTCTGCCCATTTCCCTACCTAACGGATAAGCTGCAGATCATAGTTAGCCGACAGCCTACTTCTTCCTAAACCCTACTAGAATTGTCTTATGTCTGTCCCATGCATTCTTGAATTCCCCCACTGTTTTTGACCCCACGACATCCTCAGAAAGGCCGTTCCATGTGTCCACCATGCTCTCTGTGAACAAATACTTCCTCACGTTGCCCCTGAGCCTCCCCCATTATCTTCAAATTGTGCCCCCTTGTTCTTGCACATCTCTTTTTCTGAAAGATGCTACCCTTTTGGACTTTGTTGATTCCCTTGAGGTGCTTGAAAGTTTACATCCTGTCCCCTTCTCCCTCCTTTCCTCAAGGGTATACATATTATGCTCCTTTAGTCTCTCTTCGTGTGTCTTCTGGTGCAGACCCTGCACCATTTTGGTTGCCCTCCTCTGGACAGCCTCCACCCTGTCTATGTCTTTGTAGAGATGGGGTCTCCAGAACTGCACACAGTACTCCAGATGGGGTCTCACCAAGTGTCTGTACAGAGGGATAATAACTTCCTGTTTTCTGCTGGTGATGCCTCTCCCTATGCATCCCAGTATACCCCCAGCCCTCCCTACCACCTTCTCACATTGCTTGCCCGCCTATAGGTCATCTGATATAACTACCCCCAGGTCCCTTTCCATTTTTGTTGCTGACATTGCAGAGGGACTGGAAGGAAAAGCATGTCTCTTTGCAGATGATACAAAGATCTGCAACAGGGTTGATACATAAGGTGGGGTGGAAAGGATGAGAATGGACTTGGCAAGGTTGGAGGAATGGTCAAATGTATGGGAGCTTAGATTCAATGCAAAGAAGTGCAAAGTAATGCACCTGGGAAACAGAAACCCAGGGGAAGAGTACACAATGAGGGGTGAGATACTGAAAACAACAAAAAGTTTCACCCTAACATTCACTGCTGCTTCAAGATGGAGACAGAAAACCAAAAAAGAGAGATGTATACAGAAGGAGGACAGGAGGTAAGCAAAAATAAAGTTTGGAATGTTGTAGCTTTCCTTCCCCTTGAAGTGCAAAGTTTAATACAACAGAAACCTGTATCTAGATGCAGGCTTTGAACCTCCCCCCAGGCTTTCAGTGCCAAAGAGGAACCATACCTCCATACAGAGCTCTTATTTTATTTACTGTTCATTTTACAAGCCTAGAAACACAGTCCACACCCAGTTAAATGCTGCCAAGTGTACCTACTGCGTGTGCTCCCTTACCTGGTCTCGGATGCGCTCCTGCTGTCCCCGGATGGCAGAGGCATGTTGCGGATACTTGTTCTTCAGGTGGTCCATGAAGGCATCCCGCTTCCTTTCCATCTCGGACTTCTGGATCCCAGTGAGTGCCTCCAGGCTCTGGGCAGCGATCACAGTGTGCCGGCGCTCTGAGGTGTGCACCAACCCCACGTTGGAGAAGCGGCGGGTCCCATTCCCAATGTCTGCTGCACTGCTGACACTGCATCGCCTGCAGCAGATCATGGGGTACCAGGCCTTTCGGGATCTGGAGGGAATTGGAGAGCAAAGTCAGGGATAAGTAAGGGCTACATCAAGACAGGTAGAGTAAGGGTATCCCTAAGGTGGGTCTGTCTCATCCATGCACTGCCCCTGAGAGGATTTATTCCAGGCTGCTGCACCCTTCTCACCTGGAAATGGTTCTTTTACATTTTCTTCTGAACCAGGTGACAAATCCTGCACTGTGATGTCCTCAGTGGGATACTCACCGCTAGGCCCATTATAGCCTGTCTCAGCAGGAGTCACTGTAGGCAATGGTGTAGGCTGTGAGGAAGATCACCACTAGGGCAGTCTCAGCCTCTACCAGCAGGGGCTGCTGTACAGTAGATTTAGGGTAGGTTGTGAGGAGGCTCGTCTCTACTGCAGGCTCTGCCTCTCCCAGTAGGGGTTGCTGTAGGTGGTGGTGTAGGTTGTGAGGAGGCTAGCCTCTGCTGCAGTCCCTGCCTCTCCCAGTAGGGGTTGCTGTAGGTGGTGGTGCAGGTTGTGGGGAGGCTAACCAGTACTGCAGTTCCTGCCTCTCCCAGTAGGGGTTGCTGTAGGTGGTGGTGTAGGTTGTGAGGAGGCTAGCCTCTGCTGCAGTCCCTGCCTCTCCCAGTAGGGGTTGTTGTAGATGGTGGTGCAGGTTGTGGGGAGGCTAACCAGTACTGCAGTCCCTACCTCTCCCAGTAAAGGCTGCTGTAGCTGGTGGTGGTGTAGGTTGTGGGGTGTTTCCCCTCTAGTGCAGCCCCAACCTCTCCTAGGTATAAGTGAGTGAAATGGCCAAACTGGATTGGTGCTGGGGGTCTGTTGGTACCTGCTAGAGAGACCACTGCATTGGTGGAACATAATTCTTCTATTTCTCTTTGGCAAAAAAAGTCCAACTCTACCTAACCAAGCCTAATACCAGAACCTAGAATGTGCTAGGTTCTACTGTAAAGTAACAGTGAGGGCACAAAGCTCAGATTTACTGGCCCCAGCTAGATACTTCGGGCTACGTAAATGACACGGAAGTTCTGCATTCATTCAGCACTTCTGTACCAGAAAGGCCAGGCCCACTCATCTGGATGTAACTGGCTGTGCAGTTGTGGGCTGCAGAGATTCACATCATCCTCAGTTCTACTGAAAGCTATAGGTGGCTTTCCTGGCACAGACTCAAGGTGAGTTTTTCACAGCAAGTAAATGGGATGTTCTGACAAAGCTGGGCTTCTGTCTCTGCAAAACACCATGAGAAACTTGCTCTTCAGAGGGAACACTATATATAGCCAGAGACTGGTGTCAGTGGGTCTGCAGCAGGGAGTGGATGTCCTCGGGTGCACAGAATGCAAAAAGCCTGGATAACGTGGATGCTAGTGTGAGATATAGTGAGTGTCTGTCTCAGTTTCAGAAGGTTAAGGGCCCCCCTCCCCCAATGGGCGAAACAAAGGACTCCAGTCCCAGTCTCTTCTAGCAGGAGTAACTGTAGGCAATGAGGTAAGATCTGTGGAGGAGCTCATAGCTAGTCCAGTCCCAGCTTCTCTCAGCAAGTCACTGAAGATAATGGTGTAGGAGCATTGTCTGTGGCAGAGCTCACAGCTACTCCAGTCCCAGCCTGTCTCAGCACGAGTCTCTGTAGGCAGTGGTGCAGCAAGTGCTCCGAGCTACTCTAGCTCTGCCTCTCCAAGCAGGTTACATACAGCGTTAGGGAATGGAGTTGGAGCAGTGGGTATTGCAAACCCATAGTTATTTATTCCCAGCCATATATAGCAAACAGTTCTATGGGGCACCGGGTGTGGGGGGAGCTCCCAGTTACTCCAGTCCCAGCCTCTCCTAGCTGGACTAACGGGAGGCAAAAATAATAGGAGCGCTCACTGTGGGGGAACGTGCAACTACTCCAGTCCCACATTCTTCAATACAGGGACCATTTTAATTAACTGTGCAGGACTACTGGGTGTGAGGGAGCTTACAGTTCAGTGCTTACAGAGGGAACCATAGTAGGCCATGGTATACATTCTGTTTTTGAGGCCTAGTTTTTCTGCACTTGTACATATTGGACAGAGACAATGGTCAGAACTATGAAACTAGGTCACTGCATGTATTTCTGTTCCAGGAAGTACCAGCAATCCACTGTCTTATCAATGCTGAAGTTGCAGGCCTTGTGTGTCCTACCAGCAGTTAGTGTCAGTAGTTCCACCAGCAGTTATTGGTGGCATCCTTTCTATTAGTGCAGTAACTGCATTCACTGGGAGTTCCACCAGCAGGTACCAGTAGTTCCACCAGTAGCTATCAGCAATCACTGCCCTAGCAGTGCAGCAGCTGCGGACACTGGGAGGTCCACCAGCAGTTACCATCAGTTCTACCAGCAGCTATCAGCAATCCCCTTCCTATTGGTGAAGCAGCTGCAGACATTGGAAGTTCCACCAGCAGTTACCAGTAGCTCCAGCAGTAGCTGTCAACAGTCCCCATCCTAGCTGTACAGCAGCAGCTGCAGGCACTGGGATTTCCACGAGCTATTATTACTAGTTCCACCAGCAGTTATCAGCAGTCCTCATCCTGTCAGTGTAGGAGCACAGGCACAGGGAGTTCCACCACTACCATTTGCTTGTTCGGTTGTATTTTGTGGAATTTTAAACCCTACCCTTGTGATGAAGGTGTCCACAGCATGAGGTGAGCAACGGGACAAGCTTCCCCGCCACCTGCTTTGCTCTGTTCAGCCTGTAACATTTGCACCTGTAGAGCACAGAGCAGGCAGACAGACTAAAAACCACAGTTTAAGTAGATTTGAATATCAGGTTCTATCACAAAGCCAGAGATGCACTATCACTGTCTGTAGGCCCACCATCAGCACTGCTGATCCCGCACAAATCTCAGAATTCCCAAGATCCGTAGCTGAGAACCTTGGATGGAGAGGGGGGAGTGTTAGCACTTGGCAGAAATTGAACAGCCATCAACTTAATGGTTTTGGATTAGCTAATTGATATTTTGGAAAATTCCCAGTTAGCTGCTTTTTAGAAGGAATTGCCACTCTGGCTAGTAGTTTTTAACCAGTAGCCAGTCATACTGAGCCTTGGCATGGGAGTTCACCCGAAGTATGTGATGAAGAATCAGGGTGTGTTCTACCTCCTGCTGTGAGGCAGCCACCCATTCCCCACACCACAGCCTCTGTCCAACCACAGTGTGGGAGGAAAGACTGGCTCCACAGTTGCAATCCCTGGCGATCCTTGGCCAGCTGGCAGGGGCAAGGGAAGGGGCCGTCCTTATAAAATCCCTGTGAGTTGGCACCCTTCCCCAAGTGAAAAATGCTTATCAGCTCCATGATATGCTCCTTCTACACTGTCTTGGAACTAGCTCCCGTCTGCCATGCGGGAACCAGATCTCCTGTGTAACAAAGCAAGATGCTGTCACTCATGCCACTTGGTCAGCCAAGGAATTTTTTTTGCGCCTCCCCTCCTCTGAACTGGCCACTCCTTCGGCCCACCTAGGATACTCCAGCCACCACCACCTGCCCCCATGTTGCCTGTTACCCAGTTAACCCGACGTATGCCTTTATCAGGTGGATCTCCCTCCCAGGGGAGAAGTGTTCTTAGACCAGCTGGGGTCAGCTAGAGGCTATCACAGGCTACCATGGTGCTAGGGGTTACCAGCAGCCATCATCCGGCTGGTCAGGACACATTTTCCATTTCCTAGCTCTCCCACTCCACCCTGATTGGGCTAACATGGGGACAGTGACCTGGGGCAGGGGCGCGTTGAGGCTGCATGCTCTGTGCAGGTTACGCAGTCCTCATCAGGTGCCAAGGCCCTACCCACCACCCTCCCCCGGGAGAGAAGCTTCCAGTGGACACTCTGGAATCCCTCCCTGCCAGTCTCCGCTCCTGACACCTGGGCTCAGGGCATGAACCTGGGTCACCAGCGTCCCAAGCGAACCCCTTCACTCAGCGCCACAGAGCTGGTGGAATTTTATTGTTGTTGTTAATCATACATAATGTAATTTTTTTACACAATTCTTTGTTTATGCCCCTGGTCGCCAGACAAGCCCATTTTGGCTGGGCAACATCCCATTCATGTCCACTGATTCTACAGTGCTGACCCCTCCTTGTCCCCCCAGCTTGTTTCCCATGTTGGGACCCTTCAGGCTAGCTAGGCCCTTCAGGAGATGTCTCCCTGATGTGACAGCCTGTGATGGAGGTGGGTGGGTGGTCGCAGTGGTGGGCCTCAAGAGTGTCATCGCATCATTCTACTGTCTAAAGTTATCCACTGTATTGCTTCCCACCCCCAGGATGTTTGTACTCCCCTAGTACTTGTGCACACTGAGCGTGGTGGCCCACAGCCCAACCAATGTCCCCCCACACACACACGGTACCTCTGTGGCACTGCCACCTGTGATCAGCCAGGTGGCATAACTGCACTGGCAGCAGTGATTCTCCCTCCCTGAGGGAGGCGAGCATCTGCTAGAATGTTCTTGCTGGCCTCCCAGCATATTGGGATTGTTCCCAAAAATGGGTCACTGGCATTGCAAACGGAAGAACTGTTGCAGCTCTGATTGGCCAACTTTAATATACTTTTTTAATACTGTTGTGCTCCCTGCTGAATAGGGTGGATATTGACCCTAAACCTACCCCTGTAAACCCCCCTCCTCTCCTGTGTTCTGTTCATTACTGTTATCCTGGCAGACTTTGCCCCTACTATGACTATCAGAGTAAATCCCCATTGCCTTAGCCCACTGGACTACCAAACTGGCATCTACGGCAGACCACCTACTATGACAGGGATAGTGCATCTTCTGCCCAAACACTGAACAACACACAGCATGCAGTTCACACACCAATTACAGATCTGTTTAGCCAAACTCGCTCTGTATTTGGGCAAATGGACAGACAGAGGGGAAACAGACAGTAGGAAATTTAAAGGCAGGACAGCAAACACTGATAACCAGAATGGAAAGGTTCGACAGTCTAAAACCAGAGATGGACAGACAGGCACAGACCAACAGACAGTAGAGAAACAAAACTTAGGGTTGCGGCTTCTGGTGGGGGTCTTCATACCCGAAGAATGAATGAGTTCCACAGTTTCACTGGCACGTCTGCATCCCAAGCTGCAGGCAATTTCTTTTTTAATTTGACTCCCCCATGTACTTATTTCTGCCCCTGTCCCAATGATGGGGGCTTGGATTAGCTACACCCCTCTCCCATCGGCGGGGGGGCAAGCATCATCCTTGACAGATGACAACACTGCCACTCCATGTCCGATGAAGGGTGTGAGTGTGAACACTGGATGCCTTGTGCCCATTAGAACACAAAAAGCTGCACACTAGCAGAAAAGATGAGTCGAGTGTAATACAATAACCTCTGTGATTCATGTTGAAAACATGACATTTTGTATGCAAAGAACTGGGGCTTTTGCGCTACACTCCCACTTTTGTGGATAAATACATTTTTTGTGCAGCAATTTAACAAGCATTTAGCTGGATTAATCTTTCCTCTTAGTGTGCCTTTTTTTTGTGTTTATTTTGCCCATTGCTAGTTTTTGCAACCACCTGCCCCACTGTAGTAAGCATGTGGATCGTGCTGTGGTCCATAATGCTCTATTCTCCACAGGAACGCATCACCTCCACGGCACTCTCAGTTTTAGCTGGCCCCAGAGGGGGAGTTTGGTCTCCCAGCTGACCTCTACAGTACTGGGCCAGTTTGGGTTGCAGGTATTATAATGCCAGGTTTCTCTTCTTCTGCAACACCCCCCCCCAACTCCTACCACACTTTCACACCCACACACTACAACACACAGCAACACCACACACTGGTCTGCATAATTACAGACCAATACATCTGAGCCAAATTATCCAGAAAAACAAAATGTTTTGCTGACTCTTTGGACTAACCTAGCCCCGAGAGCAGACCTTTGGATTTTTTCCATTCCTTCGTTTTGTATCAGTGGACAAGTGGCTGACAAACTGCCATCGTTCCACCCGTACCATTTAATGATGGTGAGTTATGGGTGTGTTTTCTCCTGGCACCACTTCTGCTTTTCATATAATGAAAACTATCACTGGATATTGAGCAAACCTATGGAAATGGCTTTTATTCACTGAGGGAGCCCTCTACCTTTCAGACAATATTACAGAACACATCGGCTATCAGTAACCCAGGACTGTCACCTAAACAGACCAAGGGAGCCCTCTACCTCTCTGACAATAGTGCGTAACTCATCAGCTGGTGGCAACCTGGGACTGTCACCTGAACAGAGTAAAGGAGCCCTCTACCTTCCAGAAGTCATCACCTAGTGGTAATCTGGGACTGCCACCTGAACAAACTGAGGGAGACCTCTACCTGTCTGACACTAGTGCAGAACTATAAGCTAATGGTAACTTGGGACTTTCACCTGAAGAACAGACTGATAGAGTCCTCTGTCTGTCTGACACTAGTGCATACTGCAGCTCCTTAGCAAGCAGTAAATGGAAATGATGTACTTACCATAATTCTTGATCTTCTTGGACTAAGTCTCCACCACTCAGTCACACTAATGGGACTATGCCGGAGGCACTAGGACCCTGCAGGAGCCAAAAATCTTCAGGAGGGCTGGCACCGGGATAGGACTGTGCATGCGTGGCACTAGCTTGCACCATATAGGCCATCTTGGCATCGACCCTCCAACCGCTTCATTACCTTTTCAACTGAGGAGGTGCAGGGTAAACTATGAAAACCTAACACTAACTTCCGGGCATGTGAAGGCCCAGATGACTCATGTATAAAAGGTCAATTCAACAATGTCTTCACAGCTTGAACAACAAGGAAGTGAAGACCAAAACAGAACAAGTGAGCTTGGGGGATGGTGGGTGGGCGTGTGAATGAGTGGTGGAGACTTTGTCCAGGAAGATCAAGAATTATGTTAAGTATGTAATTTCCATATCTTCCTGAACCAAAAGTCTTTACCAGTCATTCACACTAATGGGAGAGTACCAAGCTGAAAATCAACCCCCCTGAGTAGGGTGGTAGGAGATAGAGCTCACTTAGGACAGAAGTCCATAAGGACTGTCCTGCCGAAGAAAGTTAACTGTCAGGCACGGATATCCAGAACATAGTGCTTTTCAAAGGCATGCACTGAGCTCCAACTCGCTGCCTTGAACATGTCTGCAATGGGTACGTTAAAAATCTCCTTGAGGAAAGCTGCAACTGTTCCGGTAGAGTGGTGTGAACCCAGTCTTCCAACTTGATCTGTGCCATGGATTAGTAGTGCTGAAGTCATGCTACTAACCAAGCAGAACTACATATCATGGCAAAAGGCTGACTCAGCCATGGCACGCGGAAAGATACAATAGTTGCTAGGATGCGTATCACTTCATTCTGTCAATACAGAATCGCAGAACCCTCCTAACATTCAGAGAGAGAAAGAGAGCACTCCCTTTCATTCTGGAGTTAACGAAGTAAGTAGGAAGAAGCAAAACTTGACTAATGGAAACTGAACCTGTGACATGTTGTCTTCTGGCTCAAGATAGTCCAAAAACGTGCAGAGGTGAACATTCTCTGCTGACAAATGCAGACCTGTATTCGACAGGTCCATGAGGCACCCCAACAGTTTACTTGCTGGGCAATCAAAAAGGTCCAGATGGAACTTTACACACCAGATGGTGAAGAGTAACCACTTAATCGCGTAAGTCCTGGTGGGAGGTCTATGTGCGGCAAGAAGATCTCTATGATTGTCTGGAAACCTAAAACTTGCCCACTTCATCTCTTCAAGAGCCTGGCATGGAGGTGAAGGGAGCACAGGAAGGAAAGACCAAAGTCCCTGTGTTAAAGGGTCTGCTCATAGAGGGAGTTGCCTTGGGGGCACATCTGACCTACTATTGATCTATGCAAATTATATCTGCTGAGGTCAGTCTGGGATGATGAGAATCATCCTGCCCCTGTTTGCCTACAACTTGAGCAGCACCCTCTGAACTAAGGGAAGAGGAGGAAAGCATAAGGGAGCGTCTTGTCTATTGCAGTGAATACATCTTGACAGAAAACACCAGGGTCTGAATTTCTGAAGCAGAATAGAGGCAGATTTGCATTGAGAAGGGACACAGAAAGGACTGCCCCACTCATCGAAAGTGACTGCACGACTGAACCGATGCAATGTGCTCAAGGCACCACTCAGCTCCCCACAACCTTCCTGCACAGATGGTAGGAAAAAGCTCCAACCTGCCTGTTGATGAAACATCACAATTTTGTCATCCATCTGAGGTAGAATCACTTCGTGACAGAGGGCCTTCTTTAGGACTTGGAAGCGTAAAAGACAGCTCTTATCTCTAAGAAATCTATGAGAAGATGATGCCCCTACTCCTGGCTCCACACCTGAGTGTGGAAATCTTGACTGTGAGCTCCTCAACCAATCAGGAGTGCAACGGTGGTGCTGGTGATCTGGGATTTAGAGAGTAAGAGTAGACCTAGCAGAAGCTAGGCTAACTGTGTCTACCAAGTAAGTAATTTTGGCCGAGGTTCTCACATTTATGCGGAGAATTGCGGATGCACGGTCGGAGACCACTATTTGTTGCAGACAAAGGCATAAGTCCCAGCATCCGCTGTATCAAAAAAGACCCAGACAGAGTCACTTTCCAAAAGTAACGAGACATCTGAAGATGTTGTTTCTTCCATTCTCCTGAAGGAAGAACCCTTGCTCTAGAGGTATCCAGGAGGGCTCGTATGAAGAGGAGCTGCTGGAAAGGTTAATCTGGCACCTTCCCTGAATCAGGAAACCCCTTCTGGAAGAGAGCAACTGAGAGGCTGTGACACCTGCTTCCTGAGACTCTAGACCGGATGGGCTGGCTAGGAGCCAAACATCCAGGAAGTGAAGGCTTGAATCCCGAGGTTGTAGCAAACTCCTCCCTCAACAGGTACTTGTTTACCCTTCAAGGTCAAAAGACAGCTGAGGTAGGACCTGGGCCGGATCCAAGAAAATGGTACTGGGCACTTTTGGGCCTTGTGTCCTCTGCTACGATAACAAAATCTTCCAGGCCTCTACCTTGAAAGGACTGCCTGTTACGAGAACAACGATGGTACCAACCCTCTGAGGGGCAGCAGGAGTCTGAGTGTCCTCCAGAACTCAGCCTGAGGGCTGAACCGATAACCACTGTCCAGGAGATGTTAATCACCTGCTGCCAAGGGTAGTCAACCTAGGGGCAGTGTCATAGGGGTCTACAAAAGCTTTTAGCTGCTTATTGGGCTGTATACCCCTACCAATGGAGCGGTAGAGTCTGGAAGGCTCTCGATCATTGAATTTAGTGTGTTCCACAGGGTGCACTCATACTGAGGAATGTAGGAAGTCCAAACGTAGAAGTCTGCTTTGGTCCACAGATGAAGTCTGAAAAGTTATGGTGGACATATATATCCCTGAGGAAAAATTGGCTTCACTGGGGACTGGGGGTCCACCTGGAGTGATGCAAGCCTATACTGGCATGATGGGCTGCATCTGTCCAGGAGGGGAAACAGGATCCTAGGTGATAGGTTTAAATGCTTCAAATGGCAAGCATTTAAACTAGCCAAGGGGGGGGGGCACTGAAAGGGCAGGGAAATCCTAGCCCCCCAAAAAAAATCATGGTAGTAAGTGTAGTAAACACCAACATAGAGGTGTCGATAGGAGAAGAGCATGGGTAAATGGAGAAAGTGACAAAGGCAAGAAGGACAGGGATGGGGCAAAAGGTGTAAGGCCATCAGGAAATGGAGGGTAATGAGTACCAGTGCCTGTAGTCTGGGCAACAAGCCCCTGAGCTGGTGGCCTTGATGGAAGAGGGATGCCTGGATATCGAAGCAGTCACAGAAACATGGTACATAGAGAACCATGACTGGGATGTTAACATACCAGGGCACATAACCCACAGGAGAGACAGGCAGGGGAGAAGAGGAGGAGTAGCTCTCTATGTAATGGAAGGAATAAAAGCAATTGAACAAAAGAGTAAACAGGGAGGAGAGGAGGCACTGTGGGTCACCTTAGAGACTGGAAATGGCACCACAATTCGCACAGGGGTTGTATACAGACCCCCATGTCAGGGGGAGGGAGTGGACAAGGATATAATAGAAGGCATTCTTAGAATGGCAGAGAAAGGGGAGATACTGTTGATGGGAGACCTGAATATGCCAGATGTTAACTGGAGCACATTTGCTGCAGCCACATCCAAGAGCAGGGCCATTCTTGATACCCTACAGGTGGCAGGTCTCAGACAGCTAGTTTCGGAACCCACTGTGAGGGAGCAATCTTAGACCTCTGACTCTCAAACGGGGCAGTGAGAGGATCTCAGATCTAGAAGTGGGTTGCCATCTGGGAACAAGTGACCATCAAAAGTGTGGTTCACGCTAACTCAGCTACAGAGTCAAGCCAACAAAAGTGAGGGTACTGGACTTCAGGAGGGCTGACTTTGGCAAGATGGGGGAGTGCCTCAGAAAAGCACTAGCAAACAGGCTAGAAGGAGGTGTGGAGCAACAATGGGGAATCATCAAAACTGCAATCACAGAGGCAACAAGCCTTTGTATGAAGCAAATAAACAAATCAAAATAAAAGAAAAAGCCACTATGGTTCTCAAAAGAGGTGGCTTTGAAAGTCAGGAAGAAAAGATAACATTCTGGAAGTATAAGGAAACACAGAAGGAGCAGGACAGACAGCTGTACCAGTTAAGGCAGAAGGAAGCAGGGAGGGAAGTCAGAATACGAAAGGCCCAAACTGAGGAAAAGATAGCCTACTCAGTTAAGAAGGGGGATAAAACCTTTTATAGGTACATCAGTGAGCGTAGAAAGACAAAGGGAGGGATAGTGAGGCTGAATAGAATGAACGGTGGGTGGGCAGATGAGGACAGTGAAAAAGCAGGGATACTGAACGAATATTTCTGCTCAGTATTCACAAAAGAGGAGGGGAAGTGCCTAATCCAATTAGCAGAAGCACTCTTGATAGGGGGGTTGATCCCAGTCCTTTCACAGAAGAAAGGGTTCCACAAGAACTCCTAAAACTGAAGGTGGACAAAGCAATGGGGCCTGATGGAATTCACACCAGAATTCTAAAAGAAGTAAGGGGGGAACTAGTAAAACCACTGGCTACTCTTTTTAATAAATCATGGGAGGATGGTGCGGTACCTGAGGACTGGAGGAAGGCAGATGTGATTCTTCTTCACAAAAGTGGGACCAAGAAAGAGGCAGGAAACTACAGACCTGTCAGTTTGACCTCTGTGGTAGGGAAAGTGATGGAGTCACTTCTGAAGGAAAGAATAGTTGAGTATCTAGAGGCCAGTGGGGCACAGGACCCAAGGCAGCATGGTTTCACAGCGGGAAGGTCATGTCAGACGAATCTAATAGATTTCTTTGACTGGGTGACCAAGTAGTAGACCAGGGAGGGACTGTGGACATGGCCTACCTAGACTTTAGCAAGGCATTTGACACAGTCCCACACAAAAGATTAATAGTCAAATTAACCAGCCTGGGAGTGGGTTCCAGGGTGGTAGCCTGGGTAAAACATTGGCTGGACAACAGGACACAGAACGTAATTGTAAATGGAGTCCACTCTGAAGAAAGAGGGGTTACTAGTGGTCTACCGCAAGGTTCAGTATTGGGTCCAGTCCTTTTTAATGTCTTCATAAGTGACATTGCAGAGGGACTGGAAGGAAAAGTATGCCTCTTTGCAGATGACACAAAGATCTGCAACAGGGTTGATACACAAGGAGGCGTGGAAAGGATGAGAAGGGACTTGGCAAGGTTGGAGGAATGGTCAGAAGTATGGCAGCTAGGATTCAATGCAAAGAAGTGCAAAATAATGCACCTGGGAAACAAGAACCCAGGGGAAGAATGCACAATGGGAGGGGAGGTAGTAACAACAACAAAAAAGGAAAGGGACCTGGGGGTAATCATATCAGATGACCTTAAGGTTAGCAAGCAATGTGAGAAGGCAGTAGGGAGGGCTGGGGGTATACTGGGATGCATAGGGAGAGGCATCAGCAGCAGAAAACAGGAAGTTGCTATCCCACTGTACAGACAGTTGGTGAGACCCCATCTCCACAAGGACATAGACAGGATAGAGGCAGTCCAGAGGAGGGCAACTAAAATGGTGCAGGGTCTGCCAGAGAAGCCATATGAGAAGAGACTAAAGGAGCTTAATATATATACCCTTGAGGAAAGAAGGGAGAGGGGGGACATGATAGAAACTTTTAAGTACCTCAGTGGAATCAACAAAGTCCAAGAGGGTAGCATCTTTCAGAAAAAGAGATGTGCAAGAACAAGAGGACACAATTTAAAGATAGAGGAGGGGCTGTTCAGGGGTAATGTGAGGAAGTATTATTTCACAGAGAGGGTAGTGGACACATGGAACAGCCTTTCTGAGGAGGTTGTGGGTCTAAAACTGTGGGAGAATTCATGGGACAGACATAAGACAATTCTTGTGGGAGGTAGGAAGAAATAGGCTGTTGGTTAACTAGGATCTGCGGCCTATCCTGTAAGTAGAGAAATGGTCAGACTAGATGGGCCAAGTGGTCCTTATCTGCCATCAAAGTCTATGTTTCTATGAAAAGAAGATCTTCCATCACAGTCTCTGCCGATACAGAAGGCTGGCATTCCAGCCCCTCAAATGAGTGATCCACTGTGTCTTCGACAAAGCAGGACAGGGAGAGACTCATCCAAATCCACTTCTACCCCAGAAGAACCTCCAAAAGGCAGGACCAGGCCATAATCACAGGAGATGCTGCCACCCAGAATGGCGTCGAGGAGTTTGGCGCCATTCACGGTGCAGGCACCAGCCATGTCGCCGGCACCACCTGCTGCACCGGCACCACATGTGTCACCGGCACCACATGCGGCATCGAGCATACTGGCCTTAGACCTGAAGAAAAAAGGGGGAGAAGGAAAGCAGTACCTATGCCGGCCCCTGCAGAGGAAAAGGTGGGGGGGTAGGCATGTGACGTCAGCATCGATGGCACTGGCACCAGAGAGGGCACCGTGCATATCCTGCGTGCCCGACTCGGCTGTGGCCCAGCAGCATTGAGGACCAAAGGCCCAGGAACTGGCTCCACTGGCCAAGTCAATTGGGAAGACATTGTACCCCCTGGTCTAAAAGAGTGGCCCAGAGGTGAAACTGTTCACTGAAGCCCCATCGAGGATAGAGACGGGGCCCGGTGTCATAGATCGTGGCCATTAGGAATGGAGCCACAGAGGACCCCACTGAAGTCTGGTCAGGCCTACTGCTCACCATCACTGACGATCCCCGTGCAGACATACCAGAGGGTGACCTCGAGCAGTACCATTTCTTCTACCACCTGCAGGAGGAAGAAGAGCTCAAGGTCGAGCAGAGCCGGGTCCCTGATGGAGGTCGGGAATGGGCCCACCACTTTTGTGCTTCGGGGTAGACTGTCCCCCCCCGAGCACCGGACTGCCCGTGGTCGGACCCCCCTCTGGAAAAGGTGGCAGACCGGACACAACCCCATTGCCATAACAGCTTTCAAATGAAGTCTCCCTACCGTCACCGCTAACGTCATTGATGGCAGGCTGAGAATTTCTTCATCTTCTTTTTTATTTTTTTTTAAATAAGAAAAGAACACTAAGTAGTAAATTAATCGAATACTTAACGGCTATAGCTGCTATCATATAAATGAAGACTTGACTCCCAACAGGCGAACACAGCTGACATCGAAGCGCACTCGACGGTGGGAGAAAAGGAACTGAGGTGGTTGGAGAGTCAACGCTGATATAGTCTATATGATGCAAGCTAGTCTTGTGGTGCCACGAATGCGTGGTCCTATCCCAGCGTCGGCCCTCCTGAAGATTTTTGGCTCCCGCGGGGTCCTAGTGCCTCTGACGTAGTCCCATTAGTGTGAATGAGTGGTGGAGACTTTTTAGTCCAGGAAGATCCTGGGATGTTGAACAGAGTGAGGGAATCCTCTACCTTTCTGACACTAGTGCAGAACTCTTCAGCTAGCAGTAACCCAGGGCTGTCACCTGAAAAGAGTGAGGGAGACCTCTACCTTGCTGTCTGACACTAGTGCAGAACACATCAGGTTGTGGTAACCCAGGACTGTCAACTGAAAAGAGTGAGGGAGACCTCTACCTTGCTGTCTGACACTAGTGCAGAACACATCAGCTAGCGGTAACTCAGGAATGTCACCTGAAAAGAGTGAGGGAGATCTCTACCTGGCTGTCTGACACTAGTGCAGAACATCATCAGCTAGCAATAACCCGGGACTGTCACCTGAAAAGACTTTAAGAGACCTGTACTTGTCTGACACTAGTGCAGAATACATCAGCTAACAGTAACCTGGGACTGTCACTAGAAAAGACTGAGAGAACCCTCTAGACTATGGGAGGTCTGTACCAAATTGCTCTCCAGACCCTTGATGAGGTCTAATGACTGGGGGTTAATTGAAGGAGTCTCTCTCTAGGGGCACTAGTAAGCACAGTTCTTTGAACTGTGATGAAGACATAGTACTCCTATGAATTTCCACAAAATTCTTTTTTTAATACATGAAACATTTTGTAGAGCCACTTATGACACAAAATAGTCACCCTTTCATGGCTCTGGGGCTACGTCCTCAGGACCCAGAGTGGTCATATGAAGATACATAAATATACCATATAAGTAACAGGAAATGTACTGAATGAAATGTGTTTATGTACCATCTGCTTGTATCTGCCATCCAGTTAAACATCATAAGCTTAAACAATCCCATATGTAAGCAGTAACCCACAACAGGGCATGCGTTTCTAAAGAATTAATGCACACCCCTGGTGAATTGGAAGGCACAAGGCCAATGGCCAAGTGACCTTCAACGCACACAGGAAGTGCATTAATTTTCTAGAAACCCATGCCCTGGAGTGGGTTATTGAGCTATAAAATAAGATTTTATTTTCCTTTAGTTGTTGCTAGGCAGACTATGCGAGTATGGTAAGAAAGGCCATGTGCCTTTGAATGAACCTGAAAACTGTGTTTTGTTTGAAGAAACCTGTCCTCTTGTGAGTTTTGTGTCTAAAAAGTGGAAAACGTATTTTAATGGAAAATGTTTTATTTTCATCTAGTTTGGTTATTGCTAAGCAGATTAGGACAGGTTACGTACGAACTGTGCAGTTTTTTTTTTTAAGTTTTCTTTTTTCAGTGCTCATGAAGAGTGCTGGATTGACAGCACAACAACTTGAAGTCCTCTATTTATCCACATGACAGGTATAGTGTGGGAGATCACAGTGCAGCCTTCCCCACACTGCCTCACCGAAATACCATGGAGGGACCACCATGGAGGTGAGAGGGTAGTTCAGACTCCATGCAGATTCAATCCTTTCCTCTCATGTGAGACTTCCAACAAAGGTGCCAATTAGTGCTAATTGTGTTGGTGGTTTTGTGCTGCAGACACCTGCTGACTGGGAACTGGGTTGAGACCACCACAACTCATTTCACATAAGTCATTGAACAGCCCTCCAGTGATAATGGCTTTCGACCACTACCAACCTGCGCTGGATTTGAACCCATGTCTTGGAGGTGAAAGGTTCCTTAATCCACTACCAATCCACTGAGTCATCCAGTTCCCCAAACTGTGCAGTTTCTAGGTTAATATTTAACAGTCAAATGCCATGCTTGAACTAAAGAAGTTGGTCGATTTGGTCAGTTATTTTATACCACTTTTTATAAAGAACTATTGTAAATTAACTCTAAAGCCCAAAATGAAATCTGGGTCATCTATACTGCTTTTTAAAAAGAAATTACATTATACATATTTTCTCTTTAAAATCGCCCAACGTGTATATACAGTGTACTGTATGCAGTACAGAGCCACCACCATATGACTATAGATACTTAGTATGTATTCAGCGTTTAGCTTACCATGCCATCAAAGGGGTTCAAATAGTTTTTCATTCAGTTTACTAATTAGGGTAAAATTATAAAGTGTAAAAAATATTGATGTAAATATTTTGGTAATCATATATTCAGGCTAACTGTACCTAATACACCATTTATAAAGTATCTGTGGTCCTTTATGGGCTTGCCAAGCCACGTCACTCGCAACTTCTCAGTTAGCTGGGACCTATCTAGTTCATAGAGCATTGTGACATCACAGCGTACTGAGGCGCTCCTGCTTAGCATCCACCTCGATCCACAAAGCACTTCTGTATGGCATGGGCTCAAAGAGCCTGAGACAGGCTGTTCTCCCCAAGGGAGCTGAAAGTGTATTCTACATCTTGCATTAGTAGCAGCTCTGCTACATTGTTCCAAACATATCATTCTCTGCCATATGCATTGTATCAAAGTAAATCATTATGCTGTTGTCAATATTTCCTTGTTTACACACTTATTATGTACCTCCATTATAATCTTGCTGCATGTCAGAATGCACTGGGTATGGATGCAACTCTTATCTTTGATGAATGAAATTGTACCATGTCACTCCTATTACTGAAAAGTAACTAAAGTAAAGCAAGCAAAAATTGTATTCGTTTTTGAATTAATAGAAGACTTGATTGAGACAAGCTCATTCCAGTGAGGTGCTTTTGTCCAGAATTTCTCAAATGGTAAATTCCGTACCATACAGTATCTTAAAGTTTTTACACTTATATGTTTCGATAGTAGAATTACATCAATGTAGTAGCATTTTTGGGAGGTTCTAAGGTGTCATTTTAACCCCTATTGTATAATACTTTTCATGATTTCTACATCTCCCCTGATTAAAAAAAAAACAAAAACATGTAACATCTGCTCCTTAGTGAGCTGACATGCTGCCTAATGAATCCTGACAATGGGGCTGTATTGTCAAACTAGAAACCTTACTGCCAAATAATCCATTCCTGTAAATGTTTGTGTATAGCAAACTTACGATACACTCCTAGATGACCCATACTGGAAGAAGGGGACAAGGGGAAAATGGGGGGTGGTGCGTTGTGGGGCGGTTGGAAGAACCAAATGATACAGTCAGTTAAGCCAAGCACATGTTACTGGATGTAGTTAACATATGTTCAATCCACTTTGTCCCAAGATTCCTTTACTTCAATTTACTCTAATGTTACCCTCAAAAAAACCAGTGCCAGTCCTTCTTTTTGTTCATACTGCATTCTGAATATGTGTAACCCAGGGTATCTATCCACTACATTTCATGTTTCCTCAGTTGGCAGTCCCAGTCTGCACCCCAGTAGCTCATTTACCAGTTCTAATGCCCAAAATTTGAGGAAGGAAACACTGGACCCACACTATAGGAAAGGGAACATTGTTTAACCAGGAGTAGCACATAATTAGCAAGCTTGTTTGTAGATCGTTACTCATGGAGCACAAGGACGTCTATGACTTGCTTAGGATCACACAGTGGATGAGTATTAAAATATTTGACCAGAAGATTATTACTAATTGATACTGCCTTTTTGCTCCTGTATCCTAATCTTAAGGAATCTCTTGGTCTTGCTCACATACGTCTCGTCACAAGGAAATGTGATGCCATATACTACATGGACACTGGCACAAATTATGGGGTTCCTAATAGGGAATTCTTCACCTGTAAGACTGCTCTTAAATGTTTCTTTCTTCTACGTTTGTGAGCATACAGAACATTGCTCATGCAGATAGCTTCCTGCCATCGAAGGGGCCCCACAGATACTATAAAATGGGTTTCACAACTCGTGAAACTGGACTGGCCGAAGGTGATCTTTTCCCATTCTGTTATCTCAGCACAACAGCACGGGATAAAGATCCAGCAGCCTCTTCACACTAAAATCAATACTAACCACACAACCCTGGCTGTCATCACAAACATGGCTGCCACCTTTACTCACTAAACCCTTCCAACAAGGCCCGAGAAATAAAACTGCCTTAAATTAAAATGAATAATAATTGAATGTCATTTGCCCTCATAATCCTCTTCTTACAGACACATATGTAAATTAACAAATGAAGTACTACAGTACAATTTCTGGCATTTCTTTGCTGACCGTGAAAAATTCCACTCCTATCTTCCCCTGCTTACCAGGAAAATCTCTGCTCTTTAACCTGCTACAGCTGAAACAGAAGACCTGGTTACATATGAGGCCTTCTGTTGTATGACTATGAGGGTAAACATTCTGCCAGTGGAACTGAGCAGAGATTTGAATTCTTGTAAACCATAGTAAACATTCCATCTAATGAATGTAGGAAAGATAGAAAAGAAACAAGGTAGGGAAAAGGGAGAAAACAATATAAACAAGCATTTGTCAATGCCGAATGTTGTCTTGCTGCCATTAGCAGTGCAGGAGTTAGAGAGATGCAGCATAGGAGTGGCGGTCAAGTACTGAACTGATGCCAACCTCCCCCCACCCTGCAGAGAGTGAGAGGCATTAGGGTGTCCCTGTGGGTGTTAGTTAGTGCAGTGCGGGAAAACATGCTGGGCAGGATGTGAAAAATGACAGCTGCATAGTTGAAAAGGAGGTGTAATTAAATGCCAGTGCTGAAAATGTGGCATACAAATATACGGAATTTGCGGAGTTGCAAGGGTGCGTGGGAAATATGCAAGGCACGCTTGCAGCACTGCCAGTTTGTGGGTGTTCGGCACCAAATTTTCAACATAGATATTTTAGCACCTCTGCTCATATACAGTGTCACTGTCATTGCCTCAAAGTGTCCCAAGAAGTGATTTCGCACAGCAACCACGCTATTCTGCGCTGGAAGTGCGGAAACACATTTTGGGCAGGATATGTGAAGTGACAGCTGTACTGCTCATCAAGAGGTGTGTAAAAATGGCAATGGTGAAAATCCAGGGTGAAAATATCACAAATGCACGACAGTACGAGCATGCGTGCAATCTGCCAATGCACGCTCATAACACAGTCATTTTATGGAGTATCAACTCCAAATTTTCAACATAGACATTCTAGGAGCTCTGCTCATGAACTGTGTCACTGTCATTTTCATAATGTGGCCCAAACACTGATTTCCCACAGCGACTGTGCAATTGTACGCCGGAAGTGCGGCAACACATTTCGGGCAGGATGTGGAAAATGACAGCTGTACTGTTCACAAGGAGGTGCATAAAAATGCCAATGCTGAAAATACGGTGTTAAAATATTGCAAATGCGTGAAGTTACAAGCCTGCGTAGCAACTGCGCAACGCACACTCGTAAAACAGGCATTTGTTGGATTTTTCCCACCAAATTTGGAACATAGGCTTTTTGAGAGGCCACCTCATGAACACTGGTACTGTCATTTCGTTAATGGGTCCCGAAAGGTGATTTCGCGCAGTGACTGCAAAATCACCTTCCGAGGCCGATTAACGCCATGATAGTCACAGAATTCATGAGGAGGGCCCCCAAAAATCCCATGTTGAAAATGTGGTGCCAAAATTTCAAGAAATGCCTGAGATATGCAGCAAAGTTGAAAAAACCCTATTCATTGCATTATACAGCTTACCGTCATTTCCTCAGTTCGAGGTCGGCTTTGCAGAGTGTAGACGTGTTCCCGGTCCACTGAAGATCGTCCTGCCAGAGTCTGGAGGTAAGTATGGGGTGAGGGGGTTGAGGGAGGCAGGGTGCGAGTGGGTGGGTGCGGGTGGGGAGGGGGGCATCTAGACTATGAGGAACGGTTTTCGTTTCCAGGTGAAAAAAAGGAAAACCGTCATGGGACAGTTTTCACTTTGCAGGGCATTTGGCATGCTGGGTGGGCTCCCAGCATGCCACCTAAGTGGGTTTTGTGGGGGGGTGTCAGTAGCCGACAGGGCATTGGGCACCCCATCGACACACAACACTGGGGGGGGTAATGCTGGCGGGGTTTGGGCACCCCTGGCAAACAAAGAAAGGGGGGGAGCGTGAGCCAAGGGATTGGGCATCCCCTTGGCATTAAATGGGGTGATGCCAACGGGAGTGGGCTCCCCATCAGCGGGGAAAAGAAGTGGAAGCGCGAGCCAAGGGGATTGGGCACCCCATCGGCCATCCCATTTCGGGGGGATACCGACGGGAGTGGGCTGCTCCGTCGAGCACACAAACACGGGGGTTGACAGGGGGATTGGGCACTCTAATGTCGGGAAGGGAGGCGGCGTTCGGCTGCTGACTATGGCCATAATGGCGGAAGAGCAAGCAAAGGACCGCTGCTTATGACGAGCTTTGCTCGGATTGCAGTGGACCTTTGCTTTGATGTGCTCACCCCATTATGTATGCATGGTGTGGCAGTGGCATGCAGGCTGATTGGGGAATGAGGGATGCACCTACTGATGCATGCCCTGCATTCGCCCAACAGCAGCTGCGCCCCCAAGACCTGCACTGTTACAAGATGTTGCTTGTGCATGCGCGCAAGCCAACATAAAATGGAGGACTGGTGAGGAAGCAGATAAAAGGGAGTAGGTTATGGAAAACAGAGGGTTTAAGGGATAATTAAAAAAAATTATTTTGCAGTACATAATATTTGAAACTGAGATGGCATGCCAGTGCTGGGATGTGCTGGGTCTATTTTGCTGGAGTGAACGTTTAAAAATAAAATCATTAAAATAATAAACATTATTTTATTTTTGTGCATTTTTCACCCCGCCAAATATTTTGGATCCATTTTATAATCACAGTAAGACATTCCAGGGTGTGCTTTGTGGTGGGATAACAGCACTTCTTGAGTGTCTGCAGACATTCGGGAGTGCCTTGTACCTTACAGCACACCCGAGGTGTGCTGTTATCCCACCCCAACGCACACCCTGTCATGTCTTATTGCTTATTTGTACGCCCTTATGTTATTATCGGTGAAGGGAAAGAAACCTAAAAACAACTTGAAGTAGTATGCACTACCTTCAGCCACCTTTTGGTATTTTCTACCACCACCATCACCTGCTTTCTTACTAGATAGAGATTTAATGGGAGGATATATTAAGCAGCAAAATAAATATCTGAAGAATTATCAGAACCTGAAAAAAGTTCTGGTAAGGTTCTTTTAAAGAAAATGGCATAGGAGCTGGGAGGTTCTGAAGTTATCTGAACTGGTTCTCTCCTCCCTACTTTTACCATCCATTCTCTTAGTCTTGGGGTTAATGCCTTACAACATTTACAACTGTCAGAGTTATGATTGGGGCCCAGGCAATCAAATCATTTGGTATGGCCATCAGCTGTGGGTATCCAGCGAGCACAGGAGACACGGCATTTGGAGCCCATTGGTGCAGTTCTCATTTTCTGTTTTTCAGTCAAGCTTTTTCTCACTGACCAGGCCATGTCACCTGTCCTCCAGTCCTCTGGCGACCGCTGCAGAGCTGTGCGGGACATAGAATTTGGCCAGCAGAATTTGTGCAAAATGGCAGTTCCATTTCCCGAAATGCTTTTTTGAATTTTTTTTTATTCAGTAGAATACTGAAATGCATTTCTGTGTAAACTGTGTAATAATATTTTGTGGATTACGTAAACTGCGGTTTGCAGAAAAAGAATCCACTGTTTACTTAAACTGGTGCACACTATTCCATGGTTTGTGTAAGTCTGAAAAAAAAATTAACTTTCAGAATTTTGTAATTTTGAAATTTCACCCAGAAGTGAAATTTCAAAAATTCTGTGGATTTCTGGTGGAAGCAGAATTTGAATATTTAGCACAGCTATTCTGCCCAACCCCTTCCACTACTAACTACATCGCTCCAGCCAGCTCACACTGTTGATTCCCTCTGTGGTTGGGGTCTTGGGGGGGCATCTTCACCCTGCAATTGACTCAGGATCCAGGGAAGGTAATGGGCTACATCGGGTGTGGCCCATGTGTACCAGCTGTGGCTGTCACTCAGACAGTGTCTGGCTGTTTTGTCCCTCTGTAGTTCTCACCACCCCATGGTAGATAATATTGCTGTTGGTGGTCTAGCCAGCATACTACTTCCCCTGCAGCTGGAAGTGAAATTTCCAGGGCCCTACCCCTAGGGTCACTGATGCTGCAGAAGTGTGGCAGTGACCCACCTAGTTGTGGGCACAACCCTTCTCACTTGCCTTGTTTACATGCACACCAAATCATGTTCAAACTCCAGTGTCAGTGGAATCTATGCAGCAATTCTCAACTGGTGCAGTAGCTCATGTAAACTCAGTTGCTGCTATGTTTGTATGAACCTGAACTCAATTACCTGATAATCGATGTCAGGTTTCAGACTGTAATCCAATTCTGTTTACATGCACCACAGAATGCGATTACTAAGGAATCAAATACTTAGCAATTGAGTTACATTGTGCATGTAAAGAGGGAAGAATGTGCAAAAAGAAATGCATAAACTAATATTTTGCCATTCTGCATGCTTGATGGATTGATAGAGTAGACCAATCCCGTTAACAAGTTACCAACTACTGAAAGCGATGGGCACTTGTATCAATGCATGTCAGTCAGATTTTGATTCAGTCCCTGGAGCATGAATACTGACATTTACATGCACTGAATACTTGATTACTGAGTAACTGATTACTCAGTAATTGAGTGAAAATGATGCGTATAAAACGTGGTAATACAGAGTTGGGATTTTGTTCTGATTTGAACTGAATTCAAGAGTACAGGTTCAAGTTTGAACCTGGTTACTTTGTGTATGTAAGCTTGATTGGGAATTGATTCTACTAGTTTTACTGTTGAATCTGAAGTAAAAGAAATGCAAACGGATTCCAAATCCTCAGTTGCTGTGTGTTTACATGCAAAGGAAATCAATTACCACGTAATCGATTCAGTTCATTTTCATCAATTAATCCATTTACATGCAGTGTAAAAATCGATTTCAGAGTCATCAGTTACTGTGTAATGGAATCTTACCCTGCATGTAAACACCAACATTAACGATGTGAGGATCGATGTCGGGATCAATCCAAGTGCACCAATTACCTATATGTCAAAGATGAATCAGTATGTAAGCAATATCGGTGCTAGATTTGATTCCATGTGCTTGCCTGTTTGACGTGTTTTGAATATCCATTGGTTTGCATGAATGAGTTTTCTGTATCCAATTCAGCAGCATGTCAAACTGTTTACTCCAGAAGCAATCGATTACTGAACAACACGTAAACAGAAAAGGAATTCCGACCTGATTACCTAGAATTGAAAACCAGGTAATCAGCTGGTGCTCACGCAAACCTAGTAAATCCAACTGCAGATAAACTAAAACAGATTACAATCTTAATGAATTGATTACAAAAGTAACTGATTCACACTACATATAAATATAGTAAATCATCAGCCACCCATTTGCCAGCATCTCATTACACAAGCAACACGACATGACAAGGTATGGGTTAGGTAATGCCTACCCTGGGGTGTAGTGAGGCCTGATGCCACAGGCAGAGTGTGCTACAGCCCCTGTAGGACAATTATCTTAGCCTAACCCACACCCAGGAGTATCACATTGAGTTTATAAAATGTGAAAACAGGGAAAATTTAAATTAAAAATGGCAACTGTTTGGTTATTTTCTTTTTTTTTTTAAAGTAACTAGTAAAAGAAAGTCCCTCCCCACCTGTCAATCATCTGTCTTAGAATGTTTGTTATGGAATACAGGAATTCAAACTTCTGCAGAATTACCCTAGCAGAATGTTCACCTTCTCGCATGTAACAGAAGGTCTTATATGGAACCATGGTCTGTTTCATCTGTGGCAGAGTAAAGAGCAGAGATTGTCCTGGCAAGCTTCTAAGTATAGGAGGGGGATTTTTCATGGTCACCAAAGAAACACCAGGAATTAAATCTACGAATAGTGCTTCATTTTTTTTTTTTTTATTTATGTGTGTAAGGAAGGGACCATGAGAGGAAAGAGTGTTTATTTATTTATTTATTGAAATTTAAGGGAGTTTTATGTTTTAGGGCCTTTTTGAAAGGTTTCAGTAAGAGTAAAGGTGGTGGCCATGTTTGTGATGGCAATCAGGGATGAGTGAAATATGTCATGAATTCTGTATGTGATTTGCCCAAATTCCAAATCCCACTGGAACTTTTTAATATCTGGACATCAGACTGAAGTAAATGTATGGGTGCCAGACAGTGTCAGCCAATTAGATGGCAGGATTTTTCTTGCCCATTTTATAACATAACCTGGATCGCCGGCATAGGAGCATGACTCATGACCTACTGGGCCATCTTGCAGCCCTGACACAGTTCTGTTTTTAACTCGCTCTGACAAAAGTTACAGATCAATTGCTAAAAAAAAAGTAAAAATAGTTGCACCAGTATAATTGCACTGACAAGAAAATAAAAAAAAAAGGAATCCAGTGCCAACAGTAATCACGGTTCCCTAGAACAGACTACATACGAACATACGAAGGTGCCAGCAGGACAGATCTACCGGTCTATCAAAGTCTGCTCGACTGTGCGGCTAGCTCCCTAGCAGGCAGCTGCCCCTTCCCCACCCCTGAACCTCCCATTGTTGTCCTTTCTCACCACCTTACCCACCTCTGTACCATGTCCCAAGCATTCTCAAAGCCAGCCACATTTTTGCATGATATCAGCCCTTCTGGTAGTGTGTTCCACCTCACACTACTCTCTCTGTGAAGTAATGCCTCCTTATCTCCCTCCTGAATCTCCCCCATTCTTAGCCCATGCCCCCTAGTCTCCTCCCGCTCCTTAGTTTCAGCACCCCTCTGCCCCCTTTGTTGACACCTTTCAGGTACTTGAATGTCTCGATCATGTCCCCCCTCTCCACCTCTCTTCCAGTGCGTACATATTCAGTTTCTTTAGCCTCATCTTATAATCCATTCCCTCCATCCCCTGAATCATCCTCATCGCCCTTCACTACACTCCTTCCAGCAGCTTGACAACCAGGTTCAGGTACAGCCTACAGAACTGAGAAAAGAAGATAAACTACAAAAAAAAATCATACAGTGCAGGAACCAAAAAAAAGAAATATGAACATTTAAAACAAAGGAACTTTAGCCATAAAACTAAGTTTGTAGTAGGGATGCTCAGATATCTCAAAATCCAATTACTAGGATAATCCACATCTAAATCTGTGTCTGGTCTGCCCATCAGGTATTGGTGGATTCGGCTCAGGATATCCTAAAATCCGAGCTAATATCTAAGGTTTTCAGGATATTGTATGTTGAGGACCAGTATCCTAAAATCCTAAAAATGGTCAGATAGCCAGCAAGGCCTGTGGCATAGAGGACTGAGGCAATGTAACGTCTCTTACCTCCTCCATGCAGGTGACCCAAGTTTGGGAATAAGGTTGGGTTGCGGGGGCTGGGAGAAGATCAAGTGACTTTCAGGTAGCTCTTCTCCCTAGATTGAGGAGGAAAGCTTTCTGGCTCTTGGCTGCCACTGGGTAGAGGTCTGATGGTAGCACCGGTGCTCAGGGCGGCTGGCATTATGCCAGGTGGGTGAAGCGGGGCTGGTTGTTCTGGAGTGCATGCGCACCTCCATGCGCATGCGCTGACCATGTTTGCTGTAGCCCAGGGTGTCAGCGGAGAAAACAGAACATTGGCCTGCGTAGCTGCAGGGTGTCAGGGGAGAAAACAGAAAATTGGCCTGTATAGGCCCAGGGCGTCAGGGGAGAAAACAGAAAATTGGTCTGTAGCCCAGAGCATCAGGGAGAAAAAGAAAATTGGCTCATGAGCCCCACGGCATCAGGGAAGAAAACAGAAAATTGGCCTGTGTAGCCCCATGGTGTCAGGAGAAAACAGAAAATTGGGCTGTGTAGCCCCAGGGTGTCACAGGAGAAAACAGAAAATTGGCCTTCGTAGCCCCAGGGTGTCGGGAGAAAACAGAAAATTGGCCTCTGTAGACCCAGGGTGTCAGGACAGAAAACAGAAAATTGGGCTGCGTAGCCCTAGAGCATTGGGGAGAAAAGAGAAATTGGGCCTGTAGACCCAGGGCATCAGGAGAAAACAGAAAATTGGCTCATGAGCTCCCAGGGCGCCAGGGGAGAAAAGAGAAAATTGGCCTTTGTAGCCCCATGGTGTCAGGAGAAAACAGAAAATTGGGCTGTGTAGCCCCAGGGTGTCACAGGAGAAAACAGAAAATTGGCCTGCGTAGCCCCAGGGTGTCGGGAGAAAACAGAAAATTGGCCTCTGTAGACCCAGGGTGTCAGGACAGAAAACAGAAAATTGGGCTGCGTAGCCCTAGAGCATTGGGGAGAAAAGAGAAAATTGGGCTGTGTAGACCCAGGGCATCAGGGGAGAAAACAGAAAATTGGCCTGCGTAGCCCCAGGGCGTCAGGGGAGAAAAGAGAAAATTGGCCTTTGTAGCCCCATGGTGTCAGGAGAAAACAGAAAATTGGGCTGTGTAGCCCCAGGGTGTCACAGGAGAAAACAGAAAATTGGCCTGCGTAGCCCCAGGGTGTCGGGAGAAAACAGAAAATTGGCCTCTGTAGACCCAGGGTGTCAGGACAGAAAACAGAAAATTGGGCTGCGTAGCCCTAGAGCATTGGGGAGAAAAGAGAAAATTGGGCTGTGTAGACCCAGGGCATCAGGGGAGAAAACAGAAAATTGGCCTGCGTAGCCCCAGGGCGTCAGGGGAGAAAAGCAGAAAATTGTCATGCGTAGCCCCAGGGCGTCAGGGGAGAAAACAGAAAATTGGCCTGCGTGAGCCACAGAGCACCAGGGAGAAAGCAGAAAATTGTCATGCGTAGCCCCAGGGCGTCAGGGGAGAAAAGAGAAAATTGGGCTGCGTAGCTCCAGGGCATCAGGGGAGAAAACAGAAAATTGGCCTGCATAGCCCCAGAGTGTCGGGAGAGAACAGATAATTGGCCTGCATAGCCTCAGGGCGTCAGGGGAGAAAACAGAAAATTGTCCCGTGTAGCCCCAGGGCATCAGGAGAGAATACAGAAAACTGTCCTGCATAGCCCCAGGGCATCGGGGAAAAAACAGAAAATTGGGCTGCGTAGCCCCAGGGCATCAGGGAAAAAACAGAAAATTGGGCTGTGTAGCCCCAGGGCATCAGGGGAGAAAACAGAAAACTAGCCTGAATAGCCCCAGGGTGTCGGGAGAAAACAGAAAATTGGCCTGCATAGCCCTAGAGTGTCAGGGGAGAAAACAGACAATTGGCCTGCGTAACCCCAAGGCATCAGGGAAGAAAACAAAAATTGGGCTGCGTAGCTGCAGAGCATCAGGTGAGAAAACAGAAAACTGACCTGTGTATCCCCAGGTTGTCAGGGGAGAAAACAGAAAATTGGCCTTTGTAGCCCCAGGGTGTCAGGGGAGAAAACAGAAAATTGGGCTGCGTAGCCCCAAGGCATCAGGGGAGAAAACAAGAAATTGGCCTGCATAGCTCCAGGGTGTCAGGGGAGAAAAGAGAAAATTGGGCTGTGTAGCCCCAGAGCCTCAGGGGAGAAAACAGAAAATTGGCCTGCGTAGCCCCAGGGTGTCAGGGGAGAAAAGAGAAAATTGGGCTGCGTAGCCACAGGGTGTCAGGGGAGAAAACTGAAAACTGGGCTGCGTAGCCACAGGGTGTCAGGGGAGAAAACTGAAAACTGGGCTGCGTAGCCCCAGGGCATCGGGAGAAAACAAAAGAATTGGCCTGTGTAGCCCCAGGGTGTCAGGGGTGAAAACAGGAAATTGGCCAGCTGAGCCCCTGGGTGTCAGGGGAGAAAACAAATAATTAGGCTGCGTAGCCCCAGGACGTCAGGGGAGAAGACAGAAAATTGGCCTGCATAGCCCCGGGGTGATGGAAGAAAATGAAAAATTGGACTGCGTAGCCCCTGGGCTTCAGGTGAGAAAACGGAAAACTGGCCTGCGTAGTCCCAGGGCATCAGGTGAGAAAATGGAAAATTGGCCTGCATAGATTATGTGAAGCCCTGCCCATCTGCCTCTGTCCTGCGTCATCACCTGGTCACCGGCCCAAATCTGGATGAGAGTCACTAGGTCATTGGGTGGGGGAGGAGGATGGCCCTTCCTTTCCCAGCTCCCCATGGGGGTCAATCCATGGGGGATCTTGGGCTCGGTGGTGCGGGGAAGGTGGGCTCCAGGTGAGAGGAGATGGGGACAGGGCTGTGAGCTCTCCTGCATTGACCAGCCTGGAAAAAAAGTTTGATGGAAAAAAAAGTCACATATCCTAATTATCCTTTTTTTTTAAAATGGATGTCCCAGCAGCCTTAGTTATTTATTTAATTTTTGTCTACCGGGTAGGTCCACTAGCCATAGCAATGATTATTTTCAGGCACAACCCGGGAGGGTACAGTACAACAATACACGGAAACATTTCAATACAAGTACAGAAAATGGTTAACAATAGTATACAGAGCAATTTGCAAATGTTTCCATAGAACAAAGAGGCTGCAATACCAGTGCAGGGCAGAAAGTAAACAAAATAACACAGGAGCAGTACAAAGAAAAAAATTACACCACAATTTGCTATAAGGAAAATGAACATGTTGAACATTTTAGTGCTAATAAGGGAATGGATATAGAACTAGGGGAGGGATACTAGTAAGTGATGGAAGTGAGAGTCAAGAGAAGAGGAACGATAGTGAAGTAAGGAGGGAGGAGGGACAGATAGGTAAGGAGAAGTGCATAGTGTATAGGAATGTAGATCAATAAGTGTCATGGAGAGAAGAGGCTGGGAAGGAAAAGAGCTCTGGAGGTTTGGAGCAGGAGCACTTGTGGGAAGTATTGAGATAATTTCGCAACCCTTTTTTAAAAGATGCATGAAATAGTGATTGGCGCAATGCTAGTGGAAGGGAGTTCCAGCATTTGGGGGCATGGCAGGCGAAAGCACTAGTGCCTTTACTGGTGTTGTGCCTAGGGGTGAAAATGGGGGCCTGTCTTAGCCATGTTTATATATGGAGCTGTCTTCCAGAGTGACCACTTCTTCTGTGGGAAGAAACAATCTGCCGTTTAGAGTTCAGGGGTATGAAGCCAGAGTGGTAAAAAGGGAAACAAAAGTAAAGAAAAACATACACTCAGTACCTGGCGGGTGCCACCAACAGTTTGAAACATGAGATTACCAGATGCAAAGATAAAATCGGCACAAACCTCGGAAATAGTTGCTATATACAATATATTATAAAGTGTAGTCTGAAAATATGTGCTCGGTCATTGTTGTGTGGAGCCAGGCACCCCTAAGTTTTGCCTCGATCTGAGGCTTCATTGGGGTTCCAAGGTGTGTGCAAACTTTATTAGTCAGACACTGGTAACTGGGTAGAGCCCATTGGACCATGCCCATTTATAGGAGTGATTTTGTTTTTGCTTACAGTACAAAGGGCATGTTTTGAACATACAAACACATACAGCTGGCCAGGATACAACACAGTACCTTGCTCTTACACTGAAGTCCATTACTGTCACTTCATTTTTTTTTTTTAAACATGCAATCTGTGTTCACCCTTCCCTCCCAAAAACCCAGAACCGGCAAACACGGTGACTGCTAATCACATGGCTCCACAATTCAAAGAATTGGACATTCCCCTTTGAAACTCTGTCACTTCGACCCCCTACAGCTGTGTTCCGTAAAGGCGAGGCACATAATGGGGAAAAAAAAAACATACCTAAACCCAACTATTCATGGCCAGCAAAGCACTCCCAAAGAACCCGGCGGCATTACATCCCCAAAACATGATCTCTGCTGCTTCAGTTTCTTCCTCTCTTGCTGCTGGTACCCTCCTCCAATTCATGGAACATCTCCACAACACAAATCTGTGGCCGTTACCACACGGAACCGTAACATCACGGGAAACGATGCACAGGGAAAAACAAAGTGAAAAAAACAAATAAACCAAGAAAATCGCTTTGTTTCCCAGACCCAGAAAAAGACGACGGGGAACAAGTGTTACACAGCGTCACTTGAAATTAACAGAGCTGCACATACACACAATATAGTAAAATGGAGCGACAGGTCTGTACTTCTAATCGGGTAACAAGGACTATTTTTTCACGTGCAACAACAAATTAAATAAAAAAAAAACAAACTTAAATACAGCAAAAAACAGTTTTCTTTTTTTATCACACAAAATAATGAGAGATATTGCATAATCGCAATATACCCCTCGAGGGTGTGGGTGATGCCAGGCTTTACTCACTTCTGGTGTGTTGCTGGTCACTCGGCTGTGCCTCATGACTGAACATCACACCAGGGCGTGGGTAAATCCTGGCATCACCCACACCCTCGAGGGGTATATTGCTTAAATAACTCTGCTGCAGTTTTGCGATACATCATGGTCGGCACCACTGTACATACACACGTACAGACGTACATACATTTATATACATAGATTCCCACATATTCACATATATACCTACAGTATATATACCCACATGTACACATCCAGTATACATTCATACATATCCATGTATACATATAGTATACATGCATACAAACCTACAGATATACCTATAGTATACATATGTACCATACAGATATCTACATACACATACATATAGATACATACATATCGTATATATACATACATACTCTGGGGCAACACACAGGTATGAAATTGGTGTGACATCACACATCACTGTCCTGATGTTAGCGATAATCTGGAGTTCATAGGGACAAGCTAGACATTGCAAGATTTTTAGTATTTTAACTGGTTCATGTGTCTTACAGGCATCAATTTTAAAATAAATTCTTTCCCAGAGTTCCAGTTTTGGTGCAGTGGACATTGACAAGACTGAGGCCATGCCACTCCCTGGTTCAAAGGATGGTTAACCTATGACACTGAGTGAAGGCCGGGGGTGCACCCTGCTTCTAGGTAGAGTTGAAGGTTGTTATAGATGGCTGAAGATTTGTTTGTCCCGGCAACATTCTACAGTGTAGCTTCTTTATAACATGGTAGCTGCCAGAACAATCTGATATGTAAGGATTAAGCCACGAGAAAGGATGGGTCTACTGTGGAATTAATCCATGGTTGGGGGGCTGGACCACGAGGCGAAGGCCGAGTGGGTCTAACCACCCAACCATGGATTAATTCCACGTAGACCCATCCTTTCGAAAGTGGCTTAATCCGCATGTAACATGGCAAGGAGTATAGCAGCTTACTTCGCATTATTACTACAATAAATGAATATGATTTTTAACTGCAGTAAAAGATGATGTTCCTATGTCTTACTAATCTCTGCATGATCTTGTATTCAGTTTCTAACGTCCGCGTGCATGTTGCACATTTCCCATCTATTGAGATACTGATGTTGTTTTCCTCAAATATAGACGAAGTGGCTACAATATCCAGCACGACTATATATTATGCTGAGTGTTCTTACTTTTTTTGCCTACTGCTTCTCTTTCCGCGTGTGAGCTCCATCGCAAACTGTTTCTGTCGCTCTCTGCTGTTGCACTGTGGGTATCGGTGCTCATTTGAATACCGAGATACAGAGCATGCCACCCGTTCGGGTACAGTACTGTCCCTCATACAACCGAATGACACTCTCGTTCTGTACATTGTGGTACATTTCCTTCTGTTTTCTATGCCATATTGCAAGCAAACATATCCTCGTTACCAGCCCGGAGCATGTCTGATTTGCACACAGTTTCTAAAGCAACCCCAGTCTGCGGGTGTGTTGTTTCTTTGCACAGAACACAAAGGGGTTGCTACAGGCAACAGAAAGCGGCCAAATTCAAATTCCACAACATTTCTGACAATACACAGAACAGTGTGTAAAATACAATATGCAGAAAATGCCACAAGAGTAAAATGTATCATACAATGATAACATATTATTTATTTCTCGTTCTTTATAATGCATTATTTCTCATAAAAGAGTAGCATAAAACAGAAGAGCAGCATAACGTGGATCCGAGATCGTTATGTACTTGAAAGAATACTGCAGTGTACTGTTGGACTACAGTTTCTAGACATACAGTGATTGAGTGACAACACTTGGGTGGGGACTAAGGCTAACGAAAGGGGGACAAGCTCGATATGAAGGCTGGGGAACAGCAGCAGGGGATGCCAGACAACAGTCACTTAACCCAGACTGGAGTACTGCTAGGAAAGCGTTATTGTGGATCCCCTGTAAAATGAGTTCAAACACCATGAAGTCTTGCTATATTAGGACTTATTGCAGTTAGCCACTGCACTTGAACTGCCCCGGAGAGGAAAGAGTTAACTCCAGAGAATCTGGAGTTCTAAAGCGCGAAGGCGCTATACCAAAGCTCTATCTGGGCAGTTTCAAATGAAACTGTCAGATCTTTTATAAGCTAACACTAAGCAACAAGTCTGTGTGGAAAGCTCTACACTAGCCAAATGGCTACCTACTAGTAGTAATAACAACAATATAAACAACAATAGGAACAACAAATAATAATAAGAATGAATAATGGCATTATTAGTTTTCCCCCATGACAAGCACTATTAGGACCCCCTCTTCCCCCAAAGACTCAAGTCCAGGAAGGGGGCCAACAAATCACTCAACCAGAAAACCCTAGTTCCCTAACCCTAAATAAAAGAGGGTGAAGGGAAGAACTACAATGGCATGACACAGTGCTTGCACTAATTTGCCACCCCCACCCCAGTAGAAGTTCTGAGAGGGGCAGGTTGGGGGGGTGGTCCTAATATAGCAAGACTCCATGAGAAGAAAAGCAATTACTAAGGTGAGTAATTTTTTCTTTCGTGCTACAAATGTTGCATATGCTGTGCAGCTGCTAAGGTAAGATCTAAGATTTTGAAGTTCATCTCGCCGGTCCGCACCACCGCTGTTCGGCTCCTCTGGCATTTTGCGCGCATCCGCTCGCTACCATGATCTACCATGGTATTAAACCATGGTTTGTGCTGTACCACATGGTGTCTTTGCACCTATCTCAGTGCTTCCTTTTCGTTCTGTTTTTTATGCCATGTTACAACTTAAAATAGATGCCATTAAAAGCATCTCATTTTGCCATTGTTCCAACTGTACCCCTGAGGGAGGTTTGGTACTCTGAACACAAGAGTCCACTAAAAATAAGAAAGAACATACAGTACAGTTATATAGTATATGGTTAAGTGCTGTTGTGTATGGAAATCCATGCATTGCCAAATGCTGTTGTTCCACGTGGTGAGGTCAGAAGGCTGTTGTACCACAGCAGCTGAAACTACTGTGGCACAACAGCACAGGATCTGGTGTTTGTTAAGATATCTCATGCTTACCTACACTGCAGAGTCCTCATAACGAAGATATCAGCAAGACTGAAAATAGTGCAAGGCAGCTGTTTTGTTAAAAGATGCACTACTAACGGGGTCAGACTAGGGTGCAGGGGGCCCAGCTTGAAAGTGAATACATGGGGCTCACCTGGAAAATCAATAGGGGAGGGCCTAGAGTGACACGCACATATCAGTGTTCCACTTTAAGTTTGATACACCAGCTTTGTGCTTGGATCCGACGCTTATGGTACCTATAGTGCCCCAAATACCCCATTTCATTTAAAAAAGATAAATGCAAAGATCTTCAGAGTTCTGGAAGTGGCAGGTACCCCATAGAGCAGAGCACCCCTGGACATTTTCAAGTATCCTGGTGAGCCAGTCCAACCCAATTGCTAAAAATGTTGTTGTATCACATAGCAATCACTTAAAGGGAAATGTCCAGCTAAAAACGAGCCCCACCTCAGTGTGATGCAGGGCCTGATTAGCATTTTCACAAAAAGTAGCATTTTTTTTTACTTCAGTGCTTTGATTCATTTATAATCTATCTGATTGATCCTGCCTCTGTCTTCACTGGCATTTTAAAATCAAGCGCCCTGAGTGGCACGCCCACAACCTCCTGCGGCTGTCCCGAGAATGACGTATCATGCAAGGAACAGCCTCGGGAGTGTGCACAGAGTTACTATATAGCCGGTGCTTCTAGTAGCTCCGGTTTGGAACATATATGTCTCGGTGCTATACCGAGACCAGGCATAGACTGGCACTGACAGGGACAGCTATAATGTCATCTTGCCCCATAATGGTAAAACATACATTGTTCTCTGTGATGTGTCACTGCCTAACAGGTTTGGCCTGAGATTTCTTGGCAGAAATTGCAGTATAGCCTAGAGGTTAGAGGAACGAGGTGTGAATGAGCTTGATACATCCAACAGACCAGACCTGAATTTGATTCTCACAACTTCCACTTGCATACTGTGTGACTCTGAACAAGTCACTTAACCGCCCAGTGCTCCCAGGTCGCCCCTGAAAACAGGCACTTGTGCCTAGTGGGTCTTACCCAGTTACCAAAGACTAAAAAAAAAATTAAGCTCCAGCTTTTGTGGAGCGTCCTGTCCACTACCTCCAAGAAACTAGAAGCAGCGTAAATGGTGATACATACATCACTGATGTTAGGACTAATTATGAGGCATCGGTTCTAGATGCAGGCCTTATTCTATACAACTCACTCCCCAGTGACATTAGAACAGTGCCCAGTCTTACAATGGTCGCAGAACACTTTAAAATGGATACCATATGTGTACATTTGGAAACATGCCATGTCTTGTATAAATGTATTCTTGTGTAATGTGTTCTGTAGTCTGTAATTATGTATCAATGCCTGTGGAAATGTACCTCATCTTGGGCAGGAACCTACTGTAAACAAGCTCCTGGGCTTAATGTGCTATCCAAGGAAAACATCTTCAAACATGTAAATGATCCAAAATCCCTGCTTCTCTGCTGCGTCACTGGCACAGCACCAGCACTCCCTCTACTGGTAGAAGAGAAGGTTGCAGTATGCTACATATTAACTCTGGAGTGACTGGGCACATGAATTATTTTAAAAGAGCTAATGTATTGCCTGAAATAAATGCTGACTTTAAAAGTAGCTATCCATTACTTCTAATATCTGAAGTAGTTTTTTTCTTTTCCCTACTGCTAGAAGATTTACTACCTGACAATTCTTGGTGTGATATGTGGAAGGATACTCTACCTGGAGGCTGACATGGTTAGTTCTATTCCTCCGCGTAACCATCAGCCCTGTGACCTCCTCTGTGACATCACAACTGACTAAGAACAGCCAATCAACTGCTGCAAGATCGGTCACTTGTGATGTCACAGTAAGTCACAATGCTGATGAGGTCTGACACAAGGAACCAAACTAGATATGCTAGTCTCCAGGTGACATACTTTTCTTTACATCCCACCTAGTGCTATCAATAAAATCTTTGAATGCAGGAAAGGAAAAAAGAAAAATACTTCAGACATCAAAAGTAAGGCTCGCTTGCACTTTTTGCTGCAGGTGTCATGGCAGACACCTTACAGCGGAAGTAGTATGGCAGCCGAGAGTCTTGTGCCACTCGAGAGTACCACTCAGCACTACTCATACGCTGCTCAGAATACCACATACCATCTGCAACTATAAAGTTGAGAGGTGAAGCATGTTCCAGCAGTTCTTCCTGTTTAGTATAGTGGTTAGGGTAGTAGACTGAGAGATAGGTAGAACTGGGATAGAGATAGGGGTTTGATTCCCACAGCCTCCCACTTGTTCATGCACTCTATAGAGAACAAACTCACTGATACAGAATGCTTTCAAATAATTTTTGCTTTTATTGCAAATTAAGAACATGGTCACCACACCACACCCCCCCGATGAAGGGTTTAGATAACCGCAGCGCCAGCGCCTAGTGTGGATGTGTTTCTGTCCGTGGAAGACACTGACTTTCTCAATTTGCAATAAAAGCAAAAAATATTTGAAAGCATTCTGTGTCAGTGTCTTTGTTCTCTGCAGAGTGCAGATATCTGGAACTGTGTTATGTTTTGATAGGGCTTGGCAAGCCCTTAACTGCACCTCGCCACACCAGGTGTTTGCGGTTTGGTCTTTCTGGAGCTTATCACTTGTATATCTAGGTGTTGGAATAAGTAAAATCTCCACGGCTGCACCTGCAGATTGAATGTCTGCTTCTGAAATTTTTTTTTTTAAACAATATAGTCTGACCTCAAAGTTGATTATATTAATTTACAGGGGTATGGGGGGTCAGAGCCCCCCGTGTGGGGGTGCAGCCTCCCACAAAAAAAAAATTGAAATGTTTGGTAAACTTTCGTGATGGACAGTTATGGTACTGACAGTGTTCCCGTCCATGATGGTATTCCTGTCAGCCATACTGTTTTCTGTCCGCCATGACACCTGCCGCATAAAGTGCAACTGCTTCAAAAGTAATAATAATAACAGGCTTTTAACAAGCATTTGTCAATGCCGAATGTTTGCTTGCTGGCATTGGCATTGGTAGTGCAGAAGTTACAGAGCTGCATAATAGGAATGGCAGTGAAGTATTAAACTGAAGTCAATCCCACCACCACCCTGCAGAGAGTGACAGGCATTGGGTTTGCCTTTGGGTTGTCAGGCATAACGGCCACGCCATTTCACCACACCCTACCCTGCAGGCACTGACAAGTGTCACGGTGTGCCTTGGGGTCTTTGGCCCTTATGCACACCCTATTCCATCAGGAAATATGGTGAGATGGGTGCGGTATAGGAGAATGGGGTGAACTGGGCCGAAGAGTCCAAGGCATACCTCGATGCCTCTCACTGGCTGCAGGGGTGTGGAAATGGTATGAGCATTACAGGCAAGAATCCCAAGTCACACCCCTGATGCCTGTCATTCTCTACAGGGTGGGGCGTTATGGTTGGAAACCCTAACACCTCAGGCATTCGTTGGTATTTTCACTCCAAATTTTCAACATGTTTTTTTTGAGACCTCCACCTCATGAACAGTGGCAATATCAGTTTGTTAGCCGAAAGCTGCTTATGCACAGCGACTACGGCATTTAGCACCACAGGTGCAAAAACACATTCCGAACAGGATGTGAAAAATGACAGCTATACTGTCCATGGGGAGGTGGGAAAAATGGCAATGTTACAAATCTGCAGTAAAAATATTTAAAAAACTGGTGAAGTCACGAGCGTTCATAGAAACTGTGCAACGCACACCCGTAATGTAATTAGTGTGGGCATTTTTTACAGCAGATTGTCAACTCAGGCATTTTGGGACCTCTCCGCTCATGAACAGTGTCACTGTGATTTTCTTTATCTGTCCCAACAATGATTTCCCACAGCGACCATGCATCTCTGCGCTGAAAGTGTGAAAACACACTGGACATGTTGTGAAAATGACAGCTGTACTGTTCATAAGGAAGTGTGGAAAATGCAACTGGTGAAAATCTGGACTGAAAATATTACAAAGTCATGAACTTACGAGGGTGCGTGGAAACTGCGCGCAATGCTGACTCGTAACACAGTCATTTTATGGACTTTTTGTCACCAATTTTCAACATAGCCATTTTAAGACCTCTCTGCTCATGAACAGTATAACTGTGATTTTCTTAATCTGTCCCAAACATTGCTTTAGCACACCGACTGCACCATTAATGCTTCATGTGCGGAAACATATTTTACAGGCGACATATGAAAAAATGGCAGCTGTACTGTTCATAAGGAAGTGTAATAAAATGGCAATGTGAAAATCTGGAGAAAATATAGAAAATTGCAAACTTACAGGCGTATGAGGAACTATGCAATGCACGTCAGAAACAGTCATTTTAGAATTTTTCACTAAATTTTCAACATAGCCATTTTAAGACCTCTGCTCATGAACAGTGTCACTGTGATTTTCTTAATGTGTCCATACATTGATTTCGAACACCGACCGCGCCATTGTAAGCGCCACATGGGCGGAAACACGTTTTGGGCAAGATGTGAAAAATGACAGCTATACTGCTCATAAGGAGGTGTGGTAAAATGGCAATGTTGAAAACTCTGGAAGTGAAAATATTGAAAATTCGTGAACTTACGAGCGTGTGTAGGAACTGCGCAACGCAAGCTCGTAAAACAGTCATTTTTAAGAATTTTTCCACCAAAATTTCAACATAGGCTATTTGAGAGCCCACCTTATGAATAGTGGCAGTGTTGTTTCATTACTCAGTCCCAAAAGGTGATTTCATGCAGTGACTGCGAAATCACCCTTCAGGCCTGAATAACGGCATGACAGTGCAATAATTCATGAGGAGGGGTCCCAAAAACCCCATGTTGAAAATTTGGGCCCAAAACTCCCAAAAATGCCTGAGATATGCAAAAAAGTTGAAAAAACCCTATCATTATACATTATACAGCTTACCGGCATTTCCTCAGTTTGCGGTCGGCTTTGAAGAGTACAGACGTGTTCCCGGTCCACCGAAGATTGTCGCGCCGGAGTCCGGAGGTAAGTATGGGGTGAGGGGGGTGTGAGGAGTCAGAGTGCGCAGTGGGTGGGCGCGGGTGGGTGCAGACACAGCGAGGGACCGTTTTTTTTTCAGGTTTTTTTATACAAAGGCGGGGCGTTTGCCAAGCTGGGTGGGCTCCCAGCATGGCAGAGACGACTGGTTGGGGGCGTGGGCCGACGGGGATGGTCACCCCAGTCGGCCATAGCATTGTTGCCACGCTGGGGTGGGCTCCCAGCGTGGCACCCTGTACTGGGGGCAGACAGTGGAGCCGACAGAGATTGGGCACCCGTTGGCTATCTAGCGATGTAGCCACACTGGGGTGGGCACCCAGCGTGGCATATGGACCTGTGTTTCGAGCGTAATCCTCGCTGACTATACAGTGTGTGCGTGGGGGCAGCATGCAGCTTGTGTGTGTGTGTGTGTGTGTGTGTGTGTGTGTGTGGGGGAGGCGCACTTGGGCAGGCGATATCTGTCGCTGCTCACTGAAGCATAGCTCCCCTTTCAACTGTACGCCACTGCATTTTGGAGCTGTCATAGACAGCTCCAGCAGGCATTGGAGAACTGCGGCCGCGCCTGCAAACACACTGACTGAATTGGAAGAGGGCTGACACACCTCCGAAAACTGGATGATGGCACTATGTTTCTTGCACATGTGTGCAAGCAAACATAAAAATGAGTAACATTTCTGCCTGCTATTTTTGGCACTACAAGCTTGATGGCCTGCCAAGTTACAAACTGACTGGCTAAATCCTGAACGGGTATTAAATTGGCTAAATTCCAGGCTCATCTTCGACATGAAAAATTATTCATCACTAGAAGTAAAAGCAATAGGAAACAGAAACCATGGCAGCATATGAACAAATGACATTGAAACAGAAATTGACATAAGTCAAATTACTTTTCAGAGTAAAGGCGATGGAAGTGAACACTCATAAAAAATTGTTTAAAAGTGCAAATTAAACTGTACAACATTCCTGGTTCTTAGAGGAAGGAAGTCAGAAACAAAGGGTAGCTTCTGCAAAGCACAGTAACATATCTACTTGCATTAGCTTGGCCTTCCCCAACACAGTCTGTTCTAGTGCCACTGACAAAGGACACAGTTATTGCTGCCGCACTTTCTTACACTTGCAGCAAAGTAGCATCCGCTACCCCTTTAGACCAGAAAGCAGTAGGTGTTTTAGCTAATTCTAAGTTTTAAAAGGGGACGTTTCATACTTGTTGGGGAAAGTGCTATTCCCTTGAAAAAAACACTGCTACTCCCTTTAAAAGTTTTTAGATCCATCCCCACTTTCTCATGTCAAATGCGCAACAGCTTGAGACAGTAAAAATATGGATACAAAAAGTGATTTAAAAATCAAAAAGGAAAAAAATGTAAACTTACAGAATGTCAGCAGCTACTGCAGCTCTTCTCCTTCAAAGCCATTCTTCCAAATCAGCTGGTGATCTCTACTACCTGGGGGGCTGATGGGATGTAATGTACCCCAGGTACAGATTACACTCACCTCTCTATCCCCACTACGCACTGGTCTTATCCTCCCTCCCCACCCCATCTACTTCTGGCGTGAACAATCAACAACGCCTACCTGTGGCAGCTCCCCGGCTACTTCTGACATGCACAATCGACAATGCCTGCAATGGCCACTCCCCCCACCCATCTCCACAGTCCCCTGACTGTCCCAGCGGGAAACCCATCACGGACCGTTCTCCCTCGCACTTGTCTGTAACCCTATACTGTTTGTATGATGTGCTGATAGTTGTTATGTTAGACTCCTATGTATTAGTGAAACTTTAAAGTATGTGCAACCTTATGTAACCTTTTTGTACCCTAATTGATGTGCAGTGTTGTCTGTATCTGTATGCAATTGTTTTCTGTTTGTTGACTGACTTAGAACCTTTGAAAACAAATCCTTGACTCAAAGATATTAATCCTAATCTTATATAAATAAATGTAATTAACCCTTTATGATGAGCACCCCCATACACTTACACCGTAGAAGATGAAAAAATGTTCTTTATACACTTAAACAAGGGCCTGTCCTGCTATAGCACTTTAGTTAATTGCTGCTACATGGAGAAACAGGAAACAATTTTAAAAAGTATTTGACAATTTATTCACCCGGGATAGTCCAGTGGGACACAACATCTCCTTTTTTTTCCTCCGTGACCGTGCTTGTCACTCAGGGATATATCCTGGCTCCAGGGATATGCCCGGTTCAGACTTTTCAGCCCCTATCCTCAACCCGGTCCAATGCCACCCCTGACGTCCCCTCCATGGAAGGAGCTCCGTGGGGGAGTTGCCCCCATATATATATATATATATATATATATATCTCAGCGGTTTACTCTGTGGACTAGGATTGACTTTTAGCAGGCATTGGGACCCAGGGGGAGTTCAGCAACCCAGGCTGTTATATTGACAGTGTACGGCACTGTGACCCACGTGGAGTCCAGGAACCTACGCTGTCATATAGATGGAGCATGGCACTCTGATCTGAGGGAATCCAGAAACCTAGGCTGTTGCATAGACAGTGCATGGCACTAGAACACGGCAGGAGTCTAGGAACCCAGACCATCATATAGATGGTGCATGACACTGGGACCCGGGGGGGAGTCCAGATACCCAGGCTGTCATACCGACAGTGCATGCCACTGGGGCCCAGGGGGAGTACAGAAACCCTGGCTCTCATATAAATAGTGCATGGCACTGCGACCAAGGTGGACTCCAGGAACCCAGGCTGTCATATAGACTGTGCATGTCACAGGGCCCGGGGGAGTCCTGGAACCCAGGCCATCATAGAAGTGAGGGAAATAGTGGGAATATATTGACCACAGGGGATGAGGTATAGCTTGACAATAGTTATATTGTCTATATAAAAAATATTGAGGATGCATGGCACTGGGACCCAGGGTGAGTCCAGGAACCTAGGCTGTCATGTAGATGGTGCATGGCAGTGGGACCCACGGGGAATCCAGGAACCCAGGCCACCATATAGGTGGTTCATGGCATGGGGACCCAGGGGGAGTCCAGGAACCTAGGCCATCATATAGACGATGCCTAGCACTGAGACCCTGAGGGACTCTAGGAACCAGGCTGTCATACAGACAGTGCATGACACTGGGACCCAGCAAGTCCAAGAATGCAGGCTGTCATATATGTGGTGCATGGTACTGGGACCCTGGGGGACTCCAAGAACCCAGGCTGTTCTATAAACAGTGCATGGCACTGGGACCTGGGGGGGGGGGGTCCAGGAACCCAGGCTGTCATATAGTCGCTGCAAGACACTGCGAGCCAGGGGGAGTCCAGAAACCCATGCTGTCATATAAATGGTGTATGGCACTCAGATACAAGGGAGTCCAGAAACCCAGGCTGTCATATAGACAGTGTATAGCACTGGGACCCAGGGGAGTCCAGGAACCACACTGCATGATCATTTTCTCATTGGTTTCTCCCTCCTTTCCTGATGTGAGCGCTACCAACCCCGTGGCCTCACAAACTCACAGCATGCCCCTTCTGCCAGCGCAAGCTCCCTGGCACAGTTGCAGGGGTCTTCTGGTGGCAGAACTCACTATAAATTCTCCCTGGAAGAGGAACACTGTCACGTGGCAGCTACTCCACCCTGGCCTGCCTCCTGCAGTGGTGACCTGGATCTGCTTACAAACCAGGGTCATCTGCACGGCAGTGCAATGCCCTGCCACTAGGCCATCGGACAGTGAGCATCTCAATGACATGGGGTTCTGCTTTGACCCTCTTTTACAGCTGGGAAGTCTGTAGCACAGGAAGGTCATGTCATCTGCTGAAAGTGATGTTCCAGTATCCAAGAAAACCTTTTTTTTTTGTCACAGTCTCTTCCTCCCCTATCTTTAGTCATGTCTCCTTCCACTGACCTTCCCAGCCCTGTCACTCAGCTTCTCTTGGACTTACCCTTTGACTGCTGATTTTCTAAGGCTGCCCCCCCCCATCGAGGGACATTGGGACCCCCCAACTCCCGCTGTGGTACAGATTTGATAGGAGGAGGTGCCTGGGTCACTGGTGCATGGGCTGCAGGAAGCCAGTGTCATCCTGCTTAACCAGGCTTTTTCCTTGTTCTGATCCACTCCCTCAGGGCGCTGATGGCAAGGGTGCAAAAGTGCATGCATACAAGCATGAGACGTACAGCATCAGCCGGTGTCCACCCCCCCACTAGCCACTCCCTACTGCACTGTCAACTGTGGTCACACAGGTGGCACTCAGGTGGCAGTATCACAACAGAGCCAGCTGCCCTTCCTCCCCATAGGAGGAGAGCATCCTCTGGAATGCTGAATCCTCTACTCCCCCACCTCCTCCACCCCCCGCCGGTTGGCCCTCAATGACCCAGGCTCATTGCCAGACCCAGGTTACCGGTGTGATGAGTGGTAAGCCTACAGCTGTGCTGATGGACTGACTGCAAAAAAGCATTTTTAAATATTCCAGCTGAGATCACCTTATATTTTCTGTATTTATTTCCACCTCTTTCTTTATTACCAACATTTGCTGAAAACAGGATCTCTGTGCCAAAGACTTCATATCACACCCATGCTTTGCCTTCCCCATATCACCAGTTTTGCCCCAATGAAGTCCCGCAGGGACTCCTTTAATACTTTCACCTAAAGGAACTACCTGGATTTGAACCCATGTAACTTGGTTTGCCCGCTGCCTGGCATGTGGTAGCTTTTGCACCCTACATGGCAGAAACTGCCATTCACTTCTGTGCTGCTCCATGCCACAGCAAATGTATTAATTGCTTAGTATGCAGAAGAGAAGGTTTTGAATCCAGGCAAGAACCTTACAATGTTGTATTTTCAGAAGGAGACCAGTGGTTGAATGCAGACAGGTCCTTAAGTATTTTTTGGTAATTTAAAAGTTTAATTTCCCCACACTGGTGAGCCATTGTGGTATGGGTTAGAACAACTAATCTCTTCTGAAGGCAGTCAAGAACAAAGGCATACTTATGTGTAGCAGGAGTGGAAAAAATATAATCACGTAGCCTGTTAGTTAATAATATATGTCTGGCAAAAACAGTAATATATCTATTTCTCTGTTCATTTTATTTCACGCCAAAACAGAGATATGGGGTTTTGAAGTTTTCAAATGTTCCTGTTCCCTAACCATGTACACCGTGAATAAATTAAACATGTTGGTATAATGCGGTGCTGTTTACCATTAGAAACGTGTGGAGCACCATCCTAATACATGCACAGTAGGAATCTACTATGTTCAGTTCAAACGTAACCTCAAGGGGAGACATTTTTAAAAATTGACAGTGGCAGCCATCTTTAGTGACTTGAGTTATTAATTACAAATTTAGCAATAAAAGCTGTTTTTAACATATCTGAAGAAACTAAATAAGCTAATGATAAATTCACGGGTGCCAGAAATACATTTTTGCTAAAAGGGAAAGGAAAAATTGTTTAACCAAGAAAGGCACACTAAGCCGGAGCTTGTTTCCAGGTGCGACTTGGGAGCACAAGGAAGTTAATTGACTTGCTTTACATCACACAGTATGCTAGTGGGGGCTGTGGGATTCAAGCCCAGGTCTTCAGCTCAGTGCCCTAAACCACAGTGCTATACTGTCTCATAGGCTAAAACACTGTATGATGGAAGTTTTGTTGACTAACGGATATTACTGCGTTAAATTTGTATTTGTTTTACAGGAGCCCTCGGTGGTCCTTCTGAGGACAATTCAATCAATGAGCCACTAGGAGCCATGAATCATTCTATAACTCTCCTCTCCTGATTGGCCAAGAAGGCAGTGCACTCTAAAGATTAGAGCACCCTTCTTGGGAACCAGATCATCACAGGTTTAAACCTTGCTAGAGATAAATACTGTTTGACATTAAGCAAGCCAAATAACTTGTTATTAGGAGCTCCACCCAGCTGGGAAATGGTTAAGAACTGCACAGGAAATGATCTCAGCATCTCTGCCGGGCTGTCCTTGGAAAATAACTTGTAAACTAAAAAGAAGCATGTGTCAGTGCTGGATGTTTGCTTGCAGTGCCATATCTGTATCTCAGCCCAGGAAGAGGGAGCCAGCCACCCTATAGGGGATCTTTTTTGTTTGTGTTTTTTTTAAAATTTTGCTGTATGGCCAATATCCTCTGGGATAACCCATGCCCCAGTGCCCTGATTAGTCTAAATGAGGACAAAACATGTGTCTGCTGTTCACAGCCTTTGCTGACTATATTGTGAGGCCTTCTGGCACTATGCAATTCTGCTTAAAGTTGAGCCAGTCCAGATTAATTAATGTTCATTTGCATATGCTTCCGATGATGCTTTGCATTATTGGGGTACGAGCATTTTATGTTTTCTTTAAATTTTGGCTGGCCAATATCCTCTGGGATAATCCATGCCTCCAGTGCATTTGCTCTAGGGTTCTTTTGCAGTTTTCTTCTTTCTCTCTCTCTTTTTTTGCTTTGGACTGCCCATGACCCAAACAAATAAGATCCCTATAGGGTGGCTGGCTCCCTGCCCTCGGCTGAGATACAGATATGGCACACTGATGGATCCAGATGAGGATGAAACGTGTCTGCTGTTCTCAGCCTTTGCTGATTGTATTGTGAGGCCTTCTGGCACCATGCAATTCTGCTTAAAGTTGAGACAGTCAAAATTAATCCATGGGTATTTGCATATGCTTCCCATGATGCTTTGCAGTATTGGGGTATGTGCAATTTGTGTTATCTTCTGTCTGTGTTGTTTTACAGTAGTCCCATGTGTCTCCTAATTTAGGATCCCTTGTTTAGTCTGCCTGTATCCCTCCTAGTATTTTTGTTGTTTCGGAACCCAGAGACATCAGTTGAACGGAAGCCCTACATGTAGAAATGTTGCAATGTGTTACTTTGCCAGTGAAATTTCAGGGAAGCTGCAAAACTGGCTTTGCAAACTGGCCCACTTCGACACTTTCCAATGAGTTTTCCTGAGGAATTTGCACTTTTACAGGCAAAATCAGGCAAAGTCATAGCGAAGTTGCAAATGCCCTGGCAAATTTGCTTGACTGCTTGTGAAAGAGACAGTTTAGTTACCAAACTCTTCATGAAGTCAGCACTTTGTGAATTTGGCAAATGTTGCACATCAAAAGTTTCATGTAAGCTTCCATTCCACAGATATCCCTGCATTATGGAACTGATACGTAGTTAAGTGAATATGGGGCAGAAAAGGGCAGCATTACCAAGGAATCCTGAATAAAAAATATAGCGCTATTTCAAAACAACACACTAAGCAATACATGTGTGTGTGTGGGGGGGAGGTTATCAATCTGTACACATCCCAAATGCTATGCTATAATGGTAAAAAAAAAAAAAACATACTTTATGTTCTGTTACAGTGCTTTAAAAAGCAATGATGTAGAAACTGGTAGTACAGTGAATGCATGCAAGCAAATACAGCAGCCATTATGATCTCAGAAACATCCCACACATAGCCATGGATAACTAGCACTAGTATCTGTTTTATTAAAAGAGTGAATGTGGAATACGGCATGTACTTTTGGGAAAGTGTTCATGGCATGTTAAAATTCCACCAGTGGAATTGGGCAGAAGGAGACTTAGTTTAATGCCTCATCAGAAGGATGGCACATCCAGAAAAACCCCTCCGCCCTCCATATGGACCTGCAATGTCAGTACTGGGTGTGTGCCCAAGATTCCAGTGTGGGACTTAAACCCCAAACCTTCTGACATGAGGCATGAGTGCAATAATAAAGTATATAATAATAATAATAATAATAAAATTTATTTGATTGAGCGCCTTTCAAATATTTCAAGGCGCTGTACAAACATCATTACATTTAACATAACCAAACAAGCAATAGCAATACAACAGATAAAATATATAAAATAAACAATTTAAAATACAGCAGGAAAAGCCTGAATCCATAAGAATAACTTTAAGGCCTTCTTAAACCTATCCACAGTTGTACTTTCTCAGAGCTGGCGAGGCAGAGAATTCCAAAGGGTGGGAGCCGCAAAGCCGCAAGCACGGGCTCCAGAAGACTTCAAATTCACCCTCGGAATCTCCAGCAACCCCTCGTCAGCCGAGCGAAGCTGTCTCAGAGGGGTGTAAGGCACCAGAAGCTCTTTCAGGTAGTCGGGACCTAACCCATGTAGGGCTTTGTAGGTCAAAAGACCCACTTTGAAGGTGATCCGCCACTGTATAGGCAGCCAGTGCAGAGTGCGCAGCACAGGGGTAATATGAGATCTTCTAGACACCCCAGTCAACAAACGTGCTGCAGCATTCTGCACTAGCTGCAAGCGGCGGATTTCAACCCCAGCAAGCCAGCTATAGGGAGTTACAGTAATCAAGACGTGATGTCACAAAGGCGTGGACCAAAATCGGCAAATCACCTGGTGGAACCAGGTGCCTAATCCTGGAGATGTTTCTAAGGTTGAAGAATTAAGTCTTGACTACTGCAGACACCTGATAACGAAGGGTCAAGCCAGTGTCAAGCTCCACACCCAGGTTACGCACCCGTTCAGAGGTAGGGATCTGGTCTACCCCAAGAACTAATCCAGAGGGAGACCCTATCCCCAAACCCTCAGCCCTGTGACCAGGGTCCACCACCATAACCTCGGTCTTTCCCGGGTTCAACTTTAAACCATTGATGTTCATCCAGTCTTGGATATCAGCGAGGCAATTATTCAGCACCGAGAGAGCACTAACCTGGTCGGGTGCAAAAGACAGGTAGAGCTGGGTATCATCGTCATAGCAATGAAACCTCAGCTCATACCATCTTACAATGTCTCCGAGGGGTAGCACATATACTGCGAACAACATGGGGGAGAGCACCGAACCCTGAGGTACCCCACAAGAAATAGAGAAAGCCCCGGATGAATGTAAACCGGAAACCACTCTCTGAGTTCTCCCCAAGAAGTAAGAAGAAAACCATCTGAGGACAACACCTGAAAGCCCACAGATGGACCTCAGACGTTCGAGCAAAACCCCATGATCCACAGTATCAAAAGCTGATGATAGATCAAGGAGAACCAAGATAGAGCGGTGTCTCTGATCTCTCGCCATCAGGAGATCATTGAGCACCCAAACCAGAGCAGTCTGTGCTAATGCCTCTTATGAAAACCTGACTGGAGGGGCTCGTATAAACTATGGATGGTCAAATGGTTATCAAGTTGAGCCGCCACAACCTTTTCAATAACCTTCCCCAAAAAAGGGAGGTTAGAGATTGGATGGTAGTTGGCAAGGTCATTCGGGTCTAAGGAAGCTTTCTTCAGGAGGGGAGTCACCACCCCTTCTTTCAGAGAGCTGGGAAAAACTCCCATCTCCAAAGAACACCGAATTATCCGAGCAAGGACCGGGCCAATACGTTCATTACATCCTATAATCAAGGAGGTGGGACCCGGATCCAAACTACAACAAGTTGGGCGCATCTCAGAGACAATCCTCATAGTGTCCACAAGATCAGGAAGATCAAAGGAGCTCCAGGAAACTCCGGGCACTGGGACAACACCCCGATCAACTGCAACAGCTATGGAGTGAGGTTGGGGACACTGCCTCCGAATGTCTTCCACCCTATTCGCAAAGAATCGAGTGATCTCCTCGCAGTCAGTCTGCGTAAAAACTCGATGGACCTGCCGACAGGCTGGGTTGCACAGTCTGTCAACAGTTCTGAAGAGCTGAGCCGGTCGATTCCGAGTGACAGAGATTTCCCTGGACAGGAATTCTGCCTTCTTACGGGAAATTTCTGTTTGATAGAGCTTATAATGCTCTAGCAAAATAAGATGGTCGGCATCCGAGGCAGTCTTCCTCCAGCGACGCTCCAACCTATGCCCCAACCTCCGCAACCCTCTCAACACCCCATCAAACCATGGGGTGACGGGACGGCGCGGAAGGGGGCAAACACGGGATGGAGCTATCTGGTCTATAAGCTATAAGGCTTGGGACCCTGGTTCCCATCTCAGCTAGGGTCACAAATGACAAGAGCTGTCGGTTCTTGCAGTGGCCTTGGATGATGATGCAGTTACCAACCAGATATACTAGTGGGTCTGCTCCTGTAGCTCACCCAGTACAGTACTGTACTTTCGGCATTCAAGGTCCTGGGTTCAAGACACTCCTTGGGATGTAACTTGATAATTACATTATGTAGTTAGTTCTGTTTGGCTACAAGGGGGGCAGCACAGAGGCATTGCTGAGGGAATCTCTCCTGTCTTTGTAGTCTCAGTTTAGTCCGTGTTACCACACCACCACCTGCATCTCCTGGTTCCCAGACTAGAGACCCTAGCCAATAGACTATGCTGCTTCTCTGAATTTTTCAAAATGACATCTTAGTGGCAGAAATAAGGGCTGGCTTGGTTGGCAGTACACCGGCCAGGTATAGGATGTGCTCAGTGTCCTATCCAGTCTACTTTACAGTGTTTTGTCCAGTGTCCTGTCCAAGGTTCTGTCCAGCATCCTGTCCAGTGTCCTGTCCAAGGTTCTATCCAGCATCCTGTCCAGGGTCCTGTCCAAGGTTCTATCCAGCATCCTGTCCAGGGTCTTGTCAAAGGTTCTATCCAGCATCCTGTCCAGGGCCCTGTCCAAGGTTCTGTCCAGCATCCTGTCCAGGGTCCTGTCCAAGGTTCTGTCCAGCATCCTGTCCAGGGCCCTGACCAAGGTTCTGTCCAGCATCCTGTCCAGTGTCCTGTCCAAGGTTCTATCCAGCATCCTGTCCAGTGTCCTGTCCAAGGTTCTGTCCAGCATCCTGTCCAAGGTTCTATCCAGCATCCTGTCCAGGGTCCTGTCCAAGGTTCTATCCAGCATCCTGTCCAGGGTCCTGTCCAAGGTTCTATCCAGCATCCTGTCCAGGGTCCTGTCCAAGGTTCTACCCAGCATCCTGTCCAGGGTCCTGTCCAAGGTTCTATCCAGCATCCTGTCCAGGGTCCTGTCCAAGGTTCTGTCCAGCATCCTGTCAAGTGTCCTGTCCAAGGTTCTATCCAGCATCCTGTCCAGGGTCCTGTCCAAGGTTCTATCCAGCATCCTGTCCAGGGTCCCGTCCAAGGTTCTATCCAGCATCCTGTCCAGGGTCCTATCCACTGTCCTGTCGAGAGTTCTTTTTGGTGTGCTGTCCAGGGTCCTGTCCAGGATGCATTCCAGGCTGACCTTTTTGTGCACTTGTTTGCTGGAGTTAGAAGGCAAAACACTGTCGGAAAATTTGGAACAAAGCAGGAATGTGATCATATCAAAAACTGAATTAATATGTCTCTCTGTTAGATTAGAAGCTTGAAGTGCGTTTGTAAATGGCAGGAGGGAAACAAGCTCTCACACACTGTCTGCAGTGTGTTAACCAGTCGGACAGCTTGATGAGTTTTACTTGTATGCCTTGCAATATGCAGGCTGCTGCTGGAACTGCTTAACCTGTGTCCTCCTGCCACCTAGTGGGAAAAGACTGTAACTGTAACATGAAGGCAGCCTCTAGCCTGAGATCTGCTGTGGGTCAATAGAACAGCACCCTGCCAGGTGGGCTAAAGAAGCAACTCCACTAACTCAGCTAGCCGGGGACACAGTTATACCCAGTTCTGGTCTGCACTGTCTGCTCTGAGACTGGCATTGCTGTTATATAGGTCTGTCTGGTCTGCACCATACAATTGTCATATAGAGTGATTCCTTCTTTTATTTAAGCATTCACATGGGCAGCCATTTTCTTCACTATTTTGTGAGACATGCTCATCCCCTCTTCCCCCCACCATGAGTTTACCACTGTTAGCCCACCCCCACCTAACTCTATCATTGTGTCTTCCATCTGGGCATCCCTCTTGTACTCTGATTGGGTAAAAGCTGCCTTTGAATCCATTTTCTGTGCTTCTTAGAGTGTAGTTATAGGGAGCACCTAAACACTGGGGGCCCTGGCCACCCCAGCAGCCAGCAGCAGCATGTCACACTGCCATGCAGGTGACTCCTGTCTGGGAGGGAGCTCAGACCGCTGTGTAGGGAGGCAGGCCAGGCTGGAGTAGCTGCTGCACGACAGCATGCCTCAGTCTAGGAGGGAGCTTGGACTGCTGGGTTGGGAGGCAGGCCAGGCTGGATTAGCTGCTGCATGACTGTATGCCTCAGTCTTGGAGGGAGCTCGGACTGCCATGTTGGGAGGTAGGCCAGGCTGGTGTAGCTGCTGCACGACTGTGTGCCTCAGTCTGGGAGGGAGCTCAGACCACTGGGTTGGGAGGCAGGCCAGACTGAAATTGCTGCTGCACGACTGTGTGCCTCAGTCTGGGAGGGAGCTCAGACCACTGGGTTGAGAGGCAGGCCAGGCTGGAGTAGCTGCTGCATGACTGCGTGCCTCAGTCCGGAAGGGAGTTTGCATCACTGCATTGGGAGGCAGGCCAGGGTAGAGAAGCTGCTGCACGACAGCGTGCCTCAGTCTGGGAGGGAGCTCGGACCGCTGCACTGGGAAGCAGGCCAGGCTGCAGTAGCAGCTGCATGACAGTAAGCCTCAGTCCGGGAGAGAACTCAGACCACTGGGTTGGGAGGCAGGCCAGGCTGGAGTAGCTGCTGCATAACAGTGTGCCTGAGTCTGGGAGAGAGCTCAGACCACTGAAATGGAAGGCAGGCAGGGCTGCAGTAGCTGCTGCATGACAACATGCCTCAGTCTGGGAGGGAGCTCAGATCATTACACTGGTAGGCAGGCAAGGCTGCAGTAGCTGCTGGTACACAACAGCGTGCCTCAGTCTGGGAGGGAGCTCAGACAGCTGCATTGGGAGGCAGGCCAGGCTGCAGTAGCTGCTGCATGACAGTGTGCCTCAGTCTGGGAGGGAGGTCAGACTGCTGTGTTGGGAGGCAGGCCAGGCTGGAGTAGCTACTGCACAACTGCGTGCCTCAATCTGATAGGGAGCTCAGACCGCTGGGTTGGGAGGCAGGCCTGGCTGCAGCAGCTGCTGCATGACAGTGTGCCTCAGTCCGGGAGGGAGCTCTGACTGCTGGGTTGGGAGGCAGGCCAGTCTGGAGTAGCTGCTGTACTAAGCATGCCTCAGTCTGAGAGGGAGCTCACACTACTGCCTTGGGAGGCAGACCAGGCTGGAGTAGCTGCTGTGTGCCTCAGTCTGGGAGGGAGCTCACACCGCTGCATCAGAACGCAGGCCAGGCTGGAGTAGCTGCTGCATGACAGCGTGCCTCAGTTTGGGAGGGAGCACAGACTGCTGCGTTGGTAGGCAGGCCAGGCTGCAGTAGCTGCTGGTGCATGACAGCGGGCCTCAGTCTGGGAGGGAGCTCGGACAACTGTGTTGGGAGGCAGGCCAGGCTGCAGTAGCTGCTGCATGACAGTGTGCCTCAGTCTGGGAGGGAGGTCAGACTGCTGTGTTGGGAGGCAGGCCAGGCTGGAGTAGCTGCTGCACAACTGCGTGCCTCAATCTGGGAGGGAGCTCAGACCACTGGGTTGGGAGGTGGGCCAGGCTGCAGTAGCTGCTGGTGCACGACAGCAGGCTTCAGTCTGGGAGGGAGCTTGGACAGCTGCATTGGGAGGCAGGCCAGGCTGCAGTAGCTGCTGCATGACAGCATGCCTCAGTCTGGGAGAGAGCTCAGACCACTGCTTTGGAAGGCAGGCCAGACTGGAGTTGTGTCAGGAGGCAGGCCAGGCCGCAGTAACTGCTACATGACAGGGTGCCTCAGTCTGGGAGGGAGCTCAGACCACTGCATTGGAAGGCAGGCCAGGCTGCAGTAGCTGCTGCATGAAAGCATGTCTCAGTCTGGGAGGGAGCTCAGATTGCTGCACTGGGAGTCAGGCCAGGCTGCAGTAGCTGCTGGTACACAACAGCATGCCTCAGTCTGGGAGGGAGCTCAGACAGCTGCATTGGGATGCAGGCCAGGCTGCAGTAGCTGCTGCATGACAGTGTGCCTCAGTCTGGGAGGGAGGTCAGACTGCTGTGTTGGGAGGCAGGCCAGACTGGAGTAGCTGCTGCACAACTGCGTGCCTCAATCTGATAGGGAGCTCAGACCGCTGGGTTGGGAGGCAGGCCTGGCTGCAGTAGCTGCTGCATGACAGTGTGCCTCAGTCTGGGAGGGAGGTCAGACTGCTGTGTTGGGAGGCAGGCCTGGCTGGAGTAGCTGCTGCACAACTGCGTGCCTCAATCTGATAGGGAGCTCTGACTGCTGGGTTGGGAGGCAGGCCAGTCTGGAGTAGCTGCTGTACTAAGCATGCCTCAGTCTGAGAGGAAGCTCACACCACTGCCTTGGGAGGCAGACCAGGCTGGAGTAGCTGCTGTGTGCCTCAGTCTGGAAGGGAGCTCACACCGCTGCATCAGAACGCAGGCCAGGCTGGAGTAGCTGCTGCATGACAGCGTGCCTCAGTTTGGGAGGGAGCACAGACTGCTGCGTTGGTAGGCAGGCCAGGCTGCAGTAGCTGTTGGTGCATGACAGCGGGCCTCAGTCTGGGAGGGAGCTCGGACAACTGTGTTGGGAGGCAGGCCAGGCTGCAGTAGCTGCTGCATGACAGCGTGCCTCAGTTTGGGAGGGAGGTCAGACTGCTGTGTTGGGAGGCAGGCCAGGCTGGAGTAGCTGCTGCACAACTGCGTGCCTCAATCTGGGAGGGAGCTCAGGCCACTGGGTTGGGAGGTGGGCCAGGCTGCAGTAGCTGCTGATGCACGACAGCAGGCTTCAGTCTGGGAGGGAGCTTGGACAGCTGCATTGGGAGGCAGGCCAGGCTGCAGTAGCTGCTGCATGACAGCATGCCTCAGTCTGGGAGAGGCTCAGACCACTGCTTTGAAAGGCAGGCCAGACTGGAGTTGTGTCAGGAGGCAGGCCAGGCCGCAGTAACTGCTACATGACAGGGTGCCTCAGTCTGGGAGGGAGCTCAGACCACTGCATTGGAAGGCAGGCCAGGCTGCAGTAGCTGCTGCATGAAAGCATGTCTCAGTCTGGGAGGGAGCTCAGATTGCTGCACTGGGAGTCAGGCCAGGCTGCAGTAGCTGCTGCACGACAGCTGGGAATGTGACAGGGTTGAATAGGGCCCTGTCCCAGTTGTTATGGAAAGTTTGAATGCAGGGATCTGTTCTGTCCTTTCCTTTCCTGTCTCTTGTCTGTCTGGTTGTGCAACCAAATTTTCCTGTGAGACCTAGGATTTGATCACCCTGACAGTCTTGCAGTTCTTTGCCTCTCGCTATCTCTCTACCTTTACTTGCTATTTCTGTCTTTTCCTCCCTTGCATATCTGCTGGTATAAAAATATATGCAAATCATTATGTGAAAATGTAACTGATATTGAGATCCCTTGTTTAGAAATTATATAGTGTTACGGTTGAAATGTATAAAATTATAGTTTGAGATGATTGCAAAAAGCTATTGGGAACTCAAGGGGTTAACCTGAAATGCAATTTTTAAGCCTTTTGCAGAAGCTGTGGAAAAGGGGCATCAGTTCTGGGACATTGTGTTCTAGCTGCACATGGCTGATATTTACAAGAACATTTTAGAAAAAAAACAGGATGCTTGTTAAGAAGGGGGGTTGCAAGGACTTATAAAAATAAAGCTGCAATTTCTTGCAAGAGACACAGATTGAAGGAAAACTCAGATGCATCTTCTGTTTACTCTGCCTTTGTAAATAGTTATTCTGAACATTTTTTTTTATTTTATTGTTATTCATAATAAAACTCTTCTTGCGAAGTTTACAACTGCTCCTGGTTGTTCCTATGCTTCCTGACCTGTGTCTCGATGACAGGGAGGTAGGCCAGGCTGGAGCAGCTGCTGCACGACAGTGTGCCTCAGTCTGGGAGGGAGCTCTGACCACTGCGTTGGGAGGCAGACCAGGCTGGAGTAGCTGCTGCATGACAGCTGGCCTCAGTCTGGGAGGGAGCTCGGACCATTAGGTCGGGAGGCTGGCCAGGCAGCAGTAACTGCTGCACAACAGCATGCCTCAGTGTGGGAGGGAGCTCAGACTGGGTTGGGAGGCAGGCCAGGCTGTAATAGCTACTGCATGACAGTGTGCTTCTGTCTAGGAGGGAGCTCGGACCACTGACTTGGGAGACAGGTCAGGCTGGAGTAGCTGCTGAATGGCAGTGTGCCTCAGTCTCAGAGGGAGCTCAGACTGCAGAATCAGGAGGCAGGCCAGGCTGGAGTAGTTCCTGCACAACAGCATGCCGCAGTCTGGGAGGGAGCTCGGACTGCTGGGTTGAGAGGCAGGCCAGGCTGGAGTAGCTGCTGCACGACTGTGTACCTCAGTTTGGGAGGGAGCTTGGACTGCTGTATCAGGAGGCAGACCAGGCTGGGGTTGCTGCTGCATGACAGTGTACCTCAGTCTGGGAGGGAGCTTGGACTGCTGCATCAGGAGGCAGGCCAGGCTGGGGTTGCTGCTGCATGTCAGCTTGCCTCAATCCAGAAGGCAAGCGACAGGTTCCTGTGCTGCAGTGACCTCTGTGGCTGAATCAGGAGCTTGCTTGTGCCACAGGGGGCATTGCATACATACAAGGCCTACATGGCATCGCTCATGCCATGGGGTGGGGGGGGAGACTAGAGAGAAAATGGGGAACCCCTTCCTACTGTCCGAATCACGGTGAGTCTGCCTGATCAGTGTATATGCCTGCTTGCAGGGTATATCCCTGGCCTGTCATTTGCAGCAGAGGGTAAAAACCTATATGAAAATAATATACCGGGGGCTCTATCTCAACCGTAGTTTGCAGATCATTTTCTGGGAAAAGACTGCTCTCTGTTACAGATTAGCTCCTAATGTGGCCTTGCTCAGATGCACCGAACACCCATTTTGGGTTGGAGTTATGTGTTACCACTAATGTGGTCATGGGGGTAGTCTGAGCTGTTCCCTGTTTGGTGAAAAAGCATGACCTTTAGCAAAGTCAGGGGTAAAAGAAAAAAACTAGTGACAAGTACTGTAACTCCATGCATATGCAGATACACTGCTGTATGCAGACTTACTTTATTTTCGGACTGCAAGTCCTATATCAATATACAGCTTTGTATATCAATACAGGGCTTGTGCTGGATGGCTGGCCAGGGAGTTGAATGGAGGCTAAGTGCTGGCTGCTATCTGGAAGGGAGTTGGCATGAGGGGCATTTTTCAACATGTCAACAGAGATTGGGTGAGAGAGGGAGTGTCACTAGACACCATTTTTTTTTATATAACAGCCAATGGGATCAGGTGAGGGGGGTACAGCCAGCAGGGGTTGAGTGATGGAGGGGGAGTACTACTAGACACCAGGTAATATTACTTTAATGCCAACCAGGATTGAAGGAGGGAGGGGAAATCTATGTGGGTATTTTCTTGTGTCTTTAGCAGTGCCGCATATTACCACAGGCCACAGTGTGGAGCTCACAGCCAGCACTCATTCCAAAGAGCAAAAGATTGTTCTTCACAGTGTAAAGAGGCTATAATGAGATGCAGATAACATATTTGCACCCTGCATGGGCACAGATGTCATTTGCATGGGACCTTTTGAATATAGCAGGTTAGTGCAAGAGTTTGGGATGCCCTACCTTGGGCCCTAAAGTAACTCAGTTTGCTCAAGTCCCATCTACAGCATGGGACTATACTTATTGGTGGCCAGTTTGGGGGGTGCTTTGTGCCAAGCACACCATTACCTGCCATTCTTTGAGCTTTACTCTCAGACTTATATTCAAACATGTTTAGGGCACTTATTTGTGCTCAGGATAGGGACTTTGCATGGCACAAACAGCTTTGAATATGGGGATCTTTATGGTTTGTGCACTTTATTGTAGTGTGATATGTTTACTTTATTGCATAACATTCTGATATATTAGTTGCATGTTTTTGTATAGCATTGAGATATGTGTTGTGCAGTTTATTATATAGCATTGTGATATTATGTTTCATGCACTTTATTGAGTAGCACTATATGTTTGTGCACTTTATTGTAAATCAGTTGGATATTATATTTTGTGCACTTTATATTTTGTGCACTTTATTGTATATCATTCCAATATAATGTTTCAGGCACGTTATTGTATGGCACTGTGATAGGTTTTGTATACTTTATTGCATAGTATTATGATATTATGTTCTGTGCACTTTATTGTTTAACATTTTGATATGTTGTATATTGTATTATTTATCATTGGGATATGTTTTGTGGCATTTGTTTCATGCAGTTTATTGTATTGCATTGTTATATGTTTTATGCACATTATTGTGTAGTACTGTGATATATCTGATGCACGTTACTGCATAATATTCTGATATGTCTCATGCACTTTTTTGTGTAGCATTGTGTTATGTTTTATACAGTTTACTGTGCAGCATTGTGAGTATGTTCTGTGCACTTTATAGCACTGTGATATGTTTTGTGCACTTTATTGTACAGCATTGTAATATGTTTTATACACTTGATTGTATAGCACTGTGATATTATGTTTTATGCACTTCATGATATGCGTTATGTACTTCATTGTCTAGCATTTGATATTATGCTTTATGCAGTTTATTGTATAACACTGTGATATTTTATTTTGTGCATGTTATTGCATAGCACTGTGCTAAGTTTTGTGCACTTTGCTGTAGAGCATTGTGATATTATGTGCTATGCACTGTATTGTATAGTATTGTGGTATTCTGTTTTATGCACTTTATTGACTAACACTGTGACACTGTGTTTTATGCACTTTATTGTATAGCACTGTGATGTTGTTTTATGCAGTTTATTGTATAGTATTGTGATATTATGTTTTATGCACCTTGTTGTCTAATACAGTGATACATTTTATGCACTTTACTGTACAGTACCATGACATATTTTCGGCACTTTATTAAATAACACTGTAATATCATGTTTTATGTGAGTTATTTTATAGCACCGTGATATGTTTACACACTTTATTGTATGACACAGTAATATTATGTTTTATGTATTTTATAGCACTGTGATATTATGTTGTATGCACTTTATTGTAAAGACACTGTGATATTATGTTTTATGCACTTTATAGCACTGCAATATTATGTTTTATGCACTTTATAGCACTGTGCTATTGTGTTTTATGCACTTTACTGTATAGCACCATAATATTATGCTTTATGCAAGTTATTGTACAGCATTGTGGTATTATGCTTTGTGCACTTTCTTGCATAGCACTGTGATATGTTTTGTACACTTCATTGTACAGCATTGTGATATTATGTTTTATGTACTTTACTTTATAGTAATGTGACATAGTTTATGCACTTTATTGTATAGCATTGCAATACGTTTCATGCAGTTAATTAGAAAGCATTGTGATATTTTGTTGTGTGCACATTATTGTATAGCACTGATATGTCTTTGCACTTTATTGTACATCACTGTGATATTGTTTTGTGCACTTTATTGTACAACATTGATATTATGTTTTATGATGTTTATTGTATAGAAATGTGATATTATGTTTTGTATATTTTTTAATGTTGTATGTGTTTTTAAATCTTTTATATTGCATTGTGATATTATGTTTTGTGCACATTACTGTATAGCATTGTGATATGTTTTCGCATGTTATTGCATTGCATTCAGATATTATGTTTAATACACTTTACTGTATAACACTGTGATATTTTTCCTGCACTTTATTGAATAGCACCATGATATCATATTTTATGCACTTTGTTTATTTTGTTTTTGTTGACCAGGTACGTACACTAGACAATTTAATGCCTATTTTCAGGCACAGCCCAGGAGGTTACATGGAGTAAGGGTCAGTAAATAGCTAGTGCAGTACAGGAACAATGAGTGACTGACAACAGCATATATATAACAGACTACATATCAGAGGTTGTACACTGACAGTCAAAAACAAGGCCAAAGTTGGTAGTCATTGGAGGAGCAGGTAAACTACTTGATTAATTAAACCCAGCAATATAAGTATTCTGATGAGACTAATCATGGCAACTCTTGGAAGCAGAGGGCCGAACCAATATTAATGACTAAGGTCTAGCATCAGTTCCAAAAATAGTGCTCTAGGCACAAGAGCATACATGAGATTTAAAGAGGTGACTGCGATATTCTCTTCTGAAAGTAGTAGCAGTCTGGCACAGGCGTAGGCTAGGCAGAATAGAATTCCATAGCCCAGAACTTTATTGTAAAGCGTGATATTATGTTTTATGCAGTATGTTGTACAGCATTGTGATATTTTGTTTTCACACTTTATTGTGTAGAACTATAATATTATGTTTTGTGCACTTAATTGTATAACGGTTGTAGTATATTTTGTGAACTTTATTGTATACCACTGTGATATGTTTTGTGCACTTTACTGTATAGCATTGTTATATGTTTTTGCATATTACTGTATAGCATTCAGGTATTATTTTTCATGCACTTAATTGTGTAGCATTGTGACATGTTTTCTGCACTTTATTGCATCGCACTGTGATATTACGTTTCCTGTACTTTATTGTGTAGCACTATGATATTATGTTTTGTGTGGTAACCCGTGAAGACAGGGACTCCCAAATGGCGAGGAATCAAAACAGCACAGACTAACAGTGAGTGCCATATCAGTGAACTTTCTGTTCCCCCCTCCCCGAGGTCCGCCCCCCCCCCAGAGTTGGTATACTAAGTAAGGGGGGGGGGGCACAGAATGTTTACCAATAATGGCACTCACTGTTATTTTGTGCCGTTTTGACTCGTCACCATTTAGGAGTCATCATTTTGAAATGGAACTGTTTTATGCAACTTATCGTATAGCATTGTGACGTGCAGCACTGAATCCATATGACTGCATGGAATAGACGCAAGGGGATATTAGAAGTAAGGTGGGTGGAACACAGAGACTGAGTAGGGTCTGCGATGCTACTGTAGGTAGGGAGAAAAGGGCAGACTAGGTGCTCCAGGAGGTCCTTATCCGATCTGCTGACAGCTTCTATGTTTCTATGTTTTTCTGGATCCTAAAGCACTCTGTTTATCCACAGTGACAGGTAAGTATGGGCAGGTACACTGCAGGCTGCCCTACAATGGGATGTATTTGATACTGGTGAAAGTTGAAAGACACAGCACTGGAGGCTGAAGCCCTCAGTTTATCCAGCTGGGCAGGTAAAGTGTGGGGGAGGTACTCTGCAGCCTTTACCACACTATGATGCATTTAGTGCTACTGAAAAGTGAGAGGTTCATGGAACCATAGAAATAGAAACATAGAAATTTGACGGTAGGTGAGGACCACCTAGTCCATCTAGTCTGCCTATTTCCCTACTGTGTTTCTCGCTTACCTTTTTTTTTCTGTCTGTAGTTATCCCTTGTGACTGTTCCATGCAGTTTTGAATGAGTTCACTGTCTGAAGCCCTCTGTTCACCAACAGGGCCAGTGATTGTGTGGACAGGTGCTGTGCAGACTTCCCCCACTTTGTGATGAATGTTGTGTTCCTGAAAGGTGAGAGACTGACAGCAGTGCAGCATGAAACCCACTGTTTATCCACAGAGCAGGTACAGCGTATAGCATGTATTCAGTGGTGGTGAAAGGTGAGGGCTTGACAGCACTGGAGACTGAATCTCTCTATTTATCCACAGGGGTTGGTATAGTACAATACAGTACAGCACCGTGTAGTACAGTGCAGCACAGCACAGTACAGTACAGCACAGGCTTCCCCACACTGTAATGGAGTTAGTGTTGAAAGGTGAGGACCTGGCAGCACAGTGCTGTACAGTACAATACAATACAGCACATGCAGCGCACTGCAGCACAGCACAGTACAGTACAGACTTCCCCACACTGTAATGGAGTTAGTGTTGAAAGGTGAGGGTCTGACAGCACTGGAGATTGAAGTTCTTTGTTTATCCACAGGGGTTGGTACAGTGTAGAGTAGTACAGAACAGTACAGTACAGTGCAGCACAGCACAGCACAGTACATTACAGCAAAGTACAGTGCAGCACAGCACAGTACAGTACAGGCTTCCCCACACTGTCATGGAGTTAGTGTTGAAAGGTGAGGGCCTGACAGCACTGGAGTCTGAAGCCCTCTGTTTATCCACAGGGGTTGGTATAGTATAGTACATTACAGTACAGGATAGTGCAGTGCAAGGTAGTGCAGCGCAGCACAGTACAGTACAGTACAGGCTTCCCCACACTGTAATGGAGTTAGTGTTGAAAGGTGAGGGCCTGATAGCACTGGAGTCTGAAGCCCTCTGTTTATCCACAGGAGTTGGTATAGTATAGTACATTACAGTACAGGACAGTGCAGCGCAGGGTAGTGCAGCACAGCACAGTACAGTACAGTACAGGCTTCCCCACACTGTAATGGAGTTAGTGTTGAAAGGTGAGGGCCTGACAGCACTAGAGTCTGAAGTCCTCTGTTTATCCACAGGGGTTGGTATAGTACAGTACAGAACAGTACAGTGCAGCGCAGCACAGCACAGTACAGTACAGTATGGGCTTCCCCACACTGTAATGGAGTTAGTGTTAAAAGATGAGGGCCTGACAGCACTGGAGACTAAAGTTCTCTGTTTATCCACAGGGGCTGGTATAGTACAGTATAGTACAGTACAGTACAGACTTCCCCACACTGTAATGGAGTTAGTGTTGAAAGATGAGGGCCTGACAGCACTGGAGACTAAAGTCCTCTGTTTATCCACAGGGGTTGGTATAGTACAGTATAGTATAGTACAGTACAGCACAGTGCAGTACAGCATAGCACAGCACAGTACAGTACAGGCTTCCCCACACTGCAATGGAGTTAGTGTTGAAAGGTGAGGGCCTGACAGCACTGGAGACTGAAGTCCTCTGTTTGTCCACAGGGGTTGGTATAGGATAGTACAGTACAGTACAGTGCAGCACAGTACAGTACCGTACAGGCTTCCCCACACTGTAATGGAGTGAGTGCTAAAAGGTGAGGGCCTGACAGCACTGGAGACTGAAGTCCTCTGTTTATCCAAAGGGGTTGGTATAGTATAGTATGGTACAGTACAGTACAGTACAGCACAGCACAGTACAGTATAATATAATACAGTACAGGCTTCCCCACACTGTAATGGAGTTAGTGTTGAAAGGTGGGGGTCTGACAGCACTGGAGACTGAAGCTCTCTGTTTATCCACAGGGGTTGGTATAGTACAGTATAGTACAGTGCAGCACAGTACAGCACAGTACAGCACTGCACAGCACAGTGCAGTACAGTAGGGGCTTCCCCACACTGTAATGGAGTTAGTGTTGAAAGGTGAGGGTCTGACAGCATTGGAGACTGAAGCCCTCTGTTTATCCACAGGGGTTGGTATAGTACAGTATAGTACAGTGCAGTGCAGCACAGTACAATACAGTATAGTACAGGCTTCCTCACACTGTAATGGAGTGAGTGCTGAAAGGTGAGGGCCTGACAGCACTGGAGACTGAAGTCCTCTGTTTATCCACAGGGTTAGTATAGTACAGTACAGTACAGTGCAGCACAGCACAGCACAGCACAGTACAGTACAGTACAGTACAGGCTTACACACTGCAGTGGAGTTAGTGTTGAAAGGTGAGGGCCTGACAACACTGGAGACTGAAGCCCTCTGTTTATCCACAGGGGTTGATATAGTATAGTACAGTACAGTGCAGCACAGTACAGTACAGGCTTCCCCACACTCTAATGGAGTTAGTGTTGAAAGGTGAGGACCTGACAGCACTAGAGACTGAAGCCCTCTTTTCATCCACAGGGGTTGGTATAGTACAGTACAGAACAGTACAGCACAGTGCAGTACAGTGCAGTACAGCGCAGCACAGCACAGCACAGTACGGGCTTCCCCACACTGTAATGGAGTTAGTGTTGAAAGGTGAGGGTCTGACAGCACTGTAGAATGAAGCCCTCTGTTTATCCACAGGGAGTGGTATAGTATAGTACAGTACAGTACAGTACAGTGCAGCACAGTACAGCACAGTGCAGCACAGTACAGTACAGTACAGGCTTCCCCACACTGTAATGGAGTTAGTGTTGAAAGGTGAGGACCTGACAGCACTGGAGACTGAAGCCCTCTTTTTATCCACAGGGGTTGGTATAGTACAGTACAGAACAGTACAGCACAGCGCAGCACAGCACAGTATGGGCTTCCCCACACTGTAATGGAGTTAGTGTTGAAAGGTGAGGGTCTGACAGCACTGTAGACTGAAGCCCTCTGTTTATCCACAGGGAGTGGTATAGTATAGTACAGTGCAGCGCAGTACAGTACAGTACAGTACAGTACAGTACAGGCTTCCACACACTGTAATGGAGTTAGTGTTGAAAGGTGAGGGTCTGACAGCACTGGAGACTGAAGCCCTCTGTTTATCCACAGGGGTTGGTATCGTATAGTATAGTACAGTACAGTACAGTGCAGTGCAGCGCAGCACAGCACAGTACAGTACAGTACAGGCTTCCCCACACTCTAATGGAGTTAGATACATAGATACATAGATACATAGATACACAGACTGTGTCGGCAGATAAGGGCCTATGGCCCACCCAGTCTGCCCATTTGAGCTTGTAAGTTCAGTTTGTTTTCCTAGAAGTCTGTTGCCCCTTACCCCGACCTCTAGAATTCCTTTATGTCTATCCCATGCATTCTTAAATCCTGTGATAGTTTCAGCCCCCACCACTTCCTCTGGCAGGGTGTTCCACTTGTCCACCACCCGTTTTGTGAAGAAATTCTTTCTCATGTTTCCTCTGAATCGTCCTCCCTCCAACTTCATCCCATGCCCTCTAGTCCTGGAACATCTTTTTCGCTTAAAAGTAGTGTTTTCCTGCACCCTGTTCCTCCCTGTAAGATACTTGTATGTCTCTATCATATCCCCTCTCTCCCTCCTCTCCTCCAGGGAGTACATGTTCAGTTCCTTCAACCTGTCTTCATAGGACTTGTGATGCAATCCATGCACCATCTTTGTTGCCCTCCTCTGAACCTTCTCTACCCTGTCTATGTCCTTACGTAGGTATGGTCTCCAGAACTGTACACTGTACTCAGGTGGGGCCTCACTAGTGTCTTGTATAGCGGAATTATGACCTCCCTTTTCCTGCTGGTGATGCCCTGCCTATACATCCCAGCATCCTATTTGCTTTACCTGCTGCCTTGTCACACTGTTTCCTACTCTTGAGGTCATCAGAGATGACAACCCCAAGATCCCTTCCTGCTTGGTGCATGCTATATCCTCACCCCCAACTGATATATTGTGCCAGGTTTTGTGCCCCATATGCATTATCTTGCACTTCTTTGCATTGAATTTCAACTGCCAAACCCTTGACCATTCTTCAAGTTTCTGAGGTTGCTTCTCATTCTGTCTACACCCTCTGGTGTGTCTACTCTGTTACAGAGCTTTGTGTCATCAGCGAACAGTGAAATTCTGCCTTCTAGATCCTGCGCAATGTCACTGATGAAAATGTTGAATAGGACCGGGTCCCAGCACTGATCCCTGTGGTACCCCACTGGTCACTCTTCCCTCTGTGGAGTGACAGCCATTTACCACCACCCTCTGTGTCTTGCCACCCAGCTAGTTACCTACCCACCACACTACTGTCCTGCCCACACCCATATTCCCCAGTTTGTGTAATAGTCTTCTATGTGGCACAGTGTCAAAGGCCTTGCTGAAGTCCAGATAGGCCATGTCCACTGCCCTCCCCTGATCCACCTCCCTAGTCACCCAGTCAAAAAATTCAACGAGGTTGGTCTGACATGACCTCCCCCTTGGTGAAACCATGCTGCCTTGGGTCCTGTAGTCCATTGACAACCAGATGTTCCACCAATCTCTCCTTCAGTAGTGCTTCCATGATCTTCCCCACTACCGAGGTGAGGCTGACTGGTCTGTAGTTCCCTGCTTCCTCTTTGTTCCCACTTTTGTATAAAGGGACTACATCTGCTGTCCTCCAGTCTTTGGGTACCTCCCCTGTTTCCAGTGATCGGCTAAACAGGATAGCCAGAGGTTCAGCCACCACCTCTCTTAGTTCTTTAAGGACCTGGGTGCACCCCATCTGGCCCCATTGCTTTATCAACTCTTATTACTTCCAGTTCCTTCAGGACCCTTTCTCGTGTAAAGGGACTTGTGTCCATTTCTGCACCATTCTCACCCTTGTACTCCTTCAGACCCATTACCCCCTCTTCCTCAGTAAAGACTGAGCAGAAATACCTGTTCAATATGTCAGCTTTACTGTTGTCATCCTCCCACGCGGCTCCCATCCTCCCCTTCATTCTCACTATCCCTCCCTTGTCTTTTCTTTTTTCACTTATGTACCTGTAAAAGGTTTTGTCCCTCTACCCACTGATTTTGCAATGTGTTCTTCTGTCTGAGCTTTGGCTTCCTTACTGACCTCCCTGCCTCCCTTTGCTTCTCCTGGTACTTCTCCTATCCCCTTCTACCTGTGTCTTTTTGTATTGCCTGAATGCAATCTTTTGGCTTTCACTTTCTTTGCTACCTCTTTGGAAAACCATAATGGTCTCCTCTTCCTTTTCCTCTTGCTAACCTGCCTTAATGCATAATTCTGTTGTTCTTGTAATCCCCATTTTAAATACTGCCCACTGTTCCTCAACCCCTGATTCCTGTCCCATTCTCTTAATGCCTCTTTTAAGTATCTCCCCATTTTCCCAAAGTCTGCCCCCCTAAAATCCAGGATACGTGTTTTTGTGTGGTTTGGTTCTGCTCTTTCTGTGATTTCAAACCACAATGACTGGTGGTCACTGTTACCCAGGTGCTCCCCACTGTTACCCCCATCACACTGTCCCTGTTTGTGAGCACAAGGTCCAGTATTGCCTTCTGCCGAGTTGGTTCCATGACCAGTTGCTTGAGGAAGGCACCTGAAGGAGTCCAGGATAAATCTGCTCCTAGTTGATGCTGCTGCTGGGATGCTCCAGTCCACGTCTGGAATATTGAAGTCTCCAACCAGTACTACCTCACCTTTGTCTGCCATCCTTTGGATGGCTATCATCAGCTCCTATCTGTTTCTTCCTCCTGGGCTGGTGGTTCATAGACCACACCTGTGCGGATGGCTGTCCCCATTTTCCTTTCCAGCTTAACCCACAGTCATCTCCCCCATTTTGTTCCTCCTGGATCTCTGTGGCCCTTATGTCATTTTTCACATACAGTGCCACCTCCCTCCCTTCCTGCCTGCTCTGTCTCTTCTGAATATGTTGTAGCCAGGTATGGCCATCTCCCAGTCATGGTTATCATTACTCCAGGTTTCAGTGATGGCCACAATGTCCAGGTCTGACTGTACCATGACAGCCTCCAGATCTTCCATCTTGTTGCTAAGGCTCCTGGCATTTGCACACATGGCTTTCCATGATTTGACCTCCTAGACTGCTTCACTGTTCTACCAGCCCTTCCTTGGTTGTCATTTTCCCTGGTTCTCCTTGCTGTCTGCCCTTCTGCTGAATTGTGCCCCTTTTCTGCTTATCCACCTCTTGGCACTAATCTCCATCTTTTGCACACTGCTTTGCAGAGATAGCCACTCCTCTGGTTCACTGGTTCCACTGCTTAGCTGTGGGGGTGAGCAAGTAGGTACCCTCCTTGCTGGCCTGCCACCCCTTTGCTAGTTTAAATGCTTGTCAATGTAGCATTTAAACTTATCATTGAGTGCTTGATTCCTCCAGGATGGATGCAGGCTGTCAGGCTTGAACAAACCTCCATCCCTCCAGGGGTCCCCAGTCACCAATGAATCCAAACTTCCTCACAGCACCAGTTCTTCAACCATGAGTTAAAGTTCCTGGTGCATGCACTCCTATGCTCTCCCTTGCCTCCCACAGGTAGTACTTTGAGAAAGTGACAGAAGTAGCTACTTGCTTGAGACCCCTCCCCAGTTTCCTAAACTCTTCCTGAACTTCCTTTGCTCCCATTTGCCAGGTCATTAGTACCTAGGTGGATAATGACATCCAGCTCACCCTCCCGTCTTGCCTTCCCAGTGATCCCCAGGATCTTCCTTCCATCCCTCCATGCCGTAGCACCTGGTAGGCACCTCACCTCCCTGTCCTCCCCCTCCTGTGTTCCTAGCTGGATCCGTCTTACGATGGAGTCCCCCACCAGGATTCGCTTCCTCCTCCTCTGGGGTCCACTGCTTTCCCCGCTGAGGTCACCTCCTTGGCTAACCTCCACATCCTTTCCTTCCACTTCTCTGGGTACCTCTATTTGGTTGTCCTCATTTGCCAGTGTGGCATGGAGTTCTTGAGTGGAATAGGATCTGGCATGTGCCTCTGCCTGACTGCTCTAACCTTCCCTGAGCCCACTGTCATCCAAGTGCTCCTCGTTCTCAGCATCCTTGAGGCAGCTGCATTGGACTGGGTGGTCCCTGGATAGGGGTGATGGTACTCCTGACCCAGTTTACTTCCGCTCTGAGTCTGGCTACCTCATCCCGCAGTCCAGAGAGATACATGCAGATAGGGCAGCACCTCAGTGTCCAGAAGGTCTGCCTGAATATGGCTGCCCCACAGCCACTGCATTGCACCACTCCCCACATTATACTGCAATTCCACTACTTGTCTGGTGCTGAAAGGTGAGGGCCTAACAGCACTGGAGACTGAAGCCTCTGTTTATCCACAGGGCTTGGTATAGTACAGTACAGTACAGTACAGTACAGCACAGTACAGGCTTCCCCACACTGTAATGGAGTGAGTGCTAAAAGGTGAGGGCCTGACAGCACTGGAGACTGAAGTCCTCTGTTTATCCACAGAGCAGACAGAATATGCAGAGGAATAGTAAAAGCTTCCCTACACTATGATGTATATCGTGTTGACAAAAGGTGACGGAATGACAGCTCTGGAACTCAAAACAGCACTGCATGCTGTACAAATATGGACCAGAAGTGAGAAACTAGTGGGACTATACTGAGCACAGAGGATGAACAATTGCTTGACGATAGTTATATTGTCCAAAGGCTGAGGGTGATATGACTATTGGGAGGCAATCATTCATTCCAAGCTGTCAATATTTTCCAGGTATATTCAGACACAATTCCAGCCAACATCTGTTGTATTAACCCTTCTCTGAGGTATGAGGATAAGAATGGGCAGTGATTGAGAAAACTCCTGCCCAGTTCTACTCAGCCATTGCCTGGTTCTAGTAAACTATTGCCTAGTTCCTTGTTTTGAACCAGGGAATAGCAGTGTTGGAATTACAGAAGGGCTTGCCAGGGCTCGACCCTGGTAGCTCTGAAGTGAGCCCCGGTAGTTCACATACCACTGCCACTGACTTATAATGGGAAGGGGGGGGCCCAGTTTAAAGATAGAACTCTTATGGCCCCCCAGCTCCCAAAGTTCATAAACAGCAACTCCAACACTGCATAGTTCAAACAATCTTCTATGCCATGTACTGGCTTTGGTCAAATCAAAGACCAGGATTTTTTCCGAAGCTTTAATAATGAAAATGATGTAACTATGTCGTAATTCTAGTTTGGATTGCACTTTTTTCTCCTGTCTCATAAGATGCTCTTTCCTCTATTTTGACACTCTTTAGCATTTTTTTAAAGATTTGAAACCGTTTTTTGTTTAATTCATTGCTAAGGCCCACTAAGCACAATGCCTTTTTTCAGGGGGTAACCTGGGAACACTGGGGAGGTTAAGTGACTTGCACAAGGTCACACAGTATGCAAGTGGAGGTTGTGGGAATCAAACCCAGATCTGTTGGATTTCCCAAGCTCATTCACAGCTTGTTACAGTTAAAGGGGTGCTCCATATATGGCTACCCCCCAAGTTTTCATCAGTAATCTCAGCTGTTTTTGAATGCCCATTGTCCCTTAAGGAGATGAGCCGTGTCTATTGCATGCTAGTTCACCGGGGAAACAAGAAAAGTGATAGTAAACAATAGATATGTGTTTTCTTGAAAAACGGTATTAGTTTCTGTTTCTTGAAAAAACAATAATAAACACAAAAGGTTTAACTCATAACCTCATGGAGTATGAAGTAAATGTCGAGGACACCTGTATGTTATTGTAAACTGCACGGGGGACATTGGTAAATGTTGCTGATGACAGGCTGCCAGCCTTAATACACTAAAGGGGAAAGCATGAAATGTTTATCAAAATATGAACAGCAGATGGGCAACATAACTTTATCAGAACCTAAACATCACGGGTAAGAAAAAAGATAGATTTTGACAAGGTGCAGTATCAAAGGTAAGGATGGATAAGAGGTATTCTCTGAATCTGAATCGATTAGAATATCAGAGGTAGGAATGGATGATCATCCCTGATTCTGGGCAGATATGAACATGGGGGGTGGAGATGGGAATGGAATCAGCCCCTCAGTCTGAACAGATATGAATATGGGGGAAGGGATGGGTAGACAATCTGCCCCAGTATCTAAACAAATCTGAACATAGGGGTAGGGATAGGCAGAGAATCAATCCAAGATTCTAAATGGATCTGACCATAGGGATGGGCAGAGAATGTGTCCCAGGTACTTAACTGATCTGAACATGTGTGTGTGTGTGTGTGTGGGGGGGGCATGGAGGTATTAGCATAGAATATGTCCCAAAATCTGAACGGATCTGAACGTTGTCGCTGGAGGTGGTCAGAAAATCTGTAACAGAATCTGAACATGGGGTGGAGGGTGGGGACGTGCAGATAATCTGTACTAGAATCTGAATGGATCTGAACATCAGGGGGTAGGGCTGAGCATAATGTCTGTCCCAGAATCTGAATTCATCTGAATGTCATGGTAACAATGGGCAGAGGATGTGCTCCAGAATCTCAGCAGATCTGACCATGGGAGATAGGGATGGGCAAAGAATCTGTCCTAGAATCTGAATTTATCAGAACATGGGGGTAAAGATGAGCAGAGGATCTGCTCCAAAATCTGAGCAGACCTGAACATGGGGGTAGGGATGGGCAGAGAACCTGTCCCAGAATCTGAATTTATTTTAACATGGGGGTAGGGATGGGGAGACGATCTGTTCCAGAATGTCAACAGCTCAGAACATGGGGTGGGTGGGCAGAGGATCTGTTCCACAGTGTGCTCAGAATATGGGGGGTAGGAGTGGGTAGAGGATCCTTTCCAGAATGTGAACTGATGTGAATATGGGGTGTCTAGAATGTGAAATGCTCTTGGTGTGTGTGTGTGTGTGTGTGTGTGTGTGTGTGTGTGTGTGTGTGGGTGGTGAGGGATGGGTAGAGGACCTTCTCAAAATGTGAACAGCTCAGAGCATGGGAGGTAGGGATGGGCCGAGGATCCTTCTCAGAATGTGAACAGCTCAGAACAGGGGAGATAGGGCTAGGCAGAGGATATGTTCCAGAATGTGAACAGTTCTGAACATGGGGGCAGGGATGGGCAGAAGATCTGTTCCAGAATGTGAATGGCTCAGAACATGGGGGTAGGAATTCAGAACATTGGGGGTATGGAATTTGAACGGCTCAGAACATTGGGGGGTTAGGGATGGGCAGAGGATCCTTCCCAGAATGTGAACGGACTCAGAACATGGGGGGAAGGGATGGACAGAGGATCTGTTCCAGAATGTGAATGGCTCTGAACATCAGTCATGGAGATCTACAGTACATTAGGAAATCAAGTGTGTGAGATCCATCAAGGTCTGAGACTGCAGAAAAATTTTAATCCCAGGTGCGAGACTCAGAGGGTTCACACAAACAGTGTAGGCATTTGTCATACTCAGAGGTAGCTAGTAGTGGTGTTACGCACACGCGAACCAAGCGGCTGCTTTGGGCACGACTGCAGAAGGGGTGCACTAAACTAGAAATTATAAGCAGAGATCAGCTTGAAATGCAAACAGTATTAATATAAAAAAAATGTTTTTTACACTTGCGTTCATAGACTTTTTAATATTTTTTGATGATGGGGAGGTAGAATAGAGGAGAGGGGGAGGTGGGAATTGTGAATAGGGATCTAAAAGTATTTTTCCTTGGGCCACCATAAAATGGGTAGTGTACCAGAGAGGCAGATTAAAAGATGAGCAGCATGCAAGATCTATAATGGATGCAAGGAGGCAGTTTATAAGATGGGCAGTGTGCAGGATCTGCAATGGATGCAAGGAGACAGTTTATAAGATGAGCAGTGTGTAGGATCTATAATGGATGTAAGGAGGCAGTTTATAAGATGAGCAGTGAGTAAGATCTGTAATACTAGGAATTATACTAGGAATTGTTAGAACAGCAGAAGGCTCAAGCCCATATAAGCTGTTCCCACTATAAAGTGGAGGCATTCAAGATGCCAACTGAGTAATATCTATCCAAATTTACCTTAAATGTATTGAAACTTTCTGCCTCTACCACATCCTGTGGCAACTTATTCCACTCTCTTATAGTTCTGATCTTAAAACTATTCTTTTTTAGTTCTGTCCTATACTTATCCTCAACAAATTTGATCTCATGTCCCCTAAGATTATACAGTTGCGGCCTGTATTTCAAAGTTAATTCTTCTCTAAGTTCCTCATTGTGTAGTATCTCATAAAATAACAACAGATCTCCTCTCCCCTCCTTCTTCTAAGTTCTGTAGGCCATAATTTAAGATTCAACAATCTTTCTTCATAAGGTGTATTTTTTAATTCTGGAATTAGTTTAGTAAGGGATTGTGTGGCCTTACTACCAGAGTCTTATTTTTCTTTAGAAATGGACTCCAACTTGTTGAACAATAGTCCACAATCGGTCTTATATATATGTTTTGTACATTGGTAATAATATTCTCTTATCATGAGAAAATAAACTCCTACGAATGCAATGTACCAAGTTCATTGCTTTCTTTGCAACAACCTCACACTGCATCTCACTCTTTAAGTCATTGGAAATGTAAACTCTTAAGTCTGTTTCCCCTTTTGACTCCATTACCCTTGTTCCCTGTAAATAATAATCCTAATGGATATTATTTCTTCCCATATGTAATATTCTATATTTTTCCATACTCAGTGTCATTCCATTCCTAACAGCCCAATTTCCAATAGTTAAAAAATCTTGACCAAAAGCAAGCCTCTCCTCAAAAGTATCCACCACCCCACCAATCTTAACATCATCTGCAAACTTACTAATTTTATTGGAGCTACTGATATTTAGATCCCTTATGAAAATACCAAACAACATGGGACCCAAAACGGACCCCTGCGGCACCCCTCTTGTCACTCTCCACTTCTCAGACAGATGACCATTCACTCTCACCACCTGTATTCGATCTGACAGCCACCTCTCTATCCATTGCATTAGGTTATTTACACCCAATTCAATTAACTTAGTTATTATCATTCTGTGGGGTACCCTATCAAATGCCCTAGTGAAATCCAGCCCTACCATCGTCCAGTTTTTCTATCACATAGTTGTAAAAAGTGACTAGGTTAGTACCACTCGATCTATTCTTTACAAATCCATGCTGCATTTGTCATATCATTTATGTTGTTCCAGATAATTGCCTATTTCATCCACTATTATTCCTTCTATTATTTTTCCCACCACTGACGTTGGACTAACTGGTCTATAATTAGTCACATCCATCCTTGATCCCTTTTTAAAAATAGGCACCACAATTGCTGCTCTCCAGTCTCTTGGCACATACCCTTCAGAAAAAGACCTTCTACCTATACCAGCTATTATCGGAGTAATTTCCTCTGCTACCTCATGTATAAATCTTGGGTGTAGTCCATCATACCCCGCCGATTTGTCCACTTTAAGTTTTTTAAGTTTGGTCAAAACTTTTTCAGTAGTGATTAGCCCAACTTGGTCACTTGTAACATATGATACTTCATTACCCTGTCCCAGATGGTCTACATTAAACATGGTGCAGAAGAAACTAATAAATTCCCTAGCCATGTCTTTAGGGATTGAAATAAGATCCCCTCTCATATTAATTGGTCCTACCTGTCTATTATTATTTCTTTTATTATTGACATAAGCAAAGAAACCTTTTGTATTGGGTTTGGAATTAGCTAAATTAAGCTCTATTTGAATCTTCGCTTTTCTAATTTCTTTTTTTAATGATGTAAAATTTTCCTATACTTCCCCCTATTTTCTTTTGTTTGTTGATTTTTCATTTTCTTAAACTGCTTGTTTTTCTTTCTGATCAAACCTACTATAGTCCCATTTAACCAAATCATTTTTTTCCCTCTATTGTTATAAACTTTTCTTTTTGGAACATATCTTTCCACCAAACTATTGTTTATTTGTATAAACACATTCCAAGATTCCTCCACTGACAGTCCTTTTGTTACATTTGCCAAATCAATTTTCTTTAGTTCCTGACTAATTTTTATATAATTTGTCTTATTGTAGAGTGCATGGACTGTATTTCCTCGTATTTTCTTCTTCTGTCTATCCAACTTAAATGTGATCATATCATGATCACTTGATCCTGGGGAGGGATTGTATCGATATTATTAATATCATCACTTATATTTGTCAAGATGACATCCAGGATATTATTCCCTCTGGTTGCCATGTGGACACACTGTTTCACTCCTACAACTGTTAACTCACTATATAATTTATATGTCCTACTACTGACTTTTTCCCCTCCCAATTAATCTCTGGAATATTTAAATCCCCCATAGCTATAATATCCTCTCTTTGTGCCCTATCTATTATGTATTTTATGAAAAGGTCCATATCAGTATTATCAGTATCCAGTGGTCTATAAAAAGTTATTAATTTGATATTTTCCCAGATATTACAATAATGACTACTTCTATTATTTCTGTATTACCATAATCATTATCAACTTTCATCTGATGATGTTCAATACCTTCTTTTATATATACGGCTACTCCTCCCCCTTTCCTCTCCAGCCTATCTTTATGTAACAGTTGATACCCCTCAATTTGTTTATTCCAGCTAATATCCTTATTCCACCATGTCTCAACCACACCCATTATGTCATACTGGCCCATGCTCCTTAGAGTTTCCAGGTCTGCCATTTTTTCTTTGTTAAGCCTTCTGGCATTCAGAAAAACTATATTTACCTTTTCCTTGTTTAACAAATACTTAGTCTTTTTACTTTCCTTGGAAGTACTTTGACAATCTGCAAAGTCCTTCATCGCCCCCCGTCTAGTTTAAAAATTTCTGAATTTCAGCTTTAATTCTATTTCCCAATATTCTGCTACCTCAAAAATTCAAGTGTAAACCATCTCTACTATAAAGGTTATTTTTGCCATCAAATGCATCCCAGTGCTGTAAAAAGTGGTAACCGTTGTCTTGGGTCCATTTTTTAAGCCATGCATTTGTTAGTAGTATCTTTTTTTGTTTATACATTGATGCTCTGGGTTCAGAGAGTATCTCAGAAAAGATTACTTCCCCATCCTTCTCTTTCAACTTATTCCCTAATTCAATAAATTGTTGTATTTCTGGTAATTGTTTCCTACACAAATCATTTATTCCTACATGCACCACTGATATTGGTCTCACACCTACATCCTGAAAAATATTATCTACCATCTTACATAAATCTTGTACCCCTGCCCCTGAAAAAACACTCACCACTGTATTTTCCTTATCATGTCCACATGTATACCTATCAGTGTATTTAATGACTGAATCCAGGGTTTTAAATAATTGATTAGCAGTTTTTTTCTTGGGATGATACTAACTGTACAGAAAGTATTTATATAGATTTTCAAAAAGTGCTGTGTTTGTTAAACACAGTGAGGCAAGAGCTATGCATTTTCACAAAGATTTAGCACTTTTATGAGCAAAACACTAATCAATTTTAGAGTTAAATAAATCCCTGGAATCCCCTGTTACTATTGTTTGCCTGCTGCTACCACCTTACTTCTGGGGGGGGGCGGATTCTCATCCATATTAACGGAGGGGGGGGGTTGAAAGTTTCTTCCCTTTGGGCCACTTCCCTCTCAATATCAGTATGTTCTGTGAGTGCATGAAACTTATTTGTGAACTGAATGTGTCCTTGTCTAGGAGACATACTCTTTAAAGGTGTTCTTCCCCGGTTTTTTTCTTTTTACCGCTGTTACTTTACGCCATTCATTATCATCCCCTTCATTGTCTGTATCTGTTTCTATGTCTTGCTGTATTTTCCGCTTTGCCCCATACTGTTCACCCTCTGCAACTCTCTCTATGGTTCCACCCTTATTTAAACTTGATAAAACTCTTAACTTCTCACTCATTTTGTTCTATTTTCCAATTTTTCTAATCTAGACATTAATTCATAAATATTCTTTTGAAACTCCCTATTCTGGAGACATTTAACGCATTCAAATGCCACACAATCTGTATTTTCCTCAACCAGTTGATACATTCCACACAGGAGACATTTAACTCCCAAATCCCCTTTTACTGTCAAAATGGATTCTGCCATACTTGCTTTTACTCACTACTTGCTAAACGCTATGAGGGATGGAGGGCCACTCACCTATTCCAGCAGAGATATTTATTGTTGTCTATATCTGACTACAGTTACACCGTTCACCCGCGAACACACAAACACGTGCACCTCTCTGCGCACATCTCCGTGCACTTGAGCTCGAGGTGCTCACACCTGCCTTTGAATTTATAGTCTGGAACCCAGAAGTGAGTATATTGCTCACTCACCCTCTCTCCCAACAATACCCCCACAGAAACAGCTGTCCAAATATAGAATATTTGCTTCAAACATCCAAGGATCCTGCTATACTAACAGGCAGCCCCTCATAGTAACACACTCAATCTAGGTAAAAGTGGCTTCACTACCGCATATGTAGTACTCTTAAAGATATTAAACTACAAGTCCCACATGTAGCTAGCTGTCTCAGCCTCTGCACACACCTACAATATCTTGAGGCAGAGACAGCAGCCAAGTAGGATATTCGTCCTGAAGTTTGCACAATACCGGAATAAACAAATGAGACACACCACCTGTCCCTCGGCTTTCGGCAGACACACAAGCTGATTGTGCACCTCATGTAATGAGATGGTTTATAAGAAGGGCAGCATGTAGGATCTATAATTGATGCAAGGAGACAGTTCATAAGATGGGCAGCATGTAGGATCTATAATGAATGCATGGAGACAGTTTATAAAATGGGCAGCGTGTAGGATCTATAATGGATGCAAGGAGGCAGTTTATAAGATGGGCAGCATCTAGGCTCTGTAATGGATATAAGCAGTCAGTTTATAAGATGAGCAGTATATAGGATCTGTAATGGATGCAAGGAGGCAGTTTATAAGATGGGCAGCATGTAGGATCTGTAATGGATGCAAGGAGGCAGTTTATAAGATGAGCAGCATATAGGATCTGTAATGGATGTAAGGAGGCAGTTAGCAAGATGAGCAGTGTGTAGGATCTGTAATGGATGTATGGAGGCAGTTTATAAGATAAACAGCATGTAGAATCTGTAATGGATGCAAGGAGGCAGTTTATAAGATGGGCAGCATGTAGGATCTACAATGGATGCAAGGAGACAGTTTATAAGATGGGCAGCATATAGGATCTATAATGGATGCAAGGAGGCAGTTAGCAAGATGAGCAGTGTGTAGGATCTGTAATGGATGTATGGCGGCAATTTACAAGATGAGCAGTATATAGGATCTGTAATGGATGCAAGGAGACAGTTTATAAGATGGGCAGTGTGTAGGATCTATAATGGATGCAAGGAGGTAGTTTATAAGACAAGCAGTGTGTAGGATCTATAATGGATGTAAGGAGGCAGTTTGCAAGATGAGCAGTGCGTAGGATCTATAATGGATGCAAGGAGGCAGTTTATAAGATGAGCAACATATAGGATCTGTAATGGATGCAAGGAGGCAGTTTATAAGATGAGCAGCATGTAGGATCTGTAATGGATGTAAGGAGGCAGTTTATAAGATGAGCAGTGTGTAGGATCTGTAATGGATGCAAGGAGGCAGTTTATAAGATGAGCAGCATGTAGGATCTGTAATGGATGCAAGGAGGTAGTTTATAAGATGAGCAGTATATAGGATCTGTAATGGATGTAAGGAGGCAGTTTATAAGATGATCAGCATGTAGGATCTGTAATGGATGCAAGAAGGTTGTTTGTAAGATGAGCAGTGTGTAGGATCTGTAATGGATGCAAGGTGACAGTTTATAAGATGAGTAACATATAGGATCTGTAATGGATGTAAGGAGGTTGTTTGTAAGATGAGCAGCATGTAGGATCTGTAATGGATATAAGGAGGCAGTTTATAAGATGAGCAGCATATAGGATCTGTAATGGATGTAAGGAGCAGTTTATAAGATGGGCAGCATGCAAGATCTATAATGGATGCAAGGAGGTTGTTTGTAAGATGAGCAGTGTGTAGGATCTATAGTGGATGCAAGGTGGCAGTTTATAAGATTAGCAGCATATAGGATCTGTAATGGATGCAAGGAGGCAGTTTATAAGATGAGCAGCATGTAGGATCTGTAATGGATGTAAGGAGGCAGTCTATAAGATGGGCAGCATGCAGGATCTATAATGGATGCAAGGTGGCAGTTTATAAGATGAGCAGCGTGTAGGATCTGTAATGGATGCAAGAAGGTTGTTTGTAAGATGAGCAGCGTGTAGGATCTGTAATGGATATAAGGAGGCAATTTATAAGATGGGCAGTTTATAGGCTCTATAATGGATGCAAGAAGGTTGTTTATAAGATGAGCAGTGTGTAGGACCTATAATGGATGCAAGGAGGCAGTTTATAAGATGAGCAGCATATAGGATCTGTAATGGATGCAAGGAGGCAGTTTATAAGATGAGCAGCATATAGGATCTGTAATGGATGCAAGGTGGCAGTTTATAAGATGGGCAGCATGTAGGACCTATAATGGATGCAAGGAGGCAGTTTATAAGATGGGCAGCACGTAGGACCTATAATGGATGCATGGAAGCAGTTTATAAGATGGGCAGTGATTAGGATCTATAATGGATGTAAGGAGGCAGTTTATAAGATGGGCAGTGATTGGGATCTATAATGGATGTAAGGAGGCAGTTTATAAGATGGGCAGCATATAGGATCTGTAATGGATGCAAGGAGGCAGTTGATAAGATAAGCAGTGTGTAGGATCTGTATTGGATGCAAGGAGGCAGTTGATAAGATAAGCAGCATGGCCAGCCCGCCCGGCACATCGGTTGGATTTCCTCTTGCAATGTTGGGTGCCAGCGGTCTGGCCGGGAGGAGGAAGTCTGAGCATCTGCTGGGCTGTTTGGCTCCTCCGCAGGGAAGGGATGCCCAGGCCCGGGGATGGTACTACAGCCCTGATGCCCAACTAATAGGGGAGCGCGACGGACGCCAGCATCTGCCATGGCATCGTGTGGCACATCGTGCTTGGGGGTGTGCTATCTAAATGCGCCTCTCCTGGAGCAACATTGGTGCAAAGGTCTGATAGTGGGCCTTCCCTGCTGGCCGAACACTGCCAGTACTGTGTCCCAATGAAGACTTGAATCCTTGGGCAGGGGTAAGGGGAGCCCCCCATCGCAACCTCGCCTGGGAGGTAAGCCAACACTCCATGGGAGACTCCGGGGGCAGGTAGTAGACAGCAGGGGAGTTGGGTACAGCACCGAAGAGGTGTGGGGAAAAAAGAAAGTATAAAAAAAAAAGGATCTGTAATGGATGCAAGGAGGCAGTTTTATAAGATGAGCAGCATGTAGGATCTATAATTAATGGAGGGAGGCAGTATATAAGATGTGGCAGCATGTTAGATCTGTAATGGATGCAAGGAGACAGTTTACAAGATGAGCAGCGTTTAGGATCTATAAAGGATGCAAGGAGACAGTTTTCAAGATGAGCAGTGGCCCTTTGCAGAAAATCAAAGAAAAAAACCCACTGGTCATGCAGGATGACTGAATGACCCACCATAGGCCCCAGACCACTGACATGGTACAACTTTAAGGATTCTGGATTCTGATCTTGGGGTGCCACCCCCATTCTCATGGGGGGTATACAGAGTGGGCCCTCTTGGAGGTGTGCAAGGGAAACCCTCGCAAATGTGGGTGACAGGCTTGGGAGGATTTGGGGGTGGGAGGCAACAGCAGAAAGCAGGATAAATAATGGTTGGAAATAAAAGCATTTCCTTTCCACTTATATATTCCAGAAACATGATGTTACACAATTCTTGAAGTTTTCGATATTGGTATGAAGCAATTCATCATTCCATTCCCGCACTACCACAGGACTAAAACTGCCAGAAGGCATGTCTTTCAACTGCCAGGTGAGATTTTTTACTGACTGTCCTTTTTAAGGATCCCACTGTTTAATGAGTGGATAGTGGAGAAAATGCGGAACATGGATTGATTCGGAAATATGTTTTTTGCAGGCTCCCATGGGCCTCCCAAAGGACAGAATTGCAATCACTGCAGTCTGATATGCCATCATTCCAAACCCAAACTGTATAAGCAAATCATTTCGAAAGGCAAAGGCCACAAGCTGCTGATGTTGAGCAGGCGATGCTGATTCCAGCACTCAGCTAGCGCTTATTACCGCAGCATGTCATGTCATCAACACACCAGTCATGTCGGCAGGACCAGGCAGGGTACTAATTGCTTCCAAGTTTGATCAACTATCATCTTCCCCTGGGGACCGCTATATTCTCTGCAAAGGAACAATTAACAATCCAGTAAAATTAGACAGAAAGAGGGGGGTGGGGTGGGGAGAGAGTAAAGAAGAGACAGGAGGGGGAATAGAAGAGTAGGGAGGGAGGGAAAGAAATGAGAGAGTGAAGGAGAGAGTAGGGTAAGAACAAGGAGGGAGCGAGAGAGGGGGTGAGAGTCAGATAAGGAGAGGGAGAGAAGGAAAGTAAAGAAAAGAAATGGAGCAGAGGAAACGAGGGGAAACAAGAGAATATAGAGCTATCAAAAAGAGCAGTGGAAATGAATGATGTATCAAAACTTTGAGTACTGCTGGTGGAAGGCACAGTGTAGCAGAAATAGCTACAGGCAATATTCTAGCCTGCCACCAGCTTTGAAATACAAGATAGATGTATTAATTTAAGAGCATTGTAGTATGCATATGCCTTATGAATAGTTTGATGTATAAACTTTGGCAATATCTGTATATCTTGTCATGGCAAGAAAGTTATTTAAATTTAAATGTGAATTTTGGAGAGTGAGTAGGAGGGGAGATAAGAGACCAACACAAATTTTTTTTTTTGTGCCAGGCGATAAATATGCAACTAGCTATTATGGTACACGATAGGGCTTTTTTATAGCTATATTTCAATCAGGTCCAGAAAGTTGTTTTAGGACAGTTGAAAGTAGCAATATCACTATTACACTACACCTTTTATGTCCTACATGGCTGGCACCCTCGCTAATGTGGCTCTCAAGAGATGACTGCTGGTGACTCAGTGCTGCATCTCGGTCATCGTTACCGACCCAATGTGGAGCCTCTCCCAAAATCAGTCCACTAGTTTACATCTTGGACCGACTGTTCCTCCATAATCATTGTCTCCCCCACAGTTCAGATTTCCCGAAATTCTTAACACTGCAGTCAAACCTTCTCACCGCCACAGCTCAGGTAATGAAAAAAAAAGTTAAAAATTTAAAAAACAAACGACATGCTATATAAAATAAAAGGTAAGTGTGCACTGCAAAGTCTGTGTTTCCATCTTGTGAGTTGATGATATTGAAGGGACCACTAGAGCTTCGCTGTTGAGGTCACTGATGTCATCGCCCTCGTCGATAAAACACAGCCTTGTTATGCATACGTACCTATCTATTATTCCATATGTTATGCCTTTTACAAGTTGCTTCCTTGTTTTATACAGTATTTTCTGGTGTATTGTGGGGGAATTCAAGAATACGTGGGACAGACGTAAGGCAATTCTGGTGGTGGGGGTAGGAAGACGTAGGCTGTTGGTTAACTAGGATCCACAGCTTATCCAGTAGGTAGGGAAATATGTTTGTAAGAGTTGTGGACAACACCAAAGTTGAGGTCACAAATCAGGGGAAATGAGTGAATAATGCAGAGGATAAACCACATCTTTTATTGGTGCAGCGTGCACGGGTGGCAAAATCTGTGCATAAGAGGTGCTTCCCTTGTGCACCCGCAGGTTTTGCTGCGTAGGCTGCTTTTTTGTATGTGGAGCCAGTTTGCGACTGGCTCCTATGATATGCGACAGCTTGCATCTGTTTTCCATGTGCAGCTGCATCAAAATGCTAGAGTGACTATTTTTCTGCACCATTCATCATTCTTCCGTTACCAGCAGCCAGTGGTACCAGTCTGAAAAGATACACAATTCTGGACACGTGACTGGGCCATGTGATCTTGAAAATGGACTCCCCCCTTCAGCAATGGATTTCTCTCCAGGTCACTGGCTGTGACATTGGCAGAACAAACTGCAGTCACTACCATTGCACAGGACATGCTTATAAATGGCTGCTCCCTCCCTCACCTTTCACCAGCACCAAATTAATTACAGTGCAGGGAAGCTAGTACCATACCTGTACCTGTACCAGGTCCTGTCAATAAACACATGAATTCAATCCCCAGTGTTGTCAGTCCCTCACATTTTAGCAACAGTAAATACATTACTATGTAAGGAAGTGTGACCTACCCAAGGGTGGGAGTTATTTTTTGACCTCCCACAGGCTCGAGGTGGGTCCGCCTGCGATGCCCGCATCCTCTGGCTGACACTGGTGCTGGAGGCCAGGAGAAGAGGAGTTGTTATCTGCCTTGTGTTCTTTCGTTGTACGCCACTGATGAAGGGGGTGCCACTGCACTCGAAGATGAACCAGAGGGATTATTGACATCATCATTACAAGTTGGACTGTAGTTTCAGCTGGATTGAGTGTTTTGAGGAGTTAAGTAGGCATTGAACAGCAACAGACTCGTGTGTAAACAGTAGCCAGGTGTAGAATCACACATAAACAAATCGATATAGCCATCTTGTTGACCTCTGACCCCTGCGATCAACCAACTGGAATGCAAGTGATCCTGGTAAAGACTCCGCCATTTTAGAAAAGTAGAAAGTGAGTACTTGGCACCCTTTTCCAACCACTGAGGTAGCCAGATCTTGTGTGACAATCTGGATAGTCAAGAAGAGACTATAAGTCGACCCACCACCACAGCAGTAGCCCTACTGCTTGCAGCGCTGACAACCCGGGTTCAGGAGCGAGCCTAGGATGTCAGAAGGTCAGCCAGGGAGAGTAAGTTTGAGCGTCCAAAGGGCTGCTCACCTCCTCCGGGGTGGCAGGTGAAGGGCTCTGGCAGCATGATACTTCCTGGCGGTGGCCTGGGGGTATTAAGCCAACAACCCTCAAGAGAACGGGGAAGGTGGGAGGCGGCAGACGGTGGTGAGGCATGCACATGAGCATCTGTGCTTCCCCTAGACATCCTTGCACATCTGTTCCCATTGTGGGGGGGGGGAGCAGACAGAACACTGAAACACCCCACTGGCTGGATGGGCATCGTTGCTCCACAGCCCCCATGTCCATCACCAGATCCTGTCCTCCTGGGTCTTGTTACACTTTGACCATCACCTCTGCCTGTGGGCCATTGGATTGATGTAAGGAGATGCCGTGGGGCTGGAGGTGACCACGCCCTGGGGTGCAAGCCAGGGAGTTGCTCTACAGATGTGTCGTGGGTGGATGAGAGGGATGGGGTCACAGGTAGGGAGGATTTCAGACAGGATTGAAGCATTCTGGGAGATGACCAGGAAAGATCCAGTTGGTGGTGAGTGGAGGCAGAAGAAAGAGTTGAGAAAAATAAAATAAGGGATTGCAAGAGGTGGGAGCTAAGCTGAACCCTTTCCCCAGTCTAGGAGGAGTTTAGGGTAGTCCTTACAGAGCTGTTGGAGAGGAGAGAGGTGCTGAGGAGGAGAGCTGAGGGCCTAGCCAGGCCTCAGAGCCAGAGATTCTGGTGTGAGCTGAGTCCGATTGCTTAAAGTTTCATCCAAGCAGAGAGAAAGTACTGTGAATCCACAAAAGCTGTGAAAAGACTGAATCTGCTGAACCCATCTGCAGACCTGCTGAAATCAGAGGTGAGAAGAAACTGTTCTATCCTGTCTGGTGTAGGGAGGAGGTGGTCAGAGCTTGTCTCCAGGGTACTCGTGCCCTTGACTTGAGTGAGCGCCCACTGGGGTGAGGCGGGGTAGCTCATTGATCTGGCCTTTCTGACCTTTCCATTCTGCCACATGTTCTTCGAAAGGAAAGGAGAGATGCAACACAGTGATGTGGCCTAGCTTGGGCCTACATTTACTGTCTGCCTGCTGCTGCGACATCGCATGTCCTGAACTGTCCAAGACTGCTTCTGAATTGGTACAGGACACGTGAGTGCTGGCTTACCAGCCAGAAACCACAGCTGTTGAATTGCCTTGCTTGGATTACGATTTCAGGGGTCAAAATTGACATCGGCCCACTAGCCAAATGCTGGTAGATTTTGCATTGGACTAATAAGATTTGCCTTTCTCTAGCCCTGCGGGCTTGTACTGGTGAAGATAACATCTCAATAAGCACATCAGCTGTGCTAGTGAAGAATTATGTTGGGCTACGGGATTTTTCCAGTCACTAGCCCTGCTGGCTACTGGCTGGGAAACTTAATTTTGACCCCTGCAATTCTGCGTTGGATTTCGTGTTGGATTACAACTTGTTCTGATATATAAAAAGTGCTAGTCAAAAGTCAGCCAGGAGAGGTAAAAAGCGACTGGGTGCTGATTTTCAAGCAGACTCGATAGACCTTTAGGCCTACCCTGCTGGCACCTTAGTATGTTACTATGTTAGTAAATCTGTAAGTGCTGCAGTGCAAGATCCCAAGCAGCTCACTATCAGGCCTGCCGCAATGTATAGTTTACCTACATACCCAGTAGTTAGGACTAAACTGCAGTTTAACTGAAATGTGAAAGTGCTGAAAGCCAGTTGAGACTCTGGGGATCTGCTACGGAGGGTAGTGGGAGGCCTTACAGTACTGTAGACCTTGTCTGAAATCTTGTGTGTGGTTGTTGGGGGTCTGCCCACTATCTCTGCAGAGAGGGCTGGACATCTGAGATGACGTAGCTTGGGGTGATGGGTTCACCCATGTCGCAGTGACATACATTTTGCCGATGCTGATTATGGCACAGGCAAAATGCTGCCTGGTATTACAGCACCACGCATTTCGTCTCCTGGGAGTTACAGCGCCAAAGCACCCTCCCAGGAAACAGTCGGCTTTTGCAGGGTGCTTCGCCACCCATACACACCCAATACAGGGTGCAAGCTCCCTGCCCCTCCCAAAACTAAATATAACCTCCTCCAGGGCGGGCATGCCCCAGCGGGGGTAGAAACTGTGTTGTGGGTGCAAAGGGCGACATTAGTGAGTGATGTTTTAAAATCAAGATCGCCCTGTTCACTGTTACCCTTGTTGCGGCGATGTAATTGCTGTGGCCAAATGTACTTGGCAACTTTACAGCATACAGCGGTGATGCAGTAAGGATAATCAAAGTGAATGTTTTGTTGCTATTCCCAAATATCTTTTCTGAACTAGTTTTCATAACCCCATTCTCTTCATATGACCTGTGCTGCTGACTAGTAAAGTTCTGTTGTTGGTTTTGAAAAGCTTGGTGTATGAGGAGATTATTAGTGATCTACACTAATTGGTACAATAGTGTTTCAAATTGCAATTAAAGTGTTATTACTGGTACATATTGGTTTCTGGATGGTGTCCAGTAGCTGTTGGGAAGGTGGGTTGGTACTGCATCCTAGACGGTGCTGTTCTACTTATTAGGCCTGCTGTTCCCTTCTCTGGGTGGAGGCACCATGCTGTTCCCCTTGCTCCCCATTTAAATTGACCCCACCCCCCACGTGAGGAGTTTAAGAGGCCCAGGCCTCTCAACCTTACTCGGCCCTCATGGGTGCAAGGCAGGGGTAGTAACCAAGCAAAACACCTGTAACATCTGCATGGTGACCAAGCTACAGAAGCCTTCACTGTACCTACCCCACACTGTACCTCATCAATAAACAGAGGGCTTCTGTCTCTGGCAACACAAGACCATTCTCTTTAAATAAACTCAGCACTCAGTATACATTTCAATGAGGGTGCCCTCTTATCATGACATTGGTGAGCTTATCAATTCACTACTACCGACTTCAAACAGACAAATCTGTACCCTCTACCAGTACCAACCTATGGTACAGAACATAAGGGCACAGGAAACTCCCTTCAGTGAATCCATAGGTTACATACAGCACAGGTGGACACTCAAAATTAACTTTGATTTATCCATAGGTTACATATGACACATACCCTTGATTTATCCGTAGGCTAAGTACAGCACAGGTGGGCAGTGGAAACAGCCCTCGATTTATCCATAGGTTAAGTACAGCACAGGTGGGCAGTGGAAACAGCCCTTGATTTATCTGAAGATTAGGTACAGCACAAGTGGGCATGGAAAACTGCCCTCCATTTATCTATAGGTTAGGTACAACACAGGTGTGCACTGAAAACTGCTCTCGATTTATCCAAAGGTTAAGTACAGCACAGGTGGGCAGTGGAAACTGCCCTCGATTTATCTATAGGTTAAGTACAGCATAGGTGGGCATGGAAAACTGCCCTTGATTTATCCATGGGTTAAGTACAGCACAGGTGGGCAGTGGACACTGCCCTCGATTTATCCATAGGTTAAGTACAGCACAAGTGGGCATGGAAACTGCCCTCCATTTATCTATAGGTTAGGTACAACACAGGTGTGCACTGAAAACTGCTCTCAATTTGTCTATAGGTTAGGTATAGCACAGGTAGGCAATGGAAATTACCCTCGATTTAGCTGTAGGTTAGGTACAGCACAGGAGAGCCCTGGGAACTGCTCTTGATTCATCCATAGGTTAGGTACAGCACACGTGGAAACTGGAGGTTGGAAATTATAGGTCAGTCAGCCTGATAGCAGAGGTGGGAAAGTTAATGGAATCACCACTGAAGGAAAGGATAGTGGAATATCTTGAATCCAATGGATTACATCTTACGAAGCAAAGATTCATGGGGGGAGGTCCTGTCAAACAAATTTGATAGATTTCTTTGACGGGGTGACTAAGCAATTAGATCAGGGTGGACATGGTCTACCTAGATTTTAGTAAGGCTTTTGACACCATTTCAAATAGGAGACTAGTAAGCAAGCTGGGTAGCTTAGGTGCGGGTCCAACGGTGGTAAATTGGGTAAGAAATTGGTTAGGGGATCAGCACTGCGATCGTTCACTCGTTAATGTCTTTCTGAGTGACACTGCATTGGAGCTGGCGGGAAAGGTCTGCCTCTTTGCAGATGACACCAAAATGTGCAATAGGGTGAACACTCGTGTGTGTGTGTGTGTGTGTGTGTGTGTGTGTGTGTGTGTGTGTGTGTGTGTGTGTGTGTTTGTGAACAGGAAGGGCAGAGATCTGAGAAACTCAATGAGTAGTCAAGGGTATGGCAGCTGGGTTTTAATGCGAAAATGTAAAAAATAATGTACTTAGGACACATAAATGCAGAGTGCAAAATGGCTGGAGTGTTACTGACGACCACCAAGCAGGAGAGAGACCTAGGGATAATCGTATCTGATGACCTAAAGGTGGCCAGATAGTACAAAAAGGCAGTTGGTAGGGCTGGTGGGAGGCTGGAGTGCATAGGGAGGGGTATCACCAGCAGAAAGCGGGAGGTGGTGTTGCCTCTGTATAGATCGTTGGTAAGTCCACTGCTAGTAACCTATCTCTCCTACCTTTCCATCTCCACTCTCCCTCCATCTCCCCTTCTGACTCTCACTCTATACCCTTCTCATCACCTCCCCATCTCCGGTCTTCACCCTCCTCCTACTCTTGTATGTATGTATTACATTTTTTTTTTTTGCTTAAAATATCTGCAACTGACACATGAATGAATTTTATGCACTTGTACCTTAACTGGAGTACCTGGGAACTGTATGTACTCTGAACTGTTATCTACTGTCCTCATCAGGATGTCCTATTGTATTATTTATTTATTTATTCAGTCTTGGATTACAATACCTTTGGACGCAAGGCACTCATTTACAAAGGTTCCACGTCAGTGAGGAGGGGTGAACAAACATACAGAGGTGGTAATACAAAGACTAGGTTTAAAAAACAGTGAAGTACATACCTTATTTATCTAGAATTAATAACTTTAGTAGTGGAGAAGAAAGGAGCAGTGGGGGGGGCGTAATAAGAGAGAAGAAAAAGAGGGGTAAGCAGCCAGAAGGCCCTGTCAGTAACAGTAGAATGAGTGGCGGAAAAGGTAGTAGGAAGGTAGGAGAGGAGGTGGGGGTGGGAGATTGTGGGGGAAGGTAGGAGGATATAGCAAGGGTTGGAAAGGTAAAGCTTTGGGGTGGAAAAGAGGTAACTGGAGTGTGCACAGGTGGTAGTATCATTAGGTGAAGCAGTCGCAGGAATTCTTTGTCGTAAGATGCTTGAAAGGACCTAATCTTGGTATGGATAGGATTTCATTGGGAAGTGCATTGAACCTGAGTGGGTCTCTGTAAGTGAATGACCACTGCCCTTGAGATGTCCTGCACCTAGGAATCTTCAGAGATTGATGGACTGAGCTTCGAGTTTGCTGAGAGCTGGAGTGAGGGGTAAGGAGGTTCGCAGTTCAGGTGGGTGAAAGGCCAAGAAGTGCTTTTTTAGTAAACAGGTATATTTGGTCCTTCCGCTTAGTTGAAGCCACCCAGATTGGGCGTATAGATCGCATGTGTAGGTGAGGCGTGCAGCACCAGTGAGGAGTCTGCACGCTTTATTTAGTGCAATGGTTATTCTACAGAGAGAAGAAGTAGAAGCGGCACCATAGATAACCAAGCCATAGTTGACAGTAGGTAAGGTGTGCAATGGATATTCTACTGAGTGAAGAAGTAGTAGCGGCACCATAGATGACCTAGCCATAGTCGACAGTAGGTAAGGTGTGCAATGGATATTCGATGAAGTGAAGAAGTAGTAGCGGCACCATAGATAACCAAGCCATAGTCGACAGTAGGTTAGGTGTGCAATGGATATTCTGCAGAGTGAAGAAGTAGTAGCGGCACCATAGATAACCAAGCCATAGTCGACAGTAGGTAAGGTGTGCAATGGATAGTCGACGAAGTGAAGAAGTAGTAGCGGCACCATAGATAACCAAGCCATAGTCGACAGTAGGTAAGGTGTGCAATGGATATTCTGCAGAATGAAGAAGTAGTAGCGGCACCATAGATAACCAAGCCATAGTCGACAGCAGGTAAGGTGTGCAATGGATATTCTGCGGAATGAAGAAGTAGTAGCGGCACCATAGATAACCAAGCCATAGCCAACAGCAGGTAAGACAGAGCTGATAATTGCAGTTTTGAGGGCTTCGGGTGTCAAGCAGTGTTTGTGTCTGTAGAGCAGACCAGTCTTGATGTTGACAGCCCGGGCAATGTTGTTGATGTGCTGAATATAAGAAAGTGTGCTGTCCAGGGTTACTTCCAGATATTTAAAGTACAGGATTTGTTCCAGAGGTACTCCCATGCAGTTTTGGATTGTAAGTGGTTGAGATTTGTGTTTGCTACAGGTGCCACTGAACAGCATAACTTTAGTTTTTTGTAGTTCAGGATCAGTTTGTGAGCATTGAACCAGTCCCCAGCTTCTACAGAACTATGCTGTAGTTGACGTTCCAGTTGCTGTGGGTCAGGGTTACTAGTAAAGATGACAGCATCATCCGCACACAGTAGCATCTGTTGGTGGCAGGCCTGCGGTAGGTTGTTCAGGAAGATGCTGTAAAGTAAAAGCCCTAAAATGGAGCCCTGCAGTACACCTGAGCAGACGGGCAGTTTGACCGAGGTAGCATTTGCAATTTTCACCTGCTGGGATCGAGCATCCCGGTAACTCTTGCACCGATCTAACGTGTTGGAGATGAGACCTATGGAGGCTAGTTGCTGAAGAAGAAGAGTGTGGTGAACAGTGTCCGAGGCCTTTGTAAGGTCTATGAAGGCTGCTCACACTAAATTGCCTTTGTCGAGAGATTGATGGATGCAGCCAGTGAATTCCAATAGTACCGTTGTGGTGCTATGACCTTTTCAGAATCTGTGTTGCTGCAGGCATTGGATTGAGTATTTTTCAAGGTAATCCATTAATTGCTCTGCAACTATGCGCTCAAGCACCTTGGATAACAGCGGGAGTATAGATATGGGCCTATAATTTGCTTGTAGGGCCCGGTCTCTGCTCTTGCGTATGGGTGTCACTAGGGTAGATTTCCATATTTTTGGGAATTGGGCCAGCTTCAGCGAAAGGGTAAGAATCTTAGTTATTTATTTATTTATTTAGTTTTTGGTGACCAGGTAGGTGCACTAGCCATAGCAATGACTATTTTCAGGCATGACCCGGGAGGGTACAAATCAGATAACAGGTTACAATATATGAAATCACAATATACAATTGTAGGAATACAAAAACAGGCCACATTTAAATAACAAGCTTAGTAAAAATATGTAAACAGGGAAGAATAAAATAAAATAAGCGTAAAGAGAAGTAAAAATTACAAGAAAGCAAATGACAATTAGGTCCGGTCGTAATTGCTGACATTACCATAGAATCCAGGAGGATTAAAACTAGGTGACAGAGACATTATGGTAGTCAGTACAGGATAAGGCGGGAGAAGTAAAGTTGAGATGGAGAAACTGGAATTGAAAGAGGAGTGTTGGATAAGATAGGAGGATGGGGACTTAGTGAGGGATAAAAGTCCCTAGGTAATAAAAGTTAATAAACTTAATAAACAGGTGAAAAGAAGAAACAGCTATACTTTGGATGGGTCAGTAAACTAAGAAGTGGTATAAGTGCAGGAAAGACATAGGGGAGGAGACGAAGGCTAGAGTGGTTTGAAACGATTCAGTAGCTCATCTAGTGTAAGGGCAACGATTTTAAAATCCAGCGACTCTCCACTGAATCTAGACTTCCCAAGCACATTGCACAGGCATTTCTTAGCTGTTAACAAAGAGACCTTCCTAAAGCAAAAGGGGGGAGAAATTCTTGTCCTTGCCTTAGTACTGTGTGTAGAGAGGGTGGAATCTTCAAAAAAATCCAGGGGGAGGACACTGCTCAGGTCCGTGAAAGCGTTGTTTAAAGTATTTGCTATGGTAAGTGGGTCTAAAATAGGGGTAGCATCAATGTTTAGTATTGAGGGTGAGATTTTTGGTACTTTGCCAGTGACATCTTTAATGTTGTTCCAGAAATTCTTATTGTCCCCCCAGGAATTTGTAAGTGCTTCCCGGTGGAATTTGGCTTTCACATGGCGGATTGCCCTTGTGCATTCATTCCTGACTTTTTTATACTCCTGCATGTCTGCCTGTCTGCCCATTTCTCTTGCACAGTGCCAGAGGTGATCCCTGTGTTTTACCACTGTCCCTTCCTATTGTATTTTTTTTTCCCCAACTGTGTTTCTTGCTCCTCAGCCTGGAACTCTCTCAGGCCTCCTGCCCACGCCAGCTAGCTCTACCTCCCGCTGTGTTCCCCAACCATCTTCAAGGTCGCTGCAATTCCCCGGGTCAGGCAGGTCAACCCAGAGAGACCACGGGGGCAGTGATGGGGAACCAGCATTGGGAGTGTGGCAGTGGCAGGGACCGTCGCCTCTCCAAGGCTAGAGGAGGTATTTTTTGGTAGTTAGCCCTAGATCCCCCTCCCCCCTGTGTGGCCATGTCTGACGCCGGTGCATGGCAACCCTGCCTACGTCAGCCATGCTCTGACGTGCAGTCCGGAGGCTCAATGGTGCCTCCAGTCTCCACTGGGGGTCACCAGAGCACCGGGCATCCCTATCCCTCCCACCCGAAGAGGAGAGCTGCCCAGAGGGTGCTCAATCCGTCTCCCTCCCCTGCAGTCCCCCGACTCCCGAGCTCGCTCCCGAACTCGGGTCGTCGGCACGGTGCAAGGTGTGGCATCCAGCGCCTCAACCCTCAGCGCCACCGGGCTGCCTTCCTATTGTATTACCACCACCCCTTCTTATCGTATTACCACCATCCCTTCTTATTGTATTACCACCATCCCTTCCTATTGTATTGCCACCATCCCTTTCTATTGTCTCATCACTGCCCCTTCCTATTGTATTACCACCATCCCTTCCTATTGTATTACCACTGCCCTTTCCTATTGTATTACCACTGTCCCTTCTTATTGTATTACCACTGTCCCTTCTTATTGTATTAATAATAATAATGATAATAATTTTATTTGTATAGCACCTTTCAAAATATCAAGGTGCTGAACAATTTTAAAAACAAGTTCAAAACTCTAAATAAAAATCATAAAAACATCCATAAAAAATCAACATATCGTCATAGTAGCAAATTATAGTAAAATCCATACATAATCAAATAACTTAGTTATCTAAGAAGGCCATATTCCATAAATGCATTTTTAAATCGTTCTTGAATAACTCCACGGAGGTGCACTGCTGTAACCGGCATAGTAGAGAATTTCAAAGAGTGGGTGCGGCGTACGAAAACGCTCTGCTACCAGAAGATTTTAGACTTACTCTTGGAATCTCTAACAACCCCATGTCGGCCGAGCAGAGTGATCGGTCAGGGCAGTAAGGAACCAGGAGGTCTTTCAGATAGGCTGGACCCTGATCGTGAAGGGCTTTGAAAGTCAATAAAATGACTTTAAAGGTGGTCCGCCACCATATAGGAAGCCAGTGCAGTTTGCGCAGCACGGGAGTGATATGACAGGACCTAATTGTCCCAGTCAACACCTGGGCTGCAGCGTTCTGCACCAGCTGTAGGCGACGGATTTCAACCTCAGAAAGCCCAAAGTAAAGGGCGTTGCAGTAGTCCAAGTGCGAAGATGCAAAAGCGTGGACCAATGTTGGCAGGGAGTCAGACGGAACAAGGTGCTTAACCCTGGCAATGTTCCTAAGGTGATAAAAGGAAGTCTTGACAGCGGCTGACACCTGAGATTTAAGGGTCAGCCTGTCGTCAAGAATAAACCCAAGGTTACGCACCCGTTCTGAGGACGGGAGAGACACACCACCAAGGAAAATTCCAGATGGTGCGTCAGTACACGGCCTCGCACTCTGACCACCTGGGTCCACGACCAGAACCTCTGTTTTCTCTGAGTTCAACTTTAGCTAACTAGAATCCATCCAGTCTTGGATCTCCCCCAGACAGTTGTTAAACACCGAGAGAGCTCCATCCTGGTCAGGTGCAAAAGACAGATATAGCTGGGTATCATCTGCATAGCAGTGAAACCTCAGCCCATATCGTCTAATGATACTTCCGAGGGGCAGCATATACACTGCAAACAACATGGGTGACAGCACAGATCCCTGAGGCACTCCACACAACAAAGAAATTGGGTCAGAGGAAAAAATTCCCGACACAACTCTTTGTGATCTCCCGGTGAGGAATGACGTGAACCATTTAAAAACAGTTCCAGACATTCCACAAATTTGCCTCAGGTAAGCTAATAACACCATGTGGTCCACAGTGTCAAAAGCCACAGAGAGATCAAGAAGAACAAGAATGGAACGTCTCTTCTGATCCCTTGCCATCAGAAGGTCATTTAACACCCAAACCAGCTCAGTCTTGGTGCTGTGTCTTTTCCGGAAGCCAGACTGGAAGGATTCGTAGCCATTATGGATGGTTAAATGGTCATCCAGTTGGACAGATACGACCTTCTCAATAACCTTTCCAATAAAGGGAAGGTTAGAGATAGGCCGATAGTTTGAAAAACAGTCTGGGTCCAAGGAAGCTTTCTTCAATAGAGGAGTCACCACTGCCTCTTTCAGGGAGCAAGGAAACTCACCTGACTCCAAGGAGCACCAGACTATTTGTGCCAGGACCGGACCGATGATATCAGAACAGCCCAAAATAAGGGGAGTCGGTCCGGGATCCAAACTGCAACTTGTGGGACGCATAATATGGATGATCCTCATAATGTCCACGAACTCAAGTCGATGAAAGGAACTCCAGGAGAATTGGGGCACTGTGATCCCACGCTGTCCAACAGCATCACCCTTAGAGGTTGCTGGACACAGGTTTGCCCTGATGTCAGCCACTTTAGTTGCAAAGCATAGAGAGAGCTTATTGCACTCTACTTGCGAAAAAGCTTTCCGAACTTGCAGGCAGGCTGGGTTGCACAGTCTGACTACCATTTGGAACAGCTGAGCCGGCCGATTCTGAGGAACTGCAATCTCCCTGGACAGGAATTCTGCCTTCTTATGGGTGATTGCAGATTGATAGCTAACATAATGTTCTATCAATCTAGAGTGGTCAGCATCAAGGGCGGACCTGCGCCAGCGACGCTCTAACCTTCGCCCCTGTCTCCGCATCTCCCTTAAGGTCCCGTCAAACCATGGGGATCTGGGGCGAAGGGATAGGGGGTGCTCACGAACAGGAGCAATAGAATCCAGGGCTGTCGTGATGGCCTTATTATAGGCCAACACCAATGCTTCTGGGCTACTGCTCACCAACACGAAGGATGATAGGTCAAGGACCGCCGCTAGACCTTGTGGAGTAACATTCCGTAATGGGCGGTACCTGACCATCTCCACAGGGGCTGGTCTTCTCAGGGGTGCAAAAATTGAACCTCAAGGTGTAGTGATCAGACCAGGCGACTGGTTCCAACCCCATGTCAGATGCGTCGATCCCTAGAAGGAAGACTAAGTCTAAAGAGTGTCCAGATTTATGCTTAGCAGCGGAAACCACCTGTGTGAGGCCCAAAGAAGACATCAATTGGAGGAAGTGATTACCAAAATTAGAGAGTTCATCGTTGACCCAGGCGTTAAAATCACCCAGAACCATCAATCTGGGTGACTCAAATGACACGTCGACGAGGAAGTCTGCTACTTCCTGTAAGAAACGTTTCCCATCTCCGGGTGGATGGTAGATGAGCACGATTCGAACACCTCCACCTGCTGTGGAAGCTGAGGTTCAATACAGGGAAATGCAAGGTACTCCACCTGGGGGCCAGAAACCTGGGCCAAGTGTACACCCTGGGGAAATGCTACAAGTCTCGATGGCTGAGAGGGACCTGGGGGTGGTGGTGGATGTCAAGATGAACAACTCTGAGACTTGTAGGAGGGCATCAGCCAAGGCCAACAGGATGCTGGGATGCATCGCTAGGGGGATCACCTCCAGAAGGAGGAAGTGATACTTCCTCTGTATAACTGCTTGGTGAGGCCGCACCTTGAGTACTGCATGCAGTTTTGGAGGCCACACTTAAAGAGGGACATTAACCTCCTGGAGAGGGTCCAGAGGAGGGCAACCAAAATTATTTGGGCTTGGGGACAGGACCTATGAGGAGAGGCTCAAGAGCTAAATATGTACACATTGGAAGAGAGAAGGGACTGGGGGACATGATAGAGGTCTTCAGGTACATGAAGAGGGTAAATAGGGGAGGAACAGTCAGGGTGCTTCGAAGGAAGGAGGAGGGGGCCACTAGAGGGCATGGGTGGAAGCTGGAGGAGGGAAGATTCAGGGGAGAAAGGAGGAGGTGCTACTTCACTGAGAGGGTGGTGGAGCCATGGAATGCGCTGCCTAGGGGGCTGGTGGAGGCAGAGACAGTGGAGGGGTTCAAGAGGGGGTGGGACAGGTACAGGGGAAGGGTTCTGGAAGCAAAATCCAATGCAGCAAAAATATCCGGAACTGGGAAGGGAGAAGCCAGAGAAGGCGAGGGGGGCAGCAAGGTCAGCAACCAGGGTGGGGGCTGACCAAACGAGCAGACACAAAAGACCTTTAGGCCTATTCTGCTGGCATTTTAGTATGTAGTATGTTAGTATGCTACGACTGTGCACTCAAAGGACCCAGCCTCACCTACTACTACATTCGTGAGACTCAATTCAGTCTTGAAACAGACTGCAACCCCCCTGCCCCTGCGGTCCAATCTCGGGCGGTGAATCACTGAGTACCCAGCCGGAGTCATAGCCTCCAATATCGGGCCTGAATTTTCATCCAGCCAGGTCTCGGTGATGCAAGCCAGGTCAGCCGAACCAACAAGATCGGCAATAATGACGGTCTTATTCCTAACAGACCTGGCATTGCATAACACTGTCCGAGTTGGACAAACTTCGGGGGTTGTCGAGCCTGTCTGCCTACTGTAATCAGTAGTGCCCTTGGGTATGGATACCAGGCAAGGTAAACCTCGATCTGGATTCCATTTCGCCCCAGGGCGCCTTCTGGACCTGACTACCCCGATACGATGAGCCCGCTCGTTCATCCTCCCCTGTTCGCCAACCCTCCCCCCCCACTCTCCCACGAACAATACCCAGCGCTCTACAGCGCTGGTAGGTTTCAAATTGAAGAGGAGGAGTAACGAAGGGGCGGAGGGCGCGAAGAGAGGAGGATGAATAGCGCACCGCCGTGGGGACTAAAGGCCAGCACATGTCACTATTTAACTACAATACACACCAAAAACCAAAACAACAAACTAAGTTAACAATCACCCAACAAATAAGGCACAGTGAATATAACATTAAAGAAAAAGAAGTCTTCACCTGAAACTACTCCCTACCTCCCCCCCTCCTGGTTACTCTCACCACCGGGAAGAAAAAGAGGGTAAGGCACTCTCACTGCCTAGCCATCATGGGGAATATAAACAGAGGACAAAGAACTAAAACTCCTCCCAAGTTCTCTCACAACTAGGGGGTGATGGTATTTGTTCTTTCTCACAGCCAGGAAGAAGACAAAAAAATTATAAATCAAACAATAAAAATAAAATAACATATAATAAAATAAATAAATAAGCACATAAAACTTATGGACACAAAGTCCTCTCACCACCTAGTGTCCAAGAGCAATAGTCAACAATCGCTCGATGCAAGTCTAAAAATTTAACATAATTAAATGAAGTCCAAAAAGTCCAGAGTTCACGGAAATTAAATAAATCCAAATCAGGCAGGAAACAGTTGAATAAGGCACAAAGGGAGAAAAACGACCAGAGGAAGAGACTGGGATCTCTTACCACCATCCCTTCCTATTGTATTACCACTGTCCCTTCTTATTGTATTACCACCGCCCCTTCCTATTGTATTACCACTGTCCCATCCTGTTGTATTATCGTTATCATATATTTTCTTGTACCTAACTTATTGTTTGTAATGCCTACTGTAGTCATATATTTTCATGTACCTAGCTGACTGTTGTATAGGAATAAATAGCTGTGTTCTTGGAATGCATCATTCCCTGGGTTGCCCTTGAAAAAGGGGTAGTATGTCCCAGAGGGCCCATCCGGTCAACAAAATTCAAATAACAAATAATAAGAAGAATACTGTGTCTAGTTGTGGACATAGAAAGAGAGGAGGTGGTCCAGAGGAGGGCAACTGAAATGGTGCAGAGTTTGCATCAAAAGCCCTATGAGAGGAGACTAGAGCAACTCAATATGTACATCCTTGAAGAAAGGAGAGCGAGGGGATATGATAGAGACCATTAAATACCTCAAGGGAATAAATAAGGTACAGGAGTAAAATATTTTTTGAGAAAAAGGTGCTCAGCAACAAGGGGGCATGCAATGAGCTGGAGGGGGTAAATTCAGGAGCGATGTGAGGAAATACTTCTTCACAGAAAGAGTGGTGGATTCCTGGAACAGCCTTCCAGTGGAGGTGGTGGGGTGAAAACAGTGGTGATGTTTAAGAATGCATGGGATAGGCATAAGGCAATCTTAGCAGAAAGGAAGAAGGGTGGAAGTAGAAAGAGCCAGAGATCAGGTAGGGTCTGCGGCGATACTGTTTGTAGTGAAAAATGGGTAGACTGGGTGGGCCAAGCGGGCCTTATCTACTGATAAATTCTACTTTTCAGTTCTTTGAAACAGCCCTTGATTTATCTGTAGGTTAGGTACAGCGTAGGTGGGCAATGGAAACTGTCCTCAGTTTATCCATAGGTTAGGTACAGCACAGGTGGGTAATGGAAACTGCTCTACATTTTTCTGTATTTTGTACAGCACAGGTGGGCAATGCAAACTGCCGTCTATTTATCTGTAGGTTAGACACAGTGCAGGTGGGCAATGGAAATTGTCCTCGATTTATCCGTAGATTAGGTACAGCACAGATGGGTTTTGGGAACTACCCTAAGTTTATCTATAGGTTAGGTACAGCTGAAGTGGGCACTGGGAATGGTCCTGGATTTATCTGTAGGTTAGACACAGCACAGGTGGGCACTGGAAACTGCTCTCGGTTTATCCGTAGGTTAGGTACAGCACAGATGGGCTTTGGGAACTACTGTACCCTAAGTTTATCCATAGGTTAGGTACAGCAGAGGTGGGCACTGGGAATGGTCCTGGATTTATCTGAAGGTTAGGTACAATACAGAATGGTTCTTGAAACTGCCCTCGATTTATTCATAAGTTAGGTACAGCACAGAATGGTACTTGGAACTGCCCTCAATTTATCAATAAGTTAGGTACAGCACAGAATGGCACTTGAAACTGCCCTCGGTTTATTCATAAGTTAGGTACAGCACAGAATGGCACTTGAAACTGCCCTCAATTTATTCATAAGTTAGGTACAGCACAGAATGGTACTTGGAACTGCCCTTGATTCATTCGTAGGTTAGGTACAGCACAGAATGGCACTTGAGACTACCCTCAATTTATCTGTAGGTTAGGTACAGCACAGGTGGGCACTGGAAACTGTGCTCATTTTTTGTATAGCCTAGGTACAGTACAGGCAGGCACTGAACTGTTTCCATATACAGTATTGCATTTCTCTAAATATTTTCTAATCCAGAATAACCATTTGCTCAGGAGGTCTAGGACACAGTCTCAGCAACACATGTTCCTTCCCTGTTCACTGTAATGGCTCCTAAAATAATTCAGGTTACCCATTTCCATTTCCGATAGCCCCCTTTCAGGAGCCCCTGTGCCTTCCATTTAGAGCTCGACTTTACTGCTGCTACACCCTGACTTGTCCCTCCTAACTGACCTATGCCCTTTTAATTCTTTGGGGTGCAATTAAGAGGCAGCAAGGTGTAGTGACTAGAATGCAGGCTGGGACGCAAGACACACAGGTTCAGATCCCACGGGAGCCACTGACATGTTGTGTGCCCTAAATGTACTTCAGTCTTCCTAACTGTGGAAATGGGTAAAAGCAGGATTCAACTGAGAATGAGATACTGCATGTCAGCTGGGCTATAGAGGGTAAGTAAACAGAAAACAAAAATCCTATTTATTTTCCTCCTTCCACTAAAATGTTTCAGTGCAACCCCAACCCAATATATTACATTCCCTCACATCTGGTTGCCCTTTGTTTCCATTAAGGAGATAGGAAATTATTTTGACATAGTTAACTGCCCTTCCATCTTCCTTTCCATGCCAGCTATGTATCCTGATATACTTTGATGACTTTTTGATAAATAAATATTCTAGCTTTGGGTGCCTTCAGATCTACACTGAGTTCCACTCTCTTCACCAGCTACTGCGCTTAATTTTCATATCTCTAAGACATTCTGTGCCATCAGTAACTCCCATTCCATGCTATTCAGCTGAATGGCCTGGAATAATGTTATTGATGCCACAGAATGTTCCGGCAGTGTGAAAAGAGAGTGCAGCAACTGCTGAGAAGAAAAAGATTCAAGGTAGTTAATAAGGCAACAGAATTAGATTATTAATTCCACAAAAAAGGTCAAAAACATATCAGAATACTAGGTAGACAATAGTTCAGTGTTTTGGTGACTAGCGTATGAAGTCAGCAGTGCTTGTGTAACGTAGTTTACTTTTTGGCTTTACTCTATTCCCACCCTTGCTAGGGAAACCGGGTAGTGCGTAGGGAATAGAAAGCCCAAAAAGAATTACCAATGAATGTCCAAAAGAGTATGATTACCTCTTCCAACTCACGGAGAGTATGGCCAGTAGCACACAGGAGAGGAACCCCCCCCCCCGGTGGAGAAAACCTCTGAGGACCCATGGCTACTGACCCGCCCATCCGGGCAAACTAAGAGGAGAGGAACCTAGATTCTAGCAACCATATTCTTTTTTTTCTTTTTTTTAACTTTGATTTTTATTTTGATCTTTAAAAATGGAAATTTATAACCATACAGTTCAATTACATTAGTTCCATTCTGGAAATATTTCCACAGATTAAATGTCAACATAACATTAGATTATTCTTATACTTGAATATACTAGACAAACTAGGCCTCCTTGAGCCACAGAGATTAGTTATCCAGATATAGGTACAGAGCAGAATAGTAATACACTGCTTTTAAGGCTAAAGCTTTAGGTGGTATGACACAGTTCCACGCAGTGTGTCTTGTCTCTGATCCAAAGTCTGTTGAAGTAAAGTCTGAATCTAGATCTCAATCTTCAAATAGGTTTTATCTAAGCACGTTCTAACAATAATGCTTAAGTAAATATAATTTTAAACTACAAAGATAAAATTTAAAATAAACTTTTGCACAGTTACTCAGTCTACTTATAAGGATGTAAGTGTACATCCATTAAATAACATATCCTTTGCATTCTAGCAACCATATTCTAATATCTGAGGAAGGTGAACTGCTTGGAGAGATGACGGTTCATCTTGAAGGTCCTTTGAATGATGCATTGTAAAAAGGACGATTCTGAGGTTTAAAACGTAGGTCTATTCTGAAGGAGCATCCGGATCCTGAAGTGGAGTAGATCCAGTTGAAAAAGGGGTGAGTGCGGTCCAGGTTTCCAAGGTGATGATGGAGGATATACTATGATAGACTGAAACTCGGTATCCCAATGCTGAAGATACCGAACTAAGAAATCCCGCATGACTCGGATGCCTGACAATACAATGTCGGGCATCCCACTACCACAAAGACACCTCATATCCCCCGTAACTAATATAGCAAACTCCAAGGGAGAGCGGACCTTGGAGTAAAAATATATGAGTTACAGGGGCAAAATTCCTAAAGCTCCGTAGCCCAGATCAGAACCTGAGCCTCCCAGGGTATGCTGGCCGAGCTGCCAGTGGTTTAGCCGTCCACACCACCAGGGCAGCTTGGCCAGCTTCTGGATCCGACAATTCTTTCTGGAGCATCACCGGAGTAAGGTAGCAACCCATCACATCTACTACCTTGCCTCCCATAACACCATCAGGCATGAAGCCACCGGAACTGACAGTGTTGGGATACTACACCTTTCAGGCAATATTGCCCAGACAGGTAAGTGTTGGGATAATGAGCTGCGGGGTGTTATAAGGGTACCGATTATGGATGATATCCATGGGATTACAGAGCCGAAGTGAGCATGATTTGATCAGATTTGCTGCCAGACTTTGAATGGTGGGAAGTATGATGGTTACAAAGTCACAAGGTAAACAGTCTGACTTTGTAGAAGGTTTGACATTCACGTTAGAGTCCGAAAGTTTGGAGTTAGGCGGTGAGCAATATGTTGCAATGTAGGCATCCATGAAGATGAAGGAGTCAAATAGAATTATTAGGTACCTGGTAGGAGGGTGATGTGGAAGTTTTTAGACCAATGAAGGAAGGTTGGTACATTCAGTAGAGATGGTAGCTGAATGTATATGGAGATAACTGGAAGTTCAGTACGATTAATTCAGAATTGACTTGGATATTGATGCCATGACGATACTTGCATAGGTTGTTTCTGGCCTACTGGAAGGAAAAGGAGATATAGATACTGCTGTGGTGTAATTGCCAGTGACATGAGCTGAGATGGCCATGACTGCTTTGTCTTACAGGTTGATCCACTGTCTGAATGCTGTAGGAAGCCTGGAAATGTGTCTTTGAAGGAATCTATAGACTGATGTGGCAATGGGAAGTTGAGAGTGGTGTAGAATGTCAGGGTTACCCGGCACCAAAGTCGGATATAGGCCTGGTGGGAAACATGACTAGGATAGTGAGACAGCCAGGTCAGTTACAGATGTGCAGATTGAGGGATCAGTGGAAGCCTGCTCTCAGTGAAAGTCTTCACTGGAAGGAGTACGGTGATGCAAGAGTCTATAAGGCATGTTGTCCGATGGATGTTGCTAGAAGACATTTTCCTCCAGTGAAATGAATGAGTGTTTCATAGAGTAGTAGATGGGAGCTGTTAGGATGGCCAAGGTAGGAGTATGAAGTAGATGAATGGGAGTAGTAGTTGACTGGGTATGAATACTGGCCGGTGGTAGGTATGAAATGCCCAAAAAGAGCCACAGCACACAGGAAGGAGCCCTGAGCTGTCAGGGCAGCGAGGAGAAGGCAGCAGTCCAAGGATGGAAGTAAAGTCTGGACTGGACGTCTGTGGACTGGAGGAAGGATTCCTAGAAGAAAATGGCATAAGCTCAGCCGTACTGACATTGCAGGTGCGGGTAGGAAAGGGACTGGGGTCAGCACCAGAGCAAACTGAATCAAAATGTGGGAAAGCCAGAGCAGGCCATGAGAGGTGTATCCATGGAAGACTGAGAAGTGAAGCCAGGTACCAAGTGCCACAAAGTTGAGGTACGAGAGTCCCATGTCTGACTAGGATGGTGAACAACAAATGCAGAGAACAGAAGGCACTGCAGCGAGGAAGCACGAGGTTCCCACTTCCGAAGGAGAAGGCAAACTCGCATAGGTGTCGGAAGGGGCAACCAGCAGCAAGGAAGTCCAGGAGGCAGTCAAGCCGAATGGAGGGAGAGACTAAACAAGCTGGCTGAATCCAAATCCAGAGTGTGAAGAGGCCAAGGCAGGGATGAGCACTATGAGTCCATGGAAGTGCAGGATGGAGACTGGTGAGGAAGGACGTGGAAGGCAAATGGGATAGAGTGGTCCCATTCCCGAAGGGAAGCAGTAACCTGGCATTAGGTAGAGAATGCAGAGGCTGAAACAGTCAGTTGCAGGCAGAGGCTCCCAGTTGTGGTATTCGAGGTGAGATGATCTTCATTCGATGCTGCCAGGCAAAGGTAGGATGGTGAAGGCAAATAGGGTAAAGTGGCTCCATTCCTGAAGGGAAGTGGCAATCGGGCATCTAGGTAGAGAATACATAAGGTTGAAACAGGCAGGAAGTTGAATGCAAATGGGATTCAGTGTTCCCGTTCCCAAAGGGAAGTGGCAACCAGGCATCGGGTAGAGAATGCAAAAGGTTGAAACAGTCGAATGTAGATGCAGACTCCCATCCCTGGTTGTGGAGGTGAGATGACCTTGACTTGAGGCTGCAAGGCATAGGTAGGATGTTGAAGACACAAGGGGTAAAGAGGTCCCATTCCTGGAGGGAGTAGCAACTGGTTTCAGGTAGAGAATGCAGAAGTATGACATGGTAGAATGCAGACATGGCTCCCATCCCTGGTAGTTAGGGCAAGCTAACCTTCACTTGATGCCACCAGGCAGAGTTAGGGACAGAGGATATCAGGTTTGTATGTAGTAGGTAGTAGGGAGTGTAACGGAATCCCATCCCTAGTAGACAGGGCAAGCCTACCTTTGCTTAGTACTTCAGAAGGTACAAGTTAGGGACAGAGTCCAGACAGACTGCTTCTATGGGCTGAGCAAGGAAAGGGAAGCTGACGGCTGCACAGTAGGGGACAGGTACACAAATGAGCAGGACGAAGGGGAAGGCAACAAGGAGATGGAGGGGAATGGGAGAAGGATAGGGACACAGAGATATGGGGGGGGGAACAGTGTGGACGAACAGAAGCGGCCACAACCACTACAGGCTAGGAAGAAGCACAAACAAGCAAACAGAGGGTAGGATAAAGTGATAGGATAAAATGATACGCACTGTTTTTTTTTAAAGTGGCTGCAGGCTAAGTAAGTGCTGAAGGGAACTAAGAAACATAACAGAGATGCCAGAATATATCCAGGAGAGCAATAAGTGCTGATGAAAAGAAGTTAAAAAGGAAAACAGGCGCAGACTGGAAATCATGGCACATATAGGAAGGAAAATGGCAAATTCCCAAAAACACAACGAAACAGGACCACATGCACTCACCAACAAGATGATGGAGCCAATTCATGCAGAAAAGGAGTCATATGTGGGGGCCCTAGCCTGGTGAGCCGTGGAGACGGAGGTTCAGCTGCGTAGAACAGACAGCTGCTGTGGCAGCCTCCAACAACCCCTGCAGGGCTTCGTCTACAAGTAACAGTCAACCAGGTGCAAAACACAGGAGAAGAAAAAGGCTGAAGCAAAAGGGATGGGCACGCAAACAATGCAGAGCAGGGAGCGGAGCAGCAGAGATGGAGTCAGCGGGGCAGCCAAGCAGGCGCATGGGGATGACGTCACACTCTGAAAGGGCTGGAAACAGGGGGCGGCAGCCCCATACAGAGCAACACCAAACAACGGAGGAATCAGCCAGGGAACCGCCACCAGGAAGGAGAGGAGCTGCAAAGAGGTACTGGGAAGGGAAACCAAGGCAAAAGCAAAGGGACAACAGGAGGGAGAGAAGGAAAATGGGTGGGGGGGACAGGACTAAACAGGGGAAAAAAGAGGATGGGAGCGGGGGGAAGGGACTAGGATCAAATGGGGAAAAAAGAGGACGGGAGCAATAAGCCAAGGAGGGGAAAGAGGAGCAGGCGGGAGCATAGGGGAACAACAAACAACAACAAAAAAGAAAACGGGGAGCAGAGAGGGAATGGGAGGAGGTTCAGCCCAAGAGTCACACAGGAGCCTAGAGCACTGCAAGTGTGTTGCACTACGCTTTAAGCCTGTTGCACTACACACTGAGCAGGGGACTGCTGTAGGAAGCTAGCCTTATAGGGGAATATTAGAGGAGCTATTCCTCGACTTTAGCCCTTCCAAAGAACAACTGGAAGGAATATAAAGGTGTAAAAACTGTTTCCCATCACCTTGCATTTAGGAAAGCAAACTTTCACCTATTGCTACTGCATTTGCAAACCCACTGTTCTAGCCATTGCTACTGCATTTGTAAAGGCACTGTTTCTTTTATTGCTGCTGCATTTGCAAAGGTACACTTCCAGCAATTGTTACTTCATTTGCAGAGGCACTCTTCCAGTCATTGTCACTGTAGTTGCAATGGTAAGCTTCCATCCATTGCTACTGCATTTGCAAAGACATTGCTTAATCCATCGCTACTGCATTTGCAAAGACATTGCTCAATCCATTGCTAATGCATTTGCAAAGACATTGCTCAAGCCGTTGCTACTGCATTTCTAAAGGCATTCTTCAGTCCATTGCTGCTGTATTTGCAAAGGCACTTTTGCATCCATTACCGCTGCACTTGCAGTGGCAGACTTCCATCCATTGCTCCTTTGCCTACTGGCTTTGCTCTGTCCTATTTTGCTCTCTGCCCATCTGCTTCCCTTCCTGCTCCTTCCCCACTTACCCATGGTGTCAGTTGGTGTTAATACTGTTTCTCCTGTCTCTGCGGGGTGAGCCTCATCTTCGCTTCTTTTTTCACTTCTCTTGTTTCAACTGGACTGGGTGCTCACTAGTGCTCTTCCAGATTTTTTTCAACAGCAGAATTATGATGGAACTTTCCTTCCCGTGTTTTTCCCCCAGAGAACATTTTATAAGATTCCATGGAATAAATTCCATCTGCAGTTTCTTGGTTCACAAACAAAATTTGACATTCTGCAGAAGTATGGCCATTCACAAAAAGGAATCGCACTGGGATGGGGTGATTTCGATAAAAAAAACATAAAACACAACAAAAGGAATTGGGCACTCGCCACCTTTGTTTAAAAAACACCACTGTTAACTGTGATTTATTAATCAAATAAATATCTTTCATTTAGTGCCGAAAGATAAAAAAACTATGCCACCTAACACATTTCAGACAAGCATTGTCTGAAATGCATTAGGTGGTATGTTTTTTTTTTTATCTTTTAGCACTAAATAAAATATATTATATTTGATTAATAAATGCAGTTAAGAGTGGTGCTTTTTAAACAAAGGTGGCGAGTGCCCGATTCCTTTTGTTGCGTTTTCTGCAGAATTATATTCTGCCACATGTCTGCAAAAATGTATTTACAATATAACTCTACTGGCAGAACAAAATCTGCAACAGTAGCAGTCCTGTATACCATACAATACTGCAACTTTCCATGAAACAAGATATTCATAGGATTATTCTGTAGAACAAGGAATTCTAAGGATTTTTCCACACTTTGCATGTGGACTCAGTGGAAGCAGAATAAAAACAATTCTGCACAGCTTAAGTGCTTACTATCACCGCTAGCTGCCTGCTATCTCTTTGTTTAAAAATCTTCTATCCTCGCCTTCTACACGCTCTGCTGGCATGTCTGCTCTTCATTTCCTTCGAGTGGAACCGATCCTTGCATAAAGACTTTGCCTGTTCCCCATTTCAAAAGATTCTTGGACTACCCCATAAGCCATGCATTCAGCCCCCTAATTTTATTCGTTTGTAATGAGTGGCCAGGAATGGCACACTGAGCAGAGACTCGGGCTTATTTAGGTTACAGTACATGGGCCTGTTCTATTGACAGGGAGACTGTTGGCAACGATACAGGTTAAAGCAGCAGTATTTTTAGTCACTATATAGTTTTTTCAGGAATAGTGTTTTCCTTGCAAAAATATCAAGACATCCATTTTTCTTTTCATTTTCTTTAATTCCTGAACCAAGATACGGGATTCTTCAGGTTTTAAAAGTTCCCGCTCCGTGCTATGCCCACCAAAAATAATGTTAAATGTCTTAGCATGGTGCAGTGCTGCTTACCATCAGAAACATGTGGTAATGCCGTTGTAATAGATCCACAATATGGCTCTAGTATGAACATTCAACAGGTAACATCAACAGAAGAGATTTTTTAAAATTACCAGTGATGGGCATCTTTGCTGATGTGCATCATTAATTACAAAATTACATATAAAAGTTGTTTTAAACATAACTTAGAGAACTAAAGATACAGTGAGGTTGAATGTAAGGATGCCAGAAATACATTTTTGCTAAAAAGCTATACGATTAAATTGTTTGCTGACTAACACATACCATTACTTTAAAATCCCCTACTTTTATAGTCAGTACCATGGAATCTTTCACTTCCACCTAGCTAGCCACCAGAGATGGACAGAAGGGACCTTGGTTTAATGTCTTAAGTGAAGGACAATACCGCAACAGTGCAGCAACCCCATAGTGTTGCACTACAGTGTCAGTACTGGGTATTAGCCCCAGTTCCTGATCCCCTCTGGCTGCCTATCTAGTCCCACATGTTGCATCAGCAGAACTCCTTAGAAGGTCACCTTGGAGTTTATGCCCTTCAGTTTTCTCTCTGCCTCTTTGCATTTGCATAGTAGAACCTCTATACTACTTTTTCTTATGTCGCTGTTCCTACACAGAAATTTGCCAGGCAGAAAAAGATGGAAGTCCATCATGTTTACGCTGTTGCTACCTATCCCACAGCACCAGATGTGGGGAAGAGGGGGGATCGCGGGGGAGGGAAAGGCAGCTGCAGAATAAGGGCTGCTAGCTGAACAATTGCACAGACTCGATAGACCAAAAGGCCTTTATCTGCTGGCAATTTTGTATGATTGTATGTAAGTGCAGTGTGGCACCCCATACTGGAAGTGCTGACCCCACTCCTTCTTGGTCTTGTTTCACTTTGATCAGGCCCTTATGTCTGTCCCACTCTCACTTGAAGCCCTCCACAATTCTGAACTCCACCACCTGTCCTGCCACACTGTTCCATCCCCTCACCACCCTCTCAGTAAAGAAATGCTCCCGCACATCCCTTCTGAAACTCCCCTTCATGAGTTTGTATTCATGCCCCCTGGTGGTAAAACCTACACTGTACTAGAACGGATGCTGGTGGTCAACCTTGTTCATTCCCTTCATAAATGAACAGGTTTCAATCACGTCCCATCTCTCCCTTTAATTCTCAAGTCAGTACATGTTCAGGCTACAAAATCACATGGATTATGATGACTGGTTTCTCACCAGTCCCTAGAAAAAGTGAAGTTCACCAGGAAATCACTATCATATAAGGAAAATTACTGATGTGGAGCTGGTCCTAGCGGAACTTGTCGACATCAGCTAGTGAGAGTTGGACCATTCTGGGCTATACAAAATGCCGCAACACAAACTACTTATATCCCAAATCTTGCTTATTTCCACAACCCCAACATTTTGTTAAATAGGTAACGGACATAAAAACTATTAAACATTTAAACTAACTTGGAAGCAACATCCCTTAACACTAAACATATGGGGCTGGATATTCAGAGGAATTGCGCAATGCGCAACTGAGATGCACATGCACAACCACATAAATGCTCATTGGAGCCATACGTAACCAGCGTGAATGCGCAACACAATATCCATTGTGCCAGTGCGCAACAGTAATGTATGTGGCGCAAGTACAAGGGGGCATGCCCATGAATAGCGCAATGGTATATTCAGCCAAAAAACACGGCACAGACAAGAAGCAAGTCAGAGAATGCACCACACTGAATTGAGCATATAACAGTAGGCTCAATTACATACCCAGCAAATACGCAAGCCACAACAGGACGTAGCCATGGATGCAGGCCCATTCTTGATGGATCAGGTAACGAGGGTTGTGAGGAGGAAGAAGGAACACCAACGTGGCTGAGGAAGGGCCCATTGGTGGTATGCCCAACACAGACAGTACCATGCCCGCCTCACGATTGAGGACTTTGGGGACACAGAGATTGTGGGCCGGTACCATCTGAACGGGCAATTCTGAGGCAGCTCTGTGAGCTGTGCCATGATGAGCTGCAGGCACCCACCAGAAGGAGTCATGCCATGATGGTGGAGACCAAGGTGGCAGCAGCAATGCGCCTGCTCACCACAGGCACCTTCCAGAGAACAGTGGGGGCAACCGCTGGCTTATCACAGTCGTTCACGTCCCGCCTCTTCACCCAGGTCCTCAACACTTTGCTGCCACATGCTTCGGAGTACATAAGATTGCCAAGCACACAGGCAGAGCATACAGCTAACATGCAGGAATTCCACAGGGTGGCATGCATGCCCGGCATGATTGGGGCCATTGACTGCACCCATGTGGCCATACATACACCAGCTGGCCCAGAAGGGGCTATCTACATGAACAGAAAGGTCTACCTCACTGTCAACTGCCAGGTGGTGTGCAATGCCACTGGGCGCTTCATCAATGTGTGCGCCACACACCCTGGGAGTACACAAGCACATTCAACTGGCACCACTCCATCCTGTGCCAGCGCTTTGAGCGTGGGGAGATCCCCATGGATCACCTGATAGGTGCGCATGACAGGGGACGGGGTGACAGAGTAGCTGTGTAGGTGTGGACAGGCTCAAGGCGCACATGGAGGGGGATGTGTAGACGGCCATATGCAGTATAGGGGGAGGACATGGAACATGCAATGCGACGTACTAACCAGTATGTGTCACCCTCACAGGTGACAGTGCTTACCCCCTGCGACCCTGGTGCTCTCCCCCATCCGCCGCCCATCCAATGCTGCGGAGGAGTGATAGAACGAGGCACACATTGCAACATGCAACATCATCGAGCGTGTCTTTGGCATGCTCAAGATGCGATTCCATTGCCTAGACACGTCTGGTGGTGCCCTACAGTACAGCCCTGCGAAAATCTGTGGCCTATTCCTGGCTTGCTGCATGCTGCACAACATGGCCATTGACCGTGGGATAGCGGTCCAGGTGGATGAGGGCAACAGCAGCAATGAGGATGGGGAGAATGAGCCAGATGGGGGTGCGCTGCCACCCATGCAGAGGAGAGACCCCAGGCTGGCAGCCCATGCCAGAAGGCACTGTGACACTATCACAGAGGAGCACATCAGGAACCGCAGGTGAGTACCAGACATGACAACCGTGCATGTACGGAACACCAGACACACAGATAGAGGTGCACGGCCACACAGGGATGCATGCAGGGACACGGGCACACACACAGCATACACAGGGAACACACAAACACACACACACACACACAACACAGTGGACAGGCACGGGTACATGCACACACACATTGGCCCTGCGCTGGATACAGAGGTGGTCATACCCTGCCCTGCACATGCACCACTATCATCATCACGTGTCGCACAGCTGGGTGCAGTGGGGCATGTGGGTGGCACAGTGAGAGCAGTGGGCGATGTGGCTACACACACACACACACACACACACACACACCAGTACAGCAGGATGTGGCATGGATCAGATTTAAAGCACCAGCACACAGGCAAGGCTGGCACAGTGCTGCTCTCATCACGCCCATGCCACAAGGCCCAGCAGCACTGCATGCACACATGGAGGATGTGCCACACGTATCTGACAGCACATGCACATGGGCGCGCCCAGTTAAGTGTGTACCAGCCAACAGCAGAGGATAGCAGGATGGGACAGCACACCCAGCAGGCCTACCATGCGGTTCCACGGCTGCCACGGCCATGTGGGCGTCCACGCTTAGGCTATGTGGCAGCCACTGGCTGCTCAACAGCCACAGGAGGTGTAACCAACACACTCATGGGGGTAGAGGCCTGAGAATGCGACCGGGTCCTCACGGGTGTGAATAGACCAGCAAAGAGATTACTGCCAGGTGTGTCAGGGATGGACATGTCAAAGCATGGCAACGGCCTTACAGGAGTCGCCAGTCACCTTGACCATGGTGTTGACATTGCACTACGGGGAGTCCGTCGCACCCTGCTATGCCCAGTGGATGCCAGTGATGCAAATCCAGCAGTGATGGTACCGGCAATGCGGTCGAGTGATTTGGTTGTGGTCTCCTGCAGCTGCTGGAGCTCACCTATCAGCTGGGAACATCCAGTGTCCCCTCACTTGGCCAGTTGATGCACCTCCACCTGCAGTGCACTTATCTCAGCCCTGAGCATCGCTTGGTTGTCCACGGATACCTGCAGCAGCCTGGTGTGCTTGTCCAGCCTGTCATTGCCTGGTACATCATGGGGCTGACGCTGATCTGCTGGGGGTGTGGCAGCATGCTGTGCAACATTCCTCACCTGGAAACGCTGCACAGGTGACTGTGCTGGTGATGGGGAGTGTGCGGGTGCTCCAATGGCGGCCCTTGTGGTGTGCTGCACGATGGCAACTGCAGCCCACTGTTGTACACCATCAGCCTGCTGGGTCAGGCCCACAGCACCAGTGACCGTGCCAATGCCCCATCTGTGGCCAGCGACAGTGGCGATGCCACACGCCACTGTGTGGCCATGGTCAGGTGGTGCCTGCACTGGTGCTGTACCGCCAGCACTGACATCCGCTGCCTGTGTACAGCTCCATCTCCTGGGTAGTGTGTCTAGGCCTGTGCCACCCAGGATCAGCATAAGGTCATCATCACTGTCCAACAATGCCCCCTCCTGTGTTGCAGGTGCAAGCACCGGTAGGGTGCCTGGTAGCAGGAGGTCTGCCAGGGTGTCATTGTTGCCCAGACCTAGGAACTCCAGCAGCCCCACACTGCTCCGTCACTGACGGTCAGTGTCCCGGATGCCTGTAGATGTTGATGGCACTGCCTCTTCAGGTCCCACATAGTTGGTGGCATCTTACAAGGCACCCCTGAGGTGTGATGGTGCTGGAAGACAGAAGGAGCATTAACAATGCTGAATGTGGCACTCTGTATGCAGTGCTGCGGCCAGTGCGATTGGAGCATGCACGCCACCACCGTGCCAGCCCGCAACAGGGGACACCCGTGCAGCACTGCCCATTAGGGTGGTCATGTCACAGGTGATGCACAAGGCAGGCAAGCCATGGTGTGTAGCTGCAGCATATGGTGTTGCACCACCACATGACTGACAAGCATACCTCCACCCCCCCCGGCCACACTCCATGGGCCACGCCACCAGTGGTGTGTTGCGCAGCTGCCTGCGACTACTGTGGATCAGGCTGTGCCACTGGCATGCGCTGTGCAGGCAGCACTGATGGGTAGCCATACAGCACTGCAGCTGCAATTCCACTGTGCACAGGTGGCCAATACCATGCACGGTGAGCCCATGCGCGGCATGCACCACGGCATGTCACACAGATCATGGGTACGCATCACTGCTGCCGTCATGCTGGTATGCTGCTCAGCATGCACACACACCCACAGCCATCACCTACATACTCACAGTGCTGTGATGGGCTGCCACCCATCTGGAATCCACCTCCTGGGTCACCAGCTCCTCACCTGACATCAGTACGGATGCAGTTGCCAGTCCCCCGCCCATCCTACTGCGTGACACCCTGATGGATGCCACCTTCTCCTTAATGCACTTACAATCTATTCCCATCTTCTTCTTGCACTCCTGTGCACTCTGGTTGTGTCTGCCATGAGTGTTCATGTACGTGGCCACCTCCTCCCACCCGATGGCATGGTCCTACGGGGTACCAGTAGCCTCACTCAGCAGTGCCTCCCTGTCAAGACAGGCCTCAAACAAGGCCTGCTGTTCATCTTTCATAAAGTTGGGCCTGCACTTCTGTGGTGCAGGCTCCTGCTCTTCTCCTCCCTCCATCTCCGATATGTTGCTACCTGTGGACAGTCAGACACTGGCCCAATAAGCAGCATGGCAGCCCAACATGGAGCAGTGCAGCACTGACAATATGCAGAACAATATCATTACACAACACAGTGTGGTGGTTCTTACCTCAGTGGCTACAATACCTGTCAGTGACCTGTGCTGTGTTGTGGCGCTTAAATGGCTCAACTCATGCAAATGAGCAACGGCGCAATTGTAATGATCTGCTAATGTGTGCAGCTATGCCTGGCATTGGCTCATGAGGCTATTTGCATACGCTGGCTGAATATTGCAGAATTGCTCCTTGTACAATACTAATGCACTGGAGCAATTATCCAGCGCGGTCCGCAGGCACCTGCCATGGGTGCCACAGGCAGCTCAGCGTCATATGTGGCCTATCGCACACCTGTGCATGCTTGCATCATTCTCCTATTGTGCATGTGGCCAAGTGTGCATCACGCATGCGGCACTGATGCGCTGTATGTCCTCATTGTGCAAGCGTGTCAGATGCACCATGCCACCGACTGTGCACTGCCAGTAGATGCACGATGGCATGCACACATCATGGCACAGTGTCACACAGTGTGCCTCAAATGGGTCACGGACATGACCCTGTGTTCCCACCTTAACTGCTGGTCAAGCGCATGTGTGGTAGTGCTGCATAGGCCTTTGTTGCACTTGTCTATCATGCATCTCTGTGCTGCGCAGCCATAGTCCATGTGTCCCAGTTGCACATCAGGTGCGCAGTTCCACATGCACACTTTTCACGCCACAATACAGGTGGTTGGATAGAGACAGGGGGCTGTTGAAATGCCGGGTTCTGCAGGTCACATGGACGGGCACAGAATTGGAGTGGCGTGGAGATGACCAACCTGGTGGAGCCACTGACAGACCAGCTGTTTGGTGTGGCTGATCTGCAGAAGCCACATTCCCAGGTCTGGAACAGGGTAGCAGTGGGCCTGGAGAGGAGGACAGGAGTGCCGCGGACTGGGGAGCAGTGCCATCACAGGTATGGGGACCTCCAGAGGTGGGATCCAGCATGGCTACGCAGGCTGCAGGACCGAACACATCGGGGGTCAGTGCCACAGCCAGGTAGGTGTCCCCTTGCACTGTGCAGGCTTCCCTTGTCCATTTCCTGTGCTGTTATGTGCATGCCTGTGCGGCTGCACCCGGGGGGGGGGCCATCACTGGTGGGTGGTTCATGCCCTGCATTGCTGCACCATACCTGTGCAGGGCGCGGTGACATAGGCCCAGACACCATACCCCCACATGGGCCAGTGTCCCTGTCCATGCTGTGCAGCACTGTACACTGTGTCCAGGCTGGGGCTGTGCATGGCATGCCACTCATGTCCATTTCTCTCTGTCCATCCACAGGACTGGAGCACTGCAGGAGGGCCCGATAGGCTGCAGACCGGGACAGATGGTGCGCTGATGGGGGTGGTGCTGCTGCTGCTGCACCAGTGCCAGGACGGGCAGGTGAGTGAGTGTGTGTGGTATGGTTTACGGGGAATGGCTGGGACTGGGATTGGTGATGTGGTACAGTCAAGGGCACTGCCGCCATGCATGGCCACTGCTTGAGGAGGTTCATGGCTCCACTGCCTGTGTTGTGTTGCGCTGTGTGTGGTGGGTCCATGCATGTGGCCTCTATGTGGTGGTATCCCGTCGCTGTCCCTGGTAAGGTGGGGGTATGTGTGTGTCCCATGGTGTCACACTGCTGCAGGAGGACTATTGTCCTGCCTGTGGGGACATTGCACCAGCACTGTAGGGTACACTACACAGATTTGCGTGCATGTCGTTCACTGGTGTCCATGCAGTCTGGCTGTGGGGCACGGCTAGTTCAGCTGTTGCTGTCCACTGCGCATGTGCCATTGCCAGTTCCATCCACCGGTGAGCGCATCAGCTGTCCTGTGCTCACACGTGGGGGGCTTGGGCTCCTTGTGGCCCCTCACTTATTGATTGTTCTGTGTCCCCTCTCTTAGGTCAGGCTGGGCCCCAGGCATGCAGAAGACAGCCTGCATTGATCGGCTGGGGTCTCCTCCATCTGCATCGCCTCATCCAGCACCACATCGCAAGGACCAATGTATATATCTGGTTTGGCAGGTGACATCTGGTGGCAACTAGGGACCTGGTGCGGGAAGTGCGCTGGCTGCATGTGGTGTTTTGGTAGCTGCGCCACTGACCCAGTCCCCCCTCCCAGCACTGCTTTGGACTTCCCCTACCCTCCTCTGCTTTAGTTAACTTTGGCTTTCCTTCTCCTCCAGGTTTGCTTCATGACCCATTCCCCTTTTTGCCCACATTGCCCCTCCCTGCATTTACCCCTTCCCTGTTTATCATTGTTTGTCCTGTTGGCACCCCTTTGTTTCTGTTTAACATTGTTGTGTATTAAATTGTTTATATTTTTGTATATCTGTGTCTGTGTCTCCTTCACATGCAGGCTGCTGCACTGTGCTGCCTTTGTTCTGTGGTGCTCTTGGGCACGTCCCCTTCATTCCCAGTGATGTGCCCTTTGTTTGGTGCTGTTGTGTGCACAGCGTCCTGTGTGCCGTGTCCCTCTGTGTCACAGGCCCTTGAGCTTTGGCTGTGCACCTACCCTGTGTGTGGTACACTGCCTTGTATCCCTGTTTGCCTGTGCTGGCCTGCTCACCACCTGCCGTGTTGTCCTTGCCAGTGCTGGTGTGCTGTGCCCTGTGTCCCTGCATGTCAGCATGGCTTGTTCCCCGGTGCATGTGTGTCTCTTTTACATCAGACCACTGTACATGCCTGGTTCCCTTACACCATGGCTGCAGCATTGTCCCATATGGTGTTGCCAGTCATGGTGGTGGTGGTGCGATGCCATGGGCCTGCTGGTATCTGTTCCATCTCGGTGGGTGGCTTGATGTCTTTGGTAACCAGTGTTTGTGTTGTGCACCTGGCATTCTCTGTGGCCCTCTGGCCATGTGCCTCTGCTGTGCCTCCTGGGCACTGTCCCTTTGTGGTTTGGGTCTGCCATGCCTGTCTTGGCACTCTGCTCTTGTGCTGCCATGCCTATGTTCACCTTTGCCTGTTGTGCTTGCTCAGCATGCTTGTTGCTGCTTACTGTCATGCGTCTGCACAATCATGGTTGCTCCGGCGCATTTCTGGTTGCGCAGTGGTGCATCTTTGCTATATTCAGTGTGGTTTGCACCTGCACATGTCTATGGCGCATCTTTTGAATATGGTGTTGTTTTCCTATGGCTCAACTGCATTGCACTGCAGTTTCCATTGCACACATTCTGGATGTACTTTTGAATATCTAGGTCATGGTGTCCATAATTCTTAAACATATTATTCTTTAAACTAAAGATGTGTTTTGCATTCTCGGAATTTGCATTGCATTTAAAAGGCCAGTGCTACACATGTTAATGCTGAAAGTTTGATAGGTACGGATTGGTACACCCAAGAACTAACATTTTATTTGCAGTTTTAGCTGTAAAACTAACAAATAACAGCACACAAACTATCCAGTGAGCTGTTTTGACAGCACCGTTTCATAAATCTTCTGTAAGCTCCAACTGGCCATCTTGGTAAGCAAGCTGTGACTCTATAAACAGAGCATGAAATGGAGCTGGGGGAAGCTGGGAGCTTGAGAAAGAGAGAAAGAAGATTATATTTTGTAAACCCTTCCAGCTATGACGCTCCGCAGAGAAAGGCTGCAGTTAAATCTTTGCCAAAAGTACTTGAGCTCTTTGATGCCTGACCTGACCTCTAGAATCAGGGTCAGTTCCTACCACCGCAGGTTGTATTTTCTTGAAGAATATGTAAAACCCAATGGAATCGTTTTTAAATGATACATGAAAGCTGAAGTTAATACCTTTTACACGTCTACCAGAGAATTATTACACAAGCTTTTGAAAGTACAAAACTTTCTTCTTCAGATGATGTGAAAGTACCGGGGGAAGATTTATACCAAGGCTAACTGTTGTTCTGCAGAGGCCAGAGCAGTACAAAGATAAAATAAGGATTCAAAAGAGAAACAAGTTCAAAGAGGTACATCAGGCAGCAGCAGACCTGAGTAGTAGGAGGACTCTTTCAAATGAAATCCTGATGGGAGTTGGGCCAAAGTGCTGTAAGTGGAGGGAGACAAGTCAGTAATTTTTGACCTAGAGCCTAAGCCAGGGCCGAGTCAAGGGTCTAGACTGACTCTACTAGCCAAAACATGAGCTGAAGTGTGGCGGCTACAGTCTGCCTTCTACAACACTGACCGTGTCCCTTATGAGTTACATGAGAGGAGTTGAAAGTTCCTGCCACTGCACCAACTTCCCAGGTTGGTAAAAATTGTTGCTTTGATCAGATGTTGCTTGGCTTGACCGTGGCTCTCAGGAACTCATAGAGATCATGCCAGATCCAGACGCTAGGCTCGCGCTCGCCTCGGCTTGCCCACATCTAGCTGTCGGAGAATGGGAGTGAAGTTATCTTGCTTTCTGGCATGTGTGAGAAGAGGGACAGCTGTTTTTCTGGATTCCTGAAGAGCTGGGATTTGGGAAGGCAGTTACTGTGGTCCAAGTGGATAAAGTATGTACCAGAGGAGGGACAATGGAAATGCTAATTTCAAGCAATGATAAGAGGCGGTGATAAACTGATATTTTTACACTTATTGTTTCTCTCCATCCAGGCCTGGCCCATATGAGCCAGGCTACAGTCCAATCCCATCACTTACCCGAGCCCCAGACAGACCCTTATCTGCCCTGTGGGGAACCCTAGCAGGGTGCAGCTTTCAGAAGGGTTCACCACTCCCCCATCCAGTCTTAACAAATTTGGTGGTAGGGGGCTTCTCATGCTGGATGGGAGACCCAGGGGATGCTTCCAGTGTTCTCCCTCCTGAGATGTGCAGCTGTGAATGCACTGTGTGTGCCATGCTGTGAGTGTACATTTCACAAATCTGCTGCGTCTCCCCTTCCACTCCCGTTTACGGTTGGCTCATTTCTCCTGGGCACCCCCAGAAGGCATTCAAGCAGCTGGGAATGATCAGCTTCCCCCTCCAAGGAGATGAGTATCCTGTGGAATGGTCAAACCTCTTTCCCCATTCATAACTCTTGAGTGTCCTGGGCTCGTTCTTGAACCTGGGTCACCAACATCATGGGTGGCAAACCTGCGGCTGTGACAGTGAGCTGGCCAAGTGATAAACAAATTTGATGTGGGAGCCAATGGCTAATTTGGGTCAGGGGATACTAATCTTATGGACAGAGGCGTGAAATGGAAAGTCTAAGTTGATGAGCAGGACAGAGGAAATATCTTCTGCCTATAAAGCTTTCGCAACATCTGAAGAAGGAACTGAAGCGATCAAAAGCAATAATTCTCTGTTACGCCAATAAAAAAATATAACCTCCAACTCCGCACATGGATTCTGCCCTCTGACGTACACAGCAGCACACTGCAATTCTGTTTTTCAAGAACAGTAGGAACTCGCCAAGCCAAGCTACTGATCACATAATCTCACAAGACTGAGAAATGGGGATGACATAGATCCTGCTGTCAGCTATGATGACTGGGTCCCAGACACTTTAACAGCACTGGAATCCAAGTAACTTTTAGTCTGTTTCACAGAATGAGTCACAAAACCTTGTCAACTAACTGAGAAATGCTGAATAAGATCACAATTTGTCTCCTGTCGAGACAGTGTGATTCTATCAAGGACTAAATGCAGGCATGCTGAAATAGAGATTTTGGCCGGGCAGAAAGCGCTCCTCCTCAAACAAAAGGAAGCAATTATTTTAAAACGAAATTTTCATCATGAATGACAGGTCTGGTATAGTGTAGAATTAAAATTGTCTCTATAGGGTCTCAGTAAATGCTCTATTAATCCATAGAATCTTCGTTGGCTTGCTCTTGGGAGCTGCTCTATTGACTCACCCAGTAGAGGGCTGGCCCCAGGACAAGAAGGTAGAGAATTTAAGTCTGGTGCCATGTCTCTGTATGACTGTTGCTGGTAGTAGTGGGATCATCTCTTCTGTCTGCATTGTTACTGATTTGATGGTATAAAATATTTGTATCATATTAACTAGGCACTGGATTGACCAGCTGGCTTATACTCAGGGCAGAAGAAAATAATGCTGTCTCATTCTCTTCTTCATCCAAAAAAAATAGTGCCCGCAATTCAGATGGCCGACCACACAAATCCTGTGCCAGTAAGGAACTGCATGTACCAGATTATCTCTTGGTTCTGTCTCAAAAATGGGCTGTCAGTACACAGTATTTATAATGGGCTGTCAGCAGACAGTGTTGTATGATGAAGCATTATATATAGAATAATACTTGGGGAGGTGTGCATAATAGAAACATAGAAACATAGAATTTGACGGCAGATAAGGACCGCTTGGCCCACCCAGTCTGCCCATTTCCCTACCTAATGGATAAGCTGCAGATCCTAGTTAACCAACAGCCTACTTCCTCCTACCCCCCACTAGAATTGCCTTATGACTGTCCCATGCATGCTTGAATTCCACCACTGTTTTTGACTCCACAACCTCCTCCGGAAGGCTGTTCCATGCATCCACAACCCTCTCTATGAAAAAATACTTCCTTAAATTACCTCTGAGCCGCCCCCATCTTCAAATTGTGCCCCTTGTTCTTGCACACCTCTTTTTATGCACACTCGTGATGTGGGATGCTACATAAACCCCGACAGCAAACCTTGAGGGCTTTATAAAAGCATCCCACACAGAGGGTGGGCATAAAATCCCCATGCATAATTTTATGTAATTGCTGGTCTCTGTTGTTTGCCCTGTCAGTTGGAAAAAGTGTGCTGCAATGGTGAGAGAGCAAGCAACATTGTTGGGAGGTGAGGCTGGCAGCAGCATGACCCAGGCAGAGACCACCCACAAAGTGCCCTTCCCCGCAGTAGCAGTCGGACAAGGCATTCGGTATTCTTATCTGGGCATTTTTACAGGCAGTGGCTAAGGCAGCAAGGGGGGAGGCAAGCATAAATTAAGTCAGAGAGTGTATTTTGTGAGAGGGCAGCTATAAAGAAATGAAGACAGTGAGTGTTTTTGTTTTATGAAGACAAAGTTTTATTTTGATTGGTAAGTAAAAACAGTTGCAGGTAAACCTGGGTGCTGAATGTTCAGCCTGAGTTTCCCATGTGAAAAGCTGGCGGGTGTTTGCTGTTATTACCCATGGCATGGGTTATAATGGCAAATTATAACCAGCTTTTCCTATGGGGAAAAAACAGTGACCAGTTATTACATAATGGTAAGGTAAAATAAAGTTGTCCCATTGGCTGAGATCTTTTCTAACAGTGACATAGCCACAATACAGTCACGGTTAGAAATGCCCCACTTAATAGAGGCTTCTATATATTATTTGCTGAGTTATTTATTTTATTCTTTATTTTGTTTAAAAATTTGTGATGTTTTATTTTATTTTGATGCTGTTATATTTATTTTGTACGGCGCCCAGAGCCTCCAGGATTGGGCGTCTTTTAAATAAATTTTGCCTTGCCTTCTAATTTTTTTTCTATATAGTTTTACTTTCTTCACCACTGTCTTCCCAGTTCTCTGGTCTGGGGCATAACCCCATGAAAATCGCACCAGCCCCAGCCTATGCTAGCCACCACCTGCCACGCTCATGGTGGAGGATGCACGACATAGGCTTCAAGACTGTAGTCGACCTGGCGGAGGTGGCGACAACTGCACCTGGCGCTCTGCATGTTCATGCATCCCACGGAGTGCCGGTATGCCCCCTTCGCCTCCCCCGGTCCTCCCACTGCGTGTAGGTCTGCATGCCACCAGGGATCCGGTGCGGAGGGGGGGCAAATGTCCAGTCATGCATGCTGTGCAGGGGGCGCAGTGGGCTTGGGAGGGTGCGGAGTGGGCTACACACCAGGGATCGCAGCGCGTACCCACTCCACACTTTTGTGCATCGGGCCCCATTGCCAGAACCCACAGACTATAAAATGGATAAGGGAAACCAAGACCTCTGACTGGTCATATGTAATCATATGACTATGTGTTATTCTAACACAACAGCACAGGTCAGAAATACTTAACTTCCTGAGCCACATTATTCAGTTCTTAAAAAAAATTAAAAATAAAACAGAAGTAAAATTTTTAACCACAATAAGGCACTCCAGGTTGTGCATAATTGTGGGATCATGGCACTTTTCAAGTGTTTAAGGCACTCAGGGTTGCCTGGTGCCTCACTTCCCAAGGTGTGCTGTTATCCCACAATAATACTCACCGTGTCATGCCTTATTGCTTAAATAGTCACCGTTAATAAACATAATTCTAATTACCTTTCAATATCACTTGGGATCTGTTATAATAAGACAGTTCATGATGTGATTTGTTGTGTATATTGCAACTCTTTATTCAGATCGATGTAGGCACTTAGCTGTGCCTCATGCCTCACCTCACTACTGGTGTCTGCTTAGTGTTATCAATGACACACACCGCTCCACCCCACCTTCCTGGTTTTGCACATCTTTGCGCTCTTATCAGTCAGCTAAATGAGTGGTTAGAGCTGAGACACTGCAGATTAGGTTTGGGCGGGGTGACTTGACTAGCTGGGGTCACTACAAGTAGGCTCCCCCAAGGAGGGGGGCCAACCTAAGAATATAGGCACTTTGGAGATTCTGGTGGGCAGAGTGGGGCTTGAAAGAGGGGAAGACATGCCAGGAACTGCCAATATAAAAAAAAATCAATTTGGAAAACGGGTGAAGGGTTGAGGGTGGAAACAGGAAATTCCCAAAGTTAAAACGTGTTTTGCAAAAAAAAAAAAAAAAATTCTCTGTTTTCCTACAGCTTTTTCCTGCTGGTTGCTGCAGGTGGTAGCTGCTCAGTCCTGCCCCCCTCAAATGCTCGCCTCCCTCGTTCCCCCAAGCCCTCAATCCCCCACGGATTCACCCCCGTGAAGGGGCCAGGAAGGGGAGGGCCATCCTCCCCCCACCTGCTGACTCTTATCCAGAGTTATGGGTTCTGGTGAACTGGTGATGGCGTGGGATGGAGGCAGGTGGGCAAGGCTTCATTAAAATTGCTCCAACCACTTTTTCATTTTCTCCCGCAGTCTCCTGCCATGGTGGCATGTAAGCGTGTGCATGTGGAAGCGTACACACGCTACAGAACTGCGGCCCCTCCCTTCATGCATCTGGAGCTGCTGATGCTATTCCTGGGCCTCTAATCAGGGGCAGCCAAGGGCCGAGCCATTCAACCTTCTCTCTCCGGGAAAATAGAGCTGTCCACTGGACGCTCAGTCCTCCTCCCCCCCCCCCGGCCAACCCCCAGCGACCTGAACTCATTCTCGAACCCAAGTTGCCATCAAAGTGAGAGGTAAGGTGCACAGGACCTCAGCCATCTATGCCACTGGGCCAGAAAAATCTCTTGTTTCAAAGAACCCAAGATTCAGAATCCACTTCATGTTCGTTTGAGGCAGAATCCACTTAGTGGTAATCTTCTTCCCAAATGGAAATTATAGTTCCTTGAGGTTATCTGTAGACCTAAGCCCTGATACATGGAAAAAAACATTTGAAATATAATTTGTTAGCCGGCCTGGTGGCTCTGAGGGTGGAGGCACTGGAAGCCACACCACACGCCATACTGGCGACCCGGGTTTGGAAGCGAACTCGGGCCACTGGGGGTTGGCTGGGAGGGAGAGGCTCGAGTGTCTGAGGACAGCTCTCCTCTCATGGGGACAGGTGGGTACGTCATCCCACTCTTTGGCTGCCTTCTAGTGGAGGCCAGGGGCAGTGCCAGAGCCAGGGAGACAAGAAGCATGGCACCGTGACGTGTGTATTCATGGTTGCGAGGGGGAGGGACCAGGAAAAATGGCTACAGGCTCCATGAAGTCCCCACCAGCATGCCGGCATCGCTGTCTCAGGAATGCCTGCAATTGCCTGATCCAGATATGTGTCATGGGATGGGGGAGGATGACCCTCTCCCCTCCCACCCCACCACTGGGGTAAATCCGAGGGGGAACCAGGGCTCCAGGGGTACCAGGAGAGCGGCGACCGGGAGCCTGGAGGAGGACGGATTTGTTACCTAGGTACTGTGTTGCAAATTTGTTTTCATGTATTCTTCTAGAAATTGTATGCCATGGTGTCTTAGGTCCCCATGGCCACAGTGCAAATGAGAAATGAAGCTCAGTGAGTACGCTCTGTTAGAAAGAAATGAAGTAAATGAAATGGGTTTAATTTGCCTTTAATGTTGTATATATTTTGTCATGCTTGTGCACACATTTGAATCATTTTATGTTTGGTTTTCTTATATGAATAACAAGTCACAGTTATTGCAGTTTCAGCCTCTCCCACCAGGAGTCACCATAGGTATGTTGTAGGAGGCTCTGATGGTGAGTGAGCTCACAGCTAGTTCAGTCCCAGCCTCACCCAGCAGCAATCACTGCAGATAATGGTGTAGGAGAACCGACTATGGGGGAACGCGTAGCTACTCTAATCTCTGCCTCTCTCAGCAGGCTAGCGATAGGTAATGGTGTAGAAGCTGTGATTTGGGAGAGCTCATAGCTTCTCTCCAGTCCTAGCCTCTCTCAGTAGAAGTCACTGTAGGTAATGATAAAGGAGTACTGACTATGGGGGAGCTCGTAGCTACTCCAGTCCCAGCTTCTCCTAGCAGGAGTAAGTACGCAATCCCAGCCTCTCCCAGCAGGAGTCACTGTGGGCAATGGTGTAGGAGCACTGGTTGTGGGAAGTTCACAGCTATTCCAGTCTCAGCCTCTCCCAGCAGGAGTCACTGTAGTTAATGATGTAGGAGTAATGACTGCTGTGAAGCTCATAGCTACTCCAATCCCAGTCTTTCACAGCAGATGTCACTGTAGGTGATAGTGTAGAAGCACTGGCTGTAGGAGAGCTCACAATTACTCAAGTCCCCCCTCCCCCACTCCCAGCGAGATCGAGTCATCGTGGGCAATGATGTAGGGGCACTGACTGCTGGGGAGCTCACAGCTACTCCAAACCTAGCCTATCCCAGAAGGGGGTCATTATAGGTAATGACGTAAGAGTACTGGCTGTTGGAAGCTCACAGCTACTACAGACACAGACTCTCTCAGAAGAAGTCATTGTAAGTAGTGGTGTAGGAGCACATGCTGTGTGGAGCTTCCAGCTTCTCCACTCCCAGACTGTTCTAGCTAGAGTCGCTATAGGCAGCACTAATTGCGGGGAGCTTCCAGCTACTCCAGTCCCAGCCTGTCCTAGCAGGGGTACTGTAGGTAATGGTGTAGGAGCACTGGTTGTGGGGAACTCATGGCTACTCTAGTCCCAGCCTCTCCTAGCAACAGTCACTGTTGGTAATGGTGTAGGAGGCACTGACTGTGAGGGAGTTCATGGCCACTCCAGGCCCAGCCTCTCCCAGCAACAGTCACTGTTGGTAACGGTGTAAGAGGCACTGACTGTGAGGGAGTTCATGGCCACTCCAGGCCCGGCCTCTCCTAGCAACAGTCACTGTTGGTAATGGTGTAAGAGGCACTGACTGTGAGGGAGTTCATGGCCACTCCAGGCCCAGCCTCTCCCAGCAGGAGTCACTAGGGTAGTGGTGTAAAATACAGGTTTAGTGATCTTTACATTTTCTGGTATTTCCTTTTAATCCTCTTTGGCCCCTCTCTTTTCATTTCCTTCTCTCTTCTGAAATAGCCCCAGCACATGCCCAAATGTAATGCCCCCCTACTTTGGGGTGGGTGTCCAAAGCAAGGTGTGCCACATCGTCTACCTACTCTGTTGTTCAGGTTGGCTGCCAGCTGGTAGCTGTAGGGTTAATCCCAGCTTCTGGAGATGGTGCCTCTACCAGCAGGGATGGTTTATAGCAGCAACAGCATAGGCAACCCTTCTCTGACAGTTAGCAGTTGAGTGTTTCATCGAAGAGGAGAGGTGGTGAGAGAAGAGGAGCTAGTTGCTGCTGAGGGGGGTGCTTCCTCAAGGGGCATGCAATGATTGGCTGTTGCCCTACTTTGGGGATCTCGAAGAGGTGAAGGAGCACCCCACTTTTGGAAGACAGTCAGAGGATACCTGCTGTGCCAGCTATCACTGATACCAAGAAATCCTGAGGTGAATGATGGGGGGTTTCTTGGGGTCTCTTCATATTGGTGTCCTCTGACCTTGGTGCCACTCATAGCTGCCTGGCATGGCAGTACAAACTTGACCTTAGGGAAGTCAGTTCTGCAGAGGACATGGGTGTGTGCTCAGTCCCACCCCAGCTTTCAAGAATCACATGTCAAGTGCTGAGGGTGCTTGAATGCGGACTCAGACATCAGCGCTGCATCCATACCTGCAACTCTTAGCAAGCAAGCATCTCCACAGCATCAGAATCATGGGGCCTCCTTGCTACCCTGTCCAGCTTCACATTACAGAATATAAGTGTTGCCTCGCACATTCCTAGGATGAGAGAACTGCAAACTGAAGGTGAGCTGTTCTGGCATCATAGGGACACAAGAAGCAACAGCCACATATCTATGAGAGGCCCTTTAGCCAGACCCATACAATTATTACAGATACTACAAATGTTTTTATTAAAATAATTGAGGGGGGGGGTTGGAGTCATCGAAATGTTGATGGTGTGATCGGCCAGCCAGAAGCCCGCTACTGTGGCACAGCACTAAGACACTCTCACGAAAATGAGTGTCTCATGCGTGCCACTGAAGGAAGTGCTGTGATAGGTCGGAAGCATCACATGATGCTCCAGTACTCTGTAATGACATTTATGGCGCTAAGTCGCCCGCATGCCCTACCTTCCTCTGCAACCTCTGGGAGGTTGGCAGGTGGTTAGGAGGGGCAAATCGGGTGCCCCATCACTCTCTGCTCTCCAACATATTACCTCCAAAAACCATATAAACACTACAAACAGGTATCTGCCTCTATCTTTGAAATCAAACAAAGAGGCAGAAGACACTGCAGAGCAGGACACTGCAGCACAGGAGCTAGCACAACAAAACTCACCCAAATCAGGAACCAAAACAAAAAAGCAAAAGGAAATCCAAAAACTTCTGATCATAAGAGACTCCATGATTCGGGAGTTGATACCCATCTCCAGCCAGGGGTAATGGTCAGATGTCTCCCAGGTACATCAACATGGAGAGACACTGACCGCATTACTAAAATTGTTCACAAAGCAGGAGAAAACATTGATGTCCTAGTACACATAGGGACTAATGATCTCGCCAGCCGGTCAGTTGTGGAGACCAAGGAACACCTGACCAGGCTGGGTGACAAACTATCATCTATTTCATCCAGCATCTCCTTCTCTGAGACTCTGCCAGTCTGGGACAGGGGAGCAGATGGACGGAAGGTCAGAGAAAGGGAGATAGGGGAGCTAAACACGTGGCTCAAGGGCTGGTGCCAGGAAAAAGGACACAGATTTGTAGGGAACTGGCAACAGTTCTAGGAGCGAAAGTTCTTTAAATTTGATGGACTGCATCTGACTAAGGAGGGAGCCAGTGCATTGGGGCAGAAGTTTGACGTCTTTGCAGAATATTTAAACTAGCAAATGGGGAGAGGGTGCAGCACCCCATACGTCGAATGGGAAGAACACCCTCCCCTCAACTAGTGGTCAAACAGGGATTCAGCATGTTTGCAGTTCATTTGCATCACGAGGTAAGAAAAAAGGTTTGTCTCCCCATACGATGCACAGGGGTAATGCCAAACCTCACCCAACAACTAACACACCAAAATCTGGCCAATGGAAAATCATGTACACAAATGCTCACAGCCTGGGAAATAAGATCCCAGACCTGCAGGCAATAATGTCAGAGGCTAAACTGGACATAGTAGCAATTAGTGAGACATGGTTTACCAGTAACCACATAGGAGACTTCAGCACCTGGCTATGTATTGTTCAGAAGAAACTGAGGTGCAAAAGTGGGGAGGGTGGCCCTGTATGTCAATGAAAATATCAAAGCTACAGAAATTCAGAATACACATAAGGAGCCAGAAGAACTGTGGGTCACCCTGGAAACAGGAAATGGGACAGCCATAAGAACTGGGGTTGTCTACAGGCCCCCAGACCAGGGGGAGGACATAGACACATTACTGTTAGAAGATACACAAAACATGACAGCTAAAGGGGAGGTTCTGATAATGGGGGACTTCAACATGCCGGATACAGATTGGTCAATACCAGCAGGAACATCTGCCAGAACTAGACACATAGTGGATTCCCTGCAGGGGGAGGGCCTCAAACAACTGGTACAGCAACCCACAAGAGACAGGGCTATCCTAGATCTAGTACTGACTAACAGGGAAGGGATCACAGATCTCAGGTAGAAGGTCACCTGGGGCCAGTGACCATCACATGGTATGGTTCAATTTGGCTACTACATCTAAATCATCCCATTCCAAGGCAAAAATATGGGACTTCAGAGGAGCTGACTTTGATAAGATGGCCAACAGAGTTAAGCTAGCCCTGGCAAAAGAAACACAGGTGAGGGGTACAGGCAAAGTGGGCAAGCATTAAGGATGCAATACTTGAAGCAACATCCCATTGTGTTAGACAGAAAAGGAAGTGCAAAGAAGAGAAACCACTTTGGTTCTCAAATACAGTAGCAGAAAAGGTCAGAGCCAAAGGCTGGCCTTCAGGAAATATAAGGAACACAGCGGGATGAAGATAGGGAGGCATACCAAACTGCCCTAAGGAAACAGGAAGGCAGTAAGGCAGGCAAAGTCCCAAACTGAGAAACACTAGCACGAACAGTAAAAGAAGGTGACAAGACTTTCTATAGATACATTAGTGAAAGGAGAAAGTCCAGAGGGTATTGCTAAGATTAATGGAGAAAAGGGAGCATGTGAGGAGGAGGACCCTGTAAAGGCATCTATCCTAAATAGATACTTTTGCTCAGTATTTACTGAAGAGAAGGTAGGGCAGGGCCCACAGCTCAGCATCATGGACACAGGGGAGGAGGTGAGCACTACTCCCTTCACAAAGAAAGGGTCCTACAAGAGCTTGCTAAGCTCAGGGTGGATAAGGCAATGGGACCTGATGGCATACATCCCAGGGTACTTAAGGAGCTAAAGGTGGAACTAGCAGAGCCATTATCAGAACTGTTTAGTGAGTCTCTGAGCACAGGAGAGGTCCCAGAAGACTGTATATGAGCTCATGTGATCCCGCTCCACAAGAGTGGTAGCAGGGAGGAGGCGGGGAACTACAGACCAGTCAGTCTTACCTCAGTAGTGGGCAAGATTATGGAGGCACTCCTTAAGGAAAGGATAGTGCAACACCTGGAATCCATAGGGGCACAGGATCCAAGACAGCATGGGTTTAGCAAAGGAAGGTCCTGTCAAACTAATCTCATAGATTTCTTTGACTGGGTAACCAGAGTGGTGGACCAAGGGGCAGTTGATGTTGCCTACCTTGACTTCAGCAAAGCTTTTGACACTGTTCCACATAGAAGATTGATAAATAAGCTGGGTAGGCTCAGGGTGGGTCAGAAGTTGGTCAACTGGGTGGCAAACTGGTTGACGGGCAGAAAACAGAGTGGTGGTAAATGGTATACAGTCAGAAGAGATGCAAGTCACAAGTAGGGTACCTCAGGGGATCAGTTCTGGGGCCAGTCTCTTCAACATCTTCATTAGTGACCTTGCAGATGGACTAGAGGTAAGGCTTGTCTGTTTGCAGATGACACCAAGATCTGCAACAGAGTAGATGATCCAGATGGGGTGGGCAGAATGAGAAGAGATCTGGATAAACTAGCAAAATGGTCAGAAGAGTGGCAACTGGGATTTAATGCAAGAAGTGCAAAATCATGCACATAGGGAAGAGAAACCCTGAAGCCACCTATAGGCTGGGAGGGGAGTTGCTAGCAGTCACAAAGGAAGAAAGAGACTTGGGCATCATCATCACTGATGACCTGAAATCATCCAAGCAGACCTCTAAAGCAGTAGGTAAGGCTAGGGGGTGCTAGGGTGTATTAGTAGGGTATCACAAGTGTAAGAGGGAGGTAATAATCCTCTTTACAAGACACTGGTTAGGCCCCATCTGGAGTACTGCGTGCAGTATTGGAGGCCACACCTTCACAGGACATTAACCAAATTGAGGCAGTCAGAAGGGCAACCAAAATGGTGCAGGGACTGCATCAGAAGACATATGAAGACAGATTAACAGAGCTCAATATGTATACCCTTGAGCAAAGGAGGGAGAGGTGATATGATCGAGCATTCAAACACCTTAAGGGCATTAACAAGGTGAAAGAGTCTAACAATGTTTAAATATAAGAAAAATAGCAGGACAAGAGGACACAGCATGAGATTAGAGGGAGGCCGATTAAGGGGAATGTGAGGAAATTCTTTTTCACAGAAAGGGTGGTGGATGCATGGAATGGCTTACCACAAGAAGTGGTGGCTATGAATACAGTGCAGGGCTTCAAACAGGCATGGGATAGGCATAAGGGATCAATACAAATGACTATGAATAGATAGGCTACTGACAGAGCAAAGGCCGATGGCACATTTATAAGGTAGAAAAAGAAATGGGCAGACTGGATGGGCCTTGCGGTCCTTATCTGCCATCAACTTCTATGTTTCTACGTAAACTGATAATATCCTCCTCACACTCATAGGGCCCTCTGTTTGGTAGACCATGGGTTGCTGAGTCTTCCATGTTACTGCTTGAAACTGGGGACAGGGCATCCTCAGCCACAGCCCTAGTTCACTGGAACTCCATCTTATTCATGGTACGCATAATTAAAGCTCAGCGCTACTTCATGGTGGTGGTCAGGATAGGAAGTGACCCCTTAATCACACCTACCTGGCTGCTACATCGAGAAAGGAAGGCTGGGGGGGGGACAAATTTGAGGATGGGGACAAATGTCAGGAGGACCTTAACAGGCTGGGAAACTGGTCTGATTCCTGGAGCCTCAGAGTCAGTGTAGCCAAATGCAAGGGACTACACCTTGGGAGGAAAAACAAAGGGAAGAACTACACACTTTGCAAAGCTCCTCTTGCTACTGGCAGGAGGAAAAGGACCTGGGGGTCATAACAGATAAGGGGCTGAGGCAAGATAAGCAGTGCATGGCCACTCTCAAGTGGGTCAGTAGAATGCTGAGGTGCACCAAAGGGGGTGACCATCAGGGCATGGGAGTCATTTTACCACTTGCCAAGGTCCTGGTCATGCCCCACCTGGAGTACTGTATGCAATTCTGAGCTCCCCAATGCAAATAGAACATTGAGGAAGTTGACAAGGCGTAATACAGGACCACCAAAATGATCATATGAACATACGAAGAAGCCAGCAGAAGAAGGCCATTTGGTCTATCTAGTCTGCTCATATTGCAGGGTCCCCAGCTTGAACTACTGACCCTCCCCCCCACTCCTCCCAACCTTTCCATTCTCCCTACCCATGATCCATACCTTCCCCCATGCCTATCCCAACCTCTCTTGAAGCTGCCCACCATCTTCAACAAGGGAACCTTTTCTGGTAGTGCATTCCAAGTGCCAACCACCCTCTCCTTGAAGAAGTACTTCCTGACCTCCCTCCTAAACCTCAATCCCTCCAGCTTTAGACTGTGCCCCCTTGTGTTATGGTTGCCACTTAGCTGAAAAAGACCCTCCTTATCCATCTTATTTATCCCTTACAAGTACTTGAAGGTCTCCATCAAGTTCTGTCTCTCTATCTCTCTGTCCTGTCCTCCAGGAGGTACATGTTCAGTGCCCTCGACCTCTCCTTGTATGGCTTATCCTGCTGACCCACCATCATCTTTTTAGCCTTCTTCTGGACTTTCTCCATCAGGTTAATGTCCTTTTTGACGTTTGGGCACAGTACTGAACACCATACTCTAGATGTGACCTCAGCAATATTGGGGAACAAAAGCTATAAAGGAAGGCTGAAAGCTCTTAACATATTCATCCTTGACAAAACAAGGCTGCTGAGAGGATATGATCTCAGTCTTCTACATACTGTAGGCTATTGACAAGACTGAATAGTCAGAGATGTTTGATTCGGGGTCCTGCAGCAGGACATGGAGATATGCAATGAAGCTCAGAGGTGGTAAATTCAGGGGTAATGTTAGGAGGTACATTTTTCTCCCTAGAGTGTGGTAGACCTATAGAACAACCTACCAGCAGTGACAGTGAAGAGAAAGACAGTAAAAGGCCTTTATAGTAAGCCTGGACAGATTCCTGCTTCCCAAGGGAATTCCCTGGGTACCCTGGGTAGTAGAGTGGGTAGGGAATGCCTGTAAATTGATACGTGTTTGCACAGCAGACTTATATCCCTGCTCATAAAGTGTGAGGAGTAGACATAATGGACCTCAAGTTTCATTCAGCTTTATCAAATTCCACTTCTGATGGAATACTGCAGAAATTAAGAAATTCCATCCAATTCCATGGAATTCCATTAGAACTGGAATTCCAAAAGCAGTTTGCAACTTTTTATTTAAACTGCCGATAGCAATTAACGGTTCACTTAAACCCAGGATTAGTGTTCCATGGTTAGAAAACGGATCCATGGTTTACATAAACCATGAAAAATGAATCTGTGCATTAAATTAAAACACTTTTGGAACTCTGCAGAATTTATCAACAAATTCCAAACCGTATTTTGGAAGCGGACTGATCAGTTGCCAACTGCTTTTGGAATTCCAGTTCTATTAGAATTCCATGGAATTAGACGGAGTTTCTAAAATTCTGCAGCATTCTGTCAGAAGCAGAATTTGATAAATCTGCACTGCTCTAGTTGAATGAAACTTGAGTTCCATCATGTCTACGCCTCACGCAGGCAGTCGGAGTCATCGCAGCAGTACAACACAGAGCAACTCTACACGCTGCTCCGGAACCTGCTACACTGATTGCAGACAGCTGGAGTCACCATGGCATTACAACAAGGAACAGCTCTACGCACTCCACCAGAGTCTGCTACACTGATTGCAGGTAGTCGGGGTCACTGCAGCAGTACAACACAGAGCAGCTCTACACGCTCCACCAGAGCCTGCTACATTGAGTGCAGGCAGTCGGAGTCACTGCAGCACTACAACGCGGAGCAGCTCTACACACTCCAACACAGCCTGCCACACTGGCTGCAGGTAGCTCTCAGCACACTGGTGATTTATTGGTTGGCAGAACAGTACTGATTGACAGTGGACATTGGCACTTGCTGCCTGTGTACCTGTGATGTCTGTATTAATGCAATGTACTTTAAGAGCCTTTTTGTACCCTCTGCTATGGTAGTCGCTTGTTAGCTGTGTGGTAGACCTCTGTTAAACTGCTTGCCTGCTAGCTGTGATTTAGCCTTGTACAGCCGAGTGTTGCAGTGGCAGTTCAGTACCTGTGCAGATTAGAGTAGCCATTTTGAGCGTTACTGTGCTCTCCCCTGCCCCACTCTCCCACCCCCTCACTTATTGTCTAGCTGTCCCATTCCTGCCTTGAGCCCTGTTCCTTCGACATGATCTCCTAATCCCCTTCCCCGTGTAACATCTGGCTCTCTCTCCTACCTTGCAGGCAGTTGGAGTCCCCTCAGCAGTACAACACAGAGCAGCTCTACACGCTCCACTGGAGCCTGCTACACTGATTGCAGGTTGCTATCTCAGTCCTGTCAGCACGCTGGCAGCACCACGCTTCACATTGTACCACTAGACTCTTCCCATCCAACCAGGGTGGTGCTCCCTTTAACTGCCAGAACCAATCAGCCCACTTTTCCTCCACCCTCTCGTGCGTAAGTGTGGAGGCTGTGGGATTCATACCCAAGTATGCAGCTGTCTAGTTAATCCACAGCCTGGTGCTCTGACAATAAGGCCAGCCTACAAACAAGTGTTTTGGAAAACATAATAATACCCAGTAGTCTCCCTTCATTCTGCCTGCCCCAGACTTAACTGCCATTTGGTGACGTGACCAGGATTTTCTCTCCCAGCAGTGTCTGCTATAATCCCCCGTTATGTTTCCATTACCTGTTTTTGTACTTATGTCTCTTCTCTGCTTGCCTTCCCCCCCACGAAAGCCTCATCATCCTCCTGCCTAGCTTACTGCTTTTCTGAGGTTAGCCCTTTCTGTACGCCTATTTGTCAAGCAGAAGCTAATTCACCACCACTTTGGGACTCCCCCACAACCTTTCCGGCTTTTTCCCTTGTCTCCCCGCTTTCTGACTCTCTACAAGCCTTTACGCTGCACTTTGCAACCACCCTCTACAATCTTCAAGCTAATTTCAAATGGCAGTACTCTACTGGACCCTTACATGTCCCTTTGAATAAACTGAAGGACAAACCCCCACGCTATTGGCTAAAACAACTAATTCTCCTCTTACCGTATTATTCGGGAAATATTTAGCTAAATCCAGGCCCCACTTTCCCCCTTTATACCCCCAACAGAATTTGCATCAGTAAGAGGGATAACATTTATGCTTATCAACATGTGTAGCCTCGTAAAAAAAAGTGGATGATGTGCAAACTTGGATCTCTCATACGAACCCTGATATCTTGGCGATAACCGAAACGTAGCTAAAGAAAACAATCCCAGACAATGAAATAGCTCTCCCTACCTGCAGTATAATATCTTTCACACAGACAGACCTACATGAGAGGGAGGTCTAGTCATATATATATATAGAAGATAAGTTCCCCACTACTGTATTCCTTGCTACCACCAGGCCCAGAGAATTTGAGTGCCTGGGTTCCACCCTCAGAACACGCCAGCGCCAGGTTGCCATGTCATTAGGGCACCAATTGGCAATGTCACTGACCAGTGTTTCTGCAGGGGGCTGTGTCCCCCATCCCTCCAACTATAGATTCCAACTCTGGGGGGCCAGACCTCAGGGAGGGGTCGGCGAATTCCAATTTTGGAACCCTAATGACTCGGCGCCCTAATACTGGTGCCCTGAAGAGGTGCAGTGTAGTGTCTGGCACTAAAACTCTCACTTCCCTCAGCAGAATCCCTAAACATAATTGGGGTTTATAGGCCTCAGGCAGGGGGCTTAGAAATAATATTGTATCTGCACTGTGTCCTTGATACTAATCATAATGAACCCATAGTCCTTGGTGACTTGAACGTCGATTGGCTCAACGACAAATCAGCCCTTCTGAAGGATACTTGTGATGAACTCGGCCTAAGCCAATTAATCACAGATCCTACCAGACCAAACTGAAAAAAATCCTATAAACAGCTCCCTCCTTGATCTAATCCTTACTAACAGACCTCATAAAATTTCGCAAGTAGCAGTATTCCATAATGGCCTAAGTGATCACAACATTGTGGCCTGTGTCAGGAACTTGGAAATGCTAAGCCCTCCCTGCAAATTCATACTGAAAAGGAACTTTAGAATTTTTTTTTTTAACTCTATTTGTAGCCCCCCAGCCTGGAACTCTCTCAGGCCACTGCTCTCACCACTTGCTCTACCACCCGCTGTGTTTCCCTGTCATCTTCAAGTAAGTTACGGTTCCCTGGGTCGAGGAGGACAACCCCGGAGAGACCGTGGGGGCAGTGGCGGCGGAACCAGCATTGGGCATGTGGCAGTGGCTCTGGCAGGGCTGTCGCCTATCCAGGGCTGGAGGGGTGTTTCTTATAGTGAGCCCAAGATCCCCACTTCCCCCTGCGTGGACACGTCTGACTCCGGCGCAAGGCAACCCTGCCTACGTCAGCCACACTCTTATGTGCAGCCTGGTGGCTCAATGGTACCTCAGTCTCACCTGGGGTCGTCAGGCACAGGCTTCCCCAGCCCTCCCACCCGGAGAGGAGAGCCTTGGCGCTCAATCCGTCTCCTCTCCTGCTGACCCCTGACTCCTGAGCTCACTCCCGAACTCGGGTCATCGGCGTGGCATGAGGTGTGGCATCCAGCGCCTCAACCCTCAGTGCCACCAGGCCGGCTACTTTAGAAAATTTAATGTAGCCAGCTACTTATTGGACCTTTGCTTCGTAAGCTGGCAAAAATTCTGTCTTGCCACTAATATTAGTGAAGCAGTGGCTATTTTTAATTCCACAATTCTTGATATTATTAATAAACATGCACCACTGATCAAATGCAGGGCCAAAAAAGTGTTGTGCCCCTGGTTCACAGGCGATTTAAAACACGCTCTAACTAAGAGGGACAAATTGTGGGTGACTGCTAGGCACACCAAAGAGCCCTCAGATTGGATGGCCTTCAGAACTCTCAGAAATAGATGCACAAAATTGCTAAGAGAAACAAAGGTGAATTACTATCTTAATACCTTAGAAAGCACAAAGGATAACACAGCAAAATTCTGGGGCATCATAAAATCAGTCAAGCAGCGAAGTTCCTCCCCATCCCTCCCCACAAAAATGTTCTATCAAGGTACACATATTACTGATAAATCTTTAAGATTAGAATCATTTAACTCACATTTCTCCATAGCAGGCCTTGCCTTTGACTCCTCCACACCTGCTAGCCTATAGCCCGCAGATATTCAAATAGACCCGAACACCAAGCTCCAACCTCAGAATTCCTTCTGCTTCTCCCCTATTACCTTTAAACAAATCGAACACTTGCTTTTTCACCTCAACGTAAAGAAAAAAGTGCAGGAGCAGACAGTTTAGACCTGCAATTCCTAAAAGTAGGCTTTCGATAGCTAACAGCACCGATACAGCACTTGTCCATTTTAAATAGTGAAGTCCCTTCTATATGGAAAACAGCCCATATATTACCATGTTTCAAATACAGTGACCCTAGTGACCTTAATAACTATAGACCTATATCCCTTCTACCCATTTTATCAAAATGATTAGCAAAAATAATCAGTAATCAGATCAGGGATTTTCTAGGTAACTTAAACCTCATTAACCCATTACAATCTGGTTTTCAGCCTTTTCACAGTACCACAACGGCCACAGCAAAAGTGTTGAACAACTGGCTTCTCACCTTAGACCACAAACGTACCACAGGAGCAGTCTTCCTTGATCTGAGCAAAGCCTTCGATACAGCAGACCATGCGATATTGCTTGATAAACTTATGGAGTATGGCATGAATGGACCTACTGTTACTTGGTTCTCCAGTTATCTGTGTGGCCGACAGCAACAAGGTAGATGGGACCCTCTCACCACTTCTTCTGCTCTTATGTGGGGTACCCCAAAGATCAGTTCTTGGCCCCCTCCTCTTCTTTTTTTTAATGGTATTTATCCTCCTGTGGCCACCCTAATTGTTCCCCCCCCTTAGACTTGCATCTCCTGTTGGGGGGATCCAGCAGCTGTCTGTCTCGACCAGGACTGCTGGCACCCAGTAACCCCTGCGGCTTACTCCCCACAGTGGGATGGCAGGGAGCCCCCTAACTCCCCACCACAACGGATCCAGTTTGGGTGCCAGTGCCCGGCGAACACTCACAGACGGCCATCAAGCCGCGGTGGGTGCCACTATTTTTCCTGTTCTGTTTTTCCCAAGTTGGCAGGTGTGCAATGACGCCAGTGGGCATGAGCGTGCACGTGTCTGCACGCATCCCCATCGAGGCATCTGCCCCGACTCTGCCCCGGTGTATGCCGTGCGTCCCCAATCCCAAGCCTCCGCCAGGGGGCAGTCAGATGTGACCGTTGTGACGGACACTCGATCCCTCTCCTTCCCTGCCAGCTCTCAGTGACCCATGCTCGCTCCAGAACCCGGATGGCAGGCATGGCGAGAGGTGTGGCATCCAGTGCCTCAGCCCTCAGTGCCACCGGGCTAGCCGCTGCCTTCTCTTCTTAATATATATCAACACCCCAAGCAATAATATATCCAGGGCTAAGCTCCATTTCTATGCTGATGATATTGTTATCTATAGTTCAGAACCTTCATGACAGATGTCTGCCTGAAACTCCAAGCTGAATTAGACCTTTTGCAACATAATCTTCTTCACTTGAAGCTAATATTAAATGCCAAAAAACAAAAATCACATTCTTTTGACCCAACAATCATTCTACTATATCTAAAAACCCCACTCCCCATTGCCTGTCATAACCATACTAGGATATACCCTAGAGGTTGTGGATAACTTTAAATATCTTGACTTCCTATTGGACCATAACCTCTCCTTCTAGTCCCATATTGAAGCTCTCATGAAGAAACTAAAGCTGAGGCTTGGTTTCCTCTATAGGAATGAAGCCTTATTCTCTAAAGAGACCAGGACAAGATTGGTCCAAACAACATTTCTTCCTCTACTGGACTATGCGGACATCCTGTATGGCCATTACTCTTCTGTTAGCTTACACAAATTAGATGTCCGATACCATTGAGCCATCCGCATCATCACTAATGCACCATTCAGGATATACCACTGTGATCTCTATGCTGTAGTTGGGTGGACATCCCTTACTACCAGAAGATTATTAAATACTTATGCCTGGGCATACAAAGCCTTGCTTTGTAAGCTACCACCATATATTTCTAGCCTGCTTCGCTGCACCATGTGCACCTACGTCCTAAGGAAAATGTTGTATATTAAGCTAGAAGTCCCTAGATTCTGCACTAATTGCGTCAAAGCTGCCATTAGCCATGCTATCCCCTTTGCATGGAACAAGCTGCAATCATTGCTCAAATTATCCATGTTAGTATCATGAAATGTGTTTAACAGCCTTGTTGCAAAGTATACACATGACATTTGCCACTGTTTCTCAGCTTAAACCTTTAGTCCTTGATCTCCCTCTCATTCTCCTTCTGCACCTATCATGTAGCTCCTCTTTATTCTCCCACAAACCCTTCAAATATCCCTATACTTATGTCCCTTCCCTTTCTCACATGCTCCATCCCTTGACCCCTATTCTTGTTCCCCCTGTGTTCAACTAACTGCTTAGGTTATATCATTATTATGAGTTTCTTGTTTTGCATTTGTTTTACGTGATGTGTTGTTATCATTATGTACCTATATGTAATTATTGCACCTTTAAACTGCACTACTGTCTTCTAAATTGTACCTGCTCTGTTTGTATATATTGCACTGCATTGTTTTGAAATTTGTCCATATTGGACCTCCTTGTAAATGAGCTTGCTCAATGGAGTCTCCTTCATTAAATAAACTTGAACTTGAAGTCCACCGGCAGAATTCTCTATCCCACACAGCTCTACTTAACAACCTTAGGTTGTAACTATGAGTCACACTGTTCTGCTCCATCTCGTACATTAACCTCCAGTTTCCCTATTTTCTAGTCAAGTTCCCTGCATTATTATACAGGCACCACAAGTGCTTAACTGCTTGCGACACATCCCATTTATCTCACAAGTGGTTACACAGTTGCCTCAAGCATATGTTTAAATGGCTGTTTTGTCAGATCGTAAGCAGAACCTTACACATACGTTTGACCCACTGCTACTGAAATGAAGCCGATTATCAGTCAGTCATTGCTATTATATTATATATATATATATATATATATATACATTTTTTTAATCATCTATTGATGGAATTTTCTGTTTTATAGGTACAAACAAACACAAGAAGTACTGTGCCAAAAGTGTGACATACCTAATACAATTCCAACTTATGAGAAGGCCACATATCGGAATGAAGAATAATCCTTATTATTACATCAGGACTGAGCAATAAATTATCCTTTCTTACAGTCTCTTCTTGTGTCTCTAAATCAAATCTCGTCTAGACAACAGAACAAATTTGTCCAGGGATGTGTGATTGTGCGTGGGGGATGAAGAACGTGTTAAAGATGGTTTTGTTGCACCCCCAGGGTTTGCCATAATAACCTCTTTGCTCCTGTGGTTTGTGAGGTCATCAAAGCCCAACAGGGTGCAACAAAAGCAAGTGTCCACTTGCTCCCCCCAACCAATAAATTTGCAGAACTGGTTTGCTTTCACAAACTTCTGCTGGAGTTAAAAGCAGTGCAGTGTTTCCAAACCAATACCAAGTGTTGCATTAATCCTTGAACATTCCTTGAAAAACTCTTACGTTAAACTTGCGTCTGTCATATCTTGCACGCCTTAAATCAATCAGTCAATTCCTATCTTTTATTTATAGCGTGTCCAATTAGGGCAAGCTCTTGGGGTGCATTGCAAAGTCCAAAAGCGCAACATAAGGGCAAAATTAAAAGCAAAGAACAAATGGATTATAGCAGCAAAATACATTCTAGCAGCAGTGCTTGATAACAATGGGCTGCTGAATTAAAAAAAACACACCAATTATTCCTAAAACTACACTGGTGGTTTAAAGAGTAAGTTGGATCGAAAAATAGCAGACAGGAAAATGTTCCAAATTTTAAGAAGTTGTCAGTTGTAACTTTTTATTTCTGAAATATTTTTTCTTTTTTCTGTTGGCTCGTTAGAAAGTTTTCTGTGTGATACTATTATGATGGATGTGTGGAATAGCACCCTGCCTGGCAGCTGACATGTCTAGTACTAATCCGCCCACTACATGATCAGCACTGTGACCTCACTGACTGTGGCATCGCAGGCGACTGATCTGGCACCTACGGAGTGGCTCATCCTGAGGAGCTGGGATGTCACAGTCAGTGAGGTCACAACACAGATGACATAATGGGGGAATAGAACTAGATATGTCAGCTGCCAGGTAGAGTGCTGTTCAACAGATCACACCTACTAACATCAGGTACAAAAATATTCTAATCTCACAAAGTACCTCAGATATAAAAGGTAATAGTCAACTGCTTTTAAAAACTAATATTAATTTTAGGCAGTCCACAAGCTCTTTAAGGACAACTGAACACCTCCTGAAAGAGGTAGGTCAGTAGCTTGTTTTTAAAAACAGGGATGGGAGAACTGCAAAAGGGGATTGAGTATCACCACTTCAAATGGAGAACCCATCGAGCAAGTACAGATCTTCAAGTACCTGAGCAACTATCTTTATTTATTTATTTAAAATTATGGTTAATGAGAAGGGCACACTGAGCCGAGGCTCGTTTCCAGGTGGAGGGGTACAGTAGTTGGAGAGAAGTTACAGCATAGTACAGAATGGTGCTTAATACAGCACACCAGTGCTAATGTGGCAAACAGAGCCAGCTTACCCAGTTACTGTAGGTTTCAATGTACAAATATGGGAAGGAGTACAGTTTTTTTTAGTTTTTTTTTCCTGAAGTAGTTTTACCTTTTTTCTGTTTTCTCCCCAGTCCCGATTCCTCGTGTCCCCAACGTGATGCATGCATGTGCAGGCATGCGCACATCCCGTCCTATGGCATGCCCCAACCTAACAGTTACTCCGTTACCACCTGCGCCTGCCACCGGACCTCCATCCGGTGATGGTGGGACTACGGGCGGGCAACCGTCCCACCCGGGAGAGGAGAACCAATGCTCAATCCTACCCCCGTGCCAGCACCCCGATGACCTGAGGTCATTCCCAAACCTGAGTCACTGGCATGGCAAGAGGTAAGGCAAGATGCCTCAGCCCTAAGCAACACCAGGCCAGCCTACAGTTTTTTTATACAGTTTCAGGAGAGTTACAATTGCATGACAGCTGGGTAGAGAGCCGTAGAAGGCATTTTAAAGAAAGGATGGTGGGGGAAACCAGAAAGCAGAGGGAAGCTGGTGAGAGAAAGCAGCTTGATCAGAACTTGAGTGTGGAAGAGGGATAGAGATGGTGCGTGAGTCTCTGGTGCGTAAAGCGTAGGCTGAGGCAGCTAGAGGGGAGAGGAAAGAAGATAGGTAGGTGGGCAGAGAGCCAAACCAGTGTTTGGCAAAGAAAATAGAGTAGTGTGCCTAGACTCCACCCTGTCTATCTCCTACCATGTTGACTCCATGGGCACAGTCATCCATCAATGGCTAAGCTTATTCTACAGAAACAGGTCAACCCCCCCGAGATCAAAAAACTACTAGTCTCCAGCCTCATCATTTCTGTCATTGACTATGAGTCAGTAATCTACTCAGTTGCTAACAACAATGTCATTCACAAAAGATGTGTGGCCTTCAGCCACGCCTGTAGATTTGTACTTAACAGGAAACAGGATTCTTACTGATGAGAACTGTACACCTCCACAAAATGTCTCCCTTTCCACTTCTGTACCACCTGCAACTCGAATATGCTTGTCAAAAGGGCCCTGCTGCATCAAATGCCTCCTGGGGTCTGCAGCCTACTAACCGAGACCAACAACTGCTATTGCACAAAGTCCATGGGCTGTGGTAAAATGGCTATGCTCTGCAGGAGAACCACTATGAGCCAGAGCTCTTTGCCTATAGAGTGGCCAAAGCTTGCAACTTGCTCCTACCAATGGTGACCGTGCTCTCAACCATCCTTCCATCAAACTGCAGTGGCAAACCTTTTCTCCCAGTATCTTAAAGGAAAACTGCACCCTCATATCTTCTAAATGTCATTTGCTTACATGTCAACAGACAACTCTTTTCATGTAGCTGTTAAAGATGTATGCAATTGCTTCTGTTAGTTTTCACACTTCATACTAGGCCCTGTCACTCTCCTGGAAGGGTCCATTTCGTGGTTTTTGAAATCTCATTGTCCCTCAGAACTACATTAGCATATGAGAATGTGATGCGTAATCAACCTTTAAACTCCCTAGTATACCTGTCTGCTTAAGTAGTTTTAAAAGAACCAAGCTGCAAGAAGGTGTGAAGTACCACATTTACCTTCAGTGAGTTTTACAAGCTATCTGAGTTGTAATGCAGTTTTTTCCCCTTAAAACTCCATTCGGTTTATATGTTTCCAGGGAGTTTTTGAGGGGTATTTGTTATTTTAGCATAGAGATACATGATATAAATGGTTGATCTGACATCATGTTCTCATATGCTAATGTAGCTCTCAGGAACAATGAGATTCAACAACCACAAAATGGACCTTCCCAGGAGAGTGACAGGGCCTAGTATGAAGTGTGAAAACTAACTGAAGCATTTGCATACATTTTTAACAGCTACATGAAAAGAGTTGTCTGTTGACATGGAAACAGATAACATTTAGAAGATATGAGGGTGCAGCTTTCCTTTAAATGCAACTACTCATAGTGTTAACCCCAGACTTCCGATATTCTGAAAACCCAGTCCCTCCTACAGCACTGCCCTTAGTATGTTATTACATTGTTGACCACATACAATGTACAAGGCCTACGGGCAGACTGGATGGGCCTGGCGGTCCTTATCTGCCAACAATTTCTATGTTTCTATGTTGGCCCCCTTCTCATTCTATATTGTTGGACCCGATTCTGTTACCTGTGCCTAATTTTGGAAATCTCACGTCTGTGTTATGTATTTGGCTCTGGTTTTACGTATCTTGTCTTTCCTATAATTAATGTTGAGTATCATGTTTGTGATGTATTTACTGATTTGGACACCTTTGGAAACAGGCTCTTGAGCACAAAGGTCTTCCAAACACAAACGAACAAACAAATATACAAACAAATAAATTAATAACGAAATGCACAAATAATTAATTAAATAAATAAATACATACATAAACTATGAGAAGTTCTGATAGTTATCTGAGCCTTATCAGAACTTTTAGATTATTTTCTTTTTTGTAATTCAAAGTTTTATTGGTTTCATAGAATAACAAAACAGAACTTACTATACATAATAAATGTAAAGAGCTATACAAAGCAGGATAAGTGAATACAGACGAACTACCTAGTGAAAATAAACAATACGTGACAAGGACTCTTGCATGAACAAAATATTAAGATAAGAAATATGAAAATGACACCTGTATAGTTTGAATGTTTACATAACTGTCCTAATATCATGCAAATGAAACTACTACCAAAACAGCTTAATTAATGATACCTTGAATTTGTAAAACATTCTCCCATATTTCCTTAAACTTATCTAGCCTTTTTTGGTTAACATAAGCCACTCTTTCATAACTGGCCCTAATGGACAGATCTAGCAGCCATTCCTTTACTGTAGGTATTTCTGTGGTCCTGATTCTTTTTGTTTTGCTGTTGTTTTAAAGTGTAAAAATAGATTTTATCTTAATTTTCACTCAAAACCCATTGTCAGTCAAGAGAAATGACTGTATTCCAAACACATCTCAGAGCTGTACTAAATATAGTCTGGTTCATATAGCTAATTAGTGCAACTTCTGTAACACACCACTTAATTAACAAATACAGACCTGGCTCATTGGGTCCTTTCTCCCACCCCAGCCTTCTTTCTGGGTCAAATAATCACCTACAGTCTTCTTTCTGGTTAAATACCTGCTGGGGGAGTACATTAAGCTCTGAAACCAATGTTTCAAAAATTCATCAGAATCTTTTCTGAACTTGAATAAAAGATTCTGATAAGGTTCTTTCACAGAAAATGGCAGAGGTTCTGGGAGATTCTGAACTTACAGGAGTACTTATACCATCTCTTCTTAAACACTGATGGGACCAGTGCTAATCAAATCTCTAATGGCCTGGGAGTCTGTTACTAAATGTTGGTGCAGCAACAGCAAAAGATTTATCCTGCTTCGTACGAAGACAAGAAAGCAGCACCATCAGTAATGGCTCATACATCAAAGGGAGAGGCTTGGCTGATAATACTGTAACATCAGCAAACCCTTCAAAGAGTGGGGACCTAGTCCGCTTAGGACCTTGGATGTTAGAGCAAATGTAATCCTTTACCTCACTGGTGTCCACCTCCGTTCAAGCTGAACAGGTGTTTCTGGCACTCTCAATCATGCATTGTATGATCTGTGTGGGTTTTGTTTTCCTTCATCTAGCTTTTTGTCCCTAAGCTGGCAATCTCATTCTTCTGTTTGGACCATGGGTCCCTTCCCAGCCCCATATGCTGCTCCTCCTGCTGTCAAGGATGGTGGGCTCCACACGAGGTGGGACCCGAGACAGTGCCACTAGCCATCATTTAGGCAGCTCATTATACATAGGGTTTTTATTCTGTGCTTAGCTGTCCCACCATTCACCTGCACAATGCCAGGCAGTGCCCCAACAGGCCTCACATGCATGAAATCTCCCCCTGGTGAAGGGTCAAGCTCACTGGCCCACTGCAGAGGTTGCTGCCTTGTCAGAACCTGGTGCTAACCCTCTCCCAGCTGGGAATGCTGCTACGCACCAACACCTTCCCACCTCCCCAGGCTGCATGGCAGGCTCATGAGTCCTGTCCTGAACCTGTGTCACCAGTGTGAGAATACAGAGCACTACCCATTAGGCTCTCAGGTGGCCTCTTTGTGGGTATCTTTTCAGTACACAGGAAGCTCATATAAGCTTTTATATCCAAATTTTCTGTCACTGCCATTAGCCACCCAGTCTTTGGGTCACTTCTCCACTGTCCTCTCTTCCCTGATCATTGTGACAGAGCACATTTTTTCATCTGAGGTGCAGTACCCAAGAGTGCCAGTGACTGACACTGAAATGGCACGTTTTTCCTATTGTTATGACCCTTGATCCTGTTACGACTTTGGCACTGCACTAATGGCTGCACTACCACCATGCATGTGCAGTGAACTCTGGGGGAAGGTGCCAGCTCCCTGGCTTACTACAGGGGTTGCCCTGCCTTATTCCACCCCAGTCCATCACTTGTCGGGCTTAATCTGAGCCCCCTATTAGCAACTCAGACTGTTTAGTAGCATTATTCTCTCTCACCTCTCCTGCTCCTACTGCTATCCTTGATATCTGTCCCACCTGACTTGAATCCCTGGGGAACATGTCAGTTCGCTATGGGCAGTTTGCTCCCTCTCCCCAGCCAAAATGGAATACCGCAGCATGATTTTATTTCTATTTTTCAACCCCCCCTAAATTAATAACTTCCCTTACACTGGGAAACATTCACTTTCCTGTAACGGTTCCCGAGATCTGGAGGGAGCGAACTGTCACAGGGTGAACAGTCCATAATGGACTGTCATGTAGCTGAATCCCTGCGCTGCCTCTGCCTTGATTAGTTCCCTTTGGCAAGCTATCACCTCGGCATCCCTCAATGCAGTGCCACATGTGAAAATGCTAACCCTCGTGAGGGAACAGGCATCCCAACCCACTACAAGGAGTTGCTGCTTTGGCGTGGACTGCTGTCACCCCTCCCTGGGCTTGGCAGCACTCTCCATGTCTGTCCACACCCGAGCCCGTCTCCCTAAGTCTGCTCCTGAACCCAGATCATTGGCACAGAAATGCAACATGCCTTTTGTGGGCCATCAAGTGGCCTTCAGTCTCCAGTTCTGACAGATCCCTACCTGTCATCTGCACTAAATGCATCTCAGCATCAGGAAGACTGCACTTTGTCTGTTTCCACTACCCCTCCATCTGTGCATGAAAAGAAGGAGTCAGTCTGAAAGTGTTTTTTTCCACTCACCTTATCCTAAATTCTTTACACAACTGAGAAAGGGAGAATGCTGTAAAAACTGTACAAGGGCTGCTGGCAAATATAATAGTTGTAGCGTCTACCTGTTAATGGGTTTAAACATGACTGGGACAGGGCAAGGGAACTCATAGTCTCCAGTGAGTCCCCAAGGGGGGCAGCAAAGGGTTTGAGGTGTCGGGTAGTGGGGGTTAGGCAGGTAACAGCCCACCATGGCAGCAGGTAGGTGGAGTGAGGTAGTACAGCAAGAGCAGACTTGATGAACCTTTGGTCTCCATCTCCTGTCAAAGTCTGTTTCTGTGTTTCCATGTCTAGACACTGAGGCAGACTGCTTAAGTTGTGTCTGATACTTTGTTTATTTTTGTTCAGGTATCAGAGGAGGATACATGTACTGGTTTTAGTGTTGTGTCTACCATAGGAATAGAAACACAATAATGGCGATGCTGACCTCATAACCCACGTGGTCGTTTTGTCCCCATAGACAAATAATTAGATACTTGGATAGACAGGAGCAGAAAAGTACCTGACTGAATTAAGAGTCCACACCCCCACTGATCAGTGGTTATCAGAAACACCCACCCATGTGTCCATTTCCTTATCTAACAATGATCTGACACTATCGATGTTACAAGCCTCCACTGCCTCTTGTGGCAACCTGCTCCACGGAGTCACCACCCTCTGAATAAAGAAGGTCCCTCTTTTATTGATCCTATGGACCAATTGCCCCTAATGGTGACCAGAAAGTAGGCGCATGTGCCCTGCTAGCATTGCTGCTCTAGTCTTTAAAATAACATCACTCCCAGAATCCCCTTAGAAGTGTCAACCTCAATCCACAAGCCGGACCAGAATTTTAACTTGTGAGACCCAGGTCCCCTATATTACAGTTAGTACACTTTTTAGTTGAAACGAGTAATCCTTTTGTCATTTTCCAAAGCAGCACATTCTTTTGCTTTTATTATATTTTACAACTTATTTACCTGTTATAAATCACTAATGTGATTTCAGCCAATCAGTGCGCAGATCCACAGTAGCGCTTATCCCGTGTACTGTGTGCTGTCATGCAGCGGCGCTAGGAGGGAGTGCTCCACTTCAGCACGGGGGGGACCAGCACAATAAAAAAAAAAAGACTAGATTTATTATAAATCACTTGTGCTAAACTTGAGTAATTTATAATAAGATAATATGGCCTCCAGGGAATGTTTCTTATAGTATAAAAGAGTATGTTTGTGAGGTTTGGGCAGACAGAACCATTCAGCTTCTGTCAGTGGTCCTCTTACCCAAGATTCATTCTCATAGTCTTTTATACTAGTACCATAAGAAGCATGCCTTGGAGGTCCTGTTAACTTATAGGATAGCCCAGCTGAGCGGCAACATCTCACTTCCAGTGGGGTTCTGCTTCTGCCCATTACCCCAGCCAGTTAACTTAAGCACTGGCAAGGTCACACAGTGATTATTTGGCTGTAGCAGAGTTTGAACCTGCGATCCCCTGGTTCCCATGTGGGCACTCTTTCCACTAGAGACCACACTGTCATTCTTCTGCCCATAGGTTGTGTATTTAGTATCCTGCTTCCAGTTCTGTTCCAATTCGATGTACAAAAGAGTGTATTACAGTGAGGGTGTCATTAACCTCCACCATTTATTAACACTTCAAAGAGTTCCTCTAAGCTAAGGCAAGGTGCATTTGTGAGAGTCAGAATTTGAAGGAGTCAGCATGTCTGATCGAATGTTTACTAGTTGGAAGTGGATAGCCAGTAATGTATGGTGTCCCAGAGGGACAGACCAAAAAACCCCAAAAGACACAGAATTTGCTTGGGTCGATTGAATGTCATAACCTTCCCCAGGGCCAAAGGCTTATACTGTGTAATTCTGCTTACCAAGAATTATGTAAATTATAGATGAGAGAGAGCGGGAGAGATGGGCCATGCATATTCAGAGAACAAGGGAAATTGTAATTTAGAATACAGCACCCTGCATATCCCAGAGGGCTTAACGGCCCGATTCTAATGTTACAGCCAGAAGGACTGGCACACACTACATTGTGTGGTGTGGGAGGGGCACATGATAGGCAAGCAATACACCATGGCAGAGTGTGGTTTAAAGGTTTTGAGATGCCCACCCAAGGTCTGTGAGGTACAAGACTGAAAGCTGAATGTCTTTACGCCTCTGAGAAGTCCATCTCAAATCCCTTAAATGGCACTTTGAAGAGGTATGTTGCACTTATGTGATGGCCCATTTAGAGGCTGGTACAGTGATAATGCTACTGCTTGTGACGCCAATGACCTGGTTTCAGAAGCGAACTCGCAACATCAGACATCCAGCTTGGAAGAGGAAGACTGAGCATCCCTAGGACTGCTGTCCTCTTTGGAGGGGGAGCAGAGCCCAGCACTTGCCTGGCTCCTAGTGGAAGCTGGGGGAAAAGCAGTCTGAGCCAACGTGGGGGTGAGGTGGAGACATGGCAGTGTTGACGCACGTTACATGGGTGTATGAGGCATGTGCCATGATGTCACTGCATGCCGTGCCTCCTAGGGTCGGTAAGGAAGGAAACGCCAGCGGCAGGATGGCGCCAAGCACCCTCAGGCCTCACACCAGACTAGCTGGGCATGCCATCTGGAATTGGATCCAGACCACAGCTGGGGTTGGGGAACCCCCACCGACCCTTCCTGGGGAGGGGGGCCTTGGAGGAAGATGGCTGGCAGTGAGTCCTGGTGGACATCAGGGTGATGGGACTGGGGCACTTGGCAGATGGGGGCCAAACAGGGAGAGCAGAAACAGAATAAGAAAAAAAAATAGCCCATTTAAAATGAACAGGCAAATATATTTAAAAACAGGCAAACAGTTCTATGAGTGCACTAGAACAGTGAACTAGTGTTTTATATTGTAAGAAGTGAATAAATTGCCTGTTCAGGAGTGATGTGACTAGCTGTAGCTACTGCTGCCAATACAGATAAGGTGCTCAAACACAGCTGTGCTCTAACTAGCTGCAAGGGGGCTGTGCAGGACAGGGAGGTTGGTGTGATGATATGTGTATTAATTAGGTTAATGAATATTAATGATGTATACCCGCCATGTGTCTTTAGATTTGAACCTCACTATAAACACTGGCTGGCGGGCTAAAGCACACCAGATTCAAATGGTCCATCTAAATGTAATGTTCTGCAGTTTGTTAGTAAAGCTTTTAGAAGCCACAGTTTGCCTCAATGTTTCACTACAGTTGGTTTTGAAAGATGGCTTGTGAGTGCTGTGGTTTGTCACACAGGTAGTTTGGAACTTGCGTTGTACTTACGGCTACTGTAAGTGTATTAGAAGCCCTGTTTACACTGCCACTTTTTCACCGCAGCCGCCCAAGTGCTTGGCTTGCTGCGGTGTAAATGTAGCAGTATGGGCACTTACCCGATCATGGTAAGTTGCTCCTTATGCTGCTCCCAAATCCTCTGTGGCATTGGGAAAGAGCAACAATGTGTGCAGAGAGTTGTTTGCACTGTCAACACCACTTGCATTGCTGCAAGGAGCACCCACCTGCCCCTAAACTCATGATTACAACAAACAGAAGCATGATTCACACCTTCCCTCCCCTGAACTCACAGTTTGTATCATGTGCAGCTTGCATCGGTGCTGAGAAGCGTTGTGTAAATGCATTCGTGCATTGGTTCAGGAGGAGGAGGGACAACCAGAGCTGCACCCTGCAGCCTTCCCGTGCAGCTGTGCAAATGTGCCTTTAGATTATACAATAGGGATATCAAATGCAGTAATCTTATTGGTTGGCTAAGGTCTTAACCTGTGGGTAAATCCCATCATACCCAATGGGTAAAGTCCTGGCTGATCTGTTTACATATATAACAAACAGTTTTGAAATCAGGGCACTGTTTCAACTTTCTAACACTCATTTTCACCATCATCTTGTCTTCTCATAATTAACCTTTAATTTTGCAATTTGCCACCAGTTTTAATCTGAGAAACAGTTCCAAACCATAAGTGACCAACAAAATATTTAAAATATACCTAAACAACCCTCGGTGTAAATCCCACACTGCTCGAGGTTTTTATGCTCCTTGGCAGATAATGCAAAATACGACCTTTATTACTTTTGAGACAGCTCAGCATCGATTTGATTGGAGGGATGCTGACCATTTGAGATTTTTTCAGATGTGGGATTATGTAAATAAAAACAGGTTAGAGTTTTCAAGGCCCAACTACAAACCCAAGAGGAGCTTCTTCCCCTAATAAGCATCTGGTCAACCAGAAGCAGTGAGAAGGCAATATCTTTGCTTTACCAGTCTTTAATAACAGGCCAGGCGTACTACGCAGACTCTCAAGATCTTACTATAACGCTTACAGACAAACAGTGGCAAACGGTCTAGTGAGGGGGAAGGAGTCTGGGGCACCACCTCTTCCCCCTTGTGGAAGGAATATTCTTAGAAAATTAGAGCTCGTTATGTCCTTGTTCCAGCTTTTCTCACTAAATGGTCCACTGGAACATCTTCCTCCTGCTGGAGGGGCTGTGGTGCTTATTGGGCATCCCACGCACACATATTTATGTATTGCCCGAAACTGGAATTTTTCTGGTGGGAAGTGATTCTGCACATTTCTGATATCTTTGGTTTAACAGATATTCAGACACCTGCGACTTTAATGTTGGGTCTCCCCATTTCATCACTTAAGGGTAAAGATGCTTTATATTTATAGGCTCTTTTGTTGATTGCAACATTTAAGTCCATAACGACGAGGTCGTTGCAATCTAATCCTCCCACCATACTTGAATAGAAAGAGATAATCTCTTATGTTCAGAGCTTTGAGAAATTAACAGTTGATTTGCAATAGAAATCCACCTTGTTTACTAATCGCTGGACATGGTGGGAGATGTACCAAAGCTCCATTAATTAAATATATTAATTATACATGTTTTTCTGTTTGGGGATTTTGAGCAACAGTAACCCCTGGGGAGATGGTCTTCTATGCACTTAAGGAACCGTTTCTTTTGAGGGTACATAGTAAAGAAGTGCTCCTACTTGTACTTCTGTTTTTCTTTAACTTAATGAACAGATACTGAAATCATTTCAAATTATAATTACTTTGCTCCTTTTAATCCTCTGTTAACTACCCTGTTGCCCAAGCGCACTGTGAGACAGGCTTGAAACAAATGTATGCTTTGAAATTAGTAGGCGATATGTTACTGGTATTAACGTAGGTGGTTAAGAAACAAATTATACTACTTATATTAAGATCTGACTCTGTAAATCGCTATAGATTAAAAGGTATAAATGGATATCTTAGTTGGCACTGTATATTTTTTATTGTTTTATAGATTACTTTAACCTTCCATACTGATGTTTTTACATTTATAATTTCAGGTTTCAGTATTTGATAGATAATTGTTAAATCAGTTGTACCATTTATTGAAATGCACTATGTTTTATTCAATAAACTTGAGTATAAAAATATACCTAAACACATAGAACTTCAGTGCATAAGCACTAAGGCAAGGGTTACCCCAAAGGGCATAGGCCGGGAAGCCAAGTTTCAAAGAAATACAAAATCACACATGCCCCCACAATGCAAAGCATCATGAGCTGCATATGCAGATCACCACAGAATATTATGCTGGTCCAACTTTAAGCAGAAATGCATGGTGCCGAAAGGCCTCTCACACAGTTTGCAAAGGGTGCCAACAGAAGACACAGACACGTGTTTCGTCCTACCAGGACTCATCAGTGTGCCTCATCTGTATATGATATGATATTGGGGGTCCAGTCCATTCAAGGCTTTGTATACCGTTAAAAGAACCTGGAAAGCATCAGTACCTCATTGGAGAAAGCCCCAAAGTGTAGCTTCAGTCGCACTATCACTTTATCCAACCTAGTGGCTGGTTGCTTCATGTTGCTGCAACTCACTGGAGTCACATAATCGCACACCGAGCACACGTGGTGCCTGCTGGGAGTCATTGTCACTGAAAAAATGTTCAAAGGCAAAAGAAAATGCAAGCACTGGAAGAAATTATTTAACATCTAACAGTCAATTACCAAAAGGAGCCAGCAGTCATTTTTCTAGCCTTGAAAACACAACATGCCCTTTTCCCCAAGAAACACATTGCCGCCCCGACACATTTCATTCTAACACTGGTTCAGGGACAGTGCACTTGCATCATGTTTTTGGGCCATTGAAGGTAAATTACTCTGCAGTTATGCACTTAACCAAGGCGGAAGTGCTGTAATGTTCCTCTCAGCATTTTAGATCCCTGAAGGAAGAGCCTTCAGCTCAGAAGATCCACTAGCAAACAGAACCAGAGGCAATCAGAACTTGTCCCCTGGCTGTGGGAATAAACTTCCTCCTCACATCAGGGCCCTTGCAGCATATCTGGCTTGGAAATGGAATTGTAACTGCCTAATCCCCCAAATACTTGCTGCCTGAATTCTTTGCACTATCTAGGTATTAATCTTTTACTGTCATTTTATTTCATCTCTGGTTGCTATCCTGCTGAATAGGAGTGGTGCACCATGTGTATGTGTGTGTGCATGGGTGTATATGGGTATTAAGTATATGAGTGTTTCTTTGTGTGTGTGTGTGTGTGTGTGGGTGTTAAGTATATAAGTGTTTCTTTGTGTGTGTGTGTGTGTGTGTGTGTATTACCGTTCCCTAGGACACCCATTAAAATGAGACCCACTTGGCCAGCCCAGTGGCTCTGAGGGTTGAGGTGATGGACACCATACCTCACGCCAGCCAGTGACCAGGGTTCGGGAACAGACTTGGGGCACCGGGGGTCGGTGGGGGAAGAAAGGATTGAGCATTCAGAGGACTGCTCTCCTTTTCTGGGAGGGAGGGGGCCACAATTCCGCCATCTGTCGACTCTCAGTGGAGACTGGGGGTCATAGCAGCTGTCAGGATCCAACAAGCAAGGGGTCGGCCACGGAGGCTCTCCTGCTGGCATGTGTGGGAGAGTGCATGCACTGCGCTGGACAGCATTGCACTGCCAGGCTGCTGGGGGGGGGGACAAGCTAGAAAACCCCTGACTCCATGGATAGATGAAGGCATCGCCTGAGTACTGGCCACACTCCCACGATTGGACTCTGCGGCCAGGGTCACCTCCTACTCCGGTCCCAGGCGCATTAGATCATAGATTGAGTGCCAGAGCGAGTGGCCTACCTTGCAGGGCTCAGAGCTGAGGGATCCGCAGGGGGCTGGAGTAGTCTGGTGTGGGGGAGTTTCAGAGTGGGAGGTAGAGCAAGCCACAGGTCAGTAGCTGGAGAGAGTTCCACGGGTGATCAGGAGAATAAAGTATACAAAAAAAAAAAAAAAATGAGACCCACTTGTAGTTTGGGAGATGGCTGCTGCCGGGTTTCTTTGGTGGGTGTCCAGTGCAAAATTATGAAAACTAAGTAGTTGTGATTCAGCACTTCATTTGTGGGGATAAACAACATTTTACAGGTAAATTGCCTGGTGACCCCCAATCATTTCAGATTCTACCAAACCCTGCATCTCCACAGAACACACAAAGGCAGTGCAGTTTAGTGGTTAGAGCACTGGCTTCAGAACTGGATGATCCAAAGTTCAAACCCCACCAGAGTCAAATACTCACTCTGTGACCTTGAGCAAGCCACTAACCCTCCTCAGTGCTCATGTCCACCTGGCTGAGGAAAGGGTAGAAGCAGGACCACACTGGAAATGAGATGCTGTGTCTCAGCTGGCTATTCTAGGTAAATAAGTTATAAAGAAATCAAAAGAAACCCCAATTCCATTGCAGCCTGTTGACCCCCTCTCCCTGCCTGAGTATTACTCGAGCTGTAAATAACATTATTTCAGTAAAAGTACCTTATCAGAGCCAGACCGTTGGAGCACCTGTAGGGCTATGGCTCACTATACTGACGACCCTTGTTTGGGAACAAACACAGGTTATCTGAGGCTAGCCAGAAAGAGAGAGGACTGAGTTTCTCATGGACTGTGCTTCTCCCTTGCGTACTCACCACCCTGCTGCCTGACTGCCACCCAGTGGAGACTGTGGGGCAGCACAGCGGAGATGTCACATGGAGTGAGGTCGTCGACAGACGGCAGCATGCGTGTGTGCCTCGCACGCATGCCTGTATATCATTGGGCACTGACATCTTGGGGGAGAAAACCGGAAGAGAACATCCCCAGTTTGCCCACTACATGCTGTCGTCCCCGCAAGCATGACCGATGGTAGGCCACCACCACGTTGTGGTCATGGGCAAGAGTGGATAATTAATGCGTCTCCGAGAAGGTTGGTGATGGGGAGAGGGAGCGCAGTCAGGTGCAGACTGGGGCCATGTGAAAAAAAAACAACAGGATTGACAAAAAAAAAAGGTATCTCATCAGTATGAATGGAGTGCATTTATGAAAATATCATTCGAGGGTGAATTGAAACTTTGTGCACATTGTTTCAAGAACATAATACTGTGCAGTGATAGACTGGACACAATATATTCTTCAAAGCGTGGAGAGTACAAAGCTCACCCTCTTCTTTGCAGGATAAGCAACATTGACAGTTACCCCTCTAATCTCTTTCTCTCTTCATGAGCACGGAACTCATTAGAAAGAAAAGCTAAAGAAATGGGCAAATTATGGTACATGTCTGCAGTAGAAATTTTAATAGGGTTTATATGAGGTTGAAAAAAGGTGTCACTACAGCTCTTTCACCCTGTGAAGTATGCAATGCCTATGGAATCCAGTTGGCATGACCCACACAGGCAACCTTCTAAACTGAGATTTACATGGGCTGGTCTCTTGGGGGGTTGGGAGCTGGAACTCTGTGACTCTGCTAGTCTACTGAAGTCAATGTGCAGAATTAATGCTTGGGGTTTACTATCTCTTGGAACTGACAGAGGGTTATTAATAAGAATCCTATAAAACGTGCTGCTGTCAAAGTGAGCACAGCACACAGGACAGAGCTGGAGAAGGAGGCATGAAAAGCTTTTTCCACAAGGAAGATAGCCCCCCAACTGCTGTAAGTATGATTTTAGGAAGTAGGTCCTTTGACCCCTACCCCCCACCACCATCACCTACAATTCTTTTTTTCAGTCTATAGCTTTTTGATCCTGGCTACCTCCTCATGCCTGCTTCAGGGGATCTCTGGTTCCCCAAACATCATCTGCCACTCCACCCACTACTTAGCCAGTGGGAATATACATGGGGTGGGATCCAAGTAAAGTTGCAGTGAAGTTTTACTTCATTGGCAAAGTTGCTGCTATGTGGCTGAAATTCGCATTCGTGGAGTTTTGCGAAATTTTCCCTGCCCTCGGCCACTTCAACTACACCTGAAATTGCGAAGTTCCAGGCGAATTCCGCCATTCTCGGGCAAAACTCCACACTTCGTGGGCAAAACGTCCCACTGTGTGGTGAAATTCCACGCTTCTATGGATTGTGCTGACTTTGCAGATTAATTTACGGAGCGAATTTCGGAAACTTCGCACATCTCTAGATCTAAGGATACTGACACTAGCACGAATAGCGGCTGGTGCTCATAGTATTTTCTTTATTTTCTCTCCTTCCCCACCCATTATCCACCTGACACCAAGCAGCGCCTCCTGCAGGCCACCCCCACACATAGCATTCTCCTTTGGAGGAGGCAAGCTCCCTGACCCATTGCAGGGGCCGCTAGTGCCGTGAAAACTAGCGTCCATCCCTCCCAGGTTGGGAGCGCTGCTGCACAACAGCACCTCTACAGCTGGCTGGTTAGCTCCCGAGTCTGCCTCTGAACTCAGGTCACCAGCAGGGGAGTGCGGCACTCTATCCGTTGGGCCATCGTGCGGCACGCCCTAGGATTCTTAAAGTGAGTTTGCAGGTTTCAGGAAAACTTTGATAAACATGTTTAGAGACAATTCAGTTTACGTGTTACAGATGTTCTGTATATCTGTTCTTTTTATTCTCCATTTCTGGGTTCATTTACATTGAAACATGACCCTTGTCCTCAACAGCCTGCCAGGACTGACATTAAGAGTAGGCAAAGTAGGTGGTTGCCTAGGAGGCCCATTGTAAGGAGTGCTGAAACTTTTTTTGTCTTTTTGTATGTGTTTCTGATCCAATTTTTATAAGCACTAAATGTGTTCTGTCCAGGCTTGGGGTGGGGTCCTCTTGACTGTCAAGACTGTGATCCAGTTAGATGGTCTGCATGACAGCTGCAGCAAGGGGAGTGGTGCCTAATCACATGCGGTGAGCCCCTGAGCAAGGCGCTTTCTCATCAGGTGAGTGGTGATGGTGTCACGCCTAATGCAGTTGTCTTTCAGGGCTATGTCAATGCTGCATGCATTGATAAGACAGCAAGTTCGACAACATGAAAGTGACAGCTGACCCTGACTCTTGTCCGTACCCTTCTCAGACTTCTTGACACCTTAATGGTCAACCTCAAGACAGCCAGCCAGCCACCAACACCAGGGCCAGGATTCACTAAAAAATGCAAAGTGCTGAGCTGACTAAGGATTAAGACTTAGTGACTAAGCACCTAGGAGTGGGACCACACCTGACATGACTCAGACATCACTGCACATCCCCTCCACCGGGAGACCCTAACAAGTGAAAAAAGCCCTTAGCCACACACCATGAAGCCCAGCACCCAGCTCCACTCTTGCTGCCCCCAGGTGCTCTGGATTAGCATACTTCTACTCCCTCGCCTCTCAGCCTTTTATATCTGAAATTCATTTTCTTCATCTCCCTTTTGATACTTACAAGATTTTCTACTTGACAATAATTGGTGTGATGTAACAGGAGGCTGACATCTTCTTCATACTTCATCTGCCCTTTGACCTCACTGACTGGAACATCACAGCTGGCCGAGAATAACCAATCGCCTGCTGCCCGATCGGTCACTTGTGATGTCATAATTGAGGAGGAATAGAGTTCAGTATATCACTCTCCAGGCAAAGCACTGCCCTTGACATCACACCTGATACAAGTAAAAAACCTTCTAAAGAGCAAATGGAAAAAGAAAAATATGTCAGAGAGAAAAAGTAGTAACTGACTACTTTTAAAAGGAAAAACATTTTCATGTGCTATATTTTTTGCTACTTAAGATATGGGAGTTACCTTATCACCCGCCATATCTTTCATTCATAATGTTACATTACTTTCTTCTCCTATGTGCCTTTAAGGCTCACACTGAACTCCCTAACCCCCCAAGTCAGGCTGGGCCAAACCTGATCCACTATATAAGAATGGACCACATGGTACCCCCCCACACATTTCTACTTCTCATGTACCAATTTCTCCTCTTCCACTTACTCCCTAATAACCGCTCCCCACCCAGACAAATCTGCCACCTGCAGTATGCAGTCAGCATGGAGATGAGCTGTTTTAGCCCTGAAAACTACATAAGGAATGTTGGGGCCAAAATTCAAGGTTTTTGTTTGGGGGGGGAGGACCTGATTGGATCCATCTCTCCAAACCTCCCCCAAACTCGAGTGGCCCAATCCGATTCCCAGCCCTACTGTACAATGAGCTGCTTTGAGTAATGTTACTGGGATGGTACCAAGTTATACAACCAGAACCAACATCAGGGCAACCTTTTCTTCAAAAACATGGCTCAGGGGGAGCCTTTCAGCCATGCAGATCTACTGCAAGTCTCTAGAGATCCATGCAACTGCTGAGGGGGGGGGTGGAGGTCTAGCGATGACAGACCTTTCGTTGTGTGCTTCTCTTGCACTGCATTCAGACTTCTGAGGTGGATGTAAGGATCACTGGGTCCTGCCTGTCAGCTGTAGCAGTGAACAGAAGTGTCATTTCATGGCTGGTTAGACACTGAATAGCAGCTCAGGATACAAGGTTTAAAAAAGCAATAAGAATCCCAAGGGGTGCAACAACTTTCTGTTTGTGCCATGAGACTCAAAACAGCATGGCAACCACCCCTTCCCCAGCACCAAATCACTCAGTATAAAGGATCCCATGTGACTCTCTGTCACGCAATCCTCAGTCCTGTCTATGCACTTTGTGCCCAGCAAACAAGAGAACAACAGAGCTGCAACACCAAAAGGGTTAGCTTAAACTAGAATGCACGCTAGAACTGTGACACAGTGTCTGCTCTATGATAGAATCCTGCAGTCACCCAAACTGAAATGTGCCAAAACATGTTCTCCACAGCAGCTCCACACAAACACAGTGACCCTTGTCACTCAAGCAGCTGCCAATACAACCCCCAGCCCCTTAGTTTGTTCCTAGGTGGCGTAGGGTGAGGAAAATGGTACCATTACTGTCAGCAGCATTTGGCTCTGTCATACCCCACTTTTCATTCCAAAGTCCATACAGCAGTTGATGACTCCCATGGAAAAGCCTCTTGCTGTTGTCACACATGGGATTCTCCACTCTGTGGGATGGTGGTGGTGGTGTGTGGGGGGGAGGTGCAGAATTAACCAGATATAAAGGTATGCGTTTGAAAAAGTAGGCACAAAAAATGCATTTATCATGGTGATTTAGCTAGTTGGGACCTCAGGGTCCCGCTGCCTTCATCAGGGATGCAGTAACCAGGCTGCAGTGGCTGTGGTTCCCTTTCCACAATCAACCTGTGGTGTAGTCACAGGTTGTAGACTCTTAGGTCTGTTTCAGAAGAAGTCTCTCAGTCCAAACTGAAGCGCACACTCAGGTGGCTTATCTGCACAGACTGTTCCTCTCCAAACAGATTGGGCTTCAGCATCTGCGTTTAGCAGTCGCCAAGCCCTTCCTTTGCACTGTCCAAGTACATGTCTGATGGACCTCCTACATGCTCAGACACTGACTCAAGCAGACTCTAGTGTGGACGCTGGCAGACTAACTGACTACTACTCAGTCTCTCTCTCTCTCTGTTTCTGTGCTCATGAATCCAGCCCTCCCATTGGTCACTCTCAGAGGGGAAGGGTTGTCTGCTGGTTAGTTGATGCCCATTTGGTTTCACAAAAACCTGGGTGAAACACGGTCTTCCAAGAGCCCACGATGCAGTGGGGGCTCACTGAACTCTGATTGGTGCAGATTCCACCTTTTGATCTCGAGTTCAGGATGAGGGGGGTCAGAGGTGACAAACATGGCTGCCTCCTACAGAGTAGAAAGCTCCTTACTGTCTAATGGTATCTATTTAATACAAGTCCAGGAAAGTTCCCATGTCCTAGTTGGGATCAACCTAGTGTCAGTCTCATCAGAAGCTGTTCCCAAGGTCACAGGTGCACACACCCAATTTCCCCTTCAGCTGCTATGGCTGTCTGCGGTGTGGAATTATTGGTTGAACATATGCTGTGGCCACAATGATGAAGGTCCGTGCTTCTAGGGGAGGAAGGATAGGGACTGGCCAGCTGTGGTTCAGAGAAGGGCTAACAAAAGTATACAGGGGCAATAAGGAAGGGCTTATGATAAGCGCTTGGGGGGCTCTCAATTTGTATATGCTGGAGGACAGGAGGAAGAGGGGGAGATATGACCGAAATGTTCAAGTATTGTACCTCCTTGGGATATACAAGGTGAATAGCAGTGAGTTGTTTACAGTGAGTAGTAACATGGGCACCGGGGGAAATTCCATGAATTTGGCAGTGGGTGGGGGTCAAAAAAGGATGTCAGAAAGTAAGTTTTTACAGAAATAGTGGTGGCAAGCAGGAATAAATATTCAAAGAGGTCATGTGCTCTGAGTCAGTGGGGAGGGGGGTCAAAAGGAGGAGGAACAGGCACATGGGAAAAAGGCTTATGAGGACACTTTTGGGGGCGAGGGTAAGAAATGAGGACTAGCAGGTGCACAGTCCCATAACTAGGCAATATTTGGCAGACTAGATGGGCAGATAGGCCTTTATCTGCTCACTTTTTCTATGTTTTCCTTGTTATCCGCTGGCTCTTATGCTAGGCCTACATAATCCAAGTCCTGGAATGGTGTCCAGATGAAAGGACACATGGCAGTGGCACATTCTGGCAGAGCACCAGTAAAGGTAAGGTCCTTACTGGGAGGGGGGCTACAAAGACAATTACAGGGTACCCTGCGTAGTAGAGTGGGAAACACCTTTAAATTAGTACATGTTTACAAAGCACCTTTTGTTTTAATTTACCTTTTACATCCCCATGCTGAACCTGCCCATCTACCATCCTTTGCATCACTCAGCCCTGTCACCCCTGACCAAGGTCATTACTTTTAACTCTGTGGCATGGCAGAGGGGCAGTGTCCCCTCCAGAATCACTAAGGTGGAGGGCAACAGTTGGCAGTGTAGGGACGAAGTTAGCAAGACTCACCTGGTCACATTCAAGGGCACTTTTCCTTGTTCTGCTTCCTAGCCCTTGGGGTGCAACATGATGGTGTCAGGTGTATGCACAAAACTGTTAGTTTGTGCACACTAGTCAAAACCCACCCCCCTCACAGATGATCGCAAATTACCAGTTAGCAATAGTCTTTGCTTTTTGTGCCCTGTTGTACTAAGAACAATGGGAATTGGAGGTCCTCTCCGCACTGTTGCTAAACACATTTTGACTGTGTAGACGTCACAATGCATATGGCCTGCAGGCAGAGCTGTGCACGATTTTCAAATTCCGCTTTTGCTGACATTCTGTAAAATTTGGAAATTTGGCCCAATTCCACAGAATACCTAAAGTAGAATTTCTTTTTATGTAAACCACAAAATAGTATTCATCAGTTTATGTAAACTGTGGATTAATTTTCTGCAGGATTATGTAATCCATTTCGTGATTTATATAGAACTGCTTTTTGGAAAGCCGCAACATTAAAAAATAAATTCCAAAATGCATTTCAGAAAATAAATTGCCATGCCTCATGAATTCCACTGTCAGAATTCCACATATCACACAGCCCTACCTGCAGGGCCATTCACAAATGTTAGTAATCTCCGCTGAGTTTAGCGACACCCCCTGCCCGTAGAACTAAAACGGGTAGGCAGCAGGGATTTTGTAAATGTTACTGCTGGAGTGAAAGTGGGGCTGGGAAAAAGTGTTTGAGGGTGGAAGAAAAGGCGTATTGTGCACACAATAAATTGAGGATCGGCAGAAGCAGAAGTGAGCCTTCAGGTATGGGGCATCAGGTGGGGTGGACACTTCCAGGCAGGACCCCTTTAACCGTGGCCTTTCAGCATGGCATATTGCTGGGATGTCATGGAGATGCACAGCAGCAGGTTAGCAGAGGCAGACTCCATTTACATCCACTTACATCTGACTATTTTACACTACAGCTTAGGAATAGAAGGGCCCCTCTCCCTGTGACCCCTTCCCTGTGACCTCTCCCCCTAAGACCCCAACCCCTGTGAACCCTCTCCTTGTGACTCTTCCCCCGGTGATGTCGCCCACTGTGACTCCTACTCCCCAAAACCCATCCTCCTGTGACTCCTCCCCTGTTACCACTCACCCTGTGACTATATAAATATCCTTTATGTATAGCCCTAAAGTGTGGCGGCACAAAGAGGCCCCTCCCCCACTGGCACTGCCACTGATTGTGACTGAGTATTGAACCCATAGTTTTTGTTCCTTTTCTTCTGCCACTGTGGTTTATGGGTACATTATATTTTGCATACAATACATATGTATGTAACTGTTTGTATTTTTGGGTCCCCCTTGAAAATGGCCGTTCAATGCCCTTGAGGCTACCTGACAAATAAATTTCAAATAAAACATTTTTAAAAAGTACATCTCAGGAACCACTGATTTACCTGAGATCAAAGTTCATCTGGACATTAATAGCTATGACTTACATAGAAACATAGACAATGATGGCAGAAAAAGACCAGAGGTCCATCCAGTCTGCTCAAGTTCCCTATAATCTCTGCAGCCTACTGTTCCTCCAGGGTACTAACCCTCCACATCCTCGCTCTACTCTTCTCCTTGGTCCTGTCACCCCCCAGTAACCACTACACCCTTCATTATGTTCCAGCCCTGCTTGCATCCCCTGACTTGATTCTGCTCCCACCACTTCAGCTGACAGACTGTTCCAAGGTTCCACCACCCTTTCCGTAAAGTAGTACTTCCTCATATCTCTCCTTAACCTACCTTCATTTAATTTCCATTCGTGTCCACATGACCACAAATTGGTAATCAAGCTAAATAGTTCCCTGCAGTTCACTTTGTTAATTCCTTTCAGGAACTTAAAGGTCTCTATCATATCTTCCCTCTCCCTTCCGTTCTCTGGTGAGTACATATTTAGTGCCTTGAGGCGTTCCTCATAGGATCTGCCCTGCTGGCCCTGAATCATTTTTGTTACTCTGCGCTGCACTGTTTCCAACCTATTCTTATCCTTTATGAGGTGAGGACTCCAGAACTGGGTGCAGTACTCTAGGTGAGGCCTCACCAGAGATCTATAGAGGGGAAGTATTACTTCTGCTTCTTGAGGTTATTTATTTATTTATTTGTATACAGTCTAGGAATTACAACCCTTTGAGTCAGGGACTCATTTACAAAGGCTCCACGTCATACATTTAGTGAGGACATATACAGAGTAATATACAGTACAGTAATAAGGACAGAGACAACAATAGGATAAACACGCACTGAGCATCACCCCAGGCGCAAGAGATCTACAGCTATTAGTTGCAGTTTTTTTTCTAGCAAAATAAACCTGAGCCATATAGAGTCATTTATGAGCAATCACAGTGACTGTTTAACAAAATATGGGTACGCGGCACTGGTTTAAACGGCCCTAGCCTTGGGATTGAGAGGGCAGTATCGGGGAAGGAGTTCATCCAGTGTGGTGCCATGTAGCAAAAGGATCTTTGGCTGGCAGTGGTCCTTGCAAAATGATGTGGAAGGTAGTTGTATTGGAGTGTCTTGTGTCCCTTGTTAGCAAGCACATTTGAAGGAGCGATAGACAGCCCGGGGGCTAGCCCTAGTTGCATTTTTTTTGCCAGTAGGCAGGTCTGATAGAAAAGTCGTCCCTGGAAATTTAGCCATGATGACTGTTGGTAGAGGTCACAGGTATGTGTGAGATGGTCACAGCCTGTGGCCAGCTGGCAGACTTTGTTTAGAGAGCGTTTTATGCTGGACAGGGCAGTGTTGGAGGCGGCGCCATATATGATTATGCCATAGTCTACTAGAGAAAGGATGGAGCTAGAGATGGCTAAGCAGAGGGCATCAGGAGGGAGATAGAGCCTATATTTGTACAGGAGGCTGATTCTAGTGTTTATAGCAGATCAAGTCAGTGCTATATGCTCATGGAAAGTGAGGGACAAGTCTAGAGTGACTCCTAGGTATTTAAAATTGGAAACTGCATCCAACATGGCACCCTGTGAGTTTAGTATGGCTAATTTGGCCATGCTGTTTTTATGTTGAGGGTGAGCAAATAGCATGACCTTTGTTTTTTTGTAGTTGAGGACAAGTCTGTGGGAGGTGAACCATGATTCTATCTCTGTGAAGGAGCCCTGTAAGGATTTTTGAAGCTGGGTGGGCTCTGGGTGCTGGCTGAATATCACAGCATCATCTGCATAAAGAAGCAGGCACTCAGTGGAGGACAGAGGGAGGGAGTTTAAGTAGAGGGAGAAAATAAGAGGGTCAAGGATGGACCCTTGTGGGACACCTGATCAGACCGGGAGGCTGGCAGAAAGGGTGCTATATATTTTTACTTGCTGGGTGCGGCCATAGAGGTAGTCGGAGAACCAGGCTGCAATTCTTGGGAAACACCAACAGAGGGGATGGAGTTTATTAGCATGCTGTGGTTGACAGTATCAAAGGCCTTGGACAGATCAATGTAGACAGATCCGGCCAGGGTACCCTGGTCGAGTGCTTCATGGATGAAGGAGGTAAACTCGAGCAGGGCAGTGGTGGAATTGTGCCCTTTCCTGAAACCATGCTGCTGTTACTAGCATCTTTGCTATGGGGACTTATATATGCATAAATTGTGGTTTCTGATTAGTGTTTTAGTCTTTGGGTTATATCACAAGAACCACTTATGCAACTGTGATCAGACTGGGTATAAATATTCCTTAGTACTAACATTATGCTACTAATTATCATGGCCAGGGAGAAAAACCTCCATAGAAAAACAGTTGGACAGTATAAATAGGTTTTTAACTTACTTTTAAATACCTCAATGGCCCATCATGACCAGATGTCACGAGGGAGTCGGTTCCAAAGGTGAGGGCCATTGGTCCATAAGGCGACAAAAGTGGCTGGTCTGATGGCAGGCACAGCATGGAGAAATTCATCAGAAGATTAAAGTCGACATGCAGTTACGAGGTTGTGATGTACCTCACACAAACACAAAAGGGGCGAGACCATGACTGCATTTGAAAAGCAACAAAATAATTTAGCAATTTATACATTGCTTAATCAGAAGCCAATGGGGTTTAGGCAGGAAAGGGGAAACGGCAGATTTTCTGAAGCTTTTAAGTTGATTGCCTGCAGTATTTTGGATGAGCTGAAGGGGGTGTAAAAGATCTGGATGGGAGGCTGGACAGGAGGGAATTGGAGTAGCTGGTTGCGAGTAAAAACAAAGCTGTGGTCAAGATAAGGATAGAAGAGTGTAGTGAATCAGGCTAGGACGTATCCTGACGACAATGCACAGGTAGTAAAATGGTGATATGATACAGCTGTTGATATGGGGCTTCTGTTGTAGCACCTGGTCAAAGAGGACCCCAAGGTTGCATACAGCTGTGGTGGGATAGAAAGCAGAGGAGCCAAGGAGTAGGCAATGAGCAGAAAGGGTGAATGACTTGATCTTCACTCTTGTATTGCAAATCAGCAGTCCAGTCTTGTCACTGTTCAGACAGCGCAAGATTGTAGACATCCACTGTAGAAAGTATGCCTTTGTTCCAAGAACAGTGAGACTGTGGAATGTGTCACCAGAAGAATTGTTTACTCAAAGACTCTTCTGGGTTTTAAAAATAAATTGGGCAAATTTGTAAGTGATGGCGGCCTCACTGGCTGCTTCCACGGAGAAGTTGGGGACAGTCTTTAATGGGCATCAAGCCTTCTACTGTCCTGTAACCCTAGTATGAACCCCTAGTATGAGTCCACACCTGGATATCAGCCAAACAGTGAGACATCCAGGTAAGAATCAACTGTAGAGAACTGGTGACAGGACCGTATACCTGAGTGTCACTGGCCTAGATGTGGTGACAGGAGCATAGACCTGAGGGTCACTGGCCTAGCTGTGGTGACAGGGGCATACCCTGAGGGTCACTGACCTAGGTGTCATGACAGGAGCATAGACCTGAGTGTCACTGGCCTTGCTGTGGTGACAGGGGCATACTCTGAGGGTCACTGACCTAGCTGTGGTGACAGGGGCATACCCTGAGGGTCACTGACCTAGCTGTGGTGCAACAGTCTATGAACTATTATAATGTTGGTCAGGGATGCCATACAATGTACAAATAAAAATGACCAAGGGCAGAACCTCATTGTATGCCAGCTGTCACTGGCTTGTGTGAAGATGTGGGAAGGATGAAGCTAACAGTTTGTGATTGGTCAGTAAGGTGAGAGTAAAGCCAGTGTTAGCCAGTGCTGTTTAGGCCAAAAATGGACTTCTGACATGTGAGCAGAGTATCATTGTTTACTGCAGCAAATGCACAGGAGAGGCCTAGCGTGAACAACTCTGCGGAGATGCCATTGTCAACAAGTGGTAATATGTCATTTGAGACTCGTAAGAGTTCTGTCTGTTCTATGTGTGCTGCAGAAGCCACACTGGAATCAGGGGAAGAGTCCATTAGGAAAGGAAAGCGGAAATTGTTTAACCAGGAAAGGCACACTAAGCCAGAGCTTGTTTCCAAAGTGCGAACTGGAAGCACAAGGAAGTTAAGTGACTTGCTCAGGGTCACACAGTATGGAAGTGGGGGCTGATGGGATTTAAACTCAGATCTCCAGGTTTGCAACTCAGTGCCTTAATCACTATGCCATACTGCCATTAGAGGGGAGATATGTTTATTAGTTGTTTTGCCGCTACTTGGAGAGAAAGATCAGTTGAACAATGGATTCAATAGATGGTAGGAATCGGTATGCTCAAAGTAGATTTCTTTAACATGAGTAGAACAATCACCACATTGAAAGAGATGGGAAAAATACCAAAGGGCAAAGAGAAGTTGATAAGGATGGTGATGAGAAGGACATCCTGACTGCACTGCAGTATTACGTTATACTGCCGTGCAGGGATGTGGGTTTAGGGGCAAACTTGAGTTGAGACATTGGGAGGCAGGCCAGGCTGTGGCAACTGCTGCGTGGCAGTGTGCCTTGGTCAGGGAGCATTGGTGGTGGGTTCTGGTGCTACAGTGACTCTAAGGCTTCGCCAAGGAGCTTGCTCATGCTGCAGGGTCCGATTTGTGACTGCAAAGCCAATTGGATGGCTGTGTTCACTTCGGAGGAGGTGGGAGGGACCAAAAAGGGGCAGAAAAACAAACTCATCTAATTAAATGATGTTCTGAGCCTCTGGGATGCCCCGGGTACTAGTGCCTGCCTGTATTAGCTCCTAGTCTACATGGTAGACTGCCTTGGAGGGGAGGACCAGCCTTCTCCCAGAGTCGCTGCCATGAATGGAAAGCTGTGGGAGTAATCAGTGAGTTATCAGGGCCTGGGGGTGTTGGAGGATGCAGCCAGAACAGGGTATATTCTACTCAAACTCCAGTCGTATGCCTGCATGTTCCAGTGGAGGGGGTGGTACAGGTCCATGGGGTGGCTAACCCCAGCTACATCAATAATCCACAGCAAAGGACTGCAGGTGTGTTAGAGGACAGCTGCAAAAGATGTTACCATAAACCCATTGCAAATAGTGCAATAAACAGTACCTGCATATGCCAGCACAGGAATCCCTGATCTGCCCCAGAGCTTCGACCAAGTGTTCTTCATCAAGGGGTGGAGTGGACTGCCTTGGAGGGGAGGACAGCATTACCCCTGCGCTGCTGCCATGGGGGGAAGCCGTGTGGGTAGTCAGTGGATTATTGGGATCTGGGGGGTTGGAGTATGCAGGCCAGAACAGGGTTTGTCCCTGGAATGATGGGAGTGTCTGGGGATGAAAATATGTATTGATGAATAGGGCCAGAATATGAAGGAAGTATTCGATCAGCCAGGTAAGTGCAGAATGCAGGATCATGGAGTGCTAGAGTTTCTGTTAGGAGATTAAAAGCCAAAAAGGTTGAAGGACAGATACTTAAGAATTGGGGATAGTAGTGTTGAGAGATTTATTTTATTTATTTAGTTTTTGTTCACCGGGTAGGTGCACTAACCATAGCAATGACTATTTTCAGGCACGACCCAGGAGGGTACAGTACAACAATACAGGGAAACATTTCAATACAAGTACAAAAATAGTTGACAATAGTATACAAAGCAAATGTAATACCAGTGTAGAGAAAAAATAAATAAAGATAAGAGAGGAACAGTTTACTTGACGGCATTATGCCAACCACAATTTGCGGTCAACATAAAGCCATCATTGTAATGCCAGTCGACAAAATGTTTGTCAAACCGGCATCGTAGCTCCCAAATTTATCATGATATCATAGAAATCTGGTGGCAGAAAAGGACCCTCTAGCCCACTGAGTCTACTCCTCCTCCCCTTACTCATCACCTCTGTCACGGGGCCTCCCCTTCCCCCCACTAGCCAGTCCTTTATGTCTGTCCCATACCCTCTTGAATCCCTCCACCACTTCAGCTCCCATCACTTCCTCTGGTAGTTTATTCCAGGCCTCCAGCACCCTCTCCATGAAGTAATGCCCCCTCACATTGCCTCTAAATCTTCCTCCTTCTAATCTTAGACTATTCTCTCTAGTTTTAACCCCAACCTTCTTTTTAAGTAAGCCAAAGGAAAGAACTACTAGGGACTCTGTGTGACAAAAAGAGGGCAAATACAAACAGTCTCAGGGGGAGTCTGTGGGGGTTCGAACCAAGAGCTGCATTTCAGTGGAAAGACACAATAATAGGGTGTATATGGCCCCTGAAGCCTATACATGCCTGTGGCTTCCTGGTTCATTGTGCAGTGGCCGAGAGGGTTCTATCCCAGGAACACAGACTCAAGACTGTATTTGTACCACCTCGCATGGAGAGAGGGCGCCCTGGGATCCTCTGGTGTACATTCAGTTGTGAGACAGCAAGCGTGCTAAAAAGACAGAGGAAGGGTATCCCGGACCCCCCCACTGTCACAAGAGGGATTTGCTGTGACGCAGAGAATCCCACCCCATGGGAGTGGGCTTGTGACAGATTTGGTACAGTAGATATATTAGATACAGTAAATAGCAGCAGTTAAAAATAAAAGCAAATCTGTTGCATACAGGAAAACACAGTCAGGGCTAGTGATGTTCACAGCAAGGAGTATCACAGTTTTATTGATTACACAAGTGGGGGGGGCAACAAGAGAGCGCAATTTCAACTGGATGGTTTGGATACTAGATGGAGTCAACTTTCCCAACTTGCAGTCAGAAAGGGTGTGGCAGTCTGAAGAAGTGAGTGTAGACAGAGACAAGTAAAGCACTGTGAGGTTTGGTATGGGAGTTCATGGGAAGTAAGAGTTGCTTGGGGTTGGATTTATGAGCATCGATTGGGGCCTTTTAATAATTCAGTTTAACTTTGTATAACAGTTTATAGTATAGTTTTGACTGTTCATAGGTGTCCAGCTCAATGAAGGTACAGTATTGGAGTCAGTGGTCTCTTTCCTTAAGATTACTGATGAAAACAAATCGCACATTATTAAGGAATTATTTTTTTTGTCCCAGCCCCTTCCTCCATAGGGGGTCAGCCCCTGTCCCACACACTGATCCCCCATGCCCAAGCTAACCCCCCCTGTGCAGGGCCACCGGATGGATACCCCCTTCCCACGGAAAATGATCTCAGGCTCTGGGACCTCCCCCCTCCCAGTGGACAAGGATCACAGCAGGAGTGGCAGCTGGCAGGGCATCAAGGACAGGGGACAGATTTTTTTTTTGTAGCTGCTGTGGAGATCCCTTCAGGTGTGCATGTGCAACGATGGCCAGCATCTGCCCCCCCATACATGAGGCGTCGGCAGCGGTGGTACCTCTAGCCTCCGCCAGAGGACCACAGAGCACAGGTCACTCTTCTCGCCCCCCCCCCCGAGAAGGAGAGTAGTCCCTGGGACATTCAGTCCTTTTCCCCATGGCCAGCCCTCCGACTCCCAAGTCTGTCTCCGAACCCAGGATGTCGGTGCCATGAGTGGACGCCATGCCGCTGCGCCAGCATGCCAGCTTGATTATTAAGGAATTTTAAAGAATATAAATAGTCTAGCCTGGATACTGCACTTTAGTGCTTTCCATTAGTAATATTTATACTTGTGAATTTTAGCATGTGTATATTTTGTAATTTGAATTGCATTATACTCATGAATGAACAATCTTATATTGTAAGGGCAAAAATTGTCATTTTGTGAAGAACTGAACTGAGATAACTGCTCAAAGCACATTTCTTGAAAAATGGATAGGCCTTGTTTCTGCCATTTTCACTCCATTCTCTACAATTCCTTGTCTCATGCAGCAGGCAGGAGGCAAGAGGGAAACCAAGGGTCAAGTCAAGTGGTGATTAGTTGCTAATCAAAATGTACGCAGTCTGGCTTTTGATTTAACTAAGTGGTGGGCGGACTGAGCTGGTAAGACTCAGTTTCAACAATACCTGACAAAAGACCAAGGATACTTAATAAAATCAACAGAAAGAAGGTGCAATATAGCTGATTGCTGGCTCATTGGGTAGCACGTTGTACTCCAGTTCCACTAACCTGGGTTGGGGAGGGGACACAGGTGGTGGAACAGGCAGCCAGGGTGACTGTAGTGGGGTGGACAGCTTGGGGAGGGAGGGCATAAGGTTCTACCACCACAGTGAGCTGGAAAGTTAGCTTCCTCATTGGGGATGCTGGGTGCATGTAAGGCCACCTGGGAGAAAAAACTGGAGAAACTATGTACACTGAGCCACCTAAATGACAGGCACTGGGACTACTGGGCACTGCCCCATGTGGTTCTCAGTTGGCTCCAACAATGGTGGGAGTGGTGGACAGGGTTGGGAGGTTGCCAGCATCAGACCTGACAATAGGAGCAGGCAGCAGCTCTGAAATCAAACAGCTTGATGAAAAAAAAAAAAAGACAGAGAAGGTAAAATATAAAGGGAGGCAGTATAGCCTGGTGATTACAGCATAAAGCTATCCAGCTGAAGACTCAGTAAGCCTGTGTTTGAATCCCACAACTGTCAGTTGTATACCATACTGTGTGACCTTAAGCAAGTCACTTAATCCACCTGTGTTTAATTTTCTTACAGTTTGCACTTAGAAACGCGCCTTGGCTCACTTTCTAGTTAACAATTCTTAAAAAAATATATATATATATATATACACACACACACACACATATATTATTTGAAAAAACTATGTTAATGCATCAGTTAGGGTTGATATCAAACCATAAAAAGGATAGAAATATGATGTTAGGGTTTCCAACCCTAACACTCCACCCCCAACCTGCACACACACCAACAGGCATTGGGATGTGCCTTGGGGTCATCAGCACTAACACTCACCCCATTCCATAACTAAATAAGCTGAGATGGGTAAAGCATAGGAGAATGGGGTGAGCGTTAGGGCTGATGACCCCAAGGCACACCCATGATGCCTATTGGTATGTGCAAGTTTGGGGTGGGGTGTTAGGGTTGGAAACCCTAATGTCATATTTCCTTCCTTTTCATGGTTTATGATCAACACTAACTGATGCATTAACATAGCTTTTGCAAAGAATTTCCTTACTGTTTGAGATAGTGTAATCATAGCCTTATTTGCCTGTGGGAGCACAGGGCCCACTCCCATCCCTCCATAGATGTGTATATGTATGTTGCTGTTGAAGGGCCCCGTACTTCCATTTATAGGACAACAGGGACCAAATTGCCAGCACAGCCATCTTATTACCCCACTTTATGTACTTGGTAAAGAAAATTTTTGAATTCCCGTCAAAATGTAATTCTGCGCAACTGCAACACCATTCCGCACAACGTGTGTGAAAGCACATTTGACTAGGATTTGAAAAATGACAGCTAAGATATAGATAAGGTGGGGTAATAAGAAGTCTATGTTGAGAAATTGGGGTCAAAGTCTTTTAAATCTCCAAAGTTACGAGCATTCGTAGCGAAATTGAAACAAATGGTCATGACTTTGCCACTGTTTTATATTTTGACTCCAAATTTCCAACATAGCCTTCTTATGACCCCACCTCATGAACAATATGACTGTCATTACACAAATCCTGCCAGAAAGGTGAATTTGTCAAGCGACCATGAAATCACCTTTTGGGCAGGAGTTGCATAATGACACTTCCATTGTTCATGAGGAGGGGCCTCAAAAAGGGTATGTTGACAATTTGGTGTCAAAATGTACAAAAATGGCAAAGTTATGCACCAAAGTTGAAAATCCCATTGAAATATATTGATTTCCCATACGAAAAACAAGATTTTTTTTGTATGACTCTGATACGAAAAAGAATTTCAGTGTTAAAAAAAACACATGTAATGGCATTTCTTGAGCAGTAAAGTGCAGAATGCAGTTAAGGGGGTACCGATAAGCAAGCTACATGTGTTGATTCCTCCCCAGAATATCATTTTGGGGAGTTTCCAAATTTGAATTTCTCAGGCAAAACTGAAAACAAGATGGTGGCCATATGAAAAAGAATTTTCCTCAAATGAAAAAGGATGATGTCATATGAAAAAATAATTATTTTTCATTTCATACAGCTATCTTTTAGTGCTTACTGAGCATGCTCAGAAAGGATTTTTTCAATTTTTTTAAATGCAATACTTAAAAATAGCTTATTATTTTTTCACTAGACTAGCAAAAGACTCATCTGTGGGCTAGTCCCTTTCTGCCGTGAACATTTCAGACCAAGATTCCAAACCATCTGGGCTGTAGGCAAGTTCAAAGAAAAATCCCAGCAATGAGTGAAAAAGTACCTTTTTTGCCTTTCTGGAACTCAGAAACCACACATCCAACTGGAACGTAACTTGCCACATCCAGAGATCTGCCTTGAGCAACAGTGCTTGCAAATTTGCATGCAAATCCTTTGAATGGTTGCAAGGTTATTAAAGTGCAAAATTTTCAGTTTAACATTAACGTGCCTACTCAACCCTAACCATAAGAGTACGACAGCGCCCCTATAATTTTATATATATATATATATATATTTTTTTTATGACAAAAAACTCCATTTAATGCATCAGTTAGGGTTGTTCCACAGTGACAAAAGTGAGGAAATTCAATGTTAGGGTCCCCACCCTCCTTGCACCCCGCCCCCACCAACAAGCACTGGGATGTGCATTGGGGTCATCGGTCTTAACTCTCACCCCATCTCATGTGTAAATGAGCTGGTGGTGCAGTATAGAGAATGGGTGAGAGTTAGACCGATGACCCCAACGCACACCCTAATGCCTGTTGGTGGGGTGGGTGGGTGGGTGCAAGGGGGGTGGGAACCTTAACATCGAATTTCCTCACTTTTGTCGCTGTGGAATAACCCTAACTGATGCATTAAATGGATTTTTTTGCCATGAATTTCCCTTCTTTTTGAGAATGTGCACTATAAATAGTGAAGTAACGGCAACGCAAACGTTAATGCACATGGTGACGCAAACGTAAATGATAACGCAAACGGTAATAGAAATGCAAGCGCAAATGTTAATGAAAACAGAAATGCAAATGCAAGTGCATACGGAAACACAAACCGTAATGCACCATGGTCATGGTAATGCAATTGGAAACGCAGACACGGTAACAGCAACGATGACGCCAAAGGAAACACAAACAGAAATGGAAACGCAAATGGAAATGCGTATGCAAATGCAAACAGAAATGCACACGACGATGCAAAAGGAAACGCAAACAAAAACAGTAATGGAAACGCAAATGTTAACAGTAACGCAAACACAAGCAAAAACGCAAAGGGTAATGCACACGGTGGCGTAGACAGGAACGCTAACACAAACGATAACGGAAATGCAAGTGGAAATGCTAACTGTAACAGTAATGAAAATGCACAGCCTTTTTTCCCCCAAAAGCTGCACAGAGAAACACAGTGATACAAAGAATGTATGCATAAAAATGGGCCTCGGTGCAGAAAATGAACACTAGGAATACTAAATTGCTTATATCTTAGGAACCGTATGACATAGAAAAAAAATAAAAATTTCATATAATTTATAACTTTCCTGGCTAGTTTTGCACTTGGCTAAGCATTTTTCTGACGAAAATCTGTATCTCAAAACATTTCCAAGATACGGGCCCCGAAAGGTGCGGCGGAAGCCTTAATGTTATCCTATGGGAAATATTGTCAACTTTGGTGTACTGTGACTTTGCAGCCCTGTAATAGTTTGTCACCAAACAATGAAAAGGCACATCTGTGGGCTCTTGGCTGTCTTCCCTCCAAATTTCAGCCCAAAAGACCAAACCATTCTTTTGCAATAGGGTGGCAAATATTTTCTATTCTTTTGGGCATAGTGTCGCAAAGCAGTGTCGCAAATCATGACATTTTTGCAAAAAAAATCACGAAAGTGTCACAAGTGCAACACTACTTTGCGACACTACAGTTTACAAAAAATTAAAAAACATATTTCTGGGGTGTTCAACCCCCCAAAAAAGACATGGCTAGCATCCTCAGGGCTCGACTAGGTGAACACAAAAAGAATTATATCCCTAGAGGGTCCCAATTTTAAATGCCAAGCATTTCTGTGACCAGTAACTGAAAAAAAATGGATGACTCATGACACTACAGGGGTAATTTTCGACACTAAAAGCTGCATTTGCGACACTGTCGAACTTTTTGTTAACTTTTCCCATTGACTATAATGGGAAACTTGTTTTTTTGAATAACATTTGAACCGTTTAATATTTTTTCACGAAATCTTCGAAAGACACATTAGGGACCCTGGCTGCATATTCCCTGAAGTTTCCGGACTGGTCGCACAAACTGTGCGACCTGTAGGCGCGAGCAGAGAATGCGCAAAAAAGTGTAAATACAACTTTTTATTGCGTTTTAGAGCTCCACAACCGTATATCCGACTGTTACAAAACTTGGTAGATCCAGAGATTTATGATTCTGCTCTGTGCTTGCCAAATTTCAGGCAAAGCTGTCAATCAGTGGCAAAGTTATTAAGCTGCAAAATTTCACACTTTAACCTTAAATGGTGTACTCAACCCTAACTATAGTGGCACTACTGTGCCACTAATATATATATATATTAGACTGCAGGTAAGACCCCCACCTAGACTACTGAGTTCAGTTCTGGAGGCCACATCTCCAGAAGGACACAGAGTAGAGTCAGTCCAGAGGAGGGCAGCTAAAATGGGGCAGGATCTGCATCAGAAGCCCTACGAGGAGAGACCTAAGGACCTCAATATGTACACCCTAAATACAGGAAAGGGAGAGGGATATGATAGAGACCTTTAAATACTGCACGGTGGTAAATAAGGTACAAGAAGGAAGTATTTTTCAGCAAAAAGGTGCTCAAGAATGAGGGGATATGATATGAAGCTAGAGGGGTGTAAATTCAGGAGCAATGGGAGGAAGTATTTTCTCACAGAAAGAGTGGTGGACTCCTTGAACCACCTTCGAGTGGAGGTGGTGGGGCAAAAACAGTGGTGGAATTCAAGAATGCATGGGACAAGCATTAAGGGAAAGGGGTGGGGTGGGAGAATGGGCTGGAGCTCAACTAGGATTTGCGGTGATACTGTAGACAGGGAAAAATGGGCAGACTAGCTGGGCAAAGCAGTCCTTTTCTGCCAGCAAATTTTATGTCTAACTGTGTCCAAATGTCTGCTGCAATTTCCCACAGCTGGGCCAGACATGATGGTGCTTGTCTCAAAAACATGAAGCATGTGTTAGTTTTTTTTTTATGCAACCTGACATAAATCATGAAAACTGGCATGAAAATCCTGGGTGTACTGAAAGGTGCTTAAGGGACTTGCCCAAGGTCATACAGTGAGTATTTAGATGTAGTGGGATTTGAACCTGTGATCCACCAGTTTCCAGTCCGGTGCTCAAACCATTAGACCACACTGCTTCGCATTACTGTAGGCCCCACACATTTTGGTATTGGATCCAAAGACTCCTAAAGACATTCTCAGGACAGCGTATGGAAACGAAGACCATTCAACTACTCCCTGAAGAACGTGGGCAACCCATTTAAAACCCAGCTTTGAATACACCACTTTCTTCCTTTCATGATCATCATAACCCTCCATTGTAAACATCTGGCTGGCTGTGTGGGGTCTGAGACAGATGGCTTTAAAAATCGAATGACTCCTAATTAGGATGAAACACACATTTGTAGTTTTCTGTTTCCAGCCTTTGCAGATTGTTTGTGAGACATTTGGTGCCTCACAGGTCTGTTTAAAGCATAGCAAAGCACCGCGTGGGAATTGTGCCTCAGTGTAGTGGTATGTGCTCACCTCAAATGAGTGGCCAGCTCCAGCTTACAACAAACGGCACAGTGAGGGGGCACTCCGAGCCAGAAAGAATGCTGAACACCAACAATGCAGGAATCAAATAAAGGCAGATTTTTTTGACAGTCATATTTTGAAAACAACAAAGTGCAAGTGCAGTACAGCACGTCATTGAATGACTTTTCAGCAGCTCGTGCAGTACAGCACGTCATCGAACGACTTTTCAGCAGCTCGTGCAGTACAGTATGACATCAAACAACTTTTGAGCAACTTGTGCAGTGCAGCACATCATCAAACAACTTTTGAGCAACTCGTGCAGTGCAGCACATCATCAAACAACTTTTGAGCAACTTGTGCAGTGCAGCACATCATCAAACAACTTTTGAGTAGCTCATGCAGTAATGCATATGTCATCAGACAACTTGTTTGCAGCTTGTGCAATACTGTGCATGTCATCAAACAACCTGTGAGACACACCACGCGACTGCACTCTTTCTCATTTATTGTACTCCTGCATTATGGGCCTCATATTCAAAAGTTCTATGCTGCATCGTGCAAGTGTCAGCACAAAATAATGGTATATTCAGAAGATGCACCATGAGATGCGGTCGTGCATGTCCGGCTGGATATCCCAAACATGCATGATTGCACAGTGGGAGATGCATGGTGCGACAGGTGACCTGAGCCCTATGCTGAGCACAGGGAAATGCGCGATAGATGGCCACATGCATGGTGTGCAAAATTGCAATATTCAGCTGGGATATGCAAATGGCCTCATTGCACATTCTGAGCCCATTCCTCACATATGCAGCTCATTACTAGAATGTATTCAGGCCATTTGCATACCCCAAGCATATGCAGTTCCAGCTTTGCAGGGCTGCCCCACCACCCCACAAAGGTGAACAGGAGGTACTGCAACCTAGCAGGCTGGAGTGATGGAATGTTTGTTTGTGGGTGGGTGGACTGCATTAGCCTGGGTACATGCTATTACCCATAGCCATGTACAGGGTCAGATGGGGGTAGAGGGGGCCCACCTGGACAATGGCTAAAGGGGCCTAACTGGACAAGCAACATGGGAGGGCACAGGGTGACACAGTCTGATTGGTATACCACATGCATGTGATATACCAGCTCCATATGCAGCGTACAGTCACCTGCAGTGCCCCCCCCGTATGAGAGGAGCATGGTGATAGCTGCAAGGAATGGCAGTGTGTGGAGGGTGACCAAGTACCCGAGTGTGTGGGTCCCATCTGTGTGAACCTATGGTGTACCACCGTGGGTGTGTGCCTGTGCCAGGCTGCCACTTGTACCACCTGACTACCTGGGCACCATTGCACCAGACATCACCCAGGGTGCATGCCACCACTGGGAGGTACCCTGCAGGCCACATGGGAGCAGGCCATGGCTCCTGGTACATGTGCTGCAGTGTGGCCATCTGCCCTGCTGGTGTGCTAGGGGGACACTTGATAGCACTGGTATATGGCAGCTGGATGTCTACATCTTGGGTGCAGTGTGGCGGCTGGCTCTCTGGGTGGTGCCCATGGTGTGCCAGCACCTGTGGCTTTGGGTACTTCTGTCCTGGCATGACTGCTGTGTGTGGGTGCCTGAAGCACGCCCTGATGCACCTCCAAGGGCTGTCTCAGGATGGCCCATCTGCAGTTCCGTGTCCTTCCTGTGGGTGGTTAGCTGATTTAGGCCATCCTTTTGTCTGCCTAACTTTGCGCAGTACACTTCTGGGATACACGGCAGATGCACCGCACATTTTGGCTGAATATACAGATGTACAGCATATTCATGTACGCCCCCTTTTTTTACACTGCATACATTATTTCAGCACAATCATGGATTCGGCAATGTGCTATACATCTCTTCCTTTCAAATATTGCGCTTCTGCACATTTTCTGAGATGCGCCATGCATCTCCATTTTGGGCAGCGCATCTCCTTTGAATATGTGGGCCTGTAGGTCTAGTGTTCTTTCTGGCTTGGTGGGCCCCTCACTTTGTTGTCAGTTTCCACTAAAAACTTAGCCAGCTGAAATGTGTCATGGAGATTTGCATATATTACCCATGACACCTTTCATTAAATGGCTATGTGTTATTTGGTCTCTCTTTAAGATGTGACAATGTCACCAGTGTGATTTTAGTGTAACCCTGGTTTCAGCTTTTGCACGAAGGTTCTTGTCTTTTACATTATGCTCTTCTTTTAGGCTCACCATGACCCAAATCATTGCCAACATTTGGCTGGCAGAGTCAGTGTCTGCGGGGGTAAGGCAAATGACTAAAACACACGGATGAGCTTTTAAGCAACAATGCAATGAAAAATGTTTTATTTTTAAAAAAGCTAGACTTCAGCTACGTTTGATAAAAAATAATAGCACACATGTCTATTCTGTTTTTCCTGTTGATTCCTGTATTGTGTATCACTTATTTTAATTATTTTCTCAATCCTAACCCTTGTCAGGTATACAGTGTTCTAAGCTAAATGTGCTGGCCATTTTTTTTCTTAACAAAGAAATAAATTAAAACAGTTATACAAAACTTAAATTTTGTTGGAACTAGAAAATGTTACCACAAAAAAAAAAAAACAACAAAAAAACTGGAAAATGCCTGGAAACTTTTAGAGTGAAAAAAAGGCAAGGCCAAGTTTTTTGCCAAAATTCAATGCACTGCTGATTTTAGGATGATACTTATATCTGTGGTTTGCTGTTCTCTGCCTTTGCAGATTGTCTTTGAGACCATTTGGTGCTCAACAGCTCTGCTGAAAGCATAGTCAGCCAAGGTTCTTTCGTGGTGGTATGCATTTATCACCCATGTTGTCTCCCATAAGGGTATGTGCAATTTTGTTTTTCTGTACATAAATTTTGTTTAAAATGCTTTTTGATTTTTTTTTTACTACTGGGCAGTAGGGGGAAAGGTAAAAATATTAGAGAGCTGGTGACACGTTCAGGAGAACAAAACCCAATATTTAGACACAGTCCAGCTTGTATTTCCCATTAGCACTGTATTCCTCCAACCCATTATTTATTATGGAGGTCATTCGTATGAAAACGGGATCTTTGCTCCTGAAGAGTTTGTCTATTCTTGCTGCTTTCTCCCTACCTAAAGTCACAGAGCACTGCTTGTGGTGTCACAGTTACTCACATGGTAACAGATTACGATGTCACAACACAGGATTGTGACTTGAAGTAGGGAGTAAGCTAAAGAGGCAGATGGACTCTAAAGGAACTCTGAGGGATACTGATCATATATTCATGCAAATTCCCTTAGTAATAATATTGGGGAGAAGAAATGTATAAAATATAAATGGAATGCAGGCAGAATTGTACCTAATTATTATGCTTTTTATGTTTGCTTGCACGCATGTGCAAGAGACATAAAGCCATCATCCGAGTTTTCCAGAGGTGTGTCAGCCTCTTCCAATTCAGTCAGTGTGTTTGCAGGCATGGTCGCAGTGCGCCAATCACTGCTCCAGCTGTCTATGACAGCAGTTGAAAATGCAGTGGCATACAGTTGAAAGGGAGAGCTCCGCTTCAGTGAGCAGAGCTCCCCCCTCAACATGCACGCATGCATATTGCATGCTGGACGCACTCCCCTCCAGGCACATACTGTCTTAGCTGACAGGGTGGCCAATGCCCCGCTGGCTCCACGCGCCCCAAAAAGGCGCCTGTGCGGCACACGCCCATATGGCTGACGGGTGCCCAACCCCGCCTGCTCCAGCCCTCCCAAACAGTTTTCCAGCTGCCACACTGGGAGCCCACCCCAGCATGGCAAACGTCCCCACGTCGTCTTAATAGTAAAAACAAACAAAAATGTAAATTAAAAACGGTCCTCGCAGTCTCCTGCCCCCACCCTCACCCACCATCGCGCGCACCCTTGCCTCCCAATATCCCCTCAATTTATACTTACCTCCGGAGTCCGTGCGACGATCTTCGCTGGACCGGGAACACGCCTGCACTCTTCAAAGTCACCGCTAACTGAGGAAATGCCGGTAAGCTGTATGGATGTAATAGACAGGTTTTTTTCAACTTTGCGGCATATCTCAGGCATTTTTGGAATTTTTGCATCAAATTTTCAATATGGGGTTTTAGGACCCCACTTCTCATGAATACTGTCACTGTCATGGCGTTAACCGGGTCGAAGGGTGATTTCGCAGTCATCATGGAAATCACCTTCGACCAATAACAAAACGACACTGCTACTGTTCATAAGGTGGGCTCTCAAAAGCCTATTTTGAAAAATTGGAGAAAATCCTAAAAATGACTTGTTTCCAGCATCGCTGATGCAGTTCCTATGCACGCTCTTAAGTTCGCGAATTTTCAATATTTTCACTCCAGATTTTCAACATTGCCATTTTACCACACCTCCTTATGAGCAGTATAGCTGTCATTTTTCACATCTCACCCAAACGTGTTTCCACCCATGTAGCACACAATGGCGCAGTCGGTGTGTGAAATCAATGTATGGGACACATTAAGAAAATCACAGTGACACTGGTCATGAGCAGAGGTGTTAACATGGCTATGTTGAAAATTTGGTGAAAAAATTCACAAAAATGACTGTTTTAGGAACGCACGTTGCGCAGTTCCTACGCACGCTGGCAAGTTTGCGAATTTGTAATATTTGCACACCAGATTTTCAACAATGCCATTGTACCACACTTCCTTATGAGCAGTACAGCTACCAGTTTTCACATCTCGCCCAAAATGTGTTTCCGCACATGTAGCGCACAATGGTACAATCGGTGTGCGAAAACAATGTTTGGGACAGATTAAGAAAATCACAGTGACACTGGTCATGAGCAGAGGTCTTAAAATGGCTATGTTGAAAATTTAGTGACAAAACTCCATAAAATGACTGTGTTATGAGTGAGCATTGCACAGTTTCCATGCACCCTCGTAAGTTCATGAATTTGTACTATTTTCAGTCCAGATTTTCACCAGTGGCATTTTTACACACCTCCTTATGAACAGTACAGCTGTCATTTTCCACAACATGGCCGAAATGTGTTTTCACACTTTCGGCACAGAAATGCGTGGTCACTGTGGAAAATCATTGTTCGGGACAGATAAAGAAAATCACACTGACACTGTTCATGATCGGAGGTCCCAAAATGCCTGTGTTAACAATCTGCTGTAAAAAAATCCCCAAACTAGTTACATTACAGGTGTGTGTTGCACAGTTTCTACCCACACTCGTGACTTCACCAGTTTTTTTAAGATTTTCACAGCAGATTTTCAACATTGCCATTTTTTACACCTCCCCATGAACAGTACAGCTGTCATTTTTCACATCCTGTTCGGAATATGTTTTTGCACCTGTGGTGCCAAATGCCGTAGTCGTTCTGCAAAAGCAGTTTTTGACTAACAAACTGATATTGCCACTGTTCATGAGGTGGGGTCACAAAAAAATCATGTTGAAAATTTGGAGTGAAAATACCAACGAATGCCTGAGGCGTTAGGGTTTCCGTCCATAACGCCCCACCCTGTAGAGAATGACAGGCATCAGGAGTGTGACTTGGGATTCTTGCCTGTAACGCTCATACCATTCCACCCCCACCGACACCCTGCAGCCAGTGAGAGGCATCAAGGTGTGCCTCAGACTCTTTGGGCCCAAACTTCACCCCATTCTCCTATACTGCACCCATCTCACCGTATTTCCTGATGGAATAGGGTGCGCATAAGGGCCAAAGACCCCAAGGCACACCGTGACACTTGTCAGTGTCTGCAGGGTAGGGTGTGGTGAAATGGCGTGGTCGTTATGCCTGATGACCCAAAGACACACCCCAATGCCTGTCAGTCTCTGCAGGGTGGTGGTGGGGTTGGCTTCAGTTCAATACTTCGCTGCCATTCCTATTATGCAGCTCTGTAACTTCTACACTACCAATGGGAATGCCAGCAAGCAAACATTCGGCATTGACAAATGCTTGTTTAAGTTTTCTTTGAGGCGTCAGTAGCTCTTTAACCCCAAGCATTATGGCCCCCTGGCCTGGCATTCAGTAGCCAAACAATAAAAGAGAATGGAAATGTGTGTTGCCAGGCACAGTCAGTGCATACAGCACACCCATGCAGCTGTGCAAGCAGGACCTGTATATATGTATGCATGTGTATATATATACACACACTGTATACAGATCGATAGCTAAACACAGACACACTGCCCATGGCCATACGCCATACATGTCCTGAAGGATGCCTCCCCCGACAACATGGGTAACCCACTGCAGTAGTGGGTGAAACAGTGGGGGGGACGCAATGCATGGGACAGACATAAGGCAAACCTGGTGGGGGCAGGTGGCCATAGGCTGTAGGGTCACTAGGAACTAGGATATGCAGCATATCCAGTAGATAGGGAACAGGGCAGTCTGGTTAGGCCAGGCAGTCCTTTTCTGCCATCATGGTCCCTGTTTCATTGTGCACCTGTTACATCCTGGTAGCCTAGTGCCCCCCCCAGCATGCTCCCCGACCCCAGGTAGCCCCACAATTCACTATAGACCCTGGTAGTCTAGTGGTCCCCCCAACCCCAGCACGACTCCTGACCTCCCTCTAATGTTAAATACATAATGTTCCCTGGTAGTCTTGTGGTCCCCCCTCCCCCAGCTCGAACCCGACCTCTGCATAATGTATAAAAATAATTTTCCCTGGTAGTCTACTGGTCCCCCACCCCCAACTAGAACCCGACCTCCGTGCAATGTAAAACAATAATTTTCCCTGGTAGTCTAGTGGTCCTCCACCCCAGCTCAGACCCAACCTCCACGTAATGTACACAAAAATTTCCCTGGTAGTCTAGTGTTCCCCCCACCCCCAGCTCAGAACCCAACCTCCATGTCAGTGTAAAACAATAATTTTCCGTGGTAGTCTAGTGGTCCCCACCCCCAGCTCAAACCCGACCTCCAGCGTAATGTGCAAAAATAATTTTCCCTGGTAGTCTAGTGGTCCCCCCACCCCCAGCTGGAACCCGACCTCCGTTGAAAATAAAAATCTATGACTTGTCCCTGGTAGTCTAGTGGTTCTCCCCACCCGGCAGTGACTCCCCCGCTCATCCAAATCAGACCCTCACTAATCAAGCTGGCGACTGGCTCAACCCTCCTCTCACCTCGCCGGCCAGGCGGCGAATGAGGTATGACTGCGATCATTCATACCTCAGTCGGTGGCCAGCGTGGAGGTGAGGAAGGAAAACTGAAGCGATACCCGTCTTGTTCGTAGAGATCCCGATTCAGATGGTAGGCCACCTCCACGGGCCAGACGCTCGAATGAGGCATGACTGCGATCATTCATACCTCAGTCGGTGGCCAGCCGTGGAGGTGAGAGGAGGGCTGAGCCGGTCGCCGTCTTGATTCATGGGGGGTCCGATTCAGATGGGCGGGGGAGTCACTGCCGGGTGGGGGGAACCACTAGACTACCAGGACAAGTCATAGATCTTTATTTTCAACAGAGGTCGGGTTCGAGCTGGGGATGTGGGGATCACTAGACTATCAGGGAAATTTATTTATTTACATTACGCAGAGGTCGGGTTCGAGCTGGGGGTGGGGGGAACCACTAGACAACCAGGGACTAGTCATAGATTTTTATTTTCAATGGAGGTCAGGTTCGAGCTGGGGTGGGGGACCACTAGACTACTAGGGGAAATTATTTCTTTACATTACGCAGAGGTCGGGTTCGAGCTGGGGGGGGCCACTGACCACCAGGGAAATTTTTACATTACATGGAGGTTGGGAGTCGAGCTGGGGTGGGAGGACCGCTTGACTACCAGGGAAGATATTTGTGTTTTACGGTACACGGAGGTTGGGAGTCATGCTGGGAGATGGGCAGACTAATTAGACTGCGAGGAAACATTCTTAATTTTAAGGTCAACAGGGTTGGGATTCGAGCGGGGTGGGGCACCACTGCATTACCACCAGCTTTTTGTTGGCTGTATTTAACGCCGCACTACAGGTCACGCTAATGCCTGTAGCACGGCGCTATACTTCTGAATATGCCAGTGCGCCAGCATTCAGGGCCCCTCCCGTCAGTCCCTCCCCTACATACATTATAATTTAGCGTCGGTGCTAACACCTAGTGCAAGCGCTAAATGTCCCTTTGAATATTGCAGTTGGGTGCAAATTCGCTGCTAGTCCAGTGCAACGGATTTGCGCCCGGTGCTACCATTTGAATATCTGGCCCAGAGGTTATTAACCAAATAGAAAAGATTCAAAGAAGGGCTACCAAATGTATTTCTTTTCTTAAGGATGAAAGCTATAGTAACAGGATGCAGTCAGTTAATCTAATGCTTTTAACAGTCAGGCGTTTAAGAGGAGACCTTCTTCTTGTGTATGATATATTGCATGATTAATGTGCGAACTAAACCATGAATATAAAACTAACCCATTCAGTATTACAGGTCACCCACTGCAGATTACAGCAAATCGTTTTAGCCTCCAAAAAAGAAATACTGTTACATGCAATGCATAGCGAACCAATGGAACTCATTACCAGTAGAAATAATTACTAGTGAAGATAAAGCTGAGTTTAAACTGAAACTGGACAGATACATTTTAACTGGCAAGTTGCATAGGAATTACAGTAGCTAGATGGAGCTATTCACAGGCAAACCACACTCTCAGCTCCTATACACCTCCGTATTAACCTCAGATATATGAACCTATTATATAGCCAGTTCTTATTTTATTAACTTAGACTAATAGGGATACCAAGGATTCACATGCTGCGGTATCATCAGAAGGGGTTGTAGTTTAATTTAGTTTATTTAATATAGCACTCTATTTCAATTGTGACTCAAGGGGCTGTACAAGTGAGCAAATCCATTAAAACAGATTAAAATACATAAAACAGTATTGATTTAAATTATTTATCTAAATCAGATTTAACAACTGGAGGGAAAAGCTTCCCTAAATAAAAATGTCTTCATCTTTCTTTTGAAGGCATTAGCTGATGGGACCTCTCTAAGGGAATGAGGGAATGAATTCCACAGGGTCAGTGCCATAAACAAAAATGCCTGGGCACCAGATGATTTCAAACAGACCAAGGGAATCACCAGAAGGCCCTCATCGGCTGACCGGAGGGGGCAGAGTGGGTGGTAGGGCTGTAGAAGGTCTTGCAGGCAGCTGTTCCCCAGTCCGTGTAGGGCCTTATAGCTCAACAAGCCGACCTTGAAGGTGATCTGCCACCTAACAGGCAGCCAGTGCAGAGAGAAGAGCACAGGTGTGATGTGACAGGACCTCAAGAAGCCAGTCAACAACCTGGCTGCCACATTCTACACCAGCTGCAGGCAACGGAGTTCATCCCCTGATAGCCCCAGATAAAGGGCATAGCAGCAGTAAAGCCATGACATAACGAAGGCATGGACTAATGATGGCAGATCGCCTGGGGGGAGCAGGTGTTTAACCCAGGTGATGTTTCCCAGATGTTAAAACACACTCTGGACCACAGCCGACGCTTGAGATTTAAGCATCATACTGCAGTCCAGGACAACACCAAAATTCCTCACCTTGACAGAGGTGAGCAACTGGGAGTCCCCAAACCTAAGCCCGGAAACTTGACCAGATTGCACACCAACCCAACCCTCAGGCAACCAGATTCCACCACCAGTACTACCACCTTATCCAGGTTAAACCTCAACCAGTTGTCACACATCCAGTCTTGGATTTCAGCAAGGCACTGATCAAAAACTGAAACCACATCCTGCTGTCTGGGCGCAAAAGACAGGTATAGCTGAGTATCATCAGCATAGCAATGAAAGTTCAGTCCACACCATCTTATAATGTCCCCTAGTGGTAGCATATACACTATAAACAACACTGGGGACAAAATGGAACCCTGCGGGACCCCACTTGGCAGGGGCAGTGGTACAGACGAAAAAGTCCCTAGCATCACCCTCTGTATCCTGGCAGTGAGGAAAGAGTGGAACCGGTTGAGGACTGTACCCATCAGTCCACAACAAACCCGCAGGCACTCCAATAGTACCCCATGGTCCACAGTGTTAAATGCAGCTGAGAGATCGAGGAATATAAGAATGGAACACAGTCCTTGATCCCTCGCCAGCAGGAGATCATTAAGCACCCGAACCAGGGCAGTCTCAGTACTATGCCTTTTCTTAAAACCCGACTGGAGAGGGTCCTAGATGTGAGTTGACAAATAGGACTCCAATTGAAGAGCCACCACTTTCTCAATTACCCTTCCCAAAAAGGGAAGGTTAGAGACAGGTCTATAGTTGGCTAGGCAGTCCAGGTCTAGTGATGATTTCTTCAAGAGTGGTCTTACCACTGCTTCCTTCAGGTGCTCAGGAAAGACCCCTCTCACTAAAGAACACTGGACTATCTCAGCTAGGACTGGGCCGATGGAATCAGCACACCCTACAAGAAGGCATGTTGGACCCAGATGCAAACTACAATAAGTGGGCCTCAACTCCTGGATGATCTTCACGACATCTCTGACCATCAACAGGTCAAAGTCAGACCATACAGACAGAATACCTGTGAACCCCCACACTCGACACTGCATGCCCCAATAGAGGGCGTTGACTGGATCCCCAATCTGATGGAGTCAATCTTGTCAGCAAAAAACAGAGCAAACCCATCACACTTGACTTGTGAAAAAGCTCCCACAGGCTGAAGACAGGCTAGATTACACAACCCATCGACAGTCTGAAAGAGCTGAGCTGGTCTGTTGATTGCTGTAGGTACTTGTGATCCATTTCACGTCACCCCAATTTTAGAAAAATAAGTTTGGGAGTGAAACTACATTCACTGTAACATACTGTAGTAACACAGTAACATAATAGAAGGTCAGAAGCTGGTCTAGGGCCATCATGTCCTGCTGTGCTCATAAGCAGGGATAAAGGCTGTACAACCATGTTCTAAATTAATAAGAATTCTCTACACACCTTACCAATCCAGGGTACCCAGCAATTCCCTTAGTAACCAAAAATGTGTCCATGTTTACTTTTAAGGCCTTTACTGTCCTCAAAAGTAATAATTTCAGACAGTCTCAAGGCACAATGCAATAGGGTGATGGGTAGGGCAAATGGGATGTCTGGGTGCATAGGGAGTGTGAACATTAGCAGGAGAAAGGAGGTACTGCTACCACAGGTTTATTCTCACATGAAGTACTGTGTTCAGTTTTTGAGTCCCCATCAAAATGACAGGGACACAGTGGAGGCAGTACAGAGGAGGGTGACCAAGAAAATCCAGGGACAACAGGAAAGAACATATGAGGTGAGGTCGGCAGATATGAGTATGTACATGCTTGAGGCAAGAAGGGACATACAAATACCTCCACAGGATAAATAAAGTGGATTGCGGTAAATTGTTCTGACTGAGTGGTCACACAAACACCAGGGGCAGCTCCAGGAAGCTGGCGGGGAGCAAGTTTAAGAGGGATGCCAAGAAGTACTTGTTCACAAAGAGGAAGGTGAAGGGGTGCTGGCTGAGGAGGCGGTCTGTGCCAAAAGAGTGGTGGAATCAGATGAGGGTGAGAGTAAGATATACAAGGACTTGCTGAAGACCACACCAAAAAGGGAGGAGGGGGGAGAATGAAGAGTCTCTAGGGCTCCCTCATTCAACATTAGTTAGGTACAAAGGGGCAGACACAATGGGGCAGCGGGCCTTTTTCTGCCATCAGCTTTTATGTCAGCTGTTCACCTTTGCTTTGCCATGTTCTTTCTTGCCCTAAGTACTGTATGTGCGAGGAGACATCCCTATATCCATTAATGACTCTTTAAGTGCCTGTATAAAATGATAAAAGTCCTTGCAGACAGGTCACATCACAGAATTAAAGTCTGTGCTTAAGTAACTATCAAATCCCCACTTGAGCTTAAAAGGATCAAAATCAGTCAGTGGGGGCTAGGGAGCTAACAGGGTCCCTTTAACATCAGTTTGTGAACACTAATTTGCAGCAGTGAGAGTTATCGCTGTTTAAGCTGTCTACAAATGTCAAGATGTTTTTACTATCAATATTGAGAAGCACCCTGAGCCCTTGAAAAAGGCACTCAAAAATATAATGGCCTTGCCTTGCCCTAGCAGTGGTGTAGAGAGGAAAATAACATTTTTAGGCCGGAACACTTTGGTGCCTTTTTATCAGCCCTCCTCACTGTAGACGTACCGTATTTCTTACCCTGACCCCATGTATATGCCATATTATACTTCAGGGGCTGCAAAATATGAGCAAAATGCATCAGTACTTAGTTACAGCCATTGAACATTATATTTAATTAAAATGGAGTGCAGTATTCAGATTATAACGCCAGTAGTGGTGGATATCAGACAATAGGAGTGACCACAATCAATGGTCAGGGCACAGAATGCCAACTCCTCTCCAATAAATTTGTAAGCCATGGTCCTCTTGGCGTATGTGTTCCTACATCACTGACTCTCAGTTCTTAAAATCACAACAGCATTTTGACAAAAAGCAGTCAAGTACCACTTGGTGGGAACAGTCTTCTGTTTCATATAAGGATGAAATAAATGTTGGTGTTGTTCGGTTTCCTGCTGTTCTTGTTTATCGCATATCATCAGTGAAAGTTGTATAGGCTCTTAATTTAATTAATGATTTGCCCAGACTTTATTGTATTGTCATGATTTGTGTTTTTCTTTCTATATTGTGAACTGTCACGTTTGTGACCCGCTTCTCCATAGGTCAGTCAGTCGCTTTCCATGACGAACACCTGTCTCCATAATGATGAGGAAGCTTGGAGAAACCAGCTGCAAGAATTCTGGTGCCTTCTTTATTAGCATATTCCAGCATTTTATTAAATAAATACCAAGCAGTTATATTGCATATCTTTAAAGAGTTACTACAGTACCTATGCTTGATGGAGACACGTGCTTTCCCACGACTTGGATTAAGGAATAATTTATCATACATAGCTTTCTGCTTCAACAAAGACAGCCTCTTTCTTTTTCTTTTTTTCAACTTCTTTTTTTTGGCACTGGTGCACCGAGGCATCTCTCAGAGGTGCCTACTCGATACTCAACCCCTGCTACTGCCCACCGTGATGCTCCTCCACAGACTCCCCACCCCACCCCCACCCCGCCAGAGATTTCCCAGCGCCGGATCACCCCTGCAGGGGCCCGCCTCCTACCTGGTGGCGCCTGTCTGAAATTAGAGGGTCCATCTCCTTCTAGGGGTCGGCCATGGGTCGTCTGTCAGGGCATCCAGTGTTGGGGATGTGAGGGAGGTCCCTGAGGCTCTCGTCGCCTCCTTGATGCTCCAGGGTGTTTTCCTTAGTTTTTACACTCTCAATCCCCCCACCCACCCCAAGAGCTTGGATGTGCAATGGCATCAGGTCGCCTGCCGCAGCTCTTGTCCCACTATGTGTTGCCCCAAGCATGCGCAGTACCTCTGGTCACCACCGGGGGCCACTGCAGTGCCGGGCAAGCCTGAATCCCACCCCAGAGAGAGGAGAGCTGTCCTCCAGACACTCGATCCTCTCTCTCCCCTGCCGACCCCCGGCGGCCCAGGCTTGTTCCTGAACCCAGGTCTCTGGTGTGGCACTAAGTATGGTGTCCAGTGCCTCAACCCTCAGCGCCACCGGGCCAGCCTAAAGATAGCCTTTTTCATGTGCTCCAGGAGGCAGAGGAAGGCTTTTAGCCCTGGGCAACTCTGTCCTGCATAGCTCAGCTGAGACCCTCAGAAATTTGTTTTACTGAGAATGAGGGGTCAGCATGTAACTTGTTTGGCACAGATAGTTGGTCAGTTCCCATGGCAATGTTAAAGGGGTTCGAAAGCACTGTTCATTCCCAGTTGATATTTGCTCAGCCCCTGTTCTCATTCTATATGTCTCTTTTTTTTTTTTAGTTACTATTTTTTAACCCCTTTCACCTACCGGACCCCATCTTGATGATCCCACCAGCCCCATCACCCATCTTCTTCTGGACTTAGCCACTCCCTGGTTCCACCAGGAGTTGCCTACCCTGGTTGAGCTGCAAGGATGGCCCCTAAACCCCTGCAGAATTTAAATTCAAGTTTAGAAGTGAGCCAAGTCGACGATGTTTGCCTTGCAGGGGGGATTGTCGGTCATCCTGTAACACTCAGGGTTTTTCCAGCTTTTGTCTCCAGTCCCACAGGATGTTGGTGATAAAGGGTGCACATGTGCATTCATGCAAGTGTGTTATGAGATCTGAAGGAGAGGGATGCCAGTGGGCAGTAGAAGGAGATCAACAGAAAGGACCAAAGAAAAAAAACCTGGAATGACTTCTGAAGGGGAACCCAAAGAAATTTTCAATTTCCATCTAAAAACAAATTAAGAGCCGGCCCGCTGGTGCAGCAGTAGCACTACCACTTGTGACGCCGTCGACCCGGGTTCGGGAACGAGTCCGGGGAGGCAGAGGGCCATCTGGGGAGAGAAGTCTGAGTGTCCACAGGACAGCTCGCCTTCTCTGGGAGGGAGGGGGTTTTGCCTCACTACTTGACTGGCCTCTGGCAGAAGCTGGAGGCACAGCAAGTAGAGAGCATCAGAAGAAGGGATTGGACAAGGTGGATGTCGGCGTTCATCACCTTGACATCAGGGCACACGCCTTGCCCTAGAATAGGGAAAATCAGTGCCAGAGCACCAAGATGACCGAGCACCAAAGCAGAGACCCTAATGGCTCATGCCTGCCTGATCCTCTGGGGGTCCGATGAAACAAAGAAGTGCCTTGGGGTGTCAGGCCCCACCTCGTACCCACCTGGGGGGTATAGCCAAGGCTTCATGGGGACTCACCGGAGGTCAGGTAGGTCATGAAGTGGAGCTACTGCAAGTGTGTGTCTCCCAAAGGAGTGGGGCTCTGGCATGGGGGAGTATAAAAAAGTGATTAAAAAAAAAAAACATTAAAAAATTAATAACAATCTAACATTTATGACCTGAACCCCAGTGCCAGTTTTGGCAAAGGATATGCTGAGAAGCCTCTTACATCTCCCATTTATGCCAGTTTTTGTCTGGCTGTCAGTATATAGAACTGCCACAAACTAGCATACCCAGACAGAAAACCTACACCATCAAACCAAAAAATGCCACAATGTCCCTGCTGTCATCCAGAAATGTATAATGGGTTATTTGGGGGATCCAAAAATGGGGACCAGAATATTTTTCCAGATTTTGTTTCCCTATAAAAAAAAAGTCTCAAACACAGGAGATTTACAGACCCCCAGTAATCCATTATTTTTGTGGCCTACCACTAAACATTCCAGTACTGTGTGTGGACTAGCACAGAAACCACGCTTGGTCATCAGTGGTTACACAAATATCAACACTAGAACACAACTTCTTTTTTAGCAAGCCAAGCAAAGACAGTTTGTGTGTGTTTGTTAATATGGTCACCATGGTTACTCTTTCAGCTGTGAGAATGGTTTCACTCGTGGTCTTCTAGTGTGAGAACAGCAAAGCGATACTGAACTTAAGCCGTGTTTACATGGCTGCATTATCTGAGATCTGTGCCGCTCCATTCCTGCTCTGATTGCTACAAGCAGACTCAATGTTTTACACAGTCCACCCTCATGCCGATGCAGGTTGCATGGCAGAGGGGCTGTGGGGCTGCAATGGCAGCAGTGGAAGAGTCTGGGAGTGCCTGCTTTCATCGGAGTGAGCGTGGCAGCACATTTACACTGCCACATAATACGCGTGCTCTGATAAATGTACCCAGTCTTGTGCCAGAACAAAAAAGAGCTCTGAAGTGCTCCTAGCATGGTCTGGTAAATGCTCACAATGCTGACTTTGCAGCACATCAAACGATGCACATGGGTTGATGCACTGTAAACATGCCTTTAGCGTGAGAACAGCAAAGTGAAGCTGATTCGTTCTGATGCTAGAAGGCCATACATAAAACCACTCTAGTAGTGGTGCGAGACAAGTGTACCCATGGCGATCAATAATGGTAAGAGTACTGGTGATCATGATTCTAAAACATTATGACTCCTGTGAGAGTGCACACTGCCATAGAAGATGATATTGGAGGACTACGGACCAGCAACCAGCTAGAATAATGTAGCACTGTAGTACGCTATGCTAATTGCTCTACTTAAAGTTAGCTGGTAAGGTTGTTATGGTTCTTTTATTAATTTGAAATGGGGGGCTCTGTCCCTACACCCTCCATTTTAAATTAAAAAAACATGAGGGGAGGGGGTTGGAGTAGGACACTCCCTCACGCAAACAAATAAAAGAAACATTGCAACCATACCCTAACCCTAGGTAGTGCAAATAGAGCAGTGTAATGTGCTATGCTAGTTATGCTGGTATTGCTGGTGTGTAATTCTCCACCATTGTGCCATAGAAAGCATTTTTTATGTTGTCTTGTTCCTGTGCAAGAAACATGTTGCCATAACTTTGGAATAGTAGGCTTTGGAGGCGCAGTCATGCTGTGGCCAGTGGCGCCACTGCTTTTTCCGGCTGGGCTCCACGGCACGAATTAGATTTCACACTGCCTATGACAGCAGTGCAAAAGCGAGCCACCAACTTCAAACGTTTTAGCCGCGGTAATGAGGGAGCCACCCGTCATTGCAGGGCGTGCCTTGCGCGGTGTAACATTTCAACAAACATGGCGGGTGGCGGCTTGCTGCCCATCCTCACAGTCCCTATGTAGCTCAACTGGGGTGCCCAATCCCTGTCAGCATATGTGCCCTTTCCTGTTGTGGTGTGCCGAGGGTGCCCAATCCCCTCGGCATCATCTACTCAAACGCAGACATCACTTGCGATGGGCGCCCAATCCCCTGTCAGCATGTTAACCCCCATCATTTTCCTGGCACTGCCCCCGATTGTGTGCCATGCCCACACTGGGAGCCCACCACAGTGTGGGTGACATGACCCCCAACCAATGTGCCACACTGGGCCCACCCCAGTGTGGCCACAACCTGAAAAAAAAACAGAAAATGGTCTGCGGTGATTTATTTATTTATTTTTTACCTGAAACAAAGGAAACGGTCCCTCGCTGGTTGTTGGCAGCCCCCACCCCCAACCCACAACCACCCTCTGCGCACTTCACCTCCCTACACACACCCCTCACCCCAAATTTACCTCTGGAGCCCCGCATGATGATCTTCGGTGGACTGGGAACACGTCTGCACTCTTCAAAGCCAACCGTGAACTGAAGAAATGCCGGTAAGCTGTATAATGGCATAAATAGAGTTTTTGCAACTTTGGTGCATATCTTGGTTGTTTTTTGAATTTTGGCACCAAATTTTCAACATGGGGTTCTTGGGACCCCACCTCATGAATTCAGTCACTGTCATGTCAGTATTCAGTCCCGAAGAGTGATTTCATGGTCACTGCATGGAATCACCTTTTGGGACCAATTAACGAAACGACAGTGTGACTGTTCATGAGGTGGGCTCCCAAAAAGCCTATGTTGCAAATTTAGTGAAAGAATTTCAAAAAATGACCATGTTACGAGCGTATGTTGCCCAGTTCCCACGCACGCTTGTAACTTTGAGAATTTTTAATATTTTTGCTCCAGATTTTCAACATTGCCATTTTTTCACACCTCCTTATGAATAGTGCAGCTATTTCTCACATTGTGCCCAAAATGTGTTTTCGCACATCCGGCGCACAGTGGCGCAATCGCTGTAGGAAAACAGTGTTCAGGATAGAGTAAGAAAATCACAGTAGCACTGTTCATGAGCAGAGGTTCCAAAATGCCTATGTTGAAAATTTGGTGAAAAAAATTACAAAACATGACTGTGTTATGAGCGTGTGTTGTGCAGTTTCCACGCACGTTTTTAACTTCGAGATTTTTTAATATTTTTTCTCCAGATTTTCAACATTGCCATTTCTTCACACCTCCTTATGAACAGTACAGCTTCAATTTTCACATCCTGCCTTAAATGTGTTTTCGCACATCCAGCACACAGTGGCGCAGTCGCTGTAGGAAAACAATGTTCGTGACACAGTAAGAAAATCACAGTAACACTATTCATGAGCAGAGGGGTCCCAAAATGCCTATGTTGAAAATCTGGTGAAAAAATTCCACAAAATTACCATGTTACAAGTGTGCGTTGAGCAGTTTCCACACATGCTTGTAACTTTGAGAATTTTTAATATTTTTACTCCAGATTTTCAACATTGCCAATTTCACACCTCCTTATGAACAATACAGCTTCATTTTCCACATCCTGCACGAAATGTGTTTTAGTACATCTGGCGCAAAGTAATGCAGTCGCTGTAGGAAAACAATATTCGGGACACAGTAAGAAAATCACAGTAACACTGTTCGTGAGCAGAAGTCCCAAAATGCCTATGTTAAACAGCTGGTCAAAAAATTCCACAAAATGACTATGTTACAAGCGTGCGTTGCGCAGTATCCACGCACTGTTGTAAGTTCGAAAATGTTTAATATTTTTACTCCAGATGTTCAACATTGCCATTTTTGCACACCTTCTCATGAACAGTACAGCTGTCATTTTTCACATCCTGCCCAAAATGTGGTTTTGCACATTTTGCGCACAATGGCACGGTCGCTGTGGGAAAACAACGTTTCGGGACAAATTAAGAAAATCATACTGCCACTGTTCATGAGCAGAGATCCCAAAATGTCTATGTTAAAAATCTGGTGAAAGAGTTCCAAGAAACAGACTGTTACGATCGTGTGTTGCCTAGTTTTCATGCACGCTCGTAACGTCAAGCATTTTTAAATATTTTCACTCCAGATTGTCAACATTGCCATCTCTTCACACCTCCTTATTAATGGTGCAGCTGACATTTTTATGTGGTACAGAATGGTGCGGTCACTGTGGGAAATCAATGTTCAGGACACATTAACAAAATCACAGGAACTCTGTTCATAAGCAGAGGTTCTACATGCTTTTATGCGGTGGGGTCACAAAAAGGCCATATTGAAAATCTGGAGTGTGAATACCAACAGACGCCCAGGGCATTAGGGTTTCTAACCATAACATCCCACCCTGTACAGACTAACAGCATCAGGGTGTGCCTTGGATTGTCGGCTGTAATGCTCATGCCATTGCACCCCCACCCTGCAGCCACTGACAGGCATCCAGGTGTGCCTTGGACTCTTCGGCTCCAAAGTTCACCCCATTCTCCTATGCTGCACCCATCTCAACATACTTCCTTATGAAATGGGGTGAAGCGTAAGGCCTGATGACCCCAAGGCACAATGCTACACTTGTCAGAGTCTGCAGGGTAGGGTAAAGTGAAATGGCATTAGTGTTATGGTCAACAACCCAAAGGCACACCCCAATGCCTGTCACTCTCTGCAGGGTGGGGTGGGGTTCACGTCAGTTCTATACTTCACTGCCATTCCTATTATGCGTCTCTCTAACTCTTGCACTACCAATGCCAACGCCAGCAAGACAACATTTGGCATTGACAAATGCTTGTTATATTTAGATTTTTTAAGTCATACCTTTTTTATGTTTTAGTGTTTGATTACATAGACTGATCATTGAGAACAGCTCATGGTTTAGGTTGAGTGGTCACCAGAGCAACTGTACACTCCACAGGAGATCACGTCTTCATAGCATACGAGATGTGAGTGTAAACCTCTTCTTATTGGTTGAGATGCACAAGACAGGCTCTCAGGATTTATCTTTATTCCACTTGCAGAATTACGCAACTTAAACCCAACTGACTGTGCCCCTGTTTACAATCAGCTTTAATATTGTACAAAGTCTTCACAAAGAAGAATTTCACTCTTTCTAAGTGCCCACAACTCCATTCCGTCTACCTGCAAACCCCATAATCCCTACACTGTATGCAAAGCTGTGGCCCCCAGTTCTTGTCATGTCAGGGCTCCCAGCTCTTGGAAAATCAGAGCAGCCATTCCTTGAATGTTTTAGGTACCAATTGTTAGGCCAGAGATGGCAAACAGCACTATCCAGAGAGGTTTTATGGGCCTTGTCTAATCCAGAGATGCATACAGACACACTGTAACTGTGAAAGTACAGATCTTTCGACATTTGAAGAAAAAGATTCTTTGGGAATGTTTATTTTTGTTTATAAAATTGCAAGAAAAAGTCTAGAAATGTCACTGGCCAAGAGGTGTCACCTGACCGTGTATTACATTTCTAGCAGTACGATCAAGTGTTGGATCTTATTACCAAGGCAAAAAAGCCCCAATATCTACAAAATCCGGGACTATTTCATAGATATGTATTTTATTTAAAATGTAGTTAAACAAATGAGTTGTGAAAAAAATGTATTAGAACTTTTTCACGTTACGAATACAAAAGAGCAGTGAGCCATTTTATAAGTGCAACAAGCCACTCCAGGGTATGCGTTAAAGGATTTTAATGCACTTCCCAGGGGTGTAAGGACACTCGGACTTTGGCAGATGCTTCACTACCATAGGGCATGCAGTGCACTCCCTGCTGTGGCTTATTGCTTACTTGTAGTCTTCTCATTCAGTGAAACTTATCCTTGGCGGAAGGGCCCCCTCGGTTCCCATTGCTATTCCCAGTCATCTGTTCTGTAATACAGCAACTGATCCCCGCCCATGAAGGATATGGTTGGTAACCACCTTCAAGACCCTGCCAAGTTCCACATGTCGGTAGGCCGCTGGGGGAGGGAGGATTAGTCAATGTAATGCAGACCAGCCCTCTCCCCCCCCCCAATTACCTAGCAGATTACTTCCTCACCTCCACAATGTGTCTGCTCCATGCTAGTTCAGAGAGTGTGAGACTGAGCATTGTTTCCAAGTCTTGGGATCTGATACACATTTGTAGTCAATGGTGGCACACCTTCGGGGTGCAGACATGCCACAGTCAGTGGTAGTACGGTTTCAGGGTACAGACATGCTTACCATTGTTCCCCCACCAAAATCTGTCATTCAGAAAAAGGGCAACTTAGTTGTCAAGGGGATTAGTCTCCTGGGTGACTAAGGCACAATGCAGATGTGGCAACCAGAAGTTTGGTGGTGCAAATGAGGTTTGTGCAAGCAAACACAACTGACTACACCATCCACATGCAGTGTCACTAGACTATGGTGATACTGCTGTAGCCCCCCCATCCCACATAACCTGTAGCTTTAAGTGCTCTTCTGGCTCGCACACTTTTCAGTTGGCTGTCCGTCAGTCATTGCTGGTGGTCAGGTGCCCCCCCCCATACCCACCCATAAGTAATCCCTGGCTGCCTGTGGATCCCCCCTTTCTAATCTTGTTCTCCCCATAACATCCATTTCAATGTAAAGTTCCTCACCAATCTCATCCCTGCCCTTCACCCCCTGAAGAAACGTCCCCCCTGGTGTTGCATGTTAGCTGGGGATGGCACTGTGTCATGCAACCAGGGGATGCAAGGACTGGGGTGTGACTGAGGATAGTTTGGTGCACAATTTGCGTACCAGTCCTGACATTAAGATGGCTGCTCCTGCCCCTTTTCCCTTGTGTGGCCACAATGCCCTGTGCAACCATGCAGGGAAAGGCCTGCAACCCCCTGACCACATCAGCTTAGGGAAACAAATAAATGGGCAACAGCCACAGGACAACCAGAAAGATAAATCTCAGTTTCAGTCCCTCTTGGCAATAAAAGTATTTATTTCAATTGATTATAAAGTTCCTGGACTTTCAATAATATATAGTCATAAAATTCATCCTAAAAGGAATGATTTATGATGAATAAAGTCCCTTCAGACTCCCAGGTTTTGATTATTCTTCGACTCATTTTCAAATTTGAAAAAAGTGTTTTTAAATAAAAAAATCCAGTGTTGGAAATGAAGTGGTTGGATTTTTTTAAATATGTCGAGGTTGTTTCTTGACTCTACAATTCCTTAATCATATAAAAATGCATCCACTCCCTCACTAGTGGGCCAACTTGGAGATCTATGTTCCTGGTGGAGCCTGATGAAAGGCACTTGTCCCCACACTTTACCATCTACACCTCCCTGTTTTGCAAACAGGTGAATCTCATGGAATCAGACAAAATAAGTAAGGAAGGAGAACACCCAGACAAAAATCAGGACCCCACCCCCGCTTCCAAAACTCCAGAAGAATCGATGGGGACTTGCTGTTGCAGAGAACAGCAATGCTGGAAGGCCTGCCTGGCATATGGTTTCTGGGCAGGGTATAGAAATGGGCATGAATACCTGAGAAGGTGTGGGAGGAAACAGTAAAGCAGGAAGAATTGTCGGCACCTGCTTTTGAAGTTGCTGGACAGGCCCTCTGGAACTCATTCCCTCATCTCTGTCAGGGAGGTCCTGACGGTGGAGGTGTTTAAAGGGGGCCTAAAGACTCACCTATTCTGCCTGGTTTTCCCAAACTAATCAGAGCTAATATTTTTTAGGACTATATTTATTGTTTTAAATGCTGTAGTATATATTATATGTTATATTTGTATCTTATTTTATTTGCACTAACCCTGCCTGTTCTCTTTTTATGTAAGACACCCAGAGCCTCTGGGATTGGGCGCCATATAAAGAAATGTACCTTACCTTGTCGGTACCGGGTACTGCTTATACATCTTTCTGATCTTCTTTTGTTACTGCGACAAAACAGTCAGGCAATGGAGTGTTCTGCGTCTCATTCCATAAATCTCCCCTTAATTCCTATCCTAAAGTCACTGTGGACATAGCAAAAGGAGGCAGCACTTACCTACATCAGCTCCCACTGTTAGATCCTTTTCCCTTTTACAGTAAGAGCCTTGCATCAAACCCAGCTGTCCGCACCTCTGTCACATTCCCTTTCTTCCTTCTCTCTTTCATTCAGGAAGGTCCAGAACAGGGACAGTGGTCTCCTGTGAGGAGTCTAAAAGAGACCAGCTGAAGCAAGAGAGTGTGTGTAACATGGAGATGCTTGGACCAGTGCCAACAGTCGGCATGCATGCATACTCACACAAATACACTCTCACTATCTCCCCGGAAGCCTGAAGACATTATTGTGCGGCTAAGCTTGCTGTGGTAGCCCAGTGCAGTACTGACACCACTGCATCAGCTCAGTTGAGGTGAAATCATTTTAACCTTGTTTCGCACGCTCTGATTTTAAAGGTACAGGGCCATACTTTTTGTAATCTTCTTCCTGCTGGCGGGAAAGGGGACATTATCAAGGTTACAGTAGCAGCACTTTTCTACCACCTGCCTTCCATCATATGTAAACGCTTTCCCATTAGCGCTGCTGCAGGCATAAATCCATCAGAGCGCGGCAATACAACGTGCACAAAAACAACTGGTGGTGACGGTTATGAGTGGCACTCATAGTGACCTGAACTTCAAGGGACTTAATGAAGTTGCCTTGATGTGGTGGCAGAGGCTGAATGTAACCATTTAATTCCAGCTGACTCTATGGGACCAAAGATTGCTGAAAAGCGGTTTAGATTTGCTTTTCTAGGAAAGCATGCTGCAGTATCCTCTTTGTGGATAAGCGTGATGCAGTATCTCCTTTTGTGGGTAAATGTAATGCAGTATCCTCTTTGTGGATAAGCATGATGCAGTATCTCTTTGGTGGGTAGGCATGATGCAGCATCCACTTTTGTGGGTAGCAGTATCCCCTTTATGGGTAAGTGTGATGCAGTATCCCCTTTTGTGGGTAGCAGTATACCCTTTATGGGTAAGTGTGATGCAGTATCACCTTTTGTGGGTGGCTGTATCCCTTTTATGGGTAAGTGTGATGCAGTATCACCTTTTGTGGGTGGCTGTATCCCTTTTATGGGTAAGTGTGATGCACTATCCCCTTTTGTGGGTAGCAGTATCCCTTTTATGGGTAAGTGTGATGCGTATCCCGTTGTGGATAAGCATGGCACAGTATCCCTTTTGTGAATATGATGTGGTATTCCGTTTTGTGGGTAAGTGTAATGCAATGTCCCTTTTGCAGGTAAGCGTGATGCAGTATCCCTTTTCTGGGTAAGCGTGATGCAGTATCTCTTGTGTGGTTAAATGACATGCAGTAATCCATTTGTGTCCAGACCTGGAGTAGGCTTGCTCTTCTCTGCCATAGCTGAAAGTACTGCAGTGCATAAATAATATGTTATGCATTTAGGAATAGGGCACTCGCCCCTTGGCACACAAGTGCCCTTGTATGATACTTGCTAGACAGCAATTGCCCACCCTGCCCTACTAGTCATAGTACAGAGGAAAGCAGTTTGGGAGGGGGGGTGAGACATAGGAAAAGAAACGAAAATGGACATGTCTGCAGTAAAAATACTGCAGTACAATCTGCCAGCACTTAGATAATTAATGTACAGTGCCAACTGCTTCAAACCAAGAAATTCTTTTTTTTTTTTTTTTTGCAATATAGTTTTTTTTCTCCTTTGTGTCAGATGGGAGGCTGTTCAGCCCTGGACCTGCCCCTCATGACTGGCTGCCCCTTCCCTCTGCTCCAAGGACTTAAATACCTCATGGATTTCTCCCCCATGGTGGGGCCAGAGGAGGGAGGGCTGTCCCCCCTGTGCACAATCTAGAAGTGCCCCAGGGACTGAGTGGCAGTGTGGGCTGAGGGAGAATGGTGAGAGCTTCACTATGCCTGCCTAACTCCCATTTTCCATTTTTCTCACCCATTTCCCTGGCTGCGGTGGCACAGACGTGCCTGCGCATGGAGGGGACACATGTACCACAGAACCGCAGCCCCCACCCTTCAAAGTTTCTTAGAGCCTGCACTAGCCCATGGCCTTCACCCAGTGGCAGTCAAAGGCTGAGACAACTTAGCCACCCCACCTGGGAGACAAGAGCCATCTCTGGGATGTTCAGTCCTGTCCCTTGCCGCTGATCCCCAGCAATCTGAGGTCAACCCTGCACCTGGGTCACCAGTGTGGATGCAGATGAGGGGCAAGTGCGTCAGCCCCCCACCACCACCACCACTGGGCCATTCCCCAAACCAGTAACTTATTAACCTACTTTATAACAGGTCCAGCTTGGCAGCGCCAGCTGATGAAGCACCGCTACAGTACATGGAAATCCTGGGATTGAGCCTCAGTTTCGACTCCCTTCCCGGGGCCAGTGGGGTCTAGAGCATGATGCAGAGGGAGGGTACTGAGCATACTGAGCACCACCTGCAAGTGGGAGAGTGGGACTGCCTTGATGCTGTGGGTGACCACACCATGCTAGCAGCTCCCAGTCTCCCTGTCTTCAGGTTGGTGCCATGGACATCACTGGTGGGCCAGAGATCAAGTAGGATCTGCAGGGGATATTATAGGCAAGGGAAAAATGGGCAGACTAGGTGGGCCAAGTAGTCCTCATCTGCCAGCAAATGTATGTTTTTATGTGGCATGCTACAGAGGTGGGTGGGCCTCACTAGAAAATCACCAGAGTGAACAGCGTGATAGCCGTCATGTCTGGGCCACACTCTTGGCTGCCAGCCACTCCACCCCTGCCGTGGGTGTCTCCCACCACATTAGCAGGAGCCAGGAGGATGTTGCCTGGCTGTGGTCAGGACCCACCATCGGTGGGGGGGGGGGGATAGGGATGGGGCTGGGCCCAACTGGAGGGAAGGGAATGCCATGCTAGGAGACTTAAAATATGATTATAGATTGAAGGAACCCTCCTGGCCAATCAGAGTGGTCATTTGCTCTGCACATGACACATTCTTATTCTGTGAAGAGTGTCTTACGTACAGCTGCCCTGTAAGTGGGCACCTTAAGGGCAGTTTTATTTTATTTTATTTTACAATATTATCGATCAGTCTCAATCAATAATATATTAGTACTGCCGCCGAGACCACTCTTATGGACCACTCCGCACCATCGTTCCTTAGTACAGTAATTGCTTCATCCACTGTACCTTCTGACTTATCTGGGACTTCTGTATCCATCCCCACCATTTCCAAGGCATAACTCCCTTGAAATACTTCCCACATTAAGGTTTCCGGCTTTACCCCTGCACTTAAGAGGCATTCTTATTTACATTAATCAATGGAACGAGTCAAAATACATTTACACTTTTTACACATCCCTAACCTCTCTATGTGGTCTTTGGAGCCCTAGCACTCCCAAGACCAATTGTGTGAGGCATGCTTCCAGGTAGAGCAAGCATTATGCCTTGGGCAAAATCCATGCCTGCAGGTGTCCTATCCTGCCCTTGAAGGACAATATTAAATTCATAGGTTCATAGGTATTACGGACAAAAAAATAGTCCAAAGCTCCTCACAGTTTTTTCACCGCCTGCTCAGCAGATATGTCATACCTTTAAGCTCCATGTACCTGTCTAATCTCTGAATATATCCAGGGCCTCGCTATCCATAACTTCCTTTGGCAGTCCGTTCCATGTCTCTATCACACTCTGTGGGAACCTATGCTCCCTTGTTTTCATTCTATTTAAATCTCCTTTTAGTTGGAAGTTATGCACTCTCAAGTTTGATTCTCCTTCCTTCCTTCAGTCTTTTTTTTCCAACTATTTTTCCCTCCAGTCACGGCTTGTGGAACCTTCTCTCGGACATACTGTCTGTTTCCTGCCTGCCTGGGGCCACTCCGGTCTGTGCCTCCCCTCTCCCCCCCTGCTCCCTGCAGCCAGCACCCCCGGTTTAAACCACCTGGGATGGGTCACTCCTCCTCTTGGGTGCTGTTCCACGTCAGACTCCGGCTGCAGGTAAGGGCCCGGGTGGAGGACCTGGAAAGCCAGTCGGAGTGAGCCTGGCAGTGGGCTTGGGGGACAGGTGCCATCGCCTGTCCCTCGAGCTGGTGTTTTTCCCTGTTCTGTGCTCTTCCCCCCTGCATGGTGCACCCCCAACTCTCTGGCGCATGGCAACCCTGCCAGTGTCGGCCACACTAATTACGTGCCGCCCGGCTTGCTGCAGTGCCCCCGGTCTCCACCGGGGGCAGCTGGCATGCCAGGTCATCCCCATCCTGCTTCCCTGGGGAGGAGAGCACCACAAGGGCACTCATCCTCAACTCTTCCTAGGCCCGGCACCCCAGGTTCGCTCGAACCCAGGTCTCGCAGGCGTGGCCCAGTGTGGGCGTCAGTGCCTCAACCCTCAGTGCCACCGGCCTACCTTCCTTCACTCTAACCCCATATGATTCAAGAAATCCTTATCTCGAGTAACTTTATATACCATTATCATATCTCCTCTGATGCCCCTCCTCTCTAGTGAATAAACTTCGAGCTGTTCCAACCTATCTTTGTAACTCATTCCTCTTATATCCCATACTAGCCTTGTTGCCCATTTCTGCACAGCTTCATCTTTTCTCTAAGCAACAAGGCATGACGGGGCATTGATGGTACTAGGTTCCCCCATGGTCAGGGTCATAGTGAGGCACAAGGCAAAGCCAAGTGCCTTCAGCCCTCAGACCATGGGGGGGAACCTAGTACCACCAACATCTCTGGAGTGTCTTATTGCTTATATAAAATGGGTCCATAATCAACTTTAAAAAAATGAACACACTAAAAGTTTTAAAGCCACAAAAAATATAATAAAATGTTGCTAAATTACGTAAAATAGTCCCTCCACAGATATTTTTCACCTGTCAGTCATCTGTCTTTTTTCACATTCAGTACATTGTGTGATTGTTTACCATGGAATAGAATAATTCAAAGCTCTGCATTATTCCAGAAGTAGAATGCTCCCTCCCCAACACACACACACACACATCACACACACGGAATGGTAACACAGAATACATGAATTCAAAATTCTTCAGAATTCCACTGGCATACTGACACAGACACACACACAAAGGTCTCAGGTGGAGCCAGCACCTCTATTTTATCTGTTGCCAGGTAAGGAATAGGAGCAGGGAGTTCTATGGCAAACTGGTAGGGATAGGAGGGGACTTTTTCATTGTCATCAAACAAACACCGGCAAAGAAAATTCTAAATAGTACTTGATTTTTTTTTATTTGTGTATGTGTGTAAGGAGGGGCTCGTGAGTGTAAATAACATTATATTATTTACTAACATTGTTTCATTTAATGGACTTTTATTTTTAGGGCCTAGTTGAAGGTTTTTATATATGAGTAAAGACTGTGATGGAAATCAGGAATTAAGTAGCTTATGAATTCTGTATGTGACTTGTGAGTTGCCCTGGTTGACAGGGACTTGTTTTTAGCCATTGGTAGTGCTCTCCGAAGGCAATGGCTAGAACCATGCCTCAGTCAGTCAGGACACAGGGATTTCCTTGCCCATTTTATATCATCTGTTCTCCTAAATAGGTCCCAGAACTGAACTCCATATTGCAGATGGGGCCTTACCAGTGACTTGGACAGTGGCACCTCCTGTCTCTGCACACAAAGGTCTCCCTTTTGCATTCTAATAATCCATTTATTTTTTTATTTCAGTGTCAGATTGTGCATTGCTTTTTTTTGTTTTGTTTATTCTTTTTTTCCACCCTCTTCATGCTCGCTGGCCCCCACTCCTTCAGACTCCGCAAGTCTCCTGCTAGCCCCAATGTTCTAACCCAGCCCTCCTCTAACTCCTCATATTGCAGCTGATCCCCTGGGATATCCAGCCGTATCCCTTCACCAGGCGGGTCCCCCTCCTCCAAGGGGGAAGGCACCGGGGGAGAGGGATGACCCCAGCACACTCTTTTCTTAGGGCCTGGGGATGCTGCCGTGGAGAAGGAGGCCCCAGTACGGCACTGGAGGCATTCGGGGACAGAGAGCCATCATCTGGTGGCCAGCGAGCAGTATTTCCTGGTTTGTGATGTGTGTGACGTCTGGATGTCAAGGCAATAGCCAACGTCTGCCACACACCGCCCAGCAGTGAACCCCGACGTGTTGCCCTACCCCTGGCCTCTACCAGTGGTCACCCAACACCGGGTTGCAGCCCTCCCTCCCTCCCTCTAGACAACAAGCAGTCATGGGGCGCTCGTTGTCTCCCCCAGGCTGGCCTCCAGCGGCCAGGCTCATTCTCAAAGGCAATCCGCTGGCGCAGCTGATAATCCAACCACTGGGCGCGGCTGGTGTGCATTAGCTTTTAAAGTTGTTTCACACCAGTACTCCTAGATGTCATTCCCCTTTATTCTCTTTCAGTGGTATGCCATTCAATTTGTACTCTGCAAATTTGCTTCTGCACCCAAAGTGCATAACTATGCATTTATCTAGGTTGAAGTGCATTTTTGCCTTTATTGTGCAATCATTTCATTGGTTAATCTTCTACTGCAGTTTCCTTAATCCTTCCTCAGTGTCCGCTTCACAAGTGACTTTCACATCCTCAGCAAATTTTACCATCCGTTCCCCCCCAGTGCATTGCACGTGGCTCACATAAATATTAAACAGCGTTGGACCCAACACAGACCACTGCGGGACCCCGCTTATCACCCCTATGAGTACCCATTTATTCTCACTCCTTGCCTTCGGCCTTCAAGCCAGTTCGTTATGTACTTTACAGTACTGTCGTTGAGTCCTGCATTTCATAATTTGTTTATTAACTCCCTATGTAGCACAGTATCAAATGCCTTGCTAAAATCCATAAACACCACATCCACTGGTATGCCCTGCCCAACAGCCTACTAATCAGTTCAAAGAATCCCAGCTGATTGCTCATGCATGACTGGCCCCTGTTGACTCCTTGCTGTGTCTTATCCATGATGTTATAGCTGTTCAAATACTGTTCTATCTCCTCCCTTAATAGTTTCTCCCAGATCTTCACCACCACAGAAGTAAGGCTCACTGGTCTGTAGGTAACTATGTCAGCTCTAGACCCTTTATTTTTATATGCAGGGATTACAAACACTTCCTTCCAATCCGTGGGCAGTAGTCCTTCTCTTAAACTATTATTAAAGACCTCAAAAATTGGCTCTGCAAGAGAGCGTGCCATCTCTCAGTAACCTCAAGTGCAGTTTTCCGTCCCTGTGGCAAAATCCATGCCGCACCTGTATTATCCTGCCATTGGAGGGCAGTATTTAATTGAACGGTATGTCAGCATTATGGCAGTACTGTAGTACTAAATTGGTATAGTTGCTCTGGCCATACCTGCCTCCCTCCGACAGTGTACTGATGTCCCTAGTGGCCCAAAGAAACAGGCTTCCATGCCTTGTTCTTCTCATGGGGACTTACTGACCCCAGCTCTTGTCAGCCCCCCTCTTCATTTGGCTACCTGCCGGGGGGAACACTTCACTATATTTCCTAGGCCTATTTAGACATTTTCGCTGCAAGGCTTACTTACACATGCCCATACGAATGGTTGCTCCATTTAACACTCAAGCTCTACTGGTTGCTTCTGACAGGAGTGGATCCATACAGATACTGGTGATCCACCCTTTTTTTATCATATAAGTTTTTATCCTCTTCGGCAGGATGTGCTGCCTCTCAACCCTGTCCCTGTGTACTGCAGCTGTCTCTTACTTCCTCCTAGTCAGGCTCCTATTCCCATAGATTCCCACCCTTCTTGTGGGGCCAGGGAGGGAGGGAGGCCAGTAAAGAGCAGCTGGCTACATATCCAGATCTGTCCTGGACTAGAGTGGCAGAGTGGGCTACAGCATGACAGGTAGGGCGTCACAGAGCCTATCCTCCATGTTTCTCCTCTTCTTTTCTCCCTGGGCCCACGGACACGCAGTGAGTGCTATGTGAGTGGTCTGTCTCCACGGAGATGCCCCCGGCACTGTGAACGTGGAATCCCTTCCCACACAATGTGACTCACTTGTGCTGCCACCTGGATTTCTCCATGTGGCAGTCAACAGAGAGTCACAACAACCCCCCCTCACCCGAGGGAGGGGAGCCATCCTATGGATGTTCAATCCACACTCCCCTGGCTAGTCCCCAAATGACCTGCATCCATTTCTGAACCCAGGTCACTGGTGTGGTAGGAGGTCAGGCACACACTGACTCAGTATTTCACACTACAGAGCCTGCTCTGGTGACCATCTTTCAGGGGTGGCCATCTTCTTGCTCTAAAGTGCCATCTTTTCCTTGTTCTCATTGGGGTCTTCCTAGGAGACCCATCCTCCTGGCATATTTTAGTGGAAATCTGTAGACCTGGACAGGGACTAGTGCCACCCAGACCCAGAGACTCTGCCACCATCTCTGGGCCCACAGGCCCCTGCCTGGGCCACAACCAGAGGCTGGGCTCCCTTGCTGTTTCATTTCTCTCTCCACAACCCACACCTTGCAGCTTGCCTCCCCTTTTCTATAGAACTTCGGGGAGGGTAGAACAATGAATATTCATGACAGAGTTTCCTGCTTTTAGCGTAGTCAGAAAAACTCTGTACCACAAACATCCATACATCCTGTTACTAAGCAAGCATGGGGCCACTCCAGAGAAAAACTCTCAGGGGCAGACTTAACCCTTCAAGAGCCCTATGGTAACCAGCCTCGAGCTGAGTGGTTACACATGCAAAGTGTGCCACTTTCACCCAGCATTGCTACTCTGTTGATGCACTGGCAATGCTGCGCTACATTTTGAATGATATGGATAAGCTGTGCTATATTTGCTTTGATACACTGGCTGCACTATGCAAAAGATAAATAGTATGTTGACCACGGAACTGTATGTAATCATTGCATAATTACTGGTGACCCTTTCTAAGTATGGATAACTGTGGTGTAATTATGCACTATCAATTATGTATTATGATTTTTTTTATAATTTTTTAATATTTATTTTATTTCCACAACCACACTGAAGCAAATCTTGTTTTGCAGAGCTGCCAGCCTTTGAACTTTCCACTTTGCATCTGATTTATACTCCAGTACCATCTCGACCTCACTACGAGCCCCATAAATAAGGATGTAACACCTTGTGTTGCTTTATTTTGCCACTGTTGCACCTCATTTCTGTTCCTCTTTTCTAAGCCGCTACAAGCAGTCTTTGTACTCACTCTCAAAGGCTCCTTCTCCAGAAGCTGGCACTGAGCATCTTCTTACGGCATTTCTCCATCGTTGAATTGTTCAGCTGTGATGCAGTCTGCTCAGAAAGTCACATTTTGCTGACAAATAAATCTTAAGTCCTGACTGCAGGTTTAGTGGATAAACTGCCAACCATAGGCTGAAGGCAATGGCTTCAGATCTCCAGACCTAACTGCAATAAGTTTGGGTGTCTGAGTTCTGGTTCTTTCTTGGTCACTTGTTCAGGGAAGACCACCAGCCGTGCCGAACTGTGACTGGTGACTTTGCAAAGTGGGCTCTGGGAAAGGAGCTGTTTGAGTAAATAACTGTCCTACCTTTGCTCCTCAGTTATAATGTGAAGAATAGAGCTCAGAGAAATGTGTGGATTTAACTTTCACAAAATGTAGCAAAGAGCTCCACAAAACTCATGAAATTTGCAAAGTTGGTGAAAATAAGTGTGAACTACTCAATTTGCAGATTTGTTTCTTGGAAACCTAAGTCCTGGGACTGAACTTTTTCTGTTTCAGATGTTCAGATGTGTTGGGAATAAAACAGTAATTCTCATACATAAAATGGTGACAGTGTAGTATCAGTATATGGCAGACTTTAATCAGCTATACCGCTGGACTGCTTAAAGCTACAGGTGAGACCAATACATAATTTAAAAGCACGTCTCATGGGCATCCAGACTACATGGGCAGATGTTCATGAATACCCCCCTTAATCTGAGTTGCCAGATTTTGACCCACCTTTCCAATTTCTTTAGATCCTCTTTCATGTCTCTGACCCATGTCTCACTGTTCATCCTGCCACATAGCGTAGTGTCATCCTCAAACAGACACATTTTGTGCCTGGACCCCTTCGGCAATGTCACATATAAACAGACTGAAGAGAACAGGACCTGGGACCGATCCCTGAGGCATCCCACTGTCCATTCCACCTAAACTCAGAATGCCTTTCATTTAGCACTGCACTTTGAGTTCTTCCCCCAATTAGTTCTCTATGCACCTTGTTATGTCTCCCCCACCCCAAAATGCTCCCAACTTCTTTACAAGATGTCTATGGGGCACAGAGTCAAAGACCTTGCCGAAGTCCAGATATAGGATGTGCACCACCTAACCCTTGTCCACCACTTCAGACACTGTATTGAAGAAACCCAGAAGATTTGTTTGGCAGGACCTCCCTTTCAGAAAGCCATGCTGTTTACTGTCCTGGAGACCGTGATTCTCCAGGAAGTCTACCAACTTCTTCTTGATAACATAGTTAGTTTTACTTGTACACTATGTGCTGATGCTCCTTCTAATTCACTCCTTAATTACCTGCATAAATTCCTTTAACTTTACATCTAATTATCTTGTTAATTTTCATCTAATTCCCCTGGTAGTTATTTGAGTAATTTCTATGCTAATTCTAAACATAATCTCCGGACGGAGACTCCATGATGCATATTGACAGTTTACATGCCATTTGAACATTAACCCTTTATCACTTTGCCATGGTAATGCTATTTGTCACTCCCATGGGAGCAGCATTTTGACATTTACTTAATATTAAAGAGTCTGTATAAAGCCAAATGTACTATTCTAATCGATACTGACAGTAAATAATGGATGGAAAGGTCCTACAATGATGGCAAAGAGTGTGGCTGAAGGTTTCTCTCGCCTATCCTATTATAACAGTGTGTGCTGGAAGCAGAGGCTATTAGTAGTGACAAAAGGTGAATAACCAACGGAGAGAGGAAATTTTAGACTGGGCTGGCAATTCATCATTTAACACTGGTGCCCTGCATAACAGCTGCTCCTTATCAAACATCAACAGAAGGAGATTAAAATCCATTCTATATGTAGATACTGCCAGGAAGACCACTACTATGCTGTATGATTGGTCTCATTTATTCTAAGGGTACGAGTCTCGAAGGTGAGGAGTTCTGACATCCTAGTATAACCACCCCCCTCACTACTTTACACAGTTAGCTACCCCTGGTACCCTTAACTGGGCACAGACTTCAGGAAATACATTTAGTAATGGTACCATCCCTAGCTTTTGGTATGTATACCAGTCTCATTACTTCTAGAGATCAAAGGGGTTGGGGGTGTACAAAAGCAAAATATGACCTATAAGGTATTTACAAAAACCAGGTCCTGGGGAGAGAACTTCTTGTTAGGGCTATGCTTGACCTATACTTTTGGAGGGGTACCCAGTAAATCCACACACAGGAAGCAACAATGTAACTGTCCAAACCAAGACTGGGTTCTAGAGTGTGACTTTATTCCAAAAGATGTTCTCTAAAGCAAGGGTGAACCCCCAAGGTTTACACATCGTGGCACTAGGAACTTATAGAACAACATAGAGGATAATGTATATTCCTTTATCTGTAACAAGTTTGTAAACTCTTCGAGAGGTCGTCATGGTGACGTTTAGAACCTCGAGAGCGAAGCTCGAGAGGTTCAGTCGGCATGACGACCCCGAGAAGAGGTTTTCAAACTTATCACAGATAGAGGAATATACATTATCTTTTATAATGTATGATCACCTATCTGTGTTGACAAATTAGGAAATTGTTACTTCATCCCCCAGAATGAGACAGAAACGCGAAGACGGCAACATTTCTATTGATTTTTGCTTACATTTTATATGGCTTACATCGGATGGCAAGAGCGATTGTAGTAGATTGAAAAGAAAAAAAAAAACTATCGGAAAGCCCCGGGAGAAAATAGCGTCCGACATGCTTTAATCTGGTGCCTGCATTTTTAAAATCGCCACTCGCAACTGTGTACAGTTATGACAGCTGTTTAAAAAAGTATGCAGCTAGCGCCTACAGCATTTCGTGAAAAGGTTCCAAGTTGTTATGCTGCAGTAGCTACGTACCTGGTGCAGCATAACAAGCTACTGCAGCATAACAACGTTTTAGCCGGTATGGATTTTTATGAGTAACAGCATTCTACCATACATTATAAAACAACTATGTCTGACAGAAACTCTTCGTATTCCTGTATTTCATAGGACATTGCACATCTTTTACTGGTATTCCCATGTGGCACGGGACTTCTGGACGCTCTCCCAGTGGCACTGGCTACAACTGACCATACATCTACGGACAGAATTCTTTCATCTTGTATTCCCATATGGCATAGGACTATTATGTTTCTTTCAGTGGCACTGGCCACAACTGGAAGTACTTCTAGTGGCACTGGCCACAACTGAACATTACTACTAGTGGCACTGGCCACAACCGAACATACATTTGGCTAATTACTAGCACACCCCACTTCAGGGGGTAAAATCCTCTTCAGACATTGGCCACATGTCCAAAGTAACCAGGCACCCTTGCTGAACCTGTAGTCCTGAACTGGTTACTCCAGATGGGGGGCTGCCTACCCTTTGCTCCCAAATCCATACCCAGCCATTCTTCAGAGTTACACATTAAACACTTGAAAATTGCTTAAATGAATGAACTTTCACATCCAGCGTTTAAAACACTACACTGGTAGTGTGAGAACTAAAGTCCTGAAGAATGTGAATTAGTCATACCTCTGCACCTCGCACTTGTCAGCCAACTGTAAACTGAGAACAGTCTCAAATTTCTGAACAGAAAAGGTTGTGCAGGTCCCTTCTAGTCAGAGACCACAACAGTACAAGTACTTGCTTTCGGCAGAAAAAATCTGATCCTGCTCAATGTTAGAAAATTACAGGCAGCTTCAGACATCCTGGATCAAAAAGGAGATTTCCCCTTGGATCCATCCACTAGCAGTCCTTTTCACCCCACTGGGGATGAAAATCAGGAGATCCTGCCATAGACAACGGTTTCCACCCCTTCACTTGGCAAACTGGAGAATACCAGGACTAAGGTGAGAAAGCAGGCTCTCCACTCAGACCCCTCAGCTGAGCAGCTCTCACTCCTCTCACTTCAAGCTGCAACTCTACACTGACTCCATTGACTGACTATCATCCCAAGATTCTAAACTCTCTCACTCACAGCTGCTGTGGCTTATGCTGCTGTGAGAGTTCCAGATGAACTCATCTCTCTCATCTCAGCTGAAGCCAAGTAAACAAAAGAATGAGTAGGTGAAAAACCCATTTAACCAGTTAATCGCCAGCTGCCTCTCCCTGCCTAGCACTGACACTGAGGGGATTTTAGTAACCCCAGGGGACTGGGTGGTTACACTAGGAATGCATGTGAAAACACTCTTACGATGGTGAGAGTGGTCACTGAGGACATATAAATATGTTATTGATCAAGGTTGATCAATAATATATTAAAAACATTAAAAAAAACTCCTCTCAGAAAGCCTATTTCCAGGGCATCTACACAGGAGACAGCCTTTACATAAGAAGAGTGTTTCATGTGTAGGGGAAAGGAGTGCTCTAATTGGTCAGATGCCCTCCCTCAATCTCTACTGCACTGTACTTAGTAGCTTTCTTGTGTATATTTCTGTGTTTGGAACAGTGTGGCACAGCAGACGCACCAAAGGCTGCAGGAGCCTTTGAGGGCAAGAAGATGCCAAGCAGATGGCACATGCAGTGCACTTCATACTCTCCTCACTGCACATGGGTGAGCATGCTGTTCCAGTGCAATGCTGCATATACACTGCTGTACGGGGGGGGGGGCAGGCAGTTAGGCAGGCTTCCAGATACACTGCTGATACTGTCTGGTGTGTTTGCCAATGGTTAAACGGTTTATGTTGCACAGCTGCAAGACTGAAACATGACGAAAGAGCCTTTTGTTAAGGCCTTGCCTATTCTATGAACTGCTAAAGGGAGCAGTCCTTTAATTATTCAGGCCTTATCCTCAGAAAATGTAACAGGTGACCATCGTTAACTGAGGGCCCTGAGTAACAGTCATTTAACTGGTTCAGGTTAGGGGTGCATGGGTATCTCAAAATCCGATCCAACTTAGAATAGTTGGTTATTAGTATTATCTGTATCCGAATTTGTTTCTGATCCGACTGTTGAATAGTGATGGATAGCATCGGATTATCCTAAAATATTTTTTATTTTAGGACATTTGGATTTAGGATTACATAACCACTACACTTAATTTAAACTACTGGGGGGGTGCAGTGGGCGTGCATGCTCACAGACTCAGAGAGGAGAAGGTCAGAGACCCTCATCCCACAGTGATGGAAGAGGTCTGGAGGGAGGAGGTGAAAGGGGCGAGAACACAGTTAGCAAAGGGTGGAAGGGGTGAGGAACACATAACAAGGGTGCGTGGAGGAGTGCACACAGAGGGGATAAATGTGAATAGAAGAATAGAGGGAAGAGAAAGAAGATCAGATTCTAGGTGGAGGGTAGTGTCTCTGAATGTACGGAGTCTTGGAAACAAGATGGATGGCCTGAAGGTACTATTAGCAGACAGGAGGGTGGACATAGCTACAGTAACTGAGACTTGGGCAACATCACACCATGACTGGGACCTTGCAATCCCTGGATATAAACTATACAGGAGGGACAGGGTAGTCAGGAAGGGGTGGCAGTTTTTATCAGGGAGGGAATAACTTGAACGAGGGAGGAGTTGGAGGAAGGGGAGGTGGAGGCATTATGGGTTCAATTAAGGTCCAATAGAGGGAGAAAGGTGATGTTGGGGTGGTTTACAGACCACCCAATCAGGAGGAGGAGAGGGACAGAGAACTGAGCTCACAAATATTGGAAGCTGCAGGGAAAGGAGAGGTGATAATTGTGGGAACTTCAATCTGCCCAAGGTGAACTGGAGCATAGCATCTACAACATGTGCTAGGAGTCAGGTGATCCTGGAAGGACTGCAGAGTGGGTTCCTGAGTCAGGGCATCACAGAACCAACAAGAGCTGAGGCAATACTTGATCTGGTGCTCACAAATGGGGAGCATGTATAGGAAATAATGGTCAGAGAGCCACTGGGTGGAAGTGACCATTGCACAGTGTGCTTTCAGTTGGATATAGGCAGGGAAAGCATCCCAACTAAGACCAAAATCTTGGATTTCAGGAGGGCGGACTTCAGGAAAATGGTCGAAGTGCTAAGGAGCCACCTGGAGGTCATCAGAGCAGATATGGGGGTGGATCAAAGGTGGTCTGTCATTGAGGAAGGAATATTGGTTGCCACTGATGAGTGTGTTAGGCTCAGGGGAAGAATACAAGGGCCAAAGCACCCAGCTGGTTCAGTTCTGGGGTTGCCCAGGCAGTAAGAGAAAAGAGGTTAGCCTAAAGAAAATTCAGGAAGACCAAGATAGAGGTGGATAGGGAAAATGACCTAAGGTTGGCTAGTGAGGCAAGTAAGGAAGTCTGGCGAGCAAAGGCCCAGAAGGAGCTGCAGATAACTGAGGGAATAAAGAAGTGAAGAAGGCTTTCTTTTGCTATATAAGTGAGGAAAGGGACAAGAAGGAAGGGACTGTTAGGCTTAAGAAAGGGAGGGGTGGGTGGAGGATAATGGGGGAAAAGCAGAGATACTAAATGCTCCTCTGCTTATACTATATTAATGTTCAGTTTGGATGTATGCAATTTTGAAGTTCTTGCTCTCTTTTTACTAGCATACTTTTCATCTTCCTGTTAAGTTGCTGTAACGATTTCTCATTATTGTCCAATCATATCATGCCATTGTATGTATTGTTGTGTTATTTGACTAGCTGTCCCCCAGTTTCCCCTTCCCTCAGGATGCACCGTGAGATGAGCAACTTGTTATTCAGTGTGCCCTTCCTGGTGAAACTTTTCAATAAATAAATAAATGAATACTTCTGTTCTGTCTTCACCAGGGAGAAGGATGGACCAGTGCCTTCAGGAGGGAAAAGGGGGGGAGGGAACACAGATGTAGTGACCGAGGATGACAGAGTGAGGGAGGAGCTGCTGGCATTGAAGGTGGACAAATCACTAGGCCCGGACAGAGTACATCCAAGGAAACTAAAGGAACTGGCTGAGGAGCTGGCAGGGCCACTGGCAGACCTATCTAATAGTTCACTAGAGTCAGGCGTGGTACTGCAGGACTGGAGAACAGCACATGTAGTGCCCCTCCACAAAAGCAGTTCCAAGGATGACCCAGGGAATTACAGACCAGTCAGTCTGACCTCCATTGCGGGCAAGCTCATGGAGACCATACTTAAGGAAAGGTTGGTGGAATATCTAGAGGAGCATGTGTAACCCCTAGATGGCGCTATCCCAGGGGCTACTACCCCTGCCTGATTTGCCACTAACAGGTTGAGGGGCCTGGATCCAATGGCGGGTGCCTCCACCCAGAGGTCAGGGTTTGCAATAGTTAAACTAACTTGGTCACAGCCCTCTGGGACACTGCAACCCCCCTTTCTTCCCACTAGTGGCCCACACAATATATCAGAATTACCTTCACAGTATACACTTACCCCCAGGTCTGGTTCCGGCACTGGGACCTCCTGTGAAATGAGATACATTGCAACAATCACAGTACAGTACTTTAACATAGACAAATACCTCAGGCAGTATAACTTTGCTGAAACAAGCAGCTCTGATTTATTTAGGGGGATATAACAAGGACAGGGGGAAATCAGGTTAATTAGCTTATCACTCTAATAATCTACCTATGGCTCTGTGCAAGGCCTATCCCTATCAGTTACTGTCCCTGGGTACCCAAGCCCTAGTGGCTAGTCCAAACCGTGGCAGCTGGTAGGGGCCCTTTCACACAGAGAAAAGGAGAATTAAACAGTCAGCAGTACTAGTAATTCCATTTGGATTTAATGTGGCACCAACAGGGAGCGACCCTGAATTAGTACTCACGACCTCCAAATAAGATAGGGTCCTTCAATGTCAGCAGGGCTCACTTGAGGTACACAAACCTCTTCACACATCCATATAAAAGAAAGCACTATACCAGGCACGCTGCATCTGTATCCCGATCGCAATTACTGCACAATACCCGGAGAACACACAGCAGATTCAGTTCCTGACAGACCGAGTGCAATTTCAGCAATTCTTCCAGTCTTCTACAGGGTGAGCCTGGTTTCTACTCTTCAGAGATCCTTTGATTCTTTCACAGGACAGATTCAGTCCCAACAAGCTGCAGACCGGAACTCTGGGCCTTACACACGTTTTTGACTAAAACTGCACACTGAAAAAGCACAGGGCTCCTTCCTTCTTCACTGCCAAAGCTCAACTGAAACTCCAACCGACAAAACTGGCACTTCCTTTGAGTTCCTCCCAGTTCTTGACTGGATTGGCTGTCACCACAATAGACTGCTGCTGTTGGTCAAAAAGGCACTGAAGTCTAAACTACATCTCCCAGAGTCACTGCCCATACAATCCTCTTGTGGCTGGCCAGATTATGAGTCAGTTCTGATTCGTCCAAGGCACCATTTTAGAGCTAGCTTACCCCACACTGATTGGTCCAGTTCAGCAGTTCAAAACTAGAATGGGGAACTAGCAGACACAGTTCTGACTGCAAAGAAAGCAGGTTAGACAAACTGTAATTTCATTATTACTCTAAATAATTTCTGGCAAACAGTTACATCTTTCAGATAGGTTCCCTTGCACCCTAGTGACTGCAAAATGAAGTGAATTGGCAGCAGCTTGAGTGGTACTCAATCAAAGAAACACACAGTCCCCCATACAAACTAATTATGTCTGCAAGCAGACAGCTCTTAAAGAGACAGTACCAGAGGTTCTAAAAACACTCACTGATAAATGGCTTAAATGCCAAACACCATTCAGGCTTGGAGCACTCAAGCAAGCTCCTGGAAGTCTTTTGGGAACCCCCATTTGCAGGGGGGTTACACATGGTCTCCAGGATACGAGGCAGCATAGGTTCATGATGGGAGATCGTGTCAAATGACTCTGAATGACTTCTTTGACTGTGTCACTAAGACAGTAGACAGGGGCCAAGCTGTAGACATCCTCTATCCTGATTTCAGCAAGGCCTTTGACTCAGTGCCTCATAAAAGGTTGCTCAGTGGTGGATCTTAGGGTTGGGGAAAAGATGGCCAGATGGGTGGGAAACTGGCTGAGGGACAGAACCCAGAGGATGGTTGTGGGGGGAGAGTTATCTGGCACCATAGAGGTAACCAATGGGGTCCCACAGGGATCAGTGCTGGGGCTGGTGTTGTTCAGTGTCTTCATCAATGACACTGGGGATGGCATTAAGGGCAAAATGTGCCTATTCACAGATCATACCAAGCTCTACGGGAGAGTGGACACAGCTGAAGGGATCCAGGACCTACAGGATGAGCTGGAAAACCTGGGGAGGTGGTGCAGGATCTGGCAGCTTGGCTTCAATGGCAAGAAATGCAAAGTTATCCATATTGGAGCCAAGAATCCCAGGACAGAGTACTACCTGGGTGGAGTCCAAATATCTGCGTCAGAGAAGGAGAAGGAGCTGGGAGTGAGGATCACTATTGATCTGAAGCATTACACGCAGTGCAAGAAAGCACCAGCAAAGGCAAACAAGATGCTGGGTTGCATATCTAGGGGGATCAGTAGTAGGAGAGAGGAGGTTATACTGCCCTTGTACAAGTCACTGGTAAGGCCTCATCTAGTGTGTGGGGTTCAGTACTGGTGCCCACACCTCAGAAAGAACATTATCCTGCCGGAGAAGGTCCAGAAGAGGGCTACAAAGATGATAGCAGGTCAGCAAGACAAGGAATATGAGGAGAGGTAGAGGGCACTGAACATGTACTCCCTGGAAGACAGGAGAGAGAGAGAGGACGTGATTGTGACCTTCAAGTACTTGAAAGGGATAAATAAGGTGGATAAGGAGAGTCTCTTTAAGCTGAGTGGCAAGCATAACATGAGAGGGCACTGTCTTAAGCTGGAGGGTGGGAGGTTTGGGAGGGAGGGAGGTCAGGAAGCACTTCTTCACAGAGAGGGTGGTGGATACTTGGAATGCCCTGCCAAAAGAGGTCATCTCATTGAAGACAGTGGGCAGCTTTAAGAGAGGCTGGGATAGGCATGGAGAAATGTAAGGATCATGAGTAGGGAGGATGGGAGGAGTGGGGAGGGAGGGCAGGGGCTGTAGCTCAAGCTGTGTACCCTGCAATACGAGCAGACTAGATAGACTAAATGGCCTTCATCTGCTGGCTTATTTTTAGGTTAGTATGCATGTTCTTATTTATTATCCTAAAATCCCAGTTAATATACTAGGTTTTTAGGATATCGAATTTTGAGGACCACTATCCTAAAATCCTAATATCCTGAAAAATACCTAGTATCCTAACTACCTGATTTTTAAAACAGACATCTGAGCAACCCTGGTTCAGATATGAATTTGCAGTTCTTTTCTTGCTGTTTGTTTGAAGACTGAACTGCTTCTCTATGATTTCAACAGCTGGGTTCAGTGCTGCACTAGGCAACTGTGATGTCACCAGCATTGGGAAAGCTACTCTCTGATTGGGTCAGTACTCCATTGTGAAGAAAGTAACCTTCATGAGACAAATTATGACAACACTAACAACACAATGTCATGATATCTTGGGAACAGCTACAAACAAAGATATCATTCACTTTGTCATTTGTATCTCCACTGGTGTCGTATGAAAAATGTATCCCCACTAGACAGGTCACAAAGGAATGCTGAATCAATAAGAAAACAGCTTAAACAATGTCTTGTAACATCAGAATGCCCTCTACTGCACTTGGAACAGAGCAGTAGCTGGATCTGTGGCACTGGGCAATAAGGGATCACCCGGCATGCTTGCGACCCAGGCTCGTGCCCGAGCCTGGGAAAACAGGAGCGGAGGCCAGCGGGGAGGGCTCAGAGTGTCCCTGGGATGCCCTCCTCTCTGGGGGGGGGGGCAGAGCCTGCATTGCCTTTGAGTGGCTTCTGGTGGCCGGTTACAGCAGTGCACTACGTGGGTGACAATGCCCCGTGGTGTATCCAGTCAGGCCGCTGTATCCATGTGGCCATCTTGGGAGGGGGGTGGATTGCAGGAGAAAAAATGGCCGGCTGGATGACAGTGGTTGCCCCCCCCCCGGGAGTGCCCATGCCGATCCTCTCATGAGCTCCAGCAAATTCGTAACATCTACAGCCAACACTCCCCTTCCTGGTTCCCATCTCGGGGGGACCCCAAAAGGGATGCAATGGATAAATCGGGCAAACTGGGGCCATGGACAGAAGGATTGTGGGATGGTGACGGGTGTGATCAGCGGGTCTGGAGTGCTCCTAGGCTGCCTGAAGGAGTGGCCAAGTTGGGGTCCGAGAAGCATAAATAGATAATACAAACAAAAAAAAAAAGAACAGAACAGTGAAATCAAACAGAAACAGTTTAATATTCATGAAACACCATGACTGAAAAGTTGAACAGTTTATATTGCATAGTAGAAATTGGTCACACAATGGCCTGACTCAGATTAAGTTAGTTATCATTGCTTGAGAGAGGGTAGGACTTAACTGACTCGTGGCTCTGCCACATGTGAATTGTTGTCCTTCCCCCTCACATTTGAAGAAAAATGACAACTCTTAGTCAGGCCATTGCGTATGTCATATACATTATTGCATATTTCCACATCAGCTTTAACACTTACATTATAGGTTTATTTATACTGCAGCAGCGTGCCATGACGCATCGCCGTGGTTTCCATGCAGGCTATGCCATAACTACAGTCAACAACAAAAAAAAAAACAAAGATACTGAAACTCATATTAGGCTAAAACAGTTGGTCTTTGCTGGCCAAAGGGGGTACAGTGAGTACAGCAGTAGTTTGCTACTTGTCTAACTCCACGTGTCTCAGTGATCACAATAAACCAATCAGTTTTGCATAAGTTTCTATGAGGTTACATGGACGTTTGTCAGTTTCTCTGGTCCTTGTTTCAAAACTGAATTTTCTCTGTGAGAGTCAACAAACTTTGCAAACTTTTTAATTCAGTCATCAGATAATCACCTCTTCTGACAGTTAACCCTTTCATAGTTCCTTCTTGTCAATCTGCTGGGCTATGCATTAATGACCTCCACTGTAACATCGCAGACCTTTACAACATTCAAAAACAACAGAACAAAGATAGCATGTACCAGACATCTAAAGATTTATTTTAGTTCAAAGACAATATTGCAGAATAATTTTATTTCAGCTGTGAAAAACGCAGAAGTACATATACAAACGTGCAAAAACAGCCCTAACTCACACCATTGGAAACATAAACACCCTTTCATAGGCAGCCTTGACTGGTTTCACTACAGTAGCTTCATCAGAAAGCCCAGATGCTGTTAATAACAACCCTGACATGCAGGGCATTTACAGTGACAGATTCAAAGTTCAAAGACAGTAGTGTCATTAAGAAGCAATCAGCCTTTAATTTTTGATTGTTGCTTAATTACACTTTTGTCTTTGCACTTTGCATTTGTCACTGTCACTTTAAATGCCCTGTTGGTAAGGGGTGCTCTTAGCAACAGCCAGGCCTTCTGAAGAACCTAGTGTAGCGACAGGCACCTTTCTACATACATGTCTGCCTTTTTGTAAACTTTAAATAAAATTGTGTAATCTGTAGAGGTTTGGTGCCGGCCATCTTTGTTTTGTTGTGATTGCTTGCTGTGGTACAGACTGCTCTCATGAAGTAACTTCCTGATTTGCCAAGATACAGATGCAGCCTCACCCAGAAAGCCCCTTCATCTACGGCAGGGTTTCTCAAATGGTGAGGCCCCAACCTGTTCCAAGGGAGGCTCAAGCAAGCCTTAAAATGTACTATATTTAAATGTCAAGTTTTGGATGCTTTGTATGAAAGGCTGCACCAAACTGAAAGTGAATAATGGCATGTGAATTTATGTACAAAATGGTTACCAGAAAAACACGCTCAACAAACATTTGTTTCCTGGTATGACATGGGGGAAAACTGAGTGGAGGAAATATGGAGATACCGGATGATTAAGGACCCCTCTTGCACTCAAGGATAATTACAGCAATTTCACCGTAGCTGCAGGCTGTTGTTCTGCCCACTGACGGCTACCAGTACAAATTACCAAATAGAACCCGGGGGTTGTGGGGCGCAGAGTGCCCCCCACAGAAGAAAGAACAGGCATTAAATAGTCATAATAATAAATGCAGCTGTACAAATTACCAAATAGAACCCGGGGGGGGGGGGTGGAGTGCCCCCACAGAAGAAAGAACAAACAAACAGTATATTGCATATTCTAAATTATGGGCCAGATCAGGAGGCAAAACGAGCTGAGGCAGAGGACAATGCTGAGAATGTGCCGTACAGTCGGAAAACCGGCATTAAGTTGTAGTAAGATTACAAATATAACGGAAACACAGTGCTGCGGTAAAAATATTGTTTAAATGATGAAACTTAGATGCATAAGGGGGGTGTACAGGAAATACAGAAAAATAAAACAGTGCAGTGGTACAAGGTGGAAACGGTCTTTCTATTTCAATGAATTTGTAAAGTTAGTTAAGCCGGGTGTGGTGCAAATGCTGTGCAAGTTGAAAAGGTCACAGTTTACATACATGCATACCTCTCAAGTGTCCCTGATTTTGCCTCAAAATTGTACTTTGTCCCTCCTAAAATTTGTGTTTCTGTGGCTAAACAGTGGGGGACTGTAAGCACAAAATAATGCCAATCATTAAAGTTACAGACGTGTTCTTCTTTAGAAAATGCATTTTGCACCAAGCCCCATATTCTGCCATCTTTCTGGGTTGATATCTCTAATTTTGAAGATGTGTCCCTGATTAGTTTGAGCCTTGTCCCTGATTTATAAGGCAGGAGGTTGAGAGGTATGCATACATGCTCAAGGTGTTATCATTTGCAATAAATAGACTTTCGGTAGCATGTCCTGGTTGGGCATGTCACTCTGTGCTATTTTTCTGTGAGAGGGGGGCGTGTGCATGGTGTGGAAAAACCCGTCACTACCGTAATGCTGTGAGTTTTTGATTTCGCGCATGAGGGGTCCTTAATCATCCGGTACCGCCGGAAATACAATTCTTGGAAACTGTGCAAAACAAAATGCAAAATAATACAAATGAGTAGGAACAAGATAATAATTGACCCATTATTCTGGTTGTAGAAAAGCACAAATACAAAGGCTAAGCAGAGAGATAATAGGAGCAAGGCCAGCAGGGAGCAAAATGGTCTCCGAGAAGATGTTTAAGAGCAGGTTAAAACTGACAAAGAAAACAGTCTGTCTCATGGAGGTATTGCAATGAGGGGTAAATAGGGCCAAAACTCAGAATTGTGGAGCAAGTAGGCTGCCCTGGGGAGGGAGGTTATAGAGAGGGAGAATAACAGCGTCAATAAAATGAGAATAAACTCAACTACTCAAATGCACTTCATTGCATTCTTCCCGTAATGTGCAAAGTATGATAGTTGTTCTAACTATGGGGAGGCCCCAAATTATTTCTATATTAGGGGGAGGCTCAAGATATTTTCCAAGGCTTGGGGAGGCTCATTATGACAAAGAGTGAGAACTCCTGATCTACAGCCACAGACGCAACATAGGAGAACAGTAACTGCAGTTCCACGAAGGACAGATGGTGTCAGTCGAGCACTGGGGCTCCAGGACATCTGTAGCAACTCGTGGTTACATGCAGACAGCAGTTTGCAATTAATTCTGAGTCCTTGCTTTTAAACATGAAATACCTCTGTTTAATGATGTCCTTTGCCAGTAATTACTGCCACCAGTTAATTTCCCAACTAATACTCTAGTCTAGCAAGCTGATGCATTCAACTAAGTAGAGAAATCCGGAAATTACTCTAAGAAATTATTGCCTTTCAAATTATAATAGTTGAAGCAGTGTGGTTTAGTAGTTAGAGCACCAGCCTGAGAACTGTGAGATTGCTTGTTCAAATCCCTTCAGAGTCAGATACTCAGTACAAGTAACTTTTTTAATTACTTTCTCTGCCCTCCATCCACAATCCTCATCTGTGCCCTCTCTCCTTGGCCACGGCTCAGCCTCATCAGCTGAACTGAATACCGGAGACTAGCTTAGCTCCTGCTGTGTGGATCGACTCAACAATATGAAGGTCTTCAGGGGTGGCCATCCCCCTTCCAATGAATGAATTCGGTGGAAAAGCTGGTCTCCATGCTCACTGGATGATCGCTGCAGCACCCAAGTAAACAACTAGTTAGAGCACATCATCCTATCAGTGCCAGCTTTTGCCTTGTGTTTCCACCCAAGACACCTGAAGCAACTTGCTGCATGCACTTGCAGTGGAAATGACCCCAGTTATGACATCTGTGACTCCCCTCCCTCTACTGATGCTCCGTGTACCCCTTCCCCCTTCGTTTCCCAGGAGTCGCTTTTGCTGCGAGAGTCAGGTGGTCTCTCACCTCGAGAGTGCAAGCATCTGTTGAGACACTCAAACCTTCCCTCCCCGCCAGCCCTCTTGGGATACTAGCTCATTCCCGAACCTCCATCACCAGCATTGCAGACAGTAGCACAAGCACCGCACTGTTGGGCTGGGCCCTTCTGCAAGTAAGCATCTTATCTCATACTCCAATCCACACAGCTGCAGAAATGGGAAGCAGCAGAACCCCACTGAAAAGGAGATGTTGCATCTAATATCTTGGGTATAACAACAGTGACAAACAGTCTTTTCTTCAACTGTTTGGTTTCTGTGCGTCTTTCCAAGCCGTACACTCTAAAGCCTCAAAACAAATGCAAGCACCATGGGTATGCAAATTATGCTAGTTTAGGGTCTGGCGGGCCCTACAAGACACATTTGCTTTTGTCCCTCTTGGTTGTGCCTGTACAGCATGATGCATTCCCAAGTGGGAGATCTGAGTTTGGGTCACAGCCCGACTTCCCCCACTCCAATCCACAAGTGCCGAGGGTGTGCAGCAGAGGCATTGTTTAGGTCCTGGGTGAGAGAGATACCTGACTTGTGTGCCTCCCGTTGCTAGTGGATAGCCTTGAAATCATGGTATACTTCGCACTCTTGGCTCCCTTCCCAGGCTGGCATAAGCAATTGGCCATACAGCGCTGGGATGTTGGATAGGGACAAAACCAGGGAAGATCTCTGGGCTGCCTGCAGGATCATACCTGCCCAGTGCTCTATGTTCAGCAGGTTGGAGGCTGACTTGGGAGGGCCTCTGTCTCCCTATGCCCATTAGATCCTACTAGATGTATGCATCAGTGTGGGGGGAAGGGGAGTTATCCACAGGGATGCCTGTCATAGGAGGAAGGGGTGGTATCGGAAGGGTCCTCTGTGGGTACTATACTGGTACCTGAGCGGGTAGTGGAACTGAAAGTAGAAGGCCAACAGCACCATATAAGGGGAAACAAACAAAAAAATACTTCCTTAATTTGATAAGAAAGAATAAGGAATCTCTGCTTACTGTTCCCTGAATGTACAGTGCCTTGAAAGTTGGAAAGGTACTTCATAAAGAGATTATAAAACTTCAGGACAGCCTAGACAAACGTCTTTAATAGATGGTAAAGGAACTGCCTGTTGGCGTCTGAGAGTGAAGGCCACAATCAAGAGGAAAATACCCTGACATGTGCAGGATGATGGCCAACACACTTGGGCCCTGCCCCCTGGACTGCCCACTCCACCTCCTGCACTAGAGGACCAGAAAGAGCAGCTGAAGAATCCCCCAAAGAAGTCACAGACTCCAGGCCAGGGGCTACACTGTGGTACTGGCAGTTAGTGCCAGAGAAGAGATGTGATGGGTCTGGAAGTAATGACAAAAGGGCTGTGTGAGTTTGGGGGGTGAGTGCCAGGGTAAGGATGGGATGGGGCTGGGAGTCGGGGCAGAAGGGTACTGTGAGTTAAGGGGTTAGTGCCAGAGTAAAGAAGTGAAGGGGCTGGGAGTGAGGGTAGAAGGGGGCATCATCAGTGACAGAGTGCTAAATAATATACTAAACAAAGGAAGATGGCAAGTAAGGAATAAAGCACAAAGGGGTGTGTGTAAACCATATTTTACGTCATGGCCAGGGGCGTAGTAAGGCACGAGGCCAATGGCCGAGTGACTTCAGCTGCTGGCCGTACTGTAAAATATGGTTTACACACACCCCTGAGTGCCTTATTGCACTTATAAAATTGACTTTTATTTTTTACTTTTGACTATTGGGAAAAGCATGTTTGTATGTAGAAACAATAGATTTACTTTGTGCACTTGTGATAAAATAATTCTTCCGCCCACTGCAAGTGATGTCATTGTATTATTGCCTACTTTCTTCTTTCTGTTTTTTTTTTCTCTGTTCCCCATATTCAAGATATGGAATGTTTACCACAGAATATATGGATTCAAAATTCTGCTCAGTTCCACTGGCAGAATATTTCTATCCCAACACACTGTACACACCGAAAACAAAGGCCTTTGTTACAGCCAAAGACTCAGTTATCTCACTGTCAGGGCAAGAAGAAGAGAGTTTCCTGATAAGCAGTTAAAGATAGAAGGGGGGGTTTGACTGTCAGAAAAAAAACAGTTGTAGTAAAAACTATAAACAATATTTATCGTTTCTAATGTGTTTATGTATGTAAGGAGAATGTGATAATTAGGGAAACTGCATTTAATTCATTTATTTTATTTTTTATTTAAGGTAGTTTTATTTTTAAGGTCCAGTTGAAGTTTTTTTACAGTGTAAAGGTAGCAGCCATGTTTGTGGTGGAAGATCAGCTCTGGCAGTATAGGGCTAACTGAAATACTGTGCCTGTGTTCCAAATGCCCGTTGATCTGTGTTGCAGACTCTTCACTGCTGAGCAGTCCTTTTTTAACTCATGTGTAAACCGTATTTTACACATAAATAAGAGCCAATCAGATTACACAATTTTACCCTGCCATTTTATTAAAAGGTTTACTTCCCATATTTATGTTTGCTTGCATGCATGTGCAAGAAACATAGTGCCATCATCTGAGTTTTCAGAGGTGTGGCAGCCATCTTCCAATTCAGTCAGTGTGCTTGCAGGCGTGGTCGCAGTTCTCCAATCAACTCTGCAGCTGTCTATGACAGTAGTTGAAAATGCAGTGCCGTACAGTTGAAAGGGAGAGCACCGCTTCAGTGAGCAGCGCTCCCCTCCACATGCTAGCCGCACATTGCGTGCTCATCGCCCCCAGCGCACATACTGTATGGCCGATGGGGTGCCCAATCCCCGTTGGCTCCAGCCCCCAAATAGCCTTACAGCTGCCACGCTGGGGAGCCCCAGCGTGGCACAAGTCCTGTCGTCTTCCCTACAAAAAATAAAAACCCTGTAAACAAGAAAACGTCCCCTCAGGGGTCTCTCAGTCCACCCGCGCCCACCCACTGCGCACCCTGCCTCCCCACACCCCCTCACCCCATACTTATCTCTGGAGTTTGGCGCAACGATCTTCGGTGGACCGGGAACATGTCTGCACTCTTCAAAGCTGACTGCGAATTGAGGAAATGCCGGTAAGCTGTATAATGCAATAAATAGGGTTTTTTTCAACTTTAATGCATATCTCAGGCATTTTTTGGAATTTTCAACATGGGGTTTTTGGGACCCCCTCCTCATGAATTCTTGAACTGTCATGGTGTTAATCGGGCCCGAAGGGTGATTTCACAGTCACTGCGTGAAATCACCTTTCGGGACCAATTAACAAAACGACAGTGCCAGTGTTCATAAGGTGGGCTCTCAAAAAGCCTATGTTGCAAATTTGTTGAAAAAATTCCTAAAAATGACCGTTTTACGAGCATGCGTTGCGCAGTTCCTATGCACACTCATACGTTCGCAAATTTTTAATATTTGCACTCTGGATTTTCAACATTGCCATTTTACCACACCTCCTTATGAGCAGTACAGCTGTCATTTTTCACATCTTGTCCAAAATGTGTTTCCGCCCATGTAGCATACACCGGCGCAGTTGGTGTGCGAAATCAATGTATGAGACACATTAAGAAAATCACAGTGACACTGTTCATGGGCAGAGGTCTTAAAATGGCTATGTTAAAATTTGGTGAAAAAATTCTAAAAATGACTGTTTCTGACGTCGTTGTGCAGTTCTTCTGCCTTTCGTAAGTTAAGTGAATTTTAACATTTGCACTCAGATTTTCAACATTGCCATTTACCATACCTCCTATGAGCAATACAGCTGTCATTTTTCACATGCCGCCCAAAATGTGTTTTGCTGCATGTAGCGCACAATGGCGCAGTCGGTGTGCGCAATCAATGTTTGGGACAGATTAAGAAAATCACAGTGACACTGTTCATGAGCAGGGGTGTTAAAATGGCTATGTTGAAAATTTGGTGAAAAATTTCCTAAAAATGATTGTTTTAGGAGCACAAGTTGCGCAGTTCCTACGCACACTCGCAAGTTTGCAAATTTTTTATAGTTGCATGCCAGATTTTCAACATTGCCATTTTATTACACTTCCTTATGAGCAGTATAGCTGCCATTTTTCACATCTACTTGAAAATGTGTTTCCGCACATGTAGTGCACAATGGTGCAGTTGGTGTGTGAAAGCAATGTTTGGGACAGATTAAGAAAATCACAGTTACACTGTTCATGAGCAGAGGTCTTAAAATGGCTATGTTGAAAATTTGGTGACAAAAGTCCATAAAATGACTGTGTTATGAGTGAGCATTGCGCGTTTCCAAAGCACCCTCATAAGTTCATGACTTTGTAATATTTTCAGTCAGATTTCCACCAGTGGCATTTTTCCACACTTCCTTATGAACAGTACAGCTGTCATTTTTCACAACATGGCTGAAATGTGTTTTCACACTTTCAGCACTGAAATGCGTGGTCGCTGTGGGAAATCATTGTTCGGGACAGATAAAGAAAATCACACTGACACTGTTCATGATCGGAGGTCCCAAAATGCCTGTGTTGACAATCTGCTGTAAAACTCCCCAAACTAATTACATTATGGGTGTGCATTGCACAGTTTCTCCACGCCCATGACTTCACCAGTTTTTAATATTTTCCTGCAGATTTTCAACATTACCATTTTTATACCTCCCATGAATAGTACAGCTGTCATTTTCACATCCTGTTAGGAATGTGTTTTGCACCTGTGGTGCTAAATGCCATAATCACTGTGCAAAAGCAGCCTTACTAACAAACTGATATTGCCACTGTTCATGAGGTGGGGTCACAAAAAACCATGTTGAAAATTTGGAGTGAAAATACCAACGAATGCCTGAGGTGTTTGGTTTCTGACGATAACACCCCACCCTGTAGAGAATGACAGGCATCGGGGTGTGACTTGGGATTCTTGCATGTAATGCTCATACCATTCCACACCTTGCAGCCAGTGGGAGGCATTGAGGTATGTCTTGGACTCTTCAGCCCCAAAGTTCACCCCATTCTCCTATACCACACCCATCTCACCATATTTCCTGATGGAATGGGGTGCGCATAAGGGCCAAAGACCCCAAGACACACCGTGATACTTGCCGGTGTCTGCAGGGTAGGGTGTGGTAAAATGGCGTGGCCGTTATGCCTGATGACCCAAAGGCACACCCCAATGCCTGTCAGTCTCTGCAGGGTGGTGGTGGGGTTGGCTTCAGTTCAATACTTTACTGCCATTCCTATTATGCAGCTCTGTAACTCCTACACTATCAACGCCAATGCCAGCAAGCAAACATTCAGCATTGACAAATGCTTGTGTTATAGTGGATCTTTTCCTTAATCCTACAGTTGCAATAATACCATGGACAGCTCCCTCCTCCCAGTAGCTCGTGATGGTACCGTAGTAACAGAAACAGATGGCAGACATGTCTTAGGGGTATTTATTGATGCTGTCACAGTGCTCTGTGGTGATGAATGATAATGGGGTGGGATAACCCAGTAAAGCAATCGTTTCCAACATTTGTATCATTTAAATGGTCATGAGAGATGGGGATTCTGGACCAAAACAATTATGGGTAGTTCTAAGGAGGCTGGAAAGACTGTACTTGAACACTTACGCACTAGATGCATTCCTCAGCTGGACAGGGAGTTTGTTCCAGGTGTCTGGTGCTGCAAATATGAAGACCTTTCCACTAAATTCACATTTCATCCTGGAAATTAGGAAGGTGTTTATCTACGAATGCATCTCTCTGTTGACCTGCTTAGTAAGTCCTCCTGCAACCCCACAATATTGCTGGAATCCCACCCCCCACCAGTGAGGAAACAGCTGAAATGTATCTCAGTTGAATTCGGTCGGAATCCTTTTGTATCGTTATTCATAAATAGCGGCAATTTTGGTCTTGTGGCTGACATCATCCTTTTTTCACAGTATCTCCTCATCTTTTGCCCAGCTTGCTATGTCTCCTAAAGGATGATTAAGTGATAATGTCTCATGAGAAGAGAATTCCATCAGGGCTGTCAGAGAGAAGCAGTGCACCCTTCCCAAATGATGCTTTAAACAGATCTAAAAGCCCTTGTCCTTTTTTGGGGCCTGCAGAGGTCCTGATTTTATGATGTTTGTGGTTGGGGTAATTTCAGTAGGAATGTTTATGCCCCCACAACACACACACACTCACACACACAGTGCAAGTCTGTTTGTAATCCTGTTATTTTAGAAACCTCTCCCTCTGCAGGACTCTTCATGCATTGAATGGCAGCCGTGGACCTGCTATTTGCCATGTGGTGATGATGAGGCAGTAGAGGTTAGTGGTAAGAGAACAGAACTGGGGACCTAGCAGACAAGGGTTTGAATCCTACAACTGCCACTTGCACTCTGTGACCCTGAGCAAGTAACCTAACCTCCCTGTGTTTAATTCTTTCCTAGATCACACCTGGACATGGGCTTCCTCTTCGTGTGCCCTTCCCTGGCAAAATTATTTTTTATATGTAACTGTTATTGATTTTTAACATACAGTACAAAGAGGTACATTTCCAAAGAGATTCAGGGGTAAGGTCGGAAGAGAGTTATAGAAGTAGAAGTGAGAGGGAGGAGAAAAGGACACCGACAGTTCACATTTAAAGCAGCAGCGCAACAAAACATATTTTTCCAAAAAACTACTTTTAGCTACAATTAACAAAAATATTAGCATACCTATAAAATCTACTTTTCTAGCCACCATATATGCTGGACACCATGAGTTTTTTTATTGTCTCAGTCCTGACCCTTGTTAGGCTTACAACAATATTTCTAAGCCAAATGTGGCAGCCAACTTTTTTTCTTGAGAAAAAAATAAATTAAAACATTTCTAAAATACTCAAATTTTAAAGGATCTAGAAAATGTTAGTACCAAATAATGCTGGAAGATGCCTGCAATCTTTTTTAATGAAAAAAGGTAGGGTCAAATTTTTTGCCCAATTTTGTTGCATTGCTGCTTTAAATGATATTCTAGTACTTGCAGGACATTTCTTATACTTTGTTTGTACATAGCACTTGACATGAGCTCTACTAAATTACTTCTTCTAACCAATGGTTCAAGCCTGCAAACTAGCAGGGAAGTATGAGGGGGCTACAACTCTGTATATCCATACTTCATCCTCCGCCCACCCTGCCTGTACCCCATGCCACTCCTGCATATACCATCTTAAAAAAATAAGTCCTGGTCTCTATCCTTGCAATGTACCACTCATCTTGTCCATCTATTTCTTCCCTTCTCCTCTTGGTCTCAAATATTAAAGGTTAACCTCACCATCTCATATATGTTGTCTATAATTGCTTTCCATGTGTCTATATTATTTGGTGCATTCAGTGGTCAATTTTTGGAGATTGCTTTCTTTGCTGCCATCATGAATATCTCCACTAAGTACTTAACCACCAAGCCCCTTAACTGTGTGTGTGTGTGGATGTGTGTGTGTGTGTGGGGGGTAACGGATGAACAAAAAATACTGTGACATAAGTTGCAGCCCCTGGGAGAACATATGCTTCAGCACCTGCCCTGACTCCTGGAAGAACGTCCTGAGAATGAGGCAAGACCAAAATGCACGGCAGTGTTCAGCACCTGTCTCTCCACACACCCTCCAAATGCTGAGGTAGGTAGGGTACCCCTACGGACTTGATGGATCACAGTGTAGAAATACCAGTCAGTATACTTCCAGCCATACTCCCTCCAGACCATTGAGGAGGTGGTTGTATGGATACTGGAACAGATGTGTGACCATTCAACCAGGGAAAGTGGGATTCCCATCTCCTGTGTCCACAGATTAAAAGCCCTCAGTAATGTAAGGGCCTCTTTATTCTGTGTAATTCCATGTAGCCTGGAGATCACGTGGTTGAGCTGAAAAACTCTTAAGGCAGCAGATGATCATTGCATGGCTTTGGTGACTCTCTGGTGTCATCGGGGCTTGCTCCAGTAGCATAGGTTCGAGCCTGGAAATACCTAAAAAGGTCCAAATCTCAGGGACCATATCTCTCCTTAAATATTCCAAAAGGTAATATGGTATCGTCTTGAATTAACAACACTGGGGAGAGGACCCTGTTAATATATACATTTTATAACCTTAATACAGGTGATTAGGTGCAAAGTCTTTATGCAAATATAGAGGCAAGAACCACGTCAGCTCACCTCGCATTTGAAGTCTGGTCACTATGTCTCTCCAGGCCCTTAGGACTGGGCCACATATGGGAAATGGATTATGGCCTGGGAAGATATCCATATGAAGAAGAAGAAGGAGAAGCATTTATATAGCACTTTTCATACACAGTGTATCCCAAAGAGCTTTACAAGCAATGCCAGACTGGTAATGAAGTGACTGAATGTGTGGTGGCAGCCATATCGCACATCAACACCCACACACAGCCTGGATAATTGAATGAACCAGTTTATGGGAAGGAGAATGTTGGCCAGGATACCGGGAATGTCCCCTACTCTTTGTGAAGAATGCCCTGGGTTCTTTTACTTCCACCTGGACACTCACCAGGACAGCACCTGGATGGACAGAAGGGACCTCAGTTTAATGTCTCATCTGAAGGACGGCACCCCAGCAGTACAGCATCCCCCTAATACTGCACATGGATGCCAGCACTTTAGGTACATATCCAGTCTGGTGTGGGACAAGAACCCACAACCTTCTGGCCCAGATGCAGATGTGCTACCAACTGAGCCATGCTGACACGCTGGAGTCAAACAGGTGGGTTTTCAGGAGTCACTGGAGCCTGCAATTCCCTTTCTTTCTCTTATTTTCATCCATATTTAACCCCCTTGTCGCTCCTAACCTGCTCACTTTGATCCAGTCCCCCCAGCCCCATCACCTGACTTCCCTTGGTCTTGCCTGCTCACCTGGTGTCCTCTGCTTACAGGACTTACGGTGAGGTGGCTGGTCACCGGTGAGGGGCCTGCGACGGCCCGGATGTCATCCTGCAGTTAGAGGGGTTTTTCCTCCTTGGTTTTCTCCCTTAAGTTGCACATATGCAATGGAATAACAGGTGACCTCTGCCTCCATGGAGTTCTCCTCAAACGCCCATGATGGGCTGTCTTCTGGTGCACCCAGACTGTGCTACCACCCAGACGCCTCAGGTGGCAAGCAAGCAGTGGGTCACAGAGCCCCCCCTGAAGGGAAGAGAGCAGCCCTATGGACGCTTGATCCTTCTTCCCTCCCTGCGCCAGCCGCTGAATGACCCAACTCTGTTCCTGAACTCAGGTCACCGATGTGGCTGGAGGTAAGGCGCTGAGATCCTCAGCCCTCCATGCCACTGGGCTGGCTGTGATTCCCTTTCCTGTTGTACCCACTGTTGGGTAGGTGTATTCTGTAGTCTGTACAATAAAGAATGTATCTGTGTCACCTCACAGTAAGCCTCCTGATGGGGGAGTGCTAGCCCACCATAATATTTTGGTCATGCACTTTATTTGAGGGGTCTTTTCTGCCAAATAAAGTGGGATATAAGCTTATTCCAGTAATTCTAAGTAGAAGTTGGGATGAGGATGGAGAGAGATTGAAAAATATATAAAAATGTAGGTAATACCATCATTTTGACTACTTTCCAGGGAGAGAGAGGCAGTGCCAACCACCTCTACAAGTCACTGCACACCTAGGACTGAAAAGGGCCAAAGTTAGCCTTAAACAACAGGTAGGCCATACCTGTCCATCTGACTACCAGGTATGTCATGCTAATAAGTTTCCATATGAAGGGGTGCTGTGTTTTCACTGTGGGAGATGGTACAAAGTTGACTACTAGGACTTCTGTTTTCATTTAATTTATAGCCCAAGACATTACAGCATAGGTCTTCAGCAGGTCCCATATAACCTTGAGATTCCATTCTGGGTTACAGAGATATTACAGAATTTCATCTGCGTACAAAGCAAGATGGTGTTCTGAACCTTTGGGGGTATTATAGCCCGCTAATGTAGGGTGTAATCTGATGTCTTAGACTAAAGGCTCAATATAAAGAATGAATGATGGGGTGACAATAGGTATATCTGTCTGGTACCCCTCGATAGTACGATATGCAAGGAGTGGTGTCCATTCACCCTGGCCTGTGCCCTTGGGTTGGCATAGATTACAAAGAGAAAGTCCAGAAAGGGGAAAAGGAAAACCAAAATTACCAGGGAGGTGTGGAGAAAGTTCCAAGACATATGGTCAAACACTTCCTCTGTTTCTAGACTGTTTGTAAAACATAGAAACATAGAATTTGATGGCAGATAAGGACTGCTTGCCCACGTAGTCTGCCCATTACCATAGAGAGAGAGAGAGAGAGAAGCATTGTGGAGGAGGGAGAGGGACCACTTAATACTGTGCATAGTTTGTCTAGATCAGACAAAACCAGTTTGACCCAAATGTATGCTAAGGGAGAAAAGGGGATCCAACCTGTGAGGTATAACCACCATGATCAACTTATAATCAATGTTCAGCACTGATATGGGCTGGAATGAGTCGTAGAATTCTAGTGGCCTATCCTGCTTGGGGATCATTGATATAACGGATACAAATTCTAATTAATCAAATCTCTTAGTATTTTCTTGTTCATGCACATCTCTTTTGCTTACAGTACAAGTCCAATCTTCTGTTCTCTGGAGGACAAAATGTAACCCACAAATTTTTATAGAATAATCTTTTTTTCTTTTCCTTTCTGCCCTGGGCAGCCACTTGTTTGGGCACTCCACAAGGGTCACCCCAGGGGGTCTGGTAGCATGGTAGGGGCTTGCCAGAAAAGCTGCCATCTAAGGCATTAAGTGTAACACTTTTTCATGTATGGGTCCCTGCCCACCAGCTGCCTGTGTGCCACCAGCACCACATCATGGAGTGGGGAGACTCAGCTGTGTGTGGTCTGTCACACAGCCAGGAGGAGCTCCACAAAGCCCCTGCCAGTGCCGCTGTTGAAGGGGAGCATTATTGCTCACCCTTCAGGAGGGAAGCATCTAAAGTACACTCTAAATCCCTCCCTTGCGGCCTCCACTTCTGATGAACTGAGTTCGGGCATGAATGTCAGTCACCAGCACACCAGACCAATGACCCCATCACTCAGCATCTCGGCGCTGACCAGAATATCTTTTAATAACTGCTCCTCATTTTGCAGTCCATATAAAAAACTTATATTTTCACCTACAATCAGACATATAGTGAATGGTTAGCAGCCTGTGGCAGAGGAGGGAGGCCTGCAAACATTAAGGCTCGTTGTATTGTGCCTTGCTACTAGGGTGTGAAGGTGATGAAAAAACTAGCTTGCAACGCTACTGTAAGTGGCGGCCCGTGATGTCGGTGAATGCAAAAACTTCAAAACCAAATCTGGTGAGGGAATTACAGCGAGAACAAAAGGGTGACAAGTGTTTTACCCCCTCCCCGAGGTGCAAAAAAAAAAAGTCACCCTTTGTGTCCTAGCTGAAGTTCTGTCGCAGTTCTGGAGTCACTGTTTCGGAGTCCTCCTCATCACATAGACCCTATAAGTAGAAGGGGGTACTGCACTCTAGTGGTTACAGCACCAGACCGCATCAAAACATAAAGACAGCTGCTGGCCCGTCAATGCAGTGGTAGTGCTGCCATTTGCAACACTGGTGACCCTGACATCAGGGGTCAGCTGAGAGAGGAGGGATGAGTGTCCCAGTGGATACTATCTGGGGAGGGTTGCAATGCCTTGTTCGACCCCCAAGACCTATAGGCTTGCAAGTGCTTGTGCAGTAGCTGGGGTGTAGGGGAAAGGACATTATGAAGCACTTGGCAGGGCAGTCTGGACAGCTGATCTGGCGCCGACGTTCTCACAAGGAGGTCACATGGGGAAACTAAGTGGTAAATGCCCTCCATCCACAGCACCATGATGGCCAAATATGGGCAGAAGGATACACTCACCTACCAGATGGAGGAGAGATAACAGTGAAAAAAAAAATCTCTACAAGAAAGGAAGGGAAGTGCACACTCTGTGCAGGGCTGGGTACAGTGTCAAGGTGGCCAACCCTCGTACAGAAATTCAAGCAGACACTGCATTCTTGTATGAACGCACTGTTGCCAAAAACGAAGGTGAAGTCTAAGCAAAGTTGCCAAAGGTACTTTTAGTTTATTTAAACTGGGTTACAAACTATGCAGTTCTAGACAAATTATCAATGCTGAGGTTGGGACAAAAAATCAAGTTCAACCGGCCAGGCGCTTCGCTGATTAGAGTTTCATAAAAAAAAAAAAAAAAAAACATCAGGGTAGCTGGCTCCATGACTCCAAGTGTGGGGGCCTGCGCTTTGCATGCTAATGACCTGGGTTTGCCCCCCAAACCTGGGACGACAGGATCTGATGCCAGCAGGAAGGGTAAAGCAACATCGGCATGGATGCTCCCATCACTGGGGAGCGTGCTGCGGAGCACTGCTTGGGGAGTGAAACTGGGTGAGGAATGGAGCCTCTGGTGGCATTTGTGACCACCCATATGGTGGCCCGCTCTGTCCCCCCCCGGGGCATCGCCATGGTGCATGCTGCTGGGGTAGACTCCAACCAGCTCCCTAGCGTACTAATGCCACTCCCCACCTAACATTCCTCAGCCTACCTAAGGTGTTTCCTCCATTCCCTTGGCCTGCTGACAAGGGAGAGGTCCCCCCACTCCTGCCAGAGATAAGCTGGAGACCATCAGAAGATACTGGGGAGTCAGGAAGTGGAGATCAACAGCAGAAGGTGAGTCTGGTGGGGGGGGGGCAGCAGGAGGTAGATAAGCAGGCCCAACGGAGCCAGGTGCAGAGGGGTGCAGAGAAGGAACAAAAAAATAAACATGGACATACGAAAACAGCCAGCAGAAGGAGACCTCATGGTCTATCTTGACTGCTCAAAATGATGCAGGGTAATTGCTTTACCCTTACACCAGTGAAATAAATCAAGGTTCGAATCCCAATATAGCCACTGGCTCACTGTGCGAGCTGCAGCAATTTTCTTGACCTCCCTGTGCTCCAGCCTTCCTAGTTGCAAAAATGGGTAAACAGAAGTCCACTCTTTGCAAGACCCTACTGAGAACAAGATGTTGCATCTCAAAAGGACTATCCTGGATAAATAAATGAGAACATAAAATGCAAGCAGCAGGTTCAGGAGGCTAATAGACAGATATTATGCAAAATGCAAATTTTCTCAGATTAAATCACACAACTGATGGGGTTATAAATATTAAATGCTTCAGTCTGCATTAGAAATTGACCCTGATGCTTTTGGCAGCTCAGAGGTCTGTGTAGCGGCTGCAGCAAATGCTATAAATGGTACTGCCCTGCTGACATGTGATGTACGAGTTTGTGTTGATAATCATGTTAGTTTATGATTCCATGCTACCAGTGTCAACAGCACAGCCCCCGCAGATGAGCTGCAAGGCAGTGAAAGCCCCACAGCGGTTTGCAGCCAGCATATTTATTATTAAAGTACAAGTAATGTTAGATACTATCTTTATAAGGTGGACTGTGTCCTTCAGCCAGTTAGAAACCTTCAAAATGTATCTGTTCTGTTATGCAGTGGAAAAACAATTAATTCAGTAGCCAATCAGGACACCAAATCTAAATAAACTCACATTCTTCTGCTACATCGTCATCCACCAATCACAGTGCAAATTATGACTGCCACTCCCACAAATTGGAATACAGATGATGAATTCCACTCCTACGCTTACCAACCAGGTTGTTAATTTTGGCACCCACTCCTGCTCCCACCAATCAGAATATAAATGATGAATTCCACTCACACATCCACCAATCTGAATGCAAATTATGAATTCTACTCCTACACCCACTTATCACAATGCAAAACAGAAATAAAGGGCTGGGTAAGCCTCAGTTCCTCATTCTAAATCCTCACATAGTTTGCTAAAGAAAATGCTGAAAAATGCTTGCCAAAGTAAAATGTTACAATTGATATAAAATTATAGCTTGTGGGAGCATCATGTGACACTCCCACCCAATCACAGCACTTCTTTTGGTGTAAAGTGAGACACTCTTACTTCCATAAAATGATGCCTCACGCGCTGTGCCATGGTACTATAACTGACTTGTCACTGGCATGAGCTATGCTATACAGAAACTTAATAATCAGCCACTTCAAAAGGTAATTTCAAAATAAACTTCTCAAAAGCTCTGAGGAAGGAAGTCATCATGTTGGATGCTGAAATGCTAGCTAGTACATGCACGTGTGATGGTCACTGTTGATGTACTGCCAGATACTCTGAAATGAAATAGAAACTGTGAGAAGGGGACGTTTTTGAGAATCTGTGGTATACAAATTATGTGAGAAGTCTGATATAAACCTACAACAATAAGTACAACCTATTTTTTCATTGACTCTGGTGTTAAGGGCACAAATAATATGCCTGGTATGAGGGATAACTAAATAAATCTTTCTGTTCGGTGCTTGAAGTATGCTTCTGAGTCCCAAACAGTTATGTGTATATATATATATATATATATATATATATATATATATATATATAAAATGTAATCTGTATTATTTTTAAGGGCTGGACTCCAGTATGGTGACAAATGATTTTTCACTGGCTTGACTGTTCAATAAATTATTCTACTTTAGAATCAAACAAATTGTGCTGTTTTAAATGGGTAATAGAATTTTGGAAGATGGCTCCATCCTGTCTTGTGTACCTTCCCCCTCAATCTGCAATGCCCTATAATGGGTGTCACAGTCTTCATCTACCATGATGCAGGAGGGAGCTGAAACCGAAGCAAACTTCATACAACTTTAACAAGCCATAACTCCATCAAGATTTGGAGTTAAGGGACAATCTATATAATCTATATATCAAAAAATGGTCTCTAGGAATACTGCAACATGAAAACATACTACCCCCAAAATGTTCAGGGCCATATAAAAACATAAAAATTAAAAAAATTAAATTCCCATAGGGTAACACTACAACTTTAACAAGCTGTAACTTTGTCAGTCTTTGGAGTTATGGGACAATATATGTATATATGTCAACGGAAAGGGTTCAGTGAGTACTACAAGGCTAAGTCCCTATGAAATACCAACCGAAAACAGACATATAAAAAACATAAACATAAAAAACTGAGAATTCCCATAGGATAACATTGCAACTTTAACAAATCATAACTTCATCAATAACTGGAGTTAAGGGAAGGTATATATATATATATATATATATATAGGATTTCTTTGAGTACTCCAACACAAACACATAATCCTCCCCTAAACATTCATGGGGTACACACCGTACCCCAGAATTACCCTCGAACTTCACCATAGTTCCAAATCCACAATGAAAGTCCAGTCATCAAAAATATATCAAAGGTGTATCCCAGTTTGGGCTACAACCACAGCAAACATCAAAGCAAACCAACAAAAATGTACTGACTTATGGGTAAAAATATGAAAAACACAGTTTTTGCCCATACACTTTCAACTGCCACCAGTTAAGGGAGACATGTAATATATTTTTTTCTTTTAAGTGAGCCTCTCAAAAAACAATTACAACCAAGCAGATAAATTGCTTTTCTGGAGGCATGGAAGCACCGCACTGCTGCAGCCAGATGATGTGTACCTCTTTGGAGGGATAGAAGCGCAGGGCCCTCTAGGCCTTGTGCTTCCATAGTCAAATGGATGTGTTCACACAGCTCTCAAAGGGACCTGCGTGAATGGGGATACGATTCCACTATCTCAAAAAGTAAGGAAATTCTTTGCAGAAAACTGCATTAAAGGGGAACTGTCAGCATTAAGAGTCCCACACCCAAGTATAGGGCTGGTCCTAATTTGCACACTGTGAGCAAAAACATTTTGTTTACTTACTGTTTACTGCAGTATAATAGATTGTATCACACTAATCCTGTTCACCAGCAAGCTGACATTTTCTGTAACTACACATCCCAGAATCCCCTGCAGCTGACATCAGAGGAGGTCTGAAGCAGTTAAAGACTCAATAGCCTGCTCTGTATTTTAGAGCTTTTACAAGCTCTGATAATATGTTTTCTGGATCAGCTGTTCTCCCAGGACTAAGCACAGTCATCCATGACTCTACTTAGCCCAGAGATGACAGCAGGAATAGCAAACAAAAGATCAGAGTTTATAAAACTCTAGCACGTACTGCAGGCTATTGAATATCCCACTACTGCAGTCCTCCTCTGATGTCAGCAGCAGTGGATTCTGGGATTTTGTGTTACTGAAAATGTCAGCTTGCAAGTCAATAGAATTAGTGTGCTACGAACTACTATAGTGCAGTAAACAGTAATATGTTTTTACCGCAAAGTGTAAGTTAGTATGAGCCCCACACATGGTTGTGGGGCTCTTAGTGATGACAGTTTCCCTTTAATGCATCAGTTATGGTTTAGATTAAAGCAACGAAAGTAGGGAAATATGGTATTAGGGTTTCCAACCCTAACTCCCAAAAGCAAAAAACATTACAGTTTTCACTGTCCTGGCTCTTCGCAAATCAAGGGTTGTGTCTTCCTTGGTGGTCTCAGTCCTAACGCTCACCTCATTCCATGACCAAACAAGGTGAGATGTTATCTGTTTTCTTCAAGCAGGGTCTACAGGTTGTTGGCAACAGGTGGGAAGACACAGTCCTGTACATTTGAGGACTATATCACAATGGGGTGAGTGTTAGGGTTGAGAACCCCAAAGGAAGACCCCACTCTTGATTCACCAAGAGTGAGGGCAGTGAAAACTGTAGTGTATTTTCCTTTTGCTGCTTGGGGGGGGGGGTTAGAGTTGGAAACCCTAATGCCACATTTCCATACTTTTGTTGCTTTAATCTGAACCTTAACTTGTACATTAACTCCGTGTTTTGCAAAGAATATATTAAAGGGGCTAAGTTGCCAGAAATACCTTTTCTGGGCACCCAAAATACAGGGTGCCCAGCTTAGTGAGAGGAGCCATTCACCCACATTCCATGTATAAGAACAGTGAGACTTTCTTAATTTCTGCAGCTGCAGCTGGAACTCATGCTGCGGGCTGCAGTGAGAGCCGTGAGCTGCCATTTCCCTGGTGTCTAGTGGCACTCCCACCCTCTTATTGCCTTCCTTGTATTATCGTTGTTTTTCCCTGGTGTCTGGTGGCACCCCCTCAACCTCCAATAGCTGTTCCTGTATTATCTTTGTCTTTCATGTAATTTTTTTGAAGTTAAAGCCTTGTTCCTCCCCTCTCCTCTTGTCATGTGGAAGGGTCTGTGGCAAGGCTGCCAAATTTAATAAAAGATAATTTTTATAATGTAGACTTTCGTGTAACTCTAGCGATGCTACGTACAGCAGAATTCAATAGTTAACACCACCAATAACACAGTACCAGTTTAGACCACCCCTTTAGATGGACAGTGTGTCAAATGGGTGGCGATGAGCGCTTGACACATTAAGCCCACAGCGGTCATAGTGACAAATCAGTTACAATATCTGAGTCAGAATATAATATTATACTGGAAATACATAGTGCAATCAACTTATAACAGCTTGAAAATAAGCACTGCACCTCCCCAAAACTTCATGCAATTGCTGGAGGAGGGTGCTGGTTTTTGGAGGGGGCCACAAAATGAGTCTTTATTGCATGTTTTTTTTCTTGAAAACATTTCTATATGGCATGTGCATAAGTTATACGACTCTGACGAAGTAGTATTTAAACCTGAATTCCCCCCTGAGCAAAGATGATGGCAGCAGCCCCTCGCCTTGAGTGTCCCTAATAGTTGAGGGTGAGCCAATACCCCCCAACTGCTGCTGGAATTTCCAAATTTCCCTTGCACTGGCTGCTGGGGAATTTTTGATGTGACTACCATTTACTGTGGGCATGGTAATCTGGGCACAAACAGATAGCGGTGCATAAAGGGAGCTCCTGGTGGCAATGGACAGGTACAAACATTCGAGCTCTCTAGCAAATCAAGGCTTGAGAAAGCCTCCTGGTGAAAGTGGTTGGGGGTTTTTGTTCACCACTATAAGTAATTGCATTAAATGCATTACATGCTTTATGTATGCTTCTAAACCTTAAAGAGCAACTGTTATGTTGCCCTCCCCAAGAAGCATAAAGAACCCTTACCTGCTCCCCCCCCCAATCCAAACCATGTAAAAATTCTTTTTTTTTGGTTCCCCCGGTTTAAGAAGGGAAGGGATCATATTTATTCTCCGAGTTAGTTAAGCGGTGGCCATCATTTATTCTGAATGGTCATTTAAAGTACTGAAGTTTAACTTTAAAAAGAAGCCCCTATTCATATCTATAGGCACGCGCCCCCGTGCTCCTCAAACACTGGTGTCACAAAACGTGGGCGCGCAGGGGCGGATCGGGGGTGGAGTGCACTCAGTAGAGCTATAAGGAAGTGGAAGGGATCCACACTGCAAGGCTCCTCGGAGAAAAAATATGATCCCTTCCCTTCCTAAACTGGGACGCCAAAAAAAAAAATTTTTTACATGGTTTGGACTCAGGGGCAGGTAAAGGGTTCTTTGTAGCTTCTGGGGGATGTAAAGAGCGGATAGTTGCTCTTTAAGTGAAAGTAAAGTGATTCCTTGAGCTCAGTGCCAGTGTTTCTTGTTTTTATCACAAATAGAAAGGAAATTATTTGCAAAAAAATTTGTTAATGCACCAATTATCGCAACATAATGCTACAAAAGTAGGGAAATGTGTCATTAGAGTTTCCAACCCTAATGCCCCCCACCCCCCAAGCAGTAAAAGGACAACCCCCAAGGAAGACCCCACCACTGATTTGCCAAGACTCTTGAGACCCAAAACCTTAATTTTTTTCCTTTTGTTGCTTGGGGGGTGGAGGTGGGGCATTAGGGTTGGAAACCCTGATGCCATATTTCCCTACTTTTGTGGCATTAAGTTACCCTCACTGGTGCATCAACAGCATTTTTTTGCAAAGGATATATGTGCATATATGTAAGGAATAACACCCGCCAAAGTGTCTGGGTGTGCTCTGATATATGGAGACTTTAGTTGCCTTGTGAGGTATGAGCAATATGCGGAGTGACTTTAATTACAAGAGAAGTCTATATATCAGAATGCCTGGACATGTTGAAGGCTGTTACTGCACTTATAAAATAGGTCTAAACTGATTTCTGAAGTGAAAATAGGGATTTAGTGCTGAACTATCTGGGCGTGTTCTGATAACTGATAACATTACAGTAAAGTGATGCTCTTGAACTGTCATATCACTAGGATTCCAACACACACACACACAAACACACACAGTGTGTGTATATATATATATATATATATATATATATATATATATATACAACACACACACACACACACACACACACACACCACACACAGCACACTGGAGACTGAAGCTCTCTGTTTTACCACAGGTAAGTACAATGTGGGGCACGTACAGTTCAAGCTTCCTACACTGTGAAGTAGTTAGTGCTGGTGATAGGTGAAGGACTGATAACACTGGAGACTGAAGCCTTATGTTTACACACAGAGACAGGTCCAGTGTGGGGCAGGTCCAGTGCACACTTACTACACTGTGATGTTTTTAGTGCTGGTGACACCTGAGGGATGGACAGCATTGAAAACTGAAGCCCTCTGTTGATACACAGCAGTAGGCATAGTTTGGGGCAGGTACTGTGATGTACTGTATTTAGTGCTGAAGAAAGGTGAGGGATCATACTTTGGCGGCCTTGTGTATTCTATATTTCCCAGGAAGGTGACACATTTGTTCCATAATAGTACCATAAGGGTGGTGGGTGGAGGCTTCAGTTGATGCGGGAGGGATAATTTGAGGGCTTAGAGGTGTTTTTGTGGACCAGCTGGGCTGTTTGGCTGCTAGGGGTTTATGAGGTTATTTTGGCAGTTTACAGTTTATAGACAATTAGCTTTCTGCATTTACTCACCCTCACCCCCCCCCCTTTTTTTTCTTTTTTTTTTATATAGAATTTCATATATCATTTTCATTTATCACTGTAACAGACCCTGGGGTGTCTGTGAAAGAATGATATTTTATTTTGGATGCCCGCACGTATTATTTATTGATGTAAAGGATGAGACTGCAAATAGTATGAATTTGCTGTATTCCGCACCTGTCAAATACCTGAATAAATAAAAAAATTTAAAAAAAAAGGCCGGCCTGGTGGTGCTGAGGGTTGAGGCACTGGATGCCACACCTTGCACCATGCCGGTGACCCAGGTTTTAGAACGGACCCCGGGACGCTGGGGGCCGGCAGGGGAAGGAGAGGATTGAGCATCCAGAGGACTGCTCTCCTCTCCTGGGGAGGGTTGGGGAGCTTGCCTCAATCTGTAGTGGCCCCCGGTGGAGACCAGGAACACTACAGAGTGGCACTATAGACCGACTGGATGACGGCGCCCAGGCCCTCTCCACCACGGAGCCCCCAGATAGCCGGGACCAACATCAGCCTCATCCAGGGCCAAGAAAGGTAAGCAGCAAGGCACATTCTCTCCAGAAGGAGAGGACCTGTCCGATGAAGGGATACATCTGGTTACCCTGCACAGTGGCTGCAATGTGAGGTGGGAGTTGGCGATGGGGGTTCTCGGGGAGGTGACAGTGTACCTGGCAGCCCAAAGGGGAGGCCGGTTGAGACTTCGAGGAGGAGGATAAACAATGCAAAAAAAAAAAAAGAAAGAAAGGTAAGGGATCAATGACACAGTGCTGGACAGCTGAAGTCCTTTCTTTATCCACAGTGGCAGGTACAGTGTGGGGCTGGTACAGTGCATAGTGTTATATATTTTGTGCTGGTGAAAGCTAAGGAACGGGTAGCACAGAAAACGGAAGCCCTCTGTCTATCCATATGGGTGGGTAAGTAAGGCAAGGCAAGGCAAATGTTATTTATAAGCTTTTTCAAAAAGAAAGGTTTTTAAGGAGGCTTTAAAAGCCTTCACTGAGCTGGCTGCATGTATATAAGGTGGAAGAGTTCCACAGCACTGGTGCAGCACTACCAAAGGCTCTATCACCTATCTCTTGAGACGAGAGGGAGGTACCACAAGCAAGCCAGCCTCAGCAGAGTGCAGGGGGCGGAGAGGTCAATATGGCACCAGCAGCTCTTTGAGGTACTTGGGTCCCAAACCATGTAAGGCCTTGTATGTCAACAAGCAGATCTTGAAGGTGATGCACAAACTCACAGGCAGCCAGTGCAGAGTGCACAGAACAGGAGTGACATGATCCCTCGCTGAGGTGCCTGTCAGCATCCTGGCCGCAGCATTCTGCACTAGCTGCAGTCGACGCATCAATCCTCCAGACAACCCTAGGTATAGAGCATTGCAGTAATCAAGTCTGTTGGTGACAAACGTATGGATGACCGTAGCCAGATCATCAGGCGTCAAGAACGGCTGGATCCTGGCGATATTCGGGAGATGGAAAAAAACGGATTGAACAGCCGACAACACCTGTTGTTCAAGAACCAGTCAGTTGTCCATAAAAATGCCAAGATCCCTCACCACACTCACCACCAACAGGGGACGCCCACCAACAGTTGGGGCGAGTGACCTCCCATCAGTGTAAACACCTCCCCTGATCAGGCTCGAGCACCTTAGCCTCTGTCTTGCTGGGGTTGAGACATAGCCAGTTTGCAGACATCCAGTCGTTTATCTCAGCCAAACTCTGGCTCAGCATAATTGAGGTGGAGAGGCCACCTGGGGCACAGGACAGGTACAGCTGGGTGTCATCTGCCTAGCAGTGAAACCCAGATTGTACCGCCTAATGATCTATCCTAGTGGCAGCATGTACACAGAGAACAACAGAGGGGACAAAATAGAAGCCTGCGGAACACCACAAGGCAGCACAAAAAGTCCCCCCACAAATTCCCAAGGATAATACGCCGCAACCCTTCCAGTTAAATATGAGCTACACCAGCACAAAATGCGTTGGTGGTGTCCACATAGTTCCACAGATGATCCAGTAGCACCCCATAATCTACTGTGTCAAAAGCTGAGGATAGGTCCATGAGCACAAAGAGGATACATTGCCCTTGGCCTCTTGGCATAAAGAGATCATGTGACACCCTGACCAAAGTTGCCTCAAGGCTGTGCCGGGGCCGAAAACCCGACCGGAGAGGTTCAAAGATGGACAAACTCTCTAAACGCTCAGCCAGCTGGCCAGCCACCACCTTCTCAATAACCTTCCCCTAAAAGGGATGCTCAGAGATAGGCGTCTAGTTCAAGAGAACATCAAGACTTAAGGATGGCTTTTTAAGGAGGGGTCTCACCATAGCCTCTGTCAAGGCTGTAGGAAAAGTACCCTCACTTAAAGACCCATTTATGATATCAACAAACACTTGACCAAGGGAATCCAAGCAGCTGATTACAACCACGTTGGACCTGGGTCCAAGGCACAGCTGGCGGGCCACAAGCTGATGAGCACATGGAGGACCTCAGTTGACAAAACTGGACGAAGCTCACCTCAGCTCGGTAGAGGAGCTCCACCAACAGACCAGTCACCTCCAGTAAAAGCTGGACCAGAGGAGGCGAGTACAGTGTGGGGAAGGTAGAGCTCTGGCTTCCCACACTGTGATGTATAAGTTCTGGTGAAAGGTGAGGGACTGACCACACTGGTGGCTGAAGCCCTCTGTTTATACACTGGACAGGGACAGAATGGAGCTGGTATAGTGCTGGTTTCACCGCACTGATGGGTTTAGTGCTGGTACATGGTGAGTGACTGACAGCACTGGAGACTGAAGCCCTCTTTTTACCCACAGTACAGTTATAGAGTGGGGCAGGTACAGTGCAGGATTTCCCACACTGTGAGGTATTTAGTGCTAGTGAAAGGTGGGGAGCTGAATGCACTGGAAACATAAGCCTTCTGTTTATCCATAGTGCCAGGTATAATGTGGGGCAGGTGCAGTGCAGGCTTTCACATACTGTTTTTGGCCAAAAAAATTATAAGTACTAATTTTGGGGGCCACATATCCCTGGGTGAGAGAGGAGCAGTCTAATCCCCATTCTTAAAATTGTCTTTAGGGCTGCTTACAGGTGAAGACTCTCAGCTTTTAATTTTATCACTTTCTGTTGCATTTTTCTGTTTATTATATACTGAACAAGACTGATCACAAGTGGATTATTTATTTACCTATATTTATGTTTTTGTTTAATGGGTGCTCTAAGCAAAATTGCCTCTTTTCCAGCACGACCCAGAGAACACATCACAGACATAGGGTACACAGTTTGGAACACCTAATGCATTAGTTTAAACAAAGCAAGTATGAACAGGCTTATAGTGTACAGTAGAACATAGTTCTACACCGATTTCTGTTTGCTCAAAAATGCTGTTCTGCTGCAGTAAGGACCTCCTTACTGCAGTAATGAGGAGTCAGAATTGACCAGACACCATTTCATAACATTCGATAATAACTGACCCGCCTTCAAAAGTGAAATAAGCACACTCTCCCTGCCCCCCATAACAGGCCTGCCTGTGCTAATCTTGCATCTTAAGATTGTGTTGGGAAACCTTCCTGAGCCCGAATCCAGAAACCACTCCTATGGGCCCCCGGTCTCTACGTGATCTGATGTGAAAATGGGGGCGTGCCAAGCCAGCAGTGCCCTGGTCCCGCCTCGGTGTCATAGAAACATAAAACTAAACATAGTCAATAGTGGCAGAAGAAGACCAATGCTCTCTCTAGTCTGCTCGTAACACCCTATCATACCCCCAGATCTTTTGTCAATACGGGGCCTTTGTCTACACTAGTCACCCCCTTGCTTCCTCAGGGTATAAGTTGGAAATTTAAATCGTGTATTTTTTTTTGTTGTTGTTGAATTGATACTTAAATTTTACACTGAAATCTTCAAATCTATTGCCAAACCCAAATATTTAATTTAGTTGGACACACACTGCAGCCGTCAGAATTAAAATTTGTTGAGTCGGAACCCAGAGAAAAACAGTCAAATCCAGAAATGATTAGCAAAATGCGATTTTGTGAGTGGCAGCCACTGCTTCCTGTTTTACTACTGTTCCCTGAGTAAGCATTATGCCCTCAACTCTGTCCCAGCCATATTTAAACCCAATAATGGTTTTGACGCCCACCATCTCAGCTAGCAGACAGACTGTTCCATGACTCAAACACACTCTCCCTCAAATAAAACTTTCTCACATCCCTCCTGAACACCACCCCCAACAAGATTCCACTCATGTCCTCATGTTCTGTCCTGTCACTCCCTGTTCAGATAGGGATGTAATCCTTGTCAACACTGTGGAGAGGTTTCTGATATGTCCCTTTGTGCTATCCTAATCTGTCACTGCCTGGCTGATACCAATGCTTCTTCTTAGTACTTGTGCTGTCATAGCTGCCAGGCTGCCCTGCAAAATGCCAACATGCCACCGGGGTGTCCTTAATTTTGACAGGGCAGCTTGGCTACTATGATGAGTAAAGTGCTGATTATGGGAAGAGGGGGCGTTACCAGAGGGAACTCAGTCTGCCAGAACAGGAAGCAACAGGTCAGGGCTGCACTGGTGGGGGCATCAGAAGCCACCCCCCCCAATGACAAGGATTAGATCCCTGCCTGGGTAGGCAGCACAAGGTACCAAGGAGGGACTGGGGCACTGCTGGTTTATAGTAACATGACCCCCACCCCACTGGTCAGGGCAGACAGGGGCAGGGCAGCCAGGGAGGCTCCCAACACCATATTTAAGTACACTAGGGTGTGGGGGTCGGAGGACAAGGCTCGATCTTATAATGAGGGTAAACCTGCTTTTTAAACTTTTTGGAGGGGGATTATACTCTCATAGTATACTGAAGTTGTCTACAGTACCTAGAATTTGACTGGGGTTGGATAATTTTGTTAGCTATTATATATTAGTTCAGACAGAATTATTTGTTGGAAATGAGCATGGATATCTATTTATAGATCTGTTCTATCCCAAATTTGTATAATTAATTGCTGTATGTGTGAAGAATTAACCGATTAGCGAGCAGCTGTAAGTAGGGCAGATTCCTGTATCCACCCCGGAACATCCTACTAGCTCCTGCTATAGGCAAAGCAATGTATGGGAGTTTAACAGCCACTGATTGATTGTTCCTTCATGCAGGAATTTTCGAAGGAATCCTTGCAATGATTAGAACCACTTTGCATTTTGCTCGTTTTTGGTTTGTTAGGACAAAAAAGCCATACTTTATTTTCCTCATTGGAATGCTTGCATAAAGTGTAACTGTGCCCATAGATACCACAGCGGTGCCTCGACACAGAGCTCAATCTGTGAAAATCATGGCTCTTTGTACAAAAACAAAAATGAGGGAGGATTGGGGATTGTAAAATATTAGCAAATGCCCCCCCCCAAGAGCTGTGCTTGGCAAATTGATCCATGGGGCGAACCCCAACGGGTAGGGAATGGCAGAGAACCTCCATTGGAATCCAAAGAGGGACTTATGAATAAAAAGGGATGCACTGTGGGTCCCACTCAGGGTCAAAAAGAAGAGGGCACAGTTAAGACTCCTCTCCACACTGCCCGACAGTAGCTGCAGTGTGGAATTTTTTAATTCCAACAGAACGAATGTCACAGAATTTCTGAAAATTCCACCTAATCCCGCAAAATTCTGTCAGTAGCAGAATTCCAAAATGTTGAATGTGAAGTGTTTTCCACAGATTAGTAATCTGAGGTTTACACAAACTGTAGATTCTTTTACCACAGAAAATTATTCCATGATTTACATAATCCACGGAAGGTTATTTAGCGGTTTACATAGAAATGCTTTGACAAATTCCACGGAATTCAAAAAGAAATTCTGGAAAGCATTTTAGAAGCAGAATTGCTATTCTGCATGCATTCTGACAGTTGAGTTCCACATCCCACACTGCTCTGGCCAACAGTAAATATGAGGGTGTGGAACAGAACTGGAGCAAGAGGTTCTGACAATTTGTAAAGCATTGTTGGACACCTCCTTTTATCTGAAGAGCAGTTCTCAGACTTCACTATCAGATATTATAGCCCTACTGTTTCTAGATAGCAGCCTGGAATCACAGGAAACAATCAGTTTCCCCAGGGAATGCCACCATTCATTTCTACATTGTTTATTTCACAGGATGCTGTCCTGATAAGAGTTCCATCTCTGAACTGTCAAAGCAGTCGGCAGGGAGATAAAACCCCAGCTTCCCTCTGCTCATAACTGACAGCTCTTCTGTCGCAATGTATGAGAAATAGATTACAGCATTTTAGGACCAGATAAGTAATAGAGGCATATTGTTTCCACCAGATAATTGATTGGATGCGAAGTCTGCCACTTGAAGCCTTCAAGGGCAGGGATCTGACAGCATGATGTGCAATTAGAGAAAATGAAAAAAAATGTATCAGTGGAACTGCCCTGCTACAGCAGAAATCCCTTTCTGGGGTCTGATAGAAGTCGGGTGGTATTTACCAGCATCTACCCTCTGAATTAATCAATACAGCAACAAAAAGTTGCTGACAGAATGGGATCATCGAGCCTTAAAAGACTCATAATAATAATAATGATAATAATAATGATCATAATCTTTATTTGTTTTAAGCGCAATTCAAATGTGTACTAAAGCACATGTACAGAACAATAGCCTTAAAAACTGTAAATATTTAAAATTCAACATAACAGCAGATATCCATAAATTAATTCGCAGAATAGGCAAGCGAGAATAAGTATGTTTTGAGTGCTGATTTAAAGTTCTCCACAGTCAGGCACCCCCTTATCCGTTGAGGTAGAGAATTTCAGAGGGTAGGAGCTGCAAATGCAAAAGCTCGAGCTCCGGAGGTCTTTAAATGGACCCTGGGAATCTCCAGCAATCCCTCTTTGGCAGAGCAGCGTGGTCGGAGGGGGTAGTAGGGACACAGGAGCTCTTGCAGGTAACTTGGTCCCTGTCTGTGTAGGGCTTTGTAGGTCAGCAAATCAACCTTGAAGGTGATCTGCCACTGAAATGGCATCCAGTGCCATCGGCACAGCACAGGTGTGACATGGCTAGATCGAGAAAACCCAGTCAACAACCTGGCCGCAGTGTTCTACACCAGCTGCAAGCGGCAGACATCAATCCCAGGTAGCCCTAGGTACAACGTGTTGCAGTAACCAAGGTGGGAGGTCACAAAGGCATGGACCAATGTTGGAAGGTAGCAGGGCAGAACCAGATGCTTAATCTGGGTGGCATTCCTCAGATGATAAAATGAGGTTTTGACAACGGATGACACCTGAGACTTCAGGGTCAACCCCTCTTCAAAAATAATGCCCAGACTCCGCACCCGTTCAGAGGTCATCAGCTAGTGACCGCCGAGCAAAAGCCCAGAGGTCTGCCCATCCAAAGACCCCTCTACCCGGTGGCCTGGGTCCACCACCAAAACTTCTGTTTTGACAGGATTCAGCTTTAACCAGTTGGAACTCATCCAGTCCTGGATCTCGGCGAGGCAGTTGTTAAACACCAAGACCGCATCATCCTGGTCGAGTACAAAGGACATGTATAGCTAAGTATCATCTGCATAGCAGCGAAAAGTCAAGCCATACCACCTTACAATGTCTCCCAATGGCAGCATATACACAGCAAATAACATAGGCGATAGCACAGAGCCCTGGGGTACCCCCACATGGTAGAGAGAATGTGTCAGAGGAATAAATTCCCGACACGACTCTCTGAGACCTACCAGTGAGGGATGAATGGAACCATCTGAGGACTGACCCTGACAGTCCACAGATTACCTGCAGGCACTCCAGCAATACACCATGATCTCTGGTGTCAAATGCCGTAGAGAGATCAAGGAGGACTAAGATAGAACAACTCCTCAGATCTCTCGCTATCAGGAGATCATTGAGCAGCCAAACCAGGGCAGTCTTGATACTGTGCCTCTTCCTAAATCCCAACTGGAGAGGATCGTAGATGTCATGGATGGTAAGGTGATCATCCAGCTGCAGCGCAACCACCTTCTCAGTAACCTTACCCACAAAGAACATTCTAACACCAAAGGTGCAACAAAGCTACAACATAAGCAGTGAAACACAGCGCGTACAAATAAAAATGAACATGTTCAGCAGAGCCATTTAAATACAGTTGCACTGGTTACATAATTGATTTTTGACACAACACTTAAATAAATACAAAGAACCATAGTTTCTTACAGAGGGGGTGGAGCAAGTTCTATGAAGCAGAGACCTGATAGGAAAAGGTAGCCTTCCCATAATCAGTTCGAAATTTGGGGAGTAGAACAATTCGTTACATCACTCATGACATATTTGTGCTCTGGAGACATTAAAAATAAACAGAAAGATAAGGAGCGCTAAGATGATCTGTGACTTTAAAAACTATTTTGTGCCAACTGAAGTTCCTGCAACCTTTAAGGGAAAGCTGTTCTAGTTGAGAAAGCAAGTGTCAGTGGTGCAACGATGCCGTGACTTATTCACGAAGCGCCAGATCTGCCTGCCTACTGTCTCAGCAACTCAGTATATTTCTCTGCTGCACGTAGGTGCACTCTTCATGGAAATAAAATTCGCTTTAAATGAAGCTGCTTCCGCTGTGAGAGTTACACAGTATTAAAACCAGCAAAACCTGCAAATTCTGAACAGTGGTCCGTGCGTCTATTGTGTGTTGGAGATCGAGGTGATGATTCTATAGTCTGTACCCCTCACTACTGGGTGCACGGAGTGGAGTCCTTTTCCCAAGGGAGAAAATAAGGTGTTTGAGTGATGTGGACTGAGTAGTCATAATCCAGAATAAAACGCATCATGTGGTAGTATGAAACTGAGCAGCCAAGGTTGATTAGGAGGCATGGTGAGATATACCGCCACCACCATATTCTAAGATTGGTAATATAGCATGGGGAAATAACACACCTACAGTAAAATTGTGCCAAGCACTGTCAAGCCCATTTGAGAATGGTGTATTTTGACATAGGCCAGAGAGACTGGCCCTGAAAAGCAGGGATGGATCGGTGGCTATTGCATACCAATGTACGGTGGACTTGAAATTCTGGCGGGATGACTCACCACTCCAGTTTGTTACAGTGGTGCCCCTTATGGGTGTCAGTGTGACTTACTGCTGCAGTATGTTACTATGGAGTCAGTGGATACACTCAGAGGCTTCAAGTTCAAATATATATAGTAAGGGATTCTAGGTCAAAGTTTGTCCCCTTGCCTCATGAGCAGGGACTAGAAAGTGTGCTGCCCGAACACGTACTAATGTATAGAGATTTCCTACCCACACGACTACCTGGGGTACCCTATAAATCCCTTGGTAAGCACAAATGTGTCCAGCCTTAGCACTTCATGTTATATTTTAATCCCAGTGGGGTGACTCACCACTCTAGTATGTTACTGTGAACCTCCTCAGGGGCCCCAAATTTGAATGATAATGGGGTGACTCACCACTCCTGTATGTTACTGTGACCTTGCTAAGGGCCTCTGGCTCGAATCCTGTGGGATTACTCACCTCTCCACTATATTACTATGGACACACTCGTGCTCAGAGTTAGAATCCCAGCGCAGTGACTTACAACTCTAGTAAGTTGCTGTGACTCTCGCCAGGGGCCCCAAGTTCGAATCCCAGAGAAATGGCTCACCACACCACTATGTTACTGTTAAAACTCTGTGGTGCCAAGGTTCGAATCCCAAAGGAATGACTCATGGCAACAGCATTTTACTATAAACTTTGCCAGGAGACCCAAATTCAAATCCCAGCAAGGGAACTCACCACTCTAGTAGGTTACTGTGGGGAATCCAGCAGTACCAATGTGGAATCTCAGCAGGATAGTGCACCACTCCAGTATGCTACTCTTAATCTACTCTGGGGCCCAAAGTTCTATTACCAATTTGATGACTCACCACACCAGTATGTTACTGTGAACCTCCTCAGTGCTCAAGTTACCTATTTAGAGGCCCCAAGTTTGAGTCCCAGTAGCGTAACTCACCACACCAGTATGTTACTGTGAACCTCCTCGATGCTCAAGTTACCTATTTAGAGGTCCCAAGTTCAAATCCCATTGGGATGACTCACCACACTAGTATGTTACTATGAACATCCCCAGTGCATAAGTTTAAATCCCATTTGGGTGACTTACACTCCAGTAGGTTACTGTGAACCTACTCAGGAGCACTAAGTTCGAATCCCAACGGGATGACTCTTTACAGCAGCATGTTACTGTGAAACTCCCCAGTGCGCAAGTACAAATCCCAATGAGGTGACTCCACACTCCAGTAGTTTACTGTGCAGTTTCCAGGAGCTCCAAGTTTGAATCCCAGCAGGGTGACTCACCACTCCAGTATGTTACTGTGTGGGCTCCCAGTGTTACTATGGACACATCTGGACCCGGAATTTGAATCCTAGCAGGGTGACTCACTACTCCAGTATGTTACTGTGGGGACACCCAGTGTTACTACGGGCACAATCACACTTTGAGTGTGAATCCCAGTGGGATGACTCATCACCATACCTCTCAAGTGTCCCTCATTACGAGGGACATCCCTCATTTTGGCCCTTAAAATTGCTCTGTCCCTCATCCCTCCCTCCTGAAAAAGGTGCTGCCCACACGGCGAATGTGCTGTAAATTCAGACTTTAAAGCAGAAACACTCAATATTCTAAAATACTAAATCCAAAATAAACTTTGTGCAAGTAAATACTATGGTTTTCACAGTATTCTGAGCTTGTATCTCCATGCTTGAGGATGTGTCCCTCATTCTGAGGGTCTGTGTCCCTCATTTTGAGTGTCCAAAAATGTCCATGTCCCTCATTTCAGTGACAAAAGGTTGAGAGGTATGCTCATCACTCCAATATGTTATTTTGGAGACAGCCAGTGTTACTACGGACATACTCAGGCTCCGAATTTCAATCTCAGCAAGAGTGATTCACCACGCCAGTATGTTACTGTACATCTCACCAGGGGGGTGAGTTTGTTTTGTATCCACGGTGTTAGTCATTAAGTGATAGCATTCAGTTAGCTGGCATATAGGAAAGAATAATTGAATGATGTGGGTAATTAAATGCTGAGGCCAAAGGTCGATGCATTTAATCAATTGCAGCAGCCAGTTATTCCAAGTATACTCTAGTTAATTGACTCTTATTACTGTTATATGACTAAGAGTTTTGAAACCGGGATTTTAACATTTCCATGGTAGTTGAAGTGGAAGGTGTCTTTTCCACCTTTCTTCTGTGGACTAGATATGAATAAACTATCATGGGTGTTTTCTAAATGTCAATAAACTATTGTGGGCATGTCTGAAGAGTGGATAAACTATTGTGGGCATGTATCAAATGGGGTCTACTATGAAATCTCAACAGCCACTCACCCGACGTACAATAGCCTGACTCCATTTGCCCAGCATTCACTTGCCTGACAGTAGAAATTTGCCCATGGTGGAGGTAATATTATGTTTCAGGAGCTTTGCCCCTGCACCCCTCATTGTGAGGGGCTTTGCCCCCACACACCCTATACTTTTTTTTAATTTATCTCTTTTTGCCCATACTACTCCCATTGGTATTTTCTGCTCTGGTCACAGACCCCCATCATCTCCACCTCCGGATTATGCCTGCGTCTCCTCAGTTATCCCTGGCTTCCCCCCCAGAGAGCTGGGCTGTGGCACCGACCCCCCATATTGGGGCCATGGTACTTATATCTGGTCGGGGGATCGGCTCCGGAGGCTGATCAAGGCACACGGGGCAGAACATCATGTAGACGGCGAGGTTCGGGATTTTGTCCCCCTTTAAGCAGGATGGGAACGTGCAATGACGACCTGCTTCTGCCCCATCCTGACATTCTATTGATCGTCGATGTGGTGTGGCTACCCAGCCTTCGCTAGGTGCCGCTCGTATGCTGAGTGCTGCCCTGCCCTCCCCCGGAGAAGGAGAGCTGTCAAGGAACACTTAATCCCCGGCCGGCCTCGGTGACCCAGGTCCATTCCCGAACCCAGGTTTCTGGTGTCACAAGCAGAATTCCAACCACTGCATCGACAGGCCAACCATATACACCCCATACTTAAATATAATAACCTCTGCCACAGGCAAATTTCTACTGTCGGGCAAGTGAATGTTGGACAAATGGAGTCAGGCTATTGTGCATCAGGTGAGTGTCGGGATTTCATAGGACTCCCCTCAAATGAGCATGAACTATCATGGCCATGTCTAAAATGTGGAGTGACCAAACAGTGAGACAAACCAGTTGGGAGGGCTAGTGGGATGCTGGGGTGCATGTATCACCAGCAGAAGGGAGGGAGGTGGTGCTGCCTCTGTATAGATCACTGGTAAGACCTCACCTAGAATACTGTGTACAGTTCTGGAGGCCACATCTCTGGAAGGACATAGACAGAGTGGAGGCAGTCCACAGGAGGGCAACTAAAATAGTGTGGGGTCTGCATCAAAAGCTCTACCGGGAGAGACTAAAGGAACCCAGTATGTACACCCTGGAAGAGAGGAGGAAGATGGGGAATATGACAGAGAGCTTTAAATACCTCAAGGGGGTAGGTAAGGTACAGGAAGAAAGTATTTTTCAGAAAAAAAAGGTACCCAAAAAACAAGGGGTCATGCAGTGAAGTTGGGGGGGGGGTAGATTCGGGAGACATGTGAGAAATTACTTCTTTACAAAAAGAGTGGTAGATTCCTGGAACTGACTACCAACGAATGTGGTGTGGGTAAAAACAGTGGTTGGGTTCAAGAATGCATGGGATACACATAAAGGAATCTTAGTGGAAAGGAATGGAGTGAGGAAGAAAGAACAATAGATCAGGTAGGGTCTAGGGAGATACTGTAGACAGGGAGAAATGGCAGACTAGGTGGGCCAAGCGGTCCTTATCTGCCGATATATCTGATGTTAACATGTTTCTGGCTGTGGTAGTTTGTGGGGTATAAAATAACAGTTTTCCTCTATTCTGACTGGCTTAAAATAGAAACTATTTAAAAGGCTGATACTGGCACAAAACCGCATAATGCGGTTTAATCGTTTTGTTAATAGATTCTGGCTTTCCTTTTACAGCTTATTTATCCAGGATAGGCCATCTGAGATGTAATATTTCATTATCTGTGGGGTCCTGCTTCTACCTGTTTTTACAGCTGAGTGGGAAGGTAATTTGCTCAGGGTCAAACAGTGAACCAGTGGCTCTGGTGGGATTTGAAGCTAGGCCTCCAGGTGCCTACGCCTGTTCTTATGTCACTAGATCCCATTGCTTGCAAACTGACTATGAGGCAACAGCTCGGAAACATCTGTCCTATACAATAAGAAAACACTCTTCCTTGGTTTATTCTGTTTTCCTTACATACATGCTTTCCTGGTTGGTTTGCTAAAGTATTTTTTTTGCTTTCATTACGCACTCCCTCCTATATAGTCTGCACACTGTTATCACAGGGAGGGTCCATAGGTGCCACTTTGCATTCTAGTCCTATATTTATATCCTTCGCTGGTAACAGAATGCCTGGGCTTCTTATTTCCTTTTCAGTGTACGGTGGCTAACTGACACATTTCAATCAGAGCTGGACACCTTAATGTATTCAAATATGAAATGTTTTTCTCATTAAAAGGCAGTCAGGCCAGGCTGTCAACTAAATAAGGAAAAAGACATGACCGAGGGGGGAATTATGCTATGTTAATGTACCGAGGGGTAGGTTGGAGTCTCCAGGCCTTCAGTCACCTCAAGGTGCATTAACTAGCAAAATCACCCAGCGGAATTGCCTTAGTCCACTTATAAATTGGGTTTTGGTAAAGTAGTGGGGGCATACAGCATGCTGGTGCTGAGAGCAATAGGGTCCCATTATAGTAGTCTCACACAGGTTTGCTGTGCTCTCCACTTTCTGTGTTCTGCCCGCCTGTACATTTTCAGCAGCTGGAGAGCACTGAGGGCCAGCATTGTTCCTATTCCCACTGCTTCTGGAAGGATTTGGCAAGTGGGAAAGAATAGGAAAGCATTTTTCACTTTCCCTTTCTGCAGCAAGTGGTGTCTCCTCTCACCCGCTACTGCTTGCTTGGCTTGCAGTGGTAAGAGAATGGAGGGGAGAAGTGAAAGGGAAATTTCCCTCATTGTCGTGGTTGCAGCTTGTTCTGGCGGGTGCTCCATGTCTGCTCCATGTTGGCTTGTTGTGGTGGGTGCTTCATGTGCATGACAGTGTGGGGGGAGTTTTGGAGGATGTGCTGGTTGGTGTGAACTGCCATTTTTATGTTTGCTTGCACGCATGTGCAAGAAACATAGTGCCATCATCCGAGTTTTCTGAGGTGTGCCACCCGTCTTCCAATTCAGTCAGTGTGTTTGCAGGCGCAGCCGCAGTTCTCCAGTGAACGCTGCAGCTGTCTATGGCAGCAGTTGAAAATGCAGTGCCGTACAGTTGAAAGGGAGAGCTCCGCTTCGGTGAGCAGCGCTCTCCTCCTCCATACGCACGCACGCATATTGCGTGCTCATGTACTCCCCCGCGCATACTGTATGGCGATGGGGGGTGCTCAACCCTGTCGGCTCCACACCCCACCCAAAAGCTTTCTCAGGTACCACACTGGGAGCCCACCCCAGTGTGGCAAAATTGTTACGTCGACGGGGTGCCCAGTCCCCCATTGGCTCCAGTCCCCCCCAACAGCCTTCTAGCTGCCACGCTGGGAGCCCACCCCAGCACGGCAATCATCCTGCATCGTCTTCCAGGAAAAAAACCAAACCTGTAAACAAAAAAAGTTCCCTCGGCGGTCCCCCTGACCACACACTGCGCACCCTGCCTCCCCACACCCTCCCCCTCACCCCATACGTACCTCTGGAGCTCGGCGCGATGATCTTTGGTGGACTGCAGGAGTCAACCTTAACTTTTTTTTTGCACTAGCCAGCCAGACAAGTTGATTAAAAATTGCACTAGCCCACAGATGGTTACACTAGCCCACAATAACAACGGTAAATTTTGATCGATTATACAGAAAAGATGCTCGCTAAGAAATACTCTAATTATTGCATATTTATCCTGCTCCCACATTGCTTCCTGCCACAGCAAAAAAGACTGCAAAACAATCACATGCAGTGTGTACCCCCACTGTTTTTTTACCATGTGCCCCTTGCTTCCTCTTCTTCACCCCTCCCCACCAAACCAGAGAATACCATAATAGCAAATGTTCAATCAAGCAGTTCTAGCTCTGCACTCATAACAGCCAACATCATCATGCACCTCACCACAGTCTCACCCTGACCTGCAGGGCAATGTACAGAGTCAGGCGGAGAAATACATTCTCATCCCACACCCTGTGATTAACCAGGCCTGCACTTCTGGAAGTTTTCTTACACTGCAAAGTGAGCCTGGGGCTGTTCTAGGATTTCTTTGGAGAGAGTTAAACACAGGGAGCTTGGGATGTAAGAAACTTTGACATATCTGTTTACATATGCCAGGCACAAAAGTATTGATTTAACATGCTCTGTCCTAACAGATTTTTCATAACAGTGTTCTTTCATCAGTCAAAGGGGGAGCAGTGTACAGGCATGATGCTGTACTACCTCTCTTTCTATATAGGATGATCTATGCACACCAGGAATACCTTTTTTAACCTTTCAACTTATATATTTTACTAAGGTTTTGCTTTGTACCATACATGCTCCAAAGCATTGTTTTTAGGATGAAATGACATGCTGGGTGGTAGAAGGGTGGGACTGCATGGATGGCATTGACTGGTGTGGACCCCTACACCAGTCAGTAATGTCAGCTACTGTATGGGTCTATGGATGGCCACTTCAGAATCTACCTAGTCTACAGTGGTGTCCAGAGAAAGTATAGAGTGGACAGACCACCTGGCTGGGCAGACTGTGTATACATCATGACATTCTGTCACTGCAGTGTTGGATCCAGACACTCAAAAGGTTGGGAAATGAGGCACACTGGTCTTAATATTGTGGGACAAATCAAAGACAAGTTTAGCAAACTGGAAGCTAGTGACTTGATCACTCTACCCTTGATCACAGCATTCACACTAGCTGAATGTCCTAACAATTGAGTGATACCAACTCACATTGAGTCTTTTGTTGGATCCCCCCTCTTAAGCTGCCAGTTAATTGCAACTCTTAATGAGTTACTAATCACACCAGGCCATCTGGAACACTTGAGGGAGATTAGCAAAAGGACTACAGCCTGCTAAAGCACAGACTTTTTTAACTTCATTAACAGCCATGAAAAACCTGCACTAATCAAGACTGACAAGTAGAGGGTTAGCTGCACTAGCCCTGACCAATTTGCACTAGGTTCAGGGTTAGTAAAACAATGTTAAGGTCAAACCCTGGTGGACCGGGAACACGTCTGCACTCTTCAAAGCCGACCGCGAACAGAGGAAATGCCGGTAAGCTGTATAATGCAATAAATAGAGTTTTTTCAACTTTAGTGCGTATCTCAGGCATTTTTTGGAATTTTGGCACCAAATTTTCAACATGGGGTTTTTGGGACCCCTCCTCATGAATTCTTGAACTGACATGGCGTTAATCGGGCCCAAAGGGGACCTTTTGGGACCGATTAACAAAACAACAGTGCCAGTGTTCATAAGGTGGGCTCTCAAAAAGCCTATGTTGCAAATTTGGTGAATAAATTCCTTAAAATGACTGTTTTACGAGTGTGAATTGCGCAGTTCCTACGCATGCTCGTAAGTTCGCAAATTTTAAATATTTGCACTCCAGATTTTCAACATTGCCATTTTACCACACCTCCTTATGAGCAGCACAGCTGTCATTTTTCACATCTTGCCTAAAATGTGTTTCCGCGCATGTAGTGCACAATGGCGCAGTCGGTGTGCGAAATCAATGTATGGGACACATTAAGAAAATCACATAGACACTGTTCATGAGCAGAGGTCTTAAAATGGCTATTTTGAAAATTTGGTGAAAAAAATTCCTAAAAATGACTTTTCTGCAGGTCATAGATTGCGCAGTTCCCTACATGCTGCAAGTTCGCAAATGTTTAATATTTGCACTCCATATTATCAACATTGCCATTTTACCACACCTCCTTATGAGCAGTACAGCTGTCATTTTTCACATGTCGCCCAAAATGAGGTTTCCCTGCATGTAGCGCACAATGGCGCAGTCGGTGTGCGCAATCAATGTTTGGGACAGATTAAGAAAATCACAGTGATACTGTTCATGAGCAGAGGTCTTAAAATTGCTATGTTGAAAATTTGGTGAAAAAATTCCAAAAATGACTGTTTAGGGCGCGTATTGCAGCTCTATGCGCGTACAAGTTTGCGAAATTTTAATATTTGCACGCCACATTTTCAACATTGCCATTTTATTACACTTCTTTATGAACAGTACAGCTGCCATTTTTCACATCTTGCCCAAAACGTGTTTCTGCACATGTAGGGCACAATGGTGCAGTCGGTGTGCAAAAGCAATGTTTGGGACAGATTAAGAAAATCACAGTGACACTGTTCATGAGCAGAGGTCTTAAAATGGCTATGTTGAAAATTTGGTGACAAAAGTCCATAAAATGACTGTGTTATGAGTGAGCATTGCGCAGTTTCCACGCACCCTCGTAAGTTCATGAATTTGTAATATTTTCAGTCCAGATTTTCACCAGTGGCATTTTTCCACACTTCCTTATGAACAGTACAGCTGTCATTTTTCACAACATGGCCAAAATGTGTTTTCACACTTTCAACACAGAGATGCGTGGTCATTGTGGGAAATCATTGTTCAGGACAGATAAAGAAAATCACACTGACACTGTTCATGATCAGAGGTCCCAAAATTCCTGTGCTGACAATCTGCTTTAAAAAAATTCCCAAAGTAATTACATTATAGGTGTACGTTGCACAGTTTCTACGCACGCTCGTGACTTCACCAGTTTTTTTAATATTTTCACTGCAGATTTTCAACATTGCCATTTTTTTAAACCTCCCTATAAACAGTACAGCTGTCATTTTTCACATCCTGTTCGGGATGTGTTTTTGCACCTGTGGTGCTAAATGCCGTAGTTGCAGTGCAAAAGCAGCTTTCGGCTAACAAACTGATATTGCCACTGTTCATGAGGTGGGGGTCACAAAAAAAAATGTTGAAAATTTGGAGTGAAAATACCAACGAATGCCTGAGGCATTAGGGTTTCTGTCCATAACGCCCCAACCTGTAGAGAATGACAGGCATCAGGGGTGTGACTTGAGATTCTCGCCTGTAATGCTCATACCATTTCACACCTGCAGCCAGTGAGAGGCATCGAGGTGTGCCTTGGACTCTTCGGCCCCAAAGTTCACCCCATTCTCCTATACCGCACCCATCTCACCATATTTCCTGATGAAATGGGGTGCGCATAAGGGCCAAAGACCCCAAGGCACACCGTGACACTTGTTGGTGTCTGCAGGATAGGGTGTGGTGAAATGGCGTGGCCGTTATGCCTGACGACCCAAAGTCACACCCCAATGCCTGTCGGTCTCTGCAGGGTGCTGGTGGGGTTGGCTTCAGTTCAATACTTCACTGCCATTCCTATTATGCAGCTCTGTAACTCCTACACTACCAATGCCAATGCCAGCAAGCAAACATTCGGCATTGACAAATGCTTGTTTAGTAAGGCCGGCATGTCATTGGGGGGGACAATTGATTTGGTTGTGCCCTAACTGAGCACTAGTTGGGTGCAGCTACAGGGACTGTAATCACAGCCTGAAGGCTTCTGGTGGTGAGTTTATTGGGCTCTGGTGACCTCTTGGCTTCAACAGGTTGTGTTCTTAGGTAATGCATCCCTGTGGTGTACTCCTGCAAGGGCATGTTGTAGTTACTGCAGTCCCAAGTGATGGGGTTCTGATCAATAGGGAGCCAGATTTGGGCAACAGTCATTCTATAAGTACAAGTAATGCAGCAACTAGAGTTTGTTCCTTTAAAGAGAGGTAAAGGTGTCTTTTGCTTTTTTAACGATTCCCTGTTCTCTCAGAAGAAAGTCTAAACAAGCATTTGTCAATGCCGAATGTTTGCTTGCTGGCATTGGCATTGGTAGTGTAGGAGTTACAGTGCTGCATAATAGGAATGGCAGTGAAGTATTGAACTGAAGCCAACCCCATCACCACCCTGCAGATAGTGACAGGCATTGGGATGTGCCTTTGGGTCATCAGGCATAACGGCCACACCATTTCACCACACCCTACCCTGCAGACACCGACAAGTGTCACGGTGTGCCTTGGGGTCTTTGATCCTTATGCACTCCCATTCCATCAGGAAATATTGTGAGATGGGTGCGGTATAGGAGAATGGGGTGAACCTTTGAGGTCAAGAGTCCAAGGCACACCTCAATGCCTCTCAGTGGCTGCAGGGTGTGGGTGGGGTGGAATGGTATGAGCATTGCAGGTGACAATCCCAAGTCACAGCCCTGATGCCTGTCATTCTCTACAGGGTGGGGTGTTATGGTCAGAAACCCTAACCCCTCAGGCATTCATTGGTATTTTTCCCAAATTCTTCAACATGGGTTTTGTGACCCCCACCTCACAAGAACAGTGGCAAGCATCAGTTTGTTAGCCGAAAGCTGCTTTTTGCACAGCGACTACGGCATTTGTCACCACAGGTGCAAAACACATTCTGAACAGGATGTGAAAAATGACAGCTGTACTGTTCATGGGAGGTGTAAAAATGGCAATGTTGAAAATCTGCAGTGAAAATATTAAAAAACTGGTGAAGTCACGAAAAGGTGAGAAACTGTGCAACATGCACCTGTAATGTAATTAGTTTGGGAATTGTTTACAGCAGATTGTCAACACAGGCATTTTGGGACTCCGGTCGTGAACAGTGTCACTGTGGTTTTCTTTATCTGTCCCGAACAATGATTTCCCACAGCGACCACGCATTTCTGTGCTGAAAGTGTGAAAACACATTTTGGCCATGTTTTGAAAAATGACAGCTGTACTGTTCATAAGGAAGTGTGTAAAAAATGCCACTGGTGAAAATCTGGACTGAAAATATTACAAATTCATGAACTTACGAGGGTGCGTGGAAACTGTGCAATGCTCACTCGTAACACAGTCACTTTTAAGAATTTTGTCACCAGATTTTCAAAATAGCCATTTTAAGACCTCTGCTCATGAACAATGTCACTGTGATTTTCTTAATGTGTCCCATACATTAATTTCGCACACCAACTGCGCCATTGTGCGTTACATGGGCGGAAACATATTTTGGGCAAGATGTGAAAAATGACAGCTGTATTGCTCATAAGGAGGTGTGGTAAAATGGCAATGTTGAAAATCTGGAGTGAAAATATTGAAAATTTGCGAACTTACGAGCGTGTGTAGTATCAGCGCAACAAACGCTCGTAAAACAGTCATTTTTGGGAATTTTTTCACCAAATTTTTAACATAGCCATTTTAACAGTTCTGCTCATGAACAGTGTGACTGTGATTTTTTCTTAATGTGTCTCGTACACTGAGTTCGCACACCGACTGCTCCATTGTGTGCTACATGCGCGGAAACACATTTTGGGTGAGAAGTGAGAAATGACAGCTGTACTGCTCATAAGGAGGTGTGGCAAAATGGCAATCTTGAAAATCTGGAGTGAAAATATTGAAAATTCACGAACTTACGAGCGTGCGTAGGAACAGTGCAACGCATGCTTGTAAAATAGTCATTTCTAGGAATTTTTTCACCAAATTTTTAACATAGCCATTTTAAGACCTCTGCTCATGAACAATGTCACTGTGATTTTCTTAAAGTGTCCCATACACTGAGTTCGCACACTGACTGCTCCATTGTGCGCTACATGTGCGGAAACATATTTTGGGTGAGATGTGAAAATGACAGCTGTACTACTCATAAGGAAGTGTGGTCAAATGGCAATGTTGAAAATCTGAGGTGAAAATATTGAAGAATTAGAACCCTCACAATGCGTAGTAACAGCACAACGCTGTGCTCATAAAAACAGTCATTTTTAGGAATTTTTTCACCAAATTTTCAACATAGGCTTTTTGAGAGCCCACCTTATGAACACTGGCACTGTCATTTCGTTAATCAGTCCCAAAAGGTGATTTCATGCAGTGACCATGAAATCATCCTTCGGGCCCGATCAACGCCATGACAGTGACAGAATTCATGAGGAGGGGTCCCAAAAACCCCATGTTGAAAATTTGGTGCCAAAATTCCCAAAAATGCCTGAGATATGCAGCAAAGTTGAAAACACCCTATTCATTACATTATACAGCTTACCGGCATTTCCTCAGTTCGCGGTCGGCTTGGAAGAGTGCAGACGTAGCCTCCTGGTCCACCTAAGATCATCGCTACTGGAGTCTGGAGGTAAGTACGGGTGAGGTGGGTTGTGGGGAGGCAGGGTGCACAGTGGGTGGGCGCGTGGGAGAGGGAGTGAAGACAGCAGCGAGGGAAGGTTTTTTTCTTTCAGTTTTTTATTTGGACTACGTGGGACGCTTGCTTACGCTAGGGTGGGCTCCCAGCATGGCAGCTGAAGGCTGTTACAGGGGCAGTAGAGCCGATGGTATTGGGCACCCCTGTCAGCCATAGGAACCTGTTGCCACGCTGGGGTGGGCCCCAGCTTGGCACCCGATAGTCTGGGGGACAGTAGAGCGACGGGGATTGGGCACCTCACGGCCATACAGACTGTGGGGGTGACAGAGAGCTGACGGGATTGGGCACCCCTCACCAGCCATACAGTGTGTGCGTAAGTGGTAGGGCGCGATGAGCAAGCAATGTGCGGTTGGTTTATGTGTGTGTGTGTGTGGGGAGGGGGAGCGCTGCTTACTCAAGCGGTGCTCTCCCTTTCAACTGTATGGCACTGCATTTTGGATCGTCGCACTATGTTTCTTGCACATGTGTGCAAGCAAACATAAAAATGTAAACTGTAACTTTTTAAATACAAGTTAGTGCATGCAGTTTCTATGCTTAGCTTTCTCTTTGTCATAAAAGGTCTTAGTTCTGCATCTTAGCATGAATCCAGGGTTACGGTCTGTTGTATTTTATCTGTTTGATCTGCTTGTCTACACCTGGCATCACAATCCACTCTGACATTATATTCATTTCCATAGCAACAGCCTGTGATGCCCCAAGCAGAGGTGTGAGGTCAGTTGCAGACAAGCAACAAGAGCAGATATAGTCTGGGGGTTGTTTATCCTGTATTTGTGCTAACATACAGAGTTACAGAGGAACCAAGGAAGCAGATTTTAGAAACCATGAGAAATAACGCTGACCATGTGTATAAAATTACACATTTTCAGTTTTTCGCTACTGGTGTCATGGGCTCTTTATCTGCCCTTTAGCACATCTGTCCATCAGGGCTGAGGACCGATGGTTTGCACAGACAGAGAAAGCTCTCCTCCTCCTTTGTTTTGCGCTTTCAGCGACTAATTGCATGGCCGACACCCCGCAGGTCAAGTCTCATTGACACACATGAGCAATCAATTGATTCCTAAGCGCAGCACTTTGAATATCTGGGGCACAGAGTTTATCTCTCGAACAGTGGTAGTGTGTGGATTCTGAGGCATGGATGAGACAAGAACCACAACCAGATAAAAACCAAGGGACACACTGAAGGGCAAGCATCTTTTATACTCGCATAAAATCATTTGCCTTTGCTTTCAGTGGGAATCCCAGATAGTAGCAGTTCTATTTTGTAGCATAAGGGTTTGACTAACAGTGAGAACTGTGATCTCTGCAACACAACACAGTTTGTGGTTCAGTTAAATCCACAGCACTACAACAACACAGTCAAACACACAATACTACAACACAGTTTGTGGTTCAAACACACAACACTACAACACAGTCTGTAGTTCCGTTAAATACAATACGTTACAAAATACACACAATCTGTGGTTCAGATACACACACTACAATAACAGTTTGAGGTTCAGTTAAATACAATATGTTACAAAAATAGTCTGTGGTTTATGCACACAGTGCTAAATCAACAAAGTCAAATACACAACACTACAACAACACAGTCTATGGTTCAGTTAAATATGGAATGTTACAGCAACACAATCTGTGATTCACTTAAGTATGCAAAGTTACAATAACACCGTAGTTAACTTAAATACACAATGTTACAAAAATACAATCTGTGGTTCAGTTAAATACAGCACATTACAACAACAGGCTGTGGTTCACGTACATAGTGCTATATCAACACAGTCAAATACACAACGCTACAACAACACAGTCTGTGGTTCAGTTAAATACACAACATTATAACAATGCTGTCTGTGGTTAACTTAAATACACAATGTTACAAAATCACAATCTGTGGTTTTGTTTAATACATCACATTACAACAGCAGGCTGTGGTTCAAGTACAACAATGACACATCAACACAGTCAAATATACATTACAACAACACAGTCTGTGGTTCAGTTAAATATGCAATGTTACAACAGCACTGTGGTTCAAATACATTATACTACAACAACTGTCTGGTTCAAATACAATACACAACAACAACAAAGTATGTGACGTAGTTATATACACAACACTGTAATGAAACAATCTGGAGTTTGTAAAATATAAACAGTGCAAAGGACTTAACTCCCTCCTTCTTAGCATTAAGGCTCTTGCCATTTTCCTGTCCCCATTCCACTAGATATGTTTACTCCATCTCTCCAAACCAGTTCAGTACTCATGCTTTGAGGCTTGCAAGGGTCACTCTTCTTCACAAAAGGGGTGACACATCTCAACCAAATAACTACTGCCCCATCACCCTGCTCCCAGTGCTGGCTGGACTCCTGTAGTACCTGGTGCATGCACTGTAATTGTGAGGTGTGTGTAAGGTGCATTGAGGTGCACTGTAAATGTGAGGGTATGTGTAAGGTACAGTTTGAAGTGCACTGTAATTGTGAGGTGTGTGTAAGATGCAGTATGAGGTGCTCTGTAAGTGTGAGGGTGTGTGTAAGACGCAGCTTGAAGTACACTGTAATTGTGAGGTGCATGTAAGGTGCAGTTTGAGGCACACTGTAATTGTGAGTTGCCTGCAAGGTGCTGTTTGAGGTGCAATGTAATTGTGAAGTGTGTGTAAGATGTAGTTTGAGGTGCACTGTAATTGTGAGGGTTTGTGTAAGATGCAGTTAGAAGTGCACTATAATTATGAGGAGTGTGTGAGGTGCAGTTTGAGGTGCACTGTAATTGTATAGTGCATGTGAGTAGCAGTTTGAGGTGCACTGTAGTTGTGAGGTGTGTGTAAGGTGCAGTTTGAGGTGCACTGTAATTGTGAGGTGTGTGTAAGGTGCAGTTTGAGGTGCACTGTCATTGTGAGGTGTGTGGAAGATGCAGTTTGAGGTGCACTGTAAGTGCGAGGGTGTGTGTAAGGCACAGTTTTAAGTGCACTGTAATTGTGAGGTGCGTGTAAGATGCAGTTTGAGGTGCACTGTAATTGTGAGTTGCCTGTAAGGTGCCGTTTGAGGCATGCATAGTGTGTACATCTTAGACAAAGTGTACGCTCCAGTTCAGTCCGCTGTTTCACAGGTCAGCATGCCTTTATCATCAAAAAAGTGACATAAAAGTCATGCCCTTTTGGGGGTTGGAGGTTGGATAAGATAATTCAGATCAATGTTCCTATCTGTTTGTTTTTGCTTAAAACTGCATACAATAGGGGGAGTGTCTCACCGACCTTGATAGTCTGAGAGGTAGGTACATCCTGCCTGGTTCCCTGTATAGTGATAGTTCACTAAGGACATTATATACTATATATATAGAGGTTCCAGCTGTATACCAGAAATATGAATTAAGTTGTAACTTGGTCATGTGGATAATTTGTAATGTGATGCACTATGGGGTAAAGGGTTTAGTGGAGCTCTAGAAAACAGATTATTCAGCTCAGATTAACTTCATTGGAAGATCCTTATAGGACCAGAGTTGGTCGGTTATGAATGTATATTTTCTCATACAAAAACACAAGGAAATATTTTTCCCCACAGCACTAACTGCATTAACTCCCTTTTTTTGTTATAAATCTTGTTAGTGGAGTTCAGGAATTTCCTCCAACAAGTTGTTCCACAAGAGGGCTTACTCTTCAAAACTTATAATGTACAAGGTGATATACTGTAAGTGTACTGTACGCTTTATTCTTTTTGCCATGTATTATGAAAAAAGCTATAAAGAAAATGTAATAAAAAACCTGCGTACAGTATAAGGTGGGAAGGGGGTTCTATGTTGCCGGGTGCCCTCTCGGAGGACAAATTAAGGTACATCGGAAGACATGCCTCATGACCCAGTGATGCAACAAAAAATTAAAAAAGGTAAGAAATTAGTCTCAGCTCCTAATCCTTGACACAATATTCTTTTATTATTTTTACTAACCACCAGCGATAGGTATGGGCCACATGTTTCTTGGCCCTTGGTGCCAAGACGTATTGGGTAGAAAGAGGTAAATCAAAGGAGTTTCAGTTTCAAATGCAAATGTTTGCAATGACTTGCTTACAGGTGGGCTTAAAGCTGGCTCCCCAGCTGTGGAGACAGCCAGCTCTAGGCAGAACTTGTAAGAAAGACATGGCAAACCTAAGCGGAGTGATAGGTTTTATTTTTCTTAATCTGTGTGTGGTTACCTGGTAAAACCATTGCAATAAATAAACTCTAAAAAAGAACTTCAAATCATATAGGCTGGCCATGCTGTCACAGCATGTCATTGAGGGAAACGTGTATGTGAGGACCCATTAAATGAACTGAAACGACAGTACTTTGAAACTAAAGAAATATCACTGTTTGCCCAGGATGAACTGGTGCCAAGGACCACATAATGTCAGTCTGCACCAATGGTGATTAGTTAAGACAAAAATAAAAAAGACGATTAGATCAAGGAGCAGGAGTTGCCACCCCGATGGTCCAGTAGCAGAGCAGCATGCTCAGGCCCTGTGAGAGGAATTGTGGGTCCTGAGAAAACTTCAGACTTCAGGGCCTCTGTGCAGTTGTATACAGTAGTATGCTAAGTGGCCTGGACTCTCTCTCTTTGGCACCAGGCCCCAGGAATTATCCCTGGCTCCCCCACTCTCTTAGGGGCCCTGATCGTGCTGCCATGCAGGCGACTTTGATCCTGTAGTGGACTCAGGTCGCCGCATTAAGGGCCATGCCAAGCTGAGGCAGCTGCCACTCGACAGTGCGTTTCTGTTCCGGAAGGTTGGCAGTGAGTTCCAGTGCCACACTGACCACCTGCGGTTGGGCCACTGAGCATGCCTCTTGCTACAGAGATACTGTGATGTCAGAGGCCAATGTAGGCACCGTTCATACCATGGGGTGGAGGGAGGGACTTTGAGGAGGAAACGGGTACAAAAAGCAATGTGCACCGACTGTCAGTACCCTGGGGCCCTGCTACATGTGGACCCCCCATCGGCTGCATGGTGGGGGGACCAGCTGATGGGGCTGAGGGGTCATTGATAGCACAAGCAGCAATACATGAATGGCAGGAATAGGTGGTGACCAAAAAGAGTTGTTAAAAAAAAAAAAGGAGCAGGTGCTAAGAATCATTTCTGCTTTTCCTTTAAAATTGTACAGCACAGGGTAGCCCTAATGATACCATAAGTTTCTTTTCAAAGAGATCCTGGGTGGAAAGGCAACGATATGTTACATTGCAGTATGCTGCCTGATGGCACCCATATCAGAAATGCATAAAGGCCATGCTGAAGTGACACCGAGACAGTATGAAACATGCATTAGCGCAAATCAAGAAAACAAATACACTGAAGGCGAGATGTGCTAGCAAGAGGCATCACTTTTCCCAGCCAGATTACTGCCCGGACACAGGCATCTGAGTCCACTCCCAAACCCAGCCATGGTGCTTCTTCTGGGTCACCGCACAATTTGGCCGCAGAAGATTCTTTACAACCTAAAGTCATTTCACTTGCAGTGGCCCCTCACCATGTCCCCAGTCCCCTAGTGGAGATGCAGAATTGATTATATGATCACAGCTTTCTCTCAAGGGCGAGGTGCTATACCTAGATATTAGTGTCACAAAGGCAAGCACATACGGTAGCTTTGTCATGTCTCAGAAAGACGCGCAGCCCCTTTTATTATCAAGAGACCATTTTTATATGAAGGACACTGAGATTAGAGCAGTCTTGTGATGTGGGAGAGATTGTTTTCGGTAACACAGGAAACAGCTCCATTAAAATTGTGGTGTGCCCCCTCCCTCACGAACTTCTGAAGGCATGTTTTCATTTTTTTTTCTCAGACTATAAACAACCCTGAAGAACCTGCCATGGCCTGTAATTCATGGCGTTTCTGATGAGCCACGCAGTCATCAGCCAAGGTGTTAGGAGCCCTTCCCTAGGCTCTGATGACAGATGGTGAGATATTAATTTCTCAGCAAGACTCCACAGAAGTCTGCTTCTTGTGCTCGGGCCAAGCAGGAGCCGAACTGCAGTCTTATCTTTGATTTCTTGATTTATTTACTTACTTCAACAAACTGGCTCATTTCCCGGGAAATGTCCTGCTTTCTGTCACCAAGCCCCAAAAACAAGTGAAAATAGGCACAAGGGTGGAGTATAAGCTTAAAAAGGACATTACAAAGCCCTTTTTCACACAGCAGATGGTGGGAAGGTGGAAGAGACTGCTTTTCCCCTCTCCAGTATTGACTCAGACAAGCCCTACTTCAAAATGTAATTGTGGGTCGGTAATCTCAGAGGCACTCCAGTTCCTTACAGACTGATTTATGTCCACTTGATAGGCTGAAGATGCACATGTGGCTAGCAAGGTGACAGTCTGTCCCACTGTGGGCTCTGCCCTGTCCTAATCTCTTCCATTATTCATGTGTATCTGACCAGGCTGCAGCACAGTTTCACTACTCCTGATCTCTGCGTTTTTAAATTTATTTCTACTGAACTTTAAAGGTAAATTCCCATTTCCTGGCTTTGTGAATAATTTGCTACTAACCTCTATGACAGGCTAATTCTATCTATCTATCTATCTATCTATCTATCTATCTATCTATCTATCTATCTTTCTATCAATCTACAGACAGTATCTATCTGTCTGTCTCTGTCTATCTACAGACAGTATCTGTCTGTCTGTCTGTCTTTCTATCTGTCTATTTATCTATGTATCTGTCTATCTAGCCATCCGTCCATCTGTCTGTCTATCTATCTAGGTAACCAGTGGGGTCCCGCAGGGCTCGGTGCTGGGGCCTGTGTTGTTCAATGTCTTCATCAATGACATTGGGGATGGCATTAAGGGAAAAATGTGCCTATTCTCGGATGACACCAAGCTCTGTGAGAGAGTGGACACAGCTGAAGGGATACAGGACCTACAGGAAGATCTGGAAAAGCTGGGGAGGTGGTCCAGGATCTGGCAGCTTGGCTTCAATGCCAAGAAATGCAAAATTGTGCATATTGGAGCCAAGAATCCCAGAACAGAGTATTACCTGGGTGGAGTCCGAGTATCTGCATCAGAGGAGGAGAAGGACTTGGAAGTGATGAATGATGATCACTAGTGACCTGAAGCACTCCACGCAGTGCAAGAAAGCAGCAGCAAAGGCAAACAAGATGCTGGGATGCATATCTAGGGGGATCAGTAGTAGGAGAGAGAAGGTTATACTGCCCTTGTACAGGTCACTGGTAAGGCCGCATCTGGAGTATGGAATTCAGTACTGGTGCCAACACCTCAAAAAGGACATTAACCTGTTGAAGAAGGTCCAGAGGAGGGCTACAAAGATTGTAGTGGGTCAGCAGGGTAAGGCATACGAGGAGAGATTGAGAGCACTGAACATGTACTCCCTGGAAGACAGGAGAGAGAGAGAAGGGACATGATTAGGACCTTCAAGTACTTGAAAGGGATAAATAAAGATGATAAGGAGAGTCTCTTTAAGCTGAGTGGCAGCCATATAACATGAGGAGGCACAGTCTTAAGCTGGAGGGTGAGAGGTTTAGGAGGGATGTCAGGAAGCACTTCTTCACAGAGAGGGTGGTGGACACTTGGAATGCACTGCTGGAAGAGGTCATCTTGTTGAAGACAGTAGGCAGCTTTAAGAAAGGCTGGGATAGGCATGGGGGAAGGTAGGGAGGATGGGAGGAGTGGGAAGGAAGGGCAGGGACAATAGCTCAAGCTGTGGACCCTGCAGTACGAACAGACTTGATAGACCAAATAGCTTTCTTCTGCTGGCTTCTTCATATGTTCGTATGTATGTATGTATGTTTGTATGTCTGTCTGGCTATCTGTCTATCTATCTGTCTATTATTTCAAAAGTTTTACCAGGAAAGTCATACTGAGCTGGTATCAGCTCAGTTTCACATGTGTTCTGGGGGAGGGAGAATAGAAGAGCGCAACTAGTAATTTCTACTAATTTAATATTTTTGTGCCTAAATACATTTCTTTCTAATGCTGGCAACCCCTTCATCTAGCGGGGGGCAGCCATGCGTTTGCCGGCACCATGTGTACAAGGAATTAATATTAGGTACTGTGAGCTCTGTTCTCAAAGCTCTGGGAATGGCGCAAGGTGCCTGCGCCAAACAGAAATGGCGCAAGTGGCACCTTGTGCCTGAAATAGTCATCAGTACTATTCTCAATGGCAGCCTGCCCCAAAAGCAGGCTGCCTGCTCCAAACAGGGCGTGCCACTCTCCTGTGTCCAAAAATGGGCTGCGACCTGGCGCAAGGGAGAATGTGGCAGGTGCAAGCTGCCACATCCCCACTAATAGTATTCACAGAAATTTCCCAGCAGGAGAATTTCTAAGTACCCTACGACCCGCCAGGCTGGACTATGGGCGCTTGGATATCTCCCCACTGGGAGAGGTGTCCTGTATGTGGCAATGTGCTGCAGTTTGCGAACCCCGAACTCACCGTCAGTGCCATACCCTGCTTGGTTCCCCATCCCTAGGACCAGTGGCTCAACCCCTAACTCCGTCGGGCTGGCTCAATATTAAGAACCCTCATATCTTAGTGTGGCTCCCTATAAACCCCGACATGCTGTTATTCCATTGACATAGAGATAGCCCACATCCCTGGTGTGGCAGAGTGGCTTCACCTTCAGCAGGCAGTATCCACCTCCTAGTCTTCCCCAACCTGGCTATAGAAGCCGCGTCTGTTATGTTTACTGGATGCCGCCAACTGATTGTTAATGACAGTTCTGTAAAGTGTACATGTTCGCATAGATACTCTTTACAGAACTGTCACTGACAGTTCAGTCGGCAGCCAGCCGTGGAGGTGTGAGGTGTGCTGGTGTTCGCTGGCTCTGAGCCAGGTTGGGGGGGCTGGGAGGTGGATACTGCCTGCTGGGGTGGGGAGTGTGGGGGCCACTGTACCACCAGGGATGTGGGCTGTTTTACGTCAATGGAAAGTCGGCATGATCGGGGTTCAGGGAGGGGGGCCACAGTAGGGTTGCGGGGTTCTTAATATTATTATGGTGCCAGTGTGATCGGGGTTCAGGGAGGGGGGCCACACTAGGGATTCAGGGTTCTTAATATTATTACAGTGACAACATGATCAGAGTTTGAGGAGGAGGGCCACTAGATCACCGGAGCTGTGGGGTTTACTGCATGTTATGGATGTTTACATTGGTCGAGGACCAGGGGATCGCTTGCCCCAGCCACAGGGAGCCTGTGGCAAACTCCTCTGGTGTGCTGTATGTTTGGCGCACAAGAGAGGTTGCCATAGGTGTTGGGACTAGCCGCTGGGACCCCTCCTGTACCAGAATCTGGTGCATGGTTCCTGGAACACTGGGCTTTGGCGCAAGCTGCTGTTTGCCGCAGCTTGTGCTGATCAAAGCCCTCTTTGTGAATACAGCTCCGTGTCTTTAAAAATGTCATGCAATTTTGAGCAGTTTGAATCTTTGCTCTTTTATTTGCTGCTCTGTTCAATGTTTGCTTTGCCCCACCCACCTCCCCTCCTAGCGGAGACAAATGTGAGCCTATGCACGTGTGCGACTACAAATCCAGTGGTTGCACACATTGCTGTGCACTCAGAGTTCTGTGGAGTGCTCCCGTGGCAGGAAGGTATGTCTGATGAATAGTGTAGGAGTTGCACTCAGTGAGTGTCTGGAATCCCTACCAGTGGCTCCAGATCCAACTTACTACTCCTCCTCCCCTGCAGCGATGTTCACAAGGGAGCGAGGAGGAATGAGTTAGGCCATCTCTCATCCTGCAAGGGCTGAAAGCAGATGAGAATAATACAGCTGTGAATGTTTTTTTTTCAACTTACCATTCTAGACGCCATGATTTTTCAGTGCCTGTATTAGTGCCATCTTCCATCCCGCTCCACATTGCTCATCCTTGAGCATTGGCTGTGCTCACACTGCCATGCATGAGTGCGATGTTTATGAGTGCTGCGTCACTGGCACCAATGATGTCACGACATGTGTGGCTCACACATGCACTTTGCCACAACTCCCATCTTAGTCACAACAGTTATTGACTCTTTCTTTAACAACTCTCCTTCAGCCCCACCTGGGCACATCTGGGCCTGTCTAACCATGGACTGCATGTGGCATCACACTGTCTGGCACTCTGGAGTGCTTAAGCTTGCCAATCCTGTCAACTAAGACTGCGAAAGTGACCCAACTCACGTCACTTCTGCTGGCCATGCCACATAATCCCCCTTAGGCCAAGAAAGTGTCACAATGTGTCACTTCCGCTGGCCATGTTGCTAACGGTGGTACCTCACCAGTATACAGGCCATGAAGTGACATGACTCGTGTCATGTCCGGTGGCCATCTAAGGGGCACAAAATGCAATTCTACAGTGCTGCAGGCCAGGAAATGACGTGATTTGCGTCACTTCTGGCAGCCAACTTGGTCGCACAAAATGCAGTTTAGCAGTGCCTCAGCCTCATAGTAAGGATTCTTTGCTTGCAAATGTAGATGTTTCACAGAGGAATCATCAGGCTCCTCTGCTACCTTATACAACTAACACTACCCAAGATTTTCCTTATATAATCGCAGTTATTTGACTGTGTGTGTGTGTGTGTGTGTGTATGTATATATATATATATATATATATATATATATATATATATATATTCTATCTATATATTTATTGCAACAAAAACTACATTAATACAGACATTAGGGTTGTAAAAGCATAAAGCGTACAAAGACAGGAAATGAAAAACATTAGGGATTTAGGTCCTCTAGAGTATTGGCAAATCAGTGGTGGTGGGTTTTACTTGGGTTTGTCAAACCCAGTGCCCACCCACCCCAGCCCGTAGCCTCCTGTCCAAGCACAAACTACAGCTCCAAATGCCTCATAGTGATACAGCATGACCAGTATAATATGTCAGAGCTTTCTTCACGCAGGGCACGAAGATGTAACATTTGACCTCTTCTGATCCAGGGTAGAGGTGGGCATTAGGGTTGACAACCCAAAGTATGACCCCACTACTGATTCCCCAATACTCCCGAGATCCAAATCCCCAATGTTTTTTTCATTTCCCGTCTTTGTGCGCTTTGTGTTTTACAACCCTAATGTCTGCATTAACATCGTTTTTTCCAAAAAATTCCCTTTTTGTGATAGTGGAACAGCATCCTTATTTGTGCAGGCCCCTTTGGGACCTGCGCAAAATGAGATAAATACAATATTAAAGACAGTCCTGGAATTGTATCCTTATTTACGCAGTTTCCAAAAATGAGATAAATACAATATTGGAGACCGTTCTGATGCAGTGCATGGGACCAGCAAATCCCGGCACAAATGTCGATACCATGTGGGTGAGTTTCCCTGACCACCCCCAGTGTGTGGCATCTGCACCAAAACACTGCTCCGTCCCTACCCAGGCAGTGACTGGTGCTGCATGCTGTATGCTGCAGCACCTTCCCCATCAGCCTTGTCCCGGTTAACCGGCTCATTGAATACACACCTGAACTCAGCTCGCTGGCACGGTAAGGCAACATGTTCCCCAGAGGTGCAACAGACATGCCTGCAATCAATGTTACTTAATACATTTTTTGGTTTTTAATATTTTGACCCCAAACTTTCAACATATTCTTCTTATGACCCCACCTCATAAACCCCATAGGTGACATTTTTCAAATCCATGTGCAAATGTCGTTCTGCGCCACAGGTGTGAAAACATATTTCAGACAGCATGTCAAAAATGACAGCTGTACTGTTCATGAGGTGGTGTGAAAAAATGGGTATGCTGAAAATCTGCAGTCAAAATATTGTAAATAACAAAAGTTATGTGCCTCCACAGAAACTGCGCAACGCATGCTCGTAACACAGACATTTTTGGGGATATTTTCACCAAATTTTCAACATGGGCTTTTTGGGACCCCACCTCATGAACACTGGCTCTGTCATTTTGTTAATCAGTCCCGAAAGGTGATTCCGTGCAGTGACTGCGAAATCACCTTCTGGGACTGATTAACAAAATGACAGTGCCAGTGTTCAGGAGGTGGGGTCCCAAAAAGCCTGTGTTGAAAATTTGTTGAAAAAATACCTAAAAATGGCGAAGATATCAACATGAGTTGAAAATGCCTTTGAAATACATTATACGGCACTTACCTTTACTCCTCAGTTTGCGGTTTGGCTTTGAAGAGTGCAGACGTGTCCCGGTCCACAGAAGATGACATCAGCTGACCTCTGGAGGTAAGTATAGAGTAAGGGGGGATGTAGAGTGGTGGGTGCTCAGTGGGAGGGTTCAGTCAGTGGAGGGGGACGGGGAGGCGACAAGGGATTTATTTCTTTTTTCAGGTAAAAAAAAAAAACAAAGACGTCAAGGGACTGGGTTATTTTTTTCAGCATACCAGATATCAGAAACGTAAATAAGTTATTTCAGGACACTGGGGGTGGGCTCCCCAGTGTCCTACACTGCTGGGGGGGCTTGTAAATGCCAACACGGGGATTGGCACCTCGATGTCGGCACTATTAATTAAACAAAGGACTGCACGGGGGGGCAACAACTAAATAAATAAAATAAAGAAGTAAGCAGGGAACCCCAGTTTGTGGTGATGTCCAAGGCCATGCCAACTGCCCACTGGCAGTCCCCCTGTTTACTGGTACTGGCACCTCAGTGATACGGAACTGGAATTCAGTGCTGTAGAGGAGGCAGATCTAATGCAAGGTGTTAGAGTTGTACAAAAGTCACAAACAGCAGTTTGAGCAGAGACATCTTACAAGCTGCAGGCTGACTAGGTGTTGCATGATATTTGTACTGTGGCTGGAACACCTGTGCTGAAGTAGTGCAGGGAGTCCCACCCCCTGCTTACCAGTACTAGCAACACAGTGATACAGAACCGGTAGATCGTGCTGTAGAGGAGGCAGGCACAATGCAGGGCTCGGAGTAGTGCAGAAGTCACAAACAGCAGTTTGAGCAGAGTTCATACACTCTGGCAAGCTGGCTAGGTGTTACATGTCACTTGTACTGTGGCTTGAGTGGCTGCACTGAAGTAGTACATACAGCCCCACTGTCTGTTGACAACCCTGGCTGCACCTACCACCCACCACAGACTCCTGCTTACCAGTACTAGTGGCTTGGTGATATAGGACTGGGAGTTAATGCTGTAGAGGAGGCGGCTGTGTCATATACTACAACCAGCTCCTTACCGCGAAATACATGATATGGCAGTAAGGACTGCAATATATGACACAGCTGTCATTTGTTAGACACCTGTTTCGTATACTGCAACCAGCTCCTAACTGCAAAATACATTATACAACACTAAGTTTTATTCCTCAGTTCGTGATTCAGCTTTGAAGAGTGCAGACATGTCCCAGTTCACACAGAAGATGACAGCATATGACCTCCGGAGGTAAGTATAGGGTGGGGGGGTCACTCAGTGGGAGGGTCAGGATAGGGAGAGGGGAATGTCAGCGATGACGAGGGACTGTTTTCTTTATTTCAGGTTTAAATGGAAAAAAAATAGATGTTAGGGGACGGTTTTCTTTTTTTGCAGATAAACATATAGAGTTTATCTATTTCAAGACACTGGGGGTGGGCTCCCCGGTGTCCCACTCTGTTGGGGGGTGAATATGAAACAAGGGGCTGCAGGGGGCATCTGTTACCGGGGTGGGCATCCCAGTGTCAGATTGTACAGATAAATTAATGAATAAATACATTAAATGAATATACTGCCACTGGGGACTGGGGCCCCCAGTGTGCAGATGCAGTTTAAGGCACAGCACAGTCAGGACGATGGGACTACAATGACAGTAACTCCGTCCCTGATCTACGAGTGGCGAAAGCAGCAGGGGTTGCACTATATGACACAGCTGTCGTTTATTAAAGACAGCTGTGTCGTATAGTGCAAAATGCTACTTTTACAAAAATTCAGTTATGAAGAAGAAGAATCAGCATTTATATAGCACTTTTCATACACAGTGTATCCTAAAGCACTTTACAAGCAATACTAGACTGGTAGTGAAGTGGCTGAATGTGTAGTGGCAGCCATATTGCACATCAACACCCACACACAGCCTGGACAATTGCATGAACCAGTTTATGGGAAGGGGAATGTTGGCCAGGACACTGGGAATGTCCCCTACTCTTTGCAAAGAGTGCCCTGGGTTCTTTTACTTCCATCTGGACAACACCAGGATGGGTAGCTGGGACCTTGGTTTAACACCTCATCTGAAGGACGGCACACCCCAGCAGTACAGCACCCCCCTAATACTGCACTCAGATGCCAGTGTTTTAGGTGCAAGTACAATTCTGATGTGGGACGAGAACCCATGACCTTCTGGTCCAGAGGTGGATGTGCTACCAACTGAGCCATGCTGACACCTTATGAATGGTTTATGAATAGAATGTTGATTTTTTGAACTGCGCATGCTCAGAAACTGAACATTTTTATTAAATAATTTAAAAACTACATAACAGTGGGAGCTAAAAACCACAAAAGCACATACCTTGGACCAACCTCTATCAAACTTGAATGTTTCAGGTTTCAAAGCCTCCTATTTTTTTAGTTCTCAGGTGGCAAAAAAAGTCTTAACATTTTCAAAATCGGAGACCTTTGCTGTTTTTGCACCTCTGTAACTTTGCCTGCCCTGATCCAATCTACATGAAATTTACAGGATCAAGAGGCCCTGGCACAGAGGCTGTGCCTTCCAAATGTCATGTTAGTTGGTTGAATGAGGGCAAAGTCATTAAGGTTCAAACGTTTGGCTTTAACATAGATGAGCTTATGTGGTTCCATGTCATAATAGCGACTGCGGAAAGGCGACTGGTCACAACGGCACCGCATCCACATCGTGACAACTTTAGAAAAAGTATTTTTCTTGTGGGGGGCTTTGCCCCCACACACCCCTAATTATATATTCCAACCTGGGGGGGGGACACCTCATGGATGGAGGGGGAACTGCTGGTCGCTGAAAAATGTTGGCACTGTAATTCAGTCGCCATTGTGACCAGTCGCTTTTCTGCAGTTGTTGTCTTCACAGGTTACCGCTTGACGCAACCCGCGCCTGTATACTATATACATATATACACACACTATCTGGACTTCAGTAAGGCCTTTGACACAGTCCCCCCATAGGAGGCTGGTGAGCAAGATGGAAAGCCTGGGGTTGGGTGGGAAAATAACAAGCTGGGTGGAGGCCTGGTTGTCAGGAAGAACTCAGAGGGTGGCGCTGAATGGGGTGCACTCCAGGACAGCGAGGGTGAAGAGTGGAGTGCCACAGGGGTCAGTTTTGAGTCCACTTCTCTCCAACATCTACATCAGTGATATTGCTGAGGGTTTGAGGGGGAGGGTGTGCCTAGTTACTGATGATACAAAAATATGCAATAGGGTGGAACCCGGGTGGAGGACATGAGGGAAGACTTAAAGATGCTTTCAAAATGGTCTGGGATGTGGCAGCTGAAATTTAATGCCAAGAAATGCGCTGTGATGCACTTGGGGAGTAGGAACAGAAGAGCAGGGTACACCCTAGGTGGGGAGGAAATTAAAGTAACAGAACAGTAGAGGGATCTGGGGGTCATAGTTTCCTTGAGCCTTAAGGTAGGAATCCAATGTAGCAGAGCAGTGGGAAAAGGCCAATGGAATGTTGGCATGCATAGGCAGGGGCATTACTAGCAGAAAGAGAGAGGTAATAATACCCCTTTACAAAGCCATGGTGAGGCCGCACCTGGAGTATGGGGTTCAGTTCTGGAGGCCACATCTCCGCAAGGATATAGATGCATTGGAGAGGGTTCAGGGAAGGGCAACCAAGATGGTGCAGGGTATGCAGGGGAAAGTCATATGAGCAGAGGTGTAAGAAGCTAGATCTGTACATGTTGGAGACAAGGAGGGAAAGGTGAGACATGATTGAAATGTTTAAATATGTAAAGGGGATCAATAAAGTGGGAGAAGAGGGTTTACTTAGGAGGAAGGAGGGGTCAAAACTAGAGGGCACAGCCTCAGACTGCAAGGAAGAAGATACAGGGGCAATGTGAGAGGGCGTTTTTTCATGGAGAGGGTGGTTGAGCCCTGGAACAGACTACTACACAGAGTGGTGGGGCTAAATTGATAGAAGAATTCAAGAGGGCATGGGACAAGGATATGGGGTTGAGTATCGGGGAGGGTGGGGCTGGGAGGAGGGGTGGTGTAGGGGGAAAAAAAGGGCAGACTAGATGGGCCAGTATGGTCCTTTTCTGCCATCAGGCTTCTATGATTCTATATTAAAGTGCACACAGACTGCCTCTCTCTCATGTCTCCTTCCAGGAGGCATTGTGGTGAAGACCAAGACATGCAAAACACGCAGCGTCTTACTCCTGCTGTCGCATGCTGGACCTTTGTGTCCTTTATGTGCCTCAGAAGACACACCAGAGCTACCAGACCAACTTACCCGGACCAACTACACAGCCATAATCAGCCAAGCACCTCAGCCCTCCACACAACAGACAAGCATAACAACAAGCCTCCACACAAAGCTGCCCCTCCCATCCAAGGGCAAGGACACTGCCAGTCACACACCAGATAGCACAGTTCTACTGATTCACAAACAGCAAGCTACGGCAGCTCTAATTCCATCACAGAAACAATTTATGGTGGCGATGACAGAAAAGCTTGCGGAGCTAGCTAGTCTTCGCAATCCATCCAACAATGAACCACCTTCTACATTACCACCCCCACCCCCTGGCCTAGCATTCCTCAGCCGAATGGAGACAAACCTGACTCAGGAGAAGAGTCAGATAAAAACTTAGAAGGGGAGTTGGACACGGAAGAAGACCTGCAAGCCCTTATGGCCAAAGTGTGCTTCCCCGACCAGGTCCCGGGCCTTGTCAGAATGATAAAGACAGTGGTAGGATTAGAGGCTACACCTCCACCTACTGAGACCAAAGTTGTACCCTCACTACACCCAAAGGCAAAAACCTTCGATGCCTTTCCAGTCTGTGAGTCTGTAGGCGAAGGCATGGCAAAAGAGTGGGAAGTGACCAAGCTCTCCAGGATCCCAGAAGGAAGATCCTGGGTCAAAATTTACACTCTACTAGAGATAAAACTCAAAGTACGATGCAATGCCCCAGTTGTCGACCCGAAAATCACAGCACTAAGTAAGAAAACGGTGCTACCTTCGGATGGCGCCGCAGGACTCAAGGATCCTGTGGACTTGAAGATTCAAGATAGGCTCAAGAAGAGGTTTGAACTGGATGAGCTAGGCACTAGAGCTAACACAGCAGCTATATACGCCACGAGTGCAAGTGGCATGGCTCCAGGATATCGACGGAAACCTCACTCCAAATCAACAGAAGCACGACTTACGGAGCAGTCCTCTAAATACCTAGCAGACATAGCAGCTGATTCACTAAAAATAAACACTAGTGCCGTGGTCATATCACACAGGGCATGCAGAACCTTATGGTTAAAACTGTGAGAAAAGCAGGCATGGACTCCATGGTCATGCTACAAAAGCTCTCATTCAAGGGAGGTCATTTATTTTGAGAGGGACTTGAGAAATTCCTTAAAGATAAGGAAGACGGCAAAAGTTTGGGGAAAGACAAAAACACCAAATCCATATATCAACCATCATCATGTGGTAGATTTTGTAAGAACCTTAATTTTTGCTATGGGAGCCAATTAAACGACAGCGGAGGCAACGGATTCCGTTCTTCCTTCGGAAACAACAAAAACAATAAATTCTGAAACAACAGCTCCACAAGGGGAAAATACAATTACTCCTTCTAGTCAAAGTCACAGTACAACCAATGACTACAAACTGGACAACCGACCACCACAACATCTGCCAGTAGGGACAAGGTTATTGCAATTTTACAGCCAGTGGAGAACGACAACTTGGAACAAAAGGGTTCTGGAAACTGTGGACAAGGGATATGCCATAGAGTTGACAGAGAAACTGGTAAAACATAGACTCATAACCTCACCCGTGTCAAAGAAAAGAGCAACACCCAAACAAATAAGAAACATACTAGACAGCCTAGTACTGTACAAGGCAACTGTCGAGGTACTGGAGCAAGAGAGAGGCCAAGGGATATATTCAGTATTCTTTATGGTTCCCAAGAGAACAGGAGACTTGCATCCCATGCTAGATTTACAATTCTTGAATCAATTCATACAACACAAAGAGTTCAAAATGGAAACCATCCTATCTACACTCCGAGCGATCTGGAGACTACCTCATGTCAAAGGACATGGAGGATCCATACCTACACATTCCCATCAGACCCTCTCTTCCCAAGTACCTCCAGTTTCACATTTTAGGATGACTCTAGCAATACCAGACCCTCCCATTTGGCCTAGCATCAACACCGAGAGTATTCACTAAGATCTCTATAGTGCTCATGGCCAAAATGAGGGAACAAGGCATTCAGATAATCCCCTACCTGGACAACTGACTGATAAGGAAGAGATCACCATAACAAGCCTAGAGGAAAACATAAACAGTTCTCCAGTATCTGGAAACACATGGCTGGGTCACCAACAGACAGAAGAGCATTCTGATCCCCAGTCAATGTATAGAGCATCTAAGAGCTCACATAGAGACCAGCGCAGGTCTGGTACACCCACCTGAGAAGAGAGTAGTCAGCATGATTCAGTGGGCATTGAATCTAATACACAACTAATCACCTACACTGGAGCACCTGAATCAGTTTCTTGTCACGATGGCATCCTACATCAACCTAGTTCCCTGGGCACAATGGAACATGAGGCCCCTGCAACTCCAGGTAAACCAACAGAGGATGCAGTCAGACTGTGTCCTATCAACAAGAGTATCAATCACACTCAGAGTAAGATATTCCCTAACTTGGTGGACAGAGTTTCAAAACCTCTCCAAAGGGGATCAGCCTGAACGCTCAGCAGGATATTATAATAGACACAGATGCAAGCCTAACTGGATGGGGAGCCTCAACAAACCTCAGCACAGCCCAGGGCAAGTGGACGGTAGCAGAGTCAAGGCTGACCATTAACATACTCAAAATGAGGGCAGTGTACAATGCACAAATACACTTTCGTGCAAAAATAATTTAGAAGAGGGTTCTACTACATTCCGAAAACATGGCCACAGTGGCATACATTGTCAAGCAAGGGGTACCAGGAGCAAAGGGGTGCAAACAGAGGCAACTAAAGTGCTGAAATGGGCCCAGCACAACTTTGCTCACTTATCAGCTACACATCGGTTTTTTGCAGTTAGCGCTCTTTTTCCCCATGACCACCAGATGGCCCCCTTTGTACCGACCACCCCAGCCCCATCACCCTGACATCTTCAGTACTTACCCTGCCAGTATATTCCCCCAGGACTTATCCCCCCCCATGGGGGTGGTAAGGTTCCCTAACCCCCGCTGCAAAACGGATCTGGTTCAGTGGCAGTTCCTGGTTGTTGGGTATGGGGCCTGTGGGTCGTCAGAAGTCATTATACTAATCAGGGATTTTCACTTGGTATTCTGCACCCCCCCCCATTGGAGGGCATGCAGTGGAGTCAATGATGGCACTACGCACGTTCCCGTGTGGTGGCACTTCAGAATTCTGATGCTTCATCCCCTGCCTTTGCGGTTCCTGTGCCCTTAGCCCCAGCTACCGCCAGGAGCCAGGCTAATGCCAGGCCCTGTGCCACCCCCTTCCCAGAAGAACAGAGCAATCCACTGGATTCTCAATCCTCCTCTGGCCTGGCTGACCCTCTGACAGCTCGAGTTCGCTCACAAACCTGCATTGTCAGCGCCATAAGTGGTAGTCCTCCTGCTGCACCTGCTGGCCAGCTACATATCAGCTATACATCTGACAGCCAAACTCAGCATTACAGTGGACTGGTTGAGCAGACAGCAGATTCATCCAAAAGAATGGTAACTGCATCCCCAAATATTCTCCACCATAAACAGGAGATGGGGTGCAGTATAGATTGACCTCATGGCCACCTCCATGAACTCACAAGCACCCAACTTCTTCTTCAGGTTCAGGGAGAACCAACTGAAGGGAGTGGTAGCACAAGACATCCTAATGACTCCATATTAACCATGCCAGCTGTAGTTTGCAACAGTCATCTGGAGATGTGGAGAAACAGATGTGTCTGCTGTGGTGGTACTTAGTGACAATATCATTTGCTTTTTTTGCCTGGACTGTAGACTGCCCCTAATTTTCTCTTTGCTGTTTCTGTGTTGGGGTATTAGGTAGCATTAGGGGATGATATTATTATTTCCCTCCCCCCCACTTCCCTTTCCATGTTTTCTCTCGTAGACCGGAAATCTTAAAATGCCTTGCATTAACTGTATATATTGCCTTGTCCATTTTTCAAATGCTTATATTTATTCTTTCGTCTAAAAAATCTTTGTAGATTATTGGTATATTGTGTATTTCTGCTTTTGTATGTAGTCTGTGAAATTATGTGATGCAATGTCCTTAAGATTATTCCTGTAATACACTTTATTACATGATGTTTTGTATTTGCTGAAACTGTATTCCAAAACAGGACAACCTTGATAAACAGGGCTTCTTTTGGTCCTAAAAGTTATTTTTTCTGTCAAAAATAAAAGTTTTTATCTATCTTTTATCTATCATCTATTGTCATAGCAATGGCCCTGAACCACCTATGTAAGTAACTAGCAGATTAGACATCCTAACTCAGGGCCCAGTCAGACACCCAAGCCCACACACTCTAAAGTGATTGGACTGGTTCCTGAAAAAGGAGAGATTGTTAAGAGCAAGATATCATCCTTTAGTCATCGATACCATACTCCAGTCAAGAAGGTTCTCAACATCCTCAGCACACAAAAGGCAGTAGTTCATATTCGCAAAATGGTGTGTACATAATGGCATCTCACCAGAAAATGCATAGTCCCCTTTTTGCAAGAAGGTCTCAGAAAATGCATGCCACTGACTTTAACAAGAGTACAGTTGGTAGCCATGGGGTGGCTTGAGGTCAGGTGAGACACACACAGCCCTAGGCACCCCCCACTGACATTCTTTGGTTCCTCAAGGCTGCTTCCAACAGTCAACCAAAACCAGGCAGGTCACTGCCTCCTAGGACCTGAACCTAGTGCTAACAACATGACATCTGCTCCTTCTGAACCACTGAATTTGGTGGAATTGAAATAGCAGAGTCTCAAAACCATTTTCCTAGTGGCAATATGTTCAGCAAGAAGAACTTGCCAACTACATGCTCTATCACATAAGGCACCCTTCCTCATGTTCTATGAAAATAGGGTGACACTACAAACAATTCCATCATTCACACCCAAAATTATGGCCGACATTCGTGCTAATCAAACAGTAGAACTACCATTCTTCACTCCAGAAGCTACAGAGGCCAAGGATAATTTCTTCACATGCTGGATTTAAAGAGGGCTCTCTCAATCTACATCAGTAGTAAAAAAGATTTCCAAAAATTGGACAGACTTTTCATATTAACCCAGGGGCATATGAAGGTTACCCCAGCATCCAAGTCAACAACTGATGGCTGCCTAAGACAGCTATCTAAGAGGCATATGTCATTGTTTGCAACACCCCTCAAAGGATATTTGAGCGCACTCCAACAGAGCAGTGGCTACCTCCTGGGCATAAAGGAACCTAGCCACAGCAGAGGAAATATATACTGTTGCAATATTGTCTTCTATACACACATTCACAAGACACTATAGACGGGATGTTGTCTCAACACCCAAGGCCAGTTTTGGTCGTTCCATGCTTAATGCAGCTCGTGCCTCCTCCTCTGATCACAACACATCTCCTTCTCAGTGCTAGTACTACTTTTTACTACCCAGTTTGTAAGGAATTGGAGCGACTCAGAGATTCAATCAATCAATGAAAATCTTTATTTAACCAGGTGAACACCATTGAGCAATGCTCATTTTCAAGATGGACCTGGAAAGAATACATAGTCATTACATAGTAAAGGTTACATGCACAGCAGTTTACAACAGAAACATGATACAAATATAAACTGAGCAAGAACAATGGACAATATACAAGAAGGATAACAGTGACTAATACTTGGAAATAATATATACAAAAAATAAATTAAGTATGCTGCTAGGCATAAAAGAAATAAAAATAATACAGATTATACATGGAGAATGTCAGAATGCATAAAGGAGAGGATCTTTGGATTGGGTATGAAGTAGAAGGTTATTTCCATGGGGAGGAGAGGGAAGAAGGGTAGAAGCATAAGAAGGCAGGGGTACCCATAGGAAGGCCACTGATTGCAGAGGACTGGTGGCACCGCCGAACGGGATGAATAAGGGGCTCCAATATGCAGATAGAGGGGCCTACAAAAGCGCATTGGTTCAGTGTTCAATGATGTGAACTATACTGTCTGGTTCAGAGGCGACAAACCAAGAGTGAGTACAGCATTCCAAAAAGCAGTTGGAGGAAGAAGAAATAAGAGAACAGAACGGTAAGGGGTAGGGGGGGGGCAGAGTATGGGCCACTCTATTCTCTATGGATAAGGCAAGATCAGGGGAAACAATTCAGGATTCCTTGAAAGAACGAGCATAAAGAGTTTTGAATGCTGGTAATTTGATGGGGTTGACCAATGTCAATGTTTTTTGCAGCTTGTTCCAGAGTAGGGGTAGTGTGTAACTTAAGGATGTCCTACCAAAGCGCGATTTGACCCTAGGTATAGTAAGGGAGATGTAGGAGGCACTCCTCAAGGCATAGTTGCCTACCATGCTTAGTGGCATATGACTCACAAATGGTAGTTTGATGAGCCCAGGGCAGGTGATTGTGGGGAGTATACCTCTGAGGCACTCTAAGGCCCACCTAGACAAGAGACAGGTTGTGGATGGACCAATAATACTTGAAATCTATATAGTCATGAGACTTTTCACTGGTATGCCGTACAGGGCAGACCGTTCCTGTTCTCTTGGAGAATAAAGAATACCGTCTTTACCTAAGCCTGTCATATCATTAGTCACAAAGTCTAGTCACACTAATAGTTTCATTCTCAAGTAATACCTATACAAGCTTTGGAAGAAGTCTAACTTAGGAGAGTGGGACATGGCAGAGCACAAAGTAGGAATGATTGTTACCTTTTTTAGCCACATGTGCATCTTCAGCCTATTGGGTGGACATAACCAAGTTTGTAAAGGAATTAAAGTGCCTCAGGGATATACTCCCCACAATCACCTTTACCAGGTGAGTGGATCAGGAGAGGGCAGTGGACATGGCCTATCTGGACTTCAGCAAGGCCTTTGACACTGTGCCACACAGAAGACTATTACACAAACTGGGGAATATGGGTGTGGGCAGGACAGTAGTGTGGTGGGTAGGTAACTGGCTGGGTGGCAGGACACAGAGGGTGGTGGTAAATGGCTGTCACTCCACAGAGGGAAGAGTGACCAGTGGGGTACCACAGGGATCAGTGCTGGGACCGGTCCTATTCAACATCTTCATCAGTGACATTGCACAGGACCTAGAAGGCAGAATTTCACTGTTCGCTGATGACACAAAGCTCTGTAACAGAGTAGACACACCAGAGGGTGTAGACAGAATGAGGAGGGACCTGCAGAAACTTGAAGAATGGTCAGGGTTTGGCAGTTGAAATTCAATGCAAAGAAGTGCAAGATAATGCATATGGGGCACAAAAACCCTGGCACAATATATCAGTTGGGGGGTGAGGATATAGCATGCACCAAGCAGGAAAGGGATCTTGGGGTTATCATCTCTGATGACCTCAAGGTAGGGAAACAGTGTGACAAGGCAGCAGGTAAGCAAATAGGATGCTGGGATGTATAGGCAGGGGCATCACCAGCAGGAAAAGGGAGGTCATAATTCCGCTATACAAGACACTAGTGAGGCCCCACCTGGAGTACAGTGTACAGTTCTGGAGACCATACCTACATAAGGACATAGACAGGGTAGAGAAGGTTCAGAGGAGGCAACAAAGATGGTGCATGGATTGCATCACAAGTCCTATGAAGACAGGTTGAAGGAACTGAACATGTACTCCTGGAGGAGAGGAGGGAGAGAAGGGATATGATAGAGACATACAAGTATCTCACAGGGAGGAACAGGGTGCAGGAATACACTATTTTTAAGCGAAAAAGATGTTCCAGAACTAGAGGGCATGGGATGAAGTTGGAAGGAGGACGATTCAGAGGAAACATGAGGAAGAATTTCTTCACAGAACGGGTGGTGGACAAGTGGAACACCCTGCTAGAGGAAGTGGTGGGGGCTGAAACAGTCACAGGATTTAAGAATGCATGGGATAGACATAAAGGAATTCTGGAGGTCAGGGGTAAGGGGCAACAGACTTCTAGGAAAACATAAACTGAACTTACAAGCTCAATTGGGCAGACTGGGTGGGCCATAGACCCTTATCTGCCGACTCTGTCTATGTATCTATGTATCTATGTAAACTACCATTACCTCATAGTCATACTGTGACTATACTGACATTGACCTACATTTTTATCTGTGTACTCCAGCTATCTGGTTGTCCTGCCAACTCCACTGTTGTATGCACATTATAACTGTTATTGTAAAACTTGTATACAGTTATATTTATATTGTCTATATTTTATATATCTTTTTCTTCTGTTTATAATTATTGTGTGTGCATACTGTGTTTATGTATTTTTTCTCCTCCCCCCAACTACCCTCCTTCCCCACAATGCATCTGTAAATGAGATTGTCCTTATATCTCTGTATGTCTACCTGGTGATATAATTTCAAACACATAAATACCTTTCGGAAGTGGTCAGTGCAAAAAAGGTGGAGGGATTCAACAGGGGATACTACAAACATGAAAGGTGGGTTAAGGGAGTGGGGGAGGTCACTGTGGGAAAGAGGATAGTCATGGATCCCTAAAGGGTACGCGCATAGCACCATACAGGGGAGATCAGATAGACTGTTAAACCTTTTTCTGCCAGAAATTTTTTTCTATAATTATGTGTTTCTAAATAACAAGCAACCTCCAGACTGGATGTACTACCCGAACGGTCTAATGTTTCACACATGAATTCTATGTGGTGCCTCAGAGACCATATAATTGGGGATGTGTATCCCTATATAAAATCAGTAAGTATAGAAATAATTTTTATGTTTCCTTGTGAGTGCACAAGAAACATTTTGCTGTGCTTCAGAGAACAGCATTTCATAGGTGTGTCATGGACTAGTCCAATGAAGTGCAATCTACACTAGGCTTGTCCCTGACAGACCAATGACCACACAAGCAGAGCATGACAGTGTTCATAGTTTGGTGGGCATAAACTTTGTGTACTTGAAAGGACAGAAGTGCTCCAATGAGAGAGTGCTTCAGTCCTTTCATTTGCATAAAGCTGGACGGCTGTTACATAAAACTAAAGTGCTTGCTGTCTCACAAGTAGCTACTGGCTCTACAACTTCCTTAAATAAAACAAAACCTATATTGTTAGAAGCAGCCTAGCTTCCGATTGCTGAATTTGTATTTTTTGTTTCAATCAGCTCTCTACACTTTGAATAATTACCTTAAATGTTCTGACTCCATTTTTCATTTTTCTGTATTCTGTTCAAGTGTTATGTTTTTCACAGTTTTCCTTGAGGGGTTACCTGCTCTTTTACAATGTTCTCTACAGACCTAACATGTCTTCATACTGTAAGGCTATGATAGCTTCGGGGGATTTTTCTAATATTATCACTCCATTTCTCACTTTACTTTAGCTAACAAAATACACTTCTGCCACATACACCATGCATGGGAACGTTTTGAATGTTTTTATGTCCTGTGTGTCTCCAGTCATTATTTCTAAGTCTTTTTTGTTTGTGATCTTTCAGTGAAAGCAATATGAACTTTAATTGCATCTGTTGGAATCTCCCCCTTTACTTCAATGAAGGTGGAGTGAGATCTAAACAAGAATTTTTTTTTTTTTTGCTTTATCTGGAGTATAGATGATTGGGCAAATGTTGTCCCTTTGCAGTCATGCCTGTCATTCAACAAGCACAAAACTAGACAACGCAAAAGTTACATGCAGCATGTAAATAACTGCACAATTAGTAATTTTAAGGACAAACGGTCATAAGTTAGTAATCTCAAGAGAGAGAACAAAATATTGTTCATTATTTAAAATTATTTTCTTGTTTTAATGATTTTGTGTTGATATGTATAGATATTTTAGTACACTTCTTTGCGCTCTGTTGTGGTTGTTACATACAAATGTGTTGTGTTATTTTCAGTCCATAAAGAAATTATATCTGCCACATTAAATGTCCGGTATTAACACCTCACTACTAAATAAAAAGCTTAAAACTATTAGAATTCCAACAGTTATGTTTAACTTTAGTGTTTTCTAGTTTTTTTATTTTATTTTTGTGCTTGGTTTACTAAATAATTCAGATAATGCAGTGCATATTTCACTAAGTCTTCCAACTGACCTCACAATTGTTGATTGTGACATCACAGCCTACTGTCGGAGTGAGCACTATGATGTCATAAACAAAAGCAATATGAGGTCAATAGGAAATAAGCCAATGGTTTTTATACAATCTTTTTAGATAGATGACCAAAATGTATTATAAACCCTGAAAAGGAAATCTATCTGAACTGTCATGTTTGTGAGAGTACTGGACATTAGAGCTGGGTGGAATCTGTGAATTCTGAAGTCACTGAAATTGTGTGAAATATTCGTAAATTTTTCAGAATTTTCCAAAATTCTGATTTTCAAGAAATTAGAATCCTCCGAATGTGTTTGGCGAATTTTTGCCTTGTTCCACAAACTTTTCTGGCTGAATTGCAGAATAATAAACATGAACTGTGGAATGACAGATCGGAGGAATTTTATTCTGCAGTTTAATGCATCATTCTGTAATCACATGTAATCATTCAACAGTTCAGTGATCAGTTCTGTGGAATTTCTTTCTGCAGTATAATACATTAAACCACAATTCATACATTCCTTCCGCAGTTTAGTGACTTGCTAAACTTTCGAGTAAATGTATGAGTTGCGGAATAATGCATTAAACTGTGGAAAGAAATTCTGCAGTTTAATACAGTAATCCACAATTCATACATTTATTCCACCATTTAAGTCAGAATTTCTGAGAAAGTTGCCAAAGCACATACCAAAATTTCGTAGAAGTGAAATTCCAACTTTTGCAGAAATTCCACCGCTTGAATTTTATTTTCGCATAGCCAAATGGATATGCAGAAATGAAGAGTTGCTCTTTAAATGGGAAACTGTGGCTATGACTCTCTGAGGAAGCATATAGGGTTCATGTGCAAATGGTAGACTGTTCAGGCAGTACATCCACTCTGGGGGTCTGCTGCCACCGTTTACAGCATGCTCTCCAAATAAAGCCTAACTAAAGCCTTTTCTGCACTGCTGCCGTGCATCTCGTGCTTTTCTGTTGTAATGGTACGCAAGCTCTTACTCCTGTATTTATGTGCGGTTTTGTGTTGACCACCTCGCTCCCAGTTGTGACCCTTTTTGTTTTGTGACTTTATGTAGAAAGTCATGTTTCCAGTACAATAGGGCAAAGGTATTTTTCTACATAGCCCCTCAGCTTTAGAACTCCCCTAAATCAGTTATCAAGAATTTCCACACATATTCTTGCTTAAAGGGAATGTAAACGCTGTTGCTTACATTTTTTTATATGATTGTAAATCTGGACATGTGTGAAATATGAACATATGAAATATGCCAGCAGAAAAAAGCCAGGTTTATCTTGGCTGCTCATAATGTAGATCTCAGTTATTACTGAGGGGTCCACCCCACTTCCCATTAGGAGTTTCCTTCTCCCCCATAGGAGTCCTCCCCCATGTTTCTGCTTTTATTGTAACCCTTCTCTTTACTTTGTCCCAACCCCTCTTAAAGCTGTCCACTGTCTTTAGGGATACCACCTCATCTGTTAACTTATTCCACTTAGCTACCAAGCTGTCAGCGTAAAAGTGCCTTCTCATTTCCCTCTTGATTCATCCTCCCACCAGCTTGAGGCAATGTCCTCTAGTGGTTTTGTTACTGCTAAGGCTGGAAAGACCCTAAGGATTCATCTTGTTTATACCACTGAGGTATTTAATGTTTCAGTCATGCCTCCCCTCTCCCTCCTATCCTCCGGGAGCACGTGTTGAGGTCTCTGAGTCTTTCTTCATATGTCCTTCCCCACTGAGCCAGGATCGTTTTAGTTGTCATTCTCTGGACAGTTTCCAGAAGGTTAATGTCTTTTCTTAGGTACTGGCACCAGTAATGCACACTTCTGTGCTCAAGGTGTGGATGTACCAAGGATCTGAACAGTGGCAGAATGACTTCCTCCTAGTTATTCCTCTGGTTAAGCAGCCCAACATTCTGTTTGCATTGGCTGCTGCCTTTCTGCATTGTGCAAAGTGTTTCTGGTCACTTGTGATGATCACCCCCAAATCGTTCCTTCTTCTGACTTGGTAATCTGCACACCACCCAGACAATATTCGATCATAGGGTTCTTAGCCCCCAAGTGCGTGACTTCATACTTCTTAGTATTAAACCCCAGTTGTGAAATACCTGACCACTGCTCAAGCCTGGATAGATCTTCCCTAAGATCCTGTAGTCTCTCCTTTGTGTCCACTCTACCACATAGTTTGATGTCATCTGCAAACAGGCAGATCTTACCCTTTACTCTGTCTGCTATATCACTAATAAATACATTAAACAGCACGGGACTGAGCACCAAACCTTGTGGGACCCGCTAGTGATTGCTGTCCCCCCCGACCACTACCCTCCGGTTCCTGTCCTGCAACCAGATTTTTACCCAGGTCTTTAGTTTTACTCCTACCCCAAGATCCTCCAACGTCCTGATTAATCTACAATGTCTGCTTAATAGCCCCAGTGCAATGTTTGTATGTTTGTTTGAAATATTCTTATTTTTATGTATGTATGTATGTGTGTGCATTTATTTATTTATTGTTAACCAAGTAAGACAAATAAATGCCTATTTCCAGGCATGAGTTTAGGGCCCCATATTAATGCAGATTTTTCCTGCTAAATATTCATAGTAGTTCCACACAGAAACTAGTGACATCTGCTGAGCTGCAGACTAGGGTGAAATGAAACCCAGTGACATCAGCTGAGCCGTAGACTACAGTGAAGCGAAACCCAGTGACATCACCTGAGCTGTGGACTACAGAGAAGTGAAACCCAGCGACATCAGCCGAGGTGTAGACTGCAGGGAAATGAAACCCAGTGACATTAGCTGAGCTGCAGACTGCAGTGACATGAAACCCAGTGACATCAGCTGAGCTGCAGGCTGCAGTGAAGTGAAACCCAATGACATCAGCTGAGCTGTAGACTACAGTGAAGTGAAACCCAGTGACATCAACTGAGCTGTACACTATAGTGAAGCAAAACCCAGTGACATCAGCTGAGCTGTACAGTACAGTACAGTGAAGTGAAACCCAATGACATCAGTCCAGATATAGTGGGCAGATTTTGACCCTGCAGGATGAATTACTGACTGACAGTAGTTATTTTGTCTGAACAGAAAGGGTGAAAGCAAAATGATTACGGGAAGTCAATAGTTCAACTGGGTGGGTCAACATTTTCCAACTATTGCATGTTTGATGTATTGTCTTTTTAAAAACCAGTAACATCTTTGGCAGCAAAGATTGTCCCACTATATCCTGAAGCAATTCTGGTCAATATCTATTTTATTAAAACTTGCCTGTGAGTTACCCATCGTAGCATGACAACTCCATGAAACCAAATACAGAGCAGTCGGAAACAGTGCAGGTAAAACCGTGAAAGTCAAAACCATGCATGGAGAATACAGCTGGAGAAGAAAAAAACGTAACTTACAACATTTCACTGGAGTGGTGGTGCATGGCGGCATGGTGTTGTAATAGTAAATCTCACTTAAACAAAAATTCTCATCAGTATTCTCCTTGTGCGGTTTTGCCTCGCGTGGTTTTCACCGTGCTGTTTTTACTGCACTGTATTTCCTTTCACGGAGTTGTCATGGAACCGTTACACACTGCCCAGAGTAACTCGGTATCATTGCTAAAAAAAAAATTCCCTAGTGCCAGTGGTACCCTCCATCTCCACTTCCAGACCCCATTTAAAAAATAAATTCCCTGGCAGTTCATTAGCCCCTCTCCCTGGTGCTGGTGTCCCTAACACTTCTTCACCCTTCCCTGGCCCCAAGATGGGGGTGTACCTCATCCTCTGTTCACCTCCATAGATGGCTGTCATCTCAGGTAAGTACAGTCCCTAGCATTATACAAGTAACTTTGCTGACATCCTACTAACTCAAGAAAAAATCAACACTGTTACTTGTATAATACAAAAGACTGCACGTAGATGAGGTGGCTGGCAGCAGAGGTGAGCAGAGGGTAAGTGTTGGTCCCATCTTGGGGCTAGGGGTGCATTCACCAAGGATGGTGGCCAAATGTTTTTTGAACTAATGGCTCTCATCCCGAACCAGTGCCCATTGCAAAGGAAAAAAAAATGGGCAATAGATCCTAGTAAATACTGTCATGTGACTTGGTTTTGACTAATCACATGACTATATTTAGAGCCAAGGTTTAATAAAATTAAATGCTAGTAGTCTGGGGGTTGCTAAAACCACCGAAAGCTCTGCCAGCTTTATGAAAACACAATATTTTGTATTTCGAATAGCTATTTCCCGTTTCCAAAAAACTGAGTTTTTAATGTTTAATTCATGTAATGTGTCTTTCCACTTGTGCGTATGGCTGATTCATTAGGTACAAGTGTAGCTTGATAAGGCTCTGTGCTAGGGCTGATTATCGGATTACAATTTTTGGGTCCTGATACATCAGAATCTGATCCTAATGTTACAATTCAGGATTTTCTGATTTAGTTGCCAAAAAGTCCTAAATCCTAATCAACTGGGTTCTGATTGGATTCAGATTCTGTAACCGATACCATAATCCAAGTCCTCGGTGCAGGCTGGAAGTGGAAGCCATTGGTATCCTGTACTCAGATGGGAATCAGAACTGGATACTCCAGAAATGCAGAAAAGGCCCGACAGACTGGAGTTCTAGATTACCGATTACCCTCCTCTGTACTGTACGTAACCACTGCTTGACTGGGTGATCCTACAGTGCGGAGAAATTGCTAGAGGTGTTCTCTAGATGTGAGGGGTGACCTGATGGGAAAGTTAAAGGCAAGGCAATTTTATGTATATGGCACCCATTCCTAAAGGCTCTGGGTGCCACAATAAAAACAACAAATACAGTAAAACCATTTAGAATAAATATAAATAAATAATATTGCACAGAAAATTACTCAGCAGTGCCAAGTCCAAAACTCTGTATAAATAAATGTGTTTTTTTTAAACATGATTTGAACAGGGGCAGGGAAGTTGCACCTGTTACTTCCTGGGGAAGGGTGTGCCAAAGGATCAGAGCAGAAACACCAAACGCCCTATCTCCCAAGGATTTACGAGAAGGTCTAGATAAAAGGTCTAGCCTCCAAGCTTACAGGAATTTCTCCTAGCGGAAAGAAAGAGTTGCTGATTGATTGATTTTCTTTACTGAAACAAGTAAACCTGGTTAGAGATATTATTCAAAAAGAGAACAACACAACATTTAAAAAAGTACATTTAAAAGGGGTCAAAAAGGAAAGAGAATACCAAGTAGAGTTGAGCACATAATATTAAATATAAACATTGTAAGCATTTCATGCCCAATATAGGACAAGGTCTATCCATTACATTCAAGTGTGTTGTTAGTACTACGTGCCTGCCCCTGTGTGTATTGGTGTGAATTTGGGTGTTCTTAAGATGTGCATACTGGTATGCATATAGGTTGTGCATATGACTGTGTGTATAGCTATGTGTGTGCATTGGTGTGCAATGCTTATGGGTGTGTGTTCAGGTGTGTTTAGTGGTGTGCATATGAGTGCATGTACAGGTATGTGTGTACTGGTGTGCATATTGGTATGTGTGCATTTATTGGTGTGGCTAAGGGCGTGTGTTCAGGTGTGCGTGCTGGTGTGCATATTGGTATGTGTACATTTATTGGTGTGGCTATGGGTGTGTGTTCAGGTGTGTGTATTGGTGTGCATATTGGTATGTGTGCATTTATTGGTGTGGCTATGGGCGTGTGTTCAGGTGTGTGTACTGGTGTGCATATTGGTATGTGTGCATTTATTGGTGTGGCTATGGGCGTGTGTTCAGGTGTGTGTACTGGCGTGCATATTGGTATGTGTGCATTTATTGGTATGGCTATGGGTGTGTGTTCAGGTCTGTGTAATGGTGTGCATATGGGTGTAAGTATGTGCCTGTACAAGGTTGCGCATGTGTATAGGCGTGCAAGGGTATGCATCAAGTAGAGAGCTGATGGGGATTACTGACTGTACTTTCACCTATTGAGCATTACACCTTACAGCCAGTCACTACAAAGAGGTGCAGAAACTGAAGGGAAGCCTACAGCTGCTTGCTGTACCACTCTCCCTGCTCTGGATGCTACTAGCAGCATGATACTGAGTTCCCACAAGACATGGTCACTGGACTATGTAACCAGAATGAAATCAGCTGAAATAACCTTGCAAGTATTTACATTTGCTGTCCTAAGAAGGGCTCACCACCCACAGTTTGCTCTGACTGGCTAGCTACTCTGGCAGGATTACTTGCTGAGGGAAGCCGATTTGGAGAGGAGTTCAGCTGTAACAAATTGAAAAGCTGTTTATGTTGCATTTGATAAAGGAATGTGAGGGCATCCTTCAGTGCACAGTCTTAAAGGCACGGCTGCAATTTGGCGCATTCTGTTAACAGTAGAATCTGACAATGCTGTTAACAGACTATAGAAAATTCAGTAACCATATGGCCAGTGACCAAGGGGACAATGACCACGCAGCCAGTGAACATTGGGATAGTGACCATGGGGACAGTGGCCACAGGGACGGTGATCATGTGGTCAGTGGCCATGGGGACAGTGACAATGTAGACAGTGACCATGGGGACAGAGACCATGTGGTCAGTGACCATGGGGCAGTGACACTGTGGACAAAGACCATGTGGCTGGTGACCATGTGGACAGTGAAAGTGTGGACAGTGACCATGGGGACAGTGACCATGTGGTCAGTGAACATCAGGACAGTGATCATGCAGCCAGTGGCCATGCAAACAGTGACCAGTGCACGGTATACACCATCCCATTTTGGTGGTGAACATACTTAAGCTACCACTGCACTATACATACCATCCTATACTACTGGCGAACATGCTAATATGACCAGTTCACTACATACACCATCCCAAACTGATGGTGAACATGCTACACATTATACCAGTGTGCTTTATACACCATCCCATTTTGGTGGTGAACATACTTAAGCTACCACTGCACTATATACACCATCCCCTACTAATGGTGAACATGCTAATATGACCAGTTCACTATACACACCATCCCAAACTGGTGGTGAACATGCTCACACTACCAGAGCACTACATACACCATCCCAAACTGATTGTAAACATGCTCACACTACCAGTGCTCTACATACACCATCCCAAACTGGTGGTGAATATGCTCACACTACCAGTTCACTATATACACTATCCCAAACTGGAGTTGAACATGCTTACACTACCAGTGCATTTTATACACCATCCCATTTTGGTGGTGAACATGCTCACACTACCAGTGCACTACATCCATCTTCCTAAACTGGTGATGAACATGTTCACATTACCAGTGCACTATACACACCATCCCAAACTGGTGGTGAACATGCTTACACTACAAGTGCACTGTATACTCCATCCCAAACTGGTGGTGAACATGCTCACACTACCAGTGCACTATATATGCCATCCCAAACTGGTGGTGAACATGCTCACACTACCAGTGCACGATATACAGCATCCCAAACTGGTTGTGAACATGCTTACTCTGACAGTGTGTGCTATAGATACCATCAAAACTGTGGTGAACATGCTCACGCTAACAGTGCACTAAATGCACCATCCCAAACACAGAAACATAGACAATGTTGGCAGAAAGAGACCATTGGCACATCCAGTCAGCCCTGTTATATCCTATCCTACCTGATGTCTAGAAGGTTTCTCCCCCCCTCCTACCTCTTGCCCCCCGCCTTACTGCCGCCCCTCCCCCCAAACAACTATTAAGCCCTTAACTCTGTCCCAGTTGTGCTTGAAACCATTAATGGTGTCCATGCCCACCACTTCTGCTGGCAGGCTGTTCCATGGCTCAACCACTCTCTGTGAAGTAAAATTTTCTTAGGTCCCTCCTCAGTCTCCTCCCTCCACCAGGTTTCATGCATGTCCCTGTGTTTTTGACTCACTCTTCTTGCTGAATAATTCCTCACTGTTTACCTTGTTCATTCCGTTCATGAACTTGAAGGTCTCTATCATATCGCGCCCCTCTTCCTTCTGACCTCCAGTGAGTACATGTTCAGTGCCCTAAGCAGATCCTTGTAGGATCTGCCTTGTTGACCCCGAATAATTTTGGTTACCCTATACTGTAGTCTGTCTTTGTCTTTCCTTAGGTGGGGACTCCAGAACTGTGCAAAGTATTCTAAATGTGGCTCACCAGTGATCTACAGAGAGGTAGTATTACTGCCTTCCTCCCTCTCTTGCAACCCCTCCCAGTACAATGCAAAATCCTGATTTCTTTGCTGTAAGAATTGTTATATTGGCCAGACTGTTTTAGGGAGTCACTTACAATGAGTGTCAGGTCCCTTTACTAAGAAGTAGTGCCCAGCATATCCTCTCCCATCCAATATTCCATCCTGGGATTCCTGTTCCCTGTGCATGTCACCTTGCACTTTTTGGTGTTGAATTTCATCTGCCAAACTTTGGATCTCTTCTTCAACCCATGCAGGTTCCTCTGCAACTCCCTTTCACCCTCCTCACTGGCCACCCTGCCACACAGCTTAGTGTCATCTGCGAAGAGACATGTCTTGTCCTGTACTCCTTCGCCTGTGTCACTGATGAACATACTGAAAAGGACTGGGCCCAGGACTGACCCATGGGGCATCCCACCTGTGACCTGCCTCTCTCCTGACTTGACTCTGTTTACCACCACAATCTGCTGTCTACCCACAGCCAACTAACCCCCCATCTAACTAGGTCCTTCGCTGCACCTACTGTAGATCCTCTAATGTCTTCTACAGTCTTCTATGTAGCACTGAGTCAAATGCCTTGCTGAAGCTAAAACAGAGTAAATGCACTGCCATAGTTATCCAGTCAAAGAATACTATCTGGTTGGTCTGACAAGACCTCCCAGCCATGCACCCATGCTCTTTACTATCCTGGTCGGAGCTCATCTCCCTCCAGGTAGCCTATTAAGTCCTCTTTGACTAGTGTCTCCATCAGTTTGCCAGAAATACAGGCAAGACTGATGGATCTGTAGTTACCTGGTTGCACCTTGTCCCCTCCTTTGTGGAGTGGAACTACATCCACTACCTTCCAGTCTTTTGGAACCACTCCTGATTGCACAGAGTTATTGAAATGGCCTGCCTGGGGTTCAGCTAGTTGCGATACCAGTTCCGTAGGCACCCTCGGGTGCATCCTATCTGGCACTGGAGCCTTATCTATCTATTTTCAGGGCTGTATGCCCTTTCCTGACCCTTTCTCCTGTAAATATCACCTGCCCCATTTCTAGGATGCCCCCTGCGGCAGTCTTTTGGCCGATTTCTGGCAAAAGTCCACTATCCTCCACTGTGAATACTGAGCTGAAGTAGAAGAAGTCATTAAGAATGGCTGCCTTCTGTCCATTGCTCATCTTCCCTGGGACTTAACCCTTACCTCCTTTGGTCACTGTGTCTTACCCCCAATGGAGGGGCTCTAGTTAAACTGGTGGTGAACATGCTGAGACCACCAGTGGGCTATATACACCATCCCAAACTGGTGAACATGCTCATACTACCAGTGTACTGTATTCTTCATCCCAAATTAGTGGTGAACATGCTCACACTACCAGTGCACTATATACACCATCCCAGACTGGTGGTGAACATGTTCACACTACAGATGCATTAGCTCATGTTCAAGTTTATTCTCAAGGGATGTATCTGTTGAGCAAGCTCATTTGCAAGGAGGTCCCTTGGTACAAACATACATCAACTACAATACATAGTGCACTATATGATAAAGGATAACAAACACATAATATAAAAACAGCAAAAAAAAGATATCAGATTCTAGTGGCTATTATTTACAATATATACAATAAGTAACCGGAGTATCATACAGTTATGAACAATTTACAAGCATAAATGTAAAAAGAGTGTAACTGTACGTAGACAGGAAGAGGAAGGGTGGATATCAATAAGTATAGTAGGTAGATACAAGCAATAGAGGTCATTTGGGGGGAATTCAGGGGACAGACAGTAATGAAGAGGGCAATAAGGTGGCGGAAGCGAGGGGAATGGTAATTATGAGGGAAGGGTTTAGTAACAATGGCAAGTGTCGGTAGTAAATTTGGTCACAAGGCATTTGAATGCATTTAATGGGATTAGGGTGTGAAGCTTAAATGTAGCTTGTAGCTTGTTCCAGGCTGTAGGAAGTATGTGGCTGACAGCCAATTTGCCATACCGAGTGCCGAATTTGGATACATCCAGAGAGATGTATGAACTTTGGGAGCGATGAAGGAGATTAGCAATGTAAGGAGGAAGTTTTTTCAAGAGTGCTTTGTATACCTATAAATACATAGAAACATAGAATTTAACAGCAGATAAGGACTGCTTGGCCCACCCAGTCTGCCCATTTCCCTACCTAATGGATAAGCTGCAGATCCTAGTTAACCAGCAGCCTACTTCTTCCTACCCCCAACCCCTAGAATTGCCTTATGACTGTCCCATGCAAGCTTGAATTCCACCACTGTTTTTGACTCCAAAACCTCCTCTGGAAGGCCGCTCCATGCATCCACAACCCTCTCTGTGAAAAATACTTCCTTACATTACCTCTGAGCCGCCCCCCATCTTCAAATTGTGCCCCCTTGTTCTTGCACACCTCTTTTTTTGAAAGATGCTACCTTCTTGGACTTTGTTGACTCCCTTGAGGTACTTGAAAGTTTCTATCATGTCCCCCCTCTTCCTCCTTTCCTCGAGGCTATACATATTAAGCTCCTTAAGTCTCTCTTCATATGTCTTCCGGTGCAGACCCTGCACCATTTTAGTTGCCCTCCTCTGGACAGCTTCCATCCTGTCTATGTCTTTGCGGAGATTGGGTCTCCAGAACTGCACGCAGTACTACAGATGGGGTTTTACTAGCTGTCTGTACAGAGGGATAACAACTTCCTGTTTTGTACTGGTGATACCTCTTCCTGTGCATCCCAGTATCCCCCCAGCCCTCCTTACTGCCCTCTCACATTGCTTGCCCACCATTAGGTCATCTGATATGACTACCCCCAGGTCCTTTTCCATTTTTGTTGTTGTTAGTATCTCACCCCCCATTGTGTACTCTTCCCCTGCCTTTTTGTTTCCCAGGTGCATTACCTTGCACTTCTTAGCATTGAATCTAAGCTGCCATACATTTGACCATTCCTCTAACCTTGCCAAGTCCCTTCTCATCCTTTCCACCCCACCTTGTGCATCAACTCTGTTGCAGATCTTTGTGTCATCTGCAAAGAGACATACTTTTCCTTCCAGTCCCTCTGCAATGTCGCTTACAAAGACATTGAAGAGGACCAGTCCTAATACTGAACCCTGCGGTACCCAATTAGCAACCCCCCTTTTTTCAGAGTGGACTCCATTTACTATTACCCTCTGTGTCCTATTCTCCAGTGAATTCTTTACCCAGGCTATCATCTTGGGACCCACTCCCAGACTGGCTAACTTGTATATTAATCTTTTGTGTGGGACTGTGTCAAATGCCTTGCTAAAGTCTAGGTAGGCCATGTCCACAGCCCCTCCCTGATCTACTACTTTGGTCACCCAGTCAAAGAAATCTATTAGATTCGTCTGTATTTCCATCAACCTAACTCTTTATAATAGGTATGTAGTAGTCTCCTGGATTCCAGGGAGTTCCAGTTCACATCTTTATACAGAGTGCAATGATGGGTTCTGTGGGGAGCATTGGTAACAAAGCAGACAGCTCGATGGTACAAGACATCCACCTTGTGTAGGTTGGTGGCTACGCAGTTATTATGGATGATATCTGTGTAGTCCAAGAGAGGCGAGAACGTGGCCTGGACTAATCTGAGTTTGGAATCCTGGGAGAACAAGGATTTGTTTCTAAAGAAACCCATCCGTAGCTTCAGCTTTTTGATTAGTGCTTCAAGATGAGAGGAAAAAAAAAGCTTAGAGTCTAGCAGGAAACCTAAATACTTAAATCTATCTACTACTTCGAGCGTGTCACCCAGTGAATTTGTGATAGGCAGAGGAGGATAGTGATTTGGAAGGGAATTTAAAGAATTAGGTTGATGGAAGTACATTACTTTGATTTTATTAGCATTCAGTAAGAGTTTAGAACAGAATAAATTTAGCTGTAGTTGGTTAAAATTTGCCTGGAGCTCAGAACAAACGTGTGCAAATGATGGTTTGGAAGTATAGAGCACTGTATTATCTGCAAAGAGATGACTTTTAGAGCACATAATGTTGCTGCTCAAGTCGTTGACCTACAGCAAAAACACTAGAGGGCACAGGATAGAGCTCTGGGGTGACCCCTCTTACCAGAGGAAGTAGGGAGGAGAATGGCCCATTTGCCTTGATTTGTTGCTATCTGCCAGTGAGGTAATTGGCAAACCAATTTACTACCGGGGTCTGGAGTCCATAGTCCTTTAATTTTTCCAGGAGAAGGCCATGGTCGACCATATCGAAGGCCTTGCTTAGATCCAAGAATACAGCCCCTGTAACCTATTTATGGTCCATGGCCTCCAACCAATTGTTAGAGACATTTGCCAAAGCAGATGTAGTGCTGTGATGTCATCTGAAGCCAGATTGTAGTGGGTTAACTAGATTGTGTTTGTCAAGATACTCCCTGACCTGAATATTTACCAATTTCTCAAATAGCTTAGAGAGGACCGGTAAGATTGAAATAAGCCAGTAGTTATTTACATTGCTGGGGTCTCTGGATTTGAACAGGGGCAGTATGTGAGCTACTTTCCATTCCTGGGGCACTGTCCCTTCTGATAAGGACCATTCCTCTCAACTGTACCACATTACGAGGAATGTTCCTCATTTTACTTCACAAAAGCTCCCTGTTCCACATTGTGAGGACTTGTCCCACATTCAGTGTTAACATTTTAAAGCAAAAATCTATAGTAAATGATGCAAAAAATATATTATTCAATTAATAACAGACTTTCTGAACATAAATGCAAACATTTTAACAGTGTTCTGAGCTTTCTAGGTAGAGATTTGATTAAGTTTTCCACATTTTGCTCATTTGTTCCACATTTTGAGAGGCAATGTTCCACATTTGGGGGACAAAAGGTTGAGAGGTATGATAAGGACAAGATGAATAAGTGGGTGATGGGAGCCGTCAGGTAGTGGTATCCTATTGTCAAGGAAAAGGGGTCAATACTGTCGGCTCCAGCACTCTTTTTTTATATCCAATTTAAGTAATTAATCTTCAATCAGCTTGTATGTTATAGTAGAGAAAGTGAAGGAAACATGGGTGGAAAACCTGGTTGGCAGAGTAGTGGAGGTGGTGGCGGAGCATAGGGTGGCCGCCTGAGAGGTATCAAATGCACAACCAGCTGTCACAAAATGTGTGTTAGCGTGTCTAGAATCAGAGATTTGTCAGTAATAAAGGAGCAGTGTGAGTTGATTTTGATGGGCAACGTTGGGAGTGCTTTGCAACCTTCTACCAATTTAAACATATGCCATATTTTTGATGGGTTCCCTTTTGCAATCTCAAGGATGTGCAAATAGTACTTCTCTTTGGTTTCTCTAACCAACCTAGTGCATACATTGCGACAAGTCCTGAAAGCTGTCCAGTCTCCAGGGGATTTGGTGTGCCTCACAGCTGCCCACAGCTGATCTCTTTTTAATAATGCTTTATTAATGTCCCCATTGAACCATGGGCAAAGAGTACTTTTTCCCTACATTTGACCATTGGAGCATATTTATTTATGACACTAGTAAGGGTAGAATTGAAGATGTGTACAGCTTCATATGTCCTTCATAAATTATCCCATACTGGTGGTGAACATGCTTATACTGCAAGTGCACTATATACACCATCCCAGACTGGTGGTGAACATGCTCACACTACAAGTGCACTACATGCACCATCCCAAAATGGTTGTTAACATGCTCACACTACCAGTGCACTATATACACTAACACCATCTCAGACTGATGGTGATTATGCTCACACTACCAGCACACTATATGCACCATCCCAGTCTGGTGGTGAACACGCTCACACTATCAGTGTATTACTGTATATACCCTATCTCAAACTGATGGTGAGCTATATGCACCTTCTGAAACTGGTGAACATGGTGAACATGGTCGCACTAACAGTGCACTGTATACACCATCCCAGACCAGTGAACACGTTCACATTACCAGTGTACTATATACACCATCCCAAACTGGTTGTTAACATGCTCACACTACCAGTGCACTATATACACTAACACCATCCCAGACTGATGGTGATTATGCTCACACTACCAGCACACTATATGCACCATCCCAGTCTGGTGGTGAACACGCTCACACTATCAGTGTATTACTGTATATACCCTATCTCAAACTGATGGTGAGCTATATGCACCTTCTGAAACTGGTGAACATGGTGAACATGGTCGCACTAACAGTGCACTGTATACACCATCCCAGACCAGTGAACACGTTCACATTACCAGTGTACTATATACACCATCCCAAACTGGTGAACATGCTCGCACTGACAGTGCACTGTTTCTGCAGAAAATGTATTAAAGGCTTGCTCAGCAGAGCACCCAGAGCTCTGTGTCTGTGGACCCTCTGACTTCATGCCAAGTGCAAGCACAATACATGCCCCCCAAACACACACCAGACTAGTGTGCTGTCAGAGAGGGTATTTAGCACAACAGTGGATGTAGTAGACCCTCACCATGCCAAGCTAGATTCTGCGCATAAACTGCAGCTGGTCTATAGAAAACAGATGTTGCAATTGCTAAACTACTAACAGTCCTGCAGCAAACACTGGGTAATACCACTGGAGGCAACAGCAAAACTTTTAAGAGCAAGTACAAGTAACAAACAAGCATTTGTCAATGCCAAATGTTGTCTTGCTGGCGTTGGCATTGGTAAGTGCAGGAGTTAGAAAGACGCATAATAGGAATGGCAATGAAGTATGGAATGGTCGTCAACCCCACCCCACCCTGCAGAGACTGACAGGCATTGGGGTATGCCTTTGGGTTGTCAGCCATAATGCTCATGCCATTTCACCTCACCCTACCTTGCAGACACCGACAAGTGTCGAGGTGTGCCCCAGGGTGTTCGGGCTTTACACTCACCCCATTCTATAAGGAAATACACTGAAATGGGTGCAGTATAGGAGAATGGGGTGAAATTTGGGGCCGAAGAGTCCAAGGCACACCTCGATGCCTGTCACTGGCTGCAGGGTGGGAGTGGAATGGCATGAGCATTACCGTCGACAATCCCAAGTCACACCCCTGACGCCTGTCAGTCCCTACAGGATAGGGCGTTATGGTCAGAAACCCTAACGCCCTGGGCGTTTCTTGCTATTTTCACTCCAAGTTTTCAACTCAAATCATGTTTTTTTTGTGACCCCATCGCATGAACAGTGACACTATCAGTTCGTTAGCCGAAAGGTGATTTTGCACAACGACTGTGCCATTTGGCACCACAGGTGCGAAAACACATTTCGTACAGAATGTGAAAAATTACAGCTGTACTGCTCATGAGGAGGTGTAATAAAATGGTAATGTTGAAAATCTGGACTGAAAATATGACGAAATTGGTGAAGTCATGAGCTTGCATAGAAACTGTGCAACGCACACCTGTAATGCAATTAGTTTGGGGAATTTTTACACCAGATTTCCAACATAGGCATTTTGGGACCTCTGCTCCTGAACAGTGGCACTGTGATTTTCTTAATCTGTCCCAAATGTTGATTTCACACAGAGACCGCGCCCACTGTGTGCCACAGATGTGAAAACATGTTTCGGGCAGGATGTGAAAAATGACAGCTATACTGTTCATTGGGCAGTGTTCAAAAATGACAATGTTGAAAATCTGGAGTAAAAATATAAAAAATTGGCAAAGTTACGAGTGTGCATAGAAACTGCGCAATGCCACTGGTGATGCAGTCATTTTTGGGAATTTTTTCACCAAATTTGCAACATGGGCTTTTGGGGACCTCTCCTTATGAACACTGTCACTGTGATTTTCTTAATCTGTCCCGAACATTGATTTCACACAGCGACCACGTCATTGTGCACCACATGTGCAAAAAAAAAATACATTTTGGGCAGGATGTGAAAAATAACAGCTGTACTGTTCATTAGGAGGTGTGGAAAAATGGCAATGTTGAAAATCTGTAGTGAAAATATAAAAAATTCTCGAAGTTTCGAGCATGCATGGGAATTGTGCAACGCACGCTCATAACACAGTCATTTTTGGGATTTATTTTTCCACCAAATTTGCAACGTAGGCTTTTTGGGAGCCTGCCTCATGAACAGTGACACTGTCGTTTTGGGAATCGGTCCCAGAAGGTGATTCTGCGCAGTGACCGAAAATCATCTTTCGGGACTGACTAACACCATGACAGTGACTGAATTCATGAGGAGGGATCCCAAGAACCCAATGTTCAAAATTTGGTGCCAAAAGTCACAAAAATGGCTGAGATATCCACCTAAGTTGAAAACCCCCTATTTATGCCATTATACAGCTTACCGGCATTTCTTCAGTTTGCGGTCGGCTTTGAAGAGTGCAGACGTGTTCCCGGTCCACCGAAGATCATCGCGCCAGGCTCCGGAGGTAAGTATGGGGTGAGGGGGGTGCGGGGAGGTGGGATGCATAGAAGGTGGGCGTGGGCTGGGGGAAGGGGCACCGGAGTCAACGAGGGACCGTTTTCTTGTTTACAGGTGCAAAAAATTAAAAATAACACTTCGTGGGAAGGTTTTCTTTTTTTACAGGGAGATTTTGCATGCTGGGGTGGGCTCCCAGTGTGCCACCTGGGTATTTTGAGGGGAGAACTGGAGCCAACAGGGACTGGGCACCCCACTGGCAATGAAAACAAAGGGTCTGTGCTGAGGGGGGGTGATATGATGCTGAGGGGGATTGGGCACCCCCTCGGCAGACAAATGATTTTTTGGGGGGACATTATGCTGACAGGGTTGGGCTCCTGACAGCAAACAGACTGGGGGGCATGCTGACAGGGGGATTGGGCACCCCCGACGTTGGCTTCTTTGGGACTGTGAGAGGAGGACGGCGATAGCTGCTGCCACGTCTATTGAAATGTTACACCAGGCAAGGCGCGCCCTGCAATGATGGATTGCTCCCTCATTGCAGCAGCACAATTGTTTTAAGTTGGTGGCACGCTTGTCAACTGCTCTCGTAGACAGTGTGCTATTTAATTCATGCCACAGAGCCCAGCCCGAAAAAGCAGTGGCGCTAGTGGCCACAGCACAACCGCACCTCCAAAACCTGCTATTCCAAGCTACCACAATATGTTGCTTGTGTTTGCGTAAGACAACATAAAAAGGCTGGAAACTATTCAATTTACAACAGTTATATTTATTTTTGAAGTTTTTAGTTAAGCTTTAGCTTCTCACAATGTTGGTCTTAAAAATATTCTAGATATTGCAGTACCTAAACGGCATCTTTCAAAAAGCATCTGAATTCTGCCAGCTAACCTCACAGGTACAGTACAGCGTTTGTGGCATCACAGACTATTACTATGGTGGAATCTATCATGTCATAAACAAGAGGACTGTAAAGGTCACATGGGGACAGTCACTTTTTTTTAACTTTCTGTTTATGACCCTTCTGCTCTGACCACTCCCGCCCTTCTGTGAGATCCCCCCAAGCCCCCTCATTCATCTTCCTTGGGACTTAACCCATACTTCCTTCAGCCCTGTGGCGTACCTTCCACAGTGGGGCTCTAAGTCATCAGAGCCTGCCCCAAGGCCACTCGAGTCAACTTATGTCGGTTTCCAGAGGTAGGTGCCACAGTCAAGAATGTGGAGCCTGTGGCAGGAGCCTCCCTTTATTCTGTGCGGTAGGGGTTTCTTGTTGTTTTCTGCTCCCATATGACATCAGTATGTAAGGGACTCATGAGGGTTGGAGTATTCACATGACTGTGTGGCTCCTCAAATTGATTGATGTCCACCCTACCACTATACCTCCAGTGTGCTTTTCACTCATAGTCACTTAGGTGGCAACAGTGTGACAGAGGCAGTGACCCCCCTTCCCAAGAAGAGGAAAGCATTCTCTGGGACACTGTATCCTCTTCTCCCTGGCCGGCCACACCCGACGACCCTGGCTCATTCCTGAACTGGGGGTCAACGGAATCACGTATAGTAATCCTATCACTGCATCGATGTGCCTGCTACCAGTCACATTTGATGCAGACTTCTTGAATAGATTGTTAAGATGTGTCCTAAACTCTGGAAGGCACAACTAAACATCTAATAAATATATTCTCTATAGTACAGTAACTGAAAGATTGTTCCTGATTTTCACAACGGGTGAATGCAGGCACACAAGCCTGTTCCACCTGCGTCTGCATCCAACCATTAATGCCAAAACATGGCAGCCTTATTTTCAAAGACTCCACGGGGCCCGATTACAAGTGGGGTTACGCCTGACGCAAGGCAATTTATGCCGAGCCCTATGGTGCAAATCTCACCTTGCACTAGGCATAACGCAAGTTGGAATTCCAAGATACAGCTTGCACCATGCCATATGCGGGTTGCACCAAAGGTGGAATACACCACCCACTATGCCTGCAACCCGCTGCAGCATGGTACAAGGGTGGGTTATGGCAGCACCTGCATCCTATTCCGGAAGGGCAGGTGCCATAACCCAGTTCCGAAATTTCAAGTCCCCGCATTGGTGCAGTGGGTTAGACCAGCATGGAGGTGGTCTAAGGAGCAACCATCCTAGCAAAGTGATGGATGCCCCCCCGCAGCACCATGGAAAGCACTGTAACCTGCCCTACAGACCCCACCATGCAGTCATGACCCCCACCGCCTGAATATCGGAGACCTCCCAGATCTGTAATTTTCCATGCCCCCATGCACCTTTGCCACCCAGTTGCCACTTGGCAGCCTCCCCAAGGCTCCCAGGTGATTGCAGCAGTGATGCAGGGTGGGGATCCTCTGGGGGGCAGTTAACTGCTGGCCACGACTTGCGGCACCCAGGTCCATTGTGCCATTCCCGTCGCGCAACCCTGCAGCTGCCGCAAGTCACAGGGCATAGGTGCTGGGGACCCTGCCTGTCTTAGAATAGGGTGTAGGGTCTCCAGCGTAGTGACGCATGATGCAACTCGCGTACGCACGCGAGTTGTGCCATGCGACTTGGAATCGGGCCCCAAGTTTTGTGGTGGTTTCCTTGATCGGTGGTTTCTTGCATAAAAAATAACAAATGATGCACATGTTATTTTTTTAAGCATGTTCCACTTTTTGTGGTGCAACTGTGTTCGAGGCTCAGATGCTGCTGCAGTGGTCCACCTGGATAAAAACTTTGGATGCTGTTGTGCCAAAAACAGGATGCAGGCACTGAAAATGCCCACAGATTATGTTAATGAAAGTAGATTTTGAAGTGCACATCTGCTTTAACATACAGGGTTCTGTAAATAGTACACACTCAACAACCAGTGCGCACGTACTATTTACTGAATGCGCTCAGGTACTGATCAGTCATCAGCCGGCCATGGCATGGTGAAGAGGGCTGTGCCAGTCACCGGCACAGGTTGGAATGGGGGAGGAGCGGGGTGGTGGGTCAGTGCTTAAACGGGGTGGGGAGGTGGGGGGGACCACTAGCCACTAGGGAATGGGGATCTGGGTTTTCTTTGTAGTGCCAGTGATTGGGGCTGGGGGGACACTACACTATGGAAACAGGGATTGGGGAGATGTTGCTTATGTTTACAGTGATCAGGGCTGGGATAGGAGGGGCTGTGTACCTAGCCCTGGACTTCCTGGAAGGAACTAGAAGGGGGACAGGATCAGATCTACAGTACAGTAGCTTCTTGTTTTACATTGTTTTTCATGGATTCTACTTGGTAGAATGTTTATTTTCTTTCTTACTACTAAGGGGCTAGCAGGGTATTGTTTGGGGCTGTTGGAATTTTGAAACCTGTTTTGGTAGCTAAAAGTGGGCTCATTTGTTTGGTTTACGGTGTGGCAGGCTGCATTTGTAGAGGCCTATTTCTTCTCTTTTAAACATAATTGGTGTAATTTAACTGGTCTGTTTCTTTGAATTGGAGACCTATATCTTATCATTCCAAACCTATTTTGATGTATTGTTGGTGAAGCTGTTTGAATTGGTGTCCTGTTTCTTTGGGTAGCAAACCTATGTTGGGGCTTTGAGTAGAATTGATTCATTGTTGCTGGCTTCACTAGCTGCAAAGTTTTGAGTGGGGGAAGGGTGCTAATTGTCTGACTAGAGGCCTCAGCTACCTGATTGTTTCCGGAAGACTTGGGCTGGTCCCACCTACCCAAACCCTCACCCACCCACCCCTGGTCAATTATTCCCTTTATACTAGGGGTTCTGACATCACTTCCTCAAACAGGCAAAGGTTTGCACCTGTCATAACAGAAGCAGACATCCAGGAAAGGAACTGCAGCAAGTGAAGAGGTGACTGCTCTCTCAGTGGAAGGGAAGTAAATGCAAATCTAGGCGCTTTCATTATTACTACTTCACATAGTTATTGCATTGGGTAAAGGAGGAGTAGGAGTTGAAGAAGGTTGTGCAATGGCTACTTAAAGTATTTTGAGTGTGGATAGGAATATAAAAGCAGTTGCTCAACATATCTAAACGTGTGCAACAAAGGAGGTAAGGAAATAAAGAATGTTTTGCACTGATAGAGGGGGAGGTGGGGACTTGGGGGAGTGTTTGGTATCCTGCATCTGGAAGGGTGGGGGATCGCTGGTGGGCAACGACAGCAATGGGTAGGGTGGTAGGCTGCAACAACTGCGGTGCACCAATCTTTCTAAACATTGCCTGGAGAGTGGGAGGATGTTTAGTGTGCAACCACATAGAGAAACTTAGAAATGAGATTGAGGGAGGAACTAAGACAGGCAAGGCAGATTGGGGGTGGGTTTAGCCCAATACTGGAGGGAGGAAGAAGGGGAGATGAGGGAGGGCAATTTAAGCCAACAGTGGTGAGGAGAGGGTCAGAAGAAGGGAAGCAGAGACAAAGGAGCCCAGGCCAGGAAGAACAATTGCTGGGGAAACCAGGTCAGGAGACAAAAGTCAAATGGAAGGAGGCAATAGGGACTTGTGAGGGGAGGCGAAGAAGTGGCAAAAGTCATGGAGTGGAAAGGAGAGAACAGGTTACTATGCAGAGAGAGGGAGCAGGCATTTGTGAAGGATCTTCAGAAAATAGTTTTGCTCTGCTAGCGAGGAAGAAGGTGGAGGAGGGAAGTGATGAAATTAGAGGAGTAATTGATAAATGCCTGGACCAAACTGGAGCCGGGGAAGTTCTGGTGGAGAACTGCAACAGGGTAAAAGGGCATAATAATGCAGGAGGAAGAAGAGGAGCTGGAAATGAGGGAGGGAGATGAAAGGAAGCAAGCAGGGAGTAAGAGGGTGGAATCTTAGTGCTGGGGGACTCAATACTAAGAGGAGTTAGGTGGGGTAGCAAGGCGGAGGCATAGTCGCATTTGGGTGGAGGCCATGCCAGAATGACAGGGAAAGGGTGGGACAGTCTGTTCTGAAATATGCTACAAGGGGTAGGGACAAGCCTCATTTAATTATACATCTTGGGACAAACGACCTGGCTGACAAGACAGTGGATATAGTCCAGAGGAGGTTTGAAGAACTAGCACAATTATGTGAGGGGGCAGGAAGATCAGTAACTTTTTCCGAGATACTTCCGGTGCCAAAGGCAAGCACAACAAGAAAGCTGAGAATAGAGGAATTTAAGAACCTGGTGTTGTGCTAAAGGGTATGGGCTGTTGGGGTGGGAGGGACCTGGGAGGACAGTAGTCTCTATGCCAGGACAGACTACACTTGAGTGAGGAAGGAAAGAAAGTGTTGAAACAGAGGATGGAGGAGTACATAGAGGAAGTTGGGAATTTAAACTGAGTGTGGGGTGGCAGTTGGGGAAGAGATATGCAGAGACCACAGGTTGGGAAACCATATGAGCTTACCCCCCATAACAGTGACAAAGGACAAATGGCAAGTACTGTTGGTGATGCTAGTAAAGGAGGGCAGGATGGGGGGTGGAAGGTGGTTACCCTTAATGCTAGGAGCCTTGGGAGGAAAACTGCAGAGTTACAGGTTCTCATGGCAGAGGGAGAGGTGGACATTGCAGCCATCACGGAAACATGGGCCACCCAATACAATGACTGGGACCTGTCTGTACCAGGGTACAGGTTATTTCGTAGGGACAGGGTGATTGGGAAAGGGGGGGTGGCACTATATGTGAAGGAAGGACTGAAGTGTGTAAGGGAGGAAGGGGAGGAGGGTAGTACGGAGTCACTTTGGATGCAAATCCAGGATTCCAAGAATAGGATTCTTAGAATGGGAGTGGTATACAGGCCACCATCTCAGATGGAGGAGTTAGACAGGGAACTAGCGGGACAGATCAGGAGGACCTGCGAGAAGGGTAGTGTGCTGATTGTGGGGGACTTCAACATGCCAGGAGTGGACTGGAGCACCCCAACAACCAGGAACAGAAGGGAGCAGGTACTGCTGGATGCCTTCTAGGACAGCTTCCTGCTGCAAATGGTCAGTGAACCAACCAGGTTAGGGAATACCCTTGACCTTGTGCTGGCAAATGGGGACTTTGTGAGAGAACTTACAGTGGAGGAACCGCTGTCAAGGGTGACCACCACTCAGTATGGCTCACATTGGATATGGGCAAGGAAGGGTGGAATCTGGCACAAGAGTGCTGGACTTCAGGAGGGCTGACTTTGGGAGGATGGGGAAGTGGTAAAAGGGTACCTGGCCAGAATTCAATCTAGTATGGATACTAACCAGAGGTGGGAGCTCATAAAGTTGGGGATAGTGGAGGCAACCAAAACCTGCTGCAAAGCCCAGAGCAAGAAGGCTAGGGCTAAGAAACTGAGCTGTTGTGAGCAAGGAGGTCATGGAAAGGTAAGGAGGAAAAGAGCTGCCTTTAGGAAATACAAGAAAACAGGGAGGGAGGGCAGAGGAGTACTTGACAGAATCAGAAAAGGGTGACAAAGGGCAGTAAGGGAGCCAAAGACATCGGAACTCAGGCTGGCACAAGGCATAGAAGGGAGAAGGACTTCTTTAAGTACATCAGGAGAAAAGGGATGTAAGTGACCACATAGTATGATTAGGAAGGAGGGGTTGGGTGGAAGTAGGGTATCGATAAGCAGGCGAAGCACTAAATGAGTACTTCTGCTCAGTATTTACTAAAAGAGAAGAGGGGTGACATCCAAGATGGGAGAAATGGCAGATGCAGGGGAAGTGGTGACAGATGGGGAAATCATGGAGGGCAGATTTCGGAGAGGTTTGAAGGCACTGAGGGTGGACAAGGCACCAGGCCAGATGGCATCCACCCAGGGTACTGAAGGAGCTGGCAGAGGTCCTTGCAGGACCTTTGCAGACCTGTTAATGCCTCACTACATTCGGTGGTGTACTCAGGACTGGAGAGGATGGTCATGTGGTGCCCCTCCACAAGAGTGGCCCCAAGGATGAACCGGGAACTACAGACCAGTGAGCCTCACATCCATCGTGGGTAAGCTAATGGAGACTATCCTGAAGGAGGCTGGTGGCCCTCTTAGAGGCCAAGGACTACAGGACAGCAGACAGACACATGGCTTCATCGTGGCCGATCCTGCCAAACCAGCCTGGTCGGGATTTCTAGTGACTGGGTAACTAGGCAACTGGACGGGGGCATGCAGTGGATGTCCTGCATCTGGACTTCAGTAAGGCATTCGACTCAGTGCCACCGGAGGCTGGGAAGGAAGTTAGTAGGCACAGGGGCAGGTGCAATGCTGGTGAGATGGGTAGGAAACTGGCTGCAGGGAAGGCAACAGAGGGTGGTGGTGGGTGGGGAGCTCTCACACCCAAGGGCAGTGACGAGCGTGTCCCAGGGACTCGGTGTTGGGACCAGTGTTGTTTGGGATATTCATTGCAGACATATCATGGGACATCAAGAGCAAGATCAGTCTGTTTGCTGATGATACCAAGGTTGGCGTGGTGGATGACTGGGGGATGGCAGGGGTTGCAGGATGATCTGGCAAAGCTTGAAACCTGGTCAGACACCTGGCAACTGGGCTTTAATGCCAAAAAGTGCAAGGTGATGCATTTTGGGATGAAGAACCCAAGGAGGACTTACCAGCTAGGGGGAGTGCAGCTGGCCCAGACAGAGGAGGAGAAGGATCTGGGTGTGCTCATCACAGGGTCAATGAACAACTCGGCACAGTGTAGAAAGGCAGCTGCAAAGGCCAACAAAATGCTGGGTTGTATTGCAAGGGTATATCCTCGAGGAGGGAGGAGGTGATTCTGCCACTGTATGGGTCATTAGTTAGACCACACCTGGAGTACTGCGTGCAGTTCTGGCGTCCGTATCTGAAGAGGGACATTAAGTTACTGGAGGAGTGCAGCGCAGGGCGACAAAAGATGATCAAGGGTCTGGGGACTTATCATATGAGAGGAGGTTGAAGGAGTTGAACATGTACTCACTGGAGAGAGAGAGACAGGGGGACATGATTGAAACCTTAAATACATGAAAGGAATAAACAAGACAGGTACAGAGGGCTGTTCAAAGTAAGGAGGGAGGGCCACCAGGGCCATGATATGAGACTGGGCGAGGAAGGTTCAGGAGGAGATGAGAGACACCTTTTACAGAGGGTGGTGGCTGGGTGGAATCGTTACCTGCAGAAGTGGTATGCAGTAGAACAGTGGACTGCTTCAAGCGAGGATGGGACAGGACAAGGGAGGGTTAATGAAGGGAAGGGTGGAAGGAGGGCAGCTGCAGGATAAGGGGTGCTAGCTGCACATTCGAGAGCAGACTTGATAGACCTCTAGGCCTTTATCTGCTGTGGTACATATTAGTATGTTACGTGTCACGTGGGGGCACCAACCTACACCATGCATAATTAGGGTAGGATTTTGAAAGGGTAACTTCGCACCGGCACAGCCAGCCAGCTGTACACTTTGTGGGGGGTCAATATTGTGATGGATGGCATATACATTAGAGACCCCTTATTTGCATAGGCATATGACAATACTGTGTGCAGAGGTGCAGTTCGGGGTGTGTGGCACATCGGTGACCTTTGAATATGGCCACACCCCGATGGCCCATGCATCTCATCTGAATATGTGGGCCCAAGTGACTGAGGCTAACATGCAATTTATTTAAACAAACGGAATAGTTAGTGAACTTGGTTTAACGGTAAGCAAATTTATACTTATCGGAATGAAGAATCATCATTTTAAACAGCAACAGCAACTTTAGGTAACAGCAACTTCATATGAACACAATTTCAGCACTGAACGAGATTCACAGGACTGTGATGTAAACTGCTGGATTTGAGACATTTTGGGGGGGGTTCAGCTAAGGTCTTAACAAGGTTTAAACAGTTTGTTTATTCAGTGTTTCCTTAAAGAGCTACTGATGCCTCAAAGAAAACTTTAAAAAACATGATTATTAGGTATAATTCTGCTTGCATTCCATTTATATTTTATATGGTTCTCCTCCCCAGTATTTATTGCTAAGCAAATTTGCGTGAATATATGATCTTTATCCCTTAGCGTTCCTTAGAATCCATCTGCCCCTATAGCTTACTCCCTATTCCAAGTCATAACCCTCTGTTGTGACGTCATAGTGTGTTGTCATGGGAGTAACTGTGAGGTTACAAGCAGTGCTCTATGACTTCAGGTAGGGAGAAAGCAGCAGGAACAGATGAACTCTTCAGAAGCAGAAATTCTGTTTCCATACGAATGACCACAGTAATAAATAACGAGGAGCAGAAATACACAACTAATGGGAAATGCAAGCTGGACTGTGTCTAAATATTAGGTTTTTATTAAAGTTCACCTGAACGTAATACCAGCTCTTTAAAGAATCTCTCTTTGTTTTTACAAGTCGTAAAATTCCGATTGTAAACAGGCATCTGTTGAAAAGCAAGGCAGGTCAGAAAGCAACATATTCTGCTGAAGAATGAGAGGCTGGTGAAGTACAAGCAGATGTAGTTTAATCTGCCATACTGGCTGGAGCACAAGCGGGGGGGAAGTTCATTTAGTGTCTGCAGCATAACTTTTTCAGTAGCGCTGTTTTTTTTTTTTTGTAATGATGGAATGTCTAAAGACAATGTCTAAAGAGATCTCTTATTGTTGAGGTGCATGGCAGAGAAAGTTTCAGCGATATCAACCAGGAACCCGGTTATGATGGAGCACTGTAATAATCAGGTTCCCGGCTGCTATCGCATCAGCCAGTTGTTACGGCATTTGATGGAGCTGGTGTGCAGGTTGCTAAACACTGCAGCCCGTAATTACATTTCTCTTAAGCACTGGATTTTTTGACAGATGTTCTGATATGTCCTTTTATTTATTTCTTTGTCTAATTTGGGGCTGGGGTGGAGGAGGAAGGTTGGATATTAGTGGGTGGTAGGATTTTTATTTTGTTATTTGTATAAATTTGGGGGGACAGGCACAGAGTGGGGGGTGTGGGGGGTGTGTATTACTGGTGTGGTGCAGATGGGAGGAAGAGATATATATTACCAATACTACAATACAAACTTCACCAGGGTTGTGGGGGGAGCAGGGAAGGAGGATGCTAGAGGATGGAAGGGTCGGGGTATAGAATAGTAAAGATCTGGGTGGTGGAAGCGGTAGGAATGGTATGCCACAGTGGGTGGGGGCTCAACATTTAGAAACCATTTTTTTAAACAAGAAACACTTTGTGTAGTTTTCCTCGGTGAAATGCCACTGTGCATAATGTTCTCTGGGCAAAGGTGAGCCCTTCGCCTGGTGAAAACTACGAGAGGTGAGGCTGCAGACAAAGCAAAATAAGGGAAACTTCATGAAGTTCTTCATGACGCAAAGTTCTCCAGCTTCGCCCATCTGTTTTCTGTCCCTCTGACCTTTCTTTCATGTCTCTGGTACCATTTCCCACATGAAGAAAATACGCACAGTGTTCAAACCTGAGCATTCAACTAGTGTCCGCCTAGGTGTCAGCTGAGTGCTAGTTGAAGGACAGTTGAAAGTTTGCCATGCAGATAAGTTTAAGACTCAACATGCTGGAAGGCTCAACTGCTCTGAATTATATCAGACTGAACTCTCAGCTAGCAGTCAACTGCAAAATATCTGTACTGGATCAGCGGGGTGTGACTATGTCTGTATTGCATCAGTGGTGTAGCTAGGAAGACAAAATTTGTAAGCCAGAGCCCCTTAGTTACTCTTTGCAGCTCCCCTTATTGTAGACAAGCCCATATTTGTTACTGAGACTCTTTGTATACCCCTTTCAGGCGCATATTGTGTTACATTCCGCTGAGTCTTTGTTTCCCACAAATCCACAGAGAGACACATTTAGGAACGTAGGGCTGGATTTTCAAAAGGGGCTGTTTTCTGCACCCATGCAGAAAACTTTGCAGGTTTGCGAGGTTTTTCGACATGCACTGTATTTCCAATCACAGAGCCGTTTGTGACAGACTCTGTGCTTTATAGCAGCTTGAGGCCATTGTTTTGGGTGCAACTGCACCACCATGTTACGCTTGTTTAGACTAGGTGTAACAGCCTATGCAGCCGTGCCTGCCGCCCATGCGGCAATTAAGACTTGGCGCTAGTGTGGAGATTTGTATTTTGCACTGGCAACTGCGGAGTGGGACTTAGTCCCGCAATGGCTGAAAATCTGGCCTATAGTATTTGTCAGCAGAAAAGGACTGGTTGATTCATCTAGTTTGCCCTGTTTCCCTGCCTATTACTGCTCCCTGGACCCTATTCGGGCTCAGGTGTCCCCTTCCTCCGTTTGCTCTACTTATTATGTCCATGGGCCTATCCTATGCAAGCATGAAGCCCCCCACTATCTTCGTCCCCACCACCTCCTCTGGCAGGCTGTTCAAGGTGTTCACCTCCCTTTCTATGAAGAAGTGTTTCCTCTTGTCCCTCTTAATCCCCCCCCTCCTCCAACTTCATTGGATGCCCTTGTGTTCTGGTGCTCCCCCACCTCTGAAAGAGATCCCCCCCGCCTGCACCTTGTTCACCCCTGAGAGGTACTTGGTCTCAATCACATCTCCCCTCACTCTTCTCTCCTCCAGGGAGTGCATGTTGAGTTCCTGAAGCCTCTCCTCATATAGAAACATAGAATTTGACGGCAGATAAGGACCGCTTAGCCCACCTAGTCTGCCCATTTTCCTACCTAACAGATAAGCTGCAGATCCTGGTTAACCAACAGCTTACTTCCTCCTACCCCCCACTAGGACTGCCTTATGTCTGTCCCATGCATTCTTGAATTCCTCCACTGTTCTTGACTCCATGACCTCCTCAGGGAGGCTGTTCCATGCATCCACAACCCTCTCTGTGAAAAAATACTTTCTCACATTACCTCTGAGCCATCCCCCCTCTATCTTCAAATTGTGCCCCTTGTTCTTGCACATCTCTTTTTCTGAAAGATGCTACCCTCTTGGACTTTGTTGATTCCCTTGAGGTACTTGAAAGTTTCTATCATGTCCCCTCTCTCCCTTCTTTCCTCAAGGGTATACATATTAAGCTCCTTTAGTCTTTCTTCGTATGTCTTCTGGTGCAGACCCTGCACCATTTTGGTTGCCCTCCTCTGGACAGCCTCCTCTCTGTCTATGTCTTTCTGGAGATGGGGTCTCCAAAACTGCACACAGTACTCCAGATGAGGTCTCACCAACTGTCTGTACAGAGGGATAACAACTTCCTGTTTTCTACTATTGATGCCTCTTCCTGTGCATCCCAGTATCCCTCCAGCCTTCCTTACTGCCTTCTCACATTGCTTGCCCACCTTTAGGTCATCTGATATAATTACCCCCAGGTCCCTTTCCATTTTTACTGTTGTCAGTATCTCACCCCCCATTGTGTACGCTTCCTCTGGGTTTTTGTTTCCCATGCACATTACCTTGCACTCCTTTGCATTGAATCTAAGCTGCCATACATTTGACCATTCCTCCAACCTTGCCAAATCCATTCTCATCCTTTCCACTCCATCTTGTGTATTAACCCTGTTGCAGATCTTTGTGTCATCTGCAAAGAGACATACTTTTCCTTCCAGTTCCTCTGCAATGTCACTTATAAAGACATTAAAAAGGACTGGTCCCAGTACTGAACCCTGTGGTACCCCTACTAGTAACCCTCCTTTCTTCACTGTGTACTCCATTTACTACTACCCTTTGCATCCTGTTGTCTAGCCAATTTTTATCAGGCTACCACCTTGGGACCCACTCCAAGGCTGGCTAACTGTATTAATCTTTGTGTGAGACTGTATCAAATGCCTTGCTAAAATCTGGGTAGGCCATGTCCACAGCCCCTCCTGGTCTACTACTTTGGTCACCCAGTCAAAGAAATCTATTAGATTGCTGACACGACCTTCCCATCATAAATCCATGCTGCCTTGGGTCCCATGCCCCACTGGCCTCTAGGTACTCAACAATTCTTTCCTTCAGAAGTGATTCCATCATTTTCCCTACCACTGAGGTCAAACTAACTGGTCTGTAGTTTCCTGCATCTGTCCTGCTCCCACTTTTGTGAAGAGGAATCACATCTGCCCTCCTCCAGTCCTCGGGTACCACCCCATCCTCCCATGATTTGTTAAAGAGAGTAGTCAGCGGTGTCACTAGTTCTACCCTTAGTTCTTTTAGAATTCTTGGGTGAATCCCATCAGTCCCCATTGCTTTGTCCACCTTCAATTTTATTAGTTCTTTTAGAACCCTTTCTTCTGTAAATGGACTAGTATCGACCCCCGTCTTTAGAGTGTTTCTCTTGTTTGGTTTAGGTACCTCCCCCTCCTCTTCCTTTGTGAATACTGAGCAGAAATATTCGTTCAGTATCCCTGCTTTTTCGCTGTCACCCTCTACCCACATTCCCTCCCCTTTATTAAGCCTCAGTATCCCTCCTTTGGTCTTTCTTCGCTCCCTAATGTACCTATAAAAGGTCTTATCCCCCTTCTTAACAGAATTGGCTATCCTTTCCTCGGTTTGGGCCTTTGCTATTCTGACTGCCTTCCCAACCTCTTTCTGCTTTAACTGATAAAGTTCTCTGTCCTGCTCCTTCTGTGTTTCCTTATATTTCCTGAATGCTATCCTTTTCTCCTTAACCTTCCCTGCCACCTCTTTTGAGAACCATAGCGTTTTTTCCTTCATTGTGTTTTATTGATTTGCTTTACACAAAGGCTTGTTGCCTCTGTGATGGCTGTTTTGATTACTCCCATTGTTCCTCCACTCCTCCTTCTTGCCTGTTTGCTAGTGCTTTCTAAGGCACTCTCTCATTTCCCAAAGTCAGCCCTCCTAAAGTCAATACTCTTGCTTTTGTATGGCTTGATTGATGGCTGTGTTTATAAATGAACCACACTGTTTGGTGGTCGCTTGTTCCCAGATGGCTACCCACTTCTAAATCTGAGATTCTTTCTCCATCCCCATTTGAGAGTACCAGGTCTAAGATTGCTCCCTCCCGACTGGGTTCCAATACTAGCTGTCTGAGGCATGCCCCCTGTAGGGCATCAAGAATGGCCCTGCTCTTGGATGTGCCTGCAGCAAAGGTGCTCCAGTTAACATTTGGCATATTCAGGTCCCCCATCAACAATATCTCCCCTTTTTCTGGCATTCTAAGGAAGCCTTCTATAATTTCCTTGTCCATTCCCTCCCCTGAGATGGGGGTCTGTATACAACCCCCATGCGGATTGTGGTGCCATTTCCTGTCTCCAGGGTGACCCAGAGTGCCTCATCTGCTCCCTGTTTACTCTTTAGTTCTGTTGCTTTGATTCCTTCCTTTACATAGAGAGCTACTCCTCCTCCTCTTTTACCCTCCCTGTCCCTCCTGTAGATTGTGTATCCTGGTATGTTGACATCCCAGTCATGGTTCTCTGTGTACCATGTTTCTGTGACTGCCACAATATCCAGGCAACCCTCTTCCATCAAGGCCACTAGTTCAGGGAGCTTGCATGTAACTCCCCTGCAAATGGGGTTACCAAATGACTTCAGGAGCTTGCTTGAATGCTCCAAGCCTGAATGGTGTTTGGCGTTTAAGCCATTTATCAGTGAGTGTTTTTAGAACCTCTGGTACTGTCTCTTTAAGAGCTGTCTGCTTGCAGACATAATTAGTTGTATGGGGGACTGTGTGTTTCTTTGATTGAGTACCACTCAAGCTGCTGCAATTCACTCCATTTTGCAGTCACTAGGGTGCAAAGGGAACCTATCTGAAAGATGTAACTGTTTGCCAGAAATCATTTACAGTAATAATGAAATTACAGTTTGTCTAACCTGCTTTCTTTTGCAGTCAGAACAGTGTCTGCCTAGTTCCCCATTCTGGTTTTGAACTGCTGAACTGGACCAATCAGTGTGGGGTAAGCTAGCTCTAAAATGGTCCCTTGGACGAATCAGAACTTGGACTCATAATCTGAGCCAGCCACAAGAGGATTGTATGAGCAGTGACTCTGGGAGATGTAGTTTAGACTTCAGCACCTTTTGGACCAACAGCAGCAGTCTATTGTGAGTGACAGCCAATCCAGTCAAGAACTGGGAGGAACTCAAAGGAAGTGCCGGTTTTGTCGGTTGGAGTTTCAGTTGAGCTTTGGCAGTGAAGAAGGAAGGAGCCCTGTGCTTTTTCAGTGTGCAGTTTTAGTCAAAAACGTGTGTAAGGCCCAGAGTTCCAGTCTGCAGCTTGTGTAACAGCTTGTTAGGACTGAATCCGTCCTGTGAAAAGAATCAAAGGATCTCTGAGAGAGTAGAAACCAGGCTCACCCTGTAGAAGACTGGAGGAATTGCTGAAAATTGCATGGGTCTGTCAGGAACTGAATCTGCTGTGTGTTCTCCCGGGTATTGTGCAGTAATTGCGATCGGGATACAGATGCAGCGTGCCTGGTATAGTGCTTTCTTTTATATGGATGTGTGAAGAGGTTTGTGTACCTCAAGTGAGCCCTGCTGACATTGAAGGACCCTATCTTATTTGGAGGTCGTGAGTACTAATTCAGGGTCGCTCCCTGTTGAATTGCCACATTAAATCCAAATGGAATTACTGTACTGCTGACTGTTTAATTCTCCTTTCTCTGTGTGAAAGGGCCCTACCAGCTGCCACAGTTTGGGACTAGCCACTAGGGCTTGGGTACCCAGGGACAGTAACTGATAGGGATAGGCCTGTGCACAGAGCCATAGGTAGATTATTAGAGTGATAAGCTAATTAACCTGATTTCCCCTGTCCTTGTTATATCCCCTAAATAAATCCAGAGCTGCTTGTTTCAGCAAAGTTATACTGCCTGAGGTATTTGTCTATGTTAAAGTACTGTACTGTGATTGTTGCACTGTATCTCATTTCACAGGAGGTCCCAGTGCGGAACCAGACCTGGGGGTAAGTGTATACTGTGAAGGTAATTCTGATATATTGTGTGGGCCACTAGTGGGAAGAAAGGGGGGTTGCAGTGTCCCAGAGGGCTGTGACCAAGTTAGTTTAACTATTGCAAACCCTGACCTCTGGGTGGAGGCACCCGCCATTGGATCCAGGCCCCTCAACCTGTTAGTGGCAAATCAGGCAGGGGTAGTAGCCCCTGGGATAGCGCCATCTAGGGGTTACACACAGACTACGGGCATTGGTACACATCACCCTCCACTTTTTGATAGCCTTACCCCTTTTAGCCCCATTCCTGTCCTTACTGCCTTTGCCTTTTTTTACAATTACCTGTGTTCTGCTCCCTAATAACTTCTCTACCTTGGTGTTTACCTCACTAATTACCATGTTTTGTGGGGGGAGGCTGGGATTTCCCTGCTCCTTTTCGGTGCCTCCCTCCTTGGCTAGTTTAAATGCTTGCCAATGAAGCATTTAAACCTCTCACCTAGGATCCTGGTTCCCCCCCAGACAGATGCAGACCATCACACCAGTATAGGTCTGCATCCCTCCAGGTGGCTCCCCAGTCCCCAATGAAGCCAAAACCCTGAGCTCCACACCAGTTATATGGTTTTCCTAGCAACCCTGCACCATTTTAGTAGTCCACATTTTAAAAAGGGTCATGCGGCAATGATGAAAAGGGGACGGGGTTAAAGAGGTTTGGCTGCCAGCAAGTAGGCAGAATGCTTCAGTGTCTGTTATCTTGTACTAAACATTATAACTTTAGTTAGTAAGCCATCATAAAGTTAATTTTTGTTGTGTCAGAAATAAATTCTTGTGTATATGCTGGATGGTTTAAATAGTATGCTGGACCCACCTCTGCTTCCGTTCCACCCTATAAATGCCCTTGCAGAGGTGTGGCCTCCGGAACTGTACACAGTGTTCTTGGTGGGGTCTCACTAGTGAATGATACATTTAGGCTGTGGTGAGCCAACACATGACACTTGATTTGTGTTAAACACAGTTACTTTCCATCTCTAAACATGTACTGTGATTTCAAAATCAATATAAAACCCTAAAATGACCATTATTTAAAATGAGTGAGAATACTAATACTGAGCCCAGCTGGCAGTCAACTCTTCAGAAAAAAAACTCCAGATCTGAAGTGCTTGCCACAGCCTACACTCAACGTGATGAAAGTATTCAACTAGTATTCAACTTTCAGAATATTTAAATTAGTTAAGTGACTGGTTTTCTAAATGCTCAGCTGGCCATTCTCGCCTACAGCAGCTGTTTAAAAGAAGTGCTAAGTAACTTCCTCACCGCTACATTATCAAGTATATTTTTAAGTGGGTTCATTTTGTTCTCCCAAGCCTTTTTATGTTAGCTCGCTCATGCGCAGCCAACATATTGTGGTAGTAGCAGAACTGGAGGTGCGGTCACTGTTGGGCGAATGCAGGGCGCGCACCAGCAGGTGCTTCCATCATTCCCCAATAAGCCTGCATGCTGCCGCCACACCATGAATACCTAATGTGGCGAGCACATCTAATGAAAGGTCTGTTGCAATGCGAGCAAAGCTTGACATACACAGCGGCACCTCCCGACATGCTTGCCCTGGTGAAAAAGTAAAAACACGGCTGCACACTGCCTGCCATAATGCCGACTTCGGGGGTGCCCAACCCCCCTGTCGGCATGCCTTGACCCAATGTGTGTGCTGATGGGGGAGTCCACTCCCTGTCGGCATCATGTACCGCCCCATTTGTTATGTGCCGAGGGTGGTGCACAATCCCCCTCGGCTCTTGCCCCCCAGCTTTCGTTATGTGCCGACAGGGTGCCTAATTCCCCATTGGCTACAGCATTGCCCCCCAAAAAACACTCGGGCGGCATGCTGGGAGCCCACCCCAGCATGCCATATTCCCTGAAAAAGAAGAACCGTCCCGCAATGTTTTTTTTTTTTTTTACCCCTGTAAAAGAAGAAAACGGTCCCTCGTGGTCTCCCTGCCCCCTCCTACAACCTGTGCCCACCATCTGCACACCCTACCTCTCCACACCCCCCTCACCCCATACTTACCTCCGGAGTCCGCAAAACGATCTTCGGTGGACTAGGAACACTCTTAAAAGCCGACCGCAAACTGAAGAAATGTCAGTAAGCTGTATAATGGCATAAATAGGGTTTTTTCAACTTTGGTGCATGTCTCGGCTAGTTTTTGGAATTTTTGCCCCAAATTTTCAACATGGGGTTATTGGGACCCCCCCTCATGAATTCCGTCACTATCATGGCGTTATTCAGTCCCAAAAGGTGATTTCGCGGTCACTGCAAGGAATCACCTTTCAGGACTAACGAAATGACAGTGCCACTGTTCATGGGGGGTCTCTCAAAAAGCCTATGTTGCAAATTTGGTGAAAAAAATCCAAGAAATGGCTGTTTTATGAGCATGTGTTGCGCTGTTTCCATGCACGTTCGTAACTTCGTGAATTTGTAATATTTTCACTCCAGATTTTCACAATTGTCATTTTTCCATACCTCCTTATGAATAGTACAACTGTTATTTTACATAACCTGGCCAAAATGTGTTTTCGAACGTTCGACGCAGAATAGTGCAGTCGCTGTGCAAAATCAGTTTTTGGGACAGTTTGAGAAAATGATGATGACACTGTTCATGAGCAGAGGTCCTAAAATGCCTATGTTGAAAATTTGGTGCCGAAAGTCCATAAATGATTGTGTTTTCAAGCGTAGCGTTCGCAGTTTCCACGCACCCTTGTAACTCACAAATTTGCAATATTTTCATGCTAGATTTTCAACACTGGCATTTTTTCACACCTCCTTATCAACAGTACAGCTGTCATTTTTCACAGCCTGCCCAAAATGTGTTTCCGCACCTGTGGCGCACAATGGCGTGGTCGCTGTGGGAAATCAACTATTGGGACAGATTAACAAAATCACAGCACCACTGTTCATGAGGGGAGGTCCCAAAATGCCTATGTTGAAAATGTGGCTAAAAAACTCCCAAAAATAATTGGGTTACGGACGTGTGTTGCGCAGTTTCTATGCATGCTCATAACTTCACCAATTTTTCATATTTTCACTCCAGATTTTCAATGTTGCCATTTTTTTATGCCTCCTCATGAACAATACAGATGTCATTTTCCACATCCTGCCCAAAATGTATTTTCATCCCTGTGTCGCCAAATGGCATAGCCGATGTGCAAAACCACCTTTCAGCTAACAAACTGATAGTTCCACTTTTGATGAGGTGGGCTCACAAACAGCCCATGTTGAAAATTTGGAGTGAAAATACCAACACACGCCTACAGTGTTACGGTTTCCAACTGTAGCACCCCACCCTGTAGAGACTGACAGGTGTCAGAGGTGTGACTTGGGATCATCAGCTGCAATGCTCACGCCACTCCACCCCCACCCCCACCCCCAGCCTGCAGCCAGTGACAGGCATCGTGGTGTGTCTTGCACTGTTCGGCCACAAAGTTCACCCCATTCTCCTATGCTGCACCCACCTCAGCATATTTCCTTATGGAATGGGGTAAGTATAATGCCCAAGCCCCCAAAGCACATCACGACACTTGTCAGTATCTATAGGGTAGGATGAGGCACAATGGCATGAGCGTTATAGCTGATGACCCAAAGGCACACCCCAATGCCTGTCGGTCTCTACAGGGTGGGGGTGGGGTTGGAGTCACTTCAATACTTCACTGCCATTCCTATTATGCATCTCTAACTCCGGTACTACCAATGCCAATGCCAGCGAGACAACATTCAGCATTGACAAATGCTTGTTTTTTCTTTATGACTGTGTTGGTGGCGTCTCTTTTGTCTGTCTTCTGAGACCTTTTACATGTTTTTATCCCTCCTCTCATCAGTGCCATCTCCTCTCTACAGTGGTTAAATTGGAAATTGGAGGGGCTGGATATCTCAAAATCTGATTTTATGTGCCCTTTTTTGGATTTTCAAAGTATCCAAGTCCAAATACGATACCAGTCTGTGTACAGTATACCTTTGGCTTCCACATCAAATTTCAAAATCATATTTTGGAATCCAAATCTCATTAGAATCCAATTGTATCCAATAGAAATCGATTAGGATTTAGATTTTTCGGCAACTAAATCCAAAAATCCTGACTTTTGGATTGGATTTGATGCATCTGAATCTGAACATCTGAATCTGATCATCCCTACTGGAAATCTTTAGGTGGGGGAACTGTCACCTCTAGATTTTTTTGTGGGGAAATGTCATTTCTAGGCGGTGGAGCTCTCCAGTAGTATATAATCAAGAAAGATGACAGAGGTGCTGAAACTCTCATACAATTTTATAAGTGGTGCTGGAACCAAGTGCCTGTGTGCTCCTGTACAATTTAAACTCTGCCTCTCTACTCTGTTTCATGCTCTCCTCTTAGCGCTGGTGGGCTGATATCCTGGTTTATTTCACTCTGACTTCCACTCCATTCAGAGTTGGGAGTATGCCCACCACCAAAACTGGGCCAAGCTACTCATGGAAGCCCACTTAGCCTGGGGCTCACCATAGTTTTCTCATGTTCCCCTGCAGGCCAGTCCAAGCCTGTGAACATGTCATGAATAGGAATACAAAGAGAAACATTTAACCCCTGTCAACTTGCACCCTACCACATCAGGTGGTATGTCATAAGGGGAATAGAAACACACACACACACACACACACACACACACACACATATATCAGGGGTCGAAATTAAGTTTTTCAGCATCTAGCCATCAGGGATAGCGGCAGGGGGAAATCCATTAGTCCCACAGACTTTTCCTCTGGCCCAGCCGATGTAAGTATTGAAATGTTACCTCCTCCAGTACAAGACTGCAGGCCTTGTTAAATGAATATCTTACTAGCCTGATACAAAATCTACCAGCATTTGGCTGGTGGGCTGGTGCCAATTTTTCGAGCCCTCTACATATATAGCATAGTCGCGCCACTATATTTAGGGTTGAGTAGGCAGTTTATAATGTTAAACCCCAATATTTGCACTTTACTAACTTTACAACTGTAACCCTCCTACAAATGGGGGTTCCCAAAAAGTCTTCCTTGAGCTTGCCTAAAGGCTCACTGCCAGGCTGGTGTCCTGCGTTTTAGCAGTTTAAATGTGATTACCAGAGCCTGTATAGCCTCTGTGTACTGTCTCTTTAAGAGCTGCCTGATTGCAGTTTAACTAATCTGAGAGGGAGTTCTGTTGAAAGGTGTAACTATTTACTGAAAATCATTTAGAATGATAATGATAATGTAGTTTGTCTAACCTGCTTTCTTTGTAGCAAGGCCTGTTTTGTTTGTCTCCACTATCTTGGTCCTGGACTGCAAATTGGACCAATCAGTACTGGTGGGACCTAAAATGTAGCCGGACTACATGAGCTGTCTGAATTCAAAATCTGTAGGAACTGTAGTTTGAGCTTTTTGCGCCTTTTTTGCAACTGAAGGGGGAGCTCTTGCTTTGACTGACAGCCAAATCAGCCAACCAAATCTTTTGGATCTTGGGGAAGTCCTGTGCTGCTTGCAGTTTTCAGTTAGATCTAAGCTGAAAGCTGAACAAGAAGGAGCTGAAGTGATTCTGAGCAGCAATCCTGAGTGGATTCGCATGGGAGAACTCTGAAAAGGCTAAGTTTTTGGCCGGCATGTCGGTGTGCTGCTCCTGAGAGGGAGAGGAGAGAAGAGAATTATTTTGGACTAAATCCAAGTTTGTGTGACTAAAGTAAGCTACTGAAGTGGGCCAGGCTCAACCTGAAGAAGACCGAAGATTTTGCTGACTGCGATTGGCCTGTCAGGAGTTCCAGCTACCCCTAAGCTCCCGGTGTGTGCAGAGACTTTGCGATTGTGACCGGGGAGCGCTTTGCCTGGTACAGTAGAATTCCCGTACATGTAAATGTGCTATGAGCTGCTAGTGGGTTGTGACTTAGTGCCCCACTGTGTGAACTGTGTTCTGCTTGCTGGAAGCTGTATCCAGCCCAAAACGGACTGCATCTGAATTTGTCTCCATGCAGTCTGGGCCTTGCCAGACTGGCCCAGCCAGACTACCCACTGCACAGAGAAGACATCGACGAGAGACCTGCCTGGGGACCAGCCCCCTGCTCCACGCTTGAACAGGAATGATGGCTCTGCGACTCGTGTGGGCCCTGCTTCTCCTGGCATTCCAGATCAACCACCTGCAGTCTCGATTTTCGTCCAACCTGTGTCCAGTCTTGGGTATTGTGAGTAAATTCCAGGGTAGCTCCCTGCAACAACAGCTTAATCTGAGTGTGTCATCTGATTGTCTTGTTGTTTTGTTTCCTTTACGAACTGAGCCCTCTGGCTCCAGATTACAAATATTGTGTACTGTGCATGTTGTGTTTTCCATCACAGGGCCCCAACCAGCTGCAACCCTGGGCAACGGTCCTGGCTAGCCCATCTCTTCTCCATCTGGGTACCCAGAGGTGGTCTGTGTGAGGGGACTCAAAGCACATGCATAACTACTTGATTGATATAACCTTTAAGCTAATTAACCTGATTTTGCCCCTCCCTTGTTCAAGTCCCCCTGAATAAATCAGATCTAACTTTTTCTGCATGTAATCTGACTGTGGTTCCAGTTTGTGCTCAATGTACTGTATTGTTGCTATTTACTGTGCATAACCTTGTTTTACAGGGGGGTCCCCAGGGCTGAGCCAGAGGTACCAGCCCTGGTGGTAAGTGTAAACAGTGTGGATACTTGTGTGGTGTACCAGAGGAATTGTGTAAGTGATTATTGTACAGTGTTCGGGCCACTAGAGGGGAAAGAGGGGGGTTACAGTGTCCCGGAGGGCTGTGCCCAGGTTGGCTTGACCACTACCAACCCTGACCTCTGGGTGGAGGCACCCATTTCAGAACTCAGGCCTCTTAACCTGCTACTAGCCAAGCAGGCAGGGATAGTAGCCCTTGGGATAGCGCCACCTAGGGATTACATCTTGGAGGCTCACCACTGGGATTTTGTGTCTTCTAGTGGCTGAAACTACAAATTATTGTCAAACATAAATGGCTACCCCAACAGAAGTAGCTGTGCACCAGTTGGTGGGGTGGTGTACAGGGCAGGAGATTGACCCTCACAATGCCCTGCTTGTATTGGATATTTCCTGAACAATGGTAAAGACGCTGTAGAAGGAGTACTTTCCAAAGCTGAATGTTTAACAAACGCTGTGGTGGTGGGGCGACAGGCTGATTTGACCGCCCAAATTTTCATGGCGTTAGTAGAGTGTAGTGACCCAGTGGACAGTTCAAAAGTGCCATGGACTATTGCCCCAGATGGGACCCCAGCCGCCTGGAGAGTGATAACTAGAGACAGTAAAAACCCTGTGGAGGATGAGCTCCCCCTATTGTCTGAGACTTTTGAGGAGAAATTTGCTAAGTCGTTGCTGGAGGAAGGGAAAACCATAGAGGACTTTAAGAAACTATTCCTGCCACCTGGGGGTGTTCCCTCCCCAACACCCCCTCCCACTCCAGCACCTGTTACTGCCTACAGCCTTCAAAGATTTGGTACTGAGGTCCCTCCACAATCATACAGGCCACCTCGGTATCGACCGGACCCTTGACCTAGTACAATCTCGATTCCACTGGCCGAAGATGGGGGCCGATGTTGAGCACTATGTAAGGACTACGGACTTGTAGTCACTGCCTGCAGAGAAAAGCCCTGCCTCAGAGGGCTGCCCCTCTTGTCAACATTACTACCAACACCCCAGTGGAACTAGTCTGCATAGACTTCTTGAGTTTAGAGCCTGATCAGCAAAACATTGGCAATGTGTTGTGGTTACGGACCATTTCACACGGTATGCACAAGCTTTTCCCACCAAAGATCAAAAAGCATCTACCGTGGCCAAGGTGCTAATGGAAAATTTCTTTGTCCACTATGGTGCCCCCCAGTGAATTCACTCTGATCAGGGCTGGGACTTTGAGAGTCGGCTAATCAAAGAAATGCTCTCTCTATGGGGGGTGCGAAAGTCAAGAACCACCCCTTATCACCCATAGGGGGATCCTCAACCAGAATGCTTTAACCGCACCCTGCTAGACATGCTAGGCACCCTCCACCCAAAAGATAAGCATAAATGGAGCCAGCAGATTAGCACCTTGGTACACGCATACAATTGCACGAAGAATGATGCTACCGGGTTCTCTCCCTACCACCTCATGTTCGGGAGAGAGGCCCGGCTGCCTGTTGATGTCTGTTTTGGGATTTCTCCCGATGGGGTCTGAGCCGAAGATTACCTGCAATATGTTCAAAAACTTAAAGCTCAATTGAACCATGCCTATCAACTGGCCCAGACAATGGCCGCCAAAAGAAATCTAGCCAACAAAGAGAGACATGATAGAAAAGTAAAGGCTCAAGAGCTTAGGCCTGGAGACCGTGTGTTGTTGCGAAATTTAGGATTGCATGGTAAACACAAAATTGCTGATCGATAGCACCATCTTCCCCATGCCACAGTTAGAAAGTTGGATGATTTGCCAGTGTACAAAGTGCGCCCAGAGAATAACTCCAAAGCTGTCAAGACCATGCACCGTAACCACTTGCTACCTATTGGTCAAGTTATAATTGAGGCTGAACCCGACGAGATTGATTCCCCTGTACCAGTGACTCGTGCTGCTGCAAGAAAGAAACAGAGTCAGCCTACCCCTGTGGTTGCCGATTTTAAGACTTCCCCCGCAGCAGGCCCAGAATGATAGTGACTGCCAGTCTAACTCGGATGACAGTGAGTGTGATAATGCCTATTACCCCTCATATGAACTGAGTCAGTTGTTTCGTGTAAATCCTATGTTAAATTATGGGGATGAAGCTGGGCCTTCTGGACTGCCTAACGCCCCGGCATCATCCTTGGAGCCAATGCTCCCTGAAGGTGAAGTGCAAAGTATCACGTCTGAGGATGCTGAGTCTTTGTGTATCGTGGAACTGTATGATTTGCCTGAAGGAGAGACTGATGGTATGAGTCTTTATGGTGACATGCCAGAACTTGAGGAACACTATGAGAGTGCTAACAACCCCCCTTCAGTGCCAGAGTGTCTTCAAAATGAGCCAAGTGTTGTAGAAACAGAGACTACAGAGCAAGGGGCTGACAGTGCTCCCAGCTTGGACATTCCCCTTCATGCAGAGGCACCCCTCACAAGTGATGAAAGCTCCAAGACCATTGCTGAAAGTACAGAGACTATGGTTGTTCACCACAGAAAGACTGGCCGAGCTGTCAAGCCAGTGGTGCATTTCAGTTACGATTCCCCCGGAAGGCCAGTGGATTTGCCTCTCAATGTAGTCCACAAAGGTGTTTGTCTCTCAGAGCTCACTGCCCAAATTGAGCTTGACTTCCCATTCCAGGTTACTTGTTCTGCCCTCTCACCATGGTGCCCTTGCCCCATCCAGCCCCAAGTTAGCTGATAGGAAAGGGCCCCCTCTTGTATTGTTTAGAGTACAAGAAGTTATTACATGATTCTGTTTTAGTAATGTTCAATTTACCTGTGTGAAATATGCATAATGTATTGTCAGAATGGAAATAATATAGTGGAGTACATTGAAATGTATAGTAAAGTGACAAGTTATGCCAATTGATGAATCAGATAATACTTATGTAGCATACTAATGGTATAAATGTCTTTGTATATGTTACATTTTCAATGTTATGATGGTACAGACTTGACGTGGACACCAAATTTTTCCAGGCAGGGAAGGGTGTAACCCCCCCCTACAAATGGGGGTTCCCAAAAAGTCTTCCTTGAGCTTGCCTAAATGCTCACTGCCAGGCTGGTGTCCTGCATTTTAGCAGTTTAAATGTGATTACCAGAGCCTGTATAGCCTCTGTGTACTGCCTCTTTAAGAGCTGCTTGATTGCAGCATAAGTAATCTGAGATGGAGCTCTGTTGAAATATGTAACTATTTGCTGAAATCCATTTAGAATGATAATGATAATGTAGTTTGTCTAACCTGCTTTCTTTGCAGCAAGGACTGTTTTGTTTGTCTCCACTATCTTGGTCCTGGACTGCAAATTGGACCAATCAGTTCTGGTGGGACCTAAAATGTAGCCAGACTACAGGAGCTGTCTGAATTCAAAATCTGTAGGAACTGCAGTTTGAGCTTTTTGCGCCTTTTTTGCAACTGAAGGGGGAGCTCTTGCTTTGATTGACAGCCAAATCAGCCAACCAAACCTTTTGGATCTTGAGGAAGTACCAGGCTGCTTGCAGTTTTCAGTTAGTTCTGAGCTGGGAAGTGAACTGAGAGGAGCTGAAGTGATTCTGAGCAGCAATCCTGAGTGGATTCTCATGAGAAAACTGTGAAAGGGCTGAGTTTGGCTTGCATGTCTGCCTGCTGCTCCTGAGAGGGAGAGAAGAGAATTATTTTGGGCTAAATCCAAATTTGTGTGACTAAAGTAAGCTACTGAAGTGGGCCAGGCTCAACCTGAAGAAGACCGAAGATTTTGCTGAATTCGATTGGCCTGTCAGGAGTTCTAGCTACCCCTAAGCTCCCGGTGTGTGCAGAGACTTTGCGATTGTGACTGGGGAGCGCTTTGCCTGGTACAGTAGAATTCTCATACATGTAAATGTGCTATGAACTGCTAGTGGGTTGTGAGTTAGTTCCCCACTGTGTGAACTGTGTTCTGCTTGCTGGAAGCTGTATCCAGCCCAAAACTAATTGCATCCGAATTTGTCTCCATGCGGCCTGGGCCTTGCCAGACTGTCCCAGCCAGACTACCCACTGCACAGAGAAGCCATCGACGAGAGACCTGCCTGGGGATCAGCCCCCTGCTCCACGCTTGAACGGGAACGATGCCTCTGCGACTCGTGTGGGCCCTGCTTCTCCTAGCATTCCAGATCAACCACCTGCAGTCTCGATTTTCGTCCAACCTGTGTCCAGTCTTGGGTATCGTGAGTAAATACCAGGGTAGCTCCCTGCAACAACAACTTAATCTGAGTGTGTCATCTGATTGTCTTGTTGTTTTGTTTCCTTTATGAACTGAGCCCTCTGGCTCCGGATTACAAATATTGTGTACTGTGCATGTTGTGTTTTCCATCACAGGGCCCCAACCAGCTGCAACCCTGGGCAATGGTCCTGGCTAGCCCATCTCTTCTCCACCTGGGTACCCAGAGGTGGACTGTGTGGGGGGACTCAAAGCGCATACATAACTGCTTGATTGATATAACCTGTAAGCTAATTAACCTGATTTTGCCCCTCCCTTGTTCAAGTCCCCTGAATAAATCAGATTTAACTTTTTCTGCATGTAATCTGACTGTGGTTCCAGTTTGTGCTCAAAGTACTGTACTGTTGCCATTTGCTGTGCATAACCTTGTTTTACAGGGGGTCCCCAGGGTCGAGCCAGAGGAACCAGCCCTGGTGGTAAGTGCAAACAGTGTGGATATTTGTGTGGTGTACTAAGGGAATTGTGAAAGTGATTATTGTACAGTGTTCAGGCCACTAGAGGGGAAAGAGGGGGGTTACAGTGTCCCGGAGGGCTGTGCCCAGGTTAGCTTGACCACTACCAACCCTGAACTCTGGGTGGAGGCACCCATTTCAGAACTCAGGCCCCTTAACCTGCTACTAGCCAAGCAGGCAGGGGTAGTAGCCCTTGGGATAGCACCACCTAGGGGTTACACAGGAATCGCTGGATAGTTTGATACCTTTATAATTCTGAAGCACTCAAAAGGTCATTTAATTTAAACCGTGGATTAGTCTTCTGAGGATTACATAAACCATAGATTACTTTTTCAGCAGTTTGCGGAAACCTGATCTTCAGTTTATTTAAACAGTGTATTACTAATCCTTGGTTTAAATTTGGATGATGGTATTTTGGAATTCCACTTCTAACAGGAGTCCACAGAACTAGTTGGAATTTTCTAAAATCTTAATTTGGTTCCATCAGAATTACAAAATTCCATGCAACACACCAAATGATGTTCCTTTTGTACTATTTATAAAACAGTTCATGCTGTGTTACTCTGTAGCAGAGTAAAAGGTGGCAACATAGAACTAAGCCTTTGCCTCAGATGTGGTAAATGAATATCAGGTAGAAAACATCAGGCAGCATGACACTGAGTAGATACCTGAAATGCTGGGTATCATTAAAAAAAAAGATTTATTCCATAAACTATTAAAAGCAGCAGCAACAGCAACAACAGGTCCCCCCTCGCCCTGCCAGCGTTCCACAGGATACTTCCATTTCAGGTATCTATTCAGTGCCGTGCTACCCAATATTTTTTTTCCCTCATTTCTTTTTCGTGTTTTTTGGTTGAGATAAATATAAAGACCAGAGGCCTGATTCTGAAATGGTTACATCTGGCGTAAAGTGACTTGCGCCATAAAAAATGGTTTAGCAGTTTACACCAGGAGTTGCGACATTTGGTATTCTGCAAAGCAGCCTGCGACATGTTGCAGGCTGCTTGTGCCAAAGTGGACCACCAGTTATGCCATAAACCCCCTATGACAAGAGGCTAGGGGGTTTACAGCAGCAGTTGTGCCCTATTCTGGAAAGGCAGCTCCAAGTCCCCCATTTTGCTATTCACCAACAACCCCCGGAGGACATCCACCAAAGTACAGTTACACCAGCTATTAGCTGGTGTAAGTGTACTTTATGGCCACCAGGGGTTGCACCAATGTGCTGCCAGGCCATCTCCAAGCACATGTAGCACCCCCTGCCCTGATATATGCAGAAAGCCCTGCAGGGCCTGCACATCTCCACCGATCCTCCAAATGTCACAAACAGCCCTGCAGGGCTAGCTCATTCCTCCTGATCCCCATAATTCACAGAAAGCCCTGTTGGGTTAGCTCATTCCTCCTGATCCCCATAATTCACAGAAAGCCCCGTTGGGTTAGCTCATTCCTCCTGATCCCCATAATTCACAGAAAGCCCCGTTGGGTTAGCTCATTCCTCCTGATCCCCATAATTCACAGAAAGCCCTGTTGGGTTAGCTCATGCCCCCCATCCCCAATCCCCAAAATTACTGCTGTAAGAAGCAGAACCCGAATATCCCTGATAGTCTAGTGGCCCCCGACCCAGCAGTGCCTTACCACCCCGCTCCCCCCGACCCATTTCATGCTGGCAACTGGCACAGCCCACCTCTCACCACAGTGGCCAGCCACCAACTGAGCTCTTCAATGAGGGTGTACTGTACATAGTACGCACTCAGTGAATGCCAGCTGCTGTTATTCACTGAGTGCATACTGTGTACAGTACGTGCTCACTGAAGAGCTCAATCAGTGGCTGGCCACGGTGCTGAGAGGTGGCTGCGCCAGACACTGGCTTGAAATGGGTCGGGGAGCGGTGGTCGGGCACTGATACGGGAAGGGGGCCACTTAGACTACCAGGGATACTTGGGTTCTGCTTGTTACAGCTGTAATTTTGGGAATGGGGGCATGTGCTAGACCTGCAGGGCTTTTGTGAACTATGGGGAATCGGGGTCATGGAGTTAGCCCTGCGGGGCTTTTTGTGACTTTCAGGGGATCAGGGGGCATGAGCTGGCCCTGTGGGTCTGTTTGTGAATTATGGGGTATCGGGAGCATGGGATAGCCAGTAATGGGATCAGGGCATGGGGGTGGGGGCACTTGCACCCTTTGCATCCAGGGCTGCAGGTTTGCGACACACCCTTCAGGTATGCCCTTCATTTGGCATACCTGTTGGATTGTCGCAAGTCATAGGACTTAGCCGCAGGGACCCTGCCCCTTACAGAATCGGGTGCAGGGTCCTTTGCGCAACTCCACCCCTCGCATGTCATAACTTGCGATATGCATAGGGGTGCTTCTAGAATCGGGCCCAAGACTTCATCTGACTGTAATTCAGAATAGATGGTCAATCCTTTACATCATTACCATGGGGTCCAGATATCTATCTACTCTATCCTGTTTTGTTTATGCTCTTCCTTGTTGTATAACTTCCCATTCTTAATATAATAAACCTTTTCCAAATTCATGGTATCGATCATCAGATTTACCCATGTTGCTCATACAGGTTGTGGTTCTGTCCTTCCATTTTATGAGTATGCATTTTTTTTGCAATTATAGATGCAATTGTAATAAAGTTTTGTTGAGCTTCATCCAAATGCTTATAAATAGTTGGCATATCTAGTAAAGTTAACTAAGGTGTCATTATTAAAGAATTCTTCATAGTTTTTTCCATAATTGTTACTATTTTTTTTTTTTACTTGCCCGGCTCATGGCCTGTCTTCGGAGGGGGCCTCATACCTCCCCGACTCCTTCCACCAGGTCCTGACATACCAGGATCCCTGGCTTCATTGTGCTCCAGGGGTGTTTACATTTTTCCCCCATTTTCTCCCAATCCCCTGAGGGCACCAGCATGAAGGACATATGTCCAGACGTACGGTGTGCAGACGCACACCACCGTCAAGCACCCAACAGCGTCCTCCCTCCCCGACTCCATAGAATCATGCACCCCACCGCCCGTGCTTCCACCAGTGGTAGAGCTATGGGAGCATTTACTACCTAGTCACCCACCCCATCTGGAGGAGGAGAGTATCCGTTGGGAAGCTTTATCCTCCCCCCCATCCAACCTGCGGTGACCTGGGTCCATTCCTGAACCTGGGTCATCAGCATAGCACGAGGTGTGGCGTCCAGTGCCTCAACCTTCAGTGCCACCGGGCTGGCCATAATTGTTATTATTTTAGGCCAGAAATTTGACAGACAAGAGCAGGAGTGGAGCATATGAATTAAAGTGCATGAGGCGGTAGTACACCTTGGGCACTTTTCTGTGATATTTTTGTTACATTTATGTAATCTAGATGGTGTATAATATGTTCTATATACGGTATTAATTTGTATTCGTTGTAGTTTCCTAGCCCTTACTTTTGTTGCAAATGACGATATTATGTCTTACCACATATCTTCTGTTATGGTTATACCTAATTTTGTTTCCCATTTTTTTCCCTTAATTTTAATAGTTCTTTATTAGTTTTTCACTCAGTATTTCATATATTAGAGATCTTAATTTAAGTTTATTATTTTTTTAAATAAATTCAATAAAGAAGATTCATTTTCATGTTTTAATTGGTTCTTTGTAGTTTTAACAACCTAGTATTGAAAAAATTGATTTTTTGGAATATTGAACTCTTGCTGAAGTTGCTTAAATGTTTTTAACTTGTCATTTTGATAAAACAGTTGCTATTCCGGTATACTCTTTTCTTTCCATATTTCAAAATGTTTACCTATAACTGATGGGGTAAAATTAAAATTTAAGTGAATTGGTGTGAATTTTTATAGAATAATTTGTTCTTTTAATAATTGATATACTTTGGTTCATGCCTGCATTGTGGTTTTTGTTATTATGCATATTTTGCTATTTTTTGTTTTTTTGATAATATGCAGAATAAAGTAGGTTTCTAAATTTCAGGTAGGGGTGTATTTCTTGTTCCAATATTACATATTTAGGTGTTTGTTTAGGTTCTTTTATCCAAGCCCATATGTTAGTGATTTGGGCCGTTATATAGTATTTATACATGTCCAGTAACGCTAACCCTCCTTTACTTTTAGGTAGTTTCAATGCTGAAAAATCAATTCTTGGCTTTTTATGTTTCCAAATAAACTTGGTTATAATTGTTTCAAGTTTTGTGAAAAAATGTTGTGGCAATGGGATAGCAAGAGCTTGAAACAAACAAATCAATCTAGAAAATATTTTCATTTTTATTATATTTATACGGCCTATTAGTGTTAAGGGTAATGAATTCTATCTATTAAGGTCATCTTTTATATCAGTAAGAGTATTGTTGTAATTTGTGTCATCTAATTGATCTATTTTAGTTGTTATCTTAACCCCCCCCAAGTAATTAGTTCATTTGTTTGTTGACATGCATACTTTTCTGTTATTTTTATATTTCTGTGATTATCCAGTTTGATAATTATAGTCTTATCCCAGATTTATTTTATATCCAGAGACTTTTCCAAATTGATTTGTAGTTGTTATAAGCTCCTTTAATGATTTTTCTGGTTGAGTTAAATATAACAGCGCATCATCTGTGTAAAGATTCAATTTATATGTCCTTGTGCCCCGTAGCCCCTTGAACTATACTCACGGGGGGGTCTCAGCACACTCCAGGTCCACTGCATTTACTCTCCTGTTCACTGGTCAAGAAATTGGCTAAATGTAATGCTATTATTGTTAATGCCTGCAATACCACTGTATGTAAATCTGACTCACTCACTGTATGTGTATGCTCTATCTCTTAACTCTCCCGGGTCATCTGTAACCCTCCCCGGGCGGGTGTCTTTTTACTGGTTGCCTTTTTCATTTATTTCTCTATATGACATGTAATGCTCTTTGTGTATAATACAAGTTTGTCACTGTACCTGTTTATCCAAGCTTGTAACGCTCCCGGGTCACACCTGAAAATAGGCACTTGGCTGTCTAGTGTGACTTACCCGGTTAACAACAGCAAATAAATAAATAAATATATTTTATCTTTTATTGTGATTCCATGTAGCTGAGTGTTTGATCTTATGGCTGTTGCTAATGTTTTCCATTATAATAACAAAAATTATCAGAGATGGGGGCACCCTTGCCTTGTGCCATTTTGTAACTTAAATTTATCAGAAATATTGGGATTTGTTTTTATTCTTGCTTTTGGCGCATTTTATATTAGGTAGAGCCATCCTCTGCCCAAATTTCTCTACTTGTGTTACTCTGTACTGTGATGCATATATTATTGTGTTATGTTATGCTATTTCCTGTACTGCTGTATTACTCTGTGGTATTTTCTGTACTGCTGTGTTACTCTGTTCTATTAACCATCTATGCTGTTTCCTGTTTTCTATGCTGTGCTACTCTGTGCTGTTTTATGTCTATGCTATTTCCTGTACTGCTCTGTTACTCTATGCTATTTCCTGTATTGCTGAGTTACTTTGTGCTAATTTCTGTCTATGTTGTTTTCTATATTGTTGTGTTACACAGTGCTATTCCCTGACTGTTGCGTTACTCTCTGCTATTTCTTGTACTGCTGTGTTACTCTGTGCTATTTTCTGTATATGCTGTTTCCTGTACTGCTGTATTACTCTATGCTAAGTCCTGAACTGCTGTATTACTCTGTGCTATTTTCTGTCTGAGCTTTTTCCAGTATTGCTGTGTCACTTTGCTATTTCCTGTACTGCTATGTTATTCTGTGCTATTTTCTGTGTATGCTATATCCTCTACTGCTGTGTTGCTCTGTTATTTCCTGCACTGCTGTGTTAATCTACGATATGCCCTGTACTGCAGTGTTTACTCTAGCTATTTCCCATCTATGCTGTTTCCTGTACTGCAGTGTTACTCTATGCTATTTTCTGCACTGCTGTGTAACCCTATGGTGTTCCCTGTACTGCTGTGTTACTCTGTACTATTTTTGTTCTGTGCTATTTTATGTGCTGCTGTGTTGCTCTACGTTATTTCCTATATTGCTGTGTTACTCAATGCTATTTCCAGTACTGCTGTGCTATACATGTACTGCTGTGACACTATGCTATTTCATGTACTGCTGGGTTACTCTATGTTATTTCCTGTACTGCTGTGCCACTCTGTGCTATTTTCTGTCTATGCCCTTTCCTGTACTGCTGTGTTACTCTGCTATGTCCTGTACTGCTGTGTTAGTCAATGCTATTTCCTGTACTGCTGTTACGCTATGCTATTCCCTTTACTGATTTGTTACTGTATGCTATTTCCTGTCTGTATTATTTTCTGCACTACTGTGTTACTCTATGCTATGCCCTGTACTGCTGTTTTTGCTATGTGCTATTTCCTGTCTCTGCCATTTTCTGTACTGCAGTGTTACTCTATATTATTTCTCATACTACTGTGTTTCTCTATTTTTTTTGCCTGTACTGCTGTGTTACTGTGTACTGTTTCCTGTATTACGTGTTACTGTGCGCTATTTTCTGCACTGCTGTTACTCTGCAATTTCCCGTACTGCTGTGTTACAAACATGAAATTTCCTGTACTGCTGTGTTTATTTATTTAGGAAATCAGAATTACAACCCTTTGAATCATAGACTCGTTTCCAAAGGCTCCGCGTCAGAATAAAACATAGACATTCATACAGTACATACATAGAATAAATGTGAGCGAGCAATCATACAGAGTATAAGTACAATGAGCACTGGTTAATGCCTGTACATTTGGTAGCTAAAACACGGCAGAGCTATCAACATATTTACCTAATGAGCGGTTAAGACCTATACAATTGGTAGCTAAAGCAATGCATGACATGAATTGGTAGTAAGCCACCTCAGGGAGGCCTTGTCTTATACATAATACAGTCCCTTCATAGTCCACTGCAACCATATAGTAACTGAGGGAGGTGAGGAGCCTGTATGCTACAAATAGTGAGGGCTCTCCACTGCCAGGCCAAGGGCAGGTGCATGGCCTAGCGGCATGGTGCAGGATCCACATGTTATCAGTTATACTGGCATTGACATGAGGAGAGGATATGGGCCCTTAAGGCAGCTTTAAAAGGACCTAGATTGGGGATTGATGGGATGACCGGTGGGAGGGCATTGTACCAGGATGGAGCTCTAAGGGGAGAAGGATCACTGGGCCAGGGTGGTCCTGACCCTAGGCACCTTCCAGATAGTTTTTGGGGCAGCCCATGTGGACGCTGAGATGGTGGCTGCCTGAAGAGAAACCATGGCACCTATTGGGGTTAAACCCAGGTGATTTTTTTAGTGAAGAGACAGGTCTGGTATAATGGTCTTTCCTTAAGGGAGAGGATATTGGTGAGCGCATATAGGGTGCAGGTATGTGTATTTCTGTCGGCACCAGAGAGGAGTCGGCAGGCCTTATTGATGACTACTTGTATTTGATGAAGCGCCGTAGGCTCGGCGGCAGCACAGATTGTGAGGCCATAGTCCACCAGCGATAAGACTGAGGAGGTAATGGCTAGGTGAAGTGCTTCAGGTGGCAGGCAGTCTTTATGTCTGTACAGGAGACCAATGCGAGTGTTGGTGGCAGAGGTGAGGATTTTTATATGTTCGTGGAACGAGAGGGAAGAGCCAAATGTAATACCTAGATACTTATACTTTTGGACCAGTTCCAGTGGGATGAGAGAGGCAGAAAGTATTTCTAGGGGGAAATCCTTTTATCTGTTTTGTCGGTGGACATAGAGCATCGTCTTAGTTTTTTTAGTGTTGACCACCAATCTGTGTTCAGCAAACCAGTGTTCAATCTGAGAGGAGGAGTTTTGTAAGGTGCACGAGAGAGAGAGAGAGAGAGAGAGAGAGAGAGGATAAGGATGTGTGGCATAAAGAATAGCGTTGTCTACACAGAGGAGAAGGTTGCTGGGGCAGGATTTAGGCAGGGCATTGAGGTAGATGCTGAATAGCAGGGGACCCAGGATAGATCCCTGGGGAACTCCTGAGCACACAGGCAACATAGTAGATATGGTATTATTAATTTTAACACATTGGGTTCTAGATGAAAGATAGCTGGAGAGCCATGAGAGTGGACAGTGAGAGACCCCAATTTGTTGTAATGTGTTAAGAAGGAGGGAGTGAGAAACCATGTCGAAGGCCTTTGAGAGGTCTATAATCACGGCCCCTGCGAGGTGCCCCTTGTCAAGTGTGGAGTGCAGGGAGTTAGCAAATTCTGTGAGGGTGGTCGTAGTGCTATGACCAGCTCTGAAACCATGCTGCTCCCTACATAAGAGGTTGTGTGTGAGGAGGTAGTCAGTGAACTGATTGGCCATGATCTTTTCAAGGGCTTTAGAGAGTGGGGGGGGGCAGTAGTTGTTTGGGAGGGAGCTGTCGCCACATTTCAATATTGGTGTTATCACTGCCATTTTCCATGAGGTTGGGAACTGGCCCAGGCACAGGGACAGATTTAGAAGGCCCGTGAGTGGGGAGATAACTGAGTCTAGAGCAAGGTATAGGATACGCATATCGAAGGTGTCTTTGCAGTAATTAGAGCTCTGGAGAGCTTTGGACAGGAAGGCTTTCACTTCTGTAGGGGTAATGACTCTGAGTTTGAGGGGGTGGAGGAGCTCAGGCAGTGAGGTAGGCTGAATTGGATTGAAAAGTTGCTAGGGAAGACTAAACTGAGGTCTGAGAACGTGGAGTTGAGGCAGTTAGCTATGTGAAGTGTGTTTGTGGTGGTAGTACCATTAACACTAAGTTGTGGGGGAAGAGAGTGGGATTTACCATTAAGCTCTTTGATGTTATCCCAGAACTTTCTTGTGCTACCCCAGGAGGTGGCTAGGGCGGTTCTGTAGTGCTCTGCCTTGGCCTTGCGGATTGCTCAAGTACTCTGTGCTATTATCTGTCTGCTATTATCTGTACTGCAGTGTTACTCTGTTATTTCTCATACTATTGTGTTAATCTGTGTTATTCCCTGAACTGCTGTGGTGCTTTGTGCTATTTGCTGTACTGCTGTGTTACTCTGTGCTATTTTCTATACTGCTGTGTTACTCAGTGTTATTTCCTGCACTGCTGTGTTACTCTGTATTAGTTCCTACACTGCTGTGTTACTCTGTTCAATTTCCTGTACTGCTGCGTGACTCTGTTCTATTTTCTGTCTGTTATTACCTGCACTGTTATGTTACTCTATGCTATTTTCTGCACTGCTGCGTTACTTTATTCTAGTTCTTGCACTGCTGTGTTACTCTATACAATTTCCTGTACTGCTGAGTGACTCTCTTCTATTTTCTGTCTGTGTTATTACCTGCACTGCTATGTTACTCTGTGCTATTTCCTGCACTGCTGTGTTACTCTATGTTATTTTCTGTCTGTGCTATTTCCTGGACTGCTGTGTAACTCTATGCTATTTCCTGGACTGCTGGGTTACTCTATGCTGTTTCCTGTACTGCTGTGTTACTCTGTGGTATATAGTGTATAGTAGAGTGTTGTTCTGCACTGAATTCCACCCCTTTCAAAATGTTGTTGTACCACAGTTCAGAGGTCATGGAATGTGATTATACCCTTCTGTGGTACAACAGCATTCTGAAACCTCTAGAGACTTCACTAGCCAGTTTCATTTTGAAAGCAAAAGAACTGATGCACACACATTTCTCACAATACTATACACTATAAAAAATACAGGATGAGCAACTTTATGCACAACTAGTGTGTTCAGCCACCTTGGCTTTCTGATCAGAACCTCTCTGTGGAAGAACACACTGGTTGTACGTAGTTGCCCATCCAGTATTCTCTATTTTCTGCTCTGCTGTGTTACTCTATGATATTTTCTATACTGCTGTGTTTACTCTGTGCTGTTTTCTGTCTATACTATTTTCTGTGCTGCAGTGTTACTCAGTGCTATTTCCTGCACTGCTGTGTTACTGTATGCTATTTCCTGTACTGCTGCATTACTCTATGCTATTTCCTGTACTGCTGTGTTACTCTATGTTATTTCCTGTACTGCTGCATTACTCTATGGTATTTCCTGTACTGCTGTGTTACTCTATGCTATTTCCTGTACAGCTGCATTACTCTAGGGTATTTTCTGTACTGCTGTGTCACTCAATGCTATTTCCTGTACTGATGTGTTACTCTATGCTATTTCCTGTACTGCTGTGTTAGTATATGCTGTTTCCTGTACTGCTGTGTTTACTCTGTGCTATTTTCTGTCTATGCTATTTCCTGCATTGTTGTGTTACGCTATGCTATTTTCTGCTCTGATATTTACTCTCTGCTATTTACTGTCTATGCTATTTTCAGTACTGCAGTATTACTCTGTACTACTTCCTGTACTGTTGTGTTAATCTGTGCTATTCCCTGTATTGCTGTGTAACTCTATGTTATTTCCTGTACTGCTGAGTTACTTTATGGTATTTTCTGTACTGCTGTGTTACTCTATGCTATTTCCCGTACAGCTGCATTACTCTATGGTATTTCCTGTACTGCTGTGTCACTCAATGCTATTTCCTGTACTGCTGTGTTACTGTATGCTATTTCCTGTACTGCTGTGTTAGTCTATGCTATTTCCTGCACTGCTGTGTTACTCTATTTTCTATCTATGCTATTTCCTGTACTGCTGTGTTAGTCTATGCTACTTCCTGTACTGCTGTGTTACTTTATGCTATATAGTGTATAGTAGAGTGTTGTTCTGCACTGAATTCCACCCCTTTCAAAATGCTGTTGTACCACAGTTCAGAGGTCATGGAATGTGATTGTACCCTTCTGTGGTACAACAGCATTTTGAAACCTCTAGAGACTTCACTAGTCAGTTTAATTCTGAAAGCAAAATAACTGATGCACACACATTTCTCACAATACTGTACACTATAAAAAATACAGGATGAGCAACTGTATGCACAACCAGGGTGTTCTTCCACCTCGGCATTCTGATCAGAACCTCTCTGTGGTAGAACACACAGGTTGTGCGTAGTTGCCCATCCAGTATTCTCTATTTTCTGCACTGCTGTATTACTCTATGATATTTTCTATACTGCTGTATTTACTCTGTGCTGTTTTCTGTCTATACTATTTTCTGTGCTGCAGTGTTACTTTGTGCTATTTACTGTACTGCTGTGTCACTTTGTGCTTTTTCCTATACTGCTGTGTTACCCTTTGCCATTTACTTTTCTGCAGTGTTACTATATGCTATTTATTGCATTGCTGTGTTACTCTGTGTTATTTCCTGCACTGCTGTGTTACTCTGTGCTATTTCCTGCATTGTTGTGTTACACTATGCTATTTCCTGCACTGATATTTACTCTCTGCTATTTACTGTCTATGCTATTTTCGGTACTGCAGTATTACTCTGTACTACTTCCTGTACTGTTGCGTTAATCTGTGCTATTCCCTGTATTGCTGTGTAACTCTATGTTATTTCCTGTACTGCTGAGTTACTTTATGGTATTTTCTGTACTGCTGTGTTACTCTATGCTATTTCCTGCACTGCTGTGTTAGTCTATGCTATTTCCTGTACTGCTGTGTTTACTCTGTGCTATTTTCTGTCTATGCTATTTCCTGCATTGTTGTGTTACTCTATGCTATTTCCTGCACTGTTATCTACTCTCTGCTATTTACTGTCTATGCTATTTTTGGTACTGCAGTATTACTCTGTACTACTTCCTGTACTGTTGTGTTAATCTGTGCTATTCCCTGTATTGCTGTGTAACTCTATGCTATTTCCTATACTGCTGAATCACTTAATGGTATTTTCTGTACTGCTGTGTTACTCTATGCTATTTCATGTACAGCTGCATTACTCTATGGTATTTCCTGTACTGCAGTGTTACTCTGTGCTAGTTTCTGTCTATGCTATTTCCTGCACTGCTGTGTTACTCTATGGTATTTCCTGTACTGCTGTGTTACTCTATGGTATTTTCTGTACTGCTGTGTCACTCAATGCTATTTCCTGTACTGCTGTGTTACTCTATGGTATTTCCTGTACTGCTGTGTCACTCAATGCTATTTCCTGTATTGCTGTGTTACTCTATGGTATTTCCTGTACTGCTGTGTCACTCAATGCTATTTCCTGTACTGCTGTGTTACTCTATGGTATTTCCTGTACTGCTGTGTCACTCAATGCTATTTCCTGTACTGCTGTGTTACTCTATGCTATTTCCTGTACTGCTGTGTTAGTCTATGCTATTTCCTGTACTGCTGTGTTAACGCTGTGCTATTTTCTGTCTATGCTATTTCCTGTACTGCTGTGTTAGTCTATGCTATTTTGTATACTGCTGTGTTAGTCTATGCTATTTCCTGTACTGCTGTGTTTACTCTGTGCTATTTTCTGTCTATACTATTTCCTGTACTGCTGTGTTACTATATGCTATTTCCTGCACTGCCGTGTTACTGTATGGTATTTCCTGCACTGCTGTGCTACTCTGTGCTATTTTCTGCACTGCTATGTACTCTATGATATATCCTATATTGCTGTGCTACTCTGTGCTATTTCCTGTCCTACCATGTTATGCTATGCAGTTTTCTGTACTACTGTGTTTGTACAGTGGATAGAACTACTATTTAAATCTGCTTACACATCTCCTACTGTGAATGGTGTTATGGGTGCCCAATTAGAGGTAAAAAAGGGGGTCCAACGGGGTTCCCTTTAAGCCCTGTTTTATACATATTTTACCTAGCTCTCCTTTTAAGGAAATTAGGCCAAGACAAATCATTCTCTGGGATAAAAAGTTCCAGTGGAGATGAATTTCCACATACTTGTGCTTATGCTGCCAAATGTGTCCTGGTACAGGATTGACACTCTGGACTCCAAGCAATGTCACTGATACAGAACTTTTCCCTTGTATCTGGTTGTCATATAAGCTTGAGGAAAGTGTGGGTGTACAAGTGGGTAGCCTACAGGGTACCGCAGTTTGGGAAGTGAGAGGAATTCACATCAAGTCAAGAACATGTGAAGGTCTTAGGGGTGACTTTCAGGATCCCAAATCTGGCTGAGGCCAACTGGAAAGAGAAACTACAGTCTACAAATTCTAAAACAGAGAAATGGAAATCTTGGCCAAAATGACATGGAGAAAACCAAATCTTTATGCTAAAAACGTTTATTGCCCCACTTTTCCTTTTTTTTAGTTATGTTTTTTCACTCCCCCATAATGTGGAGGTTAAATTTTATAACATTTTATTTTGGCTGTTATGGGGCAGCAGATTGAACCCCGTAAAACACAATATGATGTACAAACCAATAAAACAGGGTGGTTTAGGCATGCTTAATCTAGTGGTTTTTTTTCTTTAGTAGTTCTCTTTATGGTAATCTTTCACCTCTCTAGTAGGACATAGCCAAACTTTGGACCCCCTGTTTTTTTCAGACTAGATGTCAGTTTTTAGGAGCGTGACAAGCGGGTGTGTGTAGGGTCTTTCGTAATGCCCCGGGGAATACTCCTTTGTATCTACTGGATTTCTTTTAAAAAAGTTAAAATGTGGAAGCTACAAATGGAAGCTGTTAAGTGCCATATAAGGATGCAATTTCACACGATGATACTGGACAAGAACTTTTCTCAGAACTGCACTTTCAACTGTCCCCCGGGATACAGGAGAAATGTTTGATGGATCAGTTACTAGACACAAGAATACACAGAAATGTTGAATACTGTACGGATGTGCTGTCATGAGACACTGAGCGTAAGGAACAATCACTGTCATAAAAGTATAGCTGATTGTTTTTGCCTTTGGCCAGCCTGTCACATGATCCTTGAAACCATGGAACAATTTATTTTTTCATTGTGTGTGTATATTACATGTTTCTGGAGGGAGGTGACATAGGTCTGGAAATGTAATATATTTCAACAGATGTCACGTGAAGTTTTGATTTATAGAGACTTCGAGGGGAGTGGACTAAATTCCATCCAAGTACTTTACGAGTGATAATAGCAGACCTGAAATGATGGATTTGGCAAACCAGGTGTCAATTTATATTCCTGCAGAAGCGCATCCCGCTTTTTATTCTAATTGGGTATATAAATAAGGATTCATTAACTGTTTACTACAGGGAACAGAAGTCTCTTGCTAAGAACATTCTGAAAGATTAGTGGGAACATACTCCCTGGGGTCCTGGGTAAACTCCCTGATATGATATTAGCAGTCATTTTGTATATATTTTGCTTCCGTATACCATATTTTGCTTTTTTTTTCTGGTCTTTGTTGTGAGAAAACCCCTATTAAATGTAAATGAGAGATTTTCTCTCAAATTTGCTTTCCAGTAAATTGATGATGTTGATTACTTTTGTTTGATGTTTAAGTATTCATCTTTGTGTCTGTGTTTTTTTTATCAATAAACAAATGCCCCTATCCTTAGAAAAAGTGCCTTGGATTCTTTTACTTTCACCTGGTCAACAGCCACCAGTACAGTACCAGAAATGGGCAGAAGGGACCTCTGTTTAGCATCTCATCTGAAGTACAGAACACCCCAACAGTACAGCACCCCCAGTACTGCTCTTGGGTTCTTTTACTTCCGCCTGGACATCCACAAAGACAGCATCAGAGATGGACAGGTGGGACCTTGGTTTAACATCTCATCTGAAGGACAGAACACCCCAACAGTACAGTATCCCTCTAGTACTGCACTCGGGTTCCAGTGTTTATGGTACAGTATAAGCCCAATCCTGATGTGGGGCTAGAACCCACAACTTCTAGCCCAAAGACAGATGTATACTTAGGGATTGGGAACTGTAGTTTTGCAGGAGTATTATGCTGTGCCTGCAGATTTGTGTGTGTGTAGAGTGTGTGTGTGTGTGTGTGTGTTATAGGAAGTCAATTTGCAGCTCCCATACAGAACATTGAGAGGGAAGGTGTGTGTGTGTGTGTGTGTGTGTGTGTGTTATAGGAAGTCAATTTGCAGCTCCCAGACAGAACATTGAGAGGGAAGGTGTGTGTGTATGAGGGAGGGGCTATAGGAACACACAAAGTAATCAAGAATTGGATTTAATATGGCAAAGTATTCAAATTAAAAGTAAAACATTGTAAAAAATATAAAAGTTAAGAAATGTATTAGTATTTTTAATTTTGATAATTAATTCAAGTCAAGTGCTATGCATTTTCACGATCAATTAGCACTGTTAATCAATTTCCCGGCTTATTTAATACCATGCACTGTGTCCCAAAGCAAGTCTTAGTCTGTGAGCTGTTGTCAGCAGTCATCACGCGCACACAGATATGTTAAGAAAAGGCCAGGGTTAGGCACAGAGAAAGTGGGAAGATTCAGCACAGGGGAGGGTCACACAGCAGGCAACAGTTGTGGGATTCAAACCTTGGAATCTAGGTTTACAGCTCTGTACTCTAATACCTAGTTTTAGGGCTATCTATTATTTTTATTTGTTTTTTATTTAAGAACATTGTCCAGGAAGGCACATGGAGTGATATAGCTCATTTCTAGATGTGTCTTGGGGATGGGGACAATGGAATAACACAAATAAACAAGCTATTATTATAATATGAGTTAATACGTCCCTTGGAGCCACTCATTGCTGAAAATGAGTGGTTTCATGCGCCTTCAGCTGAGCAAGAACAGCAAAGCGAAGCTGAGCTGTTCTGGCTCAAGCTGATGGCAAGTGAAAGCACTCGTTTTCAGCAACGAGTGGTGACGGGGGACGTATTAATATATTATGGATTGAGAGTGATCAATAATATATTTAAAATAAAAAAAAAACTTCCCAGAATGTGCCCGTTTCTAGGGCATCTTTGCGTGAGATGCTCTTCACAGAATAAGAGTGCCTCACGCGTAGGGGAAAGGAGTGTTACGATTGGCCGGGAGCACTCCCTCAATCTATAATTATTTGGACAGTTCTGATGCAAGTTTTCTTTGCGAAATCAAGGGGATGAGAGCAGAACTATCCACAGATCTCCAATCAGGCCTGAGATGCATACTTGATTGTTCGTTGGCCTACCAGATGGGATCCATTTAATGGCATGTTTTCTCATTGCTCCACTTCAATCGGGGTGGGGTGATTGGTCTTGTAGGGTGGGGGCACCTCGGGCATTAATTACTCAAAGGCCATGTTATCCCCCATGTCCTGGCCAACCATCCCTCTTTCAGTACTACAGGTTCTGATGGAATATGGCTGTGAGGGTTGTATTAGTGTCCCTGCTGGCTGCTGCATGTATACCGCATGCAGTCCCTGCACTACCAGTATCTAACTCATCACTTGTAAAGTGCTTTGGGACACAGTGTGTGCACGGCACTATATAAAACCAAATTCTACACTATTTTTTTATAGGAAGCTGTACACATTTGTCAGTTTCTCACTTTTCTTCCTGAAATGGTAACATTCCCTTCTTGTCCCACTAACACAGAGAGTGCAATAAACGGTCATGGACTCGCTGTGTGAGCAACAACACACATTAGAGCATGCACTGTGCTAAACAGCTGCATGCTTCAAGGATATTCTTATATGTACAGTCACTGTGTCTTTTATAGCTATGAGAATGCATTCTCGAGTCCTGTGGGTAAAAGAACTGCCAAGCAAAGCTTCCAGTCTACTAATTAAAATGTCTGAGCCTGTGGCTCTTTTCATCTGCACACTCTTCAGAATAACAGGTGCTTAAACCCGCTCCCTTAAATTGAAGCTGTACAACAACCTTCGCCATAACAACAGTGTTAGTGCAGAGAACCATGTGCAAAAAATAACAGATAAACATTTACATATTCATTAGTGCAAACCTTTTGTGCCTAAATCCAATATTTACTGAAAGAACATGTGTCAGTATTTCTTTTGAAGCAATCTGCTTTCCTTTCAGCTGTCTTTCCTTGCTTAGAGTAGAGTCTCTTCTTAATTCTTGTTGCTGCCACTGCCGACCTCGACGCACTCGCTCCCTTGGCTGGGGGCGACTTGAACGAGCAGTGAGCTTACGTTTCGGAGCAAATGACTCCATCTTCGGAGCTTCTCAGTAAATACTGGATTTAGGCAGTTGAGCCAGGAAAAGAAAACTGTCCTTGTTTACTTCTGATTTGGGAATAAACAGCAGCGAGTGGACAAAAAAAAATGTTTTTTACAAGTTTGCACAACAGTTTTGCACAAATGAATATGTAGATGTTCCTCTGCGATTTTTTGCACATGGTTCTCTGCATTAACGCTGTTGTTATGCTAAAGGCTGTCATACAGCTTCAATTTAAAAATAAAGTTTTGAATAAAGGAAGCAGTTTTAAGCACCTATTATCCCGAAGAGTGCGTGGATGAAATGATCCACAGGATCAGACATTGTAACTAAGCTTTACCCTACATCATGCACCCTAATATCTGAGGGGACAGAGCCCCCGCCCCCTGGAACTCGCTTCCTAGGTCTGCAAGGGAGGCCCTGCCGCTGGAGCCATTTAAGAGGGGTCTGAAGACTTATCTTTTTAAACAGGCTTTTCATGACTAACTACACCTGTTTTTACGTGTGTATTTATTCATTATTTATAAAAAGTTTATGCTTGAAATGTTAATGTTTTTTATTGTCCGTTACAGCTTTGTTAATCGGTTCTTGCTGTTTTACTGTGCCTGTTGATTATGTAAGGTGACCAGAGCCTCTGGGATTGGGCGCCATATCAATAAATTTTAGTCCTTTGAGCTGAGTAAACTTTTTCCCTTTTCAACTGCCCATCTTATAGTTTAGGTATTGCTCGCAGCACATAACATTTCAGTGATGCACACTCCTTACAGACTGTTTTTACAAGCACGATACAATACCCAGTCTCGGAACACCAACCCTGCCAATGTCACAGACATTGTCTGCAGATTTGGGCATGCATCATTTGCTACTACACTTCCAGCTTAATCCCCGGAAAAGTCCCTGCACATCTGTGCTGGGGCGTGAGGAACGTGCTCTCTCTCCAGAGCCCAGATGTTCAGTCTGATTGCGGCAACATCTGTAATGACTGGATTCGTTTGTGGAGCCCTTAAACATGGTCTTTTCTTCCTTAGACTTACTTGTTCGCACTGTTTATTCCTGCCATGAACTCGCAGTAATCTGTTTATGACATCACAACCTGTTCCAGTGGAAAGGATTCTGATGTTACAAGCAGAGTGTAACTTTCCAGCAGGAAAAGCAACGGGAGCAGATGATGTCTAAAGGGTAAGTCACCTGTTTTCATACAAGTGTCTTTGTAATAAAAAACACAGTGCTCTGAAATTAAATTTTCTTTTAAATGTTTTGAGATTTGATTCTCATCTAAGCCAACCACACTTGTTTTGCAAGAGAAATCACTTTAAATGTGGTGGTTGTGGGGAGCATCTGCTGTGATGTATTCTGGTCAGCTGGTGAGGAAATCGTGCCTTTTTATTTCTAGATGCTTTTTCAGCCAGCACTGCAGAGAAAAGGGGAATGCTGTACCTTTAGAGATTACATATAATTAAGAAGACAGGCAAAGTCAGTTCAGGTTTTCCAAGGTTAGAACACTTGTCATTAGATTGCTATCTCAGTTTTTAATGGAATCAGGAGAAGCTTCGCCGTGCCATGCTTTCACTGTCAATCTTTCGGCAGCAGAGTAACTGACCTCTGTGCAGCAAAGAACTCGACTCTTCCTTTGCAGCCCATTCTGGTACATGGGTCAGTGAGCCACGTCTGTAGCACACTGCACTAATAGCAGCATTACCTTGCTTAACCCACTCCTCCCTAGCACGGCTCCAGTCTCAGGCACAGCTGCGTGCTTCAGTGGTTTAACAGGTTGCAGTTGATAAACTAGACCTTCTGCACCAAGCATGGGTGTAGCTACTGATACTCCAAGTAAGCCATGGCATACCAAGTTTAGTAGCAGGGGGTAGCAAACAAGCTGGCCAGCTTTGCTCTGCCCTGTCTAGTCCATTTTGTTTAATTCCTTTGTTTGGCTTTGCAGGCATTTTCTTTTCTCTTTCAGCTTTGTTTTGGGGGGTGGAGGTGGCAGAGTGAACCACGGACATCAAAACTAAAGGTCTCAATTAGGTCCGCATGGTCTGCCCGCATAGTGATTGGCTGTGGCATCTGATAGGGGGTGTGGCAAGTTTGGGGCAGCAAGTTTAAATGCCCCAGCAAAGTTAGAAGTCATACTATTAGTTCAATTGTACTGGAAGCAAGAGAAGCAGTAGAAAACTGAGGTGCAGCAAACAGAAGAACAGACTCATAGCCAGCTAAAAGAAAAAGACTTATATGGAGTGCCAAGTGGAGCAAATCTGCCTATCTGCAGGAACAGAGAAGAAATTTCTGCCATGGTCTTGGACTCATGGTGCAGTCAGTGGCATCTACCAGTGGGCAGCTAGCACCACACTAGCAGCGCAGACCAACAGCAGGTCTAGTGTGGAAATCATCTGATTGGAGCCAGGAACCTTGGACTCGAGTCACGGGGGGGGGGGGGAGCAGGCATGAACAACAGTAGGGGAGAGGGTAGCAGTGTTGCAGGTTGGTGTACAAATCTGAAATGCCTGGCTACACCCCTGGCACCAAGGACCCGGGTTCAGATCTAACTCAGGTGATGGTAGCAGGCAACAGTTGTAGCACGAAAGCTTTTAACAGGCTACCACTGACAAGCTCTGGTGGGACAAAGCAACACAGGCCTGAAACTGACTAACAAAGCCAATTTGAACAGTGTGCACCACATGCATCTCACCCCAGCCAAAACATGACAAGATCACTTTATTGGGACTGAGAAAAACAGTGGGCCAGATCGTCAGATGGCTTAGATGGCTACAAGCCCCAGGCGCAACGATGATACAGTCATTGGTGCACTGGGCTCGTGGTAATTAGATGGGATTTTCTATCCTATGCAGCAACTGCTACAAGTTAGACTAACTTTTTGTGCTCTAGCTTGCGACAATCTGGGGGGGGGCGCAATTTTTGTGAAGCTTGCGCCAGATAGTTGGCGCAGCACTGCTATAAATCGTGGAAACTGTCGCAACTGTGCCCGAGATTGTAAAACCAGGTGCAGTTGTGGCAATAGAGACTTGTGCAGCCACGCCAATGCAAGGGTTTAATGTAATGTTTGCTGCAAGCCCTTTACCACCCTTTAAAAATCCGGCCCAGGTATCCTATCCAGTGCCACATACTCTTCCCTCAGTCCAAGCTTGACTGCATCACGTTATTGCTAAGGGACAGATTAATTTATTTATTTAGACTGTGGTAACCAAGTGTAGCTCACTAGGATGAAGCCCATTTACAGGGGCCACCCGGACATTACAGGAGAAATACAGAGGTAAAGGCAGTGATACGCGAGTGAACAACAACATTTCAGCTCTGATCAAAGAGGATATCTTATCACATTGTATGGTTGTGTTTAGTAGTGCCAGGCAAAATTAGAAAATTTAATTTCATGTTGGTTTTTTTTTTTTTTAGTTACTATTTTTCTCCCCCTCGGAGTCCTCTGCTGCCCCTCTGACATCCCCCCCACACAGACACCAGGTATGAGGCCCCCTCCCCTGAACCCCACGACTTACCCTTCATGGCAGGGGGTGGGGAGCTACTCAACCCACCGGACCGGATGAGTATTGGGGAGGTGCCTTCCTGGGCCTGTTGCGGTGGGGACTATCGTCATCCTTGCAGAGGACTCCCATTTTCTTGTTTTTCCATTTCTTCCCCTGAGAGGCCGGAGTGTGCAATGGTGCTAGCAGCGTCAGCGCACATGCTCCCGTGCACACTCTCGCCAAGCGCCTGCCTCAGTCCCCTCCCCACGTTCTTTAGAGCTGGCGTGCCACCTCCAGCCTCCACTAGGGGCAGGCAATCGCCGAGGCCCATTAGCCCCTCTCCCGAGAAGGAGAGGCAGTCCTGGGGATGCTCAATCCTTCTCCTCCCTGCCAACCCCCGGTGATCCATGTCCGTTCCTGAACATGGGTCGCCAGCGCGACGCAAGGTAAGATGTCCAGCGCCTCAGCCCTCAGCATCACCGGGCTGGCTAATTTCATGTTCTTTAAAATCCATCACACTTACCTTTCACAGAACTGTGCCGATTTTACATAATGTTGTGCTATTTCATGAACTAGAACAATGGGCCCCATATTCAAAGCCAGCCAGATGCACGTGCATAACAGTGTGTCGCACAAATAAGTTGTGATGGCCGGCTCTGTTGCAATATTCAAACAGAATGTGCTATGGGAACAGATCATATATTCTGTTTGAATATCGGACCCTGCATGCATGGCACATAGCAAGCCATCACCATGTATGGTGCAGCGCATCCAGGGTATGGGACTGAAGATCACCCATAGGGGAATGTGTGGTGCATACCTGTATGCGCTGCAGTCCGCATGGGCAAGATTCAGCCCAAACATGCAAATGAGCCCATTGGGCATGCACGGTGCACAGGGGCCATTTGAATGCCCATTATGGGCTCATTTGCATGGCTGTACCTGGTGGAATGCATTGGGCCAGACCCGCCTCCCCAGTTCCAAACACTGTTATATAGAAAAACACTCCCTTATTCAATTTTCCATAGTGCAGTGTCCCCCCTCACCATCCCCAATCTCTATATAAACAAAAAAATATTTCTGATCCCCCTTTTCCATAGTGTAGTGTCCCCCCCAGCCCCAATCTCTGTATAAACAAAAAAAAGAGCTCCAATCCCCTTTTCCATAGTGTTGTGTCCCCTCCCCAGCCCAAATTTCTGTTTAAATAAAAGAAAGAGCTCCGAGACCCTTTTCCATAATATTTTATAGCGTTTTACCCCCTACCCTGCCCCAAGCACTGTCATAAATAAAAATAATCCTGAGTCCTTTTTCTATAGTGTAGGGACCCTCCCCTGCCCAAGCACTGTCATAAAGAAAAATCCCAGATTCCTTTTCCATAGTGTAGGGACCCCAACCCCTCCATCCTGGTAGGCAGTAACCCACCACCCTTTTTCCCATCCCGTCCTGTGCAACATTGCTTTAGCCCTCCTCACCCTGCACACAGCCAGCCACCAACTCATCGTTACCTGAGTGCGTGACAGTGCATAGTATGCACTCATTCATTGTTTTCATCAACCAATGAGCACATATGGAAGAAAAAGCTAAAGCCAATGACCAGATAGGGTCACTGGATGTTTCATTAGGCAGTTTAAATGGGCAGCCTGGGTGGGCCTAGTGGGCCTTCAAACAACATGAAGTCTTGCTGTATTCTGACATTAGGCAGCTAGCCCTAGCACTTGAACTACTCCGGAGAGGAAAGAGTTAACCCTATGCCAGAGCATAGAACGTTGAGCTCGAGCTCTGTTCAAACCTCTGTCTGCTGCACTTTGATGTGTAGCCATCAGATTCTTTACTCCGCCTAACTGAACAGTCGCTCCAGAGATCTCTCCTTTGCTATTGGGTCGGTAAAGTAAAAGCGTTGGTTTTAAACTGCTATTTCTTGTTTTTCTCGGTTCAGATCCCTGTCTGCGGTACAGTAAGTACTTAGGTGGTGAACTAGTGTGATCTTTGTGTGGAAATTGTAAGAAATATTTTCAATTGGTTTGACTGAACCCATTGTCTGTTATTCTCTCTTAAGTTTATTTTTGTTTCTGAATTTAGTGTGAGGTACCGGTCCTTATCGATTCTAAAAAAAAAACTTATTTAGACGTTTTTTTCAAATACCTGTGTCACGGTTAGGAACCGATAAGGGGGTCTTGCCTGATTTTTGCTAAGTAAATGGTAAGTTTTTAGGATGGCTTCGTCTGAGATACCCAAAAGAAAAAACGGGCCCACTGGGTTTCAACACTGCAGTGAGTGTGGGGAGGCCTTTGCTAAGGCTGATCCCCACACCACCTATGCTTACTGTCTGGGTTTTGACCACCTTGATTAAGACTGTCACATTTGTAAAAATGTTCCTAAGGCCACCCTAGATAAAAGATTGGGCAGGCTTAGGGAAAAGGAGGTCGAGATGTACATTGACCCAGATGGCCAGCCTGGTTCGGGTCCGACTGAACCTGAGGGAGTGCCCACTGACCGGGACAAGACTCCATCGGGCAAAAGGAGAGCTGATCCTGAGGGGTCGGTTTTGGCTGAAAGAAAGAAAAAAGAGAAATAGGCTGGTTCGGATCCAAAACCGCATCGTCCAACCGCTGAGGAAATTGCCAGGGCGATTAGTATAGTTGAATCGCTCCATCTGGTTCCGGCCGTCTGGCGCCTCTCCGTAGGCATTCGATTCAGTCAGTTCCTCCGGTTCCGAACTATTCCCCAGAAGAGTATTATGAACCAGATCTGGAGGGGGACGAAGATTACGATGACGATGATGATGATGATGGTTTAGAAGGTCTGGATGAGCCCATAGAACCAGACATCTCCCCAAACAGACCTTCTGGTGTTTCCCCTCCTAGGCTTTCTTAGTCCCCTTCCCACTTTATGTTTTACAAAAAAGTTGCAGAAACCCTCCAGCTCCCTCTGGTTGAAGCTGCTGAGGAGCAAGAGGAGCCTGACTAAGTGGAGATGATGGACATACCAGAGTCCAAGAGATTGTCTATTCCCCTCCATAAATCTTTTGGGAAACAGACACAGAAATTACTTAAAACTCCAAATTCTTTACCTCCTGTGGACAGATGAATGGACAAGAGGTATATGCTGTCAGGCCCAGGTATGGAATACTTGTATCAGCAATGCAGCCATGTTGGGGTCATGCAGGCTACAGCCTGTGATAAGGCTAACATACTGTTGGCTTCACACACCCCAGATAAAGACTCCAGGAAGCTGAATGCCATGGCTAAAAAACAGTACATGGCATCTTCCTTGGGACTCAGGCAGGCTAACTACATGGCCTACACAGCCAGATACCAGAAGTCCAGATTGGATACTGTTCTTGAACACGCTAAACAGGCTTCCCCCCAGCTTGCCAAGGAGCTGGAGGAGGTGGCTGCTGATGGGATTGAGGCATCTAAAATCCAGTTTCATGCTGCTGTGGATTCCAGTGATGTGTCATCACGAGTCATGGCTACATCTGTGGTTCTTCAGAGACTGGCTTGGCTCAGATGTACTAGCCTATCACGGGACACCCAGGCTAAGGTCATGGATTTCCCTGTCATTGAGAATTCTCTGTTTGGGGAACAGACAGAGAATTATACGAAGAAAATGGATGAATACAGGACCACCTACAGGAGTGCACAGGCCAAAGAAAGGTAGGCAACTCCTCAGAAGCAGCAATCTAGGAGCAGGGGCAGGCCTTTTCACAAGCCTTTCTACCAGGCACAGGCCTCCTCTCCTTTTCCTCAGAGGGGGTTCTTCAGAGGTAGAGGCAGAAGGGGGATGAGCAGGGCTGCATCCTCCTCCAAGTCTAAGGCTCCTGCCAAGCAGACACTCTGATGTGTCAGCCGGGGTCGACTCCCCAATTCCTGTAGGAGGCAGGCTGGCTTACTACTTCCAGGCCTGGAAGTCTGTTACCTCAGACAAGTGGGTCTTGGAGGTAGTAAGCCAGGGAATGACCCTCAGCTTCAAAAAATGTCCAAAGCTGAGGGTCAGGTCTTTTCCACCTGCAAACATCTCCAAAAACCATTGCCCTAGAGGCAGAGGTTTCCTCTCTGCTGGCTCTCAGAGCCATAGAGAGAGTTCCTACATCTCACAGGGGCAAAGGTCTGTACTCCAGATACTTCCTTACCCCAAAGAAGACAGGGGAGTGGTGGCCCATCCTAGATTTAAGATACTTAAACAAGCACCTAGTAAAGCCAAAATTCAAAATGTTGACTTTGGGAATAATTCTTCCCTCTCTAAGGCCAGTGGATTGGCTAGCCTCCCTGGACCTCAAGGAGGCCTATTTTCACATTCCCATCAGGTGCTCCCACAAAAAGTACCTCAGGTTCGAACTGCCTTCAGGCCATTATCAGTTCAGAGCAATGCCCTTCAGCCTAGCATCAGCACCAAGGGTGTTCACAAAATGCCTAGCAGTAGTAGTGGCCTTTCTAAGGAGACAAAACATTTCCATATTCCCATACCTGGATGACTGGCTCATTGTGGGTCAGTCTCCAGACCAAGTCAAGTCAAATCTGCAAGTGACCCAGCAAGTGCTCACTTCCCTAGGATTCTTCCTCAATCTTCCAAAATCAGTTCTCGAACCAGTGCAGCTCTTGACCTTCTTAGGGGTAGAGTTGAATACTGTCAAAGCAAGATCCTTTCTCCCTCTGGCAAGAGCAAAGGCCCTTATAGACCTAGCTTTTTCTTTTCACCTTCTGGTGTCTCAACCAGCAAGGCATTTTCTTCAACTCCTGGGCCACATGGCAGCTTCCACTGCAGTGGTACAGGGGCCCAGGTTTCAGATGAGGAACATCCAGTTCCATTTGAGGGCTTTTTGGTCTCAGAAAAAAGATCCTCTAACCAAACTAACTCCAGTGACTCAGACTCTGATCCAGGCTCTCCAATGGTAGTTGGATCAGGACAACCTCAGACAAGGGGTCCCGTTCATCACTCAGTCTCATTCTGTGGTTCTAACCACAGATGCTTCTCTCCTGGGGTTGGGAGCTCACCTGGGAGTCCTCACAGCACAGGGAGTGTGGTCCCCTCAGGAGTCTTTTCTCCACGTCAGTCTTCTGGAGCTCAGGACAGTGTACCTGGCTGTACAAGCTTTCTCGGACTCAGTACAGAACAAGGTGGTTCAGGTCAGGACAGACAACACCACCACCATGTGGTACATCAACAAGCAAGGAGGCACTCGGTCGATGGCCTTGTGCACGGAAGCCATGAAATTATGGTCCCTGGCTTATTCTCTACAAACGTCTCTGGTAGCAGTCCACCTTCCAGGGAAGGACAATGTGCTAGCAGATGCATTGAGCAGGATTTCTCTGGGCCATCATGAATGGTCCCTGGATCCCCTAGTGTTAAAAGTGATCTTTTCAAGGTGGGGCACTCCAGAGATAGATCTGTTTGCAGCCCCAGACAATCACCAACTTCCTCTCTTCTGTTGCAGACCCCCAGTCTTGGGCTCATTCCCCTTGGATGCTCTATTCCTGGATTGGGAGGGGAAATTTCTGTATACCTTCCCCCCTTTCCTCTACTATTCAAAGTTCTAGTCAAGATAAGGTCACAATCTTGCAAAGTGATCTTGATTGCTCCAGACTGGGCCAGGCAGCCTTGGTATCCCCTGTTGCTGTCCCTAGCAGTCCATTTCCCCTATCCCTTCCCAGTAATCACAACCTGTTAACCTCTTCTCTCGGGGGAGAATTTGGTACCCCAATCTTCAGTCTCTCAGTCTCAAGGCATGGCTCTTGAAGAGCTAGAATATGCAAATTTGCATTTTTCTCAGGGGGTTCTGGACATTCTCAAAGCCTCTCGAAAACCAGCCACCAGAAAAACTTATAACTCCAAATGGAAAAGATTCAGCATTTGGTGTTCCTATAAGCACATATCCCCAGATACTGCTGACTTGTCTACAGTTCTGGATTACATGGTTCATCTTAATGGCTCAGGCCTCAGACCAGCTACCCTCAAAGTACACTTATCAGCTGTTTCTGCATTTCTGTCAGTGGGAAAGTCCTCCTCATTGGCATCTCACCCTGTTTTCTGTAAATTCTTCAAAGGATTGCTCCATACCAATCCTCCCTTTAGGGATCCTGTTCCTGCTTGGGATTTTAATGTTTGCATTGCACAGCTTATGCAACCCCCTTTTGAGCCCTTGGCCTCAGCAGAACTTAAGTACTTGACTTGGGAAAACTTGTTCCTGGTAGCTATTACCTCTGCCAGGCATATCAATGAATTACATGCTCTGTCAGTGGAGCCTGATTTTATCTCGTTTCATAGAGATAAGGTGGTCTTTAGAACCAACAGGAGGTTCTTACCCAAAGTGGTTTCAGATTTTCATCTGAATCAGTCCATGTCTCTTCCTGTGTTTTTCACTGATCATTCTTCTTCAGGAGAGAGAAGATTACACAGTTTGGATGTTAAGAGGGCTGTTAACTACTATATTGAGTGTACTAAGGCACTTAGGTTTGACTCTCTCCAGTTGTTCCTCACTTATGGCGAAGTGGGGAAGGGTAAACCTGCTACTAAGAGAACTATTGCCAGGTGGATTGTCTCTTGTATACAATTCTGCTATGAAAAGCTAGGCAAAGATCCCCCCTCAGGCCTGAGGACTCATTCGACCAGAGGTACAGCTGTTTCTCTGGCTGCTGCCAGAGATATACCCTTACTAGAGATATGCAAAGCAGCCACTTGGAAAACAGTCCATACATTCACCAAGCATTACTCTCTGGATAGCCAGGCTAGGAGTGATGCTAGGTTTGGTACAGCAGTACTGCAGAGCCTATTCCCAAAATAGGTTTGGTACCCTCCTCCAGGGAGGTACTGCTTGGTAGTCTGCATAATGTCAGAATACAGCAAGACTTCATGTTGTTTGAAGAAAAAATTACTCACTTTAGTAATTGTGTTTTCTTCTAATGTAGTCTTGCTGTATTCTAACCTCCCTCCCTGCCTCCCCTCTCAGAACCTGGTTTTTGTGAAGTGGGCTGGCAGGTGCAGTGTTGCACCTCAGGGATGCATTCGGCACTCTCCCCTGTTTAGAGAGGGGGAGTGGGTTATGTTATATGTTTTTGATAATTAAATTTGTTCACTACCTAGTTTTTTGTTTTGGATTTGTCGACTTGAGTCTTTTGGAATCCAAAATATTTGGTTGCCTTTTGGCTAGTAATTTTACAGTTTCCACATAGTGGGTGTAGTTAGTTAGTGTTGGCTCATAAGAATTTGATGGTTACACTTCAAAGTGCAGCAGACAGAGGTTTGAACCAAGCTCAAGCCCAACGTGTGGCACAGAGTTAACTCTTTCCTCTCTGGAGCAGTTCATGTTCTGGGGCTAACTGCCTAATGTCAGAATACAGCAAGACTCCATTAGAAGAAACACAATTACTAAGGTGAGTAATTTTTTCTTATCTGCCAACAGCACCTATGTATCTATGTATATGTGCCAGTCACTGGCATGGGACGGGATGGGGGTGTGTGGGTGGTGGGTTACTGCCTACTGGGGTGGGAGGGGGGTCCCTACACTATGGAAAAGGGAATCAGGGATTTTTAAGGGTGCCATGGGCAGAGCCCTGCAGTCATTTTAGAATCACTGAGAAAAGGGACTTGGCATTCTTTCTGAACGAACATGTTGAGGTGACAAAAAAAGTCACTTCCGCCTTGCATAACACTTGGTGCTTGCACTATTTACTGCGTTCACATTCATGAGCAGCGACTGGAACTATAGTAGTGGTACAAGATGAAACACAACTTTTATTTAGAAGGCAAAAGAGTAAGCCCTTGACCCCTGAAGTGCTGCACCTTATAGCGCACTGCTATTCCACACCTAGAGTCTCTTCCCCCCACCCCGACGATGCACAGTTTTCCCTGAGAGTGTTCCCAAGGTCCTCAGTTTGGTGCTATATCAGGCCCTGATTGTCTACCTCCCCAGACGGTGCACAGTATCCCCCTCCCCGAGTGTCACAAGGTTCTCAGGGCACACTGTCCCGCATGCAGATTTGGCGAAACAGTATCACGTAATAACATCGAGTATATTATAGCAACTAGAAATGGGTGACTCACTATGAGGAACGACAAGAACAGCGATTGGCAGAAAATGGTGAATGGGCTATATGGGTGAATGCAGTGATATCAGGATACCCCACCCTCAGTGTGCGCTGTGGAGTGAGAATAATAGAAACAGGGGGGTGAAGGCCCCCTGCATGATAAAGACAGGAGGCAGACAAAAGCAACAGGTTACATCTGTGCACCTGCATTTAAAAGGGCATGAGCCTGTTGTAGCTATTTTGTGTGTCGCTGCATAGTGGTAGCGCTATTACTGTGGTCGCTCTAATGAAGCCCATTTGATGTTCACCGTTTTTACCTCACTGTGTTGACATGGAGCTGTCACAGCAAAGGTGAAGCTCCTTATTGTCCTCCCCCCCACATATCGATCCCGAGGGACAGCACGATACAGATATACCCTGCAGTGCTCTGTATGTTATTTTTTGGAGACAGAAGTGTGAAATGCTGTAGTCTCCTGTGTCCATCACCGGCACATGCCTTCACTTTCCCGCGATGGACCAGTTGCTCGCTCCTGTTTGTGGCTTGGACTTTCCGCCTCCCCGCAGTGACAGTCATCTCTCCCGCAGAGCAAAGAATTCAGTGAAGGGAGTGGAGTGCCACGATTTGCATGCCCCTTACTTTATAGCAGAACTTGAATGCAATAAAAATACAACTAAAACAACATTACTTGCCGCTTGTGACTTGTCTTCTTCCTGAGTTTGGCACGTCTTCATTACTGCATCAATCCAATTCACTTTGTTACTTGTCTAGGCAACTGTATTTGGTGAGTGTATATAATTATTCATTCTTCTATTGATCATACTAGCAATTTTAAACAAGCCAACAAACACTTGGACTGCTGCGTAGAATCTTACTTTTAAACCCAATAAATTTATTATCCCATTTACTAAAAAATAAAACAAAAAAAAAAACAGCACCAACAGCTTAATCTTTTTTTAAAAAAAATCAGTTGGCATTCATCTGTTTCCCCCTCCCCGGGTCGTGCCTGAAAATAGGCAAAATTTGACTAGTGCACTTACCAGGTCAACAAAAACTAAATAAAATAAACAAATAAATAAAATTATAACCCCTTCTCCCCCAGTTCCTGATCTGATTTTATTTTTTGTTTTGTGAAGCAGATTGTTTTGTGTTCAAATCCCATGAGTCTGGCTGTTCTTCCTCTCACCCTCATGCTCTCCCAGTTCCCCCAAAAGTGGAAACTGGCAGTGGTGACTCCAGTCCATAAAAGTGGTGACAAGACTCTCACGAACAACTACGGGCCTATATCCATCCTCCCTCCTCTATCCAAAGCATTGGAACGGATAGTGGCTGATCGGCTCATGGAGTACCTTGTAAAATACAGCCTGCAATGTTCCCAGCAGCATGGCTTCTGCAAAGGGCACAGCACTACCATGGCACTCTTCGAATTCACCACACATATCCATCATGCACTTGATCAGGGCCAGTTAGTCGGCACCTCTTTTATTGACCTGACTAAGGCATTTGCAACTGTCAATCACTCCATTCTCCCCAAACAATTATCCCTCCTTGGTCTTTCAAGTGAAACTACCCTCTGGTTTCAAAGCTACCTCAGTAACCGGACCCAAAAGGTCAGGATTGGTGAATTCCTCTCGTCATCCCTACCAATCCACTCTGGAGTACCCCAAGGTTCTATCCTGGGTCCCTTGTTATTCAACATATTCCTGAACAATCTCTCTGCCTCCTGCCATGATAGAATGTTACTGTATGCAGATGATGCAGTAATCTTCACTTGCCACACCAACCCCACCTCCCTTCAGTCTCAACTACAGAAAAGTTTCACAGAAGTGGAAGACTGGTTTTGCTCACATAAACTCATCCTTAACCACAAAAAAAAAAAATAAAACAATGTTGTTCCATGGAACCCACAACAAGTACAAGGACCATGAGCTCATAATTAACAACCACGAAGGCATCGCTCTTGAGCAGGTGGATATGTTTAAATATCTGGGCCTGATCCTTGACTGCTCCCTCTCATATACCAAACACATTGACAATATCGCTAAAACTGTGAACTCCCGTATAGGGTTACTATACAAGCATAAACATTGCCTAACGGCTGAAGCCTTGAACCTCGCTATCCAGAGCTCTGTTATCTCAACTACTGACTATGGGCTTGTTATCTATGGATCCGCTACTAATACTGCACTCCAGCACATAGCTGTAGCCCTTAATAAGGCATGTAGACTCCTTATTTCAGCTGCCCGCCTTTCTCACATGTGTGACATTTACAAGCAGGCTAACTGGCTCCAGCTATCCGGCACGCTAAAGTACCAGACCTGCATCCTAGCTAAGAAGACATCACTGGGCCTTATGCCCCCTGGAGTCCAATCAATGTTGACCCCGCAGCGTGTCCGCCGCCTAACTAGAAAATCGGACAGTCTAACCTTTACAATACCTTGTTGTCGGACCTCTCAAGCTCAGCTTTCTTACCTTGTCAGAGCCTCCACCTGGTTCAACCTGCTACCTACAGAAATCTCCAACATTGCCACAATTGGTGCTTTTGAGTGTAAACTGCATGAACATCTCGTGGCTAGTGCCTTCTGTGATTGCTTCTTATAATCCCTTCCAGGCATACTACCCTCAAGCATCCCTCCTCACTGCCGCAGCTCCTCCTCCTCCTCTTCTACCCCCTATTACTGGGTATAGGATGAATCTGTCTCCTTTTCTTTTTCATCCCCGCTTTCCAGCTCCCTTGCTGTTTCCCATCTACTACATACCCAACGGAATGCCCTCCCCATTTCTCCCCTCCTCCCTGTCTCCCATACCATCCCCTCACCACTTCTTTCTCTTTTCCCACTAACCCACTCCTAACAAAGCTTCACTGAGCCGCCTATGACTTGTACTGTATAATTAACTCGCAACACAATTCCTTGACAATGTCTTTGGTTGCTATTATTGTAACCTTATTTGTCTTTTTTTTGTTTAAAGGAACTGCTGTGGGGGTAACATTTGGTCTGTGTGTCTTTAACTAAAGCAGCTATAGCAGCAGTAGGCATTTGGCGGCAGACATGTGCTGGAAGTCGGGATGTTTTTCACCTCTAGTTTGTCAAAGTCAGGGGGAGGAGTACAAATGAAGTCACCAAAATGTTTCTTCACTAAGAAGCAATAAAAACATGGTAAAAGTTAAAGGGAGAGAATGATGGGACTCTGAAGCTGCTGGTATCATGTTTTAAATGCAAAAGAAAGTAAAAATGCCTGTTCAGCAAGCCCCTCCCCATCAGTTGGAGCTTCCCGCAGACCCCTGTTTTTCTCTGTAGATTACAGTCAATGTAGATACTGTAGTAGAATGGAGTGCAGCCACCACTCCGTCTCTCTTCATTGTCAGATATAATTAGCTGTGCACATTTTTCTCATAGCTGTTCACAGTTGATCTAGTTTAAGGTATGACTCTCTTTCACAGTATTGTAGTTGTGTTGTACAGCTAATTATCTACCAATAATATTTTATATAGCGTTGTGTAATTAAGCTACTAACAATGAATATTAAAATAAAACAAGCATTTGTCAATGCAGAATGTTGTCTTGCTGGCATTGGCATTGGTAGTGCAACAGTCAGAGAGATACATATTAGGAATGGCAGTGAAGTATGGAACTGACACCAACCCCACACCACCCTGCAGAGACTGACAGGCATCGAGGTGTGCCTTTGGGTCTTTGGCCATAACACGCATGCCATTTCACCCTACCCTGCAGACTTGACAAGTGTCAGATTGTGCCTTTGGGGTCGCCGTGCCTTACGCTCACCCCATTCCATAAGGAAATACATTGAGATGGGTGCAGTATAGGAGAATGGGGTGAACTTTGGGGCTGAAGACTCCAAGGCACACCTTGATGCCTGTCACTGGCTGAAGGGTGGGGTAGGGGTGGAATGGTATGAGCATTACAGCCAGCAATCCAAAGTCACACCCCGATGCCTGTCAGTCTCTACAGAGTGGGACGGTATGGTTAGAAACCCTAACACCCCAGGCATTTGTTGGTATTTGCACTCCAAATTTTCAACATGGGCTTTTTGTGACCCCACCTCATGAAAGCATTTGGGACCTCCACTTATGAACAGTGGCACTGTGATTTTGTTAATCTGTCCTGAACGTTGATTTCCCACAGCGACTGCATCATTCTGTGCCAGATGTGTGAAAACACATTTCGGGCAGGATGTGAAAAATGACAGCTGCACCATTCATAAGAATGTATAAAGAAATGGCAACTTTGAAAATCTGGAGTAAAAATATAAAACATTCTCGAACTTACAAGCTTGTGGAAACTGCACAATGTACGCTCATAACACTGTCATTTTTTGGAATTTTTTCACCAGATTTGCAACATAGGCTTTTTGGGAGCCCACCTCATGAACAGTGACACTGTCATTTCATTAGTCAGTCCCGAAAGGTGGTTCTGCGTAGTGACTATGAAATCACCTTTCAGGACTGAATAACAAAATAACAGTGACTGAGTTCATGAGGTGGGGTCTCAAGAACCCCATGTTGAAAATGTGGAGACAAAAGTTGTAAAAATGGTTGAGATATCCACCTAAGTCGACCCCCCCCCCCCACTGAAGCCATTATACAGCTTACTGGCATTTCTTCAGTTCACGGTCAGCTTTGAAGAGTGCAGGCGTGTTCCTGCTCCGGGCTCCGGAGGTAAGTATGGGGTGAGGGTGGAGTGCAGGGAGTGGGGGTGCGCAGAGGGTGGGTGCGGGTTGGGGGAGAGGGAGTCGTTACCACAAGGGACCATTTTCTGTGTTACAGGAGAGAAAAAAAAAGACATAGTGGGAAGGTTTTTTTTCTTACAGGTTTGCTTTGGGCACACTGGGGTGGGCTCCTAGTGTGCCATCTGTGTTGTTTGGGGACAGGAGACTGAAGCCGATGGGGATTGGGCCCCCCTTTGGCAAAGACAGCATGTCTGTGTTTTGGGGGTTATGATGACGAGGGGGATTGGGCACCCCCCTTGGCAGACAAAACAAGGAGGACAGTATGCTGACGGGGACTGGGCTCACCCATCGGCAAACAAACTAGGGAGGGGGGCATGCTGACAGGGGGATTGGGCACCCCCGGCGTTGGCTTTATAGGGACTGTGAGAGGTGGATGGCAGGAGCCACCACCATGTTTATTGAAATGTTTCACCAGGAACGGCACGTAATAGAGGCATTTGAGATCTGCCGCTGCAATGAAGAGGCTGTCTCTCATTGCAGCTGTGGATTTCTTTCAAGTTGGTGGCACACTTCTGAACTGCTGTCATGGACAGCATGCTCATTCATTGGTGCCACAGAGACCAGCCCAAGAAAGCAGTGGCGCTATTGGCCACAACACGGCCGCACCTCCACAACCTGCTACTCCAGCAAACTGTCACAAAATGTTGCTTGCACTGCACGTGCAAGACAATATAAAAATGAGTACTAGCTGGATGTGTGTGTGTGTGTGTGTGTGTGTGTGTGTGTGTGTGTGTGTATAATAGGGGTAGATGGGAAGCTGACTGGTGAGAAGTATATGTCTTCAACTTTTACACTAACCCTTTGCTGTTTCAGTGTCTGTAAAACCACACATACTGGTTTTCAATCAGCTGTGAAGACGTCTTTATCATAATGTTTCTTCACAGCTGATTCAGTTTAAACTTTGACTTCAAATACCTTTCCTCAGAGATAAGATGCAAGTGCGGAAGTGTGGGCAAGGGGGTTAGCATTCTTTTGTGGCAAGAGGGAGACTAAACTATATTGTAGATCTGCAAATAACTCAAATTTTCTTTTGAAAGAAGTGGTTGGGGAGGAGGGGAGCAGGCTGGGGGGAGGTTTAAAAAACAGTATACGTGCTCAACTAAAGTGGAAGAACAGCCGTTGAGTTACTTGAAAATATATGATCACATTCAGCTAACCTCACACCACAAAAGCATGCACCTCACACTTGCATTCTATTTCTGAGCAAAGGTATTTGTAGTCAAACTTTTACTATAATAAAAAGCTGTGAAGAAACATTACAAGAACAATGTCTTCACAGCTGACTGAAAACCCAAATGTGTGGTATTTGGAGACACTGAAACAGCAAAGGGTTAGTGTGAAATCTGAAGATATATTATCCTGTGAACTGCTATGAAAAAGTAAATCTATTAGGATAATTTGCCAAATGCATATATAACTGAAACTGGGAGGGGAGGCTGTTGTTTGTGCGGAGGCCAGCACATCGTTGGTTTGTGTTGGGGGGGTAACAGTGTGGTGTGGCAACAGTGGAGGGGGGGTGCACAACAATGCTCTCAACTTGAGCACAAGTCTCAAACTCCTGGCTACATGATGTGCAACAGTAGCTGCAGCTTAGTTCCCTGCAGTCCACATAAAAGGCGGGAGCCCGCTGAAGATGATGGTGCTGGTGCCATTGTGTGCAACAATAGCTGCAGTTTAGTTCCCTGCAGTCCACATAAAAGGATGGAGCCCGCTGGAGATGATGGTGCTGGTGCCATTGTGTGCAACAGTAGCTGCAGTTTAGTTCCTGCAGTCCATAAAAGGCGGGGGCCACTGAAGATGATAGTGCTGGTGCCATTGTGTGCAACAGTAGCTGCAATTTAGTTCCCTGCAGTCCCATAAAGGCGGGAGCCGCTGAAGATGATAGTGCTGGTGCCATTGTGTGCAACAGTAGCTGCAGTTTAGTTCCCTGCAGTCCACATGAAAGGCGGGAGCCCACTGAAGATGACGGTGCTGGTGCCATTGTATGCAACAGTAGCTGCAGTTTAGTTCCCTGCAGTCCACATGAAAGGCGGGAGCCCGCTGAAGATGACGGTGCTGGTGCCATTGTGTGCAACAGTAGCTGCAGTTTAGTTCCCTGCAGTCCACATGAAAGGCGGGAGCCCACTGAAGATGACGGTGCTGGTGCCATTGTGTGCAACAGTAGCTGCAGTTTAGTTCCCTGCAGTCCACATAAAAGGCGGGAGCCTGCTGAAGATGATGGTGCTGGTGCCATTGTGTGCAACAGTAGCTGCAGTTTAGTTCCCTGCAGTCCACATGAAAGGCGGGAGCCCACTGAAGATGACGGTGCTGGTGCCATTGTGTGCAACAGTAGCTGCAGTTTAGTTCCCTGCAGTCCACATAAAAGGTGGGAGCCTGCTGAAGATGATGGTGCTGGTGCCATTGTGTGCAACAGTAGCTGCAGTTCCCTGTAGTCCACATAAAATGCGGGAGCCCGCTGAAGATGACAGTGCTGGTGCCATTGTGTGCAACAGTAGCTGCAGTTTAGTTCTCTGCAGTCCACATAAAAGGCGGGAGCCTGCTGAAGATGACGGTGCTGGTGACATTGTGTGTAACAGAAGCTGCAGTTTTCTGCAGTCCACATGAAAGGCAGGAGTCTGCTGAAGTCGGTGGTGCTGGTGCCATTATCAGTCGCACTGCACTGTTCCACAGATTCTCATTTCTCGCCGATGTCTGCTAATACTGATGCTTCAACACATGAGAGGAGAGAATCCCAGGAATTCGCTCTGTGCAATGCTGATACCACCTCTGGTATCACCTTGCTCGCTTTTGCTGTCACAGGCAGGGTGAGTGGCAGGCAAGCAGCCCAGCCCAGCTGTGCCTCCTCTGTCCCTGTATCTTTTCTCTTATGCACGCACGCAGCTCGCTCCTTGCTCACGTTCATCTCTGCTGCTGCTGTGCATGAGAGCAGAGGCTGGGACGCAGAACTCCCATGCACTCTTGCATTTTACAGACTAGCTCTCTCCCTTCCATCCCCGCTCCACATTTTCCTTTTGCTGACAACTGGGGCAAAACATAGCCTAGCGGAAATTATGGAGTCTATGGGCAAATCCCCAAAACATTGTAAAATAATGCTTTTCTCAGCATGACTTAATATATTCCATACTTATGGAAATATAAGTGGCTCAACATGAATTTAAGTATGTGACTGGGTGTTCTGTTCTGAGCTGACTGGACAGTTGTGCAACTTTACATTGGTGCCGGAAGGGTCTGAAGAGTGGTAGGGCCAAGGATGTAAGGGGTAAATTATTCCTTAGTAATAAATGAGCATGACTGCAAAAACTGATAGGGCCACTTATGGAAGTGGTAGGGCCATGGCCCTAGTGTCCCCCCTGTTCCAGCACCTGTGCAACTTTGTGGTAATGTTACTTATATAATACATTCCTTTGAAAAACAAAGTTAATGCACAAGTTCAGGTTTATTATCAAAGCCACAGAATTAAGGAGATACAATAATACGGTTTTTAGGGCTGCGTAGGTGGAACCCTGCAGTCCTCTTGAGAGGACTAGTAGAAAAACAGCTTGCGAATGAACAACCTCATGAGATGACACCTCCATGTCTACCATGGCCCCTCTGTGCTCACACTACTTAACCTGGAAGAAAACGTTTTTGGTGGTCGGCTGGTCCATGAATTGGCATCTCCATTCTTTTTTTTCCTGTAACAAGAAAACTGTTGCCGGACCGGTGGCGCTGAGGGCTGAGGTACTGGACACCTCCCCTTGCGCAGCACTGACGACCCATGTTCGGGAGTGAGCATGGGTCGATGTGGGTCAGCAGGGGAGGAGAAGGATGCAGCATCCTTGGACAGCTCTCCTTCTCCGGGGTGGGGACTCTCCCAGTTGTTGGTGCCTGCCTGGCCCCTAGCGGTGGCTGGGGGCAGGCACACTGACGCTGAAACTACAGGGGAGGCAGAGGAGCTGCCGTTGGATGTGCTGCAGGTGGACGCATGTGCAGTATGTCCCCTAATGGCATTGCATGCTCCTCTGCCCTGAGGGAGAAAAACTGGAAAAAGATGGCATCCAGGCCATACGGCTTGATGGTCATCCATGCGATCTCCGGCTCCTGCCTCATCAGAACTGGATCCATACAGTGTGGGTGAGTAAGGGACTCCCCACCACCCCACTGTGGGGGGAAAGCCACAGGAGTTAGAAGGAAAGGCCAGGAGTGTGCGCAGATTCGGACGGTGGCTGGAGTCCCACAGGATGCCGAGACATAGGAACAGCTCAGGTTGTGCCAAGGGAGAAAAAGTATGATAATAAAAAAAACAGCAAGAAAAATGTCCATCGATGTCTTTTGCGCCATTACAGTCCCCCCACCCGATTCTCCCACTCAGTGCCTGCCAATCAATCAATCTTTATTTAATCAGGTGAAACACCGTTGAGAAAAACACATTTGCAAGGTGGACATGGGCAGGTTTACAATAATCCTACAGTTACAGAAGATAATGAGGACATACAAGATACAAAGATGTATAAGGAGTACAGTAAATAATGAGACCATACAATGATACATAGGTTCATAAAAAGTACAATGATAACGACAATGTGATCGATATTTTTGAATGATAAGTGCATTAACTAATACAGATTGAACCTGTTGAGCAATAGCCTCAGGTAAAACAGAGCTAACAATAATATATACTGGATACCACCCTGCACCCCCCAAGCCCTTGCTTACCCATCGGGAGTCCAATGCTGTAATCCTTCCTGGACCGCAGACACTTCTTCACTCTTCAAAGCCGGACCACGAACTGAAGAAACAGGTATGCCGTTCTATGTATTTCAGTGGGGGGTTTTAACTTAGAGGCATAACTTAGGCATTCTTGCATATTTTTTGCCCAGATTTTCAACATGCCTTCTTTGGGACCCCACCTCATGAACAATATCACTGTCATTAGGCAAATCTGTCCCGAAAGGAGATTTCATGGTCACTGCGCAAAATCACCTTTCGGGCAGGAGTTGAAAATTTTCTCTGCCCTTCTTCATGAGGTGGGGTCATAAGAAATCTAAGTCTAAGTGGTCTAAGGCTCTCAGTCGGGAGGCAGTATAGCGCAATGGTTTAAGGCTCTGAGCTACAAATCTGGAGACCTGGGTTTGAATCCCACAGCTCCTGCCTGCATACTGTATGACCCTGAGCAAGTCACTTAACTTCCCTGTGCTTCCAGGTTGCACCTGTAAACAAGCTTTCAGCTTAGTGTGCTAATCCTGGTAAAACAATTGGGGAAAAAAAAAGTTATGTTGAAAAGTTGATTTAAAAATCTTAAAACTCAACAAAGTTATGAGCCTACATTTAATTTTTCAAACGCAGGCTTTTATGTTTGGTAATATTCAATATTTTAACCCCAGATTTTCAACATAGCCATTTATGTACAGCACCACATGAATATGACAGCTATCATTTTTCAACTCCTGCCCAGAAATGTGTTTTAGCATCCCAAGAGTTGATTTCGCAGTCCCTGCACAAAATCACATTTAAGACAGGAGTTGCACATTTTTGCTGCCTGTCTTCATCAGGCAGGTTCATAACAAGGCTATGCTGAACATCTGGTGTAAAAATAGTAAGAAAATAACACCCCAAATTCCTCAGCTGCAGCCCTATAGGCTCTAGCTAGAATTTGTTTTCTTTATGACAGTGCTCGGGGCATGGGAGCGGGGTTCCTACACTATGGAAAAGGGGATTGGAGCTCTTTCTTTTATTTAAACAGAGATCAGGGCTGGGGAGAGGGACACTACACTATGGAAATGGGGGACTGGAGGGAGCTCTTTTTTGTTTAAACAGAGATCTGGGCTGGGGAGAGGGGACACTACACTATGGAAAGGGGTGATCAGAGCTCTTTTTTGTTTAAACAGAGATCAGCGCTGGGGAAGGGGACTGTGTATCTGGCCCTCAACTATGTGCGGGGCACCAACCTACCCTGTGGATAGTTAAAGGAAGGTTTCAAAAGTACAACTATGCACCATACCTGTGCCCTTTATGCTCAATCCAGATGGCTCCAACTCTCCAACCGTATAAAGTATCTCACATGTACTATGGCGGAGAAAATTAACCTTGGCCTCACACCCCCTGGTGTTACAGCCTTGATACATCAAAACACCAAGCTACGGTGCACCAGGAATTCAACATCCAGCTACTGCAAGTTCCCCACTGTCGAACTACACAGGGCCAATGTTCCTTCGCCTATAGGGCTCCTCTATGGCTGAATGGTCTCAGCTCCACCATCTCCTCAGCCTCAACACTAGGAATGTTTAAAACCAGGCTCTGGCTCCAACTCATTGCCTCCTGCTACTGTGACTGCCTCACCTAACTCCTGACCTCCATTCTCCTAGTCCCAATCAGGCTTCATCGCATCACCCTCAGATCCTGTGTTTGCCGCTCCTTATCTCAGGCATACACACCACTGCTACAGCCTCTCTCTGCCCCCTTGAAGCACTTATCCCCACTATTTCCTATCTCCTATCTGCCCCACTTCCTATCTGCCCTATCCCCTACCTCCTCCACCCTGATTCCTTCTACCCCTTTCTCGTCTCATCTCTCCTTACCCCACCCTGCCCCCACCCCTTCCTACACTCCTTCCCATCATTGTCTGACAAATGCTGCTGGCTGCATCTATGTCCTCCCCGCCTCCTCTCCTCCCTGTCTCTGTGCAATCTCCTTGAGTTGGACCCAGGCCTTTCTGTGGTCACTTGCCCTCTGCATGTCTTTTTCAATAATAGCAGATCCAATTATCCTGTAACTACCCGCAACTTGCTTTTTCCTCTAAACCTTACCATTTCCAAATTTATCCTTTATCACCTGCACTGTTATTACATCAATTGATATATTGTTGTCACTACTGTATCGTCTGTGCTATGTTCTCAACTGACATGGAACCTTCGTAAAAGAGCATTGGCTCAAAGGTATTTGTAATCCTAGACTTCATAAATAAATAAAATAAATAAAACCAGCACAGCCGGCCATAGTTACACTTGGGGGACCTTCAATATTGTGATGCACGGCATATGCCCAAGGGACCCCTCATTTGGATAGGCACATCACAATATTGTGTGCAGCGGCGCAGTTGGGGGTGCGAAGTGCATCAGTGGCCTTTGAATACGGCCACACCCCTGATGGCCCATGTAAGTCCAGAGATGTGCGGCGCCAGGGTTGAGCTAGGCATCTCCTCTGAATATGTGGGCCCACGTGTTTAATATGGAGCGTTTGGGTTGAAATTGCATCTTTTTTTAAATCACTGTCAATCTTTAAAATCATATTTTTAAGAATGCGTGGTTTGGAAAAAATGGTACTAGTTGCTGAATTGCATGTTTTTAAGAACTCTCATTTTTAAAAATGCAAAATTTGGGAAAATGGGGCTATTTGAATAAAGAAATATCAGCCATATTACATCATGCTTTGGTGCAGTTTTGTGAAAACTGCATAAATGCAAAATTGACAATTTGTACAATGTAAACCATGTCCACTAGACTGGCCCAGTGGGGCTGAGGGTTGAAGCGCTGGAAGCCACACCTCACGCCATGCCAGCAACCTGGGTTCGGGAGCGGATTCAGAAGCCAGAGGTTGGTCGAGGAGGAGTAGGATTGAGCGTCTGTTTGACTGCTCTCCTCCCCTGGGAGGAAGGGAGGTTTCCCTCTCGCACTAGTGACTTCTGGTGGAGACTGAGGGCACAGCAGCTGGGGACCGTGTAGGGGATGACGCCAGTGGCCACGCCGCATGGGAGGGCTTGCTTATGTCTCACATGGACGGCATTGCACGTCCTGTGTCGGGGGGGGGAGAACAAAGGAAAATCCCTGGCTCTGACGAGGTGAAGGTGGCACCCTGTGGACATGTCCACATGTCCAATACCGGCCCAAACCCGATCCGGCTCTCTGTGGTCCTCCACCTCTCATGGCCCTGGGGAGAGGAGGGGGGACCCAGCTTACCCGATTTTCCGGTCGGGCTAGGGTTCAGGTGGGTGGTGCAGGCATGAGACCGCATGTTCCACTGGAGAGATGCCTCAGAGTCCAGTGTCAGGAGGGAAACAGAAGTGGGAAAAAATAAAAATAAACCATGTCCACTAACAATTCAGCACTTAGGTGCTTCACTTCACAGTTCTCTCACCCAGAGAACTCGAGAAGGCACTCTTATACCCATAATAAGAGACACAGTAACTTCAAATAAACATATAATCATGCACACACACCAAATGAAAATTTCCCACCCTTGCTTCCCCGTGCTACTTCCACTATATCCCCCTCAGGCAGTGCTGCTCTGGGAAAGAAAAAACAAGCCAGTCATTTTAAAATGGAATTTATTGATTGATTGATTTTTTTTTGTTGTTGGCTAGGTAAGAACGCTTGTTGGTATGTGAGACCTTTTTCAGGCATGACCCCAGGGCTAGATAGGCAAGGTATATGGATGGTGACAGCAATGAGATACATGGATTAAAAACTGAGCTGGGATACTTTCGCAAAAATAGCTGGATGTACAGATGAGACAGCAAGAAAAAATAAACTGGATATAATTACAATAGAGTGACAAAGATTACGCATAAGCAGGAGGTCATCATAGGTCACCATGGAACCCTATCTGCACATTCCAATTTGTTCTGCATGGTTCTAAGTTCTGAAAGAGTCGTTCTGCAGGGTACTACGGCATGTGAAGAATGGTTTTCAGAAAGTGAAGCCTGCACTAGCAAAATGGGCTACTCCTCTATTATATCGCAGTTTGTTTACCCCAGTTGTAAACATGTCCCATTTTTCCCCGCTGGATACTGTACGTTACAATGGAATTAACGTGTGCCTTCTGAACAGTGTGCAGCACGGCACCATCCTCCAACAACAGGCAAACTGGAAATTTAAACCCACCTACTGAGCTCTGTTCAACACTGCAGCATCATTACAAAGACAGTGAAACCGGGCAGACACACCTCCCCACTGAGCACACAGTGGAACTGGGGATTCAAACATACTTACCAAGCACTCTCCAGTATTATAGTATCATCAACATGGACAAATTGGGGATTCAAACCCACCTACTAAGCTCTGTCCAGTGCTACAGCATCCTCACAGACATGCTGGGGAACCAGGGATTCAAACCCACCTATTGAGCACTGCCTATTACTACAGAATCATCACAGACACACAGGAGAACCAGGGATTCAAATCCACCTACATAGTAATGTTCGATACTACAGCATCTTCAGAGATACACAAGGGAACTGGCGATTCAAACTCACCTGCTGAGCACTGTTCAGTACTACAACATCATCAGAGACACGTAGGACAACCGGGGATTGAAACCCATCTACTGAGCAGTGCCCAGTACTAGAGCATCACATGAACACAGGGGGAACTGGGGTTTCGATCTCATCTACATAGCAATGTCCATTACTGCAGCATCACCATAGACACAATGAAGAACCAGGGATTCAAACCCATCTACTGAGAACTGTCCAGTACTGCAGCATCGTCACAGATACACAGGGGAATGGATATTCACAACCACCTACTGACTGAGTACTGTCCAGTACTACAGTATCATTAAAAACACAGGGGAGCCAGAGATTCAGACCCACCTACTGAGTACTGTCCAGTACTGCAGCATCATCACAGACACACAGAGGAATGGATATTCACAACCACCTACTGACTGAGTACTGTCCAGTACTACAGCATCATCACTTTCATTCTGGGGAACCAGAGATTCAAACCCACCTACTGAGCATTAACCAATACTATGGTATCATCACAGACACACATGGGAACCGGGGATTCAAACCCACCTACCAAGCATTATCCTGTACTATGGTATTGTAACCCCCCTGCAAATGGGGGTTCCCAAAAGTCTTCCAGGAGCTTACCTGAATGCTCCAAGTCTGGGCAGTGTTCGGCATCTCAGCTGTTTAAATGTGGTTCCTAGTGAGTGCTATTTGAGCCTCCACGTACTGTCTCTTTAAGAGCTATCTGCTTGCAGACTTAATTAGTTTGTATGGGGGTACTGTGTATTTAATGCTCAAATCCCACCCGAGCTGCTGTCAATTCGTTCCATTTCTGCCGTCGCTACATGTGCAGAGGAAGCCTTGTTGAAAGATATAACTATTTGCCAGAAATCATTTGGAGTGACTGAGAAAATGTAGTTTGTCTAACCTGTCTTCATTTCAGCACAAACTGTTTCAGTGTAGCTCTTTCATTTTGGTCCTGAACTGCTGAAATGGACCAATCAATGGGGAGGGGTTCCTTAAAATGGAGCCTGTGGATGAATCGGAACTTGGACTCTCAATTTTTAGCCAGCCACAAGGGGACTGTATGGGCAGTGACTCTGGAAAATGTAATTTTGACCTTGGCGCCTTTTTTCACCAACAGAGGGAGTCTCAATGTCAGTGACAGCCGAACCAGCCAACAGAATGGTGTGGAACTAAAGGAAATGCCCTGCTCTGTGACTGGAAAGATCAGATCAGTTGTGACAGTGAAGAGAGAAGGAGCTCTGTGCTTCTGCGGTATATAGTTTCGCAGGGGAAGGGCGTGTGAGGCCCTGAGTTTCGGCCTGCAGCCGTTGTGAGTGCCAGTTTGGACTGAATCCAAGTTGTGAGGAGAAAGAAGCACCAGAAGTGTGAAACCAGGCTCACCCTGTGAAGACTGGAGAAATTGCTGAATCAGCATTCGGTCTGTCAGGAACTGAAGCTGCTGTGTGTGCTCCCAGGTATTTTGCAGTAAGTGCGATCGGGATCGAGGAGCAGCCTGCCTGGTATAGTACTTTCCTTTTACATATGAATGTGCGTAGTGCTTGTGGGGAATAGCTATTTCCAATCCCCTGTGCTGTGTGCTGTGTGTTGAAGCTGGAAGCAAACCCCAGCTTGTCTCGGACTAAATCCGTTTGCTATAAACTGCAGTGGGGTCCAGTCACAAGGACCTCGTCTCCATGCCCTGTTGTTTCTGACAATCCAGAGAACATCCACCATCTGGTTCTCAGCTTGGGTATTGTGAGTACAAATCAGGGTATTCCCCTGCAGCCTGTTTTCAATCACAAGTGTGTCATCTAATTCTTGTTGTTTCACTGCTTCATGGACTGAGCCATCTGACTCCTGATTACAATTGGGTGTGTTGTGCATATATTTTCTTCTACAGGGCCCTATCCATCTGCACCTGCCGGCCAACCCCAGGCAACGGGCCTGGCTAGCCCCCCAACCTGGGTACCCAGAGTGTGACTTTTCAGACCCTGCATGTGTGCACAGTACTGTGATTTAATGCCACCAATTAACCTGATTTCCCCCTCCCATGTTACTGTCCTCTAAATAAATCAGATTTGTTGTTGTTATACTATATACTGTCTGTGGTGTTGGTACTTATAGAAACAGTATTGTATTTTGCTGTGTATGTTGTTTAACCTTATTTTACAAGGGGTCCTCAGAGGGCGTGCTGAATCAGTCTCGGTCAGAGTGGTGCTTTATGAGTGAACAGTGTGTATCAAAGTGGAGGCATTGGGACTGTAACTCCTGTGTACTATGTGAGCCACTAGAGGGAACCAAAGGGGGTCACGGTGTCCCAGAGGGCTGTGATCAAGCTAGTCTAACCACTACAAACCCTGACCTCTGGGTGGAGGCACCTGCCATAGAACCTAGGCCCCTCAACCTGTCAGTAGTCAAGCAGGCAGGGGTAGTAGCCCTTGGGATAGCGCCACCTGGGGGTTACAGTATCATCACAGGCACACAGGGGAAGGGATTCAAACTGACCTACTGAGCACTGTCCAGTACTACTGCGTTATCACAGACACGCAGGGAACTGAAGGTTCAAACCCAGCACTGTCCAGTACTATTCAAATCCATCTACTGAGCACTATCTAGTACTATGGTATCATCACAGACACAGGGGAACCAGGGATTCAAACCCACCTACTTAGTACTGTTCTGTACTATGGTATCATCACAGACACACAGGGGAAGGGATTCACACTGACCTACTGAGCGCTGCCCGGTACTACAGCATCATCACAGACACATATGGGTACCAGGGATTCAAACCCACCTACTGAGAACTGTCCAGTACTATAGCATCATCAGAGGCATGCAGGGGAACTGGGGGATCAGGGTTCAAACCCACCTATTGAGCACTGTCCAGCACTACAGTATCATCACAGACATGCAGGAGAACCAGGGATTCAAACCCACCTACTTAGTAACCTCCCCCAAGACTCTGTGTGCAGATTCTTAATTTGTAGTATAACAAAAACTGCTGATTCTCTATAATAAAACCCATCCCTCACCCACTCCAAATCATGAGCTTCCTCCCACTTCCACAGATAGGCAGCTAAAGACGCTCAAAATCAAAACGGCAGAGAATCGCAGTGTATACAACAGTCACTTGGTGATCGAAGAGCTTGGCTACCCATATCTCAAGATCAGGATTTTAAGAACGTAACATGTTTCACACAGGATGATGCTTGTAAAAATCATTCTTACTCACAATTCTAGGCTGCAACATGCCAGCGCCCTTATGTTGCAGCCTCCAATGTTTTGCGCATGTGTGCGCTTTGTCCATCCAACTCCCCCCCCCCCATCCTGGCTCACACAAACCCCAGTGTTTGATAAATTACTTCCTGCCCAACACATCCACTAGCTCCCACTTCCCTCCTCCATCTCCATAGCCCATAAATTAAAGAATAGTTCAGTCAGTGAAGAGAAAAGGCATCCCACAGTGTATCAGCTCACGTTTGTCTTCAGTCCAGGTATGAATGAAGTGATTTCATACAGAACGATTTCTACTATTACAGCATCATCACAGACACACAGGGGAACCCGGGGATTCAAAGTCACGTACTGAGCACTGTCTGGTACTATAGCATAATCACATTCACGCAGGGGAACCATAGACTCAAACCCATCTACTGAGCATTGTTGAGTACTATAACATCCTCGCAAACATGTAGGAGAATCGGGGAGTCAAACCTACCCACTGAGCCCTGTCCAGTACAATAGTATCATCACAAACTCACTATGGAACTGTGGATTCAACCCTTCCTGCTGAGCACTATCCTTCCAGTATTATATTGAGATGACACCCCATCAACCAATTACATTGCTTATCAGTGCTGTTATCTACATATGAAGGTGCTGTAGATATGCAAATTAGGGAAAAGAGCCTACCAAGTATGTAAATGAGGTGAGAAAAGAACTCTGAATTTTCAAATGAGCAACTGACCTAATATTCACCTCCAGAGCATTCACTCAGAAGCTGGCTCTTTGTAAAATAATGGCAACAGCGTCACGCTTTCTTCAGCTCAGAGGTGGAGAAATTATTTTGCTCAAAATAAATGATTTATTTTTTTTGCTTTTCAAAAATGTGTTGTAACCTAGATATAATAGCTATAAAGTAAGGGATTGGTGGGTAGTACTAGGTCATAAGTGCACTTGAAGATCTTGGCCTGCGGCCTCGACTCAACTGTGCCCAATGCACTTTTGACTTTGTACAACCGCCAACCCCTATCATTGTTGTTGTCTTACAGCATCTTTACTTACATGCAAGGGAATTGGGACTCAGACCAACATACAGAGCATTGTCCCGTTCTTCAACTTTATCACAGAGTCAAATGAAAATCAAGGCTGAAAACCATGTACTGAGCATTATACAGCACTGATATTCTAATAAAAACAAGAAAGAAGTGTGTATTAAAACCCACCACCTTCAGACTTCAAACAGGTGAATCCGTCAGGTGAGCTAAAGAGATAGGTTCACTCAATCATGCTGACGGGCTGGTAAACCAGACCATTATGAGAATCAGGGCACTACTCTCACACATTACTTGCTCGTTTGACTCAATCCGACATGACTTTGCAGCCGCTACAACGGCCAGAGGTTGCTCAGTTTGTCACAAGATATCAAGCTCTGATGACGAAGGCATGAATGGGTTGCAGGAGCTAATGTGATGAGATGGTGCAGCAGAAAGAGCTGTGAGGCTGGGGAAAGGCAGTCGGAGAGTCGCACAGCCCTGATCTCACTTTCATTAAGGCACTAATTAGGTGCAATCATCTTTTAATTATTCAATTCATTTCATGTCAATTGCCAGTTTTAGTGTGAGTAATCAGTCCTCACTGCTTCCAAGTAAACAGGGAGAATTACACCCAAGATTTTTTAAAGATTATGGCCCTCCCATAATGAGTTAAATAATTATAACACTTGGAGATTAATTTGTGTTGGTAAATTATTTTTTTCCCATTGGCATTATAGATTTCCTATGCAGTCTGTTCTGGACCCCGGTGTGATTGGCTTGGGAAATGTTATACTACAGAATTTATTTATTTAAGTTTTCAAACTGTGTCGTAATGTCAGCACAGTGGTAGTGTTACCACTCACAATGCCAGTGACCCGGGTTTGGGAACAAACCTGGCTTGTCGAGGGCTGGCCAGTGGGAGGAATATGAAGCATCCCAGAGAATGCTCTCCTGCTCTAGGGAGGGAGGGAAGGGTGCCACCTGGGTGACCACAGGTGGCAGTGTAGCAGGGCACTGAGAGGGAGGCTGAAGATGCTAGCCCCAGACCTGCACTGTACACACACTGTATGCTCACGTGCATTGTTCCCCCTCATTCTCAGACGTCTTCCAGGGGAGCAGGGAGAAATGGAAAATGTTCTTGGTGTCAACTTCTCAAGGGACCCTGCTATATCTGGCCGCCCCCTCTTCTCCTCACTGCACCTCCAAATGCTGTTCGTACTCAGGGTATACTCCCTCCATCCCATATCTTGCCGGGGGGGGGGGTAGGTAAGCAGAAGATCTGTGGAGGATGACCAGGAAAGGTAGGTGGGTCTGGATGGGAGTGCCAGAGGGTCCAGCACTGGAGATGGGGGAAGGGGTATAAAATATAAACTGAAAATAAAAGTTTGAAAAGGCAGGAAGGTTCATTAAGACCAAACTCTTGAATGTCATGATAAGGAGAAATAAGAGCAAAATAAAAATAAATAAATATAACATATAAAATGTACATTGAATTCCAGAAGCAGTTATAACCAATGTGAAGAACAACAGAGCAAGAAAAATATTCATACAAAACAGCTAATCAGAACAATTACAAGCATAAGTAGGTAATGGTTTGAGTCATTTTGTCAGTTTAGATTATTGGAATCCCTCAGATTAGGAGAAAGAGAGCTCCAACAGAGAGGTGCAGTGAATAAGAAAGAATTTTATGACCATGATTAGTTTTCACTTTTGAAAGACAAAACATTCTGTTGGGACATCCCTCAGACTATATTTGTAGGGCACAGAGTTTGCGATGGAGGCAGACTTTTAAATATTGGTGCAGGTCTGTGGTGTCAGGTGCAGCCTTAGACTTCAGGGAAGCTGGTGCACCTAGACCGTTTGACACAATTGCGTCGCATTTTCAAATATTGATCTATTTTGCAGCAACTGGGCGTGGTTTATGGCAGCTTATCTCAAATTTTAGGTATGTACTTCTGGCAGCATCACCCAGCTGATGGCTGCCTACCTCGTGGACTCCTGTTCCTCACTGAGCTGCAACTCCATTTAAACTGCCTCAAAAGCAACAATTTATATGTAGAACAACAACAGATGGGATATCGGAGCAATGCTGAAGCCTACCAAAAATGTATTTGCATACTTAGTGGTGGATACCAATGGATCCGCGGCAGACCAGTCCCACACGGCTCTATCCTACGCTTGCAGCATGACACAGTCAGTGACCTGTGACATGCACCAACAGGTTTTGAAACCTAAGAACAAACACTGTAAGCTAGAAGCCATCCTAGCAGAAATCAAGGCCTTTTGAGTGGAATTCAATGACATTATCTCTCAGCTCCATATGAATATTACCACCCTGAAGGCCCGTGTGGACGAAACAGAAAACCGCACCATGACTGCCGCAGGCTGCCTGAGCGACCTCAGATTTACCCTACTGCAGATCACAGAAAACCAAACCACGATCACGGAGAGGCAGTAGGATGAAGACAGTGGAGCGCTGCATAAAAACATCAGGTCTACAGCCTGCCGGAAGATTCCTAAGCCAACAATATACAGGACTTTACTGACACATACCTTTCTATCTACTGCTCTTACCCTAGATGCCTCTTATTAACTCAAGCTAGAACGCACACATTGGGCCCTACAGAAACGCAGATCACCAACAGCCAGACCTAGATCTAATTTGGTGTGGTTCCAGACCTATGCCACCACAGACATGATTTTACAAAAAGGTTGGCAGCAGAAATCGTTGTTTTATGAAACTACAAAAGTTGACATGAACAATGATTATGCACCGACCACAATGCAATAAGGAGACATGAGACAATATATTTCAATCATGCAGGCTTTACACCACCATAAAAAAACATTTTGCACACTTTATCCATCAAACTTGGTAGTTCAGTTCCCCAGTGGACAGAAGACCTGTATTATTGTGCAGGAAGTGACTCAGGGACTGGCAGATCATGGAATTCAGCTAGTTGTCCACAGGCCACAAGGTGCTTCCCACCCCTTTGATCAGCTGGCCCTTCATGACGAAGACACACTGACACAAAGGTGACAGCAGACTCAGGAGATGATAGCAACTATCACTGAACAGCTCAGGCAGATGAACAAAATGTCAGATTGAAGTGGCACTCTAAATCTACTGTTTTCTATGAACTTAGCGGAGTGAGTGTCTGGGAGTCTTTATCGGGGGGGTTGGCGAGCCTCTGGTGGACCCAGCGTGGCACATGCATTAAATTCTTTAATGGCTATGATTGTTCTTTGTCCCCCTCTTGGGAGCTTCGGAATACCCCCCACCATCCCATTGTCTAGCATCTGGAGCCCTTTGGTATCCCTGACTCTTGGCTGAATGGTGTGTGGGGGGCTCCCCGCTGGATGTACAACTGGGCAATTACTTGGGCCATCGTGCAGAGTTCCCACTTTGCCACTCAAACTACTTTAAATATGACCTAGATCACTTACCATATCTCAGTAAATCCAGAGCTGGGTGAACCCCTAATATTATAATAAATGGATTGAGGGGTGGTAGGGGCATTGAGGGGCTCAGGCTGCATACATTGACATAGTTTTCCTATAAAGCTTTTCAGTTAACTCAGTGCAGCAGCACCTTTGTGACCTAATGGATGTGTGACACCCAGGGCCAGGCCGCAGGAGGGTGGGCCCACACATCCCAGATATCCTGGACAAGAGAGCTACTTAGTTCACTCTTACCAACTCCTAGTCTGATTTCTTTCCTTCTTCCCACCTGGACAGCCTGCCTGGATTGCCAACAGACATTGACAAGATACCCAGTGAACGCAGAGAGTGGTTGCATGTCACTTCCCACAGTTACTCCACTATTTATGGACTCAGACATTAAGGTGGAAACATTTCTCCTACCACCCTGCATGGACTAATCACCTGGAGGAACTTTAAGGAAACTTCCCCTTCAGACAGGATTCCATAAAGTCTGCTTATACCCAGGGGTTCAGTTAATTTATTTTTAATGGTATACCATTATGATAACGAACCCCCCACAGTGACTCCATTACATCAACAACCCATTCGACATCCACAGTGTTGAACGGGTTGTTGCAGCGATGAATGGATACAGCGACTTCGCTGTAAGCCGCTCTCCCCATAATCCGCCCCCCAGAGCTGGCAATCATTAATTCTGGGGGGTGCGGGTGGCAAAGCCCCCCACAAACAGTAAAGAGCTCTGCTGCTGTAGGGGTCTGTCGGCAGTTTGCTGTGGCGATGTGATCACCGTCAGCAAAGTGCTGTAAAGTCGTTCAACAACTTTCAATGGGAGCCAAATACTTTCATGACTCAAGGTGTGGAAGTCGTTCCAATTTTGTGGAAGTTAAAATACTTCCCAGATCCCACAATTTGAAAGCCAATATTCTTGGAAGGATCAATTTATGGATGTTCATACAAGCAATAATGGTGAAGTACAATTTAGTTTAGAAAAAATCCATCATTTCTTAGCTTCTGTGCATTCAATTTTGGAAGCTGTCCAGTTTTCATTTTGTACATTTGGAAGTCAATGACTTCCTCCCCCTTTATTTTGGAACTTTTTGCCTTATTTGTTTAAGTCAAAAAAGCAGTAATCTTCATTTGCTTTGTGTGTTTCAGTGTAGGATTTAAAATTAAACAGAAGGCTAAAGACAGCCTTTTCTTTTGACAAAATTAATTTTCTTACTGTGGCCATGCTAGACAGCACCACGGCTGCAGTTAAGATGTTAAAGTGGACTATCTAAGGTGGTACTGTACAAAATGTGCACTTAAAAGCTGGATCGGACTGAAAATCAATAGGAAAAGTAACAAAAAATGTGCATTTAACCGAAATGTGCACTTAAGAGGTACATTTAACACTGGATGAATAGGAAAAAAATCGGGATATGGAAAAAAATGTGCATTTAAGTGGGATGTGCACTTATCCGAAGTGCACTTAACTGGGCTCCACTGTACTCCCAAAATGGACTTAACTGAAGCCCTGCTTATACCTCATGTCCAGGGGCACTCTGCTTAAAATTCCTGGGTCCCTGTTAGCTTGAGAAATAAGGGGGGGAGGTCACTGAGCAGAGGGTCTTCTCTGTACTTTACCCCCCACTAACAGGGAGGGATAGGGAATAGACAAGCGCAAAGAAAGTTATGACTGGGCTCTTTATGACTGATGTTTTGCTTCATGTAGGGCCAAGAGAAAGTTATGACTGATCCTGCAGGCCATACCTGGAGCAACAGCAGACTTGTTGGGCACAGCCCTGGACCTGTAGCTTGAAGCAGCAGGCCAGTGGGGCACAGCCCCGGACTTGTAGCTTGAAGAAGCAGGCCAGTGGGGCACAGCCCCGGACTTGTAGCTTGAAGCAGCAGGCCAGTGGGGCACAGCCCCGGACTTGTAGCTTGAAGCAGCAGGCCAGTGGGGCACAGCCCCAGACTTGTAGCTTGAAGCAGCAGGCCAGTGGGGCACAGCCCCGGACTTGTAGCTTGAAGAAGCAGGCTAGTGGAGCAAAGCCCCGGACCTGTAGCTTGAAGCAGCAGGCCAGTGGGCACAGCCCCGGACCTGTAGCTTGAAGCAACAGGCTAGTGGAGCACAGCCCTGGACCTGTAGCTTGAAGCAGCAGGCCAGTGGACACAGCCCCGGACCTGTAACTTGAAGCAACAGGCTAGTGAAACACAGCCCTGGACCTGTAGCTTGAAGCAGCAGGCCAGTGGGCACAGCCCCAGACCTGTAGTTTGGCTCTGGGTCATGAGGCTAGGGGAGGGGGATGGGCGTTAGTGTGGAAAAACCCTAATGAGTGGTGACGCCATGAGTGAGATAGCACTAGACCAATACTCTCAAGGGAAGATAAGAATGCTATCTGAAGTCAGCCCATGTAATTTTGATTTACGCAACAAGTGGGAAAGAGTAAAAAAATCTAAATGTGGTGCTAGCAATACCAATATTCAGTCAAAAATATATGTCACATCACAGGTGAGAATACATTTCTGATCATGCTCAATGTGGCCAAAATGAGTGAAATGAATTTCTGAGTATGCTCAGTGACCAATATCATTTATTTAAGTCATGTTTCCAAATAACATGTTTATCTTGGCAAATATTTATACATAAATTCATTTGAAGATTGGTGATCAGGAAGGGTACACTGAGCCAAGCCTCATTTCCAGGTGCAACCCAGGGAAAAGGGGGGCGGGGATACAGTAAAACATACACAGTCGTGTACAAGAGTTCCACAACATAAAGTGCAAATAGTGAACAGTACATCATGGTACTAGTGCAGGAAACAATAACAGGTGCCAGCAGCTGAGGCTATAAGCATCTCCGGAGCCCAATGTAATGGATAAAAACAGGTGGAGCAGTTCAGTGCAACAATGGATGGTGCATAAGCTGCTCCCAGAAGGGGGACCATAGCTGGGAAGGAAGGGCATCAGGAGCAGGTCAGGAAGAGGACTGACATGAACCGGGGGGGGGGGGAGATAGAGATAGAGAGAGGACGGGAGCAGGTTTCAGAGGGTGGGAAGATGATAGGAGAAGGCTAATTGCCCAGCAGAAGACTGAGGGTGGGGAAGAAAGAAGGTGTGTGGATCCCTGGAGCGGAGGGAGTATGAGGAAGAGGAAATGGGTGAGCTGAATGTAGCTAGGTAAGAGGATAGTGATCCAAATAAGTATTTTGAGTTGAAGGAGGCAAAGTGGGACTGGTGACAGGAGGAAGGGAGGATGAAGACAGGAGTAGAGAGCGAGTGGTGCTGCACGGGGGAGTTGCCATCAAAATGACAGAAGCTCTTACAGAGGGTGTCCAGTCTGGCAAGAGAAGAGGAGGGGGCAGTATTGTAGACCACATCCACATAGTTGAAGACTGGGAGCACCATTTTGGTAACCAGCTCCCAGTGGACCTGCAAAGACAGACAGTCTTTGTTACGGTACAGGGCACCAAGCTTGGCATGGATGGCATCGATCTGGGCAGAGATGTCAAGCCTACTGTCAAGCCACACACCAAGATACTTGAAGGAGGGAACCACTTCAGGGGGGAGACCACCCAGGGTAGAAAGGAAGGGGGGGTGAGCCTGGCCAGTTTTTGGCTGGTGCCAAAGGTCATGGATACTGTCTTTTTTTTAGTGCTGACCTTGAGTTGGTTGGACTGGAAACAGCGCAGGGCATTGTAAAAGTCTTGCTGGAGTGGGGCTTTCACAGCTGCAGTTGAGGAACCAGAGGTGTAGAGAACTGTGTTATCTGCATGCATGTGAATATGCAAGTTGACACAGGCAGAGGGGAGGTACTGTGTTATCTGCATGCATGTGAATATGCAAGCTGACACAGGCAGAGGGGAGGTCGTTGAGGAAAATGAAAGAGGATAGGACTCAGGATGGAGCCATGTGGGACCCTGGCCTGGATTAAGAGTGGAGGGGACAGGATGCTGCTGACGTGTACTGACTGCTGATGGCCCAAGAGGTAGGAATGGCACAAGTCAGCAGCAAGGACTAAGAGGCTGACGGAACTCAGCTTGTCCAGGAGTGGATTGGCCATCAAATCCAAGGTTTTGGCCAGATCAATGAAAATGGCCACCGTGATGTTCCTCTGATCCATCCCAGAGAGGATGGAGCCAGTGACCCAAAGCAGGGAGGAGATGGTGGAGTGGTGCTTCTGAAAACCAAATTGGAAGAGGGAGAGGAAATTGTAAGAGTGGATGAAGTCAGCAAGCCTGGTGTGAACCAGTTTATCTTGCAGGTTAGCAAAAGCGGGGAGGAGGGGGATAGGACAGAAGTTTCCAGGGGTTGGGGAATCATCCCCTTTGTGGAGGAGGGAACTTTGGCAGCCTTCTAAGGCTGAGGGACAACACAGAGGGAGAAGGAGAGGCTGAGGACTTGGGTAAGTGGGGAGGCAATGGCAGGAGCTGAGAGATGGACAAGTTTAGGGTCCAGGCCAACTGGGCTAGATTTGGACAGGTTGAGAGAGGAAAGGGCAAGCAGGGTTTCCTGGGTAGTAACAGGAGAGAAATGAAGCCCCAGGAAAGGATGGGGAGTAGGGTGTAGACGGAGGGGGAGGAGTGGAGTCAGGTTGTAGGCAGGAGGACGGCAGAGCACAAGTAATCAAAATCTTATTGAAGCGAGCAAGAGTGAATGATTAACCAGGAGGACTGGGGGAGCGGTCTGGGCTAGACGATCAAAAAGGGAGTGAATCACCTTCCAGAATTTGGCTGGTGAGTTAATATTGTTCTGGAGGTTGGCAGTACACAGATACAGATGCAGACACGCACGCATGCTGCACACACACACACACACACACACACACACACACACACACACACACACACTGTACCATAGAAGTATAGCAGTGACCGTGCAGGAGCACTGTCACTCCAGCTATGTCACTGGGCAAGGTGAAGGTCATTTTAGAGCCAATCAAAAGTGTATATTTTAAAAGAATTTATTTATTTAGGTTTTATTTACTGGGTAAGTGCACTAGGCAGAAACCTGCCTATTTTCAGGCACGACCTGAGAGAGTACATTACAGGTAACAATACAATTAGCTCACAGAACAAGATACAGATATTTGGAGCAAACAGTTATTACAGAGACCCTAAGGCGTATAAGAAAGGTTACTCTAAATCATGTGCGTGCAGTAGCACAACGAGTAGGATACGATGGGGCAGGCAGTAATTGCATTGTGTAGCATAACAACAGCATGGGTCGAAAAGTGCACAGGCTACAGCCTAAAGGAAGGTATATACAATAATGTGTAAAGAGAAACAAAAACAAATACACATTAACTATAAGATCAAATAACCACTGGAGAAATGGATAAACACAAGCTATGAAAGTATGATGGGAGAGGTGAGGAGAAAGAATTATCAGCTGAGAATAGGAGGATGGGTATAAAGGCAGAGGAATGGCAAATGGAGAGAAAGCAAGGGTGGCAAATTAGGTTTAGAAAGAATTTAGAAACATGAGACTGGGACAGTTTGTTTCCATTTTTCTACCTTGACAATATGTAAGCCTGGCGCCGTTATACCAAGGGCTACTACCCCTACCTTGCCTGGCCACAACAAGGTTGAGGGGCCTGGGTTCCCATTTTAAACATTAAACAGGTTCTTTCCTAACATAGTACATTGTGCAGTGCCTCTACCCAGAGTTTACCGTTCAGTGGGCTAGCTACTGCCTGGTACAACCCTCTGGGGTGCCGTACCCTCCACATTACTGTAATGCCACTCCAAACATGACCCAATAAACATTTCCCCGAAACCAAGTTATTCTGCATTTAATGACTTGCTACTAATAATATGCTGATGAGACAGGATTATGCAGAAACAACAAAAAACAGTTTATTTACATGGGGAGGGCTAGGATGGGTAAACTGGAGTAGAGGTTATACTATTTACATTTGTTTTTGATTGGCATTGGTTTGATTTGGTATAAGACTGAATCAGCGTTTTGCATTTTGATCCACATATAGCCCCAGTGGCCACCCACCATCCTCTGATGTAGTCAGATCCCTGACTATCTAGCTAGCTGCATGGTTATTAAAAATATTCACAAGGCTTTGCCCACACATATACCAGTCCCCAAATTGGTATGAGACCCCACAATCCCACACCTTAATCTGGGTACCCAGTACTTTAAAGTTCTCGCAGGTTGCAGGCCTGATGTTCGGTGGAGCTGTTCATTGGCCGGCTTGATGGGACCCTTAATAAAGAAAGAATGATTAACCAAATGCAGCATACTTGTAAAACCCCAAAACAATTGTATCCATGGTTGGATGGCCCAGTCTGTTTAAACCTTTAGTTTTAACACTTTGGCCTAGTAAGTAGATAGCATGCTTTAAGTATTTACAAGTCACTTCTCGTGTGACAGGGCAGGACCCTGCATTACTTACAGTTAGACATCTTCATTGGTCTGTACAAGGCAGGATTAAATGTTTTCAGCAGGCAGGCTCTTTTCCCGGAGGTCAAAATGCAAGCAAGCCAACAGCCAGATAACCCCGCTTCTGATGGCAGGGATCTTAAATCTTGACGATGGAATCAGCACTTTAAACTTTTGAAGCAGCGCTCCTTTCTGGGCCGAAAGCACTTCTTCTGGGAAATCAGGCTGGGACCGGGGCTGGCACGTCTCAACCCTCATGTCTGGCTATACCCCCCCAGGGGGAGAAGCATATGGCAGTGCCAAGGCAGCACGTAACCAGGCTGTGTCCCAAACCTAAACCACGGTGGTTCAAACAACATGAAGTCTTGCTGTATTCTGACTATTGCAGTTAGCCCCAGCCTTTAAACTGCCCCGGAGAACAAAGGGTTAACTTTCTATGCAGAGCATAGAATGCTGAGCTCGAGCTCGGTTGAGGTCTCTGTCTACAGCCCTTTGAAATCCAACCGTCAGATTCTTTACTCCGCCTCACTGAACAGTCGCTCCGGAGATTTCTCCTTCAGCTCAGTTAGGAAAAGTCAGTTAAAGTGTCGGTTTTAAGCAGAATTTGTTCCGCTTAGTCGGTTCAGCCTCTGTCTGCGGTACCATGAGTACTAGATAGGTTTTACCTATTTCTGTGTGGAAACTGTAAACTTGTTTGCCCGAACCGATCCCTTTTAGTGAATTTCTGTCTTTTACTTTAGAGTGTGGTTACCAGTCCTTATCGGTTCTAAAAAAATGTGTTTTGAACGTTTTTTTCCAACACCCGTGACACGATTAGGAACCGATAAGGGAGTCTTGCCTGGCGGTTGCCATAAAAAGGGTAAGTTTGGTTAGGTTGGCCATGTCTGAGAAACCCAAGAAGAAAACCGGGCCCACTGGGTTTCAACAATGCAGTAAGTGTGGGGAGGTCTTTGCTAAGGCTGATCCCCACACCACCTGTGTTTACTATCTGGGGTTTGAACACCTCGATACAGACTGCCAAATTTGTAAAAATTTTCCTAAATCTACCCTTGAAAAGAGATTAGGTAGACTGAGGGAAAAGGAGGCCGAGAAGTCCGCTGACCCCGGATGGCCAGCCTGGTTTGGTTCTGACAGAACCAGAAGGAGTGCCCTCTGACCAGGGCGATACTTCTTCGGGCAAAAGGAGAGCCGATCCTGAGGGGTCAGTTCCTACAAAAAGGAAAGAGAAATCGACTGGTTCGGATCCAGAGGTTCATGTTCCGACCGCCGAAGAAATAGCCAGAGCAATTCGGATTGTGGAATCGCTTCACCCAGTTCCGACCGATCCGGCACCATTTGGCAGGGGCTCGGTTCAGTCGGTTCCCCCGGTTCAAGATTATACCCCTGAAGATTTTTATGAACCAGAGTTTGAGGAGGAAGGGGAGTTCGAGGATGATGGTGACGATGGTGAAAGTCTGGATGTGCCTGTGGAACCGGACATCTCCCCAGACAGACCTTCTGGTGTTTCCCCTCCTAGGCTTTCTGAGTCCCCTTCCCACTTTCTGTTTTACAGAAAGGTGGCTGAAACCCTCCAGCTTCCTATGGAGGAGGCCATGGAGGATCAAGAGGAGCCTGGTTATGTAGAAATGATGGACATCCCAGAGTCTAGGAGACTGTCTATTCCTCTCCACAAATCCTTTGGGAAGCAGACACTCAAAATCTTAAAGTCTCCCAATGCTGTACCTCCTGTTGACAGAAGGATGGACAAGAGGTACACACTATCAGGCTCAGATACGGAGTTTTTATACCAAGAATGCAGCCATGTTGGAGTAGTGCAGGCTGCTGCCTGTGACAAGGCAAATATTCCCTTGGCTTCACACCCCCCAGACAAAGACTCCAGGAAGATTGATGCCATGGCAAAAAAGCAGTACATGGCATCTTCCTTGGGACTCAGGCAGGCGAACTATATGGCCTATACAGCCAGGTACCAGAAGTCCAGGTGGGACACTGTACTGGCACTGGCTAAACAGACCTTCCCCCAGCTAGCCAAGGAGCTGGAGGAGGTGGCTGCTGATGGGATTGAGGCATCAAAAGTACAGTTTCATGCTGCTGTGGACTCCAATGATGTGTCATCAAGAGTCATGGCTACATCTGTGGCTCTTCGGAGAATGGCTTGGCTCAGATGTACTAGCCTCTCATAGGACACCCAGGCTAAGGCCATGGATTTCCCTGTAGTGGGTAATTTTCTGTTTGGGGAGCAGACAGAGAATTACATAAAGAAAATGGATGAGTACAGGACCACTTATAGGAGTGCTCAGGCCAAGGAGAGGCAGGCAACTCCTCAAAGTTAGCAGTCTAGGGGCCAGGGCAGGTCTTTTCATAGGCCTTTTTACCAAGCACAGGCCTCTTCTCCCTTTTCACAGAGGGGGTTCTTCAGAGGGAGAGGCAGAAGAGGGATGAGCAGGGCTGCATCCACTCCTCAGCCTAAGGCCCCTGCCAAGCAGACACCCTAATGGGCCTGCCCGGGTCGACTCTCCTATTCCAGTAGGGGGCAGGCTGACTTACTTTGTCCAGGACTGGATGTCTATTACCTCAGATAAGTGGGTCCTGGAAGTAGTAAGCCAGGGACTGGTTCTCAGCTTCAAAAAATTTCCGAAGATGAGAGCCAGATCTTTTCCACCTGCAGGTCTCTCAGAAATCCTTGCCCTAGAGGCAGAGGTTTCATCTCTTCTGGCCTTAAGAGCCATAGAGAGAGTTCCTACCCTACACTGGGGCAAAGGTCTGTACTCCAGGTACTTCCTTACCCCAAAAAAGACAGGGGAGTGGTGACCCATCCTAGACCTAAGATACCTGAACAAATATCTTTTAAAACCAAAGTTCAAGATGGTAACTCTGGGAATAATTCTTCCCTATCTAAGGCCAGGGGACTGGCTAGCTTCCCTGGACCTCAAAGATGCCTATTTTCACATTCCCATCAGGTGCTCAGTTGCCCTCAGGCCACTGTCAGTTCAAAGCAATACCCTTTGGCCTAACATCAGCCCCAAGGGTTTTCACAAAGTGCCTGGCAGTAGTCATTGCCTTTCTAAGAAGGCAAAAGATTTCCATTTTTCCATATCTGGACAACTGGCTTATAGTGGGCCAGTCTCCAGACCAAGTCAAGTCAGACCTGCAAGTGCTCACTTCTCTAGGATTTCTTCTCAGCCTTCCCAAGTCAGTTCTCGAGCCAGTGCAGCTCCTTACCTTTATAGGTGCGGAGCTGGATATTGTCAAACAAGAGCCTTTCTTCCCCTGGAAAGGACAAGAGTTCTTATAGAACTGGCTTCTTCCTTCAGCCTTCAGGTGTCCCGACCAGCAAGGCATTTCCTTCAGCTCTTGGGCCACATGGCAGCTTCTACAGCAGTGGTCCAAGGGTCAAGATTCCAGATGAGGGACATGCAGTTCCATCTGAGGGCCTTTTGGTCCCAGAGGAAGGATCCCCTTACCAAACTGATTCCAGTGACTTCAATGGTGGCAAGATCAGGACAATTTAAGGCAAAGGGTCCCATTTGTCACTCAGTCTCATTCAGTGGTCCTTACCACAGATGCTTCCCTTCTGGGCTGGGGAGCCCATCTGGGGGCCCTCACTGCCCAGGGACTGTGGTCCCCTCAGGAATCCCTTCTCCATATCAATCTCCTATAACTCAGGGCAGTTTTTCTGGCCCTGCAAGCTTTCTGTCAGTCAGTGCAGAACAAGGTGGTTCAGGTCAGAACAGACAACACCACCACCATGTGGTACATCAACAAGCAGGGAGGCACTCGGTCTACGGCCTTTTGCACAGAAGCCATGAAGTTGTGGTCCCTAGCTTATTCCCTGCAAACCTCTCTGATAGCAGTCCACCTTCCAGGGAAGGACAATGTGCTAGCAGATGCACTGAGCAGGATCTCACAGGGCCATCACAAATGGTCCCTGGACCCTCTGGTGTTGAAGGTGATTTTTTTCAAGGTGGGGCACTCCAGAGATAGATCTGTTTGCAGCCCCAGACAATCACCAACTTCCTCTCTTTTGTTGCAGATCCCCAGTCTTGGGCTCAGTCCCTCTGGATGCTCTGATTCTGAACTGGGAAGGGAAATGTCTGTATGCCTTCCCTCCCTTTCCTCTACTGTTCAAAGTTTTAGTCAAGATAAGGTCACAACCTTGCAAAGTGATTCTGATTGCTCCAGACTGGGCCAGACAGCCTTGGTACCCCCTGTTGCTGTCCCTAGCAGTCCATCTTCCCCTGTCTCTTCCCAGGAATTCCAACCTGTTAACTTCCTCTCAGGGGAGGATTTGGTACCCCAATCTTCAGTCTTTCAATCTCAAGGCATGGCTCTTGAAGAGTTAGAGTATGCAGATTTGCATCTGTCTCAGGGGGTTCTGAATATTCTCAAAGCCTCTCGAAAGCCCACCACTAGAAAATCCTATAACTCCAAGATAGAAGAGATTCAGTATTTGGTGTTCCAAGAAACATATTTCCCCAGACACTGCTGAATTGCCTACAGTTCTGGATTATATGGTCCATTTGAATGGCTTAGGCCTCAGACCAGCGACTCTCAACGTACACTTGTCAGCTGTTTCTGCTTTTCTGTCAGTGAGGAAGTCTTCCTCACTATCATTTCATACTGTGTTCTGTAAATTTTTTAAGGGATTGCTTCATACCAATCCTTCCTTTAGAGACCCTGCCCCTGCCTGGGACTTAAATGTTTGCATTGCTCAACTTATGCAACCTCCCTTTGAACCTATGTCCTCAGCACAGCATGTGTACTTCACTTGGAAAACTGTGTTTTTAGTAGCCATTACCTCTGCCAGACGTATCAGTGAATTGCAAGCCCTGTCAGTGGAACCTGATTTTATCTCCTTTCATAGGGATAAAATGGTCCTTAGGACCAATAGAAGGTTCTTGCCCAAAGTGGTTTCAGATTTCCACTTGAATCAGTCTATGTCTCTTCCTGTATTCTTCCCTGATCATTCTTCTTCAGGGAGAGAGGAGGCTACATAGTTTAGATGTTAAAAGGGCTCTTAGCTACTACATAGAGCGTACCAAGGGTCACAGGTTTGATTCCCTCCAGTTGTTCCTCACTTATGGAGAAGTGGGAAAGGGCAAACCTGCCACCAAGAGAACTATTGCCAGGTGGATTGTGTCTTTTTGACAATTCTGCTATGAGAAACTAGGAAAGATTCCACCCTCAAGCCTGAGGGCTCACTCCACCAGAGGTACAGCTGCTTCACTGGCTGCTGCCAGGGATATTCCTCTCTTAGAAATTTGTCAAGCAGCCACCTGGAAAACAGTCCATACCTTTACCAAGCATTACTCTCAGGATATCCAGGCTAGGAGTGATGCTCGGTTTGGCACAGCAGTACTTCAGAGCCTATTCCCAAAGTAGGTTCTGTCCCTCCTCCATGGAGGTACTGCTTGGTAGTCTGTAATAGTCAGAATACAGCAAGACTTCATGTTGTCTGAAGAAAAAATTACTCACCTTAGTAATTATGTTTCTTCTAATGGAGTCTTGCTGTATTCTGACCTCCCCCTCCACTCTCAGAACCTGTTTTTGGAAAGTGGGTGGGCAGGTGCAGTGTTGCACCTCAGGGGTGCTTCTTTTACACCCTCCTCTTTTTGTTTGGGTGTTTGTTTTATTATTATTCTTATTTGGGTTGGTTTTTGGTTTTGGGTTTCCTGACTTGAGTCTTCCTTGGGAATTCAAAACTCTTGTTGCCAGTTGGCTAGCAAAAATTTTACAATTTCCACATACGATAGCTAGTGAGTTTTTTGCTCGTAAGAATCTGACGGTTGGATTTCAAAGGGCTGCAGACAGAGACCTCAACCGAACTAGAGCTCAGCATTCTATGCTCTGCATAGAAAGTTAACCCTTTGTTCTCCGGGGCAGTTTAAAGGCTGGGGCTAACTGCAACAGTCAGAATACAGCAAGACTCCATTAGAAGAAACCTAATTACTAAGGTGAGTAATTTTTTCATACATTGCATTCAGCACATTTAAATCACCGGCACATTTATAGACATTTCAATGCTTCAACTATGGGCCAGGGTGGCCCCCATGGTCCTTTTCACTTTCAAGAAGACATTTCACAACAGGTGGGTGCTTGCTCCCTAAGGCTAGGGTGACCTGCTTTCTCACAGTCCAAACAAGTCAATTCCGAAGCTCAGCTGTATCTTGTACCCGTGCCCAACACTTGAGGTTTGATGCATCATCACTTAAAACAAACTTTTGCTAGACTGAGCTTGTGGCAAGGCTCACTACCATTCGCAGGCTTTACTTGTTGGAAAAGCTGAACTCAGCAATTCCTCTTACACTCAGACACATCACTTGGTAGTAACTGTTGACTGTAGCTCTCTAGGTTCAGAACATGTTACTTGGCAGTAAGACAGTTCATTAACAGCTCTCTCAGGCTCAAAGATACACAGACATAGTCCCTTGTGTTTCTTGCTGGCGTTTGCAGCTCCCAGCTGGACATATAGATGGTTACTGGCCCACCAGGCACTGTCTGGAGAAATTTCTCATGGTCAGGGAACTCCCCATCCAGCCCTGGACTTGGACTACTCAGTTCAAACACATTTATGTAACTTTCACACTGGACCCTTCTCTGGTCACTAAGCAGGTGTCCACCCTTTTTATTGCTTTGGTTAAACTAGGGTGTAGACAGACAATCACATCTTAAGCTAACTGGGCTGCTCTGCCCCTTGCAGGTTCTGTACAGTCACATTACATTCTAGGCTTCGCTGTCCTTAAAGATTTCTCATACTTGCTCTTGTTAGAATCCGTTTACTCAGATTACTTGCAGAAATTGCTTTCTTTTCTCTGAGGGATCCAGGATTGCTTCAGCACTCTCACTACTGAGGTAGAACTTCCATTCAGCTCTCTTACTGCTGAAGGTTCAGGCTGCCCACGTTTTTCCTGAAACATGGAAAGGTGCTGGCCAGCCCTGGAGGACAATCTGGCAACCCCCAGGCTAGCAACTTTTGTTTCAAACAGAGTTTTTACATTGCTGCGGTCAGGAACGGACAGGGTGCACTTGTAAGGGTTCCATGTCATAATAGCGATCACAAAACAGCGATCGCTATTATGGTGAGTGTATATTGCCAAAAAGCAAATCGGTGATATACACATGCCGGCAAGAAGACATTTGCCCCCGATTTATGGTTACCAACTCCTGGGGGTGCATGTCGGGGAGGGGCGACACTTCATAAAGAAAGAAAAAAAAACACGGCCGCAGCAGGCAGCAGCAAAATGTTTCATCCGGTCCCAAGCCCCAAACTCTGTACCTGCTGCGCCAGAGCTAGCCACCCTCACCACCACACCACACAGCTAGCTCAGCTGTAGCAGGTACACTACCCCCTCACAAACCCTCTTCCCTCCCCTCCCTTCCCCTTCTGATTGCCCTACCCTACCATCGTCTTAGCATAGGGTCACTACACTTGTAGGGTAACCCAAGAGGCTAGCACTGTAAATGAGTCGCTGTTTTAGCAGTCACTCATTTACAGTCGCTATTCTCTCTGGATGCCACCTGTAAGAGGGTCGCCAGCCCAATTAACTTCAAATACAGGTTCAAAATTGCATGTGCCACTTAACTCACTCACAAAAGAGTTATCGCACAGTCTTATAGTGTCTCCTGCTGTGTTTTAGTATTCCAAAAATTTGAACGTTCAGCAGTTCACAACAAACAATGCATCAATTCACTGCCAGTAGTGAATTGATGCATTGCTTGTTGTGAACTGCTGTACGTTAAAGGTTTTGGAATATTAAAACAGCAGTAGTCACTATAAGACTGTGCAATGACTCTTTTGTGAGTGAGTGGAATAGCGACTTTTGTTACCTGCAGCCACTCTGTCTCTCTGGCAGAAGAAATCCCCCTCCTCTGTGGAGGGGCTTGCACTGGAACACTAGGCCCATTCTGGAGCAAAGGGCCTGAGCCCCCACCCTGTGGGGGGGGGAGGGGGGTCCCTGCTTGAATCTGCTCAGCCTGGCAAAACACAGTCTTTTATGGTGTCCTTTCCTGGCTCCCGATTGGCTGAAACAACTTGATGCTCCCCATGCTATTGGTTGAAGTACTTGTAAATCACAAAAATGAATTATTCATTAACCTCACTCGATGCACCAGAGGCTTCCTGTTTTGGTGCCTGAAATTAGGTCCCTGTAGCTTCCCTATAAGCACTTTGTAATGCCCCATAAAACTTTGGCAAAAATCCCACAAGTCCTGGCCTAAATCCTGGCTTTCCGATTGGCTGTTGCTGCACTAACGTGGCTGCTAATACACACAGTCCCCTTGCAGATTCACACACTCCCAGATAAAAGTCCTGTTGCAGCCAGAATATTTATTTTATTTGTTCACTTGCCCCACAGCTTAATAGCTGCTTGATGCTCTCTTGATAGCTTCCCAGTACCAACATTATCATTCAGTCCTGAGCCTGTCGCTGCTGCCAATATTTTAGAGCCACATTTTGCAAGAGGCAGGCATTCATCTGAGTCCCAGGTTAACTGGTGCAGCCAGTAAAACATATTTATTTTAATATATCCCCAGACGTTCATTGGCCCCTTCAATGTCCCTGGCAGGTGCTGCTTTACTTTTATCTTTATTTACACTTTTACCCTGCAGCAGCCGCGCCAAAACGTGTAGCCCCAAAACAGCAGTGCCCTCATTAATATGCAGGAGAAGCTTGTTAATATTCATGAGCCCCTCATGAAAGCCCCATTTCAAACTCAACTCTGGGGCATCCTTGCAGCTTCTCTGCCACCTTGTTTAGGTCCCCGGCCCACAATGAGATGAAGAGGGGCACCAGGACCACTGTGCGACCTCCCATTCTACCGTAAAGTCATCAGTCGGGAGAGCAAATGCTTGTCGCGTGCATGTGGGAGCTTGCTGGCTGGCCATGAAGATTCTGGGAAAATGTCCGGTGGCTCTGCAGCATGTTGCATGCCCCAAGAGGGCAAATCCAAGATAGGGGGCAAAAGGGGACTCCCAGACACACTCTGGACTTGGGCTGTGGCGGTGGAAGATAGGGGACGACATGGGGACCTGCAGGCATGAAGGAGATGCTCCAGAAGCAGTAGCAGAAATGGGAGAATGGGCCATAAGGTACGCCCCTAATTTGGGGGGGTGTTACAACAAAATGGTATTAAAGCCTGGCACTGCACAAAAACAGAGGTCCGCATTAGTCAGGATAGGATTCTATCTAAGTGCTTGTGAGCTGGGATTCTGTTTTTATAACTCTATATTTCCTGTTTAGGTGTCGAGCCATACAGAATTTGGAGATGAAAGAAATATAGTGGAAGAGATGGCAACCCTACGGGAAGAGGAGAGAGAGGTATAGAGTAGTTGATGGTTTGAGAAGGACAGCTACGGGTAAAAAAAACCAAAAACAAATAAAAGAGGGGCCCAAGCTGGCTAGAGGGTATTTGGAGGCAGCACTATAAGTCACATTATTGAAGTGGGTGCCAAAAATACAAAACTAGGATTGGTCAAGGAGCTTGAACCCAGTGCGATATCCCAGCACAACAGCACTGGAAAGACATCTGTCACCTATCCCAACTGCACTACCCACGAATTGCTACACCAGCACAACTTGAGCCACAAATGCCTACTCTAAACATGGTCGTCCTGGCGTCAGTTCCATTACAGTTTAAAACTCCCGCCCACCTAAACAATAGAAATCAAACAGACTACAGAGCTCTCTACTAGTACCGATCATGACTTTTTTCATTCAGCACTAACCAAGCTCATTTAATTTCTGTTGACTGAGCCTAACTACCGCCAGCTGTGGCTCCTCTTCTCTGCTTCTGAGGACCATGGCTCCTAAATTCATCTGTCGTTGCCATTGACTACAGCTTCTGGCCTGAACCTCCAGTGCTGCTGTGTGGCTCCGAGAGTCCCGATGCTGTCCACTGCCGTTTTGACCTCAGCTGTGTCAGTTACTGAGGCTGCAGCTTGCAGCTAACTGTCTCTATGCTGCTGTGTAGATTCCAACCTCTGCCAGCGATGCCACTTACTAACAATCAGCTGCAGACTAAAAGAAAAATAAACAGCCTGGTTGCAGCTCACTAACAAGCAGAAGTTTCAGTTTAGGGGAAAAAAAACAAGAGAAATGCTCATAGTGGGAATGGCCTTTCCCAATAAGGCTAGCATTAAATGAAGTTGCTGACATGCACAAAACTGCCCTTACATTGCCTTTACAATTAAAAAAAAACCAAAAAACAACAAACTACATGCAGTGTTGTTGCCCCCTACTGGCCATACACCAACACTGCAACTGCTATGGAGGACTTCACATTTCTTTCTCTATTGGTTTGTTACGTTTAGCTTTTTTACTAATTTATGTATGTATTTATTTATTTATTTTTATTTTACCAGGGGAAGCTCCATTGAGCAAGCTCATTTTCAAGGAGGTCCTGGACAGACAGAATTATACTGACTGACAGTTTACAACAAATAAGTTTACAGAGTCATACTTTTTTATGTTTATTTTATTGAAATCTAGGTTTACAAATACCTTTGAGCAGGAACTGCTCGTTTACAAAGGTTCCACGTCGAACTAACTACATACAGAGCATTGTACAACAAGTGCAACGTTCAGAGGAGAACAACACAGGTAGCAGTACATTTATACAGGCAGTTACATATTTGGTAGACAAGGATAGGGTTTTGGGGAAAGAAAGTTTAGAAGGGGGAAAAGGGACTGAGTTAAGGAGAGGAGGTGAAGAAGATGGATAGAAGCAGGGTTAGGAGTGACAGTTGCATTACTAATGCAATTGTAAATTAAAAAAATGTTGTTTTTTCAAGCAAATTTTTCCACTGATGCCAATGAACCCATTCCATAATCACAATAGGGGACTCCATGGTGTGTGTTGTGTGGGATAACTGCACTTCTCAGGCAGGAGTATGCAAATCCTATTGGCCCCTGTCCGGGACAGGTAAATTACCTTGAAGGACAAGTAAAAAAAAAAGGAGATCTGCTTTCACTGTACAGAATGAGGGGCAAGTGCAAATTCAGCTGCAGTCATGGCTGGACAAGTCCTAAAAGTTTTCATTTGAACACCCCCAGTGCTCCAGATAAGATGTTTCAGTGTGAATATTGCACTCTTCACATCTGAAGTGAGGTGAGTGAAATCAAATTCTGATGAGCATAAATCATAAAATCTGGACAATAATGAGTACTTTCTTTTAAAACAATGTTTTTTTTTTTTTTGCAATGCATTGGGTTAAATAAATGAATACACAGCAGTCAGGCACTTCCCATTGGAGCACTTTTGCCATTGTAGATACTTGTATATTCTCGTATTAGTTTATTGACTTAGTAAACTTTAGCTGTTAGTGACACATGTCTAGTCTCTCATGGACTCTGACACAGAAGTGACACAAAACCCAAATTAAGATAATTTTATTTATTTATTTATTTCAGTAGTTTGGAAAACACCCTTGAGCAAATGCTCATTTACAAAGGTTCTATGTCTGTACAACAACATGCAATCAAGTTACAGGAATAGACAGAAAATACAACAAATGCTATACAATTAGTACAAAGAAAAATCGCATGACTCCTGTAAATATTTCAACAATGCCTGGTGATTACAATATCAAATTAAGTAAAGGTGAAAATACATTATGCGAGTAGAAGAAAAAAACAACTAGTTACTGACATCCATCAGGCGATGAGCGTTAAGGGAGCACAGTCCAGAAAAAGGGGTAGCAGCCTGGAGGTCAGGGTTAGTCAAAGGTCCTAGAAGGGGGAATGAGGTCGTGACCATGCTAGGAGAGAAGGGCATGGGTCAAGGGAGCGGGTGCTGGGGATGGGGGGGAATGCGTGATACGAGTGGGACCACGAGATAAGGGGAGTGAAAAGGTGCAGGGGAGATGCATACAGTATTGGAGGCACTAGTCAACAGGAACAACAGTGTAACAGCAAAGAATGAGTTGGGGTGGGGAGGAAGATCGAAATTTTAACTCAGCAAATCGATAGCACGTAAACTACCTGCAATTACAGGCAGCTGCCTCAGAGAGATGTATCTTCAGCTCAGCCTTGAAGGATAGTAGGGAGTAATTGAGGAATATATGCACAGGGATTTGATTTAGCCAGAGGGGAGCTCTGTATGCAAAGGAGCACTGACCTATTGTCCTCTTCATGAATGGGACAGCCAAAGAGCACCTTGTCTTTCCTCTGGTCTGGTGGCTACAGCAAAGTTCTGTGAGTATCTTCTTGAGGCTAGGGGTGGATTTTCCTAGTACAGCTTTCTTATCCAAGAGACACGTTTGATATTTTATTCTATTTCTGAGGCTGAGCCATCCAGTTTTCTCGTAGAATGAGCAGGAGTAAGTTAAGTTGTCAGTTCCAAGGGTGAGTCTGCAGGCCTTATTTAGGGCCGTCGATACTCGCTTGAGTGCAGTGTCAGTTGCCACCCCACACACTACCAAGCCATAGTCAATGATTGATAAGATGGAGGATGAAACAGACAAGCGCAGCAGGTGTAAGATATTGTCTGTGTCTGTACAGTACACCAAGTTTAGAGTTCACTACTTTTACGACTTGATCAATGTGGGGCACAACAGAGAGTGTGTCATCAATGGTGACCCCAAGGTACTTGAAAGACTGTACCTGTTCTAGGGATACGTCCATGTTGTTCGTGATGGACAAGACCGGGGATGATTTCTTGTGGCGGGGGCTGGAGATCAGCATTGTTTTAGTCTTCTTATAGTTAAGAAGAAGTTTCTGTGCACTGCCCCAGTTTTCCATGAGGGAGAAAGTGGATTGCAGCTCCTGCTACAAGTGATCCAGCTGGACACCACTGCTCATGATGACTGCGTCATCTGCATACAGGATAGTTTTAGTTGTGCATGCCTCCGGTAATTTGTTTAAAAACAAACTGAAAAGGAGGGGGCCCAGGATGGATCCTTGGGGAACCCCAAGTGCAATTTTCCTAGGGGAGGAGGAGGTCATAGTTCCAATTTTTACACACTGGGATCTGTGGGAAAGGTAGTGCTTGAACCAGTGGACTGCATCTGAGGAGATCCCCAAGTTCACCAGTTCCTGTAGCAGGAAGGGGTGGCTGATGGTGTCAAAGGCTTTAGTGAGATCTGTGAAGATAGATCCCACTGGTTTATTACCATCCAGAGCCTTGTGTACAAAGTCTGAGAATTTCACTAATGCCGTGGTCGTTTCTGTGGCACTTAAGAAATCCGTGCTGCTGTGGGCACAGGAGGTCATATTTATGAAGGTACTGGGATATCCAATCAGCCACCATCATCTCAAGGGCTTTTGACAGGGGGGAGAGGATGGATATCGGTCTGTAATTGGCTGTACTGGTCCAATCTCCACTTTTTAGCACAGGGGTGACCATTGCAAGCTTCCATTTGGCTGGGAACTTAGCTAGGGAGAGTGATTTGTTAAACAGTTTGGTGATAGGTACCAAGAGCTCTTTCAGTGCAATTGCCACCTGCTTCATATCCAGGTTATCACTGCCAAGCCTTGTCTTACCTAACACTTTGAGTATGTGGGTTCTGGCTTCCTTAGGCGTGATACTTCTAAAGTAGAAATTAGGGTGGTTTAGGTTTATACTAGTGTTTGGCGAGGGTATTTCAGGCTGACTTCCACTAGCATTCTGCACAGGTGAGCCAGGGTGGTTGAGGTAGTCAGGTGGGAGGACAGTACAGAGATCAGAGAAGGCTGAATTAAAGGATTCAGCGATGGTATGTGAGTCAAGGGTAGGGGTGCCATTGATCATTAGCTTGGTAGGGTGCTTCTTATCCTTTTTACTAAACAGTTCCTTGATATTCTTTCAGAACCTTTTACCATTACCCCAGCTACTGTCCAGTTGTTCCTTGTAGTATTTTGCTAAGTTAAGTTGTTGTCAGCTCTAAGGGTGAGTCTGCAGGCCTTATTTAGGGCCATCAGTACTCGCCTGAGTGCAGTGTCAGTTGCCATCCCATACACTACCAAACCATAGTCAATGACTGATAAGATGGAGGAGGAAACAGACAAGCGCAGGGAAGCAGGTGTAAGATATTGTCTATCTGTACAGTACACCAAGTTTAGAGTTCACCACTTTTACGACTTGATCAATGTGGGGTACAAAAGAGAGTGTGTCATCAGTGGTGACCCCAAGGTACTTGAAAGACTGTACCTGTTCTAGGGGGTACGTCCATGTTGTTCTTGGGTCTATATCCTTGCTAAGCCAGTTTTGGTTAAAATCACCAGTAATGATGATCTCCGAGTTCCTCTTCATTTTATTATATTTTATTCATTTATTAGGCAACCAGAATTACAACCCTTTGAGTCAAGGACTCTTTTGCAAAGGTTCCATGTCAGGAATATGAAGAATACAAACAGTGCAGGAATATAAACAGTGACAAAGTTCAGAAAGTACATGCAATTTCGGGTCATCAACCCGGTGTCAGGTAGTATCAGAGTACAAAGTTTTAGATAAAAAATAAAACAATAGCTAAATACAATAAAAAGTACATCATTGAAATAACAGAGGGATAGCTTCTAGAAGATCTAAATGAGTAAGTACTACCCCACTGGCGAGGGTGGTGAGGTTAGCCAGAAAAACAGGATATTAGGGATCACAGTGCAGGCAAGTCCTCATGTGAAGGTGGGGCTAAGAGCAATCACAGGAGGAGGAATCCAGGAGGAAGGTCTTTAGGCCAGTTTTAAAGTGGCCAAGACTGGATTCCAAGGAGATGGTGGGAGGAAGGCTGCTTAGCCAGAGGGGGACGCGGTATCAGAAGGATCTTTGACCAAGAGAGGTCCTACAATGGGGGATTAGAAGAGAGGTTTTGGCAGGGCATCTAGAGATCTTTCTGTTAGAGATCATTTGGATGAGGGGGTGGAGGCCAGTGGGGGCTTGCTTCTGAAGTATTTTCTTGGCTAGGAGACAAGTGTGGCACTTAAGCCTACCTTCAAAGTTTAATCAATTTGTTAGCTTGTAAAGTTCACAGGTGTGTGTTAGCCTATCACATCCTGAGACCAGATGCAGGCTTTATTGAGGGCTAGTTTTACGCGGTGTAAGGTGGTTTGGTCTGCATTCCAATAGATCACAATGCCATAGTCAACCAGAGATAAGACAGAGGAGGAAACGGCAAGCTGGATTGTCCCTGGGGGTAGGCAGTGTTTATGCCAGTACAGAAGTCCCAGCCTGGTGTTGATGGAGGAGGAGAGATGAAGGATATGGGTGTGGTAAGTGAGGGAGGTGTCCAGCATGACACCCAGGTATTTGAATGAAGTGACATGATCTAGGGGGGTTTCTAGGGAATTTGTGATTGTTAACTGGGAGCTTCTGTGTGGGCTCTGGCGGTGGGCAAAGATCATGGACTTGGTTTTCTTGTAGTTCGGTATTAGGCGGTGGTCAGAAAACCAGATTTCAAGTTCGCCAGAGAAGTCCTGAAGGGCAGATTGAAGGCAGTTAGCATGGGGGTGTTTCCAGAAAACTACGGCATCATCCACGTGAAAGCAATAATTTCCACTGCAGGATTTAGGGAGGGAGGGAGGAGGAGGAAGAGGGTAAGAGCAAGGGGCCCAGTATGGACCCTTGTTGCACTCCTGATAGGACGGGTCTACTGGGGGAGATAGTGGTGTTTATTCTGATCTGTTGTGTCCTACCAGAGAGATACTCTTTGAACCAAGTGGTAGCCTCAGGGGAGATGCCTAGAGATGGAAGGGAACGGAGCACACTGTGGCTGATGGTATCGGAGGCTTTCATCAAGTTGATGTTGATAGCCCCAGCCAGGTGGCCCTGTTCCAGGGCTTCATGTATAACAGATGTAAACTCGAGGAGGGCAGTGGTTGTGCTGTGGTCCCTCTGGAAACCATGCTGCTTGGGACAGAGTAGGCTGTTGTTGGACAGGTAGTCTGTAAGCTGGTCCAAAACAATTTTTTTCGAGAGCTTTGGAGATGTGAAGCAGGATCGAAATAGGCCGATAACTACTGGTAGATGTGCGGTCGCCGCTCTTCAGGATGGGGGTTAATACAGCACGTTTCCATGGCATAGGGAATTGGCCGAGGCATAGGGACAGGTTAAGAATTTTGGTAAGCTGGGGCAGGGTCTCATCCAGGGTGAGGCAGAGGAGTTTGAGATCAAGAGAGTCACTGCTAAAGCGGGAATTAACCAGGTCTTTGGTAAGGCAGCATTTTGCTTTACTGCAGGAGATGATTCATAGTCAGAAAAGGGGATGGTCAGTAGTGGCAGAGATGTCTGCAGGGCAGTCTTGGATCGAGTCAAAAAAGTTCAGGGGAAGGATGTGACTGAAGTCTGAGAAGGCAGCATTTAGGGCATCAGAGATTGTGGTGGGATCCTGGGTGACGTTCCCATCCACTAGTAGCTGGGCAGGGCAGGGGATATGACTTTCCCAGTTAGTTCTTTAATATTGTTCCAGAATTTATGCCCAGAGCCCCAGGAGGAGGTAAGGGCTTGTTTAAAATAGGCAGATTTGGATTGGCAGGTGGCCCAGGTACATTTGTTTTTGTCTCACTGTAACACTGTCTGTCCTGGGGGAATTGAGTGTCAAGCGCGTTATACCCGAGGTTATCTCTGAGGTGCATATGGTCTAGTAGTGACTGGGAGAGCCAGGGGTATCCCACTGTTTCACTACTTGCTTGGAGAAGGGGGTGAAAATGTCACAAGCAGCATTAAAGGTAGAGATAAAGTGGGAGAGGGCGGCATCTACGATCTGGGCAGTGTGGATGGGGGACCAGTCGCAGGTAGAGAGGTAAGTTTTGAGGTGGAAGAGGGACCTTTTCTTGAGACAACTTTGATAGGAGACTTTGGGGGGGAGCTGGGGGAAGTTTGTTTGACCACCAACAGGTAATCGGGGAGTGGTCACTCAGAGCATCAGGAGTACTTTGACACAGATGAGGTTATTAGGTTGGTTAGTGAAGATTAGGTTAATTAGAGTGGAGATCCCTATTTTGGTGTCCAGTCTGGTGGGAGACTGGACAACCTGGGTAAGACCATAAGATAGAATGGATTCTTTGTAGGGGATAGACATTGGGGATAGCCAGTTCACATTGAAGTCTCCCATTACTATGATTTCGCTATTGGATGGGAGGCGAGTTATACTGGTCAGTACTGAATCAAAGGCAGGTTTTTGGTAATGGGGGGGGTTGTAGACAGCCATAACATACAGCGTTTACCAGGGATGCCAAGGAGTAACTTAATGGCAAGGGTTTGGGCACCATATGTGGGGGGTTGCATGGAGTTTCTTACATAGAGGGCACAGCCACCACCTCATTTGCTTTGCCTGTCAGTGCGGAAGATGGCGTAATCATTGAGGGCGACTGATGTGTCAGGGATGTCTTTGGCGAGACGGGTCTCAGATAAGGCTAGAATGTCTAGGGAGTGTACAGCGATCTAGCCTTGGAGGAGTGTAAGCTTTTTTAGAAGGCTGCAGATGTTTAGGGAAGCCATCAGGAGGCTTGCCCATGTGGGGGACACCTGACACGGGCGGCCCATGGTTAGGGTGCAAATTACCTGATAGGAGAAGGAGGAGGAGTACATGCCTGAGAAGTGCAGCCCTGATTATTTTGGGGTTTGTGTGTAATTTCTGGGATGAAGGGATGTGTTTTGTGGGCATGACCAAGGTTGGAAGGGTGTATATGAGGTGTGCCAGGAGACTGGAAGATGTGGGGTGGTAGGGGCAGTGTGGGTAGTGATTTACCAGGGTACGTGGGGGGAGTCCCAAGTCATTTAGGATAGAGGTTCCATGCAGGTCACAGATATAGGGTCTGGCCTACGGCTCAGGAGGTAGGAGCAGATGAACAAGGTGAGGAAGCATGAGGAGGGGGCTTAGCAGGTAGCCCCAGGGGTGTGTCATTAGGAGAGGGAAGGGGGTTGCTATGGTGCTGCACAATAACCTAGGTGCCCAGTCTATAGGGAGGGTGGAGGGAGAGAGTGACACAGTGGAGAGGAAGGAAGTAACTATTCCTAGAACGAGAAGGAGAGGTTGCATGTTGAAGCCGATATTAGAGATCTGATATAGATTGGACTAGCGGCCACTATGGGTGAGGGTGTATAAGCTGCTAATGGAGAAGTGGGCTGATTGTTTTTTAGAGTCACGTCTGTCTCCCTATGTAAATGTTTGGCGTCGGCGGGGACAGGTTCAGCCAAGAGCAAGTGGCCGTTACTTCAAGTGCCTCCGCGCTGCTGTCCACTGAGAGAGAGAGAGAGAGAGAGAGATCACCGTACCTGCTGAAGTTTTTGTCTGAGGGAGGGTAGCTTCAGGGAGCCCTCACGACCTCCTCTGGGGGGTGCAGCTGAAGAGAGGAAGGGAGAGACAAAGGAGAGAAGTTAAATAAGGTAGGGGAACTGGAGAGTGGCCTGGGGGAGGGACAGGCATACTTTCAGAGTTTTTTTGTTGTTGTTGCCACCGAAATGAGCTACAAATTTTGCAGTAATCCTGCCCAATTAATTTAAAAACTTTCCCAAAGTGGGCTAAACTATTGCATTAATATTTGCCTTGCACTTGCACAGTTAATTTACACTACATTGCACTCCATAAGGTAGTAATGCTGCTGTACTTGAAACAATTAAATTACATGGCACATCTTAAGGCAGCAATGAGCATTTAATTAACTTATTTTAGCAGGTTACATGTTAAGGTAGCAGGTGAAAGCAGTCAAATTAAGGCAGTGGGTGAATGCTGTTACAACAGAAATAATTCTACCTCCATCACAGCGCTGACCTTTAAGGCTCTGCCAACAGATTTCAGCCTAGATAATGCCTCCAGGACCAAGCTGAGTCCAGGCTTTGCCTTGGTGAATGGGAGATAAACTGAGGCAATGGTGAGCGCCTTGCTTTGCCTACCAATGAGGAGCTTTAAGGCCAGCAATTCATACTCAGCGTTACTGGCGGAGATCGACAACATTGTCCACTGTAGGGATTCCTTGATGTAGATAAGGCAACCCCTTCCCCGTTTTCCTACTCTATCACGCCTGTAAGTAACATACCTCTGCAAAGCTATCGAGGTATCTTTCACTTTTGGAGTGAGTCAGGCTAAGATAATAAAGTTTTTTTTTAACACTGCAAGCCCAGCAAAGTACAAATTAATTGCTCTCCAATGAAGTGCTTCACTGTGTAGCATAGCATCCCACATAGTATACAAGATGACATCTACAGCGACTCCCTGTGTGGTTGATTGGCTATTTGCCAGACAGCAGCACAGACAGCCAAGTTAACAACTTCCATACTTCCTTTGTGCTCTCCGCTTGCCATGACTGGAGTCTGGTTGTAGAGAGGGCCATCGCCCACCAGTTTATCACAACATGGCCAGGCTGCAAAACCAAATGATAAGCCTAATTAATTATTCACGAGTCTAGTGAGGCTCCTGATTGTCTACTGGATCAGTCATTAACGTCTTAGAAATGACCGATCCGGCTGTCAACTAACACTGTGTGGCACGCAGGGCTCCTGCCACTCTGCTTAAAATCTTAATTAGTAGGCAAAAAGAAAACTGTTATTGCGTTTAAACTTATAATCACAATAACAGCCTCGAAGCTGGTCATTTCCTCAGATTAACAACCAGCTGGAGCAAGGTGGCCGGAGGCTGCACCTCAGGCCACCCATCAACCCCAGCCAGTCGTTAATCCCTCAGAAATGACCAGCTTCTCAGTCGTTATTGCTTAATTGCAGCCTGGTGATGCCCTTCATCAGCACAATAAGGTTACCTCCTTAACTTATGCACGTTGAGGCACGGCGTCACCAAGCTGCAGTATGACTTTGGTGATAGACCGATGGCCCTCTCTACAACCCAAAGTACTGACTGTCAGGCACAGTTATGGGGTTGCATACTCAAGCAGAAAGCAGAAAGGAAGTCAGTAGCCAGTCAGCAGCACAGGTAGCCACTGCTTATCTCAGAACAGTTCTTTTATCTGCTGTCTATGGCAGCGCTATGACAGCAAAGCACTTCAATGGACAGTAGCAGTTTGGAAGTTAATAGTATCACTTGTAATCAGACACTAAGTCAATCAGAACCACATGACTTTAATTTTTAAAAACAGACTCTTTTTAAAATTAAACTTAAAGACCCACCTGCCAAAAAGTGCATGCACATTAAAAGCAGCCCTCACAGACTAGCTCTACAAACCAAAAGCCAGTATTATATTGTTAATTGTCGTTTTTTTAACAGACATGTAGGCAAGTGGATATTGCTCTGTGTCAGGAGTCTTGGAAGGTGGATTACATGGTCCTGATGTACTGACAGCATGATTGTTGGACAGGGCACTAGGGACTTGGAGGACAAGGGAGTGAGCTTCATAGAGATTCCTGTTAGAATCCTGCTAAACTGCTAAAACTTGGAATGCCTGTTATATACTGGTGCTTAGCATGCCTTTACACGTATGGACTCCACAGTTTATGTCTATGTTATTTGTTTATTATTATGATATGTGCCCACTGAGTCTGCCCTGTACTGTATCCCTAGGTGTATATCCTGGAGGAGAGTGGTCGGTGGTGCCGGATGGAGGTATTTGAAAGGGGCAATCTGTTTTGAGCTCAGAGGTGGAGAAATCTGTGTGGGTGGCAACTGAGGCGTTGAGTTAGCTTTACTACTGCTAGTTCGCATAAGCTAGGCGCTTATAGCTAAGAGCACGTGCTGAATGGCTCAGAGTAACCCTTTGTCAGCAGGAGTCCCAATGGAGGAAGTAGAGCAAGGCAGTAGAACAGCAGCATGGAGGGCACCAGGAACATACTCAGGAGGTGGGCAGGATTAACACAGCAGTGAGTGGGACTATTGTTTATTCAGTGGCAGCAACGGCGGGGAGATGGGTTAGACATGGTCCCTGGGAACATACTCAGGAAGTGGACGGGATTAACACAGCAGTGGATGGGACTACAGTTTGTTTAACAGCAGCACAGGCGGGGAGATGGCCATATAGGGGGACCGGGACTCTACTTGGGAGGTGGGCGGGATTAATGCAGCAGTGGGTGGGACTATTGTTTATATAATGGCAGCACCAGCAGGGAGATGGCTCAGACAGGGGCACCAGGAACATACTGAGGAGGTGGGTAGAATTAATGTAGCAGTGGATGGGACTATTGTTTGTTTAACGGCAGCACCGTTGAGGAGATGGGTTGGACGGAGGCACTGGGAACACACTTGGGTAGTGAGCAGAATTAATGCAGCAGTGGGGGTAACTATTATTTATTCAGTGGAGGCACCAGCTGGGAGATGGGTCAGATGAGGGCAGAGTCGTGTTGGCAACAGGATCTCACTTCAGCGCTGTGGGCGCTGAGATATGCGCAACCTTTGCTGAAGTACATTTCACCTTTTGTGAGCAATAGGATGTATGCAAACAAAGGCTGAACAGCATATCTTGTTATCCATTGTGAAGTACTGGCATCCGGCTGTTCTTAGAATAGGTGTGGGTAGGGAAGAGGTGCAGTTTAATTTATATTCTAGGCCGGCCCGGTGGCGCTGAGGGTTGAGGTGCTGGACGCCACACCTCACGCCACACCAGTGACCCAAGTTTGGGAGTGAGCTCGGGTGCTGGGGGTTGGCAGGGAAGGGAGAGGATTGGGCATCTAATGGGCAGTTCTCCTCTCCTGGTGGGGGGGAGGGCTCTGGGCTGTCCAGCATTCCAGTGACTCCCAGTGGAGAGCAGGCATGCTGCAGAACGTGGACCACACATTGGGGCGAGCGTGGCTGATGCTGGCAGGGTTGCTGTGTACCATGGCATCAGGGAGATGTCACGCTTGGGGGGGGGGAGGAGGGAGCAGGGACATCCACTGAAAATTTCTCCAGCCCAGATAGGTGATGGCCCTCCCATTGCCATTCTGCCACATGCCCAACGCTGGTTCCCTGCCGCTGTCCCTTCAGTCTCCTCAAGCTCATGACAGGGCCGGGACTCAGGGAAAAAGTAACATCTATGAAGATGGCAGGGTCCACAGCGGGCGGTAGAATGGATTCGGCGAGAGGAGAGGCCAGAGAGCGTTCCGGTTCTGGGGAACAGAAAAATAGGTTGGAAAAAAAAATAGTTTACATTCTATCTACAGCTGGCTGGGTTTATGCAAATGAAGGAAGCCAACTGTTCTCTGAATAGAGCGATGGGCTCCTTTCAAGTACGCAAAGTTTATGCCCCGAAAACAGAAACACACATCACAGTCAGCCTTGCTGATCATTGGGCCGTCACTCTCAAGCTCTCTGCAGCCTGAGCTGCACTGGACCTGACAGTGACACACCTCGGAAATGCCGTTTTCGTAACAAGATGTTCACTTTACGCTACACATGCAAGCAAACAAAAAAAATCTGTGTCATTTAAGTTTGTAACATTTACTGGGAATGAAGTGACATTCCAGAGAGCTTGTTCCTCTTATTGCTTATAAATGCTACCAGTAGCAAAGACCCAAAGAAATATCTATTAATAAATATGCCTTTGGCCAAAGTTTGCTTTCTTTTCACCCTTGAGTTTCTATTACATAACACTTTTTGTATCATATCATGTGATTATGAGTGGTGCCTTCTGTCCCGTGTTGCTGTTGTGTGCTAAATTCAGTGATGCAAAAACTATCAATAGACTGATTTGGGTTACCGTGGTGTTACAAAACACTTGTTTTTTTTCCAGTGAGCTTTTTGCCCACGCACCGCCACCTACTCCTTCCATCGGGCCCTGTGTCAAGGGTCCCCCAATCCCATCTGCTGCTCCCCGATTAACAGGGAGCAGGACCCGGGAGTCCCCCGAGGGCTGTCACTCATGGCAGCGGGGGGAACATGGGTTTTTCCCCTTGTTTTTCTCCTCTAGCAACCACACAATGTGCAGTGGCGTAATGGACGAGCTCCGCCTCTGTGGAGACATTCTCAAATGCCTGTGACTGGTCGCTGCTTGTGCACCCAGGCTGTGTTACCACCTGACACCTCCAGGTGGCAGACAAGCAGCGGATCACACTACTCCCTCCCCTGAGGGAGGACAGCAATCCATTGGGATGCTTGATCCTCCCTCCCCGGCCAGTCCCCCAAATGAGCCACATCCATTTTCCAAGCTCGGGTCGCTGGTGCGGCAGGAGGTAAGGTGTTAGGCACCTCAGCCCCCGACGCCACTGGGCAGGCCAAAACAAACACATTTAAAACTCTTTTGAAATTTTGTTAATATCAATGAGTGAACCCAAGTAACTCCCATCAGGATTTCTGATAATTCTGCAGCATTTTACTTTTAGATCTACATTATAAATGATCCAGGGTTGGAATTATTAGTGCCCCAAAGTGCTCAGGTGTTAACTTATAGCTCTGAAGCAAGCCCTAGGATTTCCTGCAATACTGGCATTTACACATCATGGTGGAGATCAGTTTATAGTCCCTGAGTCCTACAGTTCCCAAAGCTCATAAAATGTAATTCCATCACTGATTTGACCATTCACTTCACCCCATGCCCTCCCCTCCCCCCCACACAAGCTTGCTACAGCAGCAGACAAGGACAGCCACAGGCAGAAATTATAAAACAATCTGTCTCTCCCCTCAGGTTTAACAAGCTGATGTTTTCAGTTCCTTCACTTTATGCCTTTACTCAGCAGCAGTCCTATCAAGCAGCGCCAATTTCAGGCTGACATGACAATCGATTCCAATTTCATTCTCTCCAGGTTTCCCTCATCGGCAGTGCTGCTGGGAGACAGCACAATTGTGGCCTGGCAGCCCTACCTGGTCATCCTGGTTCTCTGACTGCTGCAGTAGCAACCAACGTACCATCACACACTGGCCCACCCCTGCTTCCCATCCTCAGAGCCCCATAACCCCTCATTATCACCCCCATCTGGAAGGAAATACAGTGTCTGAGATGGGAAGGAAAAATGTCCAAAAAAAAAAAAGAGGAATTTACAGTATTTGATTCTCAAGAAGCAAAACAGAAGCTTTGATGACTTCCAACTTTGTAGGCACATAAGTCAAACATGTTTGATTTTTCTGAAGGATAGTGTAATTTACTAGTAACATTGTTATTAAATTCCCAAAATTGTATAATATGCACCCTCACCCCACCGGGTGGTGGCTTACCTGGCTCTAAGGAGCTTGCCACTTGCCAGCCAGCTAGAGGTGTTACTCTGTGGTCCCCAGGACTGCTGATGGGGACTGGGACGGTGAAGAGGAGTGCTGTCTGTTTCAGTGCTGTCACTCCCTTGATCTTTGTGGCTCTCTGATGCACTGCTCAGTCTTTCTCTGCCCCCGATGATGTGGAGTACACCGGTGCTCACCAAAGCTGAGTAGATCCCCCGATAACCGCCCCAACCAAACCGGACACTTCAGTGCAGCCAGACACTCACTGAGAGGGGGGAAAAAGCCCTTCATAAAGACTTCTGAGTTAGTGCCTCATGGGCTATACGGCCACTGCCATCTTGAGCCACCTCTGACCTACGGAGTCAGAGGGTTCCAGCACAGTCAGTGAGGCTGAAAAGCCTGCCAGGGACACAGGAGGACTTCATTAGTTCATACAGGACTGAGGCAACCAAGCAGCCATCAAGGATCAAGTAGACAGACCTGCCCTTGTGATTGACAGAGGGTCTCAACCAATCAGAAGTCTGGCTCTACCAGTGAACAGCAGGAGCTGTTGCAAAATTTTTCAGTTCTGCATCAGAGACAGTTTGGAGGCAGAGCTGCTGCCTAAGCATGCCAATGCTTGGAGGTGTCTGACGCTTTCACAGCCCAGAGCCAGAAGGCATTTGCTGAGCATACACACCACTGCTATGTGCAGAAAAGAGAGGAAGAACTACAGATCTTGCACCACACTGCTAAAGGGAAGTGTCTGCAGTGGAGTCGACCTGCAGCTGAGCAGTATCCTCAGACTGACTTCACTAGGGACAGACCTGAATGGTCTGAACTGTGATAGAGACAGTGAGGCAAGGCCTGGAAGCCACCTTACTAGCCACCGCCAACCATGTGACAGTCTGCAGTGGGAGCTGCCTTGAACAGTGCAGAAGGTAAGCTTGCCAGTCTTGCATTTTTCTAGCCACCCTGACAGAGAATGAGAGACTGACCGAGGAAGAGCCCAGCTGGCCTGTGAGGTACCAGATGGAGACCAGCAGAGGAGAGCTGAGGCAGGCATCGGAGGAGGTGACTGAATCTGAGAATAAGAGACAGTGGCCTCGATTCTCAAATGGTTTAGACTGCCACAAGCCCCGGGTGAGCCAGACACATGGGGCAGTCCGTGACCAACAATTGGGATTCTCAATCCCAGAGCCCCCTGCATGCTGCGTGTCAGACAAGCTTTTGCTGGTCTAACTTCGCTGACCTTTTTACAAGGTTTGCACAAAATATTTGGCGCAAGCTGCCATAAAAAAGGTAAAGTGCCGCAAATGTGTGCAACCTTTGAGAATTGGGCGGAAGGTGTGCCAATGCGGTCGGCGCAGCACAGGGTTTGATGCAGGGCTTGTGCCTCTGAGAATCGAGGCCAGTGAGTCCAGTCAGTACTGTGGCAACTACTAGATGAAGGCTGCTGCCATTGAGGGCAAACTGTGACTAACCCATCAGGGCTCTGGGATCCTGCACCACATGCATTTGTAGTGTCACTTAGAGAGGGCCACAGTCGGGCAAAATTTTATGGACTAGGCCATCCATCAAGGATTACAATTTGGATTTATTACCAAAGCCTTTGTTTTTTATTTATGTGCATCAGCATGAGCCAACCACATGCAACTGCTTTGTGCCTACAGCATTCCAACACCCAGGCTTCCCTGGGAGCTAGGACTAGGGTAATAGCAATGGTACCAGTGGGGAATACACAGTGCCCAGACAGTACAGTCTGGCAGAGTAGTGTGTTGGAGGTGGGCTGTGCCTCAAAGGGCTTGGAAGACAGCCAAACAAGTGATAACTGCTGCTCGGTATATGGGTACATTTCAGGGGTTACTCAGCTTGTGAAAGGCCCTGAAACAATCTTTCAAACAAGGTATTCAGCTTACCTGTAGGTGTCGGAGGTCTTGAGCTATAAATTATCTAACTACAAGACAGCAGCCATTTCGTGGACTCCTGAGGAAGAAAGTGATGTCACTGAGGGGCAAGCTGTAATTGACAACATACAGCTCAACCCTCAATGATATCACTTTCTTTTTCAAGATTCCATTAAATGGCTGCTGTCTTGATTTAATTTACAGGTGATTTAAGGATTTATATCTCAGGACTCCTGACACCTATAGGTAAGCTCAATACCTCGTTTGAAAGATCCTTTCATGGGCTTTTACATTTTCAGTGTCCTCTGCAGTGCTTACTTCCCCTTTAACATTTTCCTTCCCCACGACCTTGATCTTGCTTACCTCCAACAAGCACTTTGTTATTTGGTTGTATATCTGTACTGGCTCACCAGAGAGGACAGTAAACTGCCCCTTCCTTATACTAAGGATCATACTAAGGGTTGTAGGAGCTAAAGAGGCACAGCACACTTATACTAACAGCTCCCCCATATATTTCAATGGTAACAGTTTTATTTTCCTTTTAATAATACATCTATCAACATTTGTTTTTCTAGTTTATTTTTGCTGATAAGACGTATTTCCTATCCCTATTACCCTTAAGGTGAAAAATTATTTCCACCTATCTGTCTTAAAAATGTGTCTTTTGAGCTGGAGGGTATGTCTGTGTGTTAGTGTGCTCTCTGGCTTCAATTCCAAGTTTAGTAGGACCATCAAGGTAAGATCCCTAATTATATCATATAAAAAGAGCATCACCTCTTATTCTTACGGAATAAAGTGACATGAGGTTAAGAGACTTAAGTCTTTTTGCCTCATGGCCTTAAATAAGGTTGAAGGGCCTGGTTGGATAACTCCTGTGGGGATTCGTTACCCAAAGATGTTATATTTAAAGTTCAGCTGTAAATTGTGAGGTGCCTCCACCAGGGAACAATCAAGTGGGCAAGGTAATAAGTCAGTACTACCCCATGGAAAACAGCACCAATCCATTGTAGTCCCCACTGGCACAACTCACACACTGTACACACAATGCAGTCAACTATTGGCAAAATATAAATGGTAATATGTAGCAGTGTCAGTGTCAGTGGCTCAGCAGGTAGCACCCTCACCTCTGAGGCCAGGAGATCAGTATGCTGTAGGTTCTATCCCCACACCAGGCACTTAGGTTACTATCCCAGTACTGACACTGTAGTGCAGCATGAATGGGGTGCTGCACTCCTGAGGTGCTGTCTTTTAGATGAGACGTTAAACCGAGGTCCCATCTGCCTGTTCTGGTGGTAGTTTAGGTGGATGCTAAAGATCCCATGGCACTTCTCAAAAAGAGCAGGGGAATTTCCCTGGTGCAATGGCAGAACTTTCCTCCATTCACGAAAAAATACCACCATGGTTCAAGGTCAGTTGGCATTCATCTGTATCCCCCTTCCCGGGTTGTGCCTGAAAAGAGGCAGAAGGCAGGATTTGTCTAGTGCACTTACCCGGTCAACAAAATAAATAAAATGCTCTACAAATAATGGCCCCTTTGCACCAATGGGCAGGAACTACACACCAGAGGCGCGTATCCTGCCTGTCCGTGGAGCTCCACACCTGCGGGCAGGTGTGCACCAGTTGTATTCAGCAATGGCTGCCACCTGTCTGCAAGCACTCCTCCCCTTGGCATGCCTGACTCCACAGGGTGGGGGGGGGGCAGAGTTGAGAACCCAGTCGGGCATCCAATCAAATGCGCGGTATGGGTCCCACAGTGGATCCCTAGTGCGTGTGGGCGCGGGGTCTGAGTGCATGAATGCTCAGTGCAGGCACCCGGACCCGTGCAGTCCAGCCTCATTGGCCAGGGGACAATGCAAACCTGTACTGTCCCCAGCAGGACCCCCATCTCTGGCCCATATGGCCAGCCCCCCCCATTCTGTCCAGGACCCTGGTGATGCAGCTGATTACCCTCACCCAGCATGTGTCGACCCCGACCTGGTACCCCAGTGCAGTCATTGGTGGCCTGTGGTGCCCCCCATGGCACTGCCAACCCCCCCGTACCCTGTACCCGAGAGCCAGTGCCGCCTAGCGGGATGGCCAGTGGCACATCCCTCCTCACACCACCTTGGCTGCTGGCTGTCCATGTGATACAGGGAGCATGCCACCTATATATGGGCAGCGCCCTCCCAGCATCACTTGGATGGCCAGCAGCTGATGTGGTGAGAGAAGGGATGTGCCACTGGCGGTCCAGGTACGGGGTTGGGGAGGTGTAGCTGGTGCTGCAGGGGGTGGGGTGGAGACTGGACAGCTCTGGGGCGGCATACCAGGAAGAGTTAAGTGTGGACCAGGGTACCTGTGTGTGTGTGAGGAGAGGGATCGTACTCCACACTGGGACAGGAGACCCTGTGTCCGGGGGTGGTGGGGGCTGTTTTCCAGGGGTGGGGGCAAAGCTGTGTTGGGGGCTACCTCATACAGTGGGGATGGGGCGGCTGTGTGTGTGTGGAGGAGGGCAGCACTACAGTGCCGGGCGGGTTCCAGTCCTGTAGGGGCACACTTTCTGCTGGGCCTGGGGTGGGTGTCCGGGTGTGTGTGTGGGATTGGGGGGGTTCACTACAGTTGCCGAGGTTGGAATGAGTGGTGCAGGGTGTGGAAGGCACTTATGTCAGGGTTCTCCCTGGTGTACCCTGCGCCCTCCTCCGAACCTCCATGGCCAGCACTACACGCCCTTGGTGCATGGCGCATAGTGCTGGCATGCCCCCGCCTGGTGTAGTGCAGTCCGTGTGGCCAGGGGATCAGATGCATAGAGGCTGTGCGCCCCTGGTTAGTGCATCCCGCATGGGGGATGCAATGGATGCTGAGTGGCTATGTGCCCCGGATACGCGGCGCATAGCCACTCTGCCCATTAGTGCATAGGGCTCAATATGTTCAACACAAGGATTCTGACAAGTAACAAACAAACTTATTGGGAATCAGGAATGAGGTCTTAGAGGAAGGAATGGCTAAGGCAGTGCAAGTAATCTGCAGTTGTCATTGGCTAGGCCATGTTTTTTAATGCCCTACTAGATACAGCCTGAAAAATAATGCAGCCTGTATCAACCAATCACAGTGCTCAGCTCAACTGTACTGTTGGGCTGCTACCCAGTCCCACTGGTATTTAATACTCCTAGCTCTAGGGAGCACTTGGGGAAGCCTGGGTAACGAGGTGTTGGATGGTGTCCAGCCCAATGAAGCTGCATGTGGCCGGGTGGCACTGGCATGCTATGAAACAACCCAAATTGTAATCCCAGCTGGATTAGTCCATGAAACAATAGCAGCCCAAAGCTGTGGCCCTCTTCTAGCAAATGATAGCCTGCAAGACCCATAGACCCTGATTCAGTACACGCGGTTATCCTGAGGCTGGCAGGCCTCTAGCTCCAGCTGTAGAGCTGACTGGATGTTCCTGCTTGGTTCTGCAGTCCTGTGTCACACCTCCAATGGCTCCTTCTGCTCTCCTCTGCCAGTTGCTCTCTCTCTGGTGCTGCATACAGACTCAGCTGAGCTCGCACTCTGTTAGGCTCTTGTTGTGTCTTGTGGATCCCAGCCTCTGCACCTCACCGCTACACGCAGGAAGGTAACCCCTTCTGCAGGATGCGCCATAGCGGTGTAGATCACCGAGGTCAGGTGGTTTTAGGCCCCAGCTGGTTCTGTAGCAGTTCCAACTCCATAGGTCTGATAAGGAAAAGTCTCAAGCTGTGCACTGAGGCTCAGCAGCAGGACAGCTTCCCGTTGCAAACGGAAGCCCTCAACTCTGCTTCAGTCGTGTGTGTGTGTGTGTGTGTGTGTGTGTATATGCATGTTTTGTGTGTGCGTGCGTGTGTCTCCCTGTTCTGCGAGCAGCAGTTTACTCCTTAATTGCTTTAGGAGGACACTACTCCCTCCAAAGCATCTGCACATCGCTTCTGTCTCCCTTTTGCAGACAAAAGGTCTGCCCTCATTCACTGACTCTGGCAATCTCCAGATTCAGGCTCTGCCTGACTACAGCAGACAAGATGTCTGCTTCTCTCCACATTCTACAGCAGACTGACTATGTGCTGCAAAAATCCTCAATGAACACAGCTGCAGAGAGCCTCCTGATTGGCCAACCCCCCCCCCCGTCAGTCTCCTGGGAGCATCTATCTGTCTGTCAAATGATAACTGATTGGCTGCCTGCCTCTCAGGTGAATTAAGGAGTCCTTCAGTGTCTCTAGAGTCCTCCTGTGGCTCTAGCTCAGGCTTTGGAACCTGATTGGCTGACTAATGTCCTTTGACCCCGATGGCCATGTTGGTCAGGGGTCAGAAGGGAATACGATGGCCACCAGTTCTGTAGTCCCAGAGGCTCTGGCCCCAATATCTTTAGGGCTTCTGCCACTTGCGGTGGCAGTCTGGATGGGGCTGCTGAGACCATAGGTAAGTCCCGCACTTTGGGGGCTTATATATCTGTGTTGTGAGCATATTATGGGTGTGATAATGTGACAAAGTATTATATTTTGGGTAGAACATTACTGCATTATGTGCGAGTTGGGTGAGCTGTGAGAGTGGGGACCACAGTAGGTTGGTATTGGTTTCCAGGGGTAGTACTAGTTTATTATTTAGCCTAATTAATCTTTCTCTGTAAGGTGGCACCGCATAACTTATTATCATCTATAACATCTTTTCGTACTGAATTCCCACAGGAGTTATTGACCCAGGCCCACAAGGAAGGAGTAGCACACTGAACACCCATGGCAACCCGGTGCACACAATTGGTTGTCCTTAGAATATTAAATTCTACAGTTTGGGGACATGGGAAATATTTGGGGTTCCCAAAAACTGGAATAACCCAAATATGGACCCATAGCTTTTGTTGACCAGGTACGTACACTAGACAAGACATTTGCCTATTTTCAGGTACGACCCAGGAGAGTACAATGAAATACAAGTTCATACAGAGGACAACATGATATAAGTTAGGCATTACACAGAATCAGGTAGAACCAGATGAACATAACACAAGCAGTCAGTAAACACAGTTAGAATGGGAACCAAATATATACATAGAGTCACCAAGGCTATGAACAGTGCATTATACAATTCTATACAGCTCAGAGCCCCAAAAGCAGAGCCGTAGTCAAAGCATCACCTGAAACAGAGAGTAAATACATTATATACAAAGCAGAACCCAAGCAGGCAGGATGCATCAGCAGGACCTGCGCTAGGGTACCAAAAGAAGGACATGTAAGTCCAGTGCAGGGGACCAAGGTTAGTTATGGTGGTTTAGGACAACCACACGCAGAGCAGAGCTTCAAGTAATTCCACAGGGAGCTCCGAAGGCATGGGTGGGAGGGGGAGGAGCGGACCTGGGCGGGAAAGGAGTTCCATACTCTGGGGGCACATGAAGCAAAATCCCTGTCCTCCATTTGCATTTGAGTGGCAGGAACTTTGAGAACAGCAGGGCCCAATGACCTAAGGGAGTAAGAAGAGGAGGCAGCTGGTTTGAGGAGCGCAGCCAGCCCGGGGGCAATGAGTTCTGAGACCCTTGCCCGTGAAGCTACCCAAGACAAAATTCATGTAGTTGGGTGGGCAGAGCCAGCCAGGTTTGTTATACAGGTCACAGTGGTGGGTGAGGCGAGAGGCAGCAAGTGCAAAGCGGTAAATGTTATTACAGGCTTTGTTCCACCTAGAGAGGTGAACTTTGGAGGTGCGTGCAAACAGGATGAGTCCATAGCAGACAGAAAGGAGAAACACACCTCTGGCCAATGCAAGGTGAGCAGCAGAAGTAAGATTGTTCTTCGCTCTGTAGGCCAGACTCAGTTTGCAGTTGACAGCTCTGCATACATTTTGGATATGATGCCCAAGGTCAAGCTGGGGGTCAAGTGTCACCCCAAGGTATTTGATGGAGTCAGTGATTAGGACAGGAGTACCATCAATACCAGTAATACTCAGTGGGGCTGGGGAGGCCTTTACCTTGGCCAGAGACCCAAAAAGCATGGCCTGAGTATTTTTAAGGTTGAGGACCAGCTTGTGGATCGTTATCCAGGACTGGATATTCCTGAAATCCTCACTCAGTTGGTGGTTGATGACCCCAATGTCACGGGAAGGGGTGAGGATAACCAGGTCATCCGCATATAGGCTAGAGCTACAGTTGGAAGAAGTAGAGGGGAGATTATTGACAAAGATAGAGAAGAGAAGGGGCTCTAGGATTGAACCCTGGGGGACACCAGAGGTCACAGGAGCGGTAGCCAAGAGGACCTTACTGAATTTAATAAGTTGCTGTCTGCCCTGGAGGTAATTAGTGAACCAACTTAGGACAGGTGGGGACAGACCAAGGGACCGAAATTGAGAGCAAAGTAAGACATGGTCAACTAGGTCAAAGGCCTTAGATACGTCAATGAAGATGGTGCCTGAGAGCTCACCCTGGTCTATAGCTGCCCTGATCCCAGAGGAGACAATGACAAGGGTGGAGGATGTACTGTGCCCTTTGCAAAAGCCATGCTGCACGGGAGACAGTAGCTCATGGGCCTGAATATCCTCCGTGAGTTGCCCAGCCACAACTTTCTCCAGAAGTTTACTGATAGCCGACAAGATGGCTATTGGTCGGTAGTTGTTGAGGATCTTTGGGTTGCCCTGTTTGAGAACAGGGACAATCCTCACCACCTTCCAGAGGTCAGGGATAACTCCAGAGGCTGGGGACATGTTGAAGATATGGGCCACTGGGGAGGCAATATAAGAGGCAATAAGATGGAGGAGCTTAGGTTCCATGCTATCGTGGTCAGCACTAGAGTGAGGGGAGAGACCAGAGAGAAGTCTCTGTGACTCCTGTGCTGGCACAGCCCTGAAGTAGAGTAACAGATGGGAGATAGGGGCCGACTGTGGGGCAGAGGCCGGGACACGACTATCGCTCCCACCAGTGGAGAATAGGGAGGCGCAGGCAGACAGATCCGAGAAGTGGGAGTTGAATGCATTGGTGATGGTTAGTGGATTGTTAAATTAGATCCATCTATGAGCATGTCAGAGACCCCACAGTTGGAGGAACTGCTTACTATATCTTTAATGTTCCTCCAGAAATTCCTAGGGTCCTTAGCTGAGTTTGGTAAGACAGTTTTGCAGTATTCACCTTTGGCAGCCCTGATTGCTTTTTTGCATTCACTCCTGAGCCTCCTATATTGTTGAAATATGGCTTGGTCCATCGTGACCTTGAAGTTGGCCTGGCACTTGTCTCTAGCCCTCATGAGGGCTAGGAGGCTCCCATGCAGCCATTTAGTGGCAGACTCCCTTACCCTCCACCTGATAAGAGGGGCATGCTTGTCCTGCAGTGCCCCGAAGGTGCTGAGAAAATGACTAACACCAGTGGAAGAGTCCTGAGCATTTAGCACTGCAGACCAGTCCATAAGCCTCAGATCCTCGTGGAAGGACCCCAGGTCAAACCTGGAGAAATCCCTTACTTGGCTGATTTTATGAGGAATTTTCTGGGAGGAGGGTGTGGTCAGAGATAGAGTGAGGAAGGGTACCAGAGGAACTGATCCTCTCAAGTCTATTGGACAGGACCCAGTCCAGGAGGGAGCTAGTACCGCCAGTGGTAGACCACCTAGTGGGCTCCTGAATAAGTTGAGACAAGGAGAGGCCAGCAAGCAGAGGTTTATTCAGCTTGGTGTTTCCTCTAAGCCAGTTTAAATTAAGATCTCCTAAGATCATTAGCTCATTATCTCCAGTCTTAGCACCAACAGTATCAAGGAGGTAGGATAACCCCAACAGACGACCCTTGGGGGGGATTGTATGTACAGATGATGTACAGCTTCTTAGTGTTCCCAAGTAATAGGACTGTGTGAAGCAACTCACAAGAAGACAGTAAGGGCTGTTGGTGGGATAGAACAGACAGGTTTAGGTGACTCTTGTAGTAGACCAAGATACCACCCCCATGCTTTTTCCCAGGCCGATCTTGCCTAATGAGATCAAAGCCAGGAAGCGCGCAGGCCGAGTCAGGGGTGGAAGGTTTCAGCCAAGTCTCAGTAATACCAAGGATGCCAGGCTTGTAATGAGTGACCCAGGCAGAGAGTTCAGCCAGACTGGGCAGGAGGCTGCGGATGTTGAGGTGAGCTATTTTCATCCCCTTGTCTGACAGCCAGCCCACAGGTAATGAGGAGGCTTGATAAGTAGGACCAGGGTTAAGCTCAATGTCCCAAGTCAGGGCTAGTGTCATCAGGAGGAGCAAGAGGAGATGCCTTATAGGGGGAGAACCACTTCTGGCCAAAGGTTTGCGAGCAGGACGCCTGACCACTATGGCAGGATACAGAAAGCACCTGAGGTCAAGACAGCAGATAGGCCAGAGGGGCTGTCTGTCACAGGTTATTAGATTGGAGAAGGTGAAGTCATGCTCCTCATGCTGTTCAAGTGTAACCCGGGGGCCCCCGAGTGAGGGAAGCAATCAGCAATAAGTAGAGGGGGCATAAGGCAGTGAGAAGGCCACTGATGAGGGCACTGATAAATGGGAAGGGCTTAGCACCCTCCCTGAGGAGTTAGGAACCCCATGTCAAAAAGGACCCATCCCTGGGACTTGTTAGTCAGGCCCTTGTTAGGGCACTGAAGGGAGAACATATTGTGGACAGGTCAGGTAGACAGGTCAAGGCTTACCAGAAGCCAGAGGGGCTATTTTGTCATACACTAGGAAGGCCCCGTTTCTTGCTGCTATTTGTTGCATATTTGCATTGAGGTGACATGCTGCTACATATTACATATTTGTATTGAGGTGTCTTATTTATTTATTTATTTGCTTTTGTTAACTGGGTAAGCACACTAGACAGCCAAGTGCCTATTTTCGGGTGAGACCCAGGAGGGTTACAAGGTAGATGCGTACAAGGACAGTAAAGGAGTCACATTAAACATACAGAAAATAACAGGCATAACGGGGATTGAATAGGTAGCTAACAGCATTAGAGACAAATGGGCACATGATCAATACAGAATGGTACATACAGGATGGATTAGCTAGCGAACAGCAAAATACGTAACAGGTTCGATCAGTGCAAAGAGGACTAAAAATAAGTGCCAGCAGGGGGAGGGTGCACTAGGCAGGTAGTCAAGTACTAGTTACTCGACCAATTACAGGAGGATAAGTGCAATTAGTGCTGAAGCCCCCACCATACCAGGCTGGGGGGAGAAAGTAGTCTTGCTACTAAATATTACGTATTTGTACTTTATATATTTAATTACTGCTATTTATCATCTCTAATTTGTGCTATGATGGTATCACAGACCCTTCCCACAGGATACATCTATAAGCAAAGTTTCCTATATTTCACTGTACAGTATGTTTCTTCCTGGATGAAATGACAACATAAATAAATAAATTACATACATACATAAAGCTGGCCCAGTGGCATGCTCCTCACCAGCGACCCAGGGTTCAGGAATGAGCCTGGGGCACGGGGGGGGAGGGGGAGAGCGAGGAGCTGGACTGAGCGGCTGCAATGCAGCTGTCCTCCCTGGGGAGGGACAAGGGTTTCCCTGGCTCTTGGCTGCCACCTGGTGGAGGCTAGGTGGCAGCGTCGAGCCGTCAGGAACCAGGCATTAGGCTGGGTGGGAGGAAGGTGCCGTTACCGGAGTTACAGAGTGCATGTGAGCCTCCACACGGATGCGCGACCATGTTCTGGGGTCCTGGGATAACAGGGGAGAAAACAGGAAATGGGACACAAGGGGCAGGCTCAATGAAGCCCTGTGTGCAGGACGGATTGAGATCCTCCGAGGGAGGACCACAGCATGCCTGCCTCTGGAACCCCGAGAGAAAAAGCCATATAAAAAAAAAAAACATAAATAAATACATAAATGAATGTATGTGTGTATGTATGTATGTGTGTGTGTGTATGTGTGTGTATGTATGTATGTGTGTGTGTGTGTATGTATGTGTGTATGTATGTAAACTTGGCTTCCCAGCCAAATGCCCTTTGGGGTAACCCTTGCCTCAGTGATTGTGCACAGAGGTTCTTTGTCTTTTAAATAGTTTTTTATTTTAATGGGTTCACCACAATATATCCCAGGCACACTGCCTTAGGGGTAGCTGGTCCATTCCACTGGGGTGTCAAACAGACGAGGCATACTAATGAGTCCTGGTAGGACGAAACACGTGTCTATGTCTTCTGTTAGCACCCTTTGCAAACTGTGTGAGAGGTCTTTCGGCACCATGCAATTCTGCTTAAAGTTGGACCCGCATAACATTCTCGGTGGTGATTTGCATATGCAGCCCATGATGCTTTGCATTATGGGGGATGTGTGATTTGGTATTTTATGTGTGTGTGTGTATGTATGTGTGTGTGTACGTATGTGTGTATGTATGTGTGTGTGTGTGTGTGTGTGTGTGTGCATTTATATGTGTGTGTATGTATGTATGTGTGTGTGTATGTATGTCCTGGCCCCACTCTGACTTCAAATTGGGACCTCTGAGCTACATCCCCCAAGAAAAAAAAGTCGTGGAAGTGAAAATTAACATCAGAAAGACAATGTCACGTTTTCTCCAAGAATCACCTTACTCTACTCTCTGTTCTTGACAGATTGAGGTTTCGGCAGGAGCAGGCTTTGATCCTGTAGGTCTCTGTCCCCAGGGAATGTTACAGTACCAACTGAGCCACCAGCTAGCATTTAAATATATACAGTAAGAGGACATAAGCAAAGAGCCAGAAATATCTAACAGGCTTCGTATTACTAGGATGGATGAGGCTAAACAGTTGATAGGACAGTTGTGCTATCGATTGGGGTCCCCTCTGTACCCACTGTTTACGTTTAGAGATGAAGATCGATTGTTAAGTTCGACTGGTACCAGTAGGTTAACTACTCCTAGTACAGAAACAAATATGGGGGTATCTGCATTTTCTTTTAGCGCAGCCAAAAACTGGAATAGCCTCCCAGGGTCTGTATGTACTGCTCCCAGTCATGAAGCCTTCAAACTAAACTTAAATAAATATTTCTGTAATCAATTACAGGGCAACCCTTAGATGGCCCACAGTTTTTTCTATTCTTGGTTCCTAATTTCCTTGGCCTTCCAAAGCAGTTTTCTTCTAGTTATCCACTCCTCTAATATATCTCCCTTCAATCCTCCCTATATCTTCCCCCCCAATTTTCATCCCTAAAGTTGTCTGCCACCTGGACCCGTTTCCACAACTTGAAAATATATCCTCTTCCCCCTACCCCTTATGACAAAGCCTCTCTGGCCGATGTATTCTCCCTCCCCTATGTAAGTCTTCCTATCTATTATGCATGTCTTAGCCTGTTTACCGTTACTACCCCTTGCTCTCTTGCTTCTAACTGTATTTTTACATACATTGTACAATGCCAACTTGATGTCTTGTTACCTTACCTGCCTAGGCTTACACTGTATGTATAGTTTACTTTGCATTTAATTCTTGCTGCTTAACAGCAATCACGTATGTTTACACTGTTTGTCTAACTCTGACGTGGAACCTACGTAAGGAGCTTGTTCTCAAAAGGTGCTAATCCGAGATCATAATAAAATAAAAATAAATAAAATAAATTGCATTGTACTTGTTTTGTATAGAATTATTGTATGTCCTTGTATGTAATATGTTTTCATGAAATTGTAACTTGCTGTCCTGTAACATCTTGGCTGTCTATCCTACGGCACCGGGTTGTACATGAAAAAGGGCCTTGTCTCATTGTATTTACCTGGTAAACAAAAGTTAAATAAATAAAATAAATAAATAAACTGCACCCACATGCTACCGAAGGGGAATATAGTCAGAGTTTCTGATCAGTGCCACTTGTTGTGAAAGACTGTTATCAAGGATATAGAAGACTAATTGTAGGACACTGAATGGGAGTTGGGGTTTAGCTGCAACGGGAGAGGCTTTCTTGTGTGAGAGTCTGTCACCAGACATTCGACCATGTGAATGCAGTTTTTGGCACTGCCCTTTAGTCCTCCCTTGCCCAACAGAGCCCCCTCTTTCATACCTTCTGTTACTGCACACTAAACTGCCCCCTTTCCATGCACCCACCACTGCTCTCTCTCTACACGGAGCCCTCCTTTTTTTCTCTTGAAGGCTGACATTGCTGTCATTCAGCCTCATTTAACTCTCAAGTTCTGTTTCTCCCTCCTCCCCTGCTATCAAGGCCCCTGGAATTCAGCAACTCCATGGCTGTGGAATTTCTCAGAAAACTTGCAACCCCCACCACAGAACATATGATAATGTTGTACAAATAATTGTTCTTAATAATTTTTAAATAAAATCTACAGTTTTTCCAGTGTCTGACTCCTCCTCTCCCTCCTTGATTAAATGGACACTGTCAACCCTTTTGGCAGCGTGTTATTTCAAGTTGCAAACCTATATTTTGCGATTGCTTACTGTCTCTAAAAGTCATTAATGTTGCTGATTGTTTTATCTGCTTACCTTCTTAGTCCAACTTTATACTCAACCTTGTTTTGTTTCAAATCCTTGATTTATTCATACTGCATACTTCCTGAACATTAGGGACACCACCGAACAGTGGAACCATCCATGATGCAATAATCGCTTCTCCTTCCACTGCATCATGAGTGTCTAGACTGTGCTGGGGATGTTCCCAAGTCCACGGAAGGATGCAGTGGGAGTTGATCAGGGATTGTAAATAAACATGTTTTTGTGTGATAACACCAGTACGGTGTGCAGTCTGTTTTTCACTTTAAAAAGAAAAAAGAAATCAGAATCAAAACCTACCAGCTACATCAGCAGTCCTTACAGACTCCAACCAATCATAACATGTTTTTTAAATTAAAGACCCTGAGGCCTAAAGAGGTTGTCAGTGTCTCTTTAAAATGAAGCCCCTCATCTATGCTAAGCATGTGACACAATCAATGATATCACATCATATTTTAGCCAATGACAGGATTGCATTCTGCCACAGAAATGAATAATGCATGATGCAGGAATGAACAAATGCTTCCACAGAAACTCAGGTGCACTGCCTCAGAAATGAGGACTGAAGTGCCATGCAGAACTAGGGGCCCTGTGCCTGATGTGCTGCAGAGAACTAGGGCCCCTGGGATTGAAGTGCCATGGAGAACTAGGGACCCTGTGACTGAAGTGCCATGGAGAATTAGGGGCCCCGTAACTGAAGTGCCATGGAGACCTAGGGGCCCTGTGACTGATGTACTGCAGAGAACTAGGGGCCCCTGGGACTGAAGTGCCATGGAGAACTAGGGGCCATGTGACTGAAGTGCTGCAGAGAACTAGGTGCCCTGAGACTGAAGAGTCGTGGAGATCAAGAGGCTCTGTGACTGAAGAGTCGTGGAGATCTAGAGGCTCTGTGACAGAAGTGCTGTAGCAAACTAGAGGCCCTGTGACTGAAGTGCCATGGAGAACTAGGGGCCCTGAGACTGAAACGCCATGGAGAATTAAAGGTTCTGCAACTGAAATGTCATGGAAAACTAGAGGTTCTGAGACTGAAGTGCCGTGGAGAACTAGAGGCCCTGCGACTGAAGTGCCATGATGAACTAGAGGTCCTGTGACTGAAGTGCTGTGGAGAACTAGGGCCCTGCTACTAAAGTGTTGCATAGAACTAGGGGCCCTGGGAATGAAGTGCTGCACAGAAATCGGGACCTTGCGACTGAAGTGCTGTGGAGAACTAGAGGTCCCGTGACTGAAGTGCCTGTGGAGAACTAGAGGCCCTGCGACTGAAGTGCCATGACGATCTAGAGGCCCTGTGACTGAAGAGCTGTGGAGAACTGGGGCTGTGTGACTAAAGTGTTGCATAGAACTAGGGGCCCTGGGAATGAAGTGCTGCGCAGAAATAGGGACCCTACGACTGAAGTGCTGCGGAGAACTAGAGGCTCTGCGACTGAAGTGCTGCAGAGAACTTGAAGCCCTGCTACTGAAGTGCCACAGAGAACTAGGGGTCCTGCGACTGAAGTATTTCAAAGAAGTAGGGGCCTTGGACTGAAGTGCTGCGGAGAACTAGAGGCCCTTCTACTGAAGTGCTGTGGAGAACAAGGGGCCCTGTGACTGAAGTACCACAGAGAGCTAGGAGCCCTGTGAATGAAGTGCTGCGGAGAAGTAGGGGCCCTTCGACTGAAGTGCCACAGAGAACTAGAGGCCCTGCCTGCTACCTTGCCTCTCCTTTCTTCTCTTTCATTCACTCCCCTGTCCTGCAGCCTCTGGACTTCCAGTTCTTGCTCAATCACTACCCCCTTTTTTCAACTCCACTTCTGGTCTGGCCCCATTCACCTTCAGACAGACTACCACCCTCTACTACTACCCTACCTTCTATTACACCCTCTACTCCCTCCCCCTTTCTTCTTGTTTAAGTCCCTGCTCTGAGACTTCACGGCTCATTCCTGTCCCTTGCCCTTAGGCCCATCGACCATGCACATACTGTTCAGCTACTGATTGCTACGGCACACCTTTATTTGTATGTACTGTCTATATATATTGTATATCCTTCCACTCCTGTGTCTGAGATTCCATTTCTACACCCTGCTTGTTGTATTTGTTATTTCCCTGTGCATTTCATTACTCACCCCATAATACCCTTCTCCCAAGTCTCACTTGGAAATGAGCTTCGGCTAAGTGGGCCTTCCTTAGCTCAATGGAGAAAGAATCCCTTTTACATGAGCAACTCTAACACAGCAAACATAGACAGAAGCTAGGTCTTTATTTTTAGGTGTGTGACACTATTAATGTGGTAAATATCTAGACACATCTTGGGGACAGTGCACATGGGGGGGTAAGCCATTGCTGCAGAGGGACAGCAAATCGTATCCTGATGCTAACAGTTTGCCTTGCTTCCGCTGTCCAACTGTTGCTCATTTTGCCCAACACTAGAGACTACAGCAGAGCCAGCCATAGGCACCCTCTGTCTCAGTAGCTGCTGCCCCCCCCACTAACCGGGGCCTCCAGACAGAAGCTGTGCAGGTCATCAGTCTATCAGATTTCATGTTTGTTTTAATGTATGCAGTTCATTTTCTGTATACTGTTGAAAGATCACACAAGGGATATAACTGGGTGGCCAGAACCTTCCAACTATGCATCATGACAGAAGAATACCTGCTAATGTACAATCACGGGCCCACATTGACTAACTCTGCTGGGGGCCACCAGAAACGTAAGGCTGGCTCTGGATGAGAGATGTCACAAAAGGTCACAGATTGCCACCCAGTTGTCATGGCAACCTAGTACATCTCTATAGGTCCCGGTGAACTCCCATGTCTACAATAACAGAACCTCTCCTGCCCCCGCTGGGCAAAAAATCATCGACAGACAGTGTCAAAGTATATGTGGTCATTTTGTGGTCTGGGCTTTAGACCACTGAGACTGGAACTGTGTGCCATCAAGCGTACCTCTCAACCTTTGGACACTGAAATGAGGGACACGAACCCTCAAAATTAAGTACAATGAGAGACAGTAATCCTCATAATAAAGGACACATCCTCAGACATGGAGATACAAGTTCAGAGCACTGTGCAAACCACTGTGTTTACTTGTACAAAGTTTTTTCTTTGTCACTTAAATTTTATTAATAATTATAAACATTTACAATCAAAGCCAAAAGAAAGAAAAATCATTCACAGATTAAACATAGCATAACATATACTATAATGGATGGGGAAGTGTGCTTAATGAGAAATTAATGGTTGCCTGAGGTGTGGGATGCTACATAAACCCCGAGGGACGAAGCCCTCGGGGTTTATTAAAGCCTCCCACACTGAGGGCAACCATTCATTTTGAATTTAAGCACACTTCCCCATTTTTATTATTTATAATTGCTGGTAAGCAGTTTTTTGCCACACTTGATTTTTCCTATGTCTGAGACACACACACACACACACACACACACACACACACACCATCTATTTCCTTGTTTTTGACAGCATTTGATTTGGAGTTTTCATTTTTTTCATCATTTTTCATTTATTTGGTTTCTGGTTTGTCCCTTCTCATTGGTGCTCACCTCTGAAGTCATCCGAGGTATTCTCCATGAAATTTTTATCCAGTGCGGCTGCAAACTGCTCAGTGCAGTTCTTGAATGGCAGGATCAACCAGATGAAATATGGGAGAGAACTGTTTAAAAATAAAAAATAAAAAGATGTGCTCTTGCTGTGGCAGCTCCTCATTAAGTGGGATGGAGGAGTCGCCATGTTTTTGTTTCCGGTAAGCCCGCCCAGGGGAAGTAAAAGAGCCAATTAGGATGCGGCTTTTGTTTGAGTGGCATGGCGCGTGTTTGTCATTATAACCCGCAGGTTATAACGGCACATTATAACTTTGTCAGCTTATGGAAAAAATTGCTGACCAGTTATTATAAACAAATAACATTAAATAGCTACCCAAGTACAATACAACTAAAAAATACTTAAATATAGCATTACATTGAAAAATATCATCTCCAGTTATTTTTGTATTTAAATAATTTCTCAATACAATATAAATGTATCCCTTTTGATCTGGTTTGAAGAAAAGAAGTTGACAATCAGAAGTAGGCTTACTTTTGATTTAGCCTCTTAGAATATTAGGAATTTCTGCTTTAAAGTCTAAATGTACAGTTAATTCTGTGTATGGGCAGCATCTTTTTCATGAGGAACAGGTGAGGGACAGAGCAATTTTGAGAGGTAAAATGAGAAATGTCCCTCGTAATTAGGGACAGTTAAGAGGTATGCCATCAAGCTTGTTTCATTTGTGTTCTGATCCTGGAAGAGGTGGAACCTACAGGTCTCGAACTGAGAAAAATAAATTGCCGTCACTCTGCACCGACAGAAATCAGGGCCATGTCCTGTTGCGCAGTTATTTCATTTGTTTTGGCCGGAGAAAGTCGCACTTATAGAACCAAAAAGAGCACATGTGAATAGCAACAGGAAAAATGCATCAAGGCTCTTAGTGAAGCTTGCGTGTGTTTGCATCTGTCCTGAAGCTGTTACCATTTTCCATCTAACCCCCTCGACCTTGGACTAGCTCTGTTCAAAACCCACACCTGCTCTCTTTCTCTCTCTTTTACACACACAGGCAGCATACCGATCAAGTCATTTCCTTCACAGCACACTACAGTTAATGTGTAGCTTCTCTGCTCAGTACCCCAGAGAGCTACTGCCCACAGCACTCTGCTGCTACACCAGGCTAGTACACAGACACACAGAAAGGGGGAGGGGGGGGTCTCTGTCAGCAGCAAAGAGATCTGCACTGCAGCTCCTTCTGTAAATGGGAGGCACTGAAACAGAAACCCACCAGAGCATCTCTGTGTGTGCTAGCAAATTTTTAATTAGCTATCAAAGCAGACATCAAGTCAGCTTGCTGGTCTCCTACTGCAAGTATAGGGCCGTACGTTTGAATCCCAGCACTAGCACTAAGGCTGACATTAGAAATCATTATCTTGTAGGGACATTTCTGCCCGACTAGTTTGCTTTATCTACCCAATAGGTAGCAAAAACAGAAGGAAAGCATATTGCAGGGCAATCAGTCACAGCATCCCTCAGCCAGCAATCACACTGCTGCTACATAACTCCCAATGAGCTATACCGTAGTGAAACAATATTTACTGAGATGCACTTTAATGAAACCGTGCATATTGAGGTACAACCGTAGTGAAACCAATGTCGATTAATGTACCACTGTAGTAATGCAATATTGTATGTTCATTGAGGTACAACCATATTGAAACAATAACTATTGGGGTACAACCAAAATTGAACCAATGTTGGTTAAGGCACACCAGTAGTGAAACAATGTGTCATTGGGTGCAACTGTAATGAAAACAGTGTTGACTGAGTTACAGGTACAGTGAAATGATGTTTATTGAGGTACAGCTACAAGGAGACCAAAGTTGATCGATGTACAACTGTAGTTGAGCAATGTCTCAGTGGGAGGGAAGGGTTACAACCATAGTGAAACCAATGCTGCTTGACATATAGCCGTAGTGGAACTATGTTTAATGGGGTGCAACTGCACTGAAACCTAAACCAACTTACAACTTACTGAAACAGATGCTGATTGATGTACAACTGTAGTGAAACAATGTTTAACAGATTGCAGCCATAGTCAAACCATAGTTGATTGAGGTATAGCTGTAGTGAAACGATATTTAGTTGGGTGGAACCATAGCAACACCACTGTTGATTAAGGTAGAACAAGTGAAATGCCGTTCATTGAGGCAGAACCATAATGAAACCAATATTGATTGAGATACAACCGTAGTGAAATGGTGTTTATTGGGTACCATACCAGTGTTGACGGAAGTACAGCTGAAGTGACAAGATGTTTATTGGGCCACATCAGTTGTGAAACAAATATTGCTTGATGTAGAACCTTAGCAAAATGATGTTTTCTGGTGTATAGTTGTACCGATCCAGGAATCTCATGCCAAAACACTTTCTGGAGGGAATACAGTTAACAATGGATCAAGCAAGGGCATGAATTTATACTTTTATGTCCCTTCCTCTGCACAAAATTCAAGTACTTGGGTGTGAATTTGGGAGGGCACGTACCCTCCGACTCTATGAGCGTGATGACTTGGCATGACATCCATGGTGACTAAGATACAACTTTAGTGACATGATGTTTAATGGGGTATAACCATATTTAAACTAATGCTGATTGGGGTACACCCATGCTGAAACCAATGCTGCTTGAGGTTTAACCATAGTGAAATGGTGTTTAATGGGGTACAACTGTCCTGAATCCAATGTTGATTGAGGTAGAACTGTTGTGATATGATGTCTATTGGGGTACAACTGTAGTGAAACTAATGTTGATTGAGGTGCAGCCATGGTGAACTGATGTTTATTGGGGTGTTCCCATAGTGAAACCAAGGTTGACTGATGCACAGCTGTAGTGCTACGATGTTTATTGTGTTACAACTTTAGATAAAAATTTGATTGAGGTACAACTGTTGTGACATGATGCCTATTGGGGTTCAACCGTAGTGAAATAATTGTTGAATGAGGTACAACCATTGTGAAACTAAAGTTGACTGGGGTACAGCCATAGAGATTTGATGTTTAATGGGGTACATCCATAGTGAAACCAAGGTCGATTGATGCACAACTGTAGTGATACGATGTTTATTGTTTTGTAGCTGTGGGTAAAAGAATGCTGATTGAGGCACAACTGCTGTGATATGATGTCTCTTGGGGTTCAACCATGGTGCAACTAATATTGGTTGAGATACAACCATAGTGAACTGATTACAGGGGTACACCCATAGTGAAACCAAGGTTGACTGATGCGCAACCATAGTGATACCATGTTTATTTGGGCAGAACTGTAGGTAAACCAGTGTTGATTGTGGTACAGCTGTAGAGAACTGAGGTTTAATGGGGTTCAGCTGCAGTGAAACCAAAGTTGACTGGGGTACAACTGTTGCAAAATGATTTTTAATGGTGTACAACTGGAGCAAAACCTACGTTGATTGGTACAACTGCTTTAAATAGATATTTATTGCGGGGCAATCCTAGTGAATTGTTAAATCTTTCAAATTCAGGTTTAACCAGACCACATGCAGAAGGCCATTCAAAGGTCCAATGTTTAGTCCATTGATGAGGGGAGGGTCCTCAGAGGTTTCTAATATTTCACATAATGTTGGGAGCTGCAGCTAGCTGGATGGCAGGAATCAAATCACACTGGACCACATCAGTCTTTTTTCAAATAGAATTTCCTATATCCCCATGTACCCATGTTTATTGGGGTACAGACCTAGTGAAACAATGTTTATTATGGCACAGCCTTGGTGAAACAGTGTTTATTGGGGTACAGCCTTGTATATTCAAATGCTGTACTTGTCCTGACCTTACCCCCCTCCCCCCCGGATTCATCTGGAATCAAGCGGTACTCCACTCAGTATGCCTTCCTGGTGAAACTCTTAAATAAATAAATATTGGGGCACACCCATGGTAAAACAATATTTATTGGCGCACAACCTTAGTGAAACACGTCACAATTTTCACCATTTTCCACAAAACATTGGCATTTTCTGCAGTGCCTTGCAATTTCTTGACTTAGTGCTTCAAACTGTGTAAAATATTAAGATTTTCAAGGAAAAATTCAAACATATTGTACTAATAATTTAGCGTACAGACTTGGGTTTGGCCAAAACAAGACAATGCAAGGTTGGGAGGGGTTCTCTGAGGTGTTCTGTGTAAGACTGCATTCATCTGCTCTCGTGCCCAGTTTGGTTTTGAAATCGTGTGGCCAAACATACAGTAAGTGTTGCAAAGCAGTTGGCATTGAAGCAGTTTCTTGGAATACTTTTGTTGCCACACACCGAACAGGTGAAAGGTAAGGTGCGATTATACCATTCACATGATTGGGGCTCTAACCACAAAGTATTTTTGTGATTGGTAGGATAGTTTTTTTTTTTTAATTGTATTTATACTTCTGTTTCTGAATAGATTTTGATGTAAACATCTGAGGATTTTCAATGGCGCTGCTAAATATAAACTTGTATGTGCTTCTGAGGGAGTTGTTGACTGTGATCCCTCAGTTGACAATCTGTCACACAATGACATCCACAGACTGCGAATAAAGTATATTAAATATATTTAAAGATTTGCCATCAGATAAACAGAAATCATTACAGAGTAAAACATTTGCATTACCAACTATTGTATGATACAGTGAAAAGATACTGGTATGATTTCATGTTTTAAGTATGTAATTTCAAACATCTTATACCCACAGTGCAAATTAACAGCAATTATTTGAACAAATTAAAGCATCAATGCATAACAGCAGTGAAAATTTTGACCCTTATTATGTTGTCTTGCGCGTAAGCGCAGACAACATATTGTGGTAGCTTGGAGTAGCAGGTTTTGGAGGTGCGGTCGTGTTGTGGCCAATGGCTCCACTGCTCTTTTGGGCTGGGCTCTATGGCACCAATGAAATAGCATGCTGTCTATGACAGCGGTGCAAAAGCATGCCACCAACTTGAAACAATTTCGCTGCTGCAATGAGGGAGCGACCCATCATTGCAGGGCATGCCTTGCCTGGTGTAACATTTCAATAAACCTGGTGGCGGTTGTCGCCATCCACCTCTCACAGTCCTGCCTGAAAGCCAATGTCGGGGGTGGCCAATCCCCCTGTTGGCATGCCCCCTCTCCAGTTCATTTGCCAATGGGGGAGCCCAATCCCCGTCAGCATAATGTCTCCCTATTTTAATTTGTCTGCCGAGGATGGTGCCCAATCCCCCTCGGCATCATGTGCCCCCCCAACACAGACACGTTTTCTGTGCCTATGGGCCCAATCCCCATCGGCTTCAGTCCCCCTCCCAAAAATACACAGGTGGCACACTAGGAGCCCACCCCAGTGTGCCAAGACAAACCTGTAAAAAAAAAAACCTTCCCGTGATGTCTTTTTGAGTTTTTTTAACCTGTAAAAGAGAAAATGGTCCCTCATTGTCTCCGGTGCCCCCTTCCCCAACCTGTACCCACCCTCTGCGAACCCCACCTCCCCTTACCCCATACTTACCTCCAGAGCCTGGCGTGATGATCTTCGGTGGAGCGGGAACACATCTGCACTCTTCAAAGCTGGCCACTAACTGAAGAAATGCCGATAAGCTGTATAATGGCATCAATGGTGGGGGAGAGGTTCCACATAGGTGGATATCTCATCCATTATTGTGATGTTTGGCTCCAAATTTCAACATGGGATTCTTGGGATCCCACCTCATGAACTCAGTCACTGTCATGTCATTATTCAGTTCCCAAAAGGTGATTTCACGGTCACTGCACGGAATCACCTTTTGGGACCGATTAATGAAATGACAGTGTCACTGTTCATGAGGTGAGCTCCTAAAAAGCCTATGTTGAAAATTTGGTGAAAAAATTCCCCAAAAAATGACTGTGTTACGAGCATGCATTTCTCAGTTTCCATGCATGCTAGTAAGTTTAAGAATTGTTAATATTTTCACTCCAGATTTTCAACATTGCCATTTTTTCGCACCACCTTATGAACAGTATAGCTATCATTTTTCACATCCTGCCTGAAATGTGTTTTCGCACATCTGGCGCACAATGGCGCGGTTGCTGTGGGAAATCAATGCTCGGGATATATTAAGAAAATCACAGTGACACTGTTCATGGCGGAGGCCCAAAATGCCTATGTTGAAAATTTGGTGACAAAATTCCACAAAATGACTATGTTACGCGTGCATTGAGCAGTTTCCATGCATGCTCGTAACTTTAATAATTTTTAATATTTTCACTCCAGATTTTCCACATTACCATTTTTGCACACCTCCTTATGAACAGTACAGCTGTCATTTTTCACATCCTGCCTGAAATATTTTCGCACATCTGGCGCACAATGGCGCGGTTGCTATGGGAAATCAACGTTTGGAACAGATTAAGAAAATCATAGTGACACTGTTCATGAGCAGAGGTCCCAAAATCCCTATGTTGAAAATTTGGTGAAAGAATTCTGCAAAATGACTATATTACGAGCGTGCACCGCACAGTTTCCACACACACTCGTAACTTCAAGAATTTTTAATATTTTCACTCCATATTTTCAACATTGCTATTTCTTCACACCTCCTTATGAATGGTACCGCTGTCATTTTTCAAATCCTGCCCAAAATGTTTTCACACATCTGGCACAGAATGGCACGGTCGCTGTGGGAAATCAACGTTCGGGACAGATTAACAAAATCACAGTGCCACTGTTCATGAGTGGAGGTCCCAAATGCTTTCAAGAGGTGGTGTCACAAAAAGGCCATGTTGAAAACTGGGAGTGCAAATACCAACAAACACACAGGGTGTTAGGGTTTCTAACCATAACATCCCACCCTGTAGAGACTGACAAGCATCAGAAGTGTGCCTTTGGATTGTCAGCTGTAAGGCTCATGCCATTCCACCCCCATCCCCACCCTGGAGCCAGTGACAGGCATCAAGGTGTGCCTTGGACTCTTCGACCACAAAGTTCAACCCATTTTCCTATACTGCACCCATCTTAACGTAGTTCCTTATGGAATGGGGTGAGCGTAAGGCCGACGACCCCAAGGCACAACACAATACTTGTTAGAGTCTGCAGGGTAGAATGAGATGAAATGGCATGAGCGTTATGGCTGATGACCCAAAGGCACACCTCAATGCCTGTCAGTCTCTGCAGGGTGGGGTGGGGTTGACGTAGGTTCCATACTTCACTGCCATTCCTATTATGCATCTCTCTAACTCCTGCACTATCAATGCCAACGCCAGCAAGACAACATTCGGCATTGACAAATGCTTGTTTTTTTATTCCTTTTTTAGATTGTCCATTGTCTCCTGACTTGTAGGATACCCTTCTTTCCCAAATTGGAATCTATTTTAGCACTTTTTAACATCTGAAATAATAAAAGGAGCGCTCCTTTTAATATGGCTTGTAGGGGGAGTTCATCAGTTATACACCTGCTGTCCCATAAGCCCAGGGAGCAGTGTCTACTGCGTGTTAGTTCATTGTAGTCACAAGAAAAGTGGTGTAAACAATGGCCCGGATATTCAGACTGCGCCAGGCTGTGGCGCAAGCCTGGGTGCCGCGCAACTTGGCTGCGCAGGGGCGTTGACAGAGTGATAGTCAACGGAGCTGCGCCATGGCACAGCATCGCTGAATATCGCACCCTGGCCACCCCGCAGTGCACATGGCGCAGTGGCACTGTGCCAGTGCAATTGGCCAGAGTGGAGCAGGGGGGGGACAGAGATGCACTAGCGCAAGTTCCATTGTGCTAGGCGCAACAACCGCGATATTCAAAGGTCACATGCAAATAGGGTCATAATGCATGCAAGGCACAAATGGGGCCATTTGCATGTCATTATGACCCCATTTGCATGCAGGTGCACTGATCCCCGGTGACTTGTGCCTGGTGCCCTGCCAGGCTGCAGCCGTTGGGGATCGACGCCCCCTGTACATCGTGGAAATGTGCCCCACTGCCCGATCGTGAACATATGTAGGGGTATTAACCGTCCAATATCCCTGGTGGTCTAGTGGACCACTTGCAGCCCGATCGCCAGCATATGTTAAGATAACAGTACAGTCCCATATCCCTGGTGGTCCAGTGGACGCCTCGCCTCGATCGCTGGCATCAGTAAACTATTAATGCCACAGAAACCCAGCCCTGGTGGTCTGGTGGTACCCCCTCCCACCCGCCCACTGGGCCCCGCCCGCTCCCCGGTCAGCGGCGGGTGGCAGCTCTCCACCATGCTGCCCTGCTGCCGCCAACTGACCAATGGATGTACAGCCCTACTGTACGGTGTCAGTCGGCGGGCGGCGAGGTGGCAAGCAGGTGGGGAACTGCCGCCCGCCGCTGACCAAGGGGGGAGTGGGGCTCAGTAGGCGGGTGGGGAGAGGGGTACCGCTAGACCACCAGGGTTGGGTTTCTGTGGCATTATGGTTTACCAACACCCACTATCGGGCTGCAAGTGGTCCACTTTACCACCAGGGATATTGGACTTTACTGTTATTTTAACATATGCCCACCATTGGGCTGCGAGCGGTCCACTGGACCACCAGGGATATTGGATGTTTCTATTCTTCTAGGTATGCCCGCTATCGGGCATGGGGGGGCGCCGCCACGAAGGAGCAGCCGGAGCTCGGGTGGCCACCCACAATTGGCAGCTGCTGTGTTGCGCCCTGCAATATGGCAGCTCACCTGTGGGTGGCCAGCTGTTGTTCCTTTTTTTTTTTGGCTCACCTGTGTGCAGCGCAAGTAGGGGTTGCACATGCACGGGCTCAGCACATCCTGGGCTGAATATCGCGATGTGCGGAGTATGCGTGGGCACGCCCCCCCTACCTGCACCGCATACATTACTGATGTGCTCCGGCGCATCGGGATTTGTGCCAGGCACAATCCACGTTTGAATATCGCGCCTGGGCACATCAGTGGGTTGCGCATGGTGCAACAGTGTTGCGCCATGTGCAACCCTTCCATGAGCAACCCTTCTGAATATCCAGACCAATGTGTTTTCAAATACAGCCGAGAATACTGATGAAAACCTATTCTGAGTCGTATCAAAAAGAGCACTCCTTTTATTATTTCATCTGTAATATAACAAGTAGAAAAGCAGACTCAAAATGGGAGAAAAGGGTATCATACAAGTTTGGAGATACTGGGTAATCTAAAATAAAATAAAATAGTATAGGTCAAAATTTTCACCATTGCCATGTGCTGCTGCTTTCACGTATCTAGGAAATACCCTAGACCCCTCACTGGATTTCAATCAACACATATCAACTACATGTAAAACTTTTAATATGGAGGCAGTATAGCGCAGTGGTTTAAGATACTGAGCTGCAAACCTGGAGACCAGTGTTTGAATCCCACAGCCCCTACTTACCTACTGTGTGACCCTAAACAAGTCACTTAACTTCCTTGTGTTCCCAGGTTGCACCTGGAATCAAGCTTCGGCTTAGTGTGCCTCTCCTGGTTAAAACATTTCCCCTTCCCTACTTTCCCCTAATATAAAGTTGGGTCTGGCCTATAGAATCAGATCTTTTCTCACCACTGCTGCCAGACTGGCCACAGCCCAAGGGGTTCTTAGACCTAGCCTAACCCATGGGCTAATGGCATACCTGAACGTCAACAGAGGACTACTCCATAAATGGAACACTTGCTACAGTAGCATTTGCCGTTTTGCCCTATCGGTACCCAGACTCACACATTGCTGTATACTCTACTCGAGCCTAGGCTGGCTCTCCCCAGCTTCCGATTGTCAATATACCGCTGGGGATGTATGACAGATAACATCATCAGAACAGGTGCACCAGAGTCACTGGCCTGCATGTTAAATCTTTCCTCACAGACCTACCCTCTGAGGTCTGCTGAACGATATCTCCTAGGCATACCTAGATGTTCTACGAACATGGGTGATCATGCTTTCGTGGCATCTGCTCCCAAGCTTTGGCACCCCTTGCCATTATCTGTTAGACACTCCCAGTCACACCAGGCTTTTAAGAAGGAGCTTCGTTCCTTCTTCATGGGCTCTGACAAATGCACTTGAGCAGACCATTGGCGTACCCTCTTAACATATCCCTCCTGAATAAATTTTTAGCACTTGCTTATTGTTTGTCATAAAAATTGCTCCCCGCTGTACTATTTGCTTAATTCTCCGGTTTGGTTCATTGCTTAGATGTCTTGCTCTACCGTACTGTAATTACTGTAATTGATACCCAAGTTTTGTTACCTTTTGAATGAAATGTCTTACTGTATTGTCACCTAAAATGTGATTCCTCTGTCTGTAACTCTCCCGGGCCATGCCTAAAAATAGGCAAAGTTTCTGTCTAGTGCACTTACCTGGTAAACAAAAACTAAATAAATGAAGGAGAATTGCTCAGAAACTACAAGTCATTGTTCACCAGAAGAAGCTGTTTCTAAATACTGGTTCTAGTTCTGTTATTGTTCTAGCGATACAGGTTTTTTAGTTAGAATCCCAGTAGGTGTGTCTGATTTACGTGCTGCTGGTATGGACCCCTTTAGAACTCTATGATGTCATTTATGACTGTGCTCTGCTCTTCTGTTGTTGGTACAGTGCATCAGTGTTCTACACACTACAGAGCTCTCTGGTTGAGAGGGGCATAAACTATATCATACAGTTCTAAAGTGATACTTGCCACTATAAGGTAAATCAGAAACACCCACTGTGATTACTTAAAGGGGAACAGTCGACACAAAGGGCCCCACACTCAAGTGTGTGGCTGGTCCCAATGTGCACTTTGTGTGCAACACATGTTGGTTTACTTACTGTACTATAGTGAATTATATCAGACTAATTTTGCTTAGTTCTAGGCTGATAGCTTATTTTACTTAAAATCCCAGAATCTCCTGCTGTTGACATCAGAGCAGTAGGCAGCAGTGGGAGATTCAATAGCCTGCAGTGGATGTTAGAGCTTTTATAATCTGTGGTCAGATGTTTTCCAGGTCTGCTTTTCTCCACGGGCTAAGTACAGCCCTCTGTGACTGTATACACAGCCCAGGAAGGACAGCAGGACCAGCAAACAAAAGATCAGAGCTTATATAAACTCTAACATGCAGTGCAGGCTGTTGAATCTTCTCACTGCTCCACTGCTGCTCTGATGAGGTTTATGAGTCACAAGATGATATCAGCCTAGAACTAAGCAAAATTGTCTGATCATAACCTCTACTAGTAAACAGGAAGTAAACTAAAACGTCTTTGCACACAAGCTAATATCATGCACTAGCCCACGCTTGAGTGTGGGGCTCTTGGTGGTGATGGTTCCCCTTTAAATGTACATATAGCTGAAACAATAATAGAATTGCAACCAGTATTTAAAAACAGCTTCTCCTGGGTAAAATTACATATATATTCAGTACAGTTCTCCTTTAAAGAGCTAGTGTACAGCACAAAACTAATATTAGTTTTTAAAAGCAGTCAACTATTACCTTTTATGGCTGAGGTACTTTTTCTTTTCCCTTTGTTTAATTAGAAGATTTTGTTACCTGATGTTAATAGCTTTGATGTGTGGAACAGCACTCTGCCTGGCACCTGACATATGTAGCTGTGTTTCCGCCACTACATATTCAGCATTGTGACCTCACTGTCTGTGACATCACTGCTGCTTAGGAATAGCCACTCAGTAGCTGCCAGGTCATTTCGCTGGGGTCATTTCTCTGTGATGTCACTGTCAGTGAGGTCGCAGTGCTGAACACGTAGTAAGAAGATTTGAGACTGATATGTCAACTGCCAGGCTGAGCACTGTTCCACACATCCAGCACAATATTATCACATAGAAAACTTTCTAATCAGCAAAAAGGAAAAGAAAAATACTTCAGGAATAAAAAGTTACAACTGACTACTTCTTAAAATCTGTATCATTTTCCTGAATGTCTCTTTTTGTTACACTGGCTCTTTAAATAGTTTTTTTTTTTTTGCTAGAACTTGATTATCCAACACCTGAGTTATCTGCTTTTTGTTTCTTGTGCAAAAGTGGATGGACATATAAGGGAGCTCTCAAACCTCATTATTTCCCATCTAAAAACTGTCAGAATATGTTACTTTTGCTTTTACGTAAGCAATAAGAGATAACGTGGGTGTTGATTGTTGTGGGTTAATGTGCACCAGGTGTGTAATGAGGCACAAGACTTTTGCACTGAGCGCCTTTAACACCTAGAAGTGCATTAACTTGTGAAAAGCAATGCCTCCGGAATGTCTTATTGTGCTTATGAACAGGATCCCATGTTAAACATTTTCATTAAATCCCCCAAAAATACATATAGGTGCAAAACAAAATACAGTTTTATTTTTTTAAGTACAAAAAAAATAGTCTGTGTTGAAGGTTTGTGCCACTATATGGCACTGTTGTGAGCAACTTAAATATTGGTAATGTAGGTGACCTGTTTAGTCTGCCTCTTTAATGAGGGACAGAGAGAGAATGGGGTTTTGACTTTGTTCTCTGATGCCCTTTTTAGCTTTCATCATTTGTGGGAGACAGAGAAGGTAGATTTTTGTGACAGCTAGTAGCAAGTGAGAGAGACAGATTGGCATGACCATTTTCCACTCAGAAACATAGCAAGTGTGCTGAGTAGCGAGTAAGAAAGCGGTCATTTTACACTGAGAGGTACAGCAAGTGTCCTGCATGCTGCATGTGAGCAAGGAAGATTGCGAGCGGCACCAGTCACTAAAAACAATGGGCCAGATTTTCAAAGGGCTGAGAATGCTGCATGCCCCAGGCACGCCGAACATATTGGCTTGTGGCATTGTCTCAGCTGGCGAGTGGGATTTTCTATCCCATTTGCCAAATGCCGCAAGTTAGACCAACTTTTTCTGATCTAGCTTGCGGCAATCCTGGGCACCCTTTTTATGGGGCCTGCACCAAATATTTGGTATAAGCTGCCATAAATTGGGTAAAGTGTAGTGATTGCAGCTGACCTACTAAAATCAGTCACACTCTGCATCAAAGGTGTCGGAGCAGCTGTGCCAACAAAAGAGTTCGACGCAGGGCTTGATGCAAGTTCTGCGTTTGCCCTTTGAAAATTCGGCTAAATTTTTTTTTTTAATTGTTGTTGTATGTGTAGTGTAACGATGGAATAAGTGGCCAAGTTACTAAGGAGAGGCCAGCCTGTTACTTTAGGTGGAAGGGGAGCAGGGTGGTGCAGAGGGTAGAGTGAGCCAGATCCAGGCAGATGAAATAATGTAACAGCCTGGAGTATCTTGGTGTGGATACTGGTGCTTAAGAGGCCTACAACAGACAGGCAAAAGAAAAGGAAAACTGATACTGTGAGACAAAAAATGTTATAACTTAAGGCTAAAACAGTGGTTAAATGTGTTTTTACAGTTATGGCAACATAGAGGTCTTAGGCTTTTTCCCTTACAAACATGGCTGCCAGAAATCTTTTTTTCAAAAGTTTCTGGGGGGCATGGATATGTAAGTGAGCTGTGTCCTGCCTGCTGGAAGGGTTCCCGACCTGGTGGTTGTCACCACATAAGGCGCGGGACTAGACCTATCAGGACACAGAATTTTCCCCACCCGTTTTATAATTGGATTTAATACTGGTTGACTATGGATCACTGAATAAAATCTAGATCAAACGGTACACGGTACACATTTTTAGATTTTAGAAGGTATGCTGCATATCAGTGTGTAACCCCTCTACAAATGGGGGTTCCCAGAAGTCTTTCTTGGGCTTGCCTAAATGCCCACTGACAGGCTGGTGTTCTGTGTCCTTAACAGTTTTAAAAGTGTTTGCATGTGAGTGCCCTGTTAGCCTCCGTGCCTGTCTCTTTAAGAGCTGCCTATTTCGTAGTGCACAATTAATCTGGGTAGGGGCCGAGTAGTTTCAGGCTTGAGTCCCACCTGGGCTGCAGTATTATTGCTCCACTCTGCCATCACTAATTGCACAGAGGGAGCCCTATGAGAATCTGTGACTGTTTACTGATTATCTGCTTTAAGAGTAAAGAATTTGTAGTTTGTCTAACTTGCCTTCCTTTGCAGCATGGACATTTCTGTTAATCACCACCATCTTGGTTCTAGACTGCCTAGTTTGGACCAATCAGTACCTTTGGGGGCCCTAAAATGGAGTCTGTCCCCAGGGGTCTTGTGGGTGTGAATTTCTGTAGGAATTGTAGTTTTTGCACTTTGGCGCCTAAATGTACCTGGAGGGGGAGCCCTTGTTTTGACAGACAGATGGATCAACCAACTGAACCCTTTTGGATCAGAAAAAAGTTCTGGTGCTGCCTGCAGCAGAGAGTCAGTCTGAAGCTAGAGTTGAGGGAGTGAACAGCTCGAGTGATTCGAGCAGCTGCTCCTGCGTAGTAGCGCGGGAAATCAGCGGGAGGGCTGGGATTGGCCTGCCTGCCACCATCTTCATAAGGGAAGAGGCTTTAATCTTGAGATTGGTTTTCATCCGAAATTGTAGCTTTTGCGATTGGAACCTGATTTGTGATGGATTGGATTTTCCTGAAGTGGACCGAAGATTTGCCTCAATGCGATCGGCTCGTCAGGACCTGAGACTGCTACAGAGCGTATGGTTTGCGCTGAGACACTGTGAACTGCAACCGGACTGCTATCCGAACTGTGGTATTGGCCTTGCTTTTGCTATAAGTGTGCTGAATGCTGATAGTGAGTCACGATTTGGTTCCCCACTGCCTGATTGTGTCATGCTTGCTGGAAGCAGCATCCAGCAACTACCGGACTGTTATCCAAAGTGTTCACCTGGTCTGGGCCCGGCAACCTTGGCCCAGACAGCTGCTCACACCACAGAGAGACCCATCGATGAGAGACCAGCCCAAGGATCAGCCCCCTGCTCAACATCACAAACAGGATCGACACCAAGGTGCATTGTGTGGGCCCTGCTTCTCCTTGCCATACAGAGGTCTCCATTTCATCCATCCTGCATCCTGTACTGGGTAGCGTGAGTAAACACCAGGGTAGCTTCCTGCAACAAAGCTGAAATCAAAGTGTGTTAACTGATTTAATTGTCGTTGCTAATCATTTGGGACTGAGCCATCCGGCTCTGGATTACAAATTGTGGGTGCCTGTGCATGACTATTTCTTTCCATCATTAGGGCCCCGACCAGCTGCAACGCCAGCCTGCCCCGGGCAATGCTTCAGGCTAGCCTCTACCAACAACTGGGTACCCAGAGTGTGTGTGACTGTGTTGTGGAACTCTAAAGTGCATGCCAGTTAACCTGAATCTTTCAGATCTTGAATCATCTTCCAGATTCTGCCCCTTCCTTGTTACTACCCCCTTGAATAAATCAGATCTAAATATTTTTGCATTCAAACTGGTTGTGGTGTACCTCTGTATTGTAAATATTGTGGTATTGCTGTTTACTGTTATAGGCCTTATTTTACAGGGGTCTCCAGGGCTGAGCCAGTTGAACCCGCCCTGGTGGTAAGTGTAACCAGAGTGGAGTTAAAATGGTTGTCAGGGGCAAATTGCAATTGTGTAATCTGTGAGTTATGTAGGCCACTAGAGGGAAACGAGGGGGCTAACAGTGTCCTGGAGGGCTGTACCCAGGGCAGCTAAGTTATCACTAACCCTGTCCTCTGGGTGGAGGCACTCATTTTCAGTACCCAGGCCCCTCAACCTGCATTTGGTCACGCAGGCAAGGGTAGTATCCCCTTGGATAGCGCCACCTAGGGGTTACAGGTGACTTTATGATTCACATTTATTAATCATTTCTAGAACATTGCCTTTTCTTCATGTATAGTATAACAAATGGCAGTATTTTACCGGGCAATGTATGCTGACCAATAGATGCTACAGAAAATAATATAAAATGTATTATGGAGCACTGGGAATATATAGTAATACTTTGCAATTTCCCAACAAGTTTTGCAAACAATCTCCATATTTTTGGTAGCTTTTTGGGCAATATTCCAGTGGCCCGTCAATTACCAACTCTCTCAGGGACATTCCAGGATATCAGTCTGCCATCTTTTTAAGAAGCCTACTGTTTGCTGTTAGTGTGTCTAAGTCTGTACACTGGCTGTATAGATGATTAAATCTGGGTTCTGACCCTTTCTGTGTCCTGGTTCTGGAGCGTTCTTAGTAATAACGCAACATATCTTTTTAAAATGGGTTTTTGTAAGTGTTCCTTTAACACAAACAAGTGGAGCTTGCATACAGCACAGCTCCAGGGAAGTGTACTCATGTTTGTTATTACTGTCCAATAATAGGCTTCGTGGGAGCCTTCGGGACTGTTTGAAAGCTTGTTTGTTTCATACGCTGCTCTGTACGTCACTGGGATCACATCATTCTTTTTTGTGCTCTTTCCTCTAAAATGTAAAAACATATTCTACAAACCTTCCTGGATGTCTTCTGATCAGGTAAAGTTCTCTAAAGGGATGCATTACAGGTATCCAAACATCAGTCCAGGATTTAAAATCCAAGCTTTTCAAAATTGAATTCAATTAATCTGACCTGCAGTGAACTTTGTCAATCCCAAAAGCCCAAGCCAGAGTTGGCTTTGATTATTTCTGCACTCTTAATCTTAACCTAGAGCTGACTTTGCCTGTCTCTATATTCCAAACCCAGAACTGGCTTCACCTGACTCTGTGCTCCAAACCCAGAGCTGGCTTTGCCTAACATAGAAACATAGAAATGTAGAATTTGATGGCAGATAAGGACCGCTTGGCTCACCCAGTCTGCCCATTTCCCTACCTACTGGATAAGCTTCAGATCCTAGTTAACCAGCAGCCTACTCCTTCCTACCCCCACCCCCCAGAATTGCCTTATGACTGTCCCATGCATGCTTGAATTCCACCACTGATTTTGACTCCACAACCTCCTCCGGAAGGCCGTTTCATGCATCCACAACCCTCTCTGTGAAAAATACTTCCCTAAATTACCTCTGAGCCGCCCTCCCTCATCTTCAAATTGTGCCCTCTTGTTCTTGCACACTTTTGAAAGATGCTACGGCCTTGGACTTTGTTGGATTCCCTTGAGGTACTTGAACATTTCTATCATGTCCCCTCTCCTCCTTTCCTCGAGGCTATACATATTAGCTCCTTTCATCTCTCTTCATATGTCTTCCGATGCAGACCCTGCACCATTTTAGTTGCCCTCCTCTGGACAGCTTCCATCCTGTCTATGTCTTTGCGGAGATTGGGTCTCCAGAACTGCACACAGTACTCCAGATGGGGTCTCACCAGCTGTCTGTACAGAGGGATAATAACTTCCTGTTTTCTACTGGTGATGCCTCTCCCTATGCATCCCAGTATCCCCCAAGCCCTCCTTGCTGCCCTCTCACATTGCTTGCCCACCTTTAGGTCATCTGATATGACTACCCCCAGGTCCCTTTCCATTGTTGTTGTTGTTAGTATCTCACCCCCCATTGTGTACTCTTCCCCTGGGTTTTTGTTTCCCAGGTGCATTACCTTGCACTTCTTAGCATTGAATCTAAGCTGCCATACATTTGACCATTCCTCTAACCTTGCCAAGTCTCTTCTCATCCTTTCCACCCCACCCTGTGCATCAACTCTGTTGCAGATCTTTGTGTCATCTGCAAAGAGACATACTTTTCCTTCAGTCCTTCTGCAATGTCGCTTGATAAAGACATTGAAGGGACAGTCTATACTGAGCCTACGGTGCCCACTAGTAACCCTCCTTTCTTCTGAGTGGACTCCATTTACTATTACTCTCTGTGTCCTATTCTCCAGCCAATTCTTTACCCAGGCTGCATCTTGGGACCCACTCCCAGGCTGGCTAACTTATATTAATCATTTGTATGGGACTGTGCCAAATGCCTTGCTAAAGTCTAGGTAGGCCATGTCCACAATCCCTCCCTGATCTACTACTTTGGTCACCCAGTCAAAGAAATCTATCAGATTCGTCTGGCATGACCTTCCCGCTGTGAATCCATGCTGCCTAGGGTCCTGTGCCCCTCTGGCCTCTAGATGCTAGACAATTCTTTCCTTCAAGTGATTCCATCATTTCCCTATCACTAAGGTTAAACTAACAGGTCTGTAGTTTCCTGCTTCTGCCTTGCTCCCACTTTTGTGAGAGAATCACATCTGCCCTCTTCGAGTCCTCGGTACCACCCCATCCTCCATGATTTGTTAAAGAGGGTAGTCAGTGGTGTCACTAGTTCTACCCTTAGTTCTTTTAGAATTCTGGGATGAATCCCATCAGGCCCCATTGCTTTGTCACCTTCAGTTTTAAGAGTTCTTTCAGAACCCTTTCTTCTGTAAATGGGCTGGTATCAACTTCTGTATCCAGAGTGTTTCTACTATTTGTTTTATGTGCCTCCCCTCTTCATTTGTAAATACTGAGCAAAATATTTGTTTAGTATCTCTGCCTTTTCACAGTCTCCTCTGCCCACCCCTCCCTCCCTTTATTAAGCCTCACTATCCCTCCCTTGGTCTTCCTTCGCTCCCTGATGTACCTATAAAAGGTTTTATCCTCCTTCTTAAAGGGGCACTGTCAGCTTTGCGTGTCCGTTTTTCACTAAATGCAAGTAGTGTGCCTCTTGGCACACATGTATCAAAGACCGAGTATAGAATGCGCTTATACCTCACAAACGTAGTTAATTATGTTGGTTTTGCTTATTTTTGAAAGATTAGGTTGTCGGTGGACAGGCTTGACTCACCTTTCACCCGGGCTTATAAGCTGTGTACAAGACATGCGTCTGCCACAGCCTTGATCGAGTGCAGTTTTGGTACATGCAGTATATAAAATCACTTCCTTCTGGAGCATCATAATTACTGGAACTGTTGCTGGTGTGTAGGAACAAAACCAAGGACAAGAGGCCAGCAATTTACTTTTAAAAGCGGGTCCGAAATCTCGCACATGCGCCAAGTGTGGCATGGTGAAGATCCGCACAAGATACGGTAGTGCAGGGATGCATACAGACAATAAGTTGATACTAATAGTACGGAACTGTATACAAACACCAGAGTTAGATACTGGTAGTGAGGACTATATACAGAAGAACAATGGTTAACATACTGGTAGTTCAGGACTGTATTCAGGCAATAGTGATGTACTAGTAGTGCAGGGAGTATCACGGACAATAAGTTATATACTGGTAGTGAAACGACTGTATACAGACAATGAGTTAGATACTGATAGTGCAGGGTCTGTATGCAGACAATGAATAAGATATTGGTAGTGCAGGGACTGTATGCAGACAATGAGTTTGATCTGGCATTAAGGACTGTATACAGACAATGAGTTAGATACTGGTGGTACAGGGTCTGTATACAGACAATAAGTTCATGCTGGTGGTACAGGACAGTATACAGACAGTGAGTTAGATACTAGTAGTGGGGACTGTATACAGACAACTTAGATACTGGTAGTGAGGACGCATACAGACAATGGTTGATACTAATAGTGCAGGAACTGTATACAAACACAGTTAGATACTGGTAGTGGGGACTGTATGAGAAAGACAATGAGTTATATACTAGTAGTTCAGGGATATATTCAGACAGTGATGCTGGTAGTACAGGAGTGTATACAGACAATAAGTTATATACTAGTGATAAAGGACTGTATACAGACAATGAGTTAGATAATGGTAATGCAAAGACAGTATACAGACGGTAAGTTAGATACTGGTAGTACAGGGACTGTATACAGACAATAAGTTAGATACTGGTAGTGCAGGGACTGTATACGACACTAGATAAGATACTGGCAGTGCAGGGACTGTATACAGACAATGAGTTAGATACTGGTAGTGCAGGTCTATACAGACAATGAATTAAATACTTGTACTGCAGGGACTGCATGAGCAGAGTGGGATCTTGGCGTGGGACTGTACAGACAATGAGTTAGATACTAGTGGGTACAGGGGCTGTATACAGACAATGATTTAGATCAAGTGCAGGGGCTCTATACAGACAGTGGGTTACATAGTAGTAGTACAGGGACTATGCAAACAGTGGTTAGATACTGGAGCAGGGGTGTATACAGGCAATGGGTTAGATACACAGTGCAGGGACTGTATACAGACAATGAGTTAGATACTGGTAATTACAGAGTTGTATACAGACATGAGTTGATACGGTTGTGCAGGAACAGATATGAACCTCGTTAGATACTGGTAGTGGAACCTGTGTAGACAGACAATGGTTATATACTGGTAGGCAGGGATTGTATACAAACAATAGGTTAGATACTGGTAGTGCGGACCGCTACATACAGTGAGTTAGATACTGTTAGGCAGGAACTGTGTACAGACAGTGAGTTAGATACTGCTGGTGGAAGGACTGTGTACAGACAGTAAGTTAGATACTAGCAGTGCAGGGACTGTATACAGACACTGTCAGATACTGGTAGTGCAGGGACTGAATGCAGATAATTGGTTAGATACTAGTAGTGCAAGGACTGTATGCAGGCAATGTATTAATCACAAGTAGTGAGGACTGTATAGAGACAATGAGATAGATTCAGGTAGTGCAGGGACGTAGACAGACAATTGGTTAGATACTAGTGAAAGGCACTATATAAAAACAATGTGTTAGATACTGGTAATGCCAGGACTTTTTACAGACACTGAGTTAGATACTGGTAGTGCAGGGACTGAATACAGACAATTGGTTAGATCCTGGTAGTGCAGGGACTGTATACAAACAATGAGTTAGAAACTGGTTCCACATGGACTGTATACAGACAATGAGTCAGATACTGGTAGTGCAAGGACTGTATACAGTCTTACAATGAGTTAGATACTGGTAGTGCAGGGACTGTATACAAACAATGAGGTAGATACTGCTCATGCAGGGACTGTATACAGACACTGAGTTAAATAGTGGTAGTACAGGGTCTGTATACAGACAATGAGTTAGATACTGGTCGTGCAGGTACTGTATACAGACAATGGTTTAGATACGGGTAATTCACTGACTTTATACAGACAATGAGGCAGATACTGCTCATGCAGGGACTGTATACAGACAATGAGGTAGATACTGGTGGTGCAGGGACTGTGTAGAGACAGTCAGTTAGGTACTAGTCATTCAGGGGCTGTATACAGGCAGTGAGTTAGATACTGGTAGTGCAGGGACTGTCTACAGACAATAAGTTAGATAGTGGTAGTGCAGGACTGAATACAAACAATTAGTTAGATACTGGTAGTGCAGGAGTGTATATAGAACAATGACCTAGATATGCGCAGTACAGGTCTATATACAGACACTGGAGTTGAACACTAGTAAAGTGCAAGGTACATATAGACCATGAGTTAGATACTGGTAGTGCAGGGACTTGCATACAGACAAATAAGGTAGATACTGGTCATGCATGGACTGTGCTCCAGACAATGAGTTAGATACTAGTAGTGCAGGGACGGTATACAGACAATGAGTTAGATTCTGGTAGTGCAGGAACTGTATAAAGACAATGAGTTCAATACTGATAGTGCAGGAACTGTATACAAACACTGAGTTAGATACTAGTAGTGAAGGGACTGTATACAGAAAGACAATGAGTTATATACTGGTAGTTCAGGGACTGTATTCAGGCAATGAGTGATGTACTGGTAGTGCAGGGACTGTATACAGACAATAAGTTATATACTGGTAGTACAGTGACTGTATACAGACAATGAGTTAGATACTGGTAGTGCAGGGTCTGTATGCAGACAATGAACTAGATACTGGTAGTGCAGGGACTGTATGCAGACCATGAGTTTGATCTTAGCAGTGTAGGGACTGTATACAGACAGTGAGTTAGATACTGGTGGTACAGGGTCTGTATACAGACAATGGGTTAGATACTGGTTGTGCAGGGACTGTATAAGACAATGAGTTAGATACTGGTGGTGCAAGGACAATATACAGACAGTGAGTTAGATACTAGTAGTGCAGGGACTTAATACGGACAATGAGTTAGATCTGAATTAGTTCCACGGACTTTATATGCAGACAATGGGCAAGTACTGCTCATGCAGAGACTGTATACAGACAATGAGGTAGATACTGGTGGTGCAGGGACAGTATAGAGACAGTGAGTTAGATATGGGTAGTGCAGGGACTGTATGCAGACAATGAGTTAGATACTGGTAGTGCAGGGACTGTTTACAGACAATGAGTTAGATACTGGTAGTGCAGGGACTGTATACAGACACTGCGTTAGATACTGGTAGTACAGGGTCTGTATACAGACATTGAGTTAGAAACTGGTCATGCAGGCACTGTATACAGAAAATAAGTTAGATTCCGGTAGTGCAGGGACTGTATACAGACAGTGAGTTAGATACTAGTAGTGCAGGGACTGTATACAGACAATGAGTTAGATACTAGTAGTGTATGGACTGTATACAAGACAGTGGAGTTAGATACTAGTAGTGCAGGGACATATACAGACAGTGAGTGAGATACTGGTAGTGCAGGGCTGTATACAGATAATTAGAATATAGGTAGTGCAGGGACTGTATACAGACAGTGAGTTAGATACTAGTAGTGCAGGGACTGTATACAGACAGTGAGTGAGATACTGGTAGTGCAGGGGCTGTATACAGATAATTAATTAGATATGGGTAGTGCAGGGACTGTATACAGACAGTGAGTTAGATACTAGTAGTGCAGGGACTGTATACAGACAGTGAGTGAGATACTGGTAGTGCATGGGCTGTATACAGATAATTAATTAGATATGGGTAGTGCAGGGACTGTATACAGACAGTGAGTTAGATACTAGTAGTGCAGGGACTGTATACAAACAGTGAGTTAGATACTGGTAATGCAGGGACTGTATACAGACTGAGTTAGCTACTAGTAGTGCAGGGACTGAATACAAACAATTGGTTAGATACTGGTAGTGCAGGGAGTGTATATAGACAATGACCTAGATACTTGCAGTACAGGGTCTGTATACAGACATTGAGTTAGACACTGGTAGTGCAGGGAGTGCATACAGACCATGAGTTAGATACTGGTAGTGCAGGGACTGTATACAGACATTGAGTTAGAAACTGGTCATGCAGGCACTGTATGCAGAAAATAAGTTAGATTCCAGTAGTGCAGGGACTGTATACAGACAGTGAGTTAGATACTGGTGGTGCAGGGTCTGTATACAGACAATGAGTTAGATACTAGTAGTGCAGGGACTGTATACAGACAGTGAGTTAGATACTGGTAGTGCAGGGACTGTATACAGACAATGAGTTAGATACTAGTAGTGCAGGGACTGTATACAGACAGTGAGTTAGATACTAGTAGTGCATGGACTGTATACAGACAGTGAGTTAGACACTAGTAGGGGGGCTGTATACAGACAGTGAGTGAGATACTGGTAGTGCAGGGGCTGTATACAGATAATTAGATATGGGTAGTGCAGGGACTGTATACAGACAGTAAGTTAGATACTAGTAGTGCAGGGACTGTATACAGACAGTGAGTTAGATACACTGGTAATGCAGTGACTGTATACAGACTGATTAGCTACTAGTAGTGCAGGGACTGAATACAAACAATTGGTTAGATACTGGTAGTGCAGGGAGTGTATATAGACAATGACCTAGATACTTGCAGTACAGGGTCTGTATACAGACACTGAGTTAGACACTGGTAGTGCAGGGAGTGCATACAGAACATGAGTTAGATACTGGTAGTGCAAGGACTGTATACAGACAATGAGTTAGATACTGGTCATGCATGGACTGTGTTCAGACAATGAGTTAGATACTAGTAGTGCAGGGACGGTATACAGACAATGAGTTAGATTCTGGTAGTGCAGGGACTGTATAAAGACAATGAGTTAAATACTGATAGTGCAGGAACTGTACGCAAACACTGAGTTAGATACTGGTAGTGAAGGGACTTTATACAGAAAGACAATGAGTTATATACTGGTAGTTCAGGGACTGTATTCAGGCAATGAGTGATGTACTGGTAGTGCAGGGAGTGTATACGGACAATAAGTTATATACTGGTAGTGCAACGACTGTATACAGACAATGAGTTAGATACTGATAGTGCAGGGTCTGTATGCAGACAATGAATAAGATATTGGTAGTGCAGGGACTGTATGCAGACAATGAGTTTGATCTTAGCAGTGTAGGGACTGTATACAGACAATGAGTTAGATACTGGTGGTACAGGGTCTGTATACAGACAATGGGTTCGATACTGGTGGTGCAAGGACAGTATACAGACAGTGAGTTAGATACTAGTAGTGCAGGGACTGTATACAGACAATGACTTAGATACTCGTTGTGCAGGGACTGTATACAGACAATGAGTTAGATACGGGTAGTTCACGGACTTTATACAGACAATGAGGCAGATACTGCTCATGCAGAGACTGTATACAGACAATGAGGTGGATACTGATGGTGCAGGGACAGTATAGGGACAGTGAGTTAGATATGGGTAGTGCAGGGACTGTATGCAGACAATGAGTTAGATACTGGTAGTGCAGGGACTATTTACAGACAATGAGTTAGATAGTAGTAGTGCAGGGACTGAATACAGACAATTGGTTTGATACTGGTAGTGCAGGGAGTGTATATAGACAATGACCTAGATACTTGCAGTACAGGGTCTGTATACAGACAATGAGTTAGATACTGGTAGTGCAGGGTCTGTATACAGACAATGAGTTAGATACTAGTAGTGCAGGGACTGTATACAGACAGTGAGTTAGATACTGGTAGTACAGGGTCTGTATACAGACATTGAGTTAGAAACTAGTCATGCAGGCACTCTATACAGACAGTGAGTTAGATGCTGGTGGTGCAGGGACTGTATACAGACAATGAGTTAGATACTAGTAGTGCAGGGACTGTATACAGACAGTGAGTTAGATACTAGTAGTGCAGAGACTGTATACAGACAGTGAGTGAGATACTGGTAGTGCAGGGACTGTATAAAGACAATGAGTTAGATACTAGTAGTGCATGGACTGTATACAGACAGTGAGTTAGATACTAGTAGTGCAGGGACTGTATACAGACAGTGAGTTAGATACTAGAAGTGCAGGGACTGTATACAGACAGTGAGTGAGATACTGGTAGTGCATGCAGGGGCTGTATACAGATAATTAATTAGATATAGGTAGTTCAGGGACTGTATACAGACAGTGAGTTAGATACTAGTAGTGCAGGGACTGTATACAGACAGTGAGTTAGATACTAGTAGTGCAGAGACTGTATACAGACAGTGAGTGAGATACTGGTAGTGCAGGGACTGTATACAGACAATGAGTTAGATACTAGTAGTGCATGGACTGTATACAGACAGTGAGTTAGATACTAGTAGTGCAGGGACTGTATACAGACAGTGAGTTAGATACTAGTAGTGCAGGGACTGTATACAGACAGTGAGTTAGATACTAGTAGTGCAGGGACTGTATACAGACAGTGAGTGAGATACTGGTAGTGCAGGGGCTGTATACAGATAATTAATTAGATATGGGTAGTGCAGGGACTGTATACAGACAGTGAGTTAGACACTTGTAGTGCAGGGAGTGCATACAGACCATGAGTTAGATACTGGTAGTGCAGGGACTGTATACAGACAATGAGTTAGATACTGGTCATGCATGGACTGTGTTCAGACAATGAGTTAGATACTAGTAGTGCAGGGACGGTATACAGGCAATGAGTTAGATTCTGGTAGTGCAGGGACTGTATAAAGACAATGAGTTAAATACTGATAGTGCAGGAACTGTACACAAACACTGAGTTAGATACTGGTAGTGAAGGGACTTTTTACAGAAAGACTGAGTTATATACTGGTAGTTCAGGGACTGTATTCAGGCAATGAGTGATGTACTGGTAGTGCAGGGAGTGTATACGGACAATAAGTTATATACTGGTAGTGCAATGACTGTATACAGACAATGAGTTAGATATTGGTAGTGCAGGGTCTGTATGCAGACAATGAATTAGATATTGGTAGTGCAGGGACTGTATGCAGACAATCAGTTTGATCTTAGCAGTGTAGAGACTGTATACAGACAATGAGTTAGATACTGCTGGTACAGGGTCTGTATACAGACAATTGGTTCGATACTGGTTGTGCAGGGACTGTATACAGACAATGAGTTAGATACTGGTGGTGCAAGGACAGTATACAGACAGTGAGTTAGATACTAGTAATGCAGGGACTGTATACAGACAATGACTTAGATACTCGTAGTGCAGGGACTGTATACAGACAATGAGTTAGATACGGGTAGTTCACGGACTTTATACAGTCAATGAGGCAGATACTGCTCATGCAGAGACTGTATACAGACAATGAGGTAGATACTGGTGGTGCAGGGACAGTATAGGGACAGTGAGTTAGATATGGGTAGTGCAGGGACTGTATGCAGACAATGAGTTAGATACTGGTAGTGCAGGGACTGTTTACAGGCAATGAGTTAGATAGTAGTAGTGCAGGGACTGAATACAGACAATTGGTTTGATACTGGTAGTGCAGGGAGTGTATATAGACAATGACCTAGATACTTGCAGTACAGGGTCTGTATACAGACAATGAGTTAGATACTGGTAGTGCAGGGTCTGTATACAGACACTGCGTTAGATACTGGTAGTACAGGGTCTGTATACAGACATTGAGTTAGAAACTGGTCATGCAGGCACTGTATACAGAAAATAAGTTAGATTCCGGTAGTGCAGGGACTGTATACAGACAGTGAGTTAGATGCTGGTGGTGCAGGGACTGTATACAGACAATGAGTTAGATACTAGTAGTGCATGGACTGTATACAGACAGTGAGTTAGATACTAGTAGTGCAGGGACTGTATACAGACAGTGAGTGAGATACTGGTGCGCAGGGACTGTATACAGACAATGAGTTAGATACTAGTAGTGCAGGGACTGTATACAGACAGTGAGTTAGATACTAGTAGTGCAGGGACTGTATACAGACAGTGAGTGAGATACTGGTAGTGCAGGGGCTGTGTACAGATAATTAATTAGATATAGGTAGTGCAGGGACTGTATTCAGACAGTAAGTTAGAGACTAGTAGTGCAGGGACTGTATACAGACAGTGAGTGAGATACTGGTATTGCAGGGGCTGTATACAGATAATTAATTAGATATGGGTAGTGCAGGGACTGTATACAGACAGTGAGTTAGATACTAGTAGTGCAGGGACTGTATACAGACAGTGAGTTAGATACTGGTAATGCAGGGACTGTATACAGACTGAGTTAGATACTAGTAGTGCAGGGACTGTATACAGACAGTGAGTGAGATACTGGTAGTGCAGGGGCTGGATACAGATAATTAATTAGATATGGGTATGCAGGGACTGTATACAGGCAATGAGTTAGATATAGGTAGTGGAGGGACTGTATGCAGACAATGAGTTTGATACTGGTAGTGCAGGGACTGAATACATTCAATGAGTAAGTCCACGTTAGGGCTGACTCATTTTCCCCTGGTTGTGATACAGATGAGGCACACAGTGAGTTCAGTATCAGATGAAACACGTCTGTGTGCTTTGTTCTCACCCCTTGGCACAATGCATTCCTGCAATATAGACATATCATGATGCTTTGGAATATGGAGTATGTGTGATTTTGTATGTTTTACACATGTCCCTTTCATCAGCCAATGGGAGCCAGTCCCTGGCATGATGCTCTGCTTTCTCTGTTTAGGAGGATCTGTGCAGCCCAGGATGCATGTTTTAGCCTTTCAAATTATCTATTTTATTAGGGGTTATTTACGTGCCATCCATGCACCAAAGCATTGTTTTTAGGATGAAAGGACATACTAGGTGTGATAAAGATGGGAGTGCATGGATTGCATGGCGAAATGTAGTGTATTGATAAAAGTTGGGGACAGCTAGTGGGGTGTGTGAGTAATAAATATTATTTCCCTAATACCGCGAATAATACACTATTCATTATTCGGAGATGAATAATAAATAGTGGCACTGTTCATCCCTATTGGTATTCAGGAAATGTTACACTAACCAAAAAAAAAGAATCATCTCCCCACTCTCCTCCCTAGCCAAGTCATCTTTTTGTAAATATAATCTTTACTACCTTCTCAGTGTCTACAAATCCCTACTAACAGTGATTGGCAGTAATGTACAAGGCAATGTGTAGTCATGAGCCAACCACTTGACAAAATACACTGAATAGGTGAGGAGGCAATATAATCGTGCCTTCCACTTCCTAAAGTTCCAGCGTGGAAGGGAAAGAAGTTAATTTGTAATGCTGCAAAGTGTGCCTCCTAGTCTTTGTATAAAATCTAATATATAGGATCTGATTTTCAAAGGTTGACAGGCGCTTGCTTCAGCCGTGCTTCAACCCGTTGTTTAGGTGCATTGGCCAGTGCACTGGGGGTTGAGGCACTGGATCCACACACTCCGCCATGCCGCGACCCTTGTTCGGAAGGCAGTGAGGGCCACTGGGAGTCGGCAGGGGAGGAGAATGATCGAGCATCCGAAGGACTGCTGTCCTTCTCTGGGGAGGCGGGGGTTCCAGTAGTCACCAATCACCTGCCCCATGGCGGAGACTAGGGGGCAGAGCACTAGTGCTAGCGATGAGGGCGGGGATGGGGCAGAGGCCTAGAGGAGCACGCATGACAGTGTGCTTGTTGCCTCTGCTGGCATCATTGCACACCCTACCTCCAAGGAAGAACAAGAGAAAATACAGTCGCGTGGCTTGATGGGCGTCCCAGGATGCACTGCCTGGCTCTGAGGGTGTCACCCCCAGTACACTGGATCCATTCCCAGCAGTGAGTTAGGGGAGCTTGCCGCTTCCCCACCATGGGGGGCAAACCGTGGGGGTATCATTGGGAGCGAGGGCCTCAATGGAAGCCAGGGTGCACCAGAATGGCGGCCAGATGTGGGCTGACCGTGGGGGGTAAAGAAAATTTAAAAAGAAAATAAAAAAAACATAGAATTTGACGGCAGATAAGGACCGCTTGGCCCACCTAGTCTGCCCATTTCCCTACCTAATGGATAAGCTGCAGATCCTAGTTAACCAACAGCCTACTTCCTCCTACCCCCCACTAGAATTGCCTTATGTCTGTCCCATGCATTCTTGAATTCCCCCACTGTTTTTGACTCTACAACCTCCTCAGGAAGGCTGTTCCATGTATCCACAACCCTTTCTGTGAAGAAATACTTCCTTACATTACCTCTGAGCTGCCCCCACCATCTTCAAATTGTGCCCCTTTGTTTTGCATCTCTCTTTTCTGACGATGCTACCCTCTTGGACTTTCATTGATTCCTTGAGGTATTTGAAAGTTTCTATCATGTCCCCCCTTCCTCGAGGCTATACATCTTTAGTTTCTTTAGTCTTTCTTCATATGTCTTCGATGCAGACCCTGCATCATTTTGGTTGCCCTCCTCTGGACAGCCTCCACCCTGTCTATGTCTTTGCAGAGATGGGGTCTCCAGAACTGTACACAGTACTCAGATGTGGTCTTACAAACTGTCTGCACAGCGGCCAACAACTTCCTGTTTTATACATGGCTGATGCCTTTCCTATGCATCCCAGTGTCCCCCAGCCTCTTACTGCCTTCTTACATTGCTATTCCACCTTTAGGTCATCTGATATGACTACCTCAGGTCCCTTTCCATTTTTGTTGTTGTCAGTATCTCACCCCCATTGTGTACTCTTCCCCTGGGTTTTGTTTCCCAGGTGCATTACTTTGCACTTCTTTGCATTGAATCTAAGCTGCCATACATTTGACCATTCCTTCAACCTTACCAATTCCTTTTCATCCTTTCCACCCACCTTGTGTATCAACCCTGTTGCAGATCTTTGTGTCATCTGCAAACAGACATACTTTCCCTTCAGTCCCTCTGCAATGTCACTTATAAAGACATTAAAAGGACCGGCCCTGTACTGGAATCATGTACCTACTTAACCCTCCTTTCACTGTGGACTTCATTTACTATTACCCACTGTGTCCTGTTGTCCAACCAGTGTTTTGCATTTAGGCTACCACCCTAGGACCCACTCCCAGGCTGGCTAATTTGTTTATTAATCTTTTGTGCAGGACTGTGTCAAATGCCTTGCTAAAGTCTAGGTAGGCCATGTCCACAGCCCACTCCCTGGTCTACTGCTTTCGTCACCCAGTCAAAGGAATCAATTAGATTTGTCTGACATGACCTTCCCGCTGTGAATCCATGCTGCCTTGGGTCCTGTGCCCTACTGGCCTCTAAGTACTCATCAATTCTTTCCTTCAAAAGTGATTCCATCATTTTCCCTACCACTGAGGTCAAACTGACAGGTCTGTAGTTTCCTGCCTCTGTCTTGCTCCTACTTTTGTGAAGGGGAATCATATCCGCCCTCCTCCAGTCCTCTAGGTACCACCTCGTCCCTCCCATGATTTATTAAAAGGGTGTCAGTGGTGCTACTAGTTGTTCCCTTAGTTCTTTTAAAATCCTGGGTGAATCCATCAGGACCCATTGCTTTATCCACCTTCAGTTTTAAGAGTTCTTTCAGAACCCTTTCTTCTGAGAAAGGACTAATAACCCCTATCCAGGTGCTTCTATTGACTGGATTGGGTATTTCCCCGTTTTCCATTGTGAATACTGAGCAGAAGTCTTGGTTTCAGTATCCCCTTCTTTCACTGTGGCTCTCTGCCCAACACATTCCTCTTTGTTTTGGCCTCAAGTATCCCTGCCTTAGTCTTTCTTTTGCTCCCTAATGTACCTATAAAGGTTTTATCCCCTTCTTAACCAAGTTGGCTATCTTTTCCTCGGTTTGGGCCTTTGCTATTCTGACTGCCTTACCCGCTTCCCTCTGCTTTAACTGATATAGCTCTCTGTCCTGCTTCTTCTGTGTTTCCTTATGCTTCCTGAGTGCTATCTTTTTTTCTCTTACCTTCCCCGCCACTTCTTTTGAGAACCATAGTGGTTTTTTCTTTCGTTTTGATTTGTTTATTTGCTTCACACAAAGACTTGTTACCTCTGTGATGGCGGTTTGATGTGTTCCCCATTGTTGCTCCACCTCACCTTCTTGCCTGTTTGCTAGTGCTTTTCTGAGGCACTCTCCCATTTTAACAAAATCAGCCCTCCTGAAGTCCAGTGCCTTCACTTTTGTGTGGCTTGACTCTACAGCTAAGTTTATCGTGAACCACACTGTTTGGTGGTCGCTTGTTCCCAGATGGCTGCCCACTTCAAGATCAGAGATCCTCCTCCATCCCATTTGAGACTACCAGGTCTAAGATTGCTCTCTCCCGAGTGGGTTCCAAAACTAGCTGTCTGAGGCATGCCCCCTGTAGGGCATCAGAATGGCCCTGCTCTTGGATGTGGCTGCAGCAAAGGTGCTCCAGTCAACATCTGGCATATTCAGGTCCCCCATCAGCAATATCTCCCCTTTCTCTGCCATCCCAAGGATGCCTTCTATCATTTCCTTGTCCATTTCCTCCCCCTGAGACGGGGGTCTGTATACAACCCCTGTGCGGATTGTGGAATCATTTCCAGTCTCCAGGGTTGACCCACAGTGCCTCCTCTCCTCCCTGTTTACCCTTTAGTTATGTTGCTTTGATCCCTTCCCTTACATAGAGAGTTACTCCTCCTCCTCTTCTTCCCTCCCTGTCCCTCCTGTAGATTGTGTATGTTTCTATAAAAATAACAGTTGTTTGGCGCAACTGCGCCAAACTCCTTTGATACAACTACACCCAAATTTATGACACTGGATGCAGTTGTGACACTTTTCACAATTTATGACTGCTTGCGCCAAATATTTGGTGCAAACCCCATAAAAAGGGTCCCCCCCAAATGGCGCATGTTAGACTAGAGGGGAGCTGATCTAACTTGTGGCATTTGGTGCCCAGGACTGAAAATCCTGATCATCACCAAGAGAATGCTGCCGGCCCCCTCCACTGTATGTTCGTTGCACCAGGGGCTTGCGCATTCTGAGGGCTTTTGAAAATTGGTTCCATAATATCATAAATGACGGAGGAGCATTCAGTGGGCAGGAAGGCATGAGGGGTAATAAGCCCCTATACCCTGGGGGAAGGGGCAGACAACCAGACTGGTCCATTTATGGAGTTCATCAGTACTCGGTGACCCGCCATTTGTGGTGGCTCAACTTACATAAATATGACTGTTGGGCTTATTGTCAAGTAGTTATAAACTAGGGAGGGGAAGGGAAACAGACTTGAGTGGTCAAATACTGCATCATGGGACAAATTCCCTCTCCTTTAGTTACTATGTACTGGAGCCACCCATTCCATCTAGAGGAACACAACTCTACCCGATAATTACAGATATGGTTATTTTTTCCATTGTATAAATTTGATTTACTGTTGTGCCCCAGGCCATTATAGCAGGAATTTGAGTAGTGAGCCATGCCCTTGTGATGGTTTTCTTTGCTGCTCTAAGGAGGATACCCACCTGGTATCAAGAGAGGGGAATACACAGTCCCCATGGAAACTGCAGCAGTAAGAACAGCTCTACACTAAGGGGAATGGGTTTACAAAAAAGTCCTCGAAGTCATCCTGTACGGCTTGTAAGTAAGGGCATAAAGCTGGACAAGCCCACATGATGAGGGTATGACGCTTGTGATTCTCTACAGTTTCTCTAGTAGGTAGCATCTTGTGCTGCTTGGTAGTGTACCATAATGGCAGAGATTCAAAAATAGCATACAAGATGTTTCCAGGCATATCTCACATCACTGGTGGGATGAAGTAACTTTCGATGCAATCTGGTATGTCTGACACCACAGAGTGGTACTGATAGGGGTACCGTATTCCTCCTGCCATCTCTGGAGTATATATTCCATGTTATCTCCTAATGTGTCAGCTATGGCTATATACAGAAATGGCAGCCCAGTCATCTTAAACTACAACCCCCCCATCCCCCCACCCTTTGCAACAAAGCCCTGCCTCACCTTCCCCACAGCACCCACAATTTAAGGTTTATGTTATTGTTGAATAAAAAACTCCCATGAAGGGCAACCAGCACAACCTGTCCATCCCCATGGCGGCCCGTCATCTCCTCTCACACTATTTTGTTGTATAAAACATCCGCCACCATGGCAGCAGCCCCCAGACTCCTCCCTTTACCCTCCCAGCACCCAAATGCATAATATGGCCCGCCAGGCACTGCCAAGGAGACCTGGCACTACCTGCCCTCCTGATAGCCGGCCTGCTTTCTTCTGATTGAAGCACTCCTGAGTTGCTTGATAGTAAAACAGCTGCTCACGTTGAGTTTACTATGTTAGCAACTGCAAGAGCCCTTTCATTCACTAGATAGCAGCCGGCCGTGGAGGAGGGTGGGTTGTGTCAGGTGCCTTCATCGTTACTGGGGGCTTCTTTTAAAAGAAATATTAGGTGCTGGGGGCAGGAGGGTGGGAGTAGGGTGCTGCCAGGGTGGTTGGGGGGGGAGAAATATTGATTTTGATAAGAAAAAAGCACTAAAGACAGTGACCAGCTGTGGAGATTGGCAGGTTATACTTTTTGCCCATCGTGGGAGTCTGGTTTTTTTAAACATGAAATTGAGGTTGCCGGGGAAGGGGGATGGAATTGGGATTGAAGTAGAGGGTGGGGTGGGGGTTGTATTGTAAAGGATGGGGCTGTTTCTTTTTCTTTCTTTCTTTTTTGTGTTTTTCACAAATAGTGTTTCCTGAATAGGAATAGGCAAAGATAGTGCCACTTTTTGTTATTGGATCCAGGTAATGAATAGTGCATTATTCATGGTATTTGGGAAATACTGCTCATTACTTGCACGCCCCTGACTGGTAGTGCATGGAAATAATCAGGCTACTTACACAGCATGTTTTTGATTTACCCTGTATAATCAGGCCTGTTACACTGGACGTTTCTGTCTAGCATGATTATCAGCTAGTTATACTGGATGTTTACTATCCATACTGTATAATCAGACTAGCTGCACTGCATGTTAACTACCCTAGATAATCAGGCTAGTTACACTTCATTTAAACAAGCAAAAACTGCACTGCAAAAAAGATCAGTGCACTATGATAGTGCTATGCAGAGTGTATCAAATGGCCCACATATTCAAAGGAAATGCGCGACCGAAAATGGAGATGTGCGGCGCGTCCCAGAAAATGTGCTGAAGCGCGATATTCTAAAGGGTGATCGTCACGCATTTCCAAATGCGCGATCGCAAGAAATAATGTATGCAGCAGCGCGAAAAAGGGGGGCTGCATATAAATATGCAGCCGACTCGTATATTCAGCCAAAATGTGCAGTGCATCTGCTGCGCATCTCAGAAGTGTGCTGCGCAAAGTTAGACAGACAAAAGGATGGCCTAAATTGGCTAGCCACCCCACAGGCAGGCCGTGGAACTGCAGGCAGGCCATCCTGAGACAGCCCTTGAAAGTGCACCAGGATGTGCCCAAGGCACCCACACACAGCAGTCATGCCAGAATCGAAGTATCCAAAGCCACAGGTGCTGGGACACTACCAGCACTGCCCAGAGAGCCATCCCCCACACCGCACTCAGGATGTAGACACCCAGTAGCCACATGCCAGTGCTATCAGGTGCTCCCCAAGCACACTGGCGGAGCAGACGGCCTCAATACAGCACACATACCAGGGGCCATGGCCTGCACCCATGTGGCCCACAGGGTGCCACCCGGTGGTGTCATGCACCCATGGTGACATCTGGGGCAACAGTGCCAGGTAGCCAGGTGGTACTAGTGGCATCATGGCATGTTCCAGAGACTGACTTGTGGCACACACCCACGGTGGAACACCATAGGTGCACACAGCACACTCGTGCCAGGCCCGCACAAAAGGGAGCCACAGACATGTCACTGATGCCTGCCATGCAGTGTGACGCCACCATAGGAGCACTGCAGTGGGTCTGTGTGGTGTTCCTGTGGTGGACAAAGCACAACAGTGGGCAGCACAGGGCAGGGGTGGCACAACCTGTGGCCTGGGGATGACTTGAGCATGCCACACAAATACCTGACCCCTCTGGTGTTAGGCATGAGGCCACCATGGGCATGTACATGGCCAGTATCAGACTGGCCCACTGGGTTACCTGGAGTGGTCCAGGTGAGAGCCACACACTCAGGTACCTAGTCACCTTCTGAACACTGACATTCATTGAGTGTATCGCCATGTTCCTATCATGTGTGGGGGTATGGGGCACTGCAGGTGACTGTAAGCTGCAAATGTAGCTAGTGTATCACATTCCTGTGGCATACCGATCAGAGTGTGTCACCCTGTGCCCTCCCCTGTTGCTTGACCAGGTGGGCACCCTGCACCCCAGTTCGGCCCTGTACATGGCCATGGGTAATAGCACTGTACTCTGGCCAAAGCAGCCCACCCATCACACCTGCCTGCTAGGCTGCAGTACCTCCTGTTCACCTTTGTGGGAGTGGTGGGGCAGCCCTGCAAAGCTGGAACTGTGCATGCCTTGGGTATGCAAATGGCCTGAATACAGTCCAGTAATGAGCTGCACATGTGGGGAATGGGCTTGGAATGCGCAATAAGGTCATTTGCGTATCCTGGCTGAATATTGCAATTTTGCATGCCGCACATGTGGGCGCCTATCACGCATTTCTCTTTTTTTTCTCACACTAGTCTCGGGGCACCTACAGCACATCTCCCACTGCGGGATCGTGCATGTTCGGGATATTCAGCCGGACATGCACAATTGCATCTTACAGTGCATCTTCTGAATATACCATTATTTTGTGCCAGCGCATCTCAGTTGCGCAGCGCAGGCACTTGCGCGATGCAGCCTGGCCCTTTTAGATATGGGGCCCATTGGGTTTAGAAAAAAGTGAAAAACACCCTGGCTCATTGAAAAATTTAAAGTGTTGGGGTGTTTTTCGTTTTCTCTCGACCCTAGTAAATATATCCTGCATAGCACTTTTTTAGTGCCGTGGTCTTTATTTGCAGCGCGGCTTTGCTTGTTTAAATGAAGTATAACTAGCCTGATTATCTAGGGTAGGTAGCTGTTTCTTGTTTTATGTGTGGGCAAAGCAAACTGAGTAACTCATTGAGCAACTCTGTTTGAGTGCCGTAGGTAACAGCGACCATTACAGAATAACGAGGGGTAATGAATAGCAAGCGGCGGTAATGAATAGCTAGTGTAGAGTTAGGAAATAGAAAGGCTAAATGGATTTATTTAGCAAGTCACTTCTGAGCTGGCTGCCTGGTATGGTGGTTATAGTCACTGCCTGTTAAGCTAATGGACCTGGGTTCAGGACTGAACATAGATTATTTTTTTTTATTTTTGTAGTAGTTTAAATGTATTTTATTTTTTTGTTATGCCCTCCCGTTCCCCGACTTTTATCCCCCCACCCACGGGTTGTCCCTCCCTCAACATTCTCCCCCTGCAGACTGGTATCCTCATGGAGTAGCCCTCCTCCCATGTTTTCCTCGGTCCCCCAGTGTCTTCCCCCCTAGAGTTGACTATTTATATATGGGGTGCTGTTATCACATGGAACCATTTACTCTTTGTTAATGTGACTCCCCCCCAACCCCTGCTGCACCAGTGTGTTGTGTTTGCCTAGTTACACTTCATGTTTACTATCTAGCTAGGATAATCGGGCGACTTACGTTGCATGTCTACAATCTACCCTGCATAATCAGGGTAGTTACACTGGATAGTTACTACCAACCCAAGATAATCGGACTAATTATACTCTGTTATCAATTTCTATCCCAGATAACCAAGATAGTGAACCACAACAGATTGTTACAGTCCACCTCAATACCTAGAAACTGAATGCATCCAGAGAAAATATTAAGTGATCCCGACGATTAAATATTTCTGTGGAAAACACGCTGTTGAATGGTATCTGAAGGATGTCTGATAACGTATGCAGGTCTCCTGACAGTAAATTAGAGTGGAACCAATAGTCCATCTTTTTATTTCTTTATTTTTTTTTATTTAGCATTACTTTAGTTTTACCCTATCTTGGGTAAGGGCACAAGTTATTTTCCAGGTCATAATGAATGTAGTATTGGGAACGATGGAAATGGCGAAATGCAGTGGCTGTGGAGAAGCAGTCTTTCAGGAGACGTTTTGGAGTCTGAAGTGGAGTCCTATCTGTGTGCCCCTCTCTGGGCTGAGGGAGGAGATCACTAGACTCTGAGCAGAGTTAGGCTAGAATTCAGGGGACCTCTTCCCCCACCCAGAGGACAGAAAGTCCACCACCATTGCCCCAGAGGGTGCCAAGAAGAAGGGCTGGCTGGACTGTGGTGGGGTCTTAGAGGTTGGAGGTGGTGGGCCAGGAATACGTTCTTCAGATGGTGCCACCACACAACTCTTTCACTGCTCTGGCAGGATGGGACTGCCAAGCGGAGGCACCCATGGTACTGGCTAAGGAGGATGTGAAGGTCATCCATTGGGGAGGCCCCAAGGTGGGAGACAGAGGACCCAAGTAGAAGAGGAAGCAACTTATGGTGGGGGGGATTCAATCATTAAAGAGGTACTGCTGGGAACAAGACAGGAGGGAAAGAGTAAGGTGAGGTGCCTACCTGGTGCCTTGGCACGTAGGGATGCAGAGTGGATCCTAAGGCAGGGCAGGAGGGTGAGCTGGATGTACATGTCCATCTGGGGACTAATGACCTGGCAAGGGACACAGCAGGGGTGGTGCAGGATAGGTTTTGGGAGCTGGGGAGTGGCCTGAAACAAGTAGCTTGCATGGTGGCCTTCTCTTAGATGCTACCTATATACGGCCAAGGAGAGGCTAGGGAATACTGCACCAGGATCTTCAACAACTGGTTGAGAGCATGGTGCAGGAAGGAGGGGTTTGGCTACATCAGGGACTGAGGTCCTATCTGCAAGGATGGAGGCATGTACAAAGGAGATGGCCACCATGCATTGAGGAGGGGAACAGCAGTCCTGGGTGGAGGGTTTAAATGCTAATTTGATTAGGATTTAAATGAGCCAAAGGGGAGGCAGAAAAATCAAAGGAGGCAGTGAATGCCCCCCCCCCCAAAAATTGAGCAACTTAGAGAAGAGTCCTGGGAAATGTGTAACCCCCCTGCAAATAGGGGTTCCCAAAGACTTCCAGGAGCTTGCTTGAATGCCCAAGCCTGAATGGTGTTTTAGCGTTTAAGCCATTTATCAGTGAGTGTTTTAGAACCTCTGGTACTGTCTCTTTCAAGAGCTGTCTGCTTGCAGACATAATTAGTTGTATGAGGGGGACTGTGTGTTCTTTGATTGAGTACCACTAAGCTGCTGCCAATTCACCCCATTTCTTTTGCAGTCACTAGAGTGCAAAGGAACCTGTCTGAAAGATGTAACTGATTGCCAGAAATCATTTACAGTAATAATAAAATTACAGTTTGTCTAACCTGCTTTCTTTTGCAGTCAGAACTATCTGCCTAGTTCCCATTCTGGTTTTGAACTGCTGAACTGACCAACATGTGTGTGTGTAAACTTGCTCTAAAAATGATGCCTTGACGAATCAGAACTTGGGATCTATAATCTGAGCCAGCCACAAGAGGATTGTGCTAGGCAGTGACTCTGGAGATGAATGACTTGGTGCCTTTTTGGACCAACAGCAGCAGTCTGTTGCAGTGACAGCCAATCCAGTCAAGAACTGGGAGGAACTCAAAGGAAGTGCCAGTTTTTTGTCTGTTGGGAGTTTTCAGTTTGAGATTTGAAAGTGAAGGGGAAAGAAACCCTTGTGCTCCTTCGTGAGGACAGTTTCAGTCAAAACAGGTGCAAGGCCCAGAGTTCCGTCTGCTGTCCTTGTGTAACTGCTTGTTAGACTGAATCTGTCCTGTAGAAAAGAATCAAAGGATCTCTGAAGAGTAGAAACCAGGCTCACCCTGTAGAAGACTGAAGAAATTGTTGAATTACACTGGGTCTGTCAGGAACTGAATCTGCTGTGTGTTCTCCTGGTTATTTGCAGTAATTAGATTGGGATACAGATGCAGCCTGCCTGGTATAGTGCTTTCTTTTATATGGATGTGTGAAGAGGTTTGTGTGCCTCAAGTGAGCCCTGCCTGACATTGAAGGACCCTTATCTTATTTGGAGGTCGTGAGTACTAATTCAGGGTCGCTCCCTGTTGAATTACCACATTAAATCCAAATGGAATTACTGTACTGTGACTGTTTAATTCTCCTTTTCTCTGTGTGAAAGGGCCCCTACCAGCTGCCACAGTTTGGACTAGCCACTAGAGCTTGGGTAGCCCAGGGACAGTAACTGATAGGGATAGGCCTGTGCAGAGAGCCATAGGTAGATTATTAGGTGATAAGCTAATTAACCTGATTTCCCCTGTCCTTGTTATATCCCCTAAATAAATCAGAGCTGCTTGTTTCAGCAAAGTTATACTGCCTGAAGTGCTGTCTATGTTAAAGTCTGTACTGTGATTGTTTATGTATCTCTACATTTCTGGGAGGTCCCAGTGCTGGAACCAGACCTGGGGGTAAGTGTATACTGTGAAGGTAATTCTATATATTGTGTGGGCCACTAGTGGGAAGAAAGGGGTTGCAGTGTCCAGAGGCGACTGACCAAGTTAGTTTCATACTATTGAAACCCTGACCTCTGGGTGGAGGCACCCGCCATTGGATCCAGGCCCCTCAACCTTGATAGTGGCAAATCAGGCAGGGGTAGTAGCCCCTGGGATAGGCGCCATCTAGGTTACATTTGAGGCTCACTGGGATTGTGTGTCCTCTAGTGGCCATATTTACGAACCACTGTTAAGAAAAAAATGGGTACCCCGACAGAAGTGGCTGTGCACCGGCTGGTGGAGTGGTGTACTGGGGAGGAGATCGACCCCCAAAATGCTATTCTTATCCTGGACATCCCCCTGGGTATCAATACGGACACTGTGCAGGGAGTACTTTCCAAGGTGGAAGGTTTACAAAACCCTGTGGTGGTGGGTCGGCATGCTAATCTGCTCACCCACACTTTCAACCTGGCCCCTAGTGAGTTTAAGGATCCTATAGATAGCTCCCAAAGTGCCACAGACCATTACCCCAGAGGGAGCCCTCACTGCTTGGAGAGTGATAACTAAGGACAGGAAGACCTCGGGGGAACTAGCCCCCACTCACTATCTGAAACTTTTGAGAAGAAATTTGCTGAATGGTTTGCTGGGAGAGGGAGAAAACTGTGGAGGACTTGAAGAAACTATTCTTGCCACCTGGGGTGTTCCTCCCCAACACCCTCTCCTGCTCCAGTGCCCATAATGGTGGCTGAACCAATGCAGACTCCCTATTTCTCCACCTGCCATTAGTCACGACTCTTACCGAAAGGTTGAGGATGCTTCTGGCACCCTCCCCACCTCAAGGGAGGGATGACTGGGAGACCTGGATAGACTATGCTGCCCCCAAGTGCTAGAAATGGCAACAATGGAAGGTGAAAAGCGAAAGAGGGTTAGTGAGAGACTCCAGGTCCCGCCCTGGCTACCATCCGTGCTAAACGGGCCAGTAACCCTGAAGCGACTGCAGGCCTATCTTTGAGGCCTTGAGAATGTATGGGAGCCTAGATTCTGATGAGGACCTATGGTGGAGAGTAAGAAATGCACAACAGTACCAAGGGGAGTTGTTGTCTGTGTATGTCTCTCGCTGGAAAAAATTGTTGCAAGAATGCCTCAGAAAGGGTAGTTTGCCAGCGATTGAACTGGACCGAACCAGACTGGACAGAACTTAAGTCTGCCCCTCTTCTCAGAACTGCTGTTGCTTCCAGATACTCTGGCAAATCGACTGAATCCCCACCCTCCTATGATGAGTTAATGGAGAGAAATTCGAGGAGTTGAGAAAAGAAGCGACCTCGGAGGTACCTGCACCCAACAGCTGTGGCTACGACCCAAGTGACTGAGGGTGACCCATCAAGTGAAGTTCTAGGGGCAGAGGCTGACAGTCAATGAGTGCTCTGACAAGGAAAAAGAATCCACACAATGGGGCGAACTGTTGAGAGATCCGGAATTCAAAACAGTCCCTTTTATGAAGGCCACGCCTGCAAGTACGGGCCCCGACCTATATCCGACTGCATCTGCTATGGGTGAGGATACCCACCATGTATCTCCTGCTGATAACAACTCTGAACTCGATTCCTTGACCATGGAAGTGGAGAAACTGACGAAGATGTCTCCACAAATGCTTATCACGCGCAAGAGACAGGATGGCACCAGGTTTTCCAGTTAGTAATACCCATACAGCTCCCAGTGCTGGCTCGGCCAGCTCAAACTCCAAAAGTATGTTTTGCTATAATTGTGGGAAGGATGGGCACATGAAAAGGGAATGCCAATCCCAAAAGACACTGACAAAGCTGCATATAGGCTACAAGGAGAGCAGGAGAACAAATCAGTGGTTAAGAGGTGCACGAAATGAACCCCAGTGAGGGCACCAAAAATGCTAATCCACGTCTCTTTTGTGGCAAGGTCAGTTGCCCAGGCCCCTACTACTGGCTTCTCCAGACTGGTCCAGAATAGTGGGTCCCTCCATGGAGACTACTGTAAAGGTGAGATGGAGTGTCTACAAGAGCTGTATTAGACAGTGGCTCCCAAGGACAATTATGTTCCAGGATTGGTATCAGAAGCATTTGTCAGACGTACCTTTACAACCATTAGAAGGACTGCATGTATGGGGGTTAAGTGAGAAGGCCTACCCCTATTCCGGTATATCCGAAATTTGGCTGTCTTTCCCCACCTCCGTGGCTGGAGTGGCCAGACAAGTAGAGACCCTAGCCTTAGTGTGTCCCCCACTGGACTGTATGATGGTGTCCCTTTGTTGATTGGAAAAAATGCTCATATGTTCGAAGGCTGGTACAGTTGTGTTATGAAAAACAGGGTCAAAGACTAGTAGGCTTTAAGAGTTCGGCTTTAATTAAGAAGCCTATGAGGCAATGGTAGAGAGATGCTGGAAAAACAGAACCAGAGGAACTGGCCTGAATTGTATGGAAGAAGGATCCTGAGTCTCTGATCCTGGCGCCTAAATGCCCAGTGTACCTTACAGGGAGAGGTCCGTGATCAGAAAGGATGTTAAGAATAAAATATTAATGTTGATGCACTAGGCGATGGAAAATTGCCGGAGGGACTGCTGGTCAAGTTTAGTATTTTGCCCGCTAGAGCCCATGCTTATGCCAGAAGGGAAAATGGTCCAAGTTCACAATGCCGTGTCTGAAAGAGATTCAGAGAAACAAGGTTGCATCCTGGCTAATGTGCATTATGCAGACACTGCAGTGCTACCAGCAACAAGAGTTCAAGGAAGAATGACAGAGTAACGCCTCTGACTTGGTTTGATTTCGCGACCCCGCTGCCAGCTGAATGGAAAGTGGAGGATCAGTGAGAAGCTTCTGCCCAGAGAGACCAGGTGTGTGTTTTCTTTTAAAGGAATGGGATGTAGGATGCGGCAAAGGAGCTGAGCACAATATCCGGCTGAATGATGAAAGACCATTTCGTGAGAGGTCTGACGCCTGGCACCTGCGGACATAGATGATGTGAGACGCATCTGCAAGAGATGTTAGCTGCTGGTGTAATACAAGAATCCAGAAGACCTTATGCTTCCCCCCATTGTAGTAGTGAGGAAAAAGAATGGAACAGTAAGGATGTGTGTGGATTATCGCACTTAAACCGGCGACATCCCTGATCAGTACACAATGCCTGCATTCAGATGCTTTGGACCGCTCTGGTAAATGGGAGCAAGTGACCTCTGTGCTGGATCTCCGCAGTGGGTACTACCAGATCCTGGGATGGACTGAGAGACCGTGTGTGTGGAGAAGACAGCCTTTATCTGTCCGGCTATTTTACGAATTCAATGGGGATGCCTCAAAGGTTCAGATTGCCCCCAGCCCTTTCAAATTCGGTGATGGAGGCGTGCAAGGGGACATGAACTTACTTAGAGTGCCTGTATACCTAGATGATGTTATTGTGTTTGGCAGCTCACTGGAGGAACATGAGAGCAGATTATTTAAGGTATTGGATCGACTGGAGGACTTTGGCCTTAAACTGTCCATTGATAAGTGTCAATTCTTTCAAACATCAGTAGTATAAGGGACACATAGTATCCACCGAGGAATAGAGACAAACTCCAAGTAAAGTTAGAGACACTGACTACCTGGCCACAAGCTCCAAAAATCTAAAAGAACTGCAAAGATTCCTGGATTCTGGTTATTATCAGTTTCATCAAGGGACTCATTCCTAAGAGTGATCCGCCTTTACTTAACCTTACTCAAGGGTATCCCCCAACCCACAAAAAATACCAAAAGTCAGCGTCCTCAAGACTGAAAGAGTATATTTTCATCCGAGAGTAAATCATTGGGGCCCGCTGGACTCCTGATTGTGAGATCAGCTTTTCATGAGATCATATATCAACCCTACCCATGCTCCAGTGCTGACCTATGCCGATCCTAAGAAAACTTACGGCCCCAAAGCACTGATGCTAGCTTTGCAAGGGTTGTGTGGGCTGTGTTTGTACCAAGAGCACGAGAATGGCTCTGAGACCAGTGGCTTGCCAGTAGAAGCCTGACCCTAACCGAAAAGAACTATCCTGTACATAAGTTAGAGTTCCTAGCTTTGAAGTGGGCTATTGTTGACCAATAATTCATGAGTACTTGTATGGGGCTAAAATACTAGTAAAAACTGACAATAATCCTTTGACCTATGTGCATCAGACTCAGCTAAGTTGATGCCACTGCCAGGTGACTTTCTGCATTATCTACATAAGGACTATGCTCTCGAATACCCGAGCAGGTCTGAACCACATAGATGCTGATACTCTCTCCACGGAGCGCCTGTTCCCTCAGAATGATTGGGTCCGATTAGCAGAACCTGACATTCGGACACTCTGCGGAAGTTTGACAGGAGGAACAAATGTCCACGGACGGTGGACTGCATGGTGGATTGTTAGGACCCTCAGAAATTGCATACCTGCTGCTTATTGCCACTCTTCTGCAAGACATTGGTGCTACCGCCTCAGCTGGACAATGATACAGTGATACAGTGGAATAATCCCATGATCCTCGATCAAATCAGCTTTAGAAACCCTCTATGCAGGAAAGATATGTGTCCAAATTAAAACTCCTGATTTGAGAACTGCATGTTATACAAAGAAGGTCTAAGTTGAAACTGATCAATAAACTGTTATATAGAGAAACAGTAGACAGGGGACAAGTAGACAAACAACAACTGGTGCTGCCCACCTTCGAGACTCAGTATTGAGTCCTTGCACAACCACATGGGGCACCTTGGTATAGACAGAACACTTGACTTGGTGAGTCCAGATTCTATTGGCCCTAAGATGGGGCTGATGGAGCAACACATACGTAACTTGTAGTCGCTGCTTTACAGAGGAAAGCTTTGCCCCCTAGAGGGCTGCCCCTGTTAACATAACCACCAGTGCACCCATGGAGCTGGTCTGTATTGATTTTCTGAGTTTGGAGTCAGATCAAAGAAATATCAGTAATGTGCTGGTGGTCACTGACCATTCTCGACGAGATATGCCCAAGCTTTCCCACCAAAGACCAGAAAGCATCCACTGTAGCCAAAGTACTCAGAGAAAACTTTTTTGTTCATTTGGTATTCCACAAAGAATCCATTCTGATCAAGGAGAGACTTTGAGAGTCGTCTGATCAAAGAGATGCTTTCTCTGTGGGGGAGTGAGAGAATCCAGATCCACTCCTTACCACCCCAGAGGACCCACAGCCTGAGCGTTTCCTTGCACTTTTGCTAGATATGCAGACCTTGCACCCAAGGACAAGCCTAGATGGAGCTACAATAAATTAGCACCCTGGTACATGCTTATAACTGCACCAGTGATGCCACTGGTTCTCCACCGCTCTGATGTTTGAAGAGAAGCCTTGACTACCGGTAGATGTGTGTTTTGGGGGTCTCCTGATGGGGTTCAAGCTGACAACTATTTACAGTATGTGCAAAAGTTAAAGGCCCAGCTAACTCATGCGTACAAGCTGGCTCAAGCCAGCTGCAAGAAATCCTGGCCAACAAAGAAGGTATGATAAAAGGTGGCTTACAGGAACTCCAGGGAGGAGATCGGGTATTGCTAGAAATCTGGGACTGCATGGCAAACACAAGATTGCTGACAGATGGCACCATCTCCCCACATTGTAGTGGGCAAACTAGATGATCTGCCAGTGTACAAAGTAAGGCCTGAGAACAATCTAAAAGATGTAAAACAAATTTGATAGAAATCATTTACTACCCATTGGACAAATCTTGATTGAGTCTGAGCCCCCAGAAGATGCCCCTCTGACCAGTGACTAGAGCTGCTGCTAAGAAAGATCAAGAAGTCTGCATTACAGAAGCAGAGTTAAAGTGTTCCCCGCACAAGTCCCAGTTGAGCATGACTGTCAAGCCCACATCAGAAGAAAGTGAGAGTGACTTTGAATACTATCCTCACGAACTGGTCAATTGTTTGAGACAATCCCCTAGTCAATACTGGAGACAAAGCTGGGCCTTCTGGACTGTCTATGCCCCCAGCTTCATCCCTGAGCCAATGCTCCAGAAAGTGAAGTGCAAAGCATCAGATCAGATGAAATGGAATCATTGTGCATGGTTGAACTGTTTGAGCTTTCAGGGGAGAAATGATAGATTGGGGCAGACTGGTGATACACCCGAACAAGAAGAGTATTTTGAGTGCCCTGACAGTCCACTGCCAGTGTCTGAAAGCTCTCCATGTAGCCAAATGTTGTGGACTCAGAAACTGTAACTCCTGGAGCTGAAAGTGCCCCAAGTTCTAGCCTCTCTACCCCCATGGAGACTCCTGACAAGTGAGAACAATGCTGAAAATGAGGCTCAGAGTGCAGAGACTGCAACAGCTCCCCTAGAAAGACTGGTCTCGAGCTGTAAAAGCCTGTGGTGCACCTCAGTTATGATTCCCTAGGCGGGCCAGTGGACCTGGTCTCTCAATGTTGTCCATAAAGGAGGTATGTACAGTCCCCCGAGCTCATTGCCCAAACTGAGCGTTAGTGCTAACTCCAAGTTACTTGTGTTGTCCCTCTAAGTATGGTGCCCTTGCCCCGTCCAGCCCCAAGGTAACTGATAGGGAAGGGTCCCTCTCTTCAGGTTTCATGTACAAGAGGTATAACTTGAGTTATGGTACAATGTGTGTGTTATACTGTGTAAAGAGTGACGACTGCAATGTTTCAGAAATGGTTCTTGGAAAATGATGTATTGACTGATGATTACATGTGTGAGCCTAATGCAAATGTATATGGTTGCAGTTGGAAACTTATAGTACTTGCTTGACGCTGACGCCAAGCTTTTCCCAGGCTAGGAAGGGTGTAACCCCCTGCAAATGGGGGTTCCTAAAGACTTCCAGGAGCTTGCTTGAATGCTCCAAGCCTGAATGGTGTTTTCCATGCTTAAGCCATTTATCAGTGAGTGTTGAACCTCTGGTACTGTCTCTTTAAGAGCTGTCTGTTTGCAGACATAATTATTTGTATGGGGGGACTGTGTGTTTCTTTGATTGAGTACCACCTGCTGCTGCTAATTCACCCCATTTTTGCAGTCACTAGGAGTGCAAGGAACCTGTCTGAAAGATGTAACTGATTGCCAGAAATCATTTACAGTAATAATAAAATTACAGTTTGTCTAACCTGCTTTCTTGCAGTCAGAACTGTCTGCCTAGTTCCCATTCTGGTTTTGAACTGCTGAACTGGACCAATCGTGTGTGGGGTAAACTTGCTCTAAAATGATGCCTTGACCTGAATCAGAACTTGGGACTCATAATCTGGAGCCAGCCACAAGAGGATTGTATGGGCAGTGACTTGGGAGATGTAGTTTAGACTTCAGTGCCTTTTGGACCAACAGCAGCAGTCTATTGTGAGTGACAGCCAATCCAGTCAAGAACTGGAGGAACTCAAAGGAAGTGCCTGGTTTTGTCTGTTGGGAGTTTCAGTTTGAGATTTGAAAGTGAAGGGGAAAAACCCTGTGCTCTTCAGTGCAGTTCAGTCAAAAACGTGTGCAGGCCCAGAGTTCGGTCTACAACTTGTGTAACTGCTTGTTAGGACTGAATCTGTCCTGTAGAAAAGAATCAAAGGATCTCTGAAGAGTAGAAACCAGGCTCACCCTGTAGAAGACTGAGAAGAAATTGTTGAATTACACTCGGTCTGTCAGGAACTGATCTGCTGTGTGTTCTCCTGGTTATTGTGCAGTAATTGCGATTGGGATACAGATGCAGCCTGCCTGGTATAGTGCTTTCTTTATATGGATGTGTGAAGAGGTTTGTGTACCTCAAGTGAGCCCTGCTGACATTGAAGGACCCTATCTTATTTGGAGGTCGTGAGTACTAATTCAGGGTCGCCTCCCTTGTTGAATTGCCACATTAAATCCAAATGGAATTACTGTAGCTGCTGACTGTTTAATTCTCCTTTTCTCTGTGTGAAAGGGCCCTACCAGCTGCCACGGTTTGGACTAGCCACTAGGCTTGGGTACCCAGGGACAGTAACTGATAGGGATAGGCCTGTGCACAGAGCCATAGGTAGATTATTAGGAGTGATAAGCTAATTAACCTGATTTCCTTGTCCCTGTTATATCCCCCTAAATAAATCAGAGCTGCTTGTTTCAGCAAAGTTATACTGTCTGAGGTATTTGTCTATGTTAAAGTACTTGTACTGTGATTAAGTTGCACTGTATCTCATTTCACAGGAGGTCCCAGTGCTGGAACCAGACCTGGGGGGTAAGTGTATACTGTGAAGGTAATTCTGATATATTGTATGGGGCCACTAGTGGAAGAAAGGGGGGTTGCAGTGTCCCAGAGGGTGCTGACCAAGTTAGTTTAACTATTGCAAACCCTGACCTCTGGGTGGAGGCACCCGCCATTGGATCCAGGCCCCTCAACCTGATAGTGGCAAATCAGGCAGGGGTAGTAGCCCCTGGGATAGCGCCATCTAGGGGTTACAAATGAATTCTCCAGGGGTAGAGGGGCATAGGGACAAGGGAGAGGATGGAATGGGAGGATCTGGAGGTGGTTCTAAGACTGAGAGAAGAGTTAAGGAGGATGGGCAAAGGGAAAATTAAATAGGGGAGGACAGTACAAGGGACAAGGGTAGGGAGAAGGATGGAATATGGACAGAAGGGAAAGGTAGGGGTAGGGAAGGACAAAAGGAGTGGAGTATCATGCGTGCCAACACAAGGTGCCTAGGAAATAAATTTGCTGACCTGGAGGCAACTATTGCGGAGACTGACCTGAATCTGGTGGCCATAACAGACTCATGGTACAGCCACATTTTAGAGGTTGTTATTCCGGGATATACCATGTTCAGGAAAGACAGGACTGGGAGGAAAGGAGGGGTGGTTGTTCTAAATGTGAGGGAAGGCATAAAGGACATGGAGATACAAGGTCACAACAGGGACATGGAAGAGCTGGAAGTTCTTTGGGTTGGCTTAGAGACAGGGTCCAGGGCTTTTACGCACATGGGGTGGTGTAGAGACCACCAACACAAGGGGAGGGGGTTAGACAGGGTTTTGGGGCAAACCACTGGCAGAAAAGCAAGCAAAGGGATGTATTGATTATGAGAGACTTTAATCTGCCAGATGTAGACTGGAGCATTCTGGCCGGAGCTACAAGAAACAGGACCATCCTCAACTCCCAACAGGGGACATTTCTCAGGCAGCTGGTTACAGAACCCACTAGAGATGAGGCAATGCTGGACCTGGTACTTACAAACAGGGACAGCAATGCAGAAGTCACAGTGGGTAGCCCTCTGGATACAAGCGGTCATCATACAGTGTGGTTTGGCATAGACTGAGCATGAGAAAAAACACACTAGGATGACAGTCCTGGGCTTCAGGAAGGCAGATTTTAAAGAAATGGGAGCATGCCTTAGAAGATGCCTTGAAGGCATGTTGGTTGGGGGGAGTCGAGGCACAATGGAAAAGGATCAAGGAGGGAATAACTAAGGCAACGGCAAGCTGTTTGAAGGAAATAAGCAAGAATGGGAGGAGGAAGAGGCCACTATGGTTCTTAAAGCAGGTGGTTAAAACAGTATAGGACAAAAAACAGCTTTTAAGAAGTACAAGAAAGGCCAGCCCGGTGGCGCTGAGGGTTGAGGTGCTGGACGCCACACCTTGTGCCATGCCGGCGACCCGGGTTCGGGAATGAGCCTGGACCGCCAGGGGTCGGCAGGGGAGAGGGAGGATCGAGCATCCGAAGGACAGCTCTCCTCCCTCTGGTGGGTTCCAGGAGCCGTGCCCAGAACAGCAGTGACCTCCGGTGGAGATTGGAGGTACTGACATGTTTAGGGCTCATGTAGAGGGCTGCGGAGCCATGACAGGGATGTTCCCTTGCATCGTGGCACGTTGTAGCTCCACCTGGGGGGGCGGGGGAGAGAGCATAACAGAAAAAAGAGAAAATCCCTCTGCCTCCTGATAGGTGACGGAGGGTCAAGGGGGATCAGTCCACCACGCCCAATCTCGGTTCCTACCTCTCGCTCCTGTGCTCTCCACTTCCTCGCACTGCCAGACTGGATTTAAAGATAGAGCACCAGGGAGGAGCAATCTGACAGTCCTGCCTTGGGGAGCCAGGTGGCAGCGAGAGCAGTTGGAGGGGTCCCTGCCCAGAGGTGCAAGAGCAGGGCTTCAGACGAGCGGGATCAGGATCCAGATCCTGAGTGTTCACTCCTGAAAGAGTTCAGGAAGGTAGGAGTGTGGAAAGAAAGTTGGAAAAAAAAAAAAAAAAGAAGAAGTACAAGAAGACCCAGATGGAGGGGGACAGTATATCTAGATAAACAGAGGCAAGAAGGAGGGTGAGGGAGGGTGAGGGCAGCTAGGGCACAAACAGAGGAGAAGCCAACCATGAAGGTCAGAAAAGGGATCAGACTTTCTTCAGGTACATGAGTGAAAAGAGGAAAGCAAGGGGTGAGACAGTGAGGATCAGGAGAACAGAGGGTGGAGACTGTGCAGAGGAAGACCAAGAAAAAGCTAAAATTTTAAAGAGTACTTGTGCTCGGTCTTCACAGTGAAGGGGGAGGGGAAGGATCAGCATGTATCAGCAGGGAAGGGGGAGTGGACACAAGTCCGTTTTCAGAGGAGAGAGTCAAAAGAAGATTGGAAGCCTTACAGCAAAACAAGGCAGCAGAGCCAGACAGGATTCACCCAAGGCTACTAAAAGAACTAAACACGGCACTAGCCGCCCCTCTGGCAACATTATTCAGCACCTCATTGGAAACGGGGTAGTTCCAGAGGACTGGAGGAGTGCCGATGTGGTCCCTCTGCAGAAGAGTGACAACAAGGAGGAGGCTAGCAATTGTATGCCAGTCAATCTCACATCAGTGGTGAGGAAATTAATGGAAACCCAGCTGAAGGAGAGACTGATGGAGTACCTGGAGGCAAATGGGCTGCAGGACCACTGGTGGCACGGATTCACAGGGGGAAGATCATGTCAAAGAAATCTCAAAGATGTCTTTGACTGGGTGACTAAGAAGGTGGATCGGGGAAGACAGTGGATATGGCCTATCTGGACTTCAGTAAGGCCTTTGACACTGTGCCACACAGGAGGCTAATTAAGAAACTTAGCAACCTGGGGGTAGGGGAGAAGGTGGTAATCTGGGTATCAAACTGGTTGAAGGATAGGAGGCAGAAGGTAGTGGTACACGGCAGTCACTCAGGGGATGGGAGAGTGACCAGTGGAGTACCACAGGGATCGATATTGAGTCCTGTCCTCTTCAATGTCTTCATAAGTGACATTGCTGAGGAGCTGGAAGGGAAGGTATGTCTCTTTGCGGATGACACAAAAATCTGCCACAGGGTGGACACCATAGAAGGGGTGGAAAGAATGCAAAGGGATCTGAGGAAACTAGAGGAATGGTCTAGGGTGTGGCAGTTGGATTTCAATGCCAAAAAGTGCAAAGTCGTGCACTTGGGGCAGGGAAACCAAGGGGCTATGTATAAGATGTGGGGGGAGGTACTCACAATCACCAAGCGAGAGAGAGAGATCTTGGGGTAACCATATCTGATGACGGCAAGGTGGCAGGGCAGTGCGACAAGGTAGTAAGCAAGGATAACAGGATGCTGGGGTGCATACAGAGGGGGATTTCTAGCAGAAGAAGGGATGGAGGTAGTGTTGCCACTATATCACTCACTAGTGAGACCCAACTAGAGTACTGTATCCAGTTCTGGAGGCCTGATCTCCGCAAGGACATTGACAGGATGGAAGCAATCCAGAGGAGGGCTACTAAAACTGTACAAGAGTTGCATAAGAAACCATACCAGGAGAGGCTGTTGGAGCTCAACATGTACTCCCTAAAGGAGAGGAGCACAAGAGGGGACATGACTGAGCCCTGTAAATACCTCACTAGTGTAAACAAGGTGTAGGAGGGGAGTCCCTTCTTTCAGAAGAGGAGGAGGAGTATCAGACCATTGGGTCATGCAGTGAAGCTTGGGGGGAATGTTTAACTGGGATGTGAGGAAATACTTCTTCACAGAATGGGTGGTGGACATCTGAAACAGCTTACCAGAAGAAGTGGTGGGAGCAAAGACTTTGCTGAGCTTCACGCATAAGTGGGATGGGCACATGGGCATAATAGGTAGAGGAAAGGGAGGAGGGAGGGACACCTGTGACCAAACAGAGTCCAGGGTATAGAAACTGGCAGTGAAAATAGAACAGACTAGATGCGACTACCAGTCCTTTTCTGCCAACAAATTCTATGTATCTATGTATTTTTGTTGACAAGGAAAGGAGGGCTAGACGATATGCAAACCAACTGGAACTGAACCAGATTAAGCTATTGGTGGTTTTTCAGTGAACAGGGAAATCTGACCAGGACATAGAGAAATGTCCCTAGTTTTCTCAGGAAGTGCCACAGGATCTTTAACATCCATCTAAGCAACCACCAGAAACGTCAGGCAGGACCTTAATTTAACGTCTTATCTGACGGATGACACACCCTAACAATGCAGCATCCCCCAGTGCTGCAATCAGGTGCCAACATTTATGGTATTAGCTCAACTATGAGGAAGTATAGCCTAGAGGATAGAGTAAGGAGCTGTGAATAAACTTGGTACATCCAGCAGACTTAAGATTCCCACAACCTCCATTGCATACTGTGTGACCCTGAGCAAGACACTTCACCTCCCCAGCACTCCCAGGTAACCCATGAAAACATGCAGTGTGCCTAATGGGCCTTGCCCAGTTGCCAAAATTAAAAAATCCCCTTGTGTGACTAGAACCCCTGATCTTCTGGCCCAGAGGCAGACAGGCTACCAACTGAGCAATGCTGACACCTGCACTGCTACAGATAACCAACATAACCAAATCTGTCCCACAGCTGCCAGATTTCCCACCAAAATGTCAAGAAGATTGCTGGTGCAGAGCTGGTTACTTAAACTACATACATAGATACATACATAGACAGTGTCGGCAGATAAGGGCCTATGGCCCACCTAGTCTGCCCATTTGAGTTTGTAACTTCAGTTTATGTTTTCCTAGAACTCTGTTGCCCCTTACCCCTGACCTCCAGAATTCCTTTATGTCTATCCCATGCATTCTTAAATCCTGTGATTGTTTCAGCCCCCACCACTTCCTCAGGCAGGGTGTTCCACTTGTACACCACCCATTCTGTGAAGAAATTCTTCCTCACATTTCCTCTGAATCGTCCTCCCTCCAACTTCATCCCATGCCCTCTAGTCCTGGAACATCTTTCTCGCTTAAAAATAGTGTATTCTTGCACCCTGTTCCTCCCTGTAAGATACTTGTATGTCTCTATCATGTCCCCTTTCTCCCTCCTCTCCTCCAGGGAGTACATATTCAATTCCTTTAACCTGTCCTCATAGGACTTGTGATGCAATCCATGTACCATCTTTGTTGCCCTCCTCTGAACCTTCTCTACCCTGTCTATGTCCTTAAGTAGGTAAGGTCTCCAGAACTGTACACTGTACTCCAGGTGGGGCCTCACTAGTGTCTTGTATAGTGGAATCATGACCTCCCCTTTTCCTGCTGGTGAAGCCCCTGCCTATGCATCCCAGCATCCTATTTGCTTTACTGCTGCCTTGTCACACTGTTTCCCTACCTTGAGGTCATCAGAGATGACAACCCCAATATCCCTTTCCTGCTTGGTGCATGCTATTGTAACCCCCCTGCAAATGGGGGTTCCCAAAAGACTTCCCAGGAGCTTGCTTGAATGCTCCAAGCCTGAATGGTGTTTGGCATTTAAGCCATTTATCAGTGAGTGTTTTTAGAGCCTCTGGTACTGTCTCTTTAAGAGCTGTCTGCTTGCAGACATAATTAGTTTGTATGGGGGGACTGTGTGCTTCTCTGAGTACCACTCGAGCTGCTGCCAATTCACTTCATTTTTGCAGTCACTAGGAGTGCAAAGGGAACCTATCTGAAAGATGTAACTGTTTGCCAGAAATTATTTAGAGTAATAATGAAATTACAGTTTGTCTAACCTGCTTTCTTGCAGTCAGAACTGTGTCTGCTAGTTCCCCATTCTAGTTTTGAACTGCTGAACTGGACCAATCAGTGTGGTAGCTAGCTCTAAAATGGTGCCTTGGACGAATCAGAACTTGACTCATAATCTGAGCCAGCCACAAGAGGATTGTATGGGCAGTGACTCTGGGAGATGTAGTTTAGACTTCAGCACCTTTTGGACCAACAGCAGCAGTCTATTGTGAGTGACAGCCAATCCAGTCAAGAACTGGGAGGAACTCAAAGGAAGTGCCCGGTTTTGTCAGTTGGGGTTTCAGTTGAGCTTTGGCAGTGAAGAAGGAAGGAGCCCTGTGCTTTTCAGTGTGCAGTTTTAGTCAAAAATGTGTGTAAGGCCTAGAGTTCGGGTCTGCAGCTTGTGTAACAGCTTGTTAGGACTGAATCCGTCCTGTGAAAAGAATCAAAGGATCTCTGAAGAGTAGAAACCAGGCTCACCCTGTAGAAGACTGGAGGAATTGCTGAAAATTACACTCTGTCATCGGGAACTGAATCTGCTATGTGTTCTCCGGGTATTGTGCAGTAGATTGCGATCGGGATACAGATGCAGCCTGCCTGGTATAGTGCTTTTTATATGGATGTGTGAAGAGGTTTGTGTACCTCAAGTGAGCCCTGCTGACATTGAAGGACCCTATCTTATTTGGAGGTCGTGAGTACTAATTCAGGGTCGCTCCCTGTTGAATTGCCACATTAAATCCAAATGGAATTACTGTACTGCTGACTGTTTAATTCTCCTTTTCTCTGTGTGAAAGGGCCCCTACCAGCTGCCACGGTTTGGACTAGCCACTAGGGCTTGGGTACCCAGGGACAGTAACTGATAGGGATAGGCCTGTGCACAGAGCCATAGGTAGATTATTAGAGTGATAAGCTAATTAACCCGATTTCCCCCTGTCCTTGTTATATCCCCCTAAATAAATCAGAGCTGCTTGTTTCAGCAAAGTTATACTGCCTGAGGTATTTGTCTATGTTAAAGTACTGTACTGTGATTGTTGCACTGTATCTCATTTCACAGGAGGTCCCAGTGCCGGAACCAGACCTGGGGGAGTAGTGTATACTGTGAAGGTAATTCTGATATATTGTGTGGGCCTACTAGTGGGAAGAAAGGGGTTTGCAGTGTCCCAGAGGGCTGTGACCAAGTTAGTTTAACTATTGCAAACCCTGACCTCTGGGTGGAGGCACCCACCATTGGATCCAGGCCCTCAACCTGTTAGGTATAAATCAGGCAGGGGTAGTAGCTCTGGATATGCCATCTAGGTTACACCTATATCCTCACCCCCCAACTGATATATGTGCTAGGTTTTTGTGCCCCATATGCATTATCTTGCACTTCTTTGCATTGAATTTCAACTGCCAAACCCCTGACCATTCTTCAAGTTTCTGCAGGTCCCTTCTCATTCTGTCTACACCCTCTGGTGTGTCTCTGCTCTGTTACAGAGCTTTGTGTCATTAGCGAACAGTGAAATTCTGTCTTCTAGGTCCCTGCGCAATGTCACTGATGAAGATGTTGAATAGGACCGTCCCAGCACTGATCCCTGTGGTACTCCACTGGTCACTCTTCCTCTGTGGAGTGACAGCCATTTACCACCACCCTCTGTGTCCTGCCGCCCAGCCAGTTACCTACCCACCACACTACTGTCCTGCCCACACCCATATTCCCAGTTTGTGTAATAGTCTTCTATGTGGCACAGTGTCAAAGGCCTTGCTGAAGTCCAGATAGGCCATGTCCACTGCCCTCCCTGATCCACCTCCCTAGTCACCCAGTCAAAAAATTCAATGAGGTTGGTCTGACATGACCTCCCCCTGGTGAAACCATATCACAACAAAAGAAAGTCAGTGTTCTCAAAAAGGTAATATGAACAACTTCTGTAACATTTTTGTGAAAATGCAGCCTGGATCCAACACTCCAGCACTTTGAGGTGCTCTGCCTTTGTTTGCTTTAGCTTCTCTAATGTATATTCCTAGCATGTGTTATTTTTCCTCACAGTGGGGTCTCTGCACTATGCCTTCACAGAGGTTTACAGCCAGGGTACACCTTAGTGAGTAGGTCCCATATAACTACAGCCGCTGGGTCAGTATTCACATGCATGACATGAAGTCAGTTTTCCAAGTACTGGGTACAGTAGTTTCGAAAAGTAACCACAGGTTCTCAGCAATGCCCACCGATCAGGCCCATGAACAGGGGAATGCAAAGCTGAAGGGCAAAGGAGGCGTAACTGGCCACACTGAAAATCCAGCTTCTCTTCAGAAACGGATGATATCCGGCCCTGAACAAGCAAGACTGTTGACTGAGTCTGAAAGTGAGTATCTTCCAGAAGAGGACCCAGAGGTCAACTACCATCACCATGAAGAGGGCGTCTGCACTCAACAGTCCTTGCAGTATCAGGTCAACAGTCTGATCCAGGTCATTAGAGACTGGGAACCCCTTTGAGGATGACTGTCCTGAGCTGCTGGTTCTGCACACCTGGAATTGTGCAGATAACTCAGTGGTATCCACTGTCCGCACTGTTGAGGCTCTGGGGGCTGAACAATATTAGAAATTCAAGAAAGAGATTATTTTGGATAGAACCGAGTCAATTCATGGGACCATCAAGAAAAACTCACTGCCTGTTGAAGCACCGGAGGGTGCGAAACGTAAGAACTTTCCTGGAAACAGCAACTGCTTGAAGCCGGTGTCAATGCTATAAAATAAAAATTAAGAAGTAAGAAGCAATCGGTTTGGTATGCAATTCATGAAGGGGTGTGTGTGCACTTTCATGTCTGCAGCTTACAAGGTTTTTTAGCTGCACCACCATCCTTGTGCCAGTCTCCATGTTTTAAAACTCACTGCCATTGTTGACGTTACCTAAGCCAAAGATAAAAACTAAAGTGTCACAGCTGGCTGCCATCCGTAATAATGTTACCCTCTTGGGGCATCTGTATCTGGGGGGAGGCATCTTGAGCACCTCACTGTGCTTATATATGATAAGACTAGCATCTTAACCTCTGTGAATCAAGCGAGGAGGGAGTTGTTTGCAAGGAAAACTTGCAGTCTGGAGAATATACCACCCACCCAGATAAAGTGTGATTTAGCCATACAATCCATTATTCTAGCAAATATTGTATTACTGTTAAAATATTAGACTATGTTTCTTACACTATTTAACTATTTAAATATTATAACATGTTTCTTAACATGGTTCAGCATTTAAAAAGAGCTGCCTGTCATGGTAGCATCTGGACAACCTGTCAGCAAGCCCAGCGTGTGGTTCCTTCGCCAGATGATTGGGGGTGGACGATGCAGGACATGCATTGGCAGCTTATTTGGATGACTTTGCCTGAGGCAGCACAAGCCCACAGTGAACTGATCAAATGTGATTGAAAGGAATAAATAAACCATAACATGAGGGGGCACAGTCTCAAGCTGCGGGGGGTTAGGAGGGAGGTCAGGATGCACTTCTTCACAGAGAGGCTGGTGGACACTTGTAATGTGCTGCCAGAAGAGGTGATATAGTTTAAGACAGTGGGCAGCTTTAAGAGAGGCTGAGATAGGCATGGGGGAAGGTAAGGATCATGGGAAGGGAGGATGGGAGGAGTGGGGAGGGAGGGCAGGGACAGTAGCTCAAGCTGTGGACCCTGCAATATGAGCAGACTTGATAGACCAAAAGGCCTTCATCTGCTGGCTTCTTCATATGTTTGTGTAACCCCTAGATGGCATTATCCCAGGGGCTACTACCCCTGCCTGATTTGCCACTAACAGGTTGAGGGGCCTGGATCCAATGGCGGGTGCCTCCACCCAGAGGTCAGGGTTTGCAATAGTTAAACTAACTTGGTCACAGCCCTCTGGGACACTGCAACCCCCCTTTCTTCCCACTAGTGGCCCACACAATATATCAGAATTACCTTCACAGTATACACTTACCCCAGGTCTGGTTCCGCACTGGGACCTCCTAGAAATAAGATACAGTGCAACAATCACAGTACAGTACTTTAACATAGACAAATACCTCAGGCAGTATAATTTTGCTGAAACAAGCAGCTCTGATTTATTTAGGGGATATAACAAGGACAGGGGAAATCAGGTTAATTAGCTTATCACTTTACTATCTACCTATGGCTCTGTGCACAGGCCTATCCCTACCAGTTACTGTCCCTGGGTACCCAAGCCCTAGTGGCTGAGTCCAAACCATGGCAGCTGGTAGGGCCCTTTCACACAGTGAAAAGAAAAATTAGTTTAAACAGTCAGCAGTACAGTGATTCCATTTGGATTTAATGTGGCAATTCAACAGGGAGCGACCCTGAATTAGTACTCCGACCTCCAAACAAGATAAAGGTCCTTCAACGTCAGCAGGGCTACTTTTGAGCTCCACGAGACTCTTCACACATTTATATGGTAAAAAAAAAAGAAAGTACTATACCAGGCAGGCTGCTTCTCTAGCCCGATCGCAATTACTGCACAATACCCGGGAGAACACACAGCAGATTCAGTTCCTGACAGACAGAGTGCAATTCAACAATTTCTCCAGTCTTCTACAGGGTGAGCCTGGTTTCTACTCTTCAGAGATCCTTTGATTCTTTTCACAGGACGGATTCAGTCCTAACAAGCTACAGACCGGAACTCTGGGCCTTACACACGTTTTTTTGACTGAAACTGTGCACTGAAGGAGCACAGGGTTTCTTTCCCCTTCACTTCCAGATCTAAACTGAAACTCCAACAGACAAAACCGGGCACTTCCTTTGAGTTCCTCCCAGTTCTTGACTGGATTGGCTGTCACTCACACTAGACTGCTGCTGTTGGTCCAAACAGGCGCCGAAGTCTAAACTACATCTCCCAGAGTCACTGCCCATACAATCCTCTTGTGTCTGGCTCAGATTATGAGTCCAAGTTCTGATTCGTCCAAGGCACCATTTTAGAGCTAGCTTACCCCACACTGATTGGTCCAGTTCAGCAGTTCAAAACCAGAATGGGGAACTAGGCAGACACTGTTCTGACTGCAAAGAAAGCAGGTTAGACAAACTGTAATTTAATTATTACTCTAAATGGTTTCTGGCAAACAGTTACATCTTTCAGATAGGTTCCCTTTGCACTCCTAGTGACTGCAAAATGGAGTGAATTGGCAGCAGCTGAGTGGTACTCAATCAAAGAAACACACAGTCCCCATACAAACTAATTATGTCTGCAAGCAGACAGCTCTTAAAGAGACAGTACCAGAGGTTCTAAAAACACTCACTGATAAGTTAAACTGCCAAACACCATTCAGGCTTGGAGCATTCAAGCAACCTCCTGGAAGTCTTTTGGGAACCCCCATTTGCAGGGGTTACACCCTTCCTGACTTGGAAAGCTTGACGTCGTCAAGCAAGTACCCCATAAGTTTCAACTGCAACCATATACATTTGCATTAGGCTCACACATGTAATCATCAGTCAATACATCATTTTACCAAGAACACATTTCTGAAACATTGCAGTACGTCACTCTTTACACATATGTACACACACATTGTACCATAGCTCAAGTTATTACCTCTTGTACATGAAACCTGAAGAGGGGGCCCTTCCTATCAGTTACCTTTGGGGCTGGACGGGTAAGGCACTTCATACTTAGAGGGCAACACAAGTAACTTGAGTTAGCACTGACGCTCAGTTTGGCAATGAGCTCGGGGACACATATACTCCTTTATGGACAACATTGAGAGGCAAGTCCACAGGCCTCCCAAGTGAATCATAACTGAGGTGCACCACAGACTTTACAGCTCGACCAGTCTTCCTAGGGGGAACTGTTACAGTCTCTGCACTCTGAGCCTCATTTTCAGCATTGTCCTCACTTGTCAGGGGGGTCTCCACGGGGGTAGAGAGGCTAGAACTTGGGGCACTTTCTCAGCTCCAGGAGTTACAGTTTCTGAGTCCACAACATTTGGCTCACATGGAGAGCTTTCGGACACTGGCAGTGGACTGTCAGGGCACTCAAAATACTCTTCTTGTTCGGTGTATCACCAGTCTGCCCCAATCTATCATTTCCTCCCTGAAAGCTCAAACAGTTCAACCATGCACAATGATTCCATTTCATCTGATCTGATGCTTTGCACTTCACTTTCTGGGAGCATTGGCTCGGGGATGAAGCTGGGGGCTTAGACAGTCCAGAAGGCCCAGCTTTGTCTCCAGTATTGACTAGGGGATTGCCCCAAACAATTGACTCAGTTAGTAAGAAGGATAGTATTCAAAGTCACTCTCACTTTCTCCTGATATGGACTGACAGTCATGCTCAACTGGGACTTTGTGCGGGGAACACTTTAACTCTGCTTCTGTAGGTGCAGACTTCCTTAATCTTTTCTTAGCAGCAGCTCTAGTCACTGGTCCAGAGGGGCATCTTCTGGGGCTCAGACTCAATCAGGATTTGTCCAATGGGCAGTAAATGATTTCTATGCATTGTTTTTACATCTTTTGAATTATCTCAGGCCTTACTTTGTACACTGGCAGATCATCTAGTTTGCCCACTACAATGTGGGAGGAGATGGTGCCATCTGTCAGCAATCTTGTGTTTGCCATGCAGTCCCAGATTTCTTAGCAATACCCATCTACCTCCTGGAGTTCCTGTGCTTTCACCTTTTTATCATACCGTTCTTTGTTGGCGAGATTTCTTTTGGCAGCCATGGTTTGAGCCAGTTGTGCGCATCAGTTAGCTGGGCCTTTAACTTTTGCACATACTGTAAATAGTTGTCAGCTTGAACCCCATCAGGAGAGACCCCAAAACACACATCTACTGGTAGTCGAGCTTCTTCCAAACATCAGGTGGTAGGGGAGGAGCCAGTGGCATCACTTTTAGTGCAGTTATAAGCATGTACCAGGGTGCTAATTTGTTGGCTCCATCTAGGCTTGTCCTTTGGGTGCAGGGTGCCTAGCATATCTAGCAAAGTGCGGTTGAAACGTTCAGGCTGTGGGTCCCCTGGGTGGTAAGGAGTGGTTCTGGACTGTGACTCCCCACAGAGAAAGCATCTCTTTGATCAGACGACTCTCAAAGTCTCTCCCTTGATCAGAATGGATTCTTTGTGGAGCCCACAGTGAACAAAAAAGTTTTCTACAAGTACTTTGGCCACAGTGGATGCTTTCTGGTCTTTGGTGGGAAAGCTTGGGCATATCTCGTGAAATGGTCAGTGACCACCAGCACATTACTGATATTTCTTTAATCTGACTCCAAACTCAGAAAATCAATACAGACCAGCTCCATGGGTGCACTGGTGGTGATGTTAACAGGGGCAGCCCTCTGGGGCAAAGCTTTCCTCTGTAAGCAGCGACTACAAGTTGAATGTGTTGCTCCCACATCAGCCCCCATCTTAGGCCAATAGAATCTGGATCTCACCAAGTCAAGTGTTCTGTCTATACCAAGGTGCCCCATGTGGTTGTGCAAGGACCTCAGTACTGAGTCTCGAAAGCAGTAGGCAGCACTAGTTGTTGTTTGTCTACTTGTCCCCTCTGTCTACTGTTTGTCTGTATAACAGTTTATTGATCAGTTTCAACTTAGGACCTTCTTTGTATAACAGTGCAGTTCTCAAATCAGTGGAGCGTAATTTGGACACATCTTTTCCTGCATAGAGGGCTTCTAAAGCTGCTTTGATCATGGGATCACGGGATTGAGCCCGCCGAATACTGTCATTGTCCAGCTGAGGCAGTGCACCAATGTCTATTGCAGAAAAGTGGCAATAAGCAGCAGGTATGCAATTCTCAGAGGGTCCCAAGCAATCCACCATGCAGTCCACTGCATCCGTGGACATTTGTTCCTCCCTGTCAAACTTCCGGCAGAGTGCCCGAATGTCAGGTTCTGCCAATCGGACCCAATCATTCTGGGAACAGGCCTCCGGAGAGAGCATCAGCATCTATGTGGTTCAGACCTGCTCGGTATTCAGAGCATAGTCATATGTATAATGCAGAAAGCCACCTATGGCCAGTGGCATCCAAACTTAGCTGAGGTCTGCACAAGGTCAAAGGATTGATTGTCAGTTTTACTAGTATTTTAGCCCCATACAAGTACTCATGGAATTGGTCAACAATAGCCCACTTCAAAGCTAGGAACTCTAACTTATGTACAGGATAGTTCTTTTTCGGATGGGGTCAGGCTTCTACTGGCAAGGCCACTGGTCTCAGGCCATTCGTGCTCTTGGTACAACCTGACCCCAACCCTTGAGATAGCATCAGTGTGCAGGACGAAGGTTTTCTTGGATCGGGCATAGGCCAGCACTGGAGCATGGGGAGTTGATATATGATCTCATGAAAAGCAGTCTCATAATCAGGAGTCCAGCAGGCCCCAAATACTTCACTCGGACGAAAATACACTCTTTCAGTCTTGAGGGGACTTTGACTTTGGTATTTTTTGTGGGTTGGGGATACCCTTGAGTAAGGTTAAGTAAGACGGATCACTCTTGAATAGTCCTTGATGAATCGCCGATAATACCACAGAATCCCAGGAATCTTTGCAGTTCTTTTAGATTTTGGGCTGTGGCCAGGTGGTCAAGGCCTCAACTTTACTTGGTCGGTCTCTATTCCCTCTGTGGATACTATGTGTCCCACATACTTTACTGATGTTTGAAAGAATTGACACTTATCAATGGACAGTTTAAGGCCAAAGTCCTCCAGTCGGTCCAATACCTTAAATAATCTGCTCTCATGTTCCTCCAGTGAGCTGCCAAACACAATAACATCATCTAGGTATACCAGGCACTCTAGTAAGTTCATGTCCCCCACTGCACGCTCCATCAATCGTTGAAAAGTGGCTGGGGCACCTAGAAATCCTTGAGGCATCCTCATGAATTCATAGAAATAGCGGACAGATAAAGGCTGTCTTCTCACGGTCCTCCGGCCATCGGGATCTAGTAGTACCCACTGCGGAGATCCAGCACAGAGAACCACTTGCTCCCGTTTAGGCAGTCCAAAGCATCCTGAATCACGGGGCATTGTGTACTGATCAGGGATAGTCTGCGGTTTAAGGTCGATAATCACACACACATCCTTACTGTTCCATTCTTTTCCTCACTACCACAATGGGGAAGCATAAGGGCTTCTGGATTCTTGTATTACACCAGCAGCTAACATTTTCTTGCAGATGCCGTCTCACATCATCTATGTCAGCAGGTGCCAGGCGTCAGGACCTCTCACGAAATGGTCTTTACGTCATGCAGCCGGATATTGTGCTCAGCCCTTGCACACATCCTACATCCCATTCCTTTAAAGAAAACACCTGGTCTCTCTGGGCAAGCTTCTCACTGATCCTCACTCTCCATTCAGCTGGCAAGCGGGGAGTACTTGAAATCAAACAAGTCAGGCGTTACTCTGTCATTCTTCTTTGAACTCTTGCTGCTGGGCAGCACTGCAGTATCTACAATGCACATTAGCCAGGATGCAACCTCTATTTACTCGAATGTCTCTTTCAGACACATTATGAACTTGGACCATTACCCTTCTGGCATAAAGCATGGGCTCTAGCGGACAAAATACTAGAAGCTTGACCAGCAGTCCCTCTGGCAATTTTCCATCGCCTGGTGCATCCAACATTAATATTTTATTCTTAACATCCTTTCTGATACGGACCTCTCCCTGTAGGTACACTGGGCATTTGGCGCCAGGATCAGAGACTCAGGATCCTTCTTCCATACAATTCAAACCCGGTTCCTCTGGTTCTATTTTTCCAGCATCTCTCTGTGCCTCATAGGCCTTCTTAATTAAAGCCGAACTCTTAAAGCTCTACTAGTCTTTGACCCCTGTTTTCATAACACAACTGTGCCAGCCTTCCGAACATATGAGCATTTGTTCCAATCAACAAAGGGACACCATCATACAGTCCAGTGGGGGACACACTAAGGCTAGGGTCTCTACTTGTTCGGCCACTCCAGCCACGGAGGTGGGGAAGACAGCCAAATTCGGATATATATACCGGAATAGGGGTAGGCCTTCTCACTTAACCCCCCATACATGCAGTTCTTCTAATGGTTGTAAGTGACGTCTGACAAATGCTTCTGATACCAATCCTGGAACATAATTGTCACTTGGGAGCCACTGTCTAATACAGCTCTTGTAGACACTCCATTCACCTTTACAGTGGTCTCCATGGAAGGACCCACTATTCTGGACCAGTCTGGAGAGGCGACAGGGGGCCTGGAGCAACTACCTTGCACACAAAAGGGCGTGAGTTAGCATTTTTGGTGCCCTCACTGGGATCATTTAATTACCTCTTAACCACTGATTTGTTCTCCAAGCTCTCCTTGCCTAGCCTATATGCAACTTTGTCAGTGTCTTTTGGGGACGGCATTCCCTTTTCATGTGCCCATCTAACACAGTTATAGCAAAACATACTCTGGAGTTGAGCTGGCCGGGCGCCACACTGGGGAGCCAGAGCAGGGGTATTACCTAACTGGAAACCTTAATTGCCATCTCTGTCTCTTGACGTGATAAGCATTTGGAGACATCTCGTCAGTTTCCTCCACTTCCATGGTCAAGGAATTGAGTTTGGGCTATTATTAGCAGGAGATACATGGGTGGGTACCCCACCCCATATGAAGCTACAGTGGATATAGGTCAGGGCCCGTACTTGCATGCGTGCCTTCATAAAGGGACTGTTTTTGAATTCCGGATCTCTCTCAACAGTTAAGCCCCCATTGTGGCATATCTTTTTCCTTGTCAGAGCACTCATTGACTGCCCAACCTCTGCCCCTGAACTTCACTTGATAGGCCACCTCAGTCGCCATGATTACGTGCATAGCTATTGGTGCAGGTCCCTCCCGAGGTCACCCTTTCTCAACTCTCGAATTTCTCTCATTAACTCATCCTTAGGAGGTGGGGATTCCAGTTGATTTGCCAAGGCGTAACTGAAGCAACAGCAGTTCTGAGAAGGGGCAGACTTAAGGATCCTGTCCAGCCTGGTTCGGTCCAGTTCAATTGCCAGCAAACTACCCTTTCTGAGGGCATTGTTGCAACAATTTTTTCCAGCCGAGATACATACACAGACAACAACTCCCCTTGGTACTGTTGTGCATTTCTTACTCTCCACCATAGATCCTCATCAGAATCCTGGGCTCCCATACACATTCTCCAAGGCCTCAAGATAGGCCTGTGCAGTCACTTCAGGGTTACTGGCCCGTTTAGCATGGATGGTAGCCAGGGCAGGACCTCGAGGCTCTCACTAACCCTCTTCGCACTGACTTCCGAACATTTGCCATTCCTAGCACTTGAGGGGCAACATAGTCTATCCAGGTCTCCGATCATCCCTCCTTGGGGGTGGGGAGGGTGCCAGAGAAGATCCTCAACCTTGGTAAGAGTCGTGACTAATGGCAGGTGCAGAAATAGGAGTCTGCATTGGTTCAGCCACCATTACGGGTACTGGAGCGGGAGGGGTGTTGGGGAGGGTGTTGGGAGGAACACCCCCAGGTGGCAAGAATAGTTTCTTCAAGTCCTCCACAGTTTTCCCTTCCCCAGCAACCATTTGATCAAATTTCTCCTCAAAGTTTCAGACAGTGGTGGGCTCATTCCCCACGGGTCTACTGTATTAGTTATCACTCTCCAGGCAGTGAGGGCTCCCTCTGGGGTAATGGTCTGTGGCACTTTGGGGCTATCTATGGGATCCTTAAACTCTACTAGGGCCAGGAAAGTGTGGGTGAGCAGATTAGCATGCCGACCCACCACCACAGTGTTTTGTAAACCTTCCACCTTGGAAAGTACTCACTGTACAGTGTCCATTATTGATACCAGGGGATGTCCAGGATAAGCATAGCATTTGGGGTCAATCTCCTCCCAGTACACCACTCCACCAGCGAGTGCACAGCCACTTCTGTCGGGTACCCATTTTTTCTTAACAGTGGTTCGTAAATATGGCCACTAGAGGACACACAATCCCAGCGGTGAGCCTCAAGATGTAATCCCTAGATGGCGTTATCCAGGGGCTACTACCCCTGCCTGATTTGCCACTAACAGGTTGAGGCCTGGATCCAATGGCGGGTGCCTCCACCCAGAGGTCAGGGTTTGCAATAGTTAAACCAATCTCTGGTCACAGCCCTCTGGGACACTGCAACCCCTTTCTTCCCACTAGTGGCCCCACAATATATCAGAATTACCTTCACAGTATACACTTACCCCCAGGTCTGGTTCCGGCACTGGGACCTCCTATGAAATAAGATACAGTGCAACAATCACAGTACAGTACTTTAACATAGACAAATACCTCAGGCAGTATAACTTTGCTGGAAACAAGCAGCTCTGATTTATTTGGGGATATAACAAAGGACAGGAAATCAGGTTAATTGTATCACTTTACTATCTACCTATAGCTCTGTGCTGGAAGCCTATCCCTACCAGTTACTGTCCCTAGGTACCCAAGCCCTAGTGGCTAGTCAAACGTGGCAGCTGGTAGGGGCCCTCACACAGTGAAAAGAAAATTAGTTTAAACAGTCAGCAGTACAGTGATTCCATTTGGATTTAATGTGGCAATTCAACAGGGGCGACCCTGAATTAGTACTACGACCTCCAAACAAGATAGGGTCCTTCAACGTCAGCAGGGCTACTTTTTGAGCTCCACGAGACTCTTCACACATTTATATGGTAAAAAAAAAAGTACTATACCAGGCAGGCTGCTTCTCTAGCCCGATCGCAATTACTGCACAATACCCGGAGAACACACAGCAGATTCAGTTCCTGACAGACAGAGTGCAATTCAACAATTTCTCCAGTCTTCTACAGGGTGAGCCTGGTTTCTACTCTTCAGAGATCCTTTGATTCTTTTCTGCAGGACTGATTCAGACCTAACAAGCAGTTACACAAGCTGCAGACCGGAACTCTGGGCCTTCACACGTTTTTTTGACTGAAACTGTGCACTGAAGGAGCACAGGGTTTCTTTCCCCTTCACTTCCAGATCTAAACTGAAACTCCAACAGACAAAACCGGGCACTTCCTTTGAGTTCCTCCCAGTTCTTGACTGGATTGGCTGTCACTCACACTAGACTGCTGCTGTTGGTCCAAACAGGCGCCGAAGTCTAAACTACATCTCCCAGAGTCACTGCCCATACAATCCTCTTGTGTCTGGCTCAGATTATGAGTCCAAGTTCTGATTCGTCAAGGCACCATTTAGAGCTAGCTACCCACACTGATTGTTCCAGTTCTTCAGTTCAAAACCAGAATGGGGAACTAGGCAGACACTGTTCTGACTGCAAAGAAAGCAGTTAGACAAACTGTAATTTAATTATTACTCTAAATGGTTTCTGGCAAACAGTTACATCTTTCAGATAGGTTCCTTTGCACTCCTAGTGACTGCAAAAATGGAGTGAATTGGCAGCAGCTTGAGTGGTACTCAATCAAAGAAACACACAGTCCCCCATACAAACTAATTATGTCTGCAAGCAGACAGCTCTTAAAGAGACAGTACCAGAGGTTCTAAAAACACTCACTGATAAATGGCTTAAACGCCAAACACCATTCAGGCTTGGAGCATTCAAGCAAGCTCCTGGAAGTCTTTTGGGAACCCCCATTTGCAGGGGGGTTACATTTGTACGTAAATCTGAGCATGGCTGTGTGAACTGTAACTGTGCAAAAGCCAGTCTTTCATGTACAGAACTTTGCCATTGCAAGTGCCAAAAATAGAGCACTGTTTGTTGTAAATCAGGCCAATAAATATTTTTCCAGATACAATTCTAGTTTTTATCTTCTTTTCATCAAGAGAAGGCTGTCTGCCAACAACCTGTTAACAATTCACACAAAAACAATGCAGAATTCCATAATTCAAATCACGTGATCTGTCCCATAGTGAATTTAGGTGGCCATTTTGGAAATGATGACATCATAATGGCTTCCTGTTCTTCCATTTTTTGGGGAGCTTAGGATTTTCTAAATCTGTGTAACTAGGTCTACATCTGTACCACATTTGGCACTTTTGTCTGGCGTGTAATGATCTTCATCATATTTGTCACTAAGCCGCCTGACTAAGAGTTTTTAAGCTTCATGTCACCATCGTGGACTAGAATCCTGGCAGTTTTAACATACACAATATGAAAGCATTGTTTTCTCTAATTCACGCTGTCCCCAGTCCTCTCATCTCACGATTCCCACGTCACCACCAACTGGGGGTGGTACAAGTGCAAAGGGCCCAATAGACACTGCTTTCTCAGTCCCCTCATGTCCATCCTTCTCAAGGTTCACTTCCTACCCCACTGCTTAGTTGAAATAGCCACCTGCCTCTAGGTCATGAGACCCAAGAAGTGACAGTACACAGTGGCACTGCGACAGCAGATTCTGAGACCTGAGAAGTGACAGTACACAGTGACACCGATACAGCAGGTTCTGAGACCCAAGAAGTGACAGTACACAGTGACACTGATACAGCAGGTTCTGAGACCCAAGAAGTGACAGTACACAGTGGCACTGAGACTAAGAAGTGACAGTACACAGTGGCACTGAGACTGCAGGTTCTGAGACCTGAGAAGTGACAGTACACAGTGGCACTGAGACAGCAGGTTCTGAGACCTGAGAAGTGACAGTACACAGTGGCACTGAGACAGCAGGTTCTGAGACCAGAGAAGTGACAGTACACAGTGACACCGATACAGCAGGTTCTGAGACCCAAGAAGTGACAGTACACAGTGACACTGATACAGCAGGTTCTGAGACCCAAGAAGTGACAGTACACAGTGGCACTGAGACTAAGAAGTGACAGTACACAGTGGCACTGAGATTGCAGGTTCTGAGACCCAAGAAGTGACAGTACACAGTGACAATGAGACTGCAGGTTCTGAGACCTGAGAAGTGACAGTACACAGTGGCACTGAGACAGCAGGTTCTGAGACCAGAGAAGTGACAGTACACAGTGACACTGATACAGCAGGTTCTGAGACCCAAGTGACAGTACACAGTGGCACTGAGACAGCAGGTTCTGAGACCCAGTGACAGTACACAGTGACACTGAGACAGCAGGTTCTGAGACCTGAGAGTGACAGTACACAGTGGCACTGAGACAGCAGGTTCTGAGACCAGAAGTGACAGTACACAGTGGCACTGAGACAGCAGGTTCTGAGACCTGAGAAGTGACAGTACACAGTGGCACTGAGACAGCAGGTTCTGAGACCCGATAAGTGACAGTACACAGTGACACTGATACAGCAGGTTCTGAGACCCAAGAAGTGACAGTACACAGTGGCACTGAGACTAAGAAGTGACAGTACACAGTGGCAATGAGATTGCAGGTTCTGAGACCCGAGAAGTGACAGTACCCAGTGACACTGACGCAGCAGGTTCTGAGACCCAAGAAGTGACAGTGCACAGTGACACTGACACAGCAGGTTCTGAGACCTGAGAAGTGACAGTACACAGTGGCATTGAGACAGCAGAGTCTAAGATCTGGAAAATGAGAGTACACAGTGACACTGATACAGCAGGTTCTGAGACCTGAGAAGTGATAGTACACAGTGACGCTGATACAGCAGGTTCTGAGACCTGAGAAGTGACAGTGCACAGTGGCACTGAGACAGCAGGTTCTGAGACCTGAGAAGTGACAGTACACAGCGCACTGATACAGCAGGTTCTGAGACCTGAGAAGTGACAGTACACAGTGACACTGACGCAGCAGGTTCTGAGACCCAAGAAGTGACAGTACACAGTGGCACTGATACAGCAGGTTCTGAGACCTGAGAAGTGACAGTACACAGTGGCACTGAGACAGCAGGTTCTGAGACCAGAAGTGACAGTACACAGTGGCACTGATACAGCAGGTTCTGAGACCTGAGAAGTGACAGTACACAGTGGCACTGAGACAGCAGGTTCTGAGACCTGAGAAGTGACAGTACACAGTGGCACTGAGACAGCAGGTTCTGAGACCTGAGAGTGACAGTACACAGTGGCACTGAGACAGCAGGTTCTGAGACCAAGAAGTGACAGTGCACAGTGGCACAGAGACAGCAGGTTCTGAGACTCAAGAAGTGACAGTACACAGTGGCACAGAGACAGCAGGTTCTGAGACCTGAGAAGTGACAGTACACAGGGCACTGAGACAGCAGGTTCTGAGACCTGAGAAGTGACAGTACACAGTGACACTGACGCAGCAGGTTCTGAGACCCAAGAAGTGACAGTACACAGTGGCACTGAGACAGCAGGTTCTGAGACCTGAGAAGTGACAGTACACAGTGACGCTGATACAGCAGGTTCTGAGACCTGAGAAGTGACAGTACACAGTGGCACTGAGACAGCAGGTTCTGAGACCTGAGAAGTGACAGTACCCAGTGACACTGATGCAGCAGGTTCTGAGACCCAAGAAGTGACAGTGCACAGTGGCACAGAGACAGCAGGTTCTGAGACTCAAGAAGTGACAGTACACAGTGGCACAGAGACAGTAGGTTCTGAGACCTGAGAAGTGACAGTACATAGGGGCACTGAGACTGCAGGTTCTGAGATCCTAGAAGTGACAGTACACAGTGGCACTGAGACTGCAGGTTCTGAGACCCAAGAAGTGACAGTACACAGTGACACTGAGACAGCAGGTTCTGAGACCCAAGAAATGACAGTACACAGTGGCACTGAGAATGCAGGTTCTGAGACCCAAGAAGTGACAGTACACAGTGGCACTGATACAGCAGGTTCTGAGACCTGAGAAGGACAGTGCACAGTGGCACTGAGACAGCAGGTTCTGAGACCCAGAGTGACAGTACACAGTGGCACTGATACAGTAGGTTCTGAGACCTGAGAAGTGACAATACACATTGGCAGAGAGTGCAGGTTCTGAGATCTGAGAAGTGACAGTACACAGTGACACTGACGCAGCAGGTTCTGAGACCCAAGAAGTGACAGTGCACAGTGGCACTGAGGCAGCAGGTTCTGAGACCCGAGAAGGGACAGTACACAGTGTCACAGAGACAGCAGGTTCTGAGACCTGAGAAGTGACAGTACACATTGACACTGATATAGCAGGTTCTAGGGACATGGATATGTTGTTCATCCACACTGTCTGGCAGATTCCTTGCCGCTTTAAATCTTGCCGGAAGGTCTTCAAGCTGGCTCCTCCCACCCACCCTGGTAGTAAAACTCTCGGCTCTGCCCCATGACGCCAGATCTTCCTTACCGCTTGGAAGCTCAGGTTCCCTCCTTAACGCTCTGCATGTTAGACTGGATCCTAATTCTTTGGTTCGTCCGAAACTCGTTTTAAACTTCTCAAGACTTCGGTCTTCCTTTTCCCTCGCGGCTGTGATGGACAAATCGGTTCCCGGTTTTTGGCGGTACCCTTGTGGGCAGAAGATGATCAGGACAGATCCGCACTCCATGTGCGTCTACTGCCTCGGCCTAGAACACGACCCACAGGCCTGCGAGTCTTGCTGTTCGTTCTCGGCCAATGTCTTGGAGAACCACACTGCCCGGTTGAAGCTGGGGTGCCCCGAGAAGCACTACCCGCCGGTAAAGTTGAAAGAGGCCCATTGGGCAGTTACCTCGGCGGCTGGCTCGGCTGAGCAGCTCGAGCAGATGATCGCCCTCGAGAAGGAGGCCGCCCAGGCCACATCTTCCTCCTCCTCGGTCGCGGCATTTATCCCGCTCTCTTTGGGTACCTCGTATTCTGCTTCGTTCAAGGAGTTTTGCCATTCCCTTTCTAGGGAGGGAGAGTGGCCATCGGGACATTCCTCTCGATCCAAAAAGAAGGATCCCAAGGGTAAGTCCCATCGTCGGCGTTCGTGGGAGCGGGAGAGGTCCCCTTCCCCGGACAGCCGACCATCGACTTTAGGTCGAGGTTGCGGCTAAGGCTGCTGGCTTCCCGGCGTCCCCATCAGGTCCAGCCAACCGGGGAGACCCGTTAGCGCGGTCGGGATTTTCGACCGTCGGACGGTTTGTCGACTGGTGAAGCCGACAACCCTTCTTCGCGGTTCCCCAGTGAACGAGGTTGCCCTGCGCCATGATTGCTGCAGTCCCCCGTTAAGACGTCCGAGCCGAGGAAGAGCGGGTGTTCCTCGCTCCCTCCCAGGCCCGTCCTCGGACTCACCGAGGATCTCGGTCTCAGTCTCGGACCTCTTCTCGGTCCAGCCGATCCCGCCGACATCGGCGGTCTCGGTCTCAGCATTGAGGTAAGCGTCGTCGTCGTCTTCCTCCTCGGATGAGGAGAGACTTCGTCGCAAATTGTGTTGATGCTACGAGGAGCTCCTGTGGCAGCAGTTACTTTTGTCCGGGACTAAGTCGACACCGACGCCTTCCCTGGCCATCAAGTGGCTGTCACCCGAACGGCCGAAACAGCCTCACGCTGCAGTCGAGATGCCCAAGCCTGGGCTGATTGTTCGGCTGAAACCTGCTGCCCCACCAATTGTGGTGGAACCTCCGCCTCCACAACCGAAATCGGGGGCACCGACCAAGGACTCTCGGTCGGCTCAAGGCCTGCCCCACAGGTTGTCGGTCACCCTCACTCTCGACCGTCGTCAGCAGGTGGAGGGTGGCTGAGGCCTAGGCAGCTCTTCGCGGACTCTTCGCAGTCCAATGACGACTCCTCCCTGTTCCCCAGGCAGGTTGACCTGGAGTCCTCTGGGGGCCAGTCACTGGATGATAGCCCATCGTCCTTTATGGGTCTGCTTCAGCTCATCTCGAAGTCCACCGGGATGCAGCTCGAGCCCATTTCCAAATGGGCCAAGTATCCCCTGACGGAGATACTGGACCGAGGGAATTCACCCACAGAGGCCTTTCCTGTGGCTGAGGCCATTGTCGGCCCAGCCTTGGAGCTTTGACAGTGGCCTGCTTCCTGTCCTGTGCCCTCGGCCAGGATGGCCAGGAAGTATGCGGTCCCTTCTGGCTCTTTGCCTGGGTTTTTGGAGCACTCCTCTGCCGAGGGGTTGGTCACCGACAGCGTTTTCCGGCGTTCCGGGAATGCTAGGGACATGGACAAGCCCCCTGACAAGGAGGCCAAAAAGCTGGACTACGCTGCGTCCTCCCTTGGCCTCTGCCAGGCCAGCTCGGCCGTGCTGATGGCACACTTCTCCCACGCTCTCATGGGCTGCCTGGATGAGGTGATTCCTCATCTCCCGGCCGACCTCCAGACCACGGTCCGGCAGGTCCGGGACCAGGGTAGGGCGGTTGTGAAGCAGCAGCTCCAAACAGCTCTGGACATAGGGGACTCCTGTGCCAGATTGGTTGTGGCTGCAGTGGCCATGCGCCGCAGAGCATGGCGTGAGGATATCCACCTTTCCGGCGGATACCCAGCACAAGATTGGTGGATGTCCCCTTCTTGGGGACCGACCTCTTCGACCTTGGAGAAGGTCACCTCAGCGGATCGAAAAGTCCAATGCCACCCTGGACTCAGTCACCTCCGCCCAGAAGGACAAAGGCCGCCGTCCAGCAGCGGCACAAGCCCTTAGTCCTTCTGCGCCCTGCATCGGCCCAACAGCACCAGCATCAGGGCCAGCAGGCTCGGCGCTTGGCATCCCAAACCTGAGGCCGCGGCTTCCTCCAAGAGGCAGCGGAGGTAAGGCCAGGAGGTCCCTCGGCGGTCCCTCCTCAAGCCTGCCCAGTGACGGGTTGAGGGTGTCGCCTCCAGCCTCGTCCTCCCCTGGGTTCCCCCATGGGGCGACTCCGCCACTTCCTTTCCACCTGGTCCGCTATCACCATGGACCGGCTGGATGTTAGAGGTGGTAGGAAAGAACACTACCTCTGAGATTCGAGCAGACCCCACCCTTTCCGAGCCGTCGCCCCTCGGAGGCGCTACAGAGATCCAGCCTCACTGTCGGCCCTTCGAGCCGATATTGCCCTGCTCCTCGAAAAAGAGGTGATCAGGAAGGTGGCGGATCCTCCTCCAGACCCGGGGTTTGTGTCCAGGTATTTCCTGGTCCCAAAACGGACGGGGGAGCTGGCGCCCCATTCTCGACCTGCACGACCTGAACAGGTTCCTAAGGTCTCGGTACTTCAGGATGGTTACTCTGGCTCAGATTATACCATCCTTGGAACAAGGCATGTGGTTATGTTCCCTGGACCTCCAGAATGCGTTCTTTCATGTCCCAATCCATCCGTCTCATCAGAGATTCCTCTGTTTCAGAGCAGAGGGATCCCTTTATGAGTTCCGGGCCATGCCCTTCGGCCTTTCCCTAGCTCCCGGGTCTTCATCAAATGCATGGCAATGGTGACAGCATTCCTCTTGGCACTGAAGGGTCAGTGTACCCTACCTAGGCGACTGGCTGATTGCAGCCCCTCCAGAGTGGAGGTGGAGCGGTCCAGAGATCTGGCCCTCCAGGTTTGCTCTCAGATTGGCCTCCTCATCAACGAGGCCAAGTCGGAACTCGTGCCAAAGCAGGTGATACATTTCATCGGGGCAGAGCTCGACTCTCTTCAAGCCAGAGCACGGCTACCGGCGGACAGGGCCGAGGTTCCTTCCTCCTTTGCCCAATCATTTCTGGTTGGGCAATCGTGCCCTGCCTGGGACTTCCTGCGCCTCCTGGGCCTCATTGCAGCCTGCACCAGCGTGGTCCGTTGGGCCCGCTGGTACATGCATCCCCTTCAATGGGGACTGGCCAGCCAGTGGTCACAGCACTTCGATCCATTGGATCAGCTAGTGACAGTGACCCAGGGGATGTGGAATGCTCTCCAGTGGTGGACTGTTCTGGCACATCTGCAGGAGGGCATCCCGTTTGTCCGCCCGAGCGGACGGTCTCTCTATCGACCGATGCCTCTCTGATGGGTTGGGGTGCCCATCTGGGGGAGCACTGAGCGCACGGCCTCTGGTCCCCTCGAGAGTCCCGATGCCACATCAACCTGCTGGAGCTGCGAGTGGTTCATCTAGCCCTCACCGCCTTCGCTCCATTTCTCAGGGGTCAAGTGGTTCAGGTCAGACAGACAATACCACAACCATGTACTATCTAAACCACCAGGACAGGGACGTGCTCCATGCCCTGTGCATGAGCTCTCAATTTGGTCACTCCGTCGCAGCCTGGGCGGATCTCCTTGCCATTCATGTGGCAGGAGCCTCAACACCTGACTGATGCCCTAACCTGGATAAGGCCTGCTTCTCACGGTGGTCTCTCTTGCGGAGGTAGTACAGATCTCTTCTCCCACTGGGGCGCCTCAGGCGGACCTGTTTGCCTCTAGGGAGAATACTGATGCAAGGCTGTTTCATGCCCGCCCCCTCAGCAGGGCTCACTGCAGGGGATGCCTTCTGGGGCCGTGGACCCTAGGCCTCTTCTCGTGTAACCCTAGATGGCGCTATCCAGGGGCTACTACCTGCCTGATTTACCACTAACAGGTTGAGGGCCTGGATCCAATAAGGGTGCCTCCACCCAGGGTCAGGGTTTGCAATAGTTAAACTAACTTGGTCACAGCCCTCTGGGACACTGCACCCCCTTCTTCCCACTAGTGGCCCACACAATATATCAAATTACCTTCACAGTATACACTTACCCCAGGTCTGGTTCCGGCACTCAGGACCTCCTGTGAAATGAGATACAGTGCAACAATCACAGTACAGTACTTTACTGTAGACAAATACCTCAGGCAGTATAACTTTGCTGAAACAAGCAGCTCTGATTTATTTGGGATATAACAAGGACGAGGAAATCAGGTTAATTAGCTTATCACTCTAATAATCTACCTATGGCTCTGTGCATGGCCTATCCCTATCAGTTTGTCTGGGTACCCAAGCCCTAGTGGCTAGTCCAAACCGTGGCAGCTGGTAGGGCCTTTCACGAAGAAAGGAGAATTAAACAGTCAGCAGTACAGTAATTCCATTTGGATTTAATGTGGCAATTCAACAGGGAACAACCCTGAATTAGTACTCACGACCTCCAAATAAGATAGGGGTCCTTCAATGTCAGCAGGGCTCACTTGAGGTACACAAACCCTCTTCACACATCATATAAAAAGAAAGCTTTATACCAGGCAGGCTGCATCTGTCCCGATCGCAATTACTGACAATACCGGAGAACACACAGCAGATTCAGTTCCTGACAGACCGAGGTCCAATTTTCAGCATGCTGCCAGTCTTCTACAGGGTGAGCCTGGTTTCTACTCTTCAGAGATCCTTTGATTCTTTTCACGGTGCAGTTCAGTCTAACAAGCTGTTACAAGCTGCAGACCGGAACTCTGGGCCTTACACACGTTTTTGACTAAAACTGCACTGAAAAGCACAGGGCTCCTTCCTTCTTCTACTGCCAAAGCTCACTGAAGCTCAAACATGACAAAACTGGGCACTTCCTTTGAGTTCCTCCCAGTTCTTGACTGGATTGGCTGTCACTCACAATAGACTGCTGCTGTTGGTCCAAAAGGCACTGAAGTCTAAACTTCATCTCCCAGAGTCACTGCCCATACATCCTCTTGTGGCTGGCTCAGATTATGAGTCAAGTTCTGGTTCGTCCAAGGCACCATTTTAGAGCTAGCTTACCCCACACATTGGTCCAGTTCAGCAGTTCAAAACTAGAATGGGGAACTAGCAGACACAGTTCTGACTGCAAAGAAAGCAGGTTAGACAAACTGTAATTCATTATTACTCTAAATAATTTCTGACAAACAGTTACATCTTTCAGATAGGTTCCCTTGCACTCCTAGTGACTCCAAAAATGAAGTGAATTGGCAGCAGCTCAAGTGGTACTCAGAGAAGCACACAGTCCCCAGCTACAAACTAATTATGTCTGCAAGCAGACGGCTCATAGAGACAGTACCAGAGACTCTAAAAACACTCATGATAAATGGCTTAAATACCAAAACACATTGAACCGGAGCATTCAAGCAACTCCGGAAGTCTTTGGGAACCCCCATTTGGGGTTACACCTTCCTGGATAGGAAGCTTGTCGCGTCAGCAGGACCCAAAAGTTTCAACTGCAACCATATACATTTGCATTAGGCTACATGTAATCATCAATCAATATCATTTGCAGAACACATTCTGAAACATTGAGACGTCACTCTTTAAGTAACCATACATTGTACCATATCAAGTTGGCCTCTTACATGAAACCTGAAGAGGGGCCCACCTATCAGTTACCCCAGGGCTGGACAGGCAAGGCACCATACAAAGACAACACGTAACTAGAGTTAGCACTGACTCAGTTTGGGCAATGAGCTCGAGACACATACACTCCTTTATGGACAACATTGAGAAGCAAATCCACAGACTCCCAAGGGAATCACTACAAAAGTGCACCACAGGCTTTACAGCTCGACCAGTCTTTCTAGGGAGAACTGTTACAGTCTGCACTCTGAGCCTCATTTCAGCATTGTCCACACTTGTCAGGGTCTCCATGGGGTAGGAGGCTGGGGAAGGGGCACTATCAGCTCCAGGGTTACAGTTCTGAGTCACAACATTTGGCTACATGGAGAGCTTTGGACACTGGCAGTGGACTGTCAGGGCCTCAAATACTCTTCTTGTTAGTTGTATCACAGTCACACAATCTATCATTTCCTCCCTAAGCTCAAACAGTTAACCATACAATGATTCCATTTCATCTGATCTGATATACTTCACTTTCTAGGAACATTGAAACCAGGGATGAAGCCAGGGCTTAAAAGTCAGAGGCCAGCTTTGTCTCAGTAATGACTGGGGATTGCCAAACAATTGACTCAGTTAGTAAGAAGGATAGTATTCAAAGTCACTCTACTTTCTTCGTGGACTGACAGTCATGCTCAACTGAGACTTGTGGAGGGCATGTAACTTTGCTTCTGTAGATTTTGAGCTTTCTTGATCTTTTCTGCTTAGCGAAGCTCTAGTCACTGGTCCAGAGGGCATCTTCTGGGGGCTCAGACTCAATTGAATTTGTCAATGGGCAGTAAATGATTTCTATACATTGTTTTTACATCTTTTGAATTATTCAGGCCTTACGCTGTACTGGCAGATCATCTAGTTTGCCACTACAATGTGAGAGATGGTGCCATCTGTCAACAATCTTGTGCTCTTGAATTTCTTAGCAATCCCGATCTCCTCCTGGGTTCTGTTTCACCTTTTTATCATACCTTTCTTTGTTGGCCAGATTTCTTTTTAGCAGCATAGTTTGACTTGAGTACATGAGTTAGCTGGGCCTTTAACTTTGCACATACTGTAAATAGTTGTCAGCTGAACCCCATCAGGAGAACCCCCAAAACACACATCTACTGGTAGTAGAGCTCTTCCAAACATCAGGCGGTGAGGAGAATCAGTGGCATCACTTTTGGTGCAGTTATAAGCATGTACCAGGAATTTTCTAATTTTGTTGGCTCCATCTGACATCCTTTGGTGCCAGGTGCCTAGCATATCTATGAGGAAATCCGGTTAAACGTTCAGGCTGTGGTCCCCCGGGGGTAAGGGTGGTTCTGGACTTTCGCACTCCCACAGAAAGCATCTCTTTGATCAGCGACTCTCAAAGTCTCTCCTTGATCAGAATGGATTCTTTGTGGAGCCCATAGTGAACAAAAGTTTTCTACGTACTTTGGACAATGGATACTTTCTGGTCTTTGGTGGAAAGCTTGAACATATAGGTAAAATGGTCAGTGACCACCAGCATTACTGATATTTCTTGATCGACTCAAACTTAGAAAATCAAGACAGAACAGCTCATGAGTGCACTGGTGGTGATGTTAACAAGGGGCAGCCCTCTGGGGCAAGCTTTCCTCTGTAACAGCGACTCGTTGAATGTGTTGCACCCATCAGCCCCATCTTGGGAATAGAATCTGGATCTCCACAGTCAGTGTTCTGCTATACCAAGGTGCCCATGGTTATGCAAGGACTCAGTACAGGTCTCGAGGCAGTAGGCAGCCTAGTTGTTGTTTGTCTACTTGTCCCCTCTGTCTACATTTCTCTAACAGTTTATTGATCAGTTTCAACTTAGGACCTTCTTTGGACAACGATCAGTTCTCAATCAGTGGGCGTAATTTGGACATCTTTCCTGCATAGGGCTTCTAAAGCTGCTTTGATCTGGGATGGCGAGTTGAGCCCCGAATACTGTCATTGTCAGCTGGACAGTGCACCAATGTCTATTGCAGAAAGTGGCAATAACGAGTATGCAATTCTCAGAGCTCCCAAATAATCCACCACGATCCACTAGTCAACATTGTTCCTCTATCAAACTTCAAGTGCAGATGTCAGTTCTGCAATCGGACATAATCATTCTACGGAGGGCAGGCCTCCGGGAGGCATCAAGCATCTATGTGGACAGACCTGCACAGTGATCGAAACATAGTCATATCAGATAATGCGAAAGCCACATAATGATGGCATCAACTTAGCTGAGGTCTGCACATAGGTCAAAGGATTGGTGTCGGTTTTACTAGTATTTTAGCCCCACTAAGTACTCATGGAATTGGTCAACAATAGCCCACTTCAAAGCTAGAACTCTAACTTATGTACAGGATAGTTCTTTTCGGATGGGGTCAGTCTACTGGCAAAAGCCACCGGTCTCAGGCCATTCTACGTACTCTTGGTACAACACAGACCCCAGCCCTTGCAAGCTAGCATCAGTGTGAGCGACGCGTAAGTTTCTTGGATCGGCATGAGCCAGCACTGGAGCACATGGGATGATGATATTGATCTCATGAAAGCAGTCTCACAATCAGGAGTCCAGCGGACCCCAAATACTTCACTCGGATAAAATACACTCTTTCAGTCTTGAGGGATGCTGACTTTTAGTATTTTTGTGGGTTGGGGATACCATGAGTAAGATTAAGTAAGGAGGATCATCTTGAATAGTCATGATGAAAGCGCCGATAACAACCACAGAATCCCAGGAATCTTTGCAGTTCTTTTAGATTTTTGGACAGCCCAGGTGGTCAAGGCCTCAACTTTACTTGGGTCGGTCTCTATACCCTCAGTGGATTCTATGTGTCCCACATACTTTACTGATGTTTGAAAAAATTGACATATCAATGGACAGTTTAAGGCCAAGAAGGAGTCTCCAATCAGGTCCAATACCTTAAATAATCTGCTCTCATGTTCCTCCAGTGAGCTGCCAAACACAATAACATCATCTAGGTATACCAGGCACTCTAGTAAGTTCATGTCCCCCACTGCACGTACCATCAATCGTTGAAAAGTGGCTGGGGCACCTGAAATCCCTCGAGGCATCCTCATGAATTCATAGAAGCAAGCGGACAGATAAAGGCTGTCTTTCACGGTCCTCTGGGGCCGCCAGGATCTGATAATACCCACTGCGGAGATCCAGCACAGAGACCACTTGCTCCCGTTTAGGCAGTCCAAAGCATCCTGAATGGGGCATTGTGTACTGATCAGGATGATCCTCACGGTTTAGGTGCGATAATCACACATCCTTACTGTTCCATTCTTTTCCTCACTACCATAATAGGAAACATAAGGGCTTCTGGTTCTTGTATTACACCAGCAGCTAACATCTCTTAGCAGATGCCGTCTCACATCATCTATGTCAGCAGGTGCCAGGCATCGAGACCTCTCAGCGAAATGGTCTTTAGATCATGCAGCCGGATATTGTGCTCAGCTCCTTGCCGCATCCTACATCCCATTCTCCTTTAAAGAAAACACCTGGTCTCTCTGGGCAAGCTTCTCACCAATCTTCACTTTCCATTCAGCCTGGCAGCGGGAGTCGCCAAATCAAAACAAGTCGGTATGCTACTTCCGTCATTCTTCCTTCCTGAACTCTTGCTGCTGGGTAGCACTGCAGTGTCTGCACAATGCACATAAGCAGGATGCAACCTCTGTTTACTCGAATGTCTCTTCCAGACACATTATGAACTTGGACCAGTACCTTCTGGCATAAGCATGGGCTCTAGCGGGCAAAATACAAGGCTTGACCAACAGTCCCCTCTGGCAATTTTCCATCGCCTGGTGCATCCAAATATTAATATTTTATTCTTAACATCCTTTTCTAGATCACGGACCTCTCCCTGTAAGGTACACTGGGCATTTTATGCTCAGGATCAGAGAGACCCAGGATCACTTCTTCCATACAATTCCGACCGGTTCCTCTGGTTCTGTTTTTCAGCATCTCTCTGTGCCTCATAGGCCTGCTTAATTAAAGCCGAACTCTTAAAGCTCTACTAGTCTTTGACCCTGTTTTTCATAACACAACTGTGCCAACAGCGAACATATGAGATTTGTTCCAATCAACAAAGGACACCATCATACAGTCCAGTGGGGGGACACACTAAGGCTAGGTCTCTACTTGTTAGGCCACTCCAGCACGGAGGTGGGGAAGACAGCAAAATTCGGATATACCGAATAGGGTGGGCCTTCTTAACCCCATCACATGCAGTCCTTCTAATGGTTGTAAGGTACGTCTGACAAATGCTTCTGATACCAATCTTGGAACATAATTGTCACTAGGGACCACTGTCTAATATAGCTTTGTAGACACTGTCACCTTACAGTGGTCTCCATGGAGGGACCCACTATTCTGGACCAGTCTGGAGGCGGTAGTGGGGGCCTGGGCAACTGACCTTGCCACAAAGGGCGTGAATTAGCATTTTGGTGCCCTCACTGGGATCATATCGTGCACCTCTTAACCACTGATTCTTCTCCAAGCTCTCCTTGTAGCCTATGCAACTTTGTCAGTGTCTTTTGGGGACTGGCATTCCTTTCATGTGCCCATCTTTCCCACAATTATAGCAAACATACTTTCTGGAGTTTGAGCTGGCCGAGGCGCCACACTGGGAGCCAGGGCGGGTATTACTAACTGGAAACCTTGGTGCCATCTCTGTCTGCAGCGTGATAAGCATTTGAGACATCCGTCACTTCTCCACTTCCATGGTCAAGGAATCGAGTTCAGAGCTGTTATCAGCAGGAGATACATGGGTGGGTACCCCCACCCCATAGCAGATGCAGTCAGATATAGGTCAGGGTCTGTACTTGCAGGCGTGCCTTCATAAAGGGACTGTTTTGAATTCCCGGATCTCTCAACAGTTCACTCCCATTGTGACATATCTTTTTCCCTTGTCAGAGCACTCATTGACTGCCAACCTCTGCCCCCGAACTTCACTTGATGGGTCACCTCAGTCACTCGGGTCGAGCTTCTAGCTATTGGTGCAGGTCCTCCCGAGGTCGCCTTTCTCAACCCTCGAATTTCTCTCATTAACTCATCATAGGAGGGTGGGGATTCCAGTCGATCTGCCAGGTGTAACTGAAGCAACAGCAGTTCTGAGAAAGGGCAGACTTAGGATCCTGTCCAGCCTGGTTCGTCCAGTTCAATCGCTGGCAAACTACCTTTTCTGAGGCATTCTTGCAACAATTTTTCCAGCCGAGATACATACACAGACAACAACTCCCTTGGTACTGTTGTGCATCTCTACTCTCCACCATAGGTCCTCATCAGAATCTGGGCTCCCATACACATTCTCCAAGGCCTCAAGATAGGCCTGTGCAGTCGCTTCAGGGTTACTGGCCCGCTTAGCACGGATGGTGCCAGGGCAGGACCTCGAGGCTCACTACAACCTCTTCGCTTTCACCCTCCCGAGCATTGCCATTCTAGCACTTGGGGCAACATAGTCTATCCAGGTCTCTCAGTCATCCTCCCTTGGGGGTGGGAGGTGCCAGAGAAGATCCTCAACCTTCGGTAAGAGTCGTGACTAATGGCAGGTGCAGAAATAGAGTCTGCATTGGTTCAGACACCATTACGGGCACTGGAGCAGGAGAGGGTGTTGGGGAGAACACCTCAGGTGGCAAGAATAGTTTCTTCAAGTCCTCCACAGTTTTCCCTCTCCCAGCAACCATTCAGCAAATTTCTCCTCAAAAGTTTCCAGATAGTGGTGGTGAGGGCTGATTCCCCGGTCTTTCTGTCCTTAGTTATCACTCTCCAAGCAGTGAGGGCTCCTCTGGGATAATGGTCTGTGGCACTTTGGAGTCATCTATGGGATCCTTAAACTCTACTAGGCCAGGAAAGTGTGGGTGAGCAGATTAGCATGCCGACCCACCACCACAGGGTTTTGTAAACCTTCCACCTTGGAAAGTACTCCTGCACAGTGTCCGTATTGATACCAGGGGGATGTCCAGGATAAGCATAGCATTTTGGGGGTCCGATCTCCTCCCCAGTACACCACTCCACCAGCCGGGTGCACAGCCACTTCTGTCGGGTACCCATTTTTTCTTAACAGTGGTTGTAAATATGGCCACTAGAGGACACACAATCCCAGCGTGTGAGCCTCCAAGATGTAACCCCTAGATGGCGCTATCCCAGGGCTACTACCCCTGCCTGATTTGCCACTAACAGGTTGAGGGGCCTGGATCCAATGGCGGTGCCTCCACCCAGAGGTCAGGGTTGCAATAGTTAAACTAACTTGGTCACAGCCCTCTGGGACACTGCAACCCCTTTCTTCCCACTAGTGGCCCACACAATATATCAGAATTACCTTCACAGTATACACTTACCCCCAGGTCTGGTTCGGCACTGGGACCTCCTGTGAAATGAGATACAGTGCAACAATCACAGTACAGTACTTTAACATAGACAAATACCTCAGGCAGTATAACTTTGCTGAAACAAGCAGCTCTGATTTATTTAGGGATATAACAAGGACAGGGGAAATCAGGTTAATTAGCTTATCACTCTAATAATCTACCTATGGCTCTGTGCACAGGCCTATCCTTATCAGTTACTGTCCCTGGGTACCCAAGCCCTAGTGGCTAGTCCAAACTGTGGCAGCTGGTAGGCCCTTTTCACACAGAGAAAAGGAGAATTAAACAGTCAGCAGTACAGTAATTCCATTTGGATTTAATGTGGCAATTCAACAGGAGCAACCCTGAATTAGTACTCACGACCTCCAAATAAGATAGGGTCCTTCAATGTCAGCAGGGCTCACTTGAGGTACACAAACCTCTTCACATCCATATAAAAGAAAGTATTATACCAGGCAGGCTGCATCTGTATCCGATCGCAATTACTGCACCAAACCGGAGAACACACAGCAGATTCAGTTCCTGACAGACCGAGTGCAATTTTCAGCAATTCTTCCAGTCTTCTACAGGGTGAGCCTGGTTTCTACTCTTCAGAGATCCTTTGATTCTTTTCACAGGACGGATTCAGTCCTAACAAGCTGTTACACAAGCTGCAGACCGGAACTCTGGGCCTTACACACGTTTTTGACTAAAACTGCACACTGAAAAGCACAGGGCTCCTTCTTCTTCACTGCCAAAGCTCAACTGAAGCTCCAACCCGACAAACTGGGCACTTCCTTTGAGTTCCTCCCAGTTCTTGACTGGATTGGCTGTCACTCACAATAGACTGCTGCTGTTGGTCCAAAAAGGCACTGAAGTCTAAACTACATCTCCCAGAGTCACTGCCCATACAATCCTCTTGTGGCTGGCTCAGATTATGAGTCCAAGTTCTGATTCGTCCAAGGCACCATTTTAGAGCTAGCTTACCCCACACTGATTGGTCCAGTTCAGCAGTTCAAAACTAGAATGGGGAACTAGCAGACACAGTTCTGACTGCAAAGAAAGCAGGTTAGACAAACTGTAATTTCATTATTACTCTAAATAATTTCTGGCAAACAGTTACATCTTTCAGATAGGTTCCTTTGCACTCCTAGTGACTGAAAATGAAGTGAATTGGCAGCAGCTCAAGTGGTACTCAGAGAAGCACACAGTCCCCCATACACTAATTATGTCTGCAAGCAGACAGCTCTTAAAGAGACAGTACCAGAGGCTCTAAAAACACTCACTGATAAATGGCTTAAATGCCAAACACCATTCAGGCTTGGAGCATTCAAGCAAGCTCCTGGAAGTCTTTTGGGAACCCCCATTTGCAGGGGGGTTACATACGCCTTTCTCCTATTTCCCTTGATCCACAAGGTGCTTCTCAAGGTGGGGAGGGACAAGGCACAGGTGATTCTGGTAGCCCCAGACTGGCCCTGTCAGTTCTGGTATCCAGATCTCCTCAGTCTCAGCTCCAGGCTCCCAAGGCAGCTTCCAGCCCACCCAGACCTGATCTCAGTCAATCAGGGGAAGGTATTCCATCCGGACCTTCAATCCCTGCACCTGACAGCCTGGTTCCTGAGCGGCTAGAGTTCCAGGCCTTGGGTCTTTCCAATGAGGTCCTCAACGTCGTTGAGGCATCCCATAAGGAGTTGACCAGAAAATGCTATGCCTTCAAATGGAAGAGATTTTCCATTTGGTGTCAGGGCAAGGGCCTGGACCCTTCCTCCGGTTCCTTGGCAAGCATTCTGGACTACCTGTGGTCCCTTTCTCAGCAAGGGCTTCAGTCGACAACTCTTAAGGTGCACCTGGCAGCCATCTCTGCTTACCGGGCGCGGGCCAGGAAGCAGTCGGTGGTGCAGGAGAAGGTGGTTGGATGCATTTTCAAAGGCCTTGATCACATATCCCCTCTGGTGCGAGAACCTCCACCTCCATGGGATCTACTGCTGGTATTGGCTAAGCTCATGGTCAGGCCATTCGAAGCAATGCACAGGTGTGATATCTCCCACCTGTCATGGAAGACTGCCTTCTTGGTGGCTATCACGTCAGCCAGAAGGATGGGAGAGCTCCAGGTGCTTTCCATCAAGTCTTCTTATCTGGTCTTCCACAGGGACAAAGTTGTCCTGCGCCCCCACCCAAAATTCCTTCCGAAGGTGGTGTCGGAGTTTCACCTTAACCAGGTGCTGACTCTGCTGGTGTTCTACCCCAATCACACCTCGGAGGCCGAATATAGGCTCCATACTTTGGACACTAGAAGAGCGCTCGCTTATTATAAGAAGCAGACGGCTGAAGTTCGAGGAGAGGTTTGCCAGCTGTTTGTCACCTACGCTGAAGCTGCACCTGGCAGACCTGCAGCCAAGTGGATGATAGGCAGGTGGGTCACCTCCTGCATAGATCTCTGCTATAGGCTGGCGGGCATGGAGCCACCCAGAGAGATAAGAGCTCATTCTACCGCCACACCACTGCATCCGGTAGCTGCTTACAGGAACGCCCTATCCAGGAAATCTGCAGGGCTGCTACCTGGAAGTCAGCACATACCTTCATCACCCATTACCACATCGAGCCTTGAGTCACGCCGGGATGCTGGTTTTGAGACCTCGGTTCTCAGTCTTTATTTCCCAAGTAAGTATCGAGGTGTCGCCTTGCCTCCCTCCTCCGGAGAACTGCTAGGAGTCTGCCAGACAGTGTGGATAAACAACATATCCATGTCCCTAGAAATACAGGTTACTCACCTGTAACAGGAGTTCTAGGAATGGTATATGTTGTTCATCCACACGACCCACCCGACCTCCCCAGCTTCGACGCACAACCTGGCTTCCAGCGGGCTAGATCTGGCGTCATGGGGCGGAGCTGAGAGTTTTACCACCTGGGTGGGTGGGAGGAGCCAGCTTGAAGACCTTCCAGCAAGATTTAAAGTGGCAAGAAATCTGCCAGACAGTGTGGATGAACAACATATACCATTCCTAGAACTCCTGTTACAGGTGAGTAACCTGTATTTCTGGGACCCGAGAAGTGACAGTACATGGTGGCAGAGACCGCAGGTTCTGAGATCTGAGAAGTGACAGTACACAGTGGCACTGAGACTTCAGGTTCTGAGACCCAAGAAGTGACAGTACACAGTGACACTGATACAGCAGGTTCTGAGACCCAAGAAGTGACAGTGCACAGCGCACTGATACAGCAGGTTCTGAGACCCAAGAAGTGACAGTACACAGTGTCACTGAGAATGCAGGTTCTGAGACCCAAGAAGTGACAGTGTGCAGTGGCACAGAGACAGCAGGTTCTGAGACCTGAGAAGCGACAGTACACAGTGGCACTGATACAGCAGATTCTGAGACCTGAGAAGTGACAGTACACAGTGACGCTGATACAGCAGGTTCTGAGACCTGAGAAGTGACAGTACACAGTGACGCTGATACAGCAGGTTCTGAGACCTGAGAAGTGACAGTACACAGTGGCACTGAGACAGCAGGTTCTGAGACCCAAGAAGTGGTAGTACACAGTGGCACTGAGACAGCAGGTTCTGAGACCTGAGAAGTGACAGTACACAGTGGCACTGATACAGCAGGTTCTGAGACCTGAGAGGGACAGTACACAGTGGCACTGAGACAGCAGGTTCTGAGACCAAGAGTGACAGTACACAGTGGCACTGAGACAGCAGGTTCTGAGACCCAAGAAGTGACAGTACACAGTGGCACTGAGACAGCAGGTTCTGAGACCTGAAGTGACAGTACACAGTGGCACTGATACAGCAGGTTTTGAGACCTGAGAGTGACAGTACACAGTGGCACTGATACAGCAGGTTCTGAGACCTAGAAGTGATAGTATACAGTGACACTGATACAGCAGGTTCTGAGACCTGAGAAGGGACAGTACACAGTGGCACTGATACAGCAGGTTCTGAGACCGAAGTGACAGTACACAGTGACACTGAGACAGCAGGTTCTGAAACCTGAGAAGGACAGTACACAGTGGCACTGAGATTGCAGGTTCTGAGACCGAAGTGACAGTACACAGTGGCACTGAGACAGCAGGTTCTGAGACCTGAGAAGTGACAGTACACAGTGGCACTGAGACAGCAGGTTCTGAGACCTGAGAGTGACAGTACACAGTGGCACAGAGACAGCAGGTTCTGAGACCTGAGAAGTGACAGTACACAGTGGCACTGAGTCAGCAGGTTCTGAGACCTGAGAAGTGACAGTACACAGTGGCACTGAGACAGCAGGTTCTGAGACCTGAGAAGTGACAGTACACAGTGCACTGATACAGCAGGTTCTGAGACCTGAGAAGTGACAGTACACAGTGACACTGACGCAGCAGGTTCTGAGACCCAGAAGTGACAGTACACAGTGCACTGATACAGCAGGTTCTGAGACCTGAGAGTGACAGTACACAGTGACACTGGACAGCAGGTTCTGAGACCCAAGAAGTGACAGTACACAGTGGCACTGATACAGCAGGTTCTGAGACCTGAGAGGGACAGTACACAGTGGCACTGAGACAGCAGGTTCTGAGACCCCAGAAGTGACAGTACACAGTGGCACTGATACAGCAGGTTCTGAGACCTGAGAAGGACAGTACACAGTGGCACTGAGACAGCAGGTTCTGAGACCCAAGAAGTGACAGTACACAGTGGCACTGAGACAGCAGGTTCTGAGACCCAAGTGACAGTACACAGTGGCACTGAGACAGCAGGTTCTGAGACCTGAAGTGACAGTACACAGTGGCACTGATACAGCAGTTTTGAGACCAGTGACAGTACACAGTGGCACTGATACAGCAGGTTCTGAGACCTGAGAAGTGATAGTATACAGTGACACTGATACAGCAGGTTTGAGACCTAGAGTGACAGTACACAGTAGCACTGATACAGCAGGTTCTGAGACCCGAGAAGTGACAGTACACAGTGACACTGAGACAGCAGGTTCTGAAACCTGAGAAGGGACAGTACACAGTGGCACTGAGATTGCAGGTTCTGAGACCCAAGAAGTGACAGTACACAGTGGCACTGAGACAGCAGGTTCTGAGACCTGAGAAGTGACAGTACACAGTGGCACTGAGACAGCAGGTTCTGAGACCTGAGAAGTGACAGTACACAGTGGCACTGAGACAGCAGGTTCTGAGACCTGAGAAGTGACAGTACACAGTGGCACTGAGTCAGCAGGTTCTGAGACCTGAGAAGTGACAGTACACAGTGGCACTGAGACAGCAGGTTCTGAGACCTGAGAAGTGACAGTACACAGTGCACTGATACAGCAGGTTCTGAGACCTGAGAAGGAACAGTACACAGTGGCACTGAGACAGCAGGTTCTGAGACCCAAGAAGTGACAGTACACAGTGGCACTAATACAGCAGGTTCTGAGACCTGAGAAGTGACAGTACACAGTGACACTGACACAGCAGGTTCTGAGACCCAAGAAGTGACAGTACACAGTGCACTGATACAGCAGGTTCTGAGACCTGAGAAGGGACAGTACACAGTGGCACCGAGACAGCAGGTTCTGAGACCCAAGAAGTGACAGTACACAGTGGCACTGATACAGCAGGTTCTGAGACCTGAGAAGGGACAGTGCACAGTGGCACTGAGACAGCAGGTTCTGAGACCCAAGAAGTGACAGTACACAGTGGCACTGATACAGCAGGTTCTGAGACCTGAGAAGGGACAGTACACAGTGGCACTGAGACAGCAGGTTCTGAGACCCAAGAAGTGACAGTACACAGTGGCACTGATACAGCAGGTTCTGAGACCTGAGAAGTGACAGTACACAGTGGCACTGATACAGCAGGTTCTGAGACCTGAGAAGTGACAGTATACAGTGGCACTGAGACTGCAGGTTCTGAGACCCGAGAAGTGACAGTACACAGTGCCACTGATACAGCAGGTTCTGAGACCGGGAAGTGACAGTACACAGTGGCACAGAGACTGCAGGTTCTGAGACCAGTGACAGTACACAGTGGCTGCAGGTTCTGAGACCTGAAAAGTGTCAGCTAGTCTACCATGGCACAGACTGCAGATCCTGAGACACAGTCAACCTAAGCACTGTGTAAACTGTGTAACTGCACTGGGTCCCAGGAGTAGATGGGCCACTAAAGACGATCCAGTCGTCCAGTTGTGTGTAATTCATTTTTGTACTTTGTACTATTTTCTCAAGAATGTATTATGATTTCCTAATCCCTTACAGAACACATTCTAATTAAAGGGGAGAGCAAAACAATGCATGACTGTTTTCTAAACTAAATAGAAAGACATAGGGTGGGAACTGCAAGGATAAAGGATGCTTATTGGCTTTTCACACTTAATACGGGGTGTAACCCCCCTGCAAATGGGGGTTCCCAAAAGTCTTCCAGGAGCTTGTCTGAATGCTCCAAGTCTGGGCGGTGTTCGGCGTCTGAGTCGTTTAAATGTGGTTCCAAGTGAGTGCTATTTGAGCCTCCATGTACTGTCTCTTTAGGAGCTGTCTGCTTGCAGACTTAATTAGTTGTATGGGACTGTGTATTTTATGCTCAAAGATACCACGGGCGCTGCCTGTCAGATGCGTCTCTGCGTCGCTACATGTGCAGAGGAGCCTTGTTGAAAGATATAACTGTTTGTCAGAAATCATTTAGAGTGACTGAGAAAATGTAGTTTATTTAACCTGTCTTCATTTCAGCACAAACTGTTTCAGTGTAGCTCTTTCATTTGGTCCTGAATAGCTGACTTGGATCAATCAGGATGATACGGAGACCCTAAAATGGAGCCTGTGGACGAATCAGAACTTGGACTCTCAATTTTGAGCCAGCCACAAGAGGATTGTATGGGCAGTGACTCTGGGAAATGTAGTTTTAACCTTGGTGCCTTTTCCACCAACAGAGGAGTCTTATTGTGGTGAGAGCCGAACCAGCCAACAGAATGGTGTGGAGCTAAAGGAAATGCCCTGCTCTGTGACTGGAAAGATCAGATCAGTTGTGACAATGAAGAGAGAAGGAGCTCTGTGCTTCTGCGGTGTATAGTTTCGTGCAGGAAGCGCATGTGATGCCCTGAGGTTCGGCCTGCAGCCGTTGCAAGTGCCAGTTCAGACTGAATCCGAGTTGTGAGGAGAAAGAAGGAAGTCTGAAGAGTGGAAACCAGGCTCACCCTGTAGAAGACTGGAGAAATTGCTGAATCGCTCGGTCTGTCAGGAACTGAAGCTGCTGTGTGTGCTCCTAGGTATTTTGCAGTAAGTGCGATCGGGATCGAGAAGCAGCCTGCCTGGTATAGTACTTTCCTTTTACATATGAATGTGCATAGTGCTTGTGGGGAATCACTATTTCCAATCCCCTGTGCTGTGTGCTGTGTGTTGAAGCTGGAAGCAAACCCCAGCTTGTCTCGGACTAAATCTGTTTGCTATAAACTGCAGTGGGGTCTAGTCACAAGGACCTTGTCTCCATGCCCTGTTGTTTCTGACAATCCAGAGAACATCCACCACCCAGTTCTCAGCTTGGGAATTGTGAGTACAAATCAGGGTATTCCCCTGCAGCCTGTTTTCAATCACAAGTGTGTCATCTAATTCTTGTTGTTTCACTGCTTCATGGACTGAGCCATCCGGCTCCAGATTACAATTGGGTGTTGTGCATATATTTTCTTCTACAGGGCCCTATCCATCTGCACCTGCTGGCCAACCACGGGCAATGGACCTGGCTAGCCCCCAACCTGGGTACCCAGAGTGTGACTTTTCGACCCTGTATGTGTGCACAGTCCTGTGATTTAATGTCACCAATTAACCTGATTTCCCCCTCCCATGTTACGGTCCCCTAAATAAATCAGATTTATTGTTGTTATACTATATACTGTCTGTGGTGTTGGTACTTATGGAAACAGTATTATATTTTGCTGTGTATGTTGTTCAACCTTATTTTAAGGGGGTTCTCAGAGACGTGCTGCAGAATCAGTCTCGAGGGTAAGTGGCGCTTTATGAGTGAGCAGTGTGTATACGTGGGGTATTGGGGCTGTAACTCCTGTGTACTGTGTGAGCCACTAGAGGGACCCAAAGAGGGTCTCGGTGTCCCAGAGGGCTGTGATCAAGCTAGTCTAACCACTACAAACCCTGATCTCTGGGTGGAGGCACCCACCATAGAACCTAGGCCAATCAACCTGTCAGTAGTCAAGCAGGCAGGGGTAGTAGCCCTTGGGATAGCGCCACCTGGGGGTTACACAGGGGCATTGAGGTCCCATTAGGAAAGTCCACACAAGGCCCCAGGATTGATAGGACCAACGGGTGCTGATACCCAAAAGGCAAAGGAACACAGCAACACTGAGACAGCAGGTTCTGAGATCTGGAGAAGAGACAGTACACAGTGGCATTGAGACAGCCGGTTATGAGATCCGAGAAGTGACAGTACAAAATTGTACAGAGGCAGCAGATTCTGAGACCTGGAAAGTGACAGTATACAGTGGCACTAAGACTGGGGTCTTGAGATGTGAGAAGTGACAGTATACAGTGGCACTAAGACTGTGGGTCCTGAGACATGAGAAGTGACAGTATACAGTGGCACTAAGACTGTGGGTCCTGAGACATGAGAAGTGACAGTATACAGTGGCACTAAGACTGTGGGTCCTGAGACATGAGAAGTGACAGTATACAGTGGCACTAAGACTGTGGGTCCTGAGACATGAGAAGTGACAGTATACAGTGGCACTAAGACTGTGGGTCCTGAGACATGAGAAGTGACAGTATACAGTGGCACTAAGACTGTGGGTCCTGAGACATGAGAAGTGACAGTATACAGTGGCACTAAGACTGTAGATCCTGAGACATGAGAAGTGACTGACAACAGTGGCACTAAGGCTGCGTGCCCTAAGACATGAGAAGTGACAGTATACAGTGGTATTGAGACTAGCTCCTGGCCCCAGAAGCACAGAAGTTCTACACAAGCTGTGTGACAATCTCCTTTTTACAAAGGGTTTTGTGCATGACTCCAAGAGAGCTGCTTGGCTGTGGGGGCCGTGCTGCTAAAAGAGAAAGACAGCTCCAAAAATACTGAGGGAGATGCTGTTTGGTCCAGGCAATATGATTTTAATGAGCCATATAATGCTTTTCCAATTATGTCTGAATCATTAATTTTGAGAAACGAGACAGAGCCCAAGAACCAGAGGCAGTGTGAGACACTGTGTCACTGCACACGCTCAGTTAAACTGCTGAGAATGTGTCAGTCAGCTCCACAGTAGCTCTTCTTTCATTACTGCACTGGAATCCACTTATAAGAACATTACGTACCAACATCATTTTTGCAGTGTTCCAGTTCTTTTCTGCTTCTTCTTCATGCAATTTTGACTTCAGATTGGTTAATTATCTGATATAAATGCTGATGTGATGATGCAGCAGCAATGCTACCACTTACAGTGCTGGCTAACTGGGTTCGAGAATGAGCCCAGATTGCCGGAGATCCAGTGATGGTGAGAAGATTTGCGTCTCCCAAAGAATGCTCACCATCTCAGGGTGGGTGGATAAACAGCTCTGGCCACCACAGTATCTAGTGGGGAAACTCAGGGGGTGGAGGCATGCAGAACAGCAGTTTAGGGAAAGATGTGCTGGCCTTAGCTGTCAGCACGCCCATTATGTGCATGTGCAGCTAGCAGATTCTTTTGTCTTGGGGTGGGAGAATGGGGAAAGTGCCAGCCAAGACAGAATGAAGAGCCCTGCAGTGTGGTATGCTCCAGTCCTGCCACGACTGTCTGTCCAGCATGATAGACCAGCACCTCCACTGACTTCGGATGCTGCAGCGAGGGTTTGACGCCCCAAAGGCCCTCGCTATGAGGGGTTACTCATGGTGGCAGTGAAGTAAGTTGGTCTCTGGAGTTCTGTCTCACTGATGGGGCTGAGCAGTGGCCACAGTTGACAAGCACTGGTGGGGTCATATTATGGGACAGACGGGCTGAGCTGGTAAGGAGCCGGCATGCTTTGTTGAGTGCAACTATGATACGGCGAATAGTTGCTTCAGTAGCTGATCCATAGATTGGTAAGCCGTAATCAATAAGCGAGAAAAGAGAGCTTTGAATGGGCAGGTTAAGAGCCTCTGGGGTCAAACATTGCTTATGCCTATAAAGTAGCCCAATGCGCGTGTTAACAGCCTTAGCAATGTTGTCAATGTGATAGGCATAGGTCATCGTACTGTCAGTAGTAATCCCTAGATATTTAAAGAGCTGAACTAGCTGCAGGAGAGAGCCCTCTTCGTTGGTGATAGAAAGAGGGTAAGTTCTATGCCTATTTTGGGAGCTGGCCAACAGCATAGTTTTAGTTTTGTTGTAATTCATAACTAACTTGTGCTTATGGAACCATCTTTCTACGATTACGAAATTACTCTGTAGCCTAGATTCAAGAACCTTAGGGTCTGGATCACTGGTAAACAGGACAGCATCGTCAGCATATAAAAGGATGTGACCCTGACAGGAGTAAGAAAGGTTGTTGAGGAGAATGCTAAATAAAAGAGGGTTTGGACCCTTGAGGAACTCCAGATAGGACAGGTCTGCTGTCCGAGAGGGTGTTCACAATCTTCACCTGCTGTGTACAGTTGTGCAGGTAACTTTCAAACCAGGCTACGCTGTCACGAGCTAGGCCAATGGTGGCAAGCTGTTTGACCAGGAGGGCATGATTCACTGTGTTGAAAGCTTTGGTTAAATCAATGAAAGCAGCACTGACCAGGTGTCCTTGATCTAAGAAGTGGTCAATAAAGCCTGTGAACTCCAGAAGGGCGGTAGTGGTACTATGACCATTTCTGAACCCGTGTTGTTGCGGGCATTGTAGCTGATATTTTTCTAAGTATTCAACCAGTTGGTCAGCCACTATACGCTCAAGAGATTTCGAGAGTGGGGGCAGGATAGAGATAGGCCTGTAGTTCCCAGTAATTTGCAGTTCATTTACAATTGAGGCTTATTCTGGGGTTGAAGTTGCTGACATCACAGCCATTTTCACAGCTACAGTCTGTGATGTTACTGGACTGAGGATTATAACTTGCACTGCTGAATAACCCCCCATTGTAAATGGACTGAGATAAAGTTCCAGTATTGATGTAACTGTCCTTTTTTATGTTTGCTTGTGCATGCGCAAGAAACATTATATGGCAGCTTAGGAGAGAAGCAGGTTTTGGAGGTGCGGCACTGTGGCGGCCAGTGCCACCACTGCATTCTTGGGCTTGGCCCTCATTTTCCAATGCAGTGGCATGCTGCTGCTGACACCAGTTCAGCTAGCATGCCACCAACTTGAAACAAATTAACTGCTGCAATGAGGGAGTGACCCGTCATTGCAGGGTGGTGCCTTGCCTGGTGTAAAATTTCACAAAAACAATGCGGCTGTTGCCGTCCGCTCACAGTCCCCATAAAAGCTTACGGGGGTGCCTAATCCCCCTGTTGGCATGCCCCAGTTCATTTGCCAGCAGGGGAGCCCAATCCCGTTGGCATAATGTTCCCCTCCATTTGTTGTGTGCTGAGGGTGCCCAATCCTTGGCATCATGCCCTCAACAGGTTTTCTTTTCTGACAGGGGACCCAGTCCCCATTGGCTTAAGTCCCCCCCTCCCCAAAAAGCAGGTGGCACACTGGGAGCCCACCCCAGTGTGCCCAATGCAAACCTGCAAAAAAAAAACCTTCCCCCGACATCTTTTGTTTTTTTCCCCTGAAACAAAGAAAACAATCCCTCACTGTCGGGTCCCCTCCCCCAACCTGCACCCACCCTCTGTGCACTTCACCTTCCCACACCCCCCCTTACCCCATACTTACCTCCAGAACCGGGTGCGATGATCTTCGATAAACTGGCAACACGTCTACACTCTTCAAAGCCGACCACGAACTGAAGAAATGCCAGTATGCTGTATAATCGCATAAACGGTTTTTTTTTCCCAACTTATGTGGATATCTCAGCCATTTTTTTGACTTTTGGCACCAAATTTTCAACATGGGGTTCTTGGGACCCCTCCTCATGAATTCAGTCACTGTCATGGTGTTACTCGGTCCCGAAAGGTGATTTCACAGTCACCGGGTGGAATCACCTTTCGGGACCGATTAACAAAACAACAGTGCCACTGTTCATGAGGTGGGTTCCCAAAAGGCGTATGTTGCAAATTTAGTGAAAAAATTCTAAAAAATGACTGTGTTATGAGCATGCATTGTGCAGTTTACATGCACGCTCATAACTTTGAGAATTTTTGAGATTTTTACTCCAGATTTTCCACATTGCTATTTTTACATACCTTCTTATGAACAGTATAGCTGTCATTGTTCACATCCTGCCCGAAATGTGTTTTCACACATCCAGCGCACAATGGCGTGGTCGCTGTGGGAAATCAATGTTCTGGACAGATTAAGAAAATCACAGTGACACTGTTCTTGAGCGGATGTCCCAAAATGCCAATGTGGAAAATTTGGTGACAAAATTACACAGAATAACTATGTTATGAGCATGTGTTGCGCAGTTTCCATGCACACTCATAACTTTGACAATTTTTAATATTTTCACTCCAGATTTTCAATATCGCTATTTTTGCACACCTCCTTATGAACAGTACAGCTGTCATTTTTCACATCCAACCCAAAATGTGGTTTCGCACATCTGACACACAATGGCGCAGTCGCTGTGGGAAATCAATGTTCGGGACAGATTAACAAAATCATAGTGCCACTGTTCATGAGCAGAGGTCCCAAATGCTTTCATCAGGTGGAGGTCACAAAAAGGCTATGCTGAAAATTTGTAGTGCAAATACCAACAAACGCCCGGGGCGTTAGGGAATTCTAACCATAACATCCCACCCTGTACAGACTGACAGAAGTCAGTGGTGTACCTTTGGATTGCCGGCTGTAATGTCCATGCCATTCCATCCCCACCCTGCAGCCAGTGACAGGCATCAAGGTGTGCCTTGGACTCTTCGGCCCCAGAGTTCACCCCATTCTCCTATACTGCACCCATTTCAGCATATGTCCTTATGGAATGGGGTGACTGTAAAGCCGAACACCAAGGCACACCTCAACACTTGTCAGTGTCTGCAGGATAGGGTGAGGTGAAATGGTGTGAGCGTTATGGGTGACGACCCAAAGGCATACCCCAATGCCTGTCCATCTCTGTAGGGTGGAGGTGGGGTTGGCGTGAAGTTTAATACTTCACTGCTATTCCTATTCTGCATCTGTCTAACTCCTGCACTTCCAATGCTAATACCAGCAAGCAAACATTCGGCATTGACAAATGTTTGTTTAAAATGTATTCTTAATACTCCTGTCTGGCCTGCCACCAGCAATCAATCCCCCCAGCCATGTGCCCCGCTATCTCTGGGATTTACCACTACTACCAAGCCCCCGCAGATTACCCCCCATGGCCGCAGTGCCTGTGTGAGACTGATGCTGTCCTGCTGCAGCAACAGTGTTGTGTTTTTTCCCACATATTCTTCTTCCCTAAATTTATTTATTTAGTGATTCGGAAAAGACCTTTGAGCCCAAGCTCTTTTATAAAGGCTCCACGTCATAGATTGCAAAACAAAGTACAATAGGAGAAAGCAAATGTACATTACAAAGAACGATACAGCTTGGATTCAGAACTTACAGAATAACTCAAAACATAGGTGCAAGTTAAATAACCAGAAAAACACTTTATGGGGGGGTAAACAGCCACGAAGTGCCTTGTCAGTAGTTCAGAGGGACGGGGATAGTTGGCAGTAGGGTGAAGAAAGGAGGTACTAGAGAGAGGTAGATACTGCAGTGGAGCTGAAGGGTGGCGGAAGAAGGGTGATAAGGTATAGGGAGAAATGGGGATGAGGGGAAGCTGAGCGGAGAAGACGTGCTAGAGTAAATGGTGGGGTACAAGGGAGCATGGGCAGGCAGCTTGCATTAGTAGTGACTGTTAGGGAAACTCAGTGCCGGACAGTTATTTGGAGCTTCACATTCCAGGAATATTTAAAAATATCCTCGATTCTGGTGAAAAGAACTGCTGCTAAGGTTTTGTGCTTGTGGAAATTCTTTCTCTGCCTAAAGTTGCTGCCCTAGTGAAGCCTCCCTCAGTAATGCTTCAAAAAGGTTTAGCCCCATGGAGCTGTAATTTATTTTGTTCCTTAAGCTACTGGGACCCCCCAGGCTCTTCTAATCATTTGGAGGCTCAGGAGAATAAACCTGATTTGTTTTGGGGAGAAATTCTGGCGTCCAGTGTTTGATCTAAATGTAAGGATGCGAATGAAATTCCATTCTTTAGTTTTTAGAGGTCTTCGTAAGTTTCTTTCTCAGGGGTTTGAAGCAGTGCACTAGATCTCTGCGCCCTTATGCTCCCAGGACTGGTGGGAAGGTAACGAAAAGAGGCTGGCACCAGAAGATACATTCTCTGAATCTTCCATCAGTGACTTCTGGGGAAGGCTGGTTCTCGACAGAAACTTTGGGTTCTGAGTGATCAGAAGACATCTTAAGGTAGGCCGTATTTATCCTATGAATTTGCTTGAGAAAGACTGGTGAGATTCTGTGTTGGTGGGCCACCCTTTCCCCAGAACAGCTGGCCCTTAGACTTATGGGAAAGGGGGGGGCTTACATACAAAGAGGAACAGAACTAACCATGTCAACCGCCAGGTAGTGTGCTGTTCCATACATTACACCTAATACTGTACCGGTAGAAAATCTTGTAATTAGCATGACAGAAAAACAAAATACTTTGGTTATAAGAAGTGATAGCTGGCTACTTCTGAAGGCTATTATTTAATTCCAGGCAGTACACGATGGTGGTGCAGCGTGCCCCCAGTGGCGCATGCAACAGTCAGCTCCGGAGCACTCAAGCACATCCCACCCTCCCAGCTGAGCCCAGTTTGTGATCTTTTTGTGCTGGAGATGGAGACCCTCTTTCTAAGGACTGTGGGGGAAGCCTGCAGCGTACCTGCTCCCACACTGTCCTTGTCTCTGTGGATAGAGGGCTTCAGCCTCCAGTGCCATAAGTCCCTCACCTTTCACCAGCATCAAATCTATCACAGTGGGGAAGCCTGCACTATACCTACTCCCGTGTACAGAGGGCTTCAGTCTCCAATGCTGTTTGTCCCTCACCTTTCGCCAGCACTGTCCATCACAGTGGGGGAAGCTTGCACTGTGCCTGCCCCCACGCTGTACCTGTTCCTGTGTACAGAGGGCTTCAGTCTCCAGTGCCATAAGACCCTCATCTTTTGCCAGCACTAAATCCATCACAGTGGGGAAGTCTGCACCGTACTTGCTCCACTGTATCTGCCCTGTGAATAAACAGAGGGCTTCACTCTCCAGTGCTTTCAGCTGCTCCCCTTTCCCCAGCACTAAAGGAATCATAGTGAAGGGAACTCCGCACTGTGCCTGATCATGCAACCTGGTGCTGTGGGTAAGTAGAGGGCTTCCACCTCAAGCACCATCAATCCTTCACCTTTGTCTGACGCTCCACATTAATCTCATTAAGGCTGAAACTAATCTTGCAGCATGACTGTCAACTTGATAGATTCATTTTGGCATGAAAATCCACAATTACTTGATCCAGTGAGTTAACATCTGACTTTATAACAGTAAGGAATCCTTGATAATTAATGAAAGGTCAGCATCACAAGGGCAGATGGCCAGAAATCGCTTTCCCATGATGAGAACACTAAGGTCAAAAGGGGCCATTTTTTTTAAAAGAAGACTAATTCCAGTTTAGAAGTTTAGGGTTTTTTTTTCAGTTTATTTATCTAGATTAGCCTAGCTGAGATGCAGTATCTTGTTTCCAGTGTGGTCCTGCTTCTACCCATTTCCACAGCTGGGTGGACTAGAGCACTGGGAGATTAAGTGATTTGCCCATGATCCCACAGTATTTAGCTCCAGCAAGATTTGAACCTGCAATCGCAGGGTTTCTATGGCAGTGCTCTAACCTGCAGACCACACTGCCGCCACAGTTTCTCATGACTGCCATGCCATCACACCAGCTGACCAGTCCATATGAAGCCGTATATTTTTACAAATAGAAACAAAGAAACGTAAGATTGCGTCAGCAGAAAAAGACCCAGAGGAGTTTCCAGCCTGCTCCTTCCCTGCCTAGCTCGATGCTCAGCCTAATGCGTGAATTGGGAAGGGGCTCAATACCAGAAAAAGAGAGGTACTATTGCACCAGTATAGGTTCCTGGTTCGACCCCACCTAGAGTACTGTGTGCAGTTCTGGAGTCCACACTTCAGGAAGGATAGGGATAGGATGGAGATGGTGCCAATAAGGGCTACCAAAATGATACAAGAGAAACAAGGGAGGTGTAGTATAACATTTTTTGTAATGTAACATTTTATTTCAGTATAACCTGTTACAATAATTAAATGAGTGTTTAAGTATAGCCTTTTAACAGAATGCTTCAGTGTAGTTTCTTGTACTATACAACTCAGCTGCTTTGTGATACCTTAGTGATAGCCTTATGATTTCACAATAATTTACCTCATGATCTTACATTTCAACATTGAATGTCCTGTGATGTCCTATAGTAAGCTTAACAGGATGGTGTGCCCTTATTAGGATGGTATCCACCTGTTAAAGGAAGGTGTGCAGCAGAGAAGATTGTGTAAGAAAGGTAGTAAACAGTTATAATATTGCGCAAGAAATGAGGTAATATCTATGCTTTGACTGTTATTCTCCACACCCTAAGATTAATTAAGCAATAATGCCTGACTGGGTGTGTGTCGTGCTGGGATAACGTCACGCCTCAGGTGGTTGCGCGCGAGGCCGCAGGCCGATTGCGTCCAACGACTGAGGCATGACGTTATCCCAAACGACACACACCCTGGAGGGCATTATTGATATTATACAATGGCTCGTCATTATATAGAATAAAAAAAATCATTTTAAAGATGTTTTTGTGTGGAAAAATATTTTTGTTTCTTAAGAGAAGATGAAACAATCAATCAAAGGCTCAGCCAAAAAATCATCTGCAGGTTCACAGTGAGGCTGAGACTAGACCCGTGATGTTGTACTGATTAACATCATGGGTCCAGCCCAAGACTGACCAATCAGAGTCCAGGATTTTTCCTTGCCATTGTATAATAGGTTATTTTGTTATATGATTAGCCTATAAGAGGGAGTTGGTATTTTTTTTTTTTTCAAATTCTATTTGTAGCCCTCCAGCCTGGAACTCTCTCAGGCCACTGCACTCACCAGCTTGATCTACCACCTGCTGTGTTCCCCTGTCATCTTCAAGTTCGATGTGGTTCCCTGGGTCGGGGGAGGACAACCCAGGGAGACCGTGAGGGGCAGTGGCGGGGAACCAGCGTTGGGCATGTGGCAGTGGCACTGGCATGGCTGTCGCCTATCCAGGGCTGGATGGGTATTTCTTGTGGTTGGCCCGAGAGCCCCTTCCCCCCTGCGTGATGCCCATCTGACGCCAAGGTGCATGGCAACCCTGCCTGCGTCAGCCACGCTCTTACGTGCAGCCTGGCGGCTCGATGGTGCCTCCAGTCTCCACCGGGGGTCGCCAGAGCACCGGGCATCCCTAACCCTCCCGGAGAGGAGAGCTGCCCAGAGGGCGCTCAATCCGTCTCCCTCCCTGCCAACCCCTGACTCCCAAGCTCGCTCTCGAACTCGGGTCGTCGGCGCAGCATGAGGTGTGGTGTCCAGCGCCTCAACCCTCAGTGCCACCGGGCCAGCTTTTGAGTTGGTAGTTTTTAGGATGACAATTCTTCATAGAAACCCTGTATAAAAATTGAATAGCTAGCATCAAGAAGAGAAGAAATACATGTATTTGAGGTTGATGGACTCGCATAGAAAATAAACCAAAGGGAAAAACAATTACTCTGTGTGGCTTGAATTATTTGAAGTTAGAAAACACAACACAGCTATTTTTACCTTACAGGAGGTGTTATGATGAGGGCTTGGGGGATCTCAATGCATACACACTGGAGGACCGGAGGAAGAGGGGAAATATACTTGAGATGTTAAGTACCTCTGCAAGATAAACAAGGTAGACAACAGTGAGCTGTTCACAGCAAGAGGTGACACAGACACCTGGGGAAACGTCATAAAATTGGTGGGAGGGGTTAAAAAAGGATGTTGGGAAGTACTTTTTTGTTAGAAGACTGGAACAAACTTCCCCTAGAGGTTATGTGGGTTGAGACAGTAGGGAGGGGCAAAAAGTGGAGGGATAGGCACATGAGAAAAGTTCATAAGGGGCAGGTGGGGGAGAAAGGGGAAGAAATGAGGACCGACAGGGCATAGTCCCATAACTAGGCAGGCTTGGGCAGACTAGATGGGACAAAAGGCCTTTATCTGTTGACAATATATACAGCTACAGAATCAGTCGCCGAGATAAAGGGGAGGTGAGGGTGACCTACTCTGAGGGCCCCCCCCAGCGCCGCCAAGAAGGTTGCCGTTTCGCTGAGTGGAGGTGCTGTAGGCTATGGTGAGCTCCGGCGGGCCTCCTCGGCTCGAAATCAGCGGCACTGAGAAGCTCGTGGCCCCTGCCCAAGTGCAGGAGAGAAATCACAGAAACAATCTTTTTTTATCGTACTCGCACCGCAGCGTATCTGGAGGGCTGCCTGATCTGTGCTCACCAGGAAGGCATAGAGGTGGACTCCCGTTTATTCTCCCGCTGCAAAATTGGACTCCTGTGGTTCCTCCTACCTGTCCTTTGTTCCTGGTCTTCCTTTGCTGCTGAAACTTGCTGCCCCCTATTGGATTCTGCCAGCGGTGATGCTCTCCCTTGGCTCCTTAAGTAGGAGCTCTGCTCAAACACCTGCAGCTACAGAATCAGTCACCGAGATAAAGGGGAGGTGAGGGTGACCTACTCTGAGGGTCCCCCTTCCAGCGCCACCAAGAAGGTTGCCGTTTCGACGAGTGGAGGTGCCGTGGGCTATGGTGAGCTCCGGCGGGCCTCCTCGGCTCGAAATCAGCAGCACTGAGAAGCTCGTGGCCCCTGCCCAAGTGCAGGAGAGAAATCAAAGAAACAATCTTTTTTATTGGCCCACCCGTCCTCCCTTGGGTGAGGGTGAACTCTTAAGTGTGTTGCTGGCCTCGCCTACCATCACTCTACCCTATCAGTTGTGAGGGGAGGTTCTTCCCTGTATAACGAAGGGTGATACTCTTGCTCAAATCTCCTCCCTGTGTACTGGACTGGGCATGGCATGTGACATATGGGTGTACTTCTCCCTTTAACTGGGATTGACGTGTTGTGTGCTTGTTGGGTATTCTATTTCCTGCTGATCAATTACTGCTGTCGTACCTGATCAATGGTCTCGTGTATAGTCTATTTCCTGTGCATTATTTGAGCTTTGGATGATTTTTTTTTTCTATTTTTCAGCTGGACAATCACTTCTGCTTATCTGTGTAAGGGACTTCCATGAGATCATCTCCCTGTTGATACCCATACCTTATTCTAATGTCTATGCTGTTACCTATAACTTATGTTTATGTTGCACAAGTTCTGTCTAGGAGTTGTCCTGCATTTTGTGTGCTACTGAAATACTGTGCTACTGAGCTGTCCCACATTTTTTTGAGCTACTGAAATTGCTGTTGATACCGATACCTTAATCTAATGTTTATGCTATTACCTATAACTAATGATTATGTTGCATAGTTCAGTCTAGGAGATGTCCTGCACTTTTTGTACTACAGAAATTTTGTGCTACTGAGCTGTCCTACATTTCTTATGCTATCGAAATTGCGGTAGTCTATGTCCGTTGATGTCCATTGCCTACTGCTACTAGAGCGGAGGGTCGGCATAGGGTCATATCAGCACCTTTGGGTGCCCGACTCGTTGACTGTGGTGCCTGGGGCTGCCTCCTAGGGATCAGGGTTATTCCATCCCCTGCCCCACTGGTTGTGTTGACTACCTGGCTGCCGTGCCTGGACCGGCCCTCTTGTACCCGGGGGGACGCAGTATAGGTCAAGCAGATACACTTAGGCCTGCTGGTAGCCTCGCTGCCTGGTATAGCTTAGGGGTGTGTGGACCTCCTCCCCTCTGGGTCATCCCTGGCTGAGTGTCCTGACATGTCCTCCCATGCAGGCCTCCTTGTGCCTCCATCTACGACAAGGGGGTGGTTCCCCCTTTCCTTCACTATGGATGGTAGGGAAGCTCCCTATGTAGTGCTCAGGGGTTGGCCGTCGGTCGTCCGTATGGCTATTCCACTTGTAGTGTTGGCCCTAGGGCTGGTCCTCCTACAATGTGCCACCTCTCCCCTAATATCCCTGGGAGTGACTTGGAAGCTGTCCTCCCCCTATGATGACACTGACTTCTCCTTTTCCAACCTGCTTTCCACCAACGTAATGCCCTACAGTACTATCCTCAGTCTTGACATTAGCTGCGTTATGTACATGGCCAGGGTCAAGAAAAACCAACACGCTAACTGTCCTGGTGGGCATCCGCTCTTTAGGCGGTATCTCCCCTGGCTTTTCCTCCTTGCTTTACTTAGGTCAGGGGATATAGAGCTTAACCCTGGACCCCCTAAGCTGCCCTCTTACATTCCCGCTGCTTGGAGTATGAGTAAGGGGCTAAAAATAGCTCATCTGAATATCAGGAGCTTGCTACCCAATCGTGATGAGCTGTTAGCGTGGGTTGAACTTTACAAATCTGACATTCTAGGGATAACGGAGACCTGGCTCAAACCCTCTATCCCCGACTCCGCCTGTTCCTTAACAGGTTATGAGTTCATCCGCCTTGACAGGCCAGGGGGTAGGAGGGGGGATGGCATCCGTATCTACTATAGAGTCCATCTAAAATCTCCTTGTGACTCATTGCCTAACTGATCATCCCCTTGTGAGCTTTTAGGCTCCTGCTGCTAGGAAACAAGAAGCTGCATCTGGTGTGTGCCTATATCCCTCCCAGGGGAGGTCTAGCAGGACTAACTTATCTCCTGGATGCCGTCAGGTCCAGTATAGGAGACAACGAACTTATTATCATGGGTGATACCAACCTAAATTGGGAGAGTGGCAATATTAAGAAATGTGAGCCTCAACTTGCCTCCCTATTCCTTACCCAACTAATTAATGACCCGACTAGACAGTCCGCTAGTGGTTCCTCAAGTACCCTGCTGGATTGAATCCTGACCAACCGCCCGGAGAGAATAGCATCATCAGGCACACTATCTGACTCTATCTCAGACCACTCCCCGGTGTACTGTGTCTGGAAAATTCCCTCCCCTAAAATCCCACATAAAATTATTCGAGTCAGGAACTATTCCAGGTTTGACTCAGTGAGGTTCCTGGATGACTTAAGGTGTACTGACTGGACTAGGGTATTGGAAGCCTCTGACCCCTTAGCGGCAACCTCCTGCTTTATTGATACCTTTGGTGACCTCCAGGACAGGCATGCACCCATGGTCACTCGGAGGGTGAGGGGAACGGCTACCTACTGGCTGAATGGAAATCTTCTAGCCAAGATGCATAAAAGAGACAGATGCTGGGTTTGTGCCAGGGGATCCAGAGATCCTTCTAAACTCCAGAGATCTCGGCACCTCAGGAACCAGTGTAAGAAGGCTATTAGGGTAGCAAAAAGTGACTTCTGTAAGTCTGCGCTACTTAGCTCTGCCAGAGACCCCAGGAGGTTCTGGAGGAACATTAAATCCCTAGTTAGTGGATCCTCCAGCACGGGTGTCACGGATATGGTCATAGATGGCGTCTCATGCAATAATCCCCAAACCATAGCTGACTCCTTAATTGTCACTTCTCTGACCTCTCGGCCTCACCTCCCGACTTACGACGGATGGGGGAGCCGTTCACTATCCGTCCCTCTCGAGTCAGGCTGATCAACATCATCGGAGAGAGTTCAATCTCAGGGCAGTATCAGTCTTGATGTCCAGAAACATGTTGCTGCCCTCACCCAGTATTCCAGCCCAGGTCTCGACTTCCTGGAACCTCGGCTTCTCAAGCTAGGAGCGGCCTACATTGCCTCCCCGGTTGCCCACATCTTTAATCTATCCCTAGCTCAGGGATAATCCCTGATATATGGAAGGAAGCAAGGATAGTACCAGTTCTGAAGCAGGGCAATCCCAAACTTCCTGACAACTATCGCCCAATTGCTATCCTCCCATCCCTTGGCAAACTTCTCGAAAAGGTGGTGGCCGAGCAACTCTCGGAGTATTTGCACTCTCATGATCTGCTATCCAGGGCACAGCATGGCTTTCGAAAGGGACACAGTACCACAACTGCCCTGATTACTGTAACCTCTAGCATAAGATCTGCCATGGACCAAGGTAAACTGTCCAGTGCTATATTTATAGACTTATCAAAAGCTTTTGACCTTGTTAACCATGACCTTCTTGGGGAGCAGCTATGGGCTGTTGGTCTCTCCTCCCATGCCTTGAACTGGTTTACGGGCTACCTGAAGGGTAGAAAGCAGCGTACCTGCTTCAACAAGGTCCTCTCGGAGCCCAGGGCGGTGACTATGGGAGTCCCCCAGGGATCAGTGCTGGGCCCTCTTCTTTTCTCGCTTTTTATCAATCAACTGCCATTGGTGACCTCTCATTGCCAAGCCACTCTTATACGCAGATGATCTGGTGCTAGGGCCCATTCCCACAATGTCGCAGCACTAAACCAGAGCCTGATTGATGATTTCAGCAGAGTCCTGGCCTGGGTTACTCACCATAGGCTGGTGTTGAACCCTAATAAAACACAGGCCATACTTTTTGGTTCCACGGCCAAGATAAAAGCCTCATCAGCCTTGCTCAACATAACTTGTGATGGTGGATCCTCGTTGCCAACGGTGAACTCAATCAAATATCTTGGGGTTACTCTTGACCCCCAACTTGACATGGGGAGTCATATCCTCAACATCTGTAGAAGCACACATTGCAAGCTTGGCTTGGCCTATAGGGCCAAGTACAACCTGACCCCGGGGGTGAGACTTGCACTTGCAAGAGGAGTGCTTCTTCCCTCCCTCAACTATGGATTCCACCTATTTGCCCGGTCCCCCCAAATTCACCTTGCCCGGTGGAACACAGCATATAACAATATTTGTCGGTTTGCACTAGCTGCCCCTAAACTCACCCATCGCTGTGATCTCTATGATAAACTCCGCTGGCTGCCTCCAGCTGAATATTTGGATTTCGGTGTTGGAAGCTTCTCCAAGAAGGTGCTCGCTACTGGCTCACAGGGACTGGTGAATCTCCTCCCAAAATGGACACCATGCCCTACAAGCTTAGGTCCCAGTCTGCTGGACTGCTCAAAGTCCCTTCCACCCAGTCTCTTATGGGGGACCGAGACTTTGCTGCTTACGTGCCCAGACTCTGGAACTCTCTTCCTGACCATGTCCGCATGGCCCCCTCCCATGGGATCTTTCGCTCCTCCCTGTGGTCGCACTTAAAATTATCATCAGTGTGTGACTGCTTCAAGCCTCCGTAGTGAAATGTTTTCAGACGAATTCTGCTGTCACTAATGTCAATCTATGTAATCCTATTATATGGTGTAATTGCTGCTTGTGCATCTGTTTTTCTACAATTGTTAGTACCTCCTGTAATAAGTTGTTCCTCCTAAGTTGCCTTGTATGTATCCTGTATGTTTGTACTCTCCTGGGTCATTCCTGAAAATAGGCATATTACTTGTCTAGTGTACCTACCCGGTAAACAAAAGCTAAATAAATAAATATATATATTTCTATCACAGTAATGTGGGCACTGAGGAAAGAGAAGCTGGTGGAGACAGGCTTGTAGCCATCTTCAGGGTACTCTAACTTCTCTTGCAGAAAACTACATCCTACTTCTTTCCAGTTCTTTGGTTCAGTACAATCATTCCACAGAAGGGTGGGAGTAAACCCCTAGTTCTAATACATTATAAACTGTCAACATGGGTTCTGCCAAACAGCATTGATCAATCCCTTGCATCTGAGGCCCCCCTTTAAAACTACAAGGTAGACGTTTTGCGTGAGACCTGAAAAAGTGGAATGGGCCAATTTCAGAAGGTGGAGTTTTTTTTCCCTTATATAACATTCTGAAACCACTTTGTTTTTATACAAACATTACAAATTGTATAGGTTAAGGCTGTCTCGATGGCTGAGTGGCAGTGCGCATTGCACTGCTGTGCCGACGATCTCGATTTTGGAAGCAGACCGGGGAAGTCACGTTGAGAGGCAGGTCAAGGCCGAGACTGCTGCCACTTGGCAGTGAATCTCAGCTGGGGAAGGTTGGCAGTGAGTTCCATCCTCCACAGGAACCCTGTGGCTAGGCCAGGGAGCGTGTTCCTGCTCCGGAGGCGAGCTGTGACTGTATGAGGCTAACAGAAGTATCGCCCCCTCTCGGGAGGCCAAAAACTGAGGGATCAAAAAATCTGGCAGCCATCTAAATGATGGCCGGGTCTGGCCTGATCAGGGTATAACCCTGTGATAAGAGGTACCTGAGGTGAGCTACCAGCCGGTAAGAAAATGCTATATAGAAAAAAGAAAAATTGGATAATTTCAAATACTGTATGTTTTTATGGGCGCTGAGATGCACACAGGGTCATCCTCTTCTTGCCTTGTACTGTGCTAGAGCCATTCTTACCCTAAGGAATGCTAAAGGAAATACTCACCTCACTGGTCATACGTACAGTAAAATATGCAATGGTAAGGTGCTATTTGACAGTATAGTGTTGAAACAGCGAATAAAATACCACGAAGACCATTACAGCGACAAAATCGGCAGTTCGCTGTAATGGTCTTGTAGTGCCTCAATACAGCTTCTCCCGGTGTTGTGCCCCTTCCCCGAAACAACTCTGACTTGGAGTTGATTATTTAAAAATCTGAGGGGTGCAGGGGGCTGAAACCATTGTTTTTTCTGACAGCACAGTGTCGAGTGTCAGCATTGTGTCATCGCTGTAATGCCTTTGAACAAATTTTCTGTTGAACAGGTGTGGTGGAACCCTATATGATCACCATGGGAACAAACAGGCCTTATTTATTGCAAAAGAGCAGGACTTGTCATTTCTCAGGTATAAATGTTATTTTGTTGCCTTTCTTATTTGATAGTTTCACAGAAAATCCCTCAGACTTTTTCAGATCAGCTGGCCGAATCTTGGTCGAGTGCTGATCATTCAAGCAAGAATGTCATTTTCCTTAAGGTCCTGTCAGCTGTCTAGGGTAGGTGTTCTAACTGTGTCATGCCTACCTATCTAGGGATTAAAACTTCTTTTCTAGGGTAGCTGTTCAAGAGGAATAACAAACAGCAAGAAAAATACAGTAACACCCTATCAGGGGTAAAGGTGCATACGGGGCAGGTAGAAAATAAATGGTAGGCCAAAATAGAAAATGGGAGCAACACTGTATCAAGGGTAAGTGTACAAGGGGCATAACAAACATCAAAAGGGGGAAACTAGTCACACCCTATCAGAAGCAGGGGTACATAAGAATTTCCAAATATCACAGGGCAGTGTAGGGATTGAGAATGCCGGGACTGGTGCAGTGCAGTGGCTGTGGGGCAGCAATATTCAGAGAAACCTTCTGGTGACTGCGGTGCTGCCCCATCTGCATGCACCTCTCTGGGTTGAGGGAAGAGGTTGCTAGACTCCAGGCCAAGTTGGCTAAGATGTGGACAACCTTTTTCCCCACCTAGGGGCCACCAAGTCTTACATCGTTACCTCAGAGAGTGCCTAGGAGGAAGAGCGGATGGACTATGGTGGGCTTGGGAAGGTTGGGGGTGGTGAGTTAGAGATACATTTCTCAACCGCTACATAATTCCTACTCCGTCTGGTGGGGCAAGACTGCCAGGAGGCACCCATGGTAGGGATGAGGGAAGATGTGGGGGTCTTCAACAGCAGAGACCCCAAGAAGGGTGGTAGAGGACCCCAGAGGAAGAGGGAGCAACTTCTGGTGGAGGTACTCAGTTGTGAGGGGGATAAATCTGGGAATAGGAAATGGGGGAGAGGGAGGTTAGGTGCCTATGCAGCACCATGGCCCAGAGGGATGGGAAGCAGATCCAGAGGCTTGCTAGTACAGTAGGAAGGGAGGCAGAGCTGGATGTCATTGTCCACTTGGGGGCTAATGACCTGGCTAGGGACAGGACTGGGATAATGCAGGGGACGTTCAGGGAACTGGGCAGAGGTCTTAAGACAGGTTGCACGTTCAGTGATTTTCACAGAAGTGCTGCCTATGTTGGAGGGAGAAGAGGAGAGGAATCGCTGCACCAGGACCTTCAACTCTTGGTTGAAGGAATAGTGCAGAGAGGAGGGGTTCACGTACATTGGGGACTGGGATTCAACCTGGAGGGATAAGAACCTTTATAGGGGCGATGATCTGCATCCATCTGAGAGGGGAACCACAGTCTCAAGTAAACAATTTAAATGTTACTTCGATAAACATTTAAGCTAGCTGAGGAGGAGGGTGGAAGAAGTGGGGGAGGCAGTAACTGCCCCCTCCCCACAGGCTAAGGTAGGAAGTAGAGAAAACCTGAGGGTGCAAATTACTAAAGGAAGCAGGGTGGTAGCAATGAAGGCAGAAGGAAAATGGAGCTTTAAAAACAGAGGGGAGGGAAGGGGAGGAGGGAGGACAAAAGGAAAAGAAGAGGAGTGACAAGCAGAGTGCTAGAAGTCTAGAAAGTAAGACTCCGGACCTAGAGGCCAGCATGGCAGAGGCTGACCTGGATACTGCTGTGGTTAACACCGAGTTGTGATGCACGGAAAACCATGACTGGGACATGGTCATACCACGCTATACTCTTTTCAGGAAGGACAGGGTGGGAAGAAAAGGAGGGTGTGTGGTGCTTTATGTGAAGGACAGCATAGAAGTGACAGAGATACAGGGAATACGGGTGGGCAGAGGTACTTTGGGTTACCCTGGAGAAGGGGAACGGAGTCACTGTTTGCACTGTTGTCATCTATAGACCTTCAGCTGCAGAGGGAGAGGTATGAAATAAGGTACTAGTGGAAGACATTGGCTAGTAGGATGCTAGGTGCATAGGGAGAGGTATCACCAGCAGAAGGAGGGAGGTGGTGCTGCCTCTGCATAGATCGCTAGTAAGACCTCACTTACAATACTGTGTCCAGTTCTGGAGGCCACATTTCTGGAAGGACATAGACAGAGTAGAGGCAGTCCGAAAGAGGGCAACTAAAATGGTGTGGGGTCTGAATCAAAAACCCTATGAGGAGAGACTAAAAGAGCTCAATATGTACATCCTGGAAGAAAGGAGGGAGGGGGGATATGATAGAGACCTTTAAAAATCTCAAGGGGGTAAACAGGGTACAGGAGGAAAGTATTTTTCAGAAAAGAAGGTGCACAAGAACAAGGGGTCATGCAATGAAGTTGGAAGGAGGTAGATTCAGGAGAGATGCGAAGAAGTACTTCTTCACAGAAAGAGTGGTAGATTCCTAGGACGGCCTACCAGCAGATGTGGTGGGGGCATAAAAAGTGGTGGAGTTCAAGAATGCATGGGACAGGCATAAGGGAATCTTAGTAGAAAAGAATGGGGGAAATGGAGATAAGGTAGGGTCTACAGAGATACTGTATGCAGGGAAAAATGGGCAGACTAGGTGGATCAAGCAGTCCTTACCTTCCGAAAGTTTCTATGTTTTTCTGTGTTTCGGTACACACACTACATCAGACTGCAAAATAGCAAAAATCAGCCTTCGTCTCCAATCATCTGAGGATATTTGGCCAATGACTCTTATCAGTTCCAACACTACAGATAAATATCTAGCAAGGTTCATAGGCCAATAAGTAAAACATTGGGGACAGGTGATAGGAAACCGTTTTTTATGTCTCGAGGCTCTTTGTTTTTCTTTAAGTCTCTGTCCAATATTCAGTATGTTTTGACTTTTTTATGAGACATTTATTTTTTTTTTTACTCCTATTTATACCTGGTGCACTGTCAGCAATTCGCGTCCTGGCATTCGATTATATCCAGCCACCATCTGTCCCGACTCAGCCCCCACTGAAGCTCCCACTGTATGCCCCTGTGGATTTCCCCCCACAGCGGGGTGGTGGAGAGCTCCCCTATACTCCCCAACAAGTCCGGATCCAGTTCCAGTGGTTCTCCGAGGCCGGGCGATCCAGAGCTGGCCATCAAGCTGCATCGACGGTGCACCATTTTTCTAGTTTTTACTCCCTCAGGAGTGTAGATGTGCAGTGACATCAAGGCATGCGTGCTGACGTCTGCCACACTCCATCCCTTACTCTGTCATCGCTTTAGTGGCGCCCCCCGGTCGTCACCAGGGGTCACCACAGAGCGGAGGTTCCCTGGATCCCACCCCGGGATAGGAGAACAGTCCTCCAGATGCTCAATCCTATCCCTCCCCTGCCAGCCCCTGATGATCCGGGCTCGCATCCAAACCCGGGTCGCCAGCATGGCACGAGGTGTGGTGTCCAGCACCTCAACCCTCAGTGCCACCAGGCCGGCCATTTATGTGACATTAATAATCAATTTTCTTTGGTTTTGTAACTACCCTGAATCCCTCTTTCGTCAGTGTTACTGCTCTCTCTTTTTATACTGCCTTAACATTCTGTGACTTCATTTGCACCATTCCAAGTCATTCTGATGGTGAAAAGGCCATTTTACACACAGTGGTCTATATCGTCACCAGCGTTACAGACCAACTGCACTGTTACCTTGAGTGGTGTGTACAAGTGATCCACTTCACAATAAAAGTGAACGTTCACTGTTTCTGCGATTCCTGCTTTCCTGGGTTTGCTGAGTATTTGTGCCGTTACATACCACCATATAGCCGCGCCCTTCCATTCGCTTCGGTAACCTGATAGCCACTCGCGAGAGACAAAAAATCACTAATAAAAGTGATTCACGATAGGCAGGGTTCTGATTAATGAAATCCCTATTTTTTCACCTATTCACTAAAAAGTTATAAAGTTGAAGGCAGAATTCTTTTTGGGAGGATTTTCTCCTAACAAACTCTGTTGCAAGCATTGAAAAATTTATCCCAGTGGAGTTCAAATCATTAGTTTATGTGGAGTCTGAGTTGAGTCCTTCGAGTTACTGCACATAAAATAACAAATACAATTCCATGGGGATGATTTTTCTAATGTTTGCAACTGAATTTGTTGGGGGAAAATCCTCCTGAAATGAATTCTGCTTTGAACTTTATAACTTTTTAGTGATTTCCCAGTGAAAAAATAGGGGTTTCATTCAGACCTGTAAGTGTTGAAGTGTGGGTCTGAACACATTGCACCCCCCCCCAAACTGGTAAGAAAATCTCATACTCTCTTGGCTGCTTGGAAAACACTGAAAGGGCCACTGAAACTGTACAGGGAAGCGGGTGTACAAGGGGCCCCGAGCACACCACAGAAAATGGAATAAAAGGCATCACGGAATCAGAGATTCAGGTACGCGCCATGTAAAAGCACCTTTAGAAATATAAAGAGAAAGCATGCTGAGGAGAGTGGAACTCTGTGTAGATCTGAGAGCACCCCAAAACTAGATTATTTATTTATTTATCAGAATTTGGTCAAAGCATATCAGAATACATAACTGGGATGGAAGGCAAATGGGAGGGCAGGTATCTATGTAAAATCATTTCCTATCACCTGGTATCCAGTGAACACAGCGACTGCGACTGAGTGGTTGCAAAAAGTGCGACTCAATCATGACCCCTGTGTTTTGGGCTACCTGGCAGGGTAACAACTGGATATGTGGGTAGGCGACTACAGCGACAGGATATCACTATATATACATGCGCGGGGGGGGGACCATGCCATGCAACAGGTGGAAGGGAAGGGAGGGAGGATATGTGGGATGTAGTGTAGCGGTCAGCTGCCAAGCTGGCCATGTGGCATGATGGGTAGGTGGTGGGCTCGGTTTTGGGGCGTGATAATTTTTTGCAGCAGGTTGGGGTTTTCAATGTTTTTTTAAGTTTTACATCCCCCACAACATTCAACTCCCTGAAGCTGAGAATCCTTAAGTGTGGGGGAGCAGTGCAGGGGTGCAGTCCCCCACATAACATAGAAAACCAGTTGCCGGTTTTCTAGTCACTGCAAGTGTACATCACCATAACTCACTTTCAGTGATATACACTCGCCCAAACGGCGATCGCCCTTCCGCGATTGCTGTTTTCACATTGAACTCTATCACCTTTTAAACAAGAGAAGGGGTGCCCAAATGCATCAGATCATGTGACTCTTGTTTTCCATTTTCCTGAACAATCGAAAACCTAGCCTGCTGCAGCTCTCTACATTTGTATATTAGTCTGATATACCCTTTTTTGCTAAGGCTCACCCACATTCCCAAACAATGTACCCCATCACTTCACCCCTGTATTTTAAAACTAAAAGAAAGACCTTATGGTATCTCAGCAACAAACCAATTCTCAAACATTTTCCTTCAATAGTGCTCTAGCTTCAGTTGTTAAAATTACTTAGCTTGAAACATAAGAAATGGGGACCAGAGAGTGTTAAATTGTTCTATTCTGTCAAGAATTAGGAAACTAATGCATTTGTTGCACACTGCAACTCCTGACAAATGCTTCATTAGTTACTTGGCGCCTTCCTTTTTGTATAAGATGACGTGTGTCTTTGGTGAACAGTGAATCTTAACAGAATGATGTCGGTGCAATGGAGCTTTGTGGAATTTTCAAATTCCATTTAAGCCAGGATTTCCATGAAATGCTATTAGAAGAAGAATTCTGAAATTCCAAATGTGAATTGGTAGCCAACAGTTTACGTAAACCGCAAATTATTTTTCCGTAAACTGTGGAATAATATTCTGCAGATTAAATAATCCTCAAAATATTATTCCATGGTGTACATAGAAATGCTTTTCAGAATCCCACAGAATTAAAATAAGAAATTTCCAAAAGCATTTTGGAAGCAGTATTTCTATTCTGTATGAATTCTGTCTGTGGAATTCCACATGTCATACCGCTGTGCAAGTCCAGACATGTACAGTGTGACAACACATAAAACGTGTAATGCCAATATAGTCACATGATACATGCAATACAGGTACCAAAGCACCATAGACTGTGCCATGCAAAATAATTCAGTCACCATCTGTATTATTGTAGTTTATCTTACTCTCTGCCCTTCTCCAATATTCTTTCCCCAACCCCACCAGGGTACAACAGAAGATGAGAAGCTGGGCACCAATTTCCTTGGTAACTAGAAGAAACAGAGCGGAGAGGGGTATGGCATTTGTATATCTACATGGGATACAGACTACAGCTACAGATACAGCTGCAAATCTGGAGACCTGGGTTTGAATCCCACAGCTCCCACTTGCATACTGTGTGACACTGAGCAAGTCACTTAACTTCCCTGTGCTCCCAGGTTGCACCTGTAAACAAGCTTTCGGCTTAGTGTGCCTCACCTGGTTAAACTATTGGGAAAAAAAATAAAAAATACACCGTTTGACCAACTGCAGCTTATCATGATGTGCAAGGATAAGATAACAAGGGCCACATAATCTCATTGAGAGGAAAATGTTTCAATCAAAATGCCAGGAAGAACTACTTCACAGAACAAGCGGTGAATGCTTTGGACTAGACTCCCAGAGCATGCTTGTTTGTTTATTTGTTTATTTTTGTTAACCAGGTAAGTCCATTGTGTGCAACTGCCCACTTCAGGGACAACCCTGGTGCAAAGCAAAATACATATACGAACACAGTTTACATAATATTATACAATGGGGTGGGGTCCAAGAATCCTGAAACCTGATTGGCTGACTGGAACCTTTCAGCCATGGTAAATCCTGGCATAACCCACACAAAAGGTGCCAGTTAGCTGCATCTGAAAGCCCCAGTCTCTGAAATCCATCCGAGCCCCCAAAGTTGAAAGTGGAAAACCGCCATGTTGAGTCCCCACTAAACTACCGTATCCCACAACTCATGACACAACACGACACGACAAACACAACACAGCACACAAAATAAGCTACAGTAAGTCCTCGAAATACTGAGAAAACTGAGAATTAGCCACAAAAACTTCCTGAAACACTCTGGCAAGCCTCATATGAGCCCAAACAGTATATTAGAAATCATTCCCTGCAACCACTTCCATGCAGCTCACCTCCGAAACTTTTTTTTCCATCTGGTTCCACTCCATTGCCACCCCGGGTTACCACGTTCCCCAGACTGTTACAAGTCATGAAACCAGTTGCTGCAGTGAGAAAATGTTCTCTGATAAGGCCATTCATGACAACTGCTTCATTCCGCTATCGGGCACTGAGATTCACCCAGAGCCACATGCTATGCAACAATGGCGTGGTCACATCATGCTGTCATAGTGTGACTTAAAGAGCCACCTGTTACTTGCAGGCTCTATCTTAAAAAAACAAACAAACTCACAATTCCCAGGCCCTGTCTGTTAAAAAGGAAACATGAAATTAATTTACTGTATGTGCAGCTCCAGCTCAGTGTGTTTGTGTGTGTGTGTGTGTGTGTGTGTGTGTGTGTGTGTGTGTGTGAGAGAGTGTGTGTGTGTGTGTGTGTGTGTGTGTGTGTGTGTGTGTGTGCATAGAGCTGCATTAGCAGCTATGCAGCAGGTAGCAACTCCGGACTATTTCTTCTCGTGCAGCAATAAATTAAATTAAAAAATTATTACAAATGTGGAAAAAAAACACTTTTTCTTTATTTTTTTTCTCACAAAAATAAAGAGGGCCATTGTATAATCACAATAAACCACTTCAGGGTGTGAGTTATGCTGGGATTCACCCACTTCTGGTGTGGTTTGGCCACTTAGCCTGCGGCTTCGTGACCGAACCACACCCGACACGAGTAAATCCCAGCACAATCCACACCCTGTCATGGTTTATCGCTTAAATAAATAGTACATTGTCAAGTTCAAACAATAAGCATCAATAATTTCTTAAAACATGCATAGACAAGTATCTAGTAAATACATTTTCATAGCATTTTTAAAACAAGCTATTGTCTTGGCTGTTCTGGTCTCTAGAGGTAAGGTATTCCATACTTTAACAACAGTATAAGAAAACAGCATGTGGTATCAGCTGATACTGGAATAGACTTGAGTCTCAGACGTGACAAGTGCTTTGAAGAAAAAGGGCTGACAGAATATTTCCAATGGATTACCAAAATGATCAGCAGTATGGTGAAATGGGCACTATGAGCAGAGAGATTGAAGTCCCTTTAACATGTTCACCATATAAAAAAATATGCTAACAGGTTACATGACCTCTGTCTTCCTCATACTCGGTGGTATCAACAACACTGAACAGATGAAGACCTGTGATCTGGAGTCATCCAGCAGGACGTGGAGACACACCCAGGAGCTCAGAGGTGCTAAATGTAGGAGCTAACATTAGGAGGCACTTCTTCTTTCAAAGGGTGGTGAACCTATGGAACTGCCTACCAGTGGGGACAGTGGATATAAAGTAAGTGCAGCCTTCAGAATAAGCCAGGACACATTTCTGCTTACCAAGGTAATCACAGAATCACAGGGTACCTTAGGTAGTACAGTGGGTTGGAAATCCTTATAAGTTAGTACATGTTCACACAACATACTGACTTGTCCCTGCTTATGAAGTGGTGAAGGCACTATGTTACTATTTTACTATTCTAAGTATGTATGCATTTATGTCTTTGCTTTTCCTGTACTAAACAAAACTCCCAATAAAAGCAATTCAATTTAAACCAACTGAAAACTCCTGTGTATTCAAAATACTTAAAGTGCTACTGAATGTAATAAAACTGTCAACCAGGTTTTTAAAAGTCATTTGGGTCAGTAATAATGCAGCTGTTCCCTGCAGGGGCCCTTCTGTGCAGTGAGCTAGGCTAGGATGTTCACTCATTGTTATCTTTGTCACTCAAGGTCTTAAAATACACAGCTATTAAGCTTTCCAGAAGTCAGTTTGAATTTTCGGGTTTGGCACCAGAATCACAGACATGCATGCTTCCCTTCTGAATCCCACCACCTTTCCTACTCTGTGGGGGGTTGGGGGAACAACATACATGCTTCCCTTTCAGACACTATAGCTTGTTGGCCCAGCGTGAGGGAGGGACAACATGCGTGCTTCCTATCAAAACAACACCACCTTTCCTGCTCAGCGAGGGGACACCATGCATGCATACTTTCCAAACACCACCTTTCCTGCCCAGTGGGGGGACACCATGCGTGCTTCTATTCCAAACACCACCACCTTTCCTGCTCAGTGCGGGGACACGCCATCTGTGCTTCCTTCCCAAACACCACTATCTTTCCTGCTCAGCAGGGGGACACCATGCATTATTCTATTCCAAACACCACACTTTTCCTACTCAGTGATGGGACACCATGAGTGCATACCTTCCAAATAGTAACCAGTTAAAAGAGCAAATCCTGAATCCTGCGTGGTCAGAATAGCGAACTGCAATACAGCGATAGGGATAGAATGCTGCAGGTCAGGTTAGCACTGTCTCAGTGGCTGTATTGCAGTCACGGGGGTGGGGGGGGAGAGGAGAAAGGCATGAAGCCTGTGCTGGGAAGGTTTTCATCAAGCAGCTGCTGTGGCACAGAGGGTAGTGCCACAGGCAGCGGAGGGTGGTAGAATGCTGGTGAACTGAGATTTGATTCCCAGCCTTAGGAGGTATGCTTTGCTTTTTTGTCATCCTAGGACGTGTGTTCTTTTTTTTTGTTTCTCCCCCCTCTGGACTTGTGGGGGTACTGTGACTGCCCCACCCACCCCTGATTGACCTGCACCATTCCCCTTCCTCTCTACAATGCCCCCCCTCGAATTTTCACCCTTCCCCGAGTTGCATCCCCCAGAGGTGATTATATATAGATTGGGGGTTGGGGAAACAAAGCCCTCCATAACAGGGGCGGCGGGGGGGTGATGCCCCTCAAAAACATAAATCTGTGTGTTTTTTTTCCATGGTAGCGGTCTGTGTCTTTGGGGACCACCACCATTGCCACTGTTCTTGCAGTCGGCATTTTGGGCTGGTGCTATTGTGGAGAGCAGCATTTTTACTTCGCTCTTGTGGACTGCACTGTTTTGGCATGCGCGATCCTAACCTAGTGTCCTTCCAAATACCACCACCTTTCCTGCTCAGCAGGGGGACACCATGTGCACTTCCTTTCCAAACAGCATATCTTTTCTGCACAGCAGGGGACACCATGCATGTATACATTCCTAAGGGACTAGGTCAAAACCACATTGGAAGAATGGCATGGTCAAAAATCGCATGGCGCAGACACCAGAAAATGGGTGTGGTAAAAAATCACGCTAATATAAATAAACCAACACCGACACCATGCCTGCTGTAATGTCAGTGCAGTTTTCGACTGTGCCATTCTTCCAACGTGGTTATCACCGGAAACCCCTTCCAAAACACCACTATCTTTCCTGCTCAGCAGGCGAACGCCATGTGTGCTTCCCTTCCAAACACCACACCTGTTCTGCACAGGTGGGGGATACCATGTGTGCATACCTTTGAAACACCAACACCTTTGCTTCTTGGAGGAGGAACCCCATGCATGCTTCCCTTCCAGACACCATTACTTTTTCTGCCTAGAGGGGGACGCCATGTATTCTTCCCTTCTGGACACCACCATCTTTCCTACCATGTGGGGAGATACTATGCGTGCTTCCTTTCTGGACTCCACCACCTTTCCTGTCCAGTGGGGGGACACCATGTATGCTTTCTTTCTAGACCCCACCACATTTTCTTCCCAGTGGGGGTACCCTCTGTGTGTTTCCAGATCCCAACATCTTTCTTGTCTGTGGGGAGGAGGAACATTTTTTTCTTAATATTTTTATTTTCAAAATTAGATTTACAACAAGATGAGAATCCTGAATCCTGCGTGGTCAGAATAGCGAACTGCAATACAGAGATAGGGACAGAATGCTGCAGGTCAGGTTAGCACTGTCTCAGTGGCTGTATTGCAGTCACGGGGGGGGGGGAGGAAGAGGAGAAAGGGATGAAGCCTGTGCTGGGAAGGTTTTCATCAAGCAGCTGCTGTGGCACAGAGGAGGGTAGTGCCACAGGCAGCGGAGGGTGGTAGAATGCTGGTGAACTGAGGTTTGATTCCCAGCCTTAGGAGGTATGCTGTGCTTTTTTGTCATCCTAGGACGTGTGTTCTTTTTTTTGTTTCTCCCCCCTCCGGACATGTGGGGATTACAGAACACACAGTGACATCACTACTGCAGCAGAACAACATAATGACATCACTACTGGAGCAGAACAAGCATATTCCAGGCATGGAATTTCATGCGTAACAACATTCCACTATACACTATAACACAGATATTTCCATCTCGGAGTGAGAGAGGGCATCATAGAGACCTCTCAAGTTTTGCTCTTAAAGGTCTATGGTGTCATCTCACCCCTCGATGGAAACACAGCCTTGTTGTGTATGGTTGCTCCTACATTATTCTTTAAGAGATGAAATCATATTAAGTATGCTAATGTGGGAGAGAGAGAATATGAAAGAGATTGTGAATGTAATGATGCTGTAGCCGATGTGTTAGTTATGTCTCCATTTTAAGTGAGATTCATATTTTGCTACTAAACTAAACCCTTCTTCTTTGAATGCAACTTTCTTCTTGTTCATGAAAATTCTGTGAACATTAATTCCTGTGTGTTATAGCACTGCTTTCATCACTGAGTTTATAAGAAATTGTTTTGGGGCTACATGTTCCCCATTTGCTTGGATTCTGGATTTTACTGGTTAAGTGCAGATCTGCTACCAGCTGAGCTGTTAGGCCTCTGATCCGCAGTGCATGTGGGTTGTCTGGATGTTGCTTTCCAAGAAGGTTTTGATCCCTGTCATACACCTGTGACCTGGCTTCAATCTCTGCCAAGCTCCTATATTGTCACCTCCATAGAAACATAGAATTTGTCAGCAGAAAAGGAACACTTGGCCCACGTAGTCTGCTCATGTGGTCCCTATCTAGTCTGCCTCCGCTCACCTTTGTCTCTGGTAACCCTCCCTCCTCCCTGCCTATTTAGTATCATCCCCCTGTGTCTATCCCATGCATCCTTAAAGCCCCCTACTGTTTTCACTTCCACTACTTCCACTGGCAGTCTGTTCCAGGTGTCCACCACTCTTTCACTGAAGTAGTACTTCCTCACATCCTCTTAAACTTCCCCCCGCCCAGCTCCATTGCATGCCCTCTGATTCTGGTGCTCTTTCACATTTGAAAGAGACTCCCCTCCTGCATCCTGTTAACCCCCATGAGGTACTTGTAGGTCTCTATCATGTCCCTCTTCCTCTCCTCCCTTCCAGGGTTTACATGTTGCACCTTATTTGTAGTGCTTTTGATAAACCCCACTTCATCATTTTAGTTGCCCTTCTCTGGACTGCCTTTACCCCTGTCTATGCCCTTTCTGAGGTGCAGCCTCCAGAACTGGACACAATACTCCAGGTGGGGTCTCTTCCGATTCACTGGGGACTGTGTGTGGAGCACAGGTGAGGTGATCAGTGGGGGCTTAAGCATTCCTTGGTGCTCAAATACCGTATCTGGTTGTTTTCAAAATGAGTCTTCCTATTTACTGTTATGGATATATTAAGGGTTTATAATGAGATTTTGGGTGCAAGAAGGTTAAAAACCTATTAGAACCATCCGTTTAAATTGAACAGCGTCATCCGAGAATGGATTTTTTTCCTTTCGGTGAACATCTAGCCCAGTTTTCAAATAATTAAATCTAGTTCCACTATGTATTACAGGGGTCTGTCAATGAAACATTCCTTGCCAGGCTGGACCATCTTTTAAACTCCTGCCATTTTGTCATTCACAACCCCCTTGTACCCACCAATGTATTCTATATAACACTCCTAACTTGCCATCGCTGGAGGGGCATGGAATTATTTATCTGAAGTATGCATAATATAGATGAAAATCTCACTACCCTCCCCCCCAGTACAAAAAGGGTTCAGCCAGCCAGGAATGAGTCATCAAAAGAAGAGGCCTGCTCTCCCAGCGTTGTCTGCATCCCCTCTCCCACTCCTGCCCAAGGGAAATTAAATTTATCAACTCATGAACTTTGATGAAGGTTCATGACTGGTTCATGAACATCCATCAGACTTCACCAACTGTTCTTCGACTCAGTTCATGAAGTTGCTGAACCTTTAAAGGACCATGATGAACCGACACAAAAATCAATCTGCATAACTCATTTGTTTATTTATTTATTTCGTTTTTGTTGACTGGGTAAGTGCACTAGACAAATTCTTGCCTATTTTCAGGCACAACTCCAGGGGGAGGGGATACAGATGAATGCCAACCAACCCTGAACCAGATTAAGCTGTTGGTGGTATTTTTAGTGAATGGGGGAAATTTGGCCAGGGCACTGGGGAAATTCCCCTACTCTTTTGGTAGGGGGCGCTGTCCCGATGGCATGGATGAAGAAGGACTTCAGTGCTGTGCAAGCACCGCTACGGAGTGGATGTTCAGTGGAGACCTCGGCGGGGGTGTAAATGTCACCACTAGCGAGCCTCTCCAGTTGGAAAACAGTATGCAGCAAACCTCTGCTGCTGAGTCAGGCATAGAAGACGAATGGGAAGAGGCTTTACAGCAGATACTTGCAGAGCGCATCCTGCTTGTAGAATAGGATTTTCAATTGGCAAAAACTCTATTGCAGGAGGAATGGAAGAGAAAACATCTGCAGGGGATGTCTCCATCACCGGAGGCATCAGTTTCAAAAATATTTGCAGTTTCAGATCGGAGAAGACTAGTGCTATGGCTGATGTCTTAGCGACCTCCTCTGCACCTTCACTTATGGTTTCAACTCTGGGAGATGCCCACTGGTCGGCAGGTGATGTATTTTGCAGAGCGGGCTGGATACTAAATGAAATGGGTGGCTGATCCATGGGATTCTGTTCATTTAGAGGCTACTGCAGCTATGGATATAACAAAACGGTTGATGACATCTCCAGATAGCCCTGTGAGGCCTACCCATAAATCAGAAGAGCTGGACTCACAACCCTCGGGTACAATCTCCTTTTCACCTTTGGGGACAGGGGCTGCATCCCACTCTAACTTATTAAATGAGCCTGGGAAAATCCCTGCTGAGCCTGTTCAGGTTCCAAGGGAAGATGCTCAGGAGAATGTTGGCTCTACCGGCCCTACTTTAACCCAAACCCAGAATAAGTGTTCATATGCTGGACTCTTTCATAAACCTGTGTACTTGGCAAAATGTAGGAATGCATCCGCCTCAGATATCTAGGAGGCATGGATGAGCTGCCCAACCGATTTTATGTCGGCAGAATCTTATTGAAAGAGTCCCTGGATTTCTCTCCCAGTGAAGTACTGTATATGCCCTTATCAATGCCCCAGGGGAACATACCTTTGATGTTAGCTTTTGAACGCCTGGCATTCTTGAGAGGTTCTGGACCAAATATTCGATCCTGAAAACGAATCCCTTATGGTCCTCCTTTCAGGTTATACCCTTTATGAAACAATCATTTCGTATAGTGACATTATTGTTTCGAAATGAGGGAGTCAACATTACTAACATTTTATACTGGCTTGACAAATGCTATGATGTGCAAGGTTCCCCAGAATCAATCCTGGACAGTGAAGGTTTCTGGAATGGGGGGTGGCGTTTCAAAGTCCAACTCTTCCAGATTGACAACGATTTCCAACATTTACCGAATAGTTTTTTTATCGGTCGAGACAAGGGATTTGTGTTTTACCCAGACCAGCCCAGGAAATGCCATAAGTGTGGGTCTCCCCTCCATATCAGCACCACTTGTGACAAAATTATATGTTTTCGATGTGGGGAACTTGGGCACTCTGGTATTGAATGTGACAATGCACCGACTTGTAATTTCTGTGATGAGGCTGGACATGTCTTCACTGATTGTCCCTGGGCATCTCACAATATGGATGACACAGATTTTGCCATGCAAGATTTTTATATAAATACAGCTGCAAGAGGACCAAGAGATTTTCAAGACCCTCGGTCTCCTAGGGGGCCCATGAACTGGGCCTTCACCCATGTCTGAGCCCTCACGGGGTGATGTTCCACGTTCTCCATCTGACTCTCCCTCTAGACCCATTTTGATGCATCATATTTCCCCACCTACTACAGTTCCTTCCTCATGTGCTGTAGTGCAGGAGAAATCAGGTACCTGACAGGAACTAATGCTTCCACCACCCCCTCCTGAAAATTCAGGAAAGTCAGATTCCTGACTCTATGACTCTGGTGCCTTCTTCTTCTCCTGGGGGTACTTCTAGAATTTCCACTTCAGAAGTTTTGCCTTTTACCAAAAGATATGCCGAGCTCTGTCAAGACATGGATTGTACTGATCAAGATTTGGATGATGCTTGTAGGTCATCTTCCCAGAGAGACCCTGGTTCCAGTCCTGATAACCCTATCATTGTGGTAAGGAAAAAAACAATCCAAACAAAAACAAGGCCTTAGAATTGGGCTCAGAAAAAGTTCTAGGAAAATAGCTGTCCCCCCTGAGAGTTTTACTTAATCAACCTCTTCTGCTTATGATTTGCATATTGCCTCTCTAAATGTCAATATTATTAGATCTGAACGAAAAAAAAACTGGCTACTTTTGATTTTTTGACTAACATTACTGTTGACATGTTTTTTTTTTCAGGATACCAGACTGTACACTGTTGATGATTTTGACGTTACTTCTGCTGCTTGGCTTTGGGGTAAATTTTATTGGTCTGGGGGGAATGCCCTATGTTCTGGTATTGGTATTTGTTTGATAAATTCATCAATACAGGTAACAAATGTGGTGGAGATAGAGGCAGGCAGATGCTTGATGTCGCCATTCAGAAGTCACACTTTCAACTTATAAACATTTATGCTCCACAATGTAAAACTGAATGAATTTCCTTGCTTACTAAAATTCAGCCATACCTTTTCACTAGGAAAAATGTCCTTTTTGGGGGGATTTTAATGTAAATAGGACTGTATTGGATGGGGGGATGAGATCTGCTAAACTGTATTGTGATTCCACATGCCTGAATGACTTAATTCGTCTTACTGGTTTGCGAAATGTTTTTTTTCACCACAAGATATAGTTTACACATATTTTTCGGGAACTAGGAAATCCCGTATTGACTTTTGGTTTATTTCCCCTACTTTAATATATAGATCTCCCAATGTTACACCTGTGGCAACTTCTGACCATGTTCTTCTTGAAGTTGTTATTTCAAATTTTCCGACCTCCTCTAAAGGCCCAGGGTACTGGAGACTAATTGTATCTTTATTGGATTATCCAGAGGTATTAGAAGGTTTTAATTCATTGTTGGATGCTAGGTCTTCTGTGTATTTTTTGTATGATACAGTGCAGTAATGGTGGCAAGACACAAAGAGCAGAATTAAAGAATACGTCCAGCATGTTGGCAGGTGTCTGGGATCATCAAAAAAACTGTCTTATTCTGCACTTACAAATTAACTTCTGTCAGCCTATTCACAGTTAAATAAAGGGATTTTTGTGGACCCCATTGATCAAGCAAACATTAAAAAAAGGCTCTCACAAGCACAGTACGATAGGAGGATAACTTAAATCAATCAATCAAAATCTTTATTTAATCAGGCGAACACCATTGAGCAGAGCTCATTTTCGAGGTGGACCTGGGTGAAAACAAATACAAGATAACAGGGTAATACACAAAAGTAATGATACAAAGGCTTGATCAAAAACAAGCATGGACAATACAGTGTAAGGAAATACAGGATAAATACCACAATAGTTTGCAGATAAGAAAATGAGCTAACAACAGTATTGCAGATAAGGTCAGCAACTGTGATATGATGAGGTGAGAAGTACCATGGCGAATCGACTGGGACCCTGAAGTACAGGTAGGGGGATGGAATAGGGGCAGAGGAGAAGGTGGAACAAAGATTTGGGATACAGGGTAGTCAGGATGTCATTAATCCTTTTGAAAGCTGTGCAGCCCAGAGACAGAAGACTGAAATTAAACAATTAGTCACGTCAGCTGGAGAGGTCATGTCTTCTCAGAAGGATACCCTCTCAGAAATTGATAAGTACATTTAGGCCACATTTAAGGATGACCCATTAGTAACAGATTTTTGTATTGATAAATGGCTGGACTCCTGTGTTTTGCCCCAAATTCCTGATTATCTTCTTTCTCACTTTATTATGACCCATCACCTTTTTGGAACTGGAGACTGTAATAAAATCTTTACAGAGTGGTTAAGCTCCAGGAAATGATGGACTCCTGAATTAACTTTATGTTACTATCCAAAAAAAACAGGGAATGGAGCTTTTACAAATGTATAATAGTTGTTTGGAGCAGGGGTCTTTTCCAAAAAGTTTAACTCAGGGACTTTTGATTTTACTTTATAAATCTGGGGACAAGGAGAATCTCAGAAATTGGAGACCTATTACTTTATTTAATACCGATAGTACGATTTTGACCCAAATTCTCTGTAATAGGATCTTGATGTTTCTTTTATTTCCCATTCTTCTCAGTTCTGCTCTGTGCCGGGAAGGCCTATAATGGATGCTCTCATATTGTTGAGAGAGATTATGGAGTATGGTAAAAATGGAGAACTGACTGGTTTTGTCCTTAGTTTAGACCAAATGAAGGCCTTTGACAGAGTTTCACACCGTTATCTCTGGAAATGTCTCCAAAAGTTTGGATTTTCGGAGCCTTTCTTGAACTGGATACAGGTGTATTATAAAACTGCAGAAACCACTCCTTACATAAATGGCTGGGAAGGAAAATATAGGAATTTCACTAGAGGTGTTCGCTGGGGTGCCCCCTTAGTCCTATACTGTACATTTTGACTTTGGAACCTTTGTTGATCCAGATTAATCAATCCTCAGTAATTAGAGGACTGTCTGTTTCTAGTGAGATTCCTGAATTACAGACCATGGCGTATGCTGATGATTTGTGTGTTCTACTGGCAGATCTTCCATCCAGTGAGGCTACGGAAGCGCTGACTGTAGAATTCATGGAAGGCACAGTAGCTCTTATTAATCTCTCAAAAAGTAATTGTCTCTTCCTTGGTAAGCAGGATTGTCTTTACCAGTAGATTATGAGTATTCCAGTGGTACAATCTGGTTGTAAAATACTTGGCATGTATTTTGGTATACCAAATGTGGATGTGTATAATTGGGAACTTCTCCTCCATGAAGCTAAGGCATGGGACAATGTTTGGAATAGATGGAAGATGTGAAAAAAAAAAAGAATATATATGGTTAAAACATTTCTGTTAGGATTTTTTTCTACATTTGGCAGCCTTTTACCTGATCCCTCAACAGTTAGAAACTACAGTATTGAGTGGTTTTTTTTCAAGTTATATGGGGCAGTTGCCTTAACCCCATAAAGAGGGAATTTTATATTTATGTCTCGATCAGGGTGGCTTAAATATGATTAACCCTATTTCCTTTTATTTCTGTATCTTTCTTTATGTAAATATTCGTCCTATATTAATTAATATGAATACAGTTTGGACACTTTGGGTGGGTGATTCTATTACCCCGTGGTTGTTAGATTGGGGTTGGGACACTGCTGTCCCGAAACAAAAACATATTTTAGGTCTTCCCCATTATCAATATATTTGCTTTGGGAAAATCAAGCTATGGCATTTAACGAAGAATATGTTGGTACAACATAAATGACAGGAACTGTATCAACTTCTTTAAAAAATTATTTTTTGCCCCCCCCTCAATTTTTCAGTTAAATCTTCCCTTGAAATTCGCCAAACACAGGCCATGCTGACCCAACCCTTACTTCCGCCTTATATGTGGGCTGTTACATGACTGGGAGCCCATGGCAAGCTGAATGTTAAGGGTAACTTAAAACACAAATGCCTTATGGAGTGGGCTTGCCCTAGAACGAACATTTGTATGGCACAACTAGAAACAATGGAACATCTATTTTTTCTTTGTCCTTTCATTGTACAATTTTGGTCACTCTTAGAATTTCACTGGCACTTCTCACCTTTCTATGGACTAAACATAAATGTTTTAGTATTAAGTATTTTACCAAATACATGGGAATTTGACTCAGGGGTAATGCATACCATATCAGGTTGTTTAAAATATCACATATGGCAGGTGAGGTGTAGATGGTCTTTACAACAAACGTTTATTACTCCTGAACAATTATTTTGGAGGATTTGGGACTCTATACTGATCATTTGACAAACAGATAAGTCACGTTTGTCTACTGATAGGTATGATAAATGGTGAAAGCTTCTACATTGGTTGGATACTGGATAATTTATAGCAGAGCACAGGTGAGGAAGGAAGGGGAATTTGGACACCTCTGTATTACTTATCTTTCAATTGTTATACTGATGTAATATCTCTTTTTTTGCTATTTTTCATTTAAAAACACCTATTGTACATTTGTTTTTATCTTAATTTTTGTTGTCTCAAAGTGGTGGTACTTAAGTATGGTATGAGGGGATATATATATATATATATATATATATATATATATATATATATACTGTAGACTGTGTATGTCATTTCTGTTTATGAATGATTTTCAGTATTTTGTCACTGGAGGATGTCCTAATTTTTTAGGTTTTATTTTTCATTAGGTTTTTGTATGCAGAATTACATTTTCTGTATAATTTTATTTTGAGTTTTGGAACACTTTTCTCTACTCTTTTAGTTGGGAGAGTGAGGGAGTTTTGTATCAATCTGAATGATTTATCTTTTGAATTTTCCATATGCTGTGTTATTTTTTTTTCTGTTTTGATTTTCCATTAATAGGATTTTGTATGACACAATACCATTATTCTTTGCATGTTTTGTTTTATAGTTTTGAATATAATACTCCCCTAACTTTTATGGGGACAGAGATTTCTATCATTATGATTTATATATGTTTGACGTTGTGATGTAAGACTTATTTATACAATGGGGTGGACATATATTCAGTGTGATAAATGTGTTTATCTGAGTCACTGTATGTATAAATAAATTTATACATACAGTAACCATTTATACACACAGTTGCTATGTCACAGATCTCTTTGGAATTAATTTAGAATGTTCGGCCTCAGAAGCAGAACTAACCATATTAAAATGGAAATAACTTTAAAACGAAAAAAGATAGCATGGTACTGTGAGTACGAAAATTGTTCGGCACAAATTCTCTACAAAATGAGTGGTGTTTTATGTATAGTTACCTTATAGATTTTTTACAATTAGCAAAAAGCAGAAGAAAATGTAATTGTTTGTTCACTTTTTTTGACAAACAAATGTGAATAACTTTAAAACAATAAATGATAGCATGGTACTGTGAGCATGAAAATTGTTCAGTACAAAAATATCTACAAAATGAGTGATGTTTCATTTATAGATACCTTTTAGTTTTTTTTATAATTAGCAAAAAAACAGCATACAATTTCATTTTCTTTTCCCTTTTTTGACAAACTAATGTAAATAACTTTAAAATGGGTAGCATAGTACTGTGAGCATGACATTTGTTCAGCAAGAAGTATTCTACAAAATGAGTGGTGCTTCATTTAATAGCAACCACTATGCTAGGCAGACATACTCTAGGAAAGTTAACCAAAACTCCCAGAAATTATCATTTAAAGTAAAGATAAACAGTCAAAATCAAATGTTCCGCACTGATAGAAAGCATCCCTATTGCATAAATGAAATATACAATGGTGAACCGTCAGATAAATGATTTATCTACACTTGTGCTGTTTGACCTTGGACACCTCACTCGTGTCTTACGCCACTCGTGAGGTTACCAAATGGTCAAACAGCACTTGTGTAGATAAATCATTTATCTGACAGCTCACCATTGTATATCCCATATTTATGTTATGACTTTTCTTTCATTGCGATTTTGTATGTGATACTACAAGTTTGTATATTTTATCTTGAGTTTTGAATAAAAAATCCCCCTACTTTTTTAGTAGGAAGGGGGAGTGTTTTTTTCCATCAATATGAATTATTTAGGTTTAAAGTTAATATATACTGTAATACTTATTTATGTTTTGATTTTCTTTCTTTATGATTTTGTATGAAGTAATAAATTTTTTTATATTTTGTTTTGAGTTTTGAATAAAAAAATTCGCCTACTCTTTTTGAGAAGTGCCATGGGATCTTTAACATCCACCTGAACTATCACCAGAACAGGCTGATGGGGCCACAGTTTAACATCTCATCCGAAAGATGGAGCCTCAGGAGTGCACCCCCCCCCATGTTGCACTGCAGTGTCAGTATTGGGACATTAACCGAAGTGCCTGGTGTGGGGATAGAACCCACAGCCCTCTGATCTCCCAGACTCAGAGGCGAGTGTGCTATCTTTACAGAATGCAAATGTTTCCCACTGTAAGAGTTACAAAGCCTTACAAAATCAGAACCTTTTTAGTTTACAAGTAGAAATATATGGGGATTTCTGCTGACATCACCCACCTCACAAGATGCTAGATTTTGTTATGTTCTACAGACTTTCAAAGATAACTGCAACTCTCGAGTCCAATAAAAACTGTTAGCAACCTGAACACAGGGGTGAGACTGTTTCTTATATTTTCTATACTAAGCCCACCTACTGCAGACTAGACCTTAGAAATGCCTAAAGATCTCCTACCAGTGTCTGCAGCACTGGAACATAGGAACTTTTTTTTTCAGTTATGAGTTTTCTCTCCCCACTGCTGGCTATCTCAGGAGGGCATCCCCAGCCCCTTCCCCTGGTGTCTACCAGCCGACGCTGACCTGATCCCAAGGCTTGCCCCCCCCCGGTGGGGTTGGCGGGGGGGTCCCCAACTCCCCCACCGAAGTCCGGATATAGTTGGCCAGTGCTGTGGCTAGGTGGGGGTGGAGCCTGTGAGGCGCCCTCCAACATCCTGCACAGCAGTCTATTTCCTCCAGTATTTTCTCACTAGGAGTTGGGACCATGCAATGTCGCCAGTGGAGGGGGCGTGCATGCTTCTGCATGCGCTTCCTCCAGGCATCTGGCCTGACTCCTCCCAGCTTGTGGTATGGCGCCCTGTCCTCCAGCCTCTGCCAGAGGGGCGAGCAAGCGCTGACCATCAGGAACCCCCCTCCCCAGAAAAAGAGAGCAGTCCATCGGACGCTCAATCCTTCTCCTCCCCTGCTGACCCTCGATGGCCCGTGCTCATTCCCGAACATGGTCACCAGTGTAGCACGAGGTAAGGCACCAGCACCTCAGCCCTCAGTGCCACCAGGCCGGCTGGAACATAAGAACTTTTAAGACTGAACTGTTTCATACACCAGATATCCACAAGTCTTCTGACAGTTATAGTTTAGCCCTGTAGATGTTAAATCTGATTGTTTCCTGTAAATACCTCAGAAAGTCAGCAAGCCCTGTCCACAGTGGGGGTTGGGTAGCCAGGGGTGCCATCTCCTGGAGCAGTGGGTGACCTTGGCTGCCAGGGGGGTTGGGCCTCTCTGCTGGTGGCACTCTGCTGATTTGCCTGCATCTCCCTGGGTCCTGCAGAATCCCCCCTCATTCATAGGGCTTTTCTGGTATATCTGTTTTAATTTGAATAGGTTATGGACTGACTCCTAAGCATTATTATGCTGGTGGAACCACAAAGAACCTCAAACCTGAACTCCCTGGAGGAACTTTCATCAGATAAGGACTGACCGCTTTACTTTTACCATATGAACTAGGACTATGCACACCAGAGAGACTTCTCCTTTATGTTATTTCAAGTACTGAGTTGGGGCTAGAAAATTTAATTTTTTTGTTATAAAAATTCTTGATGTTATGTGAGATGTATTATGGTACTTTGTTTTGCACATTAATCTAATGGTGTATTGGGAACCCTTTCCCACTTTTCATTTAAATGGGGCCATTACTCAACTCACTCCTCTCAGCTTCTTTGTGTAACCCCCCTGTTACCCAGGGTTACTAGAACCCTAGTAAGACCTAGTGGCAGGCAGGGACAGGCAGCTAGTGAAATTCCAGTTAAATGGATTTCACTATGTCTTGCTCTGTTTTCAGTCTCTGCTGAGCTGGAGCTATGACATCATTTAGAACTGTCACAGCTACATAAGCCACACTGGAATGTTGCAGTTGGAGGTTAGAGTAGAACGTTGGGGAATTTGAAGTCAGTCTGTTGCAGTCTGTAGTAGAGGAAGGAGGTGCTCTGCTGTAAGCAGGCCCTCAGAGTCTTAAGCTCATTAAAGAGCTAGTTTTTGTAGAGGTGTGTGTCCTCACCTTGAGAGGAACACAAGAAGAGCCAAGTGAAGTGGTAGAGACCACTTTCAGTGGTTCAGGGCCCCATCCCTGTGGGGATGGGGGAAGGAATCAACCTGTTTCCAGGGGCAAACCCCCTAGTCCAGCTACAGAACAGGAAGCTGCCTGAGTTTAAGTTCGTGCTGAGGCACCAGAAGTTCTGGACGAGATTTCTTTGGAAGAGACAATGCCTGTGGGGCACCTGCAACCAGGGGGTGAGTTCGCTGTGCTAAAGGGCCAATGTGTTTTCACCTGAGACAAGATGAAACTAAAGTGACTGTTACTGTGGGGTCAGGAAAAGACAGCCAAGTACAGTGTGGGAGATGTGGGGACTGGACTGCTTAACTCTGTAGGGGGTCTAGAGTAATGGACACAGCCACTTTTTAAGTATGTTCAAGTTCAGCACAAATGGGATGGAAAAACAGTAGATTGGATGTGATATACATTTAAAGAGAATCTACACAGCGAAGTGTTTTTAAGGATGAGGTGTTACAGTCCAGAGAAATAGCTGGGTATGAATTATGGGAGCGAGAGGTGGAAGACCCCCCCATCAGTAGTAACCAAATTCACCTCTATGGGTTTGCTTTAGGGCACTTGTTGCTTTCTCTCAGGTACCTGGCCAGTGCCTGAGGAAAGTACCCAGACATGGGATTGATGAGGAAGATTCACTGATGGAGCCATAGGTGGTTTAGGCAGCCACCAGTAAATGTTCCATGCTATATGGAAAGCGTCCAAAGGGCTGGCAATGGAGCCGAGCCAGGGAAACCCAAAAAGAGTTGAGTTAGGGCAGAGTGCCCAGAGTGTTTCGAGACCTGAGGGTTTCAGTGTAAAGAGGATGTGTTCTGATCTTCATAATCTACATTACCAGGAGTGTAGCCCCGGGGGGGGGGGTCCATCTGTGCTTTGTTATTCTGTTGGATATAAATAAAAGCCACACTTCAGAATCCCAGCTTCTGGTATTGGACATTAGTTATTGCTTCCTGTGTCCGGAGTTACTTGGGTGCCCCTGACTAGAAGTCAAACCTAGCCAAGATACCGAGCAACAGTTTTCTCCCCAAGCCCAGGTCCCAGGTAGGGGGTTACATATGGAGGCACCGCACAGTGCTAATGACACAAAAATACCACCAACCCAACCCCTGGGGTAACCTACCGGTTACAAAAATGGAGGTGACCGCTGGGATTCTGTTGAAATTTGGGAGAAAATGCAAGAAAGGTTGCTCAGATAGTGGCTAACGTTTTGGCTGTCTGGCAGTAGGTAGCCCAAAAAGCTGAAGCAATGTAAACTAAATGTGCCACTGTGTGCTGCTGTGATATTGCCAACTGTTACCAAGGAGCAGTAAAGCCCGAGTGTGTATGCCCTAGTCCTGCATCAAATTACAGCATTTGCCAGCTTTTAAAAGTGTTTGCAACAAAGAAAAGTGTGGAAACTGTGGGTAGCAAAAGGAAAATGGTGCCCTAGATGTTGGAAATGCTTTCTGTGTGGACTGAGAGACTTGCTGTGCTTAATGACCATGAAAAATGGTTGAAATGGGCTCCCACTGAGGAGCTACAGTTGAAAAAAAAAAAAAAAAGTGTGGTTTTGCAGTTTAAATTTTGCCTGCTTGATGATCGCCATGAGGAGAAGAGCATTCGAGAGGAAAGAGGCTCATTTGCATGGCGTCGAGTGATTGAAGAGACTGCAATCAGTCCCACCCCCAAGCCAGCTCTAGAGCGACTGCACAGCATTCGAGAGGGAGAGTGAGTGGAGTGTGCGAACTGGCTTGTTAGGAGTAGCGTTGTGGTGACTGAAAGCGCTGTAAAAAGTTTAAAAAACTGACTTTTCTGTTTAAGTTTGGGCTCAACCTGCATCTTGATCGACTGGACTGTGAGTGTGGTGTTCAGAAGGACAATCGGCAGGACTGCCAACCCGCTTCCTTCTAGAGGCCTCCAAGACTGGCTGCAGGCCGTTTTTCCATCGTAGCAAACAACTACTGATAACAGTGAGTACCAGCCAAATGAAACAGCTCAAACAAAGTGATTTTGCCAAAAGCCAGCTGAATCTGTGTGTTAGCAGTGCAATTGCTTTGCAAAGAAGGACTGTGTCAGTTTAACTAGCTAAAAGCAAGAATTCTAAGCAATCAACTGTGAGCATAATTATAGATTCAGCGTCAGTATAATTTTCAAAGCCAAGTGAGAGACTGTGAGTTGTATGAGTTATGCAGCAAGAAATACAGGCAATCCAGTGCTATGAAATACTGAGGCTTTAAGGGACCGTAAGCTAGAGCAATGTCTTCAGCAAGTGAAAAGTCCATGGTAAATCATATAAATGTGCTAGCAGAAAAAGTGCAAGTTTGTGCAGTTTGAGCAAAGTTATCAGTAGAGTGTGTAAATCAGATGCGCAGTGGCTTGACCCATTTATAGAATGTTGATGCATAGGAGTGCTGCCGCCACCATTACAGGGTGGGGTAGTAATGCAAACACAGCAGCAGAGGAGCCATTTTGAAAGAAAAAAAAATTCAGTGATGTGGGACTTGATATAACAGTGAGCGTTGTTTGTTTTTCTCTGCAGTCATGGCTTCAGGACCAGCCCACTACCTGGATCATGCCCGGGCTGTGATAGCAGTAGAAGTTAACAAGTTAAGGGACATTGAGAGATGTTACTACGGAGGATGACTGCCTCCTCGTGTGGCGATTCCTGGATATCCAGTGCGAGTATATGTGATGTGCTTAAATTCTGGAAGGGACGTCTTCATGGTACCTCACTGTTCTGGGTGCCTAGAAAAATATGGTTTGACCAAAGCGCCCAAGATTCGTTTAGCTCCCACATGGACAAAAGTTCAAGAATCTGCAGTTGGCAGCACACAGCACCAGATGGAGCCTGTTGGAGAAGACCCCTCAGAGTGTGGCACAAAGCTAGAGGGTGCAGATTTACAGACAGAACAATGTGTTGATGTTTCAGAGTCTGAGTCACAGAGAGACATTAAAGGAAGAGCATCAGTAGACCCTTGGAGAGAGGGGCCTAGCCCAAGTCTCATAGATGAAGATGAGACAAGGGAGGCCTTTGAATGGGAGGTTTTGACCTCCACGCCCAGTGAAGAGTGGACAGTCTCAGGAGTGAGGATGACTGCTCACTCCTGGGCACAGATTCTCAGTGAGGAAGAAGAAGAGGGGGAACCTATGTGGCCTTGTGAAAAAGGAACTGGTACACAGCCTCAAGCTCTTGCCTCGGAGGAACGCATGGAAGAGAGTGGTGATTCCACCGCCCTGGCTGTGCAAGAAGAAGCCAGGGATCCATTTTTTGTGTCATTAAGAATGCGTAGCTGGCAGAACCAGGACTGGCCAGCCCCAAGCCAGGCCAGAGGTCTCAAGTTGACCAAAGCTAGTAAAGAGGAAAGACTGGTTCGTAGGGAAGCGAATGAAATCTACGGGATGTCCTTTCCTACCTTTCCTCGGAGAGTCTGGGAAGAGACTGAAAAAAGCAGGAAATCCTGGATTTGGGAAGAAGTAATGAAACGTGCATCCTGGTGCAAACAAGCATGTCAAGAACAGAATGTTTCAAGAAAAATACAGCCAGTGGAAAAGAGGCAGAACACTGTTTATTGACACTGTTCGAATTGTGGATGGAGAGGGACTTGAAACCTTTTACAGTGTGAATTATGAGTGCCCAGATGGGGTGATAATTCAAGCACCTGACCCATTGTGCTATTGGCCACAATGCAAAGACCTTCCTGTGAATGTGCCCATGCCTCCCAAATGGAAAGCAGAGCAGTGGTAGCCTGTGCTGCCACTCCAGCAGTTGCCATACCCATGTTGTTCCGCCAGTCTGGACGTCCAGGACTCAGGTGCCCCACATTCATCACTTCTGCAGTGTACTGGCCTTCCAGAATCCATCGACTGGCCCACCAGATGACTTCAGATCCAGAGAGGACACCAACTCAGCAGTATCCTGATTCATCGGATGACTTCAGACCAGCTGTTTTCCTTTTTGTTCATGTTCCAAGGTTCCATCTCCAGAGATGACATCACCCCAGAAGTTTCCAGATGTGCCCTCCTATCATTTCCTGGAAGATGTCCACCCAGCTGTATTGGAAGAATGCTGCCAGGGAGAGTCTTCGGCTGAGGACCAGGTGTGGTATTGTGTTATTCTACAAGGGACTGGTAAGTCCAGACTTTTCTATTCTTATGAAATTGCAGTACACACCCTACACTAGCAGACTCCAGATGTTTGAACTCTCCTCAAAGACTCTCCCCTTCAGGACTTTGGCCTGCTAGAACTGTGCTTTACCGGGCTCCGGCCCAGGAGAGACTCTTTAATGGACTTGCCTTCGGGCACTGTGGTCACTAGATGGGGCTTTTAGGGCACTCTATCCCCCAAATATGGTGTATTGTAAATACTAACATACTATTTGCCAGCAGATTAGGCCTTACGGTCTATCGAGTCTGCTCAAACTTTAGATCCCTAGTTGGGTGCCGAGGCCCACCCCCTTGTGTTCTAGAAACCCCTATCATCCATTCCCACCCCCCCGGGCCAGGCCATCATCTGATACATCCACTTTCTGTGTCTGTCCCACCCTCTCTTGAAGCCCTCCACTGTGGATCTCTGAACCAACTTGCCAGGCAGTGCATTCCCAGGGTCCACCACCCTCTCAGTGAAAAACCTCCTCCTCTTTTCCCCTTCACCCTTCCACCTTCCAACTTCAAACCATGCCCTCTGGTGATACCTCCCTGCTTTAGTCTAAAGATCCCTCCATGTTTACCTATTTATTCCCTTGAGGTACTTGAAGACCTCAATCATGTCCCCTTGCCTCCTCTCCTCCAAAGAAAACAGGCAGAGCTCCTCAAGTCTGTCCTCATCGTCAAATCCTAGCCCTTGTATCATCTTAGTTGCCCTCCTCTGTACTCTCTCCAGGAGCTGTATGTACCTCTTCAAGTGTGGTCTCCAGTACTGTACACAGTACTCAAGGTGTGGTCTAACCAGTCCATTGTACACGGCAGAATCACTTCCTTGCTCCTAGAGGTGATCCCCTACGATGCATCCCAACATCCTGTTTGCCTTGCTAGCCGCTCTCCTGCACTGCTCAGAGTTATTATACATGCATCCACCATGACCCTAGGTCTTTTCCCCTATTGAGGCCTCCAGCACCTCCCCCCCGAGGGTGTATCTGTGTTTAGGGTTTCCCCGCCCATAATGTCATTGTTTTCTACTGTTTTCTAATGTTTATACTGTTTTTCTACTTTTCTAAAAAAAATATTTTTGGGGATTCTCCAGTGTTTTGATGGTAGGGGGTTTAGATAGACTGTGTATGCAGATTAGGAGCGTGTGTTGTCTTTCTTTTTCTTGCAGGTGTTCCTGAAGAAGATAAGAAGAGATGACAAGAAGAGGAGGAGGGACTCAGCGGAGTTCCTCAGTAGTACTTTAGAGTGTAGTGTTTAAATTACTGTTGTTGTTGGTTACTGTGTGTAACTTTTCCTTCCACAGGTATGGTTGTGGAGGAGTGTGGGAGTAATGCATAGTGTATGGTATTAGCTCCTGGTGTGTGGTTGCATGGTGTCCAGGGTTGGGGGGAGGTCCCCTGTTTGTTTTGTCTTTTGGGTTTTTGAGTTAGAGGCAGACAGGTTTTCCCTAGAGGGCTAGGGGGATAGACAGGCTGTGGTTCCGAAAGGCCATAGGGGTCACAGCACTGATCTATTAGGGCTATGCTCTGGACAGTTCTTCCAGAGCCACTGAGTACCCATAGTCAGCGGGTAGAGTAGAGGCTGATGTGTCAGCCAATGGCCTCTGGGCCCAAAGTGTTGCCTGCCTGTGCTTAGCACATGGTAGGATGGGGTCTGATCACCCCTCTCCGTAGGTAGCACATAGGGTAGGATGGCCTAAGTCGGGTAACTAATGACTGCGGACAGTCATTTTCTTGGCATAGGGTGAGTGTAACCTCCCTGTTACTCGGGGTTACTAGAACCCTAGTAAGACCTAGTGGCAGGCAGGGACAGGCAGCTAGTGAAATTTCAGTTAAATGGATTTCACTATGTCTTGCTCTGTTTTCCGTCTCTGCTGAGCTGGAGCTATGAAATCATTTAGAACTGTTGCAGCTGCATAAGCCACATTGGAATGTTGCAGTTGGAGGTTAGAGTAGAACGTTGGGGAATTTGAAGTCAGTCTGTTGCAGTCTGTAGTAGAGGAAGGAGGTGCTCTGCTGTAAGCAGGCTCTCAGAGTCTTAAGCTCTGTTAAAGAGCTAGTTTTTGTAGAGGTGTGTGTTCGCACCTTGAGAGGAACACAAGAAGAGCCAAGTGAAGTGGCAGAGACCGCTTTCTCAGTGGTTCAGGGCCCCATCCCTGCGGGGATGGGGGTGAAGGAATCAGCCTGCTTCCAGGGGCAAACCCCCTAGTCCGGCTAGGGAACAAGAAGCTACCCAAGTTTAAATTCATGCTGAGGCACCAGAAGTTCTGGACGAGATTTCTTTGGAAGAGACAATGCCTGTGGGGCACCTGCAACCAGGGGATGAGTTCGCTGTGCTAAAGGGCCAATGTGTTTTCACCTGAGTCAAGATGAAACTAAAGTGACTGTTACTGTGGGGTCAGGAAAAGACAGCCAAGTACAGTTTGGAAGATGTGAGGATTGGACTGCTTAACTCTGTGGGGGGTCTAGAGTAATGGACACAGCCACTTTTTAAGTATGTTCAAGTTCAGCACAAATGGGATGGAAAAACAGTAGATTGGATGTGATATACTGTACATTTAAAGAAAATCTACACAGCGAAGTGTTTTTAAGGATGAGGTGTCACAGTCCAGAGAAATGGCTGGGTATGAATTATGGGAGCGAGAGGTGGGAGACCCCCCATCAGTAGTAACCAAATTCACCTCTACGGGTTTGCTTTAGGACACCTGTTGCTTTCCCTCAGGTACTTGCCCAGTGCCTGAGGAAAGTACCCAGACTGTGGGATTGATGAGGAAGATTCCCTGATGGAGCCAGAAGTGCTCATAGGTGATTTAGGGAGCCACCAGTAAATGTTCCATGCTATATGGAAAGTGGCCAAAGGGCTGGCAATGGAGCTGAGCCAGGGAAACTGAAAAAAGAGTTGAGTTAGGGCAGAGTGCCCAGAGTGTTTCGAGACCTGAGGGTTTCAGCGTAAAGAGGATGTGTTCTGATCTTCATAAATCTGCATTACCAGGAGTGTAGCCCCGTGGGGGTCCATCTATGCTTTGTTATTCTGTTGGATATCAATAAAAGCCACACTTTAGAATCCCAACTTCTGGTATTGGACATTACAGTTATTGCTTCCTGTGTCCGGAGTTACTTGGGTGCCCCTGACTAGAAGTCAAACCTAGCCAAGATACCGAGCAACAGTTTTCTCTCCGATCCCAGGTCCCAGGTAGGGGGTTGCATATGGAGGCACCGCACAGCGCTAATAACACAAAAATACCGTCCACACCCTGGGGTAACCCAGCGGTTACATTTGTATTATCACCGTGAGAAGCTTAACCAGCAGGGCTCTTTAGCACCTGCAGTGGTTGGCATGAAACTCTTCCATCACACTACACCATAGCTTGCCCTGCTATGGCTGGGTTGCTCATTGGGATTTCGCTGTGCGTCTTATCTCGTCTTCCTATCCCCTGAATACTCAGAGACATCTGGGACATTGGAGGCCTGGCTTCCTCCTTAGAGTCACCTATGTTCTGAACTGGGAGGGAGGGTCATATGACCATCCCTACCCAGCCTCACTGGGGATCTCTTTATGGATCCTCCTACCTTGGGAGCCAATCATGGTCCCTGCTCAGTGATACTATGTTATTTACTGAGTATAGCCCTTTTTCCTATTCTTTATGTGTTCACTGTTGGTTGTTACTGCTGTGCTCTGAATTTGGAAATATGACATGCTATACGATGTCAGCTATTTCACCAAGTGTACAGGATTTAGACTGAGACACAGGACAGTGGGTTTTCTTGTCCTAAATTTGGTTTCTTTTTATATCAACCTGCAATTTATTCTTTCTGAAGAAATGGTGCCCCCCACATGGTACAGTAGTTTCAAAACAGACCCGAACTCTCTCTCTCTCTCTCTCTCCTTATAAGTAGTAATGGCCGCTCATAACAAATTGACAGTCCATTCTTAAAATGTTAACAGCCTCAACAATGCAGTCAAGAGGTTCAAAGTTGTATCCTTAATCAGGAAGTTGCAGCCTACCTTTGTTTTCCTTCAGGAGATGCATGTAAGTAAAAAAGAGCATATAGAATTGGGAACACTTGGTTCTGTCAAGTGGTGGCTTCTACCTATCAGAAGGGTAAATGAAAGGGCACAATAATCTTAATACCTACCTCCACCCCATTTCAGTCAGACACCCAGTGTATTGACCCTCAGGGAAGAATGGCCTTGTTTACTGGTACCTACTTAGGAACTTCTGTCACTCTGGTAAGCTTGTATTTACTACCAGGAACAGATTCACACACTATGAGGACACACTTACACAAGGTGTCAAAACTTCAAACTGGAGTTTTACTCATCCGGGAAGATTACAACATGATTTGCAATAGAAGGGACAACATGAGTCCTAGACTTCCCAGAGAATCTAGAGCACAGAAGGCAGGCAAGAGCTGCTTCTCTCAGGAGGTTGGACGCGTAGATGCATGGCATGCATACCCTTATAAGAGGAATTATGCTCACCTCTCAGCTCCCCACCAAAGTTATACACCCATCAACCTCTGTCATATCACCAAAGAACATGTTCATATGGTGGCGGACTGTGAGATTCTGCCAATAGTGCTTTTGAATCATGCTCTTCTGCTTTTCAAACGGACATGGGGTTCCCCTATGGCAAGTATGTTGTGGAGACTTAATAACTCTCTGTTAGATCTACCCACATTGAGGGAGGTGGATACAGAGTGGATTCAGCAGATCATTGTGGGGAATAGGCAAGATGGGGTATCTGAGGGTATTCTCTGGGATAGGTATTATCTGTTTTGCCACACATCACAAAAAAACAGGGAGGCCTTATTGGATTCTCTCTAGAAACAACAAAGACCTACAGGAGCAGCATACCCAGGGGGATCAGGCAATGGCTCCCTTGCTAACTGCCACAAGGTAGAGAGTTCAAGAAATATTAAATGAAAAAAGATGAGGCCTTGCATTATCTGAAACAGAGATATTATTGGGGGGGAAGTATCAGGGCTCCAGAATGCTGGCATATCGACTACGCTAACGGATTCGTCATGTTACAGTTACTCAAATTAAACACCCTATCTCAGGGCAACTGCTTTTTGACCCATGACAAGTATTAGCAGCTTTCAGGGACTATTATTAACAGATGTGCCAAAATAAACAGGACCTGGAAGTCAGAGAAGTTAAATCTTACTTGCAGCCTTTACAACTCCCCAAACTGACACAATGGTATGTTGATCTACTGGTGGCCCCAGTACAACAAGAGCAACTGGAATCAGCGATTAAGAATCTTAAAAATGGTAATAGCCCAAGCCATGATGGGTACATGGGGGAGTTTTGTAAAGGGAATTTTTTTTAAGACCTTCTGGGAGCTACTGCTCCCGCCTCTTCTATGCACATGGGGGAAGTTATGTAAGACAGGAAAAACAACCTACATGGAAAATGGCCACTATTTCTGCAATCCACAAACTGGGAAAAGACAAGACACAGTGTTCGTCGTACAGACCTTTCTCAGCCTTGAACTTTAATTATAAACTTTTCATTGCAGTACTGGCCAAACACCTAGATGAAATGTTACCAGCCATAATCAAGAACGATCAGATGGGTTTTGTGGCGTCTAGGCAGACACAAACTAATATGAAATTTTACACATCCTTCACCACATCACCCAGCTGAAACTTCCATTTCTTCTTCTTAGACTGGATGCAGAGAAGGTCTTTGTCCGGGTGGCATGGTCTTTTCTGAGTGCCACACTGGGTAAGATGGGCTTCCTGACTCAGTTTGGCACTATCATTAACCACCTGTATGATAGTCAAGGAGCATATGTGAAGGTTAACAGGAAAATATCTCCTCCCTTCTCATTATTTTGGGGAACTAGACAGGGTTGCCCTCTGTTTGCCATTGTTATTTACCATATATCTAGAACTTTTGGCACAGATCTTGCTCCAAAATGTCACAGTAAGGGGACTGAAGTGGGAGGATGACAGCACAAGTTAGCATTATATGCTGATGATTTGCTGGTGTATTTAGTAAACCCTAAGGTCTCCCTGCCACACCTCTGGAAGGCTGTATCAGATTTTGGTCAGCTAGAAGGCTATAAACTTAACACTAATAAAACAAATGTGCTTCAAATGAATTACCTGCCCACCTCCTGCACTAAAACCCAGTTTACATTTAAGTGGGGCCTGATATCAATGAAATATCTAGGAGCGAGTATTTCGGCAGATTGTCACCAACTGGTGATCCTTAACTATGGTTGTCTTTCCTGGCAACTTTGACCTATCCCTCACCCCCTTTGATGTCTATTACGACAAGCTCTTACACGACAAATTTACTGAAGGTATGGAGATCGGTCCTGGATAGAAAGGTACTGTGTCAGACTCACTGCTGGCTATACTCTTTGCCTTACCTAGCAACCTTTCTGCCAGCCACGCTAGATCATGCCTTTCAATGGTGGGAAAGGTTAGGCCTCCGCTTAGTGGTAAGCCACTTTGCACTAGCGGGGAAGCCATGCTCATTCATGGACCTACAGGCCCAGTATGTGCTGAGGCCTCAGGATAGATTTTTTATATTCAGGAGGTAGACTTTATCAAACCAGTGTTAGCTATCAACCCAGAAGAGGCCCCTTTTCCAGAAATGATACAGCTACTTCGCTCTGCATTGGAGGGACCAGTCCCACTCTCACACATGTTTTCATTCCTATATGGAGTACTAGCACTACTATGTTCAGAGAGTGTAGATACTATTAAGTGGGCCTGGGAGGGGGACCTAGCATCAACTACAGCAGATCAAGAATGGCAGAGGCACACATCCGGGATACACACAGTTACTTCTTCACATATCTGAAAGGAGTTCTCCTGGAAGGTATCAGTAAGATATTTCCACATGCCAGTGATCCAAAAGAAATACCTTCAGGGAAGGGGAGCTTCCCATTGGAGAAATTGTTGATGTTTTGCAGCTGCGCATGGACATATCTTTTGAGGATGCCCATTGTTGCAATTTTTATTATGATGGCCAGCTTGCGCAGCCAACATCTTGCAGTAGTGCAGATTTGGAGGCGTGGTCACTGTTAGGCGAATGAAGGGCACACATCAGTAGGTTCGTCCCTCGTTCCCCAAAAAGCCTGCATGCTGGCGCCACACCAGCTGGGTGAGCACATCTAAGGAAAGATCCGCTGCAATGTGAGCAAAGCTCGTCACATGCAGCGGACCTCTCAACGTGCTTACCCGGAAACACAAACATGGCGGCACCTGCCAAACTACCCGACCAGGGGTGCCCAAGCCCTGTCAGCTTACTCCTGCCCCCAATGTATGTGCCGAATGGGGAGCCACTCTCCATCGGCATAGAGAACCCCCATTTGTTATATGCTTACGGGGTGCCCAATCCCCCTCAGCTCTTGCCTCCCGACTTTCCTTGTGTGCCGACGGGGGTGCCTAATCCCCATTGGCATAAAGTAACCCCCACTTGTTGTGTGCCAATGGGGGTGCCCAATCCCCCATCGGCTACAGCTGCCCTCCCAAAAACAATGTTCCGTTGGCAAGCTGAGGAGCCCACCCCAAGCCGTGCCACATACCTACAAACAGAAAAAGCGGTCCCGTACTATTTTTTTTTGTTTAGTACCTATGGAAAAAGAAAGCGGTCCCTCGACGGTCTTCCTGCCCCCCTCCCACAACCCGCGCCCACCCACTGTGCACCCTGTCTCCCCACACCCCCCTCACCCCATACTTACCTGCAGAGTTTGGCGCGACGATCTTCGGTGGACCGGGAACACATCTGCACTCTTCTAAGCCCACCGCGAAGTAAGGAAATGCCGGTAAGCTGCATAATGAAATAAATAGGATTTTTTCAACTTTGATGCAGATCTCAGGCATTTTTTGGAATTTTGGCACCACATTTTCATTATGGGGTTTTTGGGACCCCTCCTCATGAATTCTGGCACTGTCATGGCGTTATTCCATCCTGAAAGGTGATTTCACGGTCACTGCGCGGAATCACCTTTCGGGACCGAGTAATGAAATGACAGTGCCATTGTTCATGAGGGAAGCTCTCAAAAAGCCTATGTTGCAGATTTAGTGTTTTCGCATGTCTGGCGCAGAATAGCCTGGTCGCTGTGTGAAATCACTCTTCAGGACAGTTTGAGGAAATGATGGTGACACTGTTCATGAGCAGAGGTCTTAAAATGCCTATGTTGAAAATTTGGTGCTGAAGGTCCATAAAATGACTGTGTTGCAAGCGTGCGTTGTGCAGTTTCCACGCACCCTTGTAACCTCGTAAATTTGCAATATTTCCATGCCAGATTTTCAACACTGGCATTTTTCACACCTCCTTATGAACAGTACAGCTGTCATTTTTCACATCCTGCCCAAAATGTGTTTCCGCACCTGTGGCGCACAATGGCGTGGTCGCTGTGGGAAGTCAACTTTTGGGACAGATTAACAAAATCGCACCCCACTGTTCATAAGGGGAGGTCCCAAAATGCCTATGTTACAAATGTGGCTACCAAACTCCCAAACATAATTGGGTTATGGACGTGTGTTGCGCCGTTTGTATGCATGCTCATTGCTTCACCAATATTTCATACTGTCACTCCAGATTTTCCACATTGCCATTTTTTTACACCTCCTCATGAACAATACAGTTGCCATTCTCCACATCCTGCCCAAAAATGTGTTTTCATCCCTCTGTCGCCAAATGGCACAGCCGCTGTGCAAAACCACCTTTCAGCTAAGAAAGTGATTGTGCAACTTTTCATGAGGTGGCCTGACAAGCAGCCCATGTTGAAAATGTGGAGTGAAACTACCACCACATGCCTACGGTGTTAGGGTTTCCAACTGTGGCACCCCACCCAGTACAGACTGACAGGCATCAGGGGTGTGACTTGGGATCATTTGATGTAATGCTCATGCCATTCCACCCCCCCACCCCCACCCTGCAGCCACTGAAAGGCATCGTGGTGTGCCTTGCACTGTTCGGCCACAAAGTTCACCCCACACTCCTATACTGCACCCATGTCAGCGTATTTCCTTATGAAATGGGGTAAGTATAATGCCCAAAGTCCCCAAAGCACACCTTGACACTTGTCAGTGTCTACAGGGTAGGGTGAGGTACAATGGCATGAGCGTTATAGCTGACGACCCAAAGGCACACCCCAATGCCTGTTGCTCTCTACAGGGTGGGGGTGGGGTTGGCATCACTTCAATACTTCACTGCCATTCCTATTATGCATCTCTAGCTCTGGCACTGCCAATGCCAATGCCAGCACGACAACATTCGGCATTGACAAATGCTTGCTTTTCTTAGCATTGGAGAGGGAACTCAGAGACCTCTCTGGTCTGCAGTTTACTCTCACAGATAAGGTGTTCCTATTCTCATCACTTCTTTAAGCATCACGCTCCTCCCATCGCAGGATGCTAAATATCTGTCTTATTAATGCTAAAAAAAACTGTTGTGAAAAACTGGCTCACTGGCAGAATCACCTCTGTTCATGTGTGGCAAGGCCTGATGAATGAAATGTACAGGATGGAAAAGATCGTAGCACAATTGAATCATATATATATATATATATATATATATATATATATAAAATGTAACAGTGCCCACACTCTGTACCATAACTAATGGAGTAACTGTTGGTATACTTCCTTTTCTCCTTCTTTTACATCATGTGGGATTCTGCATAACTAACGGGATGTGACCTTCTGTACTGTATTCTCACAGTATACCATTGCATATGTCTCAGACTGTAAGCAGCTGTGTTTGTTTATTTTATTTATTTATTAGATCATCGGTTTACAGACCTTTGAGTCAAAGACTCATTTACAAGGGCACCTTGTCAAGAGAGCAATACATCACAGCAAACAAAAGAGTACAGTACATAACGCTTAGATTAAAAAAGCAACCAGTGTTACAGGAATTCACTGGTGGTACAAGCTTGGTAATCGGTAGATCACAGTAGTCATAATATAGGTACAGGAGTACCACGTCAGGTAGCAACCCGAGATATTTTATTAAATTAGTCAGCAGATGTTGCCTGAGACCCCAGGTGTATACAGCAAAGGTAGACAGGGCAGACCCAGCCTAGGGGTGAGGGTGAGGGGCAGGTGTGGGATTATGTGCAGTTGCAGCAGCGAGTGCTTGTCAGATGGCTTCTGAGGGAGACCTTGAAAGGACCAAGCTTAGTGGAGTTAGCTATGTTGGCTGGGAGGGAATTGAACCAGGAGGGAGCCTGATAGTAAAAGGATCTCTGGGCCATAGAGGTCCTTACCCTAGGGACAATAAGGGAGGTTTTGACAGTGCTGCAGGTAGAGACTGAGGGGGAGGCATGCTACAGGGAGGTGGTGACCTCGGGAGGAGGGGAGAGCCCTAGCAGGGTCTTTCTTACAAGAAGGCAGGTTTGGAAACTGAGTCTTTCTTCAAGGTTGAGCAAGTTGGTGGTGGAGTACAGCAGGCACTTATGGGTGTGCCTAGGGGCTCCCAGCATTAGCCTGCAGGCCTTGTTTATAGAGAGCTGGATTCTTGCAAGTGCAGTGTTGTCAGCTGCAGCATAGATGGGCAGCCCATAGTCGATTAGCGACAGGACAGAGGAGGTGATTGCCAATCTAAGGGCCTCTTGTGGTAGGCAGTCCCTATGGTGGTGTAACAGTCCAATCCTGACATTGGTGGCAGCAGACAGGGCATTGATATGGGAGTGGAAGGAGAGTGCCGAATCAAAGGTAATGCCCAGATGCTTGTAGGAGGAAACCTGTTCAATGGGGTTTAGTGTGCTAGGCAGTATCACGAGAGGGGCATCACTGACTTTGCTTTGGTGATGCGAGAAAAGCATAGCTTTGGTCTTTTTTAGGTTCAGGACTAGCCTTCATGATGTGAACCAGTGCTCAGCTCTATCAAAAGCTTGTTGGAGGGTGGCCTGGAGTGTGTTGGGGTTGGGGTCAGAGGCGAAGAGCACAGCGTCATCCGCGTAGAGGAGGATCTTACTTGGGCAGGCTGAGGGGAGGGAGTTGAGGTAGAGACTGAAGAGGAGAGGGCCTAAAATGGAGCCCTGGGGAACCCCTGAGCAGACAGGTCATGTGTCAGATAGGGTGCTATTGATTTTTACACACTGAGTTCTGGCAGAGAGGTAGTTGGTGAACCATGCAAGGGGGCTGGGGGAGAAACCAAGACATCTGAGGGAGTCAAGCAGGAGGGATGGCAAACTGTGTCAAAGGCCTTGGAGAGGTCAATGAAAACAGCACCGGCAGGACTTCCGGCATCAAGAGCAGAGTGCAGGAAGTTGGAGAATTCAAGTAGTGCGGTTGTGGTGCTGTGACCTGCATGAAAGCCATGCTGTTCAGGGCACAGGATATTGTGCATGACCAGGTATTCGGCAAGCTGTTTGGCAACTACTTTTTCAGGGGCCTTAGAGAGTGGGGGGGGGGGTGGAGATAGGTCGATAGTTACCTGGGGTCGCTCGATCACCACTCTTTAGGATGGGAGTGATGATGGTGGTTTTCCATGTGCTGGGGATCTGCCCCAGGCACAGAGAGTGGTTGAGCAGCTCGGTAAGTGGGATCAGGATAGCATCCAATTGTCAGACGAAGTAGCCTAGCGTCCAGTAGGTTGGTGCCAGGGTTGTTACTACTAACGGCTTTTTGCAGAATGGGTCTAGCCTCCAGTGGGGAGATGATACGTAGGTAGAAAGTAGGTCTCTGGAGAGTGGACAGGGGTGCTACTGGGATGGGGTCAAAGAAGTTACTGGGCAGGACTGAACTCAGGTCTGAGAAAGTGTGGTTTAGGCAGTCTGCAATGCCAAGGGGGTCAGAGCCAGTGGTACAAGTGGTGACAAGAAGTACAGGAACTCAGGCACTGGCAAATATAAAACGCAGAATGAAGTTCCTCAATCTGAAGGATAACTGTGTCAAGATACAGCTATCTGTTTAGACACTAGTAGATTCAGTTACAAATATTGAAGTATTTCTAGCAAAACAGCACTGTTGAACAAGTCAAATGTTATAGAAATCCTGCTTTCAGGTCACAGGCACAGAAAGTGCCATTATGTTGCTGGTTTAAGAATTTCAGTTCCAGTGTCAGCGGGAAGAAGTACAGGAACTCCGTTCCTGCTGCAAAAAAGGTACAGGAACCGAGTTCCTGTTCACTTTTATCACTGGTCAGAGCAGACAGTTCCATTAAAGGAGAGTCGAGAGTGTTTGTCTGTTGTAAGTGTCTGTAAAACTGACAACACTGTCTATAAAACTGACAACATGTTTAAAAATAAACAGGTACAAAACAGAAGTGGAACTATATATATACAGTATTTATGTTCTACGAGGCAGTCAACGATCTGAGCACCCTCAAGAAGTAAAACTTGTCATATTTTAAGTCTCAGATTTTGATTATATAATTAGCAATTGGCCTGTCAATTTTTAAAAAGAAGGCTAGCGGTGATTCCATCATAAACAACAGAAAAAAGCTGGTGTGAGGTTACGATGGCTCTTGCATTCATTTGCTATCAACTTGTACTCTACTAATTTTATTTTCAGTAGACTTTTGTTTTAATTTTTGTGTAAAAAATTTCTAAAAACTTTTGAATTGATTATTTTAGTGTTTATCAGATATTGACATTTCTTTTGATCATTTCGTTACCTAAAAGTACGTGAATTCACTGACTTCTGACCAGCTGGAGGTTGAAATCTCGTGGACTGTTTGAAACCACTGGACTGCTGATTTTCTTGTGTGGAGTGTGCCAGGAGACCAGCAGTAAATATCTGCTGTGTTCCTGCAAGGTTAATTTTGCTTGGTCATTGGTCTTTGTTTGGACTTTGTTTTTCTGATTATCATCATCTGGTGTTTGCTGACGCTTGGATTCCTTTCTACTGCTGCCATCTAATCGGTGAGCCTAACTTTTTTCAGTTCAATCTTTGTTTGACTCATGCTCTGCATATGTTCAGTTTAAACAACAGGCAACTTTTTCTATGTTGCAAAGAGCCCTAGGCAATATGTTTGGGACTTTATGATATCCGCAGATTCAGACAGAATTCGGAATCTTTCGAGAAGCTAAGTTTTAAATTACTCTTCCATTATATTTGTGGGAGGTTGTATTTATGTGATTATAAGTTCACTAAGTTTGTAGGAGCAGAAAAGGCCGTAGCCCATACGTAGCTCCTTTAAGACAAGATGTAGTAGTTCAGATTCCCAGTCGATGGGATGTATTCCCGTCACATTGCCTTGAACCTCCCTTCATCCTGGATGTATCTCCAAAACTATGATGTCAATTTTCTGTTGTTGTCTTAATTCCCTACTAATTGGTGTGTAACCTGACATCATGTATTGCTAATAAGAGCCTGAATGTGAACCTGATTCTAGCCCTGTAACCTGTTTTGTAATGTATATCTGTGTAACTACTGTAACTACTGTAAATAATGCTATTATGTGTCTTTATCTGTAACTAATTCCGAGTAGCCCCTGAAAAAGGGACCTCTGGTCTCAGTGGGCTTACCTGGTTACCAAAATCCAAATAAATAAAATAAATAAATATTTATCTAAATTTGATTTAAAATTGTCTTTGCTAGTGCTAGAAATTATATCCAAGGGAAGGCTATTCTATTATGAGTGGCAAGGCAGGTGTGTAAATGCTAACACAGTGGTGTTAATTTCAGCTTCTGCCTATATAGGATAAGGTTATAACACAGGCAGTCTTACTCTGCTTTGACTTCAGCAAGGCATTTGACTCAGTGCCATACCTCTCAACCTCCTGCCTCATAAATCAGGGACAAGGCTTAAAAAAATTCAGGAACAAAGGACCAAAATCAGGGACACGTCTTCAAAATTGGTGCTATCCACTCAGAAAGCTGGTAGAATAAGGGGCATAGTGTAAAGTGCGTTTTCTAAGGAAGAACAAGTTTGTAACTTTAATGGCTGACATTATTTTGTGCTTACAACCCACTCTGTTTGGTCACAGAGGCACACTTTTTAGGAGGGGCAGGGTAAAATTTTGAGACAAAATCAGGGACATCCCTGAAAATCAGGGACAGTTGAGAGGTATGCTTAGTGCCACACAGAAGATTGCTGAAGAAGATGGGGATCTGGAAACAGCTAAGGAAATAGTAAGGTGGGTGGGGAGTTGGTTGGAGGGGAGGCAGCGGATAGTTGTGGTGAATGGGGTCAGATTGGTGGAAGGAGAGGGCACCAGCAGAGTACAACAGGGACCTGCCACGGCCCACTCCTCTTCAACGTGTTCAGCAGTGACAATAGGAGAGAGAATCCTGGGCAGGTTGTGCCTATTTGCAGATGACACCAAACTCTGTCGTAAAGTTGATAACATGATGGGAATAAGGGAACTGCAAAGAGACTTGCAAAGGCTGGAAAATTGATCCAAAGTATGGCAACTAAATCCAGTGCCAAGAAGTGCAAAGTGATGCACTTAGGGAACAGAAACTGGTGAGGCCACATCTGGAGTACTGTGCCCAGTTCTGGAGTCCCCACCTAAAATTAGGACAGGGTTAAGGCTAGAAATGACACAACATAGGGTGACCAAAAGGATTCAGGGTCAGTAGGGCAGATCCTATGAGAATCGGCCAAAGGTGCTGAATACATTTACTTACTAGAAACCAGGTGAGAGATGGGAGACATGACAGAGACCTTCAATATAAACAAGGTGAACTGTGAAAAGCTGTCTACCAGGAACAGAGAAGATAGGATGTTGGGTCACGAGTGGAAGTTAATGGTCGGGAAGGTTTAAAAAGAGGATGTAAGGAAGCACAGTATTATTGGAGGCAGTATAACCAGGGCCCCTAGTGCTCTGTGGCAGAATTTTCTGATTTCTGCGGCAGGGCTCTTTGGCTTCTGCGGCAGCATTTTCTGATTTCTGCAGCATGATTTATTCATTTCTCTGGCAGAACGCAGTCCTGCCATTGGATAAATATGATGTGATGTCATCGATGACATCACATGCTAAGTGCAGAGGAGGGGTTTCAGGATAAATGAGATGGGAAAAAAAAGCCTGAGACTATGGAAAAACTGTATATTTGAATGAAAATTTATAAAAAACAATGAATTCTGTGGCACCATATATATTCTGCGGCATGATGTAAATTCTGCGGAAAATTCCACAACCACAGAATCGCAGAATTCCAGGGGCCTTGAGTATAATGTAGTGGTTAAGAGCACTGAGCTGCAAACCTAGAGACCTGGGTTTGAATCCCACAGCCCCCACTTGCATACTGTGTGACCCTGAGCAATTCTCTTAACTTCCTTATGCTCCCCAGGTCACACCTGGAAACAAGCTTCAGCTTAGTGTGCCTTTCCTGGTTAAGCAATTCCTCCTTTCCCTATTACATACTTTTAGGGCTGTGCCTGAAAGCAGACATTGTATTGTTTAATATACTTACCCTGTAAAGAAAAACTAAATGAAGAAATAATTTTACAAGAAGAGGGGTTGAGCCATGGAATGGCCTGCTGGCAGATGTGGTGGGTGCCAAAACCATAAATGGTTTTAAACACGGCTAGGACAGAGCCAGGGTGTAGTGGCTACATTAGAGGGACGAGGGGAGGTGGAAACACAACAAATAATAGGGAGAATAGGGTAAGTAAAGCCCCCCCAGGGACAACAGTCCCCGGGGTATGATAGGGCAGACCGGATGGACCATTGGTATTTTTCTGCCATCATCGTCTGCGTTTCTATGTAAGTTACTTATTTTTAAAATTCATTGTAAGAAAAGCCATACATTCGAAAATGTTGAGTTTATTGAAAAAATTCAGCTGTCATGGTTACTTGCTTAGGGTGTTTGAAAACAACTACAGGTTAAGCGGGTCTGCCTCTGATTAGTACACAGGGCAAAAATCTCTTGAGAATAGAGCTAAACAGGGCTGCCTGATGAATGAATCGATGTTATAAAAGCAGGGTATTTCCGGTCACCAAACTAGCAATGAACTTTGTTCATAAACGTTCAGTGGAGGAGTTTCATGAACTTCCATGGAACTGTATGTTCATGGATATTCATGAACACAGGAGTGCCATCTAATGTTCCTGCACAATACAAGAGCATTCATGAATAATTTGACCGTATCCCATCAAGGTGCCAACTGAAAGTTGGCACTTCACAATAAGGTGCCTCAACAAGGATGACAATGAATGGGACAATCTTGATTTTAGATTGCCCTTTACTCATGTCGCCTTTAACGTTTCCCACAATTTCTACCCCTCGGGTTATGCCCACCTCAGAGGAGGTTATATTTGGTTGGAGGAGTGCGGGTGGTAAGCCCCCATAAAAGCAACTGTTTCCTGGGAGGCGCTTTGACACTGTAACTCCCAGGAGATGAAATGCCTGCCCCTGTAATACCAGGAGGCATTTTGCCTGCTCCACAATCGGCGTCGGCAAAATGCATGTCCCTGCAGCATGGGTGAATCTAATTTGATGCGTGATTGATGAACATTCCTGAGCTGAATTCGTGAACTGTGAATAATTTATGAACATTCATGAATGGTTCATGATAGTTTCAGCTAGGAGGGGCAACCTTTCCCCAGGGGACCAGTGGTGAAATATCATCATGCTTTAATAAAGAGAATGTTTAGAATGTTTTACAATTTATTTTGAAATGAGCCCCTTCCCCCAATCCAAAGATGTTAGTGGCCATTAAGTACTTAGTCCCTTTCTTCTAAATCCCTTTTTTTGGATGGGAGAGGGATCCACTATCACTGTCTTCCACAGCACACTACTTACACAAAACTGCAGCTGTACAAAAAGACAGAGAAACATTCTAGGAATATCCCTTTGGAGCTGGGGCTGGTGGCTAACTTCCTTATCTATCAATGACTTGAGGATATGGGTTAGAGTAGGAGAAAACATGGGTCTCCACGCCCTAGGTCCCTGGGCATATTGCAAAATGAATGTGCTCACTCTCGTTGGGGGTGATGGGGACATCAGCTGGGCACACAGTTTGTGAATGGCTCCCTGCTTCCCTGCTGCTAACCTGGAATGCTAGAAGAAAAGGTGGGGGTGGAGTAAGGGCATCCTACTGTTGATGGTGGGGGTAGGATAAAAAGACAGAATGAGATTCTGTGAAACTCATAGATTTTTGCCTTTGCAGATGTGATAGATATTCGCTTACCAAACCACAAGCAATTTATATGTATTTTAGTGTTGAATACAACGGGCACTGCATGGTCAACAAGGGAAAAGCAGAAACAAGACCATGGCAATTAAGGAGAACAGAGTGAGAGAGAAGTAAGAAAAATTGATGGTTCAGCAGACAGCAGGGCCTGTGGGAGGAGGAGAAAGGATGCTTGCTTCGTTCGCTTCCTTTTATATATAATGCTTAGTGTTCAGCGCTTTCTTTGTATTTAGTATGGCCTCGGCTACACACAGCATTGGTGACCTCTGCACTGCCTAAAGAGAGGGGATTCAGGAAAGAGCAGACTACAGCTGGTTCCTTTCTTTTGGGGATAGTGCAAAGCTTGATGCAACTTCGTTTACTGCATTGGGAAGAAACATAGAAACAAAAAATTATGGCAGGAAAAGACCAGTGGTTCATCCAGTCTTCCCAAAACACCCTATCATACCCCAAGACCTTTTGTCAATATGAAGTTTTTGTCTGCACTATCCACCCCTTGATACCCATTGTACTACTAGCCTCCTAAGTAACTACTAACCCCTAATTCTGTTCCAGCTGTGTTTGAAACCATTAATAATTTTGGCACCTACCACCTCCGCTGGCAGGTGGTTCCATAGCTCTACCACACTCTCTCTGTAAAATAAAACTGTCTCATATCCCTTCTGAACCTCCCCAACCAGCTTCTGCTTGTGTCCTTGTGTTCTAGATTGGCTGCTCATGTTGAATAATTCTTTGCAGTTCACCTTGTTCATTCCTTTCAGGAACTTGACAGTCTCTATCATATCACTCTTCTCTCATATGGCCTCAAGCGAGTACATGTTCAGTGCCCTAAGTCAATCCTAATAGGATCTGCCCTGGTGGCCTTAAATCATTTGGTCAAAAGGGAGAGGAAAAACAGCTACTTTTCATTTTAAAAGCATGGCAGTATGTGCTGTCATTTAAAAGTTCTACTACACCTCTAATAAGCTGCAGGGCACAAAGAAACTACTTTCTATGTAAGCAATAATAAAATGCAATAACATATGTAACCCCTAGGTGGCACTATCCCAAGGGCTACTACCCCTGCCTGCTTGGCAAGTAGCAGGTTAAGGGGCCGGAGTTCTGAAATGGGTGCCTCCAGCCGGAGGTCAGGGTTGGTAGTGGTCAAGCTATCCTGGGCACAGCCCTCCAGGACACTGTAACCCCCTCTTTCCTTACTAGTGGCCGGAACAATACACAGTAATCACTTTCACAAAACCCCTGATACACCACACAAGTACCCACACTGTCTTCACTTACCACCAGGGCTTTCCTCTGGCTCGGCCCTGGGGACCCCCTGTAAAACAAGGTAATACACAGCAAATAACAGCAGTACAGTACTCTTGCACAAACTGGAACCACAGTCAGGGTAAATGCAAAAAAGAGTTAGATCTCATTTATTTAAGGGACTTGATCAAGGGAGGGGCATAATCAGGTTAATTTGCTTAAAGGCAGTATCAATCAAACAGTTATGCATGCACTTCAGGGTCCATAAATAGTCACACATTCTGGGTACCCAGATGGAGAATGGTTGGCTAGCCAGGAACGTTGCAACTGGTTGGGGCCCTGTAATGGAAGAAAACAACATGTACAACACACACTATTTGTAATCTGGAGCCGGAGGGCTCAGTTTGCGAAAAGAAAACAAGACAATCAGATGACACTTTTAGATTAGGCTGTTGTTGCAGGGAGCTACCCTGATGATTACTCATGATACCCAAGACTGGACACAGGCTGGATGAAAATCGAGACAGCAGCTGGTTAATCTGGAGTGCCAGGAGAAGCAAGGCCTACACGAATCGCCGAGGTGACATTCCTGTTCAAGCATGGAGCAGGGGGCTGATCCCCAGGCAGGTCTCACGTCGATGGCTTTCTCTGTGCAGCGGGTAGTCTGGCTGGGCCAGTGTGGCAAGGCCCCGGCCAAATGGAGACAAATTCGGATACAGTCCGTTTTCGGCTGGATACAGCTTCCAGCAAGCAGAACACAGTTCACACAGTGGGGAAACAAATCACAACCCACTAACAACTCACAGCACATTTACATGTAAGGAAATTCTATTGTACCAGGCAAACCGCTATCCGGTCATGATCGCAGAGTCTCTACACAAACCGGGGATTCAAAAGCAGCTGGAAATCCTGACAGGCCAATCGCATTCAGCAAAATCTTCGGTTTTCTTCAGGTATGAGCCTGGTAAAAAATCAGTGGCTTACTTCGTTCTCACAAACTTGGATTTAGTCTGAAATAATTCTCTTCTCTCAGGGGCAGCAGGCAGACATGCAGGCCACAACTCAGGCCTTTCCACAGTTCTCCCTCCGAAACTACTCAGACGGCTGCTTGACTGTCTCAAGCTGTTGCTTCTTCGGCTCCCAACTTAGATCTGACTCAACTGCCAGCAAGCCTGGGACTTTCCCCAGAATCCAAAAGGTTCGGTTGGCTGATCTGTCTGTCAGTCACAACAAATGCTCCCCCTTTCAGGTGCAAAAAGGCACCAAAATCCCAAAACTACTGTAACCCCCTGCAAATGGGGGTTCCCAAAAGACTTCCAGGAGCTTGCTTGAATGCTCCAAGCCTGAATGGTGTTTGGCATTTAAGCCATTTATCAGTGAGTGTTTTTAGAGCCTCTGGTACTGTCTCTTTAAGAGCTGTCTGCTTGCAGACATAATTAGTTAGTATGGGGGGACTGTGTGCTTCTCTGAGTACCACTCAAGCTGCTGCCAATTCACTTCATTTTTGCAGTCACTAGGAGTGCAAAGGAACCTATCTGAAAGATGTAACTGTTTGCCAGAAATTATTTAGAGTAATAATGAAATTACAGTTTGTCTAACCTGCTTTCTTTGCAGTCAGAACTGTGTCTGCTAGTTCCCATTCTAGTTTTGAACTGCTGAACTGGACCAATCAGTGTGGGAAAGCTAGCTCTAAAATGGTGCCTTGACGAATCAGAACTTGGACTCATAATCTGAGCCAGCCACAAGAGGATTGTATGGGCAGTGACTCTGGGAGATGTAGTTTAGACTTCAGTGCCTTTTTGGACCAACAGCAGCAGTCTATTGTGAGTGACAGCCAATCCAGTCAAGAACTGGGAGGAACTCAAAGGAAGTGCCCGGTTTTGTCGGTTGGAGTTTCAGTTGAGCTTTGGCAGTGAAGAAGGAAGGAGCCCTGTGCTTTTTCAGTGTGCAGTTTTAGTCAAAAAACGTGTGTAAGGCCCAGAGTTCCGGTCTGCAGCTTGTGTAACAGCTTGTTAGGACTGAATCCGTCCTGTGAAAAGAATCAAAGGATCTCTGAAGAGTAGAAACCAGGCTCACCCTGCAGAAGACTGGAGGAATTGCTGAAAATTGCACTCGGTCTGTCAGGAACTGAATCTGCTGTGTGTTCTCCCGGGTATTGTGCAGTAATTGCGATCGGGATACAGATGCAGCCTGACTGGTATAGTGCTTTCTTTTATATGGATGTGTGAAGAGGTTTGTGTACCTCAAGTGAGCCCTGCTGACATTGAAGGACCCTATCTTATTTGGAGGTCGTGAGTACTAATTCAGGGTCGCTCCCTGTTGAATTGCCACATTAAATCCAAATGGAATTACTGTACTGCTGACTGTTTAATTCTCCTTTTCTCTGTGTGAAAGGGCCCTACCAGCTGCCACGGTTTGGACTAGCCACTAGGGCTTGGGTACCCAGGGACAGTAACTGATAGGATAGGCCTGTGCACAGAGCCATAGGTAGATTATTAGAGTGATAAGCTAATTAACCTGATTTCCCCTGTCCTTGTTATATCCCCTAAATAAATCAGAGCTGCTTGTTTCAGCAAAGTTATACTGCCTGAGGTATTTGTCTATGTTAAAGTACTGTACTGTGATTGTTGCACTGTATCTCATTTCTCAGGAGGTCCCAGTGCGAACCAGACCTGGGGTAAGTGTATACTGTGAAGGTAATTCTGATATATTGTGTGGGCCACTAGTGGGAAGAAAGGTTGCAGTGTCCCAGAGGGCTGGACCAAGTTAGTTTAACTATTGCAAACCCTGACCTCTGGGTGGAGGCACCCGCCTATTGGATCCAGGCCCCTCAACCTGTTAGTGGCAAATCAGGCAGGGGTAGTAGCCCTGGGATAGCGCCATCTAGGGTTACATCTTGGAGGCTCACCGCTGGGATTGTGTGTCCTCTAGTGGCCATATTTACGAACCACTGTTAAGAAAAAATGGGTACCCGACAGAAGTGGCTGTGCACCGGCTGGTGGAGTGGTGTACTGGGAGGAGATCGACCCCAAAATGCTATGTTATCCTGGACATCCCCTGGGTATCATCGGACACTGTGCAGAGTACTTTCCAAGGTGGAAGGTTTACAAAACCCTGTGGTGGTGGGTCGGCATGCTAATCTGCTCACCCACACTTTCCTGGCCCTAGTAGAGTTTAAGGATCCCATAGATAGCTCCAAAGTGCCACAGACTATTACCCCAGAGGAGCCCTCACTGCTTGGAGAGTGATAACTAAGGACAGTAAAGACCCGGGGAATCAGCCCCACCACTATCTGAAACTTTTGAGGAGAAATTTGCTAAATGGTTGCTGGGAGAGGGAAAACTGTGGAGGACTTGAAGAAACTATTCTTGCCACCTGGGGTGTTTCTCCCCAACACCCTCTCCTGCTCCAGTGCCCGTAATGGTGGCTGAACCAATGCAGACTCCTATTTCTGCACCTGCCATTAGTCACGACTCTTACCAAAGGTTGAGGATCTTCTCTGGCACCTCCCCACCCCAAGGGAGGATGACTGGGAGACCTGGATAGACTATGTTGCCCCAAGTGCTAGAATGGCAATGCTCCGAAGGCGGCAGAAAGAGGGTTAGTGAGAGCCTCCGAGGTCCTGCCCTGGCTACCATCCGTAAGCAAACGGGCCAGTAACCCTGAAGCACTGCACAGGCCTATCTTGAGGCCTTGGAGAATGTGTGGGAGCCCAGATTCTGATGAGGACCTATGGTGGAGAGTAAGAAATGCACAACAGTACCAAGGGAGTTGTTGTCTGTGTATGTCTCGGCTGGAAAAATTGTTGCAAGAATGCCTCCAGAAAGGGTAGTTTGCCAGCGATTGAACTGGACCGAACCAGACTGGACAGAATCCTTAAGTCTGCCCCTTCTCAGAACTGCTGTTGCTTCAGTTACACCTGGCAAATCGACTGGAATCCCCACCCTCCTATGATGAGTTAATGAGAGAAATTCGAGGAGTTGAGAAAGGCGACCTCGGAGGTACCTGCACCAACAGCTGTGGCTACGACACGGTGACTGAGGGTGACCCATCAAGTGAAGTTCAGGGGCAGAGGTTGACAGTCAATGAGTGCTCTGACAAGGAAAAGATATGCCACAATGGGGTGAACTGTTGAGAGAGATCCGGGAATTCAAAACAGTCCTTTATGAAGGCCATGCCTGCAAGTACGGGTCTCTGACCTATATCCGACTGTATCTGCTAGGGGTGGGGGGTACTCCACCCATGTATCTCTCTGCTGATAACAGCTCCAAACTCAATTCCTTGACCATGGAAGTGGAGAAACTGATGAGATGTCTCCAAATGCTTATCACGCCCAGACAGAGATGGCACCCAGGTTTCCAGTTAGTAATACCCCTGCCCTGGCTCCCAGTGTGGCACCTCGGCCAGCTCAAACTCCAGAAAGTATGTTTTGCTATAATTGTGGGAAAGATGGGCACATGAAAAGGGAATGCCAGTCCCAAAAGACACTGACAAAGTTGCATATAGGCTACAAGGAGAGCTTTGGAGAAGAAATCAGTGGTTAAGAGGTGCACGACATGATCCCAGTGAGGGCACCAAAATGCTAATTCACGTCCTTTGTGGCAAGGTCAGTTGCCCAGGCCCCACTACCGCCTCTCCAGACTGGTCCAGAATAGTGGGTCCCTCCATGGAGACCACTATAAAGGTGAATGGAGTGTCTACAAAGCTGTATTAGACAGTGGCTCCCAAGTGACAATTATGTTCCAGGATTGGTATCAAAGCATTTGTCAGGCGTGCCCTTACAACCATTAGAAGGACTGCATGTATGGGGTTAAGTGAGAAGGCCTACCCTATTCGGTATATCGAATTTGGCTGTCTTTCCCCACCTCCGTGGCTGGGTGGCTGAACAAGTAGAGACCCTAGACTTAGTGTGTCCCCCACTGGACTGTATGATGGTGTCCCTTTGTTGATTGGAACAATGCTCATATGTTCGGAAGGCTGGCACAGTTGTGTTATGAAAACAGGGTCAAAGACTAGTAGAGCTTTAAGAGTTCGGCTTTAATTAAGAAGGCCTATGAGGCACAGAGATGCTGAAAAACAGAACTAGAGGAACCGGTCGAATTGTATGGAAGAAGGATCCTGAGTCTCTGATCCTGGCGCCAAATGCCCAGTGTATCTTACAGGGAGAGGTCCGTATCAGAAGGATGTTAAGAATAAAATATTAATGTTGGATGCACCAGGCGATGGAAAATTGCCAGAGGGACTGCTGGTCAAGCCTAGTATTTTGCCGCTAGGCCCATGCTTATGCCAGAAGGGTAATGGTCCAAGTTCATAATGTGTCTGAAAGAGACATTCGGGTAAACAGAGGTTGCATCCTGGCTAATGTGCATTGTGCAGACACTGCAGTGCTACCCAGCAGCAAGAGTTCAGGAAGAATGACAGAGTAACGCCTGACTTGTTTGATTCGTGACTCCCGCTGCCAGTTGAATGGAAAGTGAGGATCAGTGAGAAGCTTGCCCAGAGGACCAGGTGTTTTCTTTAAAGGAATGGGATGTAGGATGCGTGCAGGAGCTGAGCACAATATCCGGCTGCATGACGAAAGACCATTTCGTGAGAGGTCTCGACGCCTGGCACCTGCTGACATAGATGATGTGAGACGGCATCTGCAAGAGATGTTAGCTGCTGGTGTAATACAAGAATCCAGAACCATTGCTTCCCCATTGTGGTAGTGAGGAAAAAAAATGGAACAGTAAGGATGTGTGTGGATTATCGCACCTTAAACCGCGGACTATCCCTGATCAGTACACAATGCCCCGCATTCAGGATGCTTTGGACTGCCTAAAGCGGAGCAAGTGGTTCTCTCTGTGCTGATCTCCGCAGTGGGTACTACCAGATCCCGATGGCCCCAGAGGACCGTGGAGAAGACGGCCTTTATCTGTCCGGCTTGGCTTCTATGAATTCATGAGGATGCCTCAAGGGATTTCAGGTGCCCCAGCCACTTTTCAACGATTGATGGAGCGTGCAGTGGGGGACATGAACTTACTAGAGTGCCTGGTATACCTAGATGATGTTATTGTGTTTGGCAGCTCACTGGAGGAACATGAGAGCAGATTATTTAAGGTATTGGACCGACTGGAGGACTTTGGCCTTAAACTGTCCATTGATAAGTGTCAATTCTTTCAAACATCAGTAAAGTATGTGGGACACATAGTATCCACCGAGGGAATAGAGACCGACCCAAGTAAAGTTGAGGCCTTGACCACCTGGCCACAGCCCAAAAATCTAAAAGAACTGCAAAGATTCCTGGGATTCTGTGGTTATTATCGTCGCTTCATCAAGGACTATTCAAGAGTGATCCGCCCTTTACTTAACCTTACTCAAGGGTATCCCCCAACCCACAAAAAATACCAAAAGTCAGCGTCCCTCAAGACTGAAAGAGTGTATTTTCATCCGAGTGAAGTATTTGGGGCCCGCTGGACTCCTGATTGTGAGACTGCTTTTCATGAGATCATATATCAACTTACCCATGCTCCAGTGCTGGCCTATGTCGATCCAAGAAAACCTTACGTCCTGCACACTGATGCTAGCTTGCAAGGGTTGGGGGCTGTGTTGTACCAAAAGCACGAGAATGGCCTGAGACCAGTGGCCTTGCCAGTAGAAGCCTGACCCCATCCGAAAAGAACTATCCTGTACATAAGTTAGAGTTCCTAGCTTTGAAGTGGGCTATTGTTGACCAATTCCATGAGTACTTGTATGGGGCTAAAATACTAGTAAAACTGACAATAATCCTTTGACCTATGTGCAGACCTCAGCTAAGTTGGATGCCACTGGCCATAGGTGGTTTCTGCATTATCTACATATGACTATGCTCTCGAATACGAGCAGGTCTGAACCACATAGATGCTGATGCTCTCCGGGGGCCTGTTCCCCAGAATGATTGGGTCGATTGGCAGAACCTGACATTCGGCACTCTGCCGGAAGTTTGACAGGAGGAACAATGTCCAGGATGCAGTGGACTGCATGGTGGATTGCTTGGGAGCTCCTGAGAATTGCATACCTGCTGCTTATTGCCACTTTTCTGCAATAGACATTGGTGCACTGCCTCAGCTGGACAATGACAGTATTCGCGGCTCAATCCCGCGATCCCATGATCAAAGCAGCTTTAGAAGCCCTCTATGCAGGAAAAGATGTGTCCAAATTACGCCCACTGATTTGAGAACTGCACTGTTATACAAAGAAGGTCCTAAGTTGAAACTGATCAATAAACTGTTATACAGAGAAACAGTAGACAGAGGGGACAAGTAGACAAACAACAACTAGTGCTGCCACTGCCTTTCGAGACTCAGTACTGAGGTCCTTGCACAACCACATGGGGCACCTTGGTATAGACAGAACACTTGACTTGGTGAGATCCAGATTCTATTGGCCTAAGATGGGGGCTGATGTGGAGCAACACATTTGAACTTGTAGTCGCTGCTTACAGAGGAAAGCTTTGCCCCAGAGGGCTGCCCCCCTTGTTAACATCACCACCAGTGCACCCATGGAGCTGGTCTGTATTGATTTTCTGAGTTTGGAGTCAGATCAAAGAAATATCAGTAATGTGCTGGTGGTCACTGACCATTTCACGAGATATGCCCAAGCTTTCCCCACCAAAGACCAGAAAGCATCCACTGTGGCCAAAGTACTTGTAGAAATCTTTTTTGTTCACTATGGGGCTCCACAAAGAATCCATTCTGATCAAGGGAGAGACTTTGAGAGTCGTCTGATCAAAGAGATGCTTTCTCTGTGGGGAGTGCGAAAGTCCAGAACCACTCCTTACCACCCCAGGGGACCCACAGCCTGAACGTTTCAACCGACTTTGCTAGATATGCTAGGCACCCTGCACCCAAAGGACAAGCCTAGATGGAGCCAACAAATTAGCACCCTGGTACATGCTTATAACTGCACCAAAGTGATGCCACTGGATTCTCCCCTACCGCCTGATGTTTGGAAGAAGCTCGACTACCAGTAGATGTGTGTTTTGGGGTCTCTCTGATGGGGTTCAAGCTGACAACTATTTACAGTATGTGCAAAGTTAAAGGCCCAGCTAACTCATGCGTACCAACTGGCTCAAACCATGGCTGCCAAAAGAAATCTGGCCAACAAAGAAAGGTATGATAAAAGGTGAAAGCACAGGAACTCCAGGAGGAGATCGGTATTGCTAAGAAATCTGGGACTGCATGGCAAGCACAAGATTGCTGACAGATGGCACCATCTCCTCACATTGTAGTGGGCAAACTAGATGATCTGCCAGTGTACAAAGTAAGGCCTGAGAATAATTCAAAAGATGTAAAAACAATGCATAGAAATCATTTACTGCCCATTGGACAAATCTTAATTGAGTCTGAGCCCTAGAGATGCCCCTCTGGACCAGTGACTAGAGCTGCTGCTATGAAAAGATCAAGAAAGTCTGCACCTACAGAAGCAAAGTTAAAGTGTTCCCCTCCACAAGTCCCAGTTGAGCATGACTGTCAGTCCATATCGGAAGAAAGTGAGAGTGACTTTGAATACTATCCTTCTTACGAACTGAGTCAATTGTTTCGGGGCAATCCCCTAGTCAATACTGGAGATGAAGCTGGGCCTTCTGGACTGTCTAAGCCCCCAGCTTCATCCCTGGAGCCAATGCTCCCAGAAAGTGAAGTGCAAAGCATCGGATCAGATGAAATGGAATCATTGTGCATGGTTGAACTGTTTGAGCTTTCAGGGGAGGAAAATGATAGATTGGGGCAGACTGGTGATACACCCGAACAAGAAGAGTATTTTGAGTGCCCTGACAGTCCACTGCCGGTGTCCGAAAGCTCTCCATGCGAGCCAAATGTTGTGGACTCAGAAACTGTAACTCCTGGAGCTGAAAGTGCCCCAAGTTCTAGCCTCTCTACCCCCATGGAGACTCCCCTGACAAGTGAGGACAATGCTGAAAATGAGGCTCAGAGTGCAGAGACTATAACAGTTCCCCCTAGAAAGACTGGTCGAGCTGTAAAGCCTGTGGTGCACCTCAGTTATGATTCACTTGGGAGGCCTGTGGATTTGCCTCTCAATGTTGTCCATAAAGGAGTGTATGTGTCCCGAGCTCATTGCCCAAACTGAGCGTCAGTGCTAACTCAAGTTACTTGTGTTGCCCTCTAAGTATGGTGCCCTTGTCCTGTCCAGCCCCAAGGTAACTGATAGGAAGGCCCCTCTCTTCAGGTTTCATGTACAAGAGGTAATAACTTGAGTTATGGTACAATGTGTATATAATACTGTGTAAAGAGTGGACGTACTGCAATGTTTCAGAAATGTGTTCTTGGTAAAATGATATATTGACTGATGATTACGTGTGCGAGCCTAATGCAAATGTATATGGTTGCAGTTGAAACTTATAGGGTACTTAGACGCGACGCCAAGCTTTCCCAGGCCAGGAAGGGTGTAACCCCCGCAAATGGGGGTTCCCAAAAGACTTCCAGGAGCTTGCTTGAATGCTCCAAGCCTGAATGGTGTTTGGCATTTAAGCCATTTATCAGTGAGTGTTTTAGAGCCTCTGGTACTGTCTCTTTAAGAGCTGTCTGCTTGCAGACATAATTAGTTGTATGGGGGACTGTGTGCTTCTCTGAGTACCACTCAAGCTGCTGCCAATTCACTTCATTTTGCAGTCACTAGGAGTGCAAAGGGAACCTATCTGAAAGATGTAACTGTTTGCCAGAAATTATTTAGGTAATAATGAAATTACAGTTTGTCTAACCTGCTTTCTTTGCAGTCAGAACTGTGTCTGCTAGTTCCATTCTAGTTTTGAACTGCTGAACTGGACCAATCAGTGTGGGGTAAGCTAGCTCTAAAATGGTGCCTTGACGAATCAGAACTTGGACTCATAATCTGAGCCAGCCACAAGAGGATTGTATGGGCAGTGACTCTGGGAGATGTAGTTTAGACTTCAGTGCCTTTTGGACCAACAGCAGCAGTCTATTGTGAGTGACAGCCAATCCAGTCAAGAACTGGGAGGAACTCAAGGAAGTGCCAGTTTTGTCGGTTGGAGTTTCAGTTGAGCTTTGGCAGTGAAGAAGGAAGGAGCCCTGTGCTTTTCAGTGTGCAGTTTTAGTCAAAAAGCGTGTATAGGCCCAGAGTTCCGGTCTGCAGCTTGTGTAACAGCTTGTTAGGACTGAATCTGTCCTGTGAAAAGAATCAAAGGATCTCTGAAGAGTAGAAACCAGGCTCACCCTGCAGAAGACTGGAGGAATTGCTGAAAATTGCACTCGGTCTGTCAGGAACTGAATCTGCTGTGTGTTCTCCGGTATTGTGCAGTAATTACGATCGGGATACAGATGCAGCCTGCCTGGTATGTGCTTTCTTTTATATGGATGTGTGAAGAGGTTTGTGTACCTCAAGTGAGCCCTGCTGACATTGAAGGACCCTATCTTATTTGGAGGTCGTGAGTACTAATTCAGGGTCGCTCCTGTTGAATTGCCACATTAAATCCAAATGGAACTACTGTACTGCTGACTGTTTAATTCTCCTTTCTCTGTGTGAAAGGGCCTCTACCAGCTGCCATGGTTTGGACTAGCCACTAGGGCTTGGGTACCCAGGGACAGTAACTGATAGGGATAGGCCTGTGCACAGAGCCATAGGTAGATTATTAGAGGTGATAAGCTAATTAACCTGATTTCCCCTGTCCTTGTTATATCCCCTAAATAAATCAGAGCTGCTTGTTTCAGCAAAGTTATACTGCCTGAGGTATTTGTCTATGTTAAAGTACTGTACTGTGATTGTTGCACTGTATCTCATTTCACAGGAGGTCCCAGTGCGGAACCAGACCTGGGGGTAAGTGTATACTGTGAAGGTAATTCTGATATATTGTGTGGGCCACTAGTGGGAAGAAAGGGTTGCAGTGTCCCAGAGGGCTGTGACCAAGTTAGTTTAACTATTGCAAACCCTGACCTCTGGGTGGAGGCACCCGCCATTGGATCCAGGCCCCTCAACCTGTTAGTGGCAAATCAGGCAGGGGTAGTAGCCCCTGGGATAGCACCATCTAGGGGTTACACTACAATTCCTACAGATTTTGACTCCAGACAGCTCCTGTAGTCTGGCTCCATTTTAGGTCCCACCAGTACTGATTGGTCCAATTCGGCAGTCCAGGACCAAGATAGTGGAGATAACAGTCCTTGTTTTAAAGAAGGCAGGTTAGACAAACTACATTATCATTATCACTCAAAATGATTTTCAGTAAATAGTTACATCTTTCAACAGAGCTCCCTCTCAGATTACTTATGACTGCAATCCAGGCAACTTTTAAAGAGACAGTACACAGAGGCTATACAGGCACTCTCTTGCAATCACATTTAAACTGCTAAAACGGAGGACACCAACCTGGCAGTGAGCATTTAAGCAAGCTCAAGGAAGACTTTTCAGGAACCCCCATTGGTAGGGGGGTTACACATACAACAGGGGCCGAAGCTTTTTTCTGGATTTAGCCCCCACCTCAATGGTGAGGTAGAGGACAAAGCTGAGAGTCTTCCACCATTGGGGGGGTCTTTTTTATATATATATATAGGTTTTTCTCTCTGTGGGACTAGAGTGGCTTATCAGCCCTGTCCCTGCTCCCATGGACTGGTTCTTGTCTCCCCCAGGACTCACCTTTATTCAGTCGGGTACCCACAAGGATCCCCCCCCATGATGGGGTCAGGGGAGGAAGGGCCATCCTCCCCCCCCCGCGTGACATATCTAGTGTGGACTGAAGTAGTCCCTGGTGACAGCATGGGTCCGCGTTCAGGCGGGCAGAGCTTCATTAAGCCCTAGCTACCTTTTTCTGTTCTTCTTCCTGTTTCCCACTGCAGTTGATATGATGTGAGTATGTGGAGGCACATACGCATCACCAGGCCACAGCCCCTCCCTTCCATGCTGTCCTAGCCTGCACTACCACCAGGCCTCCACTTGGAGGCAGGCATGCCCTCTCTCCCTGGGAGAGGAGAGCTGTCCTGCAGATGCTCAATCCTCTCCTCCCTGCCCCCACCGACCTCTGGCAACCCAAGTCTGCTTCCAAATCCAGGTTGCTGGTGTGGAGCAAGGTGTGACATCCATCACCTCAACCCTCCATGCCACCGGGCCGGCAGGGGAGGGGGTTTTATCCAGCACCACACACAATCCCTGTAGAGTAACACCATGCCTATCAAATGGTTAATAAAAGCCCCAACACAATTTTTGTCTTTTAAAATATCTATTTTTTGTGGCTGACCAGTAGTGCAGTGGTGGTGCTACTATTCGTAACGCCGGCAACTGAGGTTCAGCAATGCACTCAGGTCACTAGGGTGCTGGCCAGGGAAGAGGACTGAGCATTCCAGGGGACTGCTATCCTCCCTCGGGGAGGGGGACACTGCATCCTGCTGAATCCCTGCCACACAGCGGAGGCTAGGCAGCAGCACAGCAGGAATCACTCACTATGGGGGAGGGTCTGCCCTCGAATGCCGACACTGTGTGTGAATGTCTTTGTACACATGCACATAAATCATTGCATGCTGGTGGCTCTTGGGGCAAAAATTGAGAGGACCCCCCCCCCCAGCCAACAGGATAACACCAGCACCCTTGCAGGCACTGTACCACTGACCATGACACTCACCCACCACAAGGTGGTCCAGTGTAAGAGGTAAGGAAGTTTGGGAGATGGTGGGTGTCAGGGATGGAGGGTGTTGGCAAATGGTGGCCAGCTGGATGACTAAGGAGATAAAATTTCTTAGTATATTCCTTCTGTTTTTATGTTGTCTTGCGCAGGCGCAAGCAACATCTTGCAGTAATTGCACATTTAAGAGGTGTGTCAGTGTTGGCCAATTGAGGAAAGGAGGGAGAGGGGGGACATGATAGAAACTTTCAAGTACCTCAAGGGAATTAACAAAGTCCAAGAGGGTAGCATCTTCCAGAAAAATAGATGTGCAAGAACAAGGGGGCACAATTTGAAGATAGAGGGGGGATGGCTCAGAGGTAATGTGAGGAAGTATTTTTTCACTGGGAGGGTTGTGGATGCATGGAACAGCCTCCCTGAGGAGGTCGTGGAGTCAAGAACAGTGGGGGACTTCAAGAATGCATGGGACAGGCATAAGGCAGTCCTAGTGGGGGGTAGGAGGAAGTAAGCTGTTGGTTAGCTAGGATCTGCAGTTTATCTGTTAGGTAGGAAAATGGGCAGACTAGGTGGGCCAAGCGGTCCTTATCTGCCGTCAAATTCTATGTTTCTATGTTTCTATGTTTCAATGCAGGGAATGCTTTAGTGGGTGTGTCCCTCAGCCCCCAATTAGCGAGCATGCTAACGCTGAAGCAAAACTTCAAAGAGTGCCAAAACCTTAAAAAGAAATCTGCCGCTCCAATAAGGTGCAGTTACCTCATTGGAGCGTCAGATGACAAGCTCCGTTACATGCCTTTCCTGGTGAAACATTTCAGTAAATATGGCAGGTCCTGCCGCCCGCCACACACAATCCCCTCAAAGCCAACATTGGGGGTGGCCAATCCCCATGCTGGCATGTCCCCCCCACACACACACAGTTTCTTTGCCGATGGGGGCCCAGTCCCCATCGGCATCATGTCCCCCCCCCCACACACACACTTTCTTTGCCAATGGGGTCCCAATCTCTATCAGCATCAGTCCCCAAACACTTTCTTTGCCGATGGGGGCCCAATTCCCGTCGGCATCAGTCCCACCCCCAAACTCATGGATCACACTGGAAGCCCACCCCAGTGTACCCAACATTTTTATTTTACCTGTAAATAAAGAAAACCATCCCGTGTCTACTTTAAGAGAGAGAGAGAGAGAGAATGTCTCTGTAAAAAAGAAAACGGTCCCTCATCTCCCTCGGCGCCCCTCCCAACCCATACCCATCCTCTGTGCACCCCATCTCCCTGCACCCCCTCACCCAATACTTACCTCTGAAGGTCTGGTACTGCGATCTTCTGTGGACCGAGAACACGTCTGAACTCTTCAAAAACCAACCACAAAATGAAGAAAATCACGGTAAGCTTTATAATGGCATTAATGGGGGGTTTCAACTTGGGTAGATATCTCAGTTATTTTTTGGAATTGTGGCTCCTAATTTTCAACATGGGGTTCTTGGGACCCCACCTCATGATCACATGCACTGTCATCTCATTACTCTATCCCGAAAGGTGATTTTGCGGTCACTGCATGGAATCACCTTTTGGGACCTAGTAATGAAACGAAAGTGCCACTGTTTATGAGGTGGGGTCCCAAAAAGCCAATTTTTCAAATTTAGTGAAAAAATTCAAAAATCGATCTGGTTATGCTAAGCGTTACAGTTTCAACGCACAGAATTTCAATCAACTCTTTAACATTTTCACTCCAGATGTTCAACATTGCCATTTTTTCACACCTTCTTATGAACAGTACAGCTGTCATTTTTCACATCCTGCCTGAAATGTGTTTTCGCACCTGTGGCGCACGATGGCACGGTCACTGTGGGGCAATCAACTTTCAGGACAGATTAACAAAATCACAGTGCCACTGTTCATGAGCTGAGGTCCCAAAATGGCTATGTTGAAAATCTGGTTAAAAAAAACCCAAAAATAATTGCATTATGGGCGTGTGTTGCACAGTTTCTACGCACGCTTATGACTGCACCAATTTTTCATATTTTCACTACAGATTTTCAACATTGCCATTTTATTTACACCTCCTCATGAACAGTACAGCTGTCATGTTTCACATCCTGCCAAAATCTGTGTTCGCACCTTTGGCGCCAAATGGTGCAGTAGCTGTGCATAATCACCTTTTTGGCTAACGATCTGATAGTGCCACTGTTCATGAGGTGGGGTCACAAAAAGCCCATGTTGAACATCTGGAGTGAAAATTCCAACAAATGCCTCTGGCGTTAGGGTTTCCAACCATATCGCCCCACCCTGTAGAGACTGACAGGTGTCAGGGGTGTGACTTGGGATCATTGGCTGTAATGCTGACGCCATTCCACCCCTACCCCCACCCCTACCCTGCATCCAGTGACAGGCATTGAGGTGTGCCTTGGAGTCTTCAGCCCCAAAGTTCACCCCATTCTCCTATACAGCACCCATCTCAGCGTATTTCCTGATGGAATGGGATGAGCGTAAGTCCCCGAAGACCCCAAGACACACCGCAACACTTATCGGTGTCTGCAGGATAGGGTGAGGTGAAATGGCATGAGCATTATGGCCGATGACCCAAAGGCACATCCCAACACCTGTCAGTCTCTGCAGGTTGGGGGTGGGGTTGGCGTCAGTTCAATACTTCACTGCCTTTCCTATTATGCATCTCTCCAACTCCTGCACTACTAATGCCAGTGCCAGCTAGACAACATTCGGCACTGACAAATGCTTGTTTCTTTCCTGTTATCTCTTAGACACTAACGATCTGATCAGGAGTTTGGGAAGGTATCTGAGGTATGTATTCACATTTGTGAATGATGCAGACCAAATGCAGCTCCATTCCAAGGAGAGTAGCCATGATCTTAAGTCAAGAGCCCAGTGGTGAGTCTGGTGATCACAGCCAAGTGCAAACCTACAGCGGTTGTTGTAAGTTATTGTTAGGACTGTTGTAAGTTAGTTTGAGTCATTATAAGTTATTGTTTGGGTCACTGTAAGGCCCTGTTAGGGTTGTTGTAAGTTACTGTTTGAGTTGTAAGTTATTGTTCCGGTTATTGTAAGGCACTGTTCAAGTTGTAATAAGTTACTATTTGGGTTGTTGTAAGTTACTGTTAGGATTGCTGTGAGTCACAGTTCAGGTTGTTGTAAGCCATTGTTAGAACTGTTGTAAAAGTTACTGTTTAGGTTTTTGTTACTGTTAGGGCTGTTGTAATTTATTGTTAAGGTTGTTGTAAGTTGCTGTTCAAGTTGTTGTTTTTGTTAGGGTTGTTGTAAATAAGCAAGTGCTTGGGTTGTTGTAAGTTACTGTCAAGGTTGTTGTCAGTTATTGTTAGGGTTAGTATAAGTTACTGTTTGGGGCTGTTGAAAAATGTGACCTAAACTTTTTTTTTAACTCAACATACTTTATTGTCATTTTCATTTAAACAACAACCATGGGTATACAGATAAACAATCAGATGTCCAAGAGGTTTCACCCATCAAATCAAAACAAAACTATTCTAATACAGACCATATTTTACTATGCTAAGACAAAACAACCCCCCGCCATGTACCCTTATCCCACCCCGTGCCAAGTGTAATCATCAGTCAACTAGTCTGGAATTTATCTAGTTATCTGACATTCAACCTGATTAAAATTAAGGCTTCCATATAGTAAGTAAGGCATCTAAGGATAAGCACTGAGTCTATTACGCATTGAGGCAATATGTCTTTCCAGCTGAAGGGCCAGCAGCATTTCCTTATGCCATTCTATCACCGAAGGGAGTGACTCCTCCTTCCAGTGTCTCATAATTACTAATTTGGCTGTGGCTGAAATCAAGGCAATGTGGGCTTTCCTGGCTCTTAGAGATCCATGAGGGAAACTATTCGGCAAGCAGGCCTCAGGGGTGTGACCTAAACTTTTTAATAACATAGGTTCCGAAAATATTGTCTTCTGATTCGTCTAGACAGGTCACCTGACCATTGATTAATCCCTGATATACCCACAGTTGCACGTTCACAGGGCTTTATTTTATTATTTCTTTAGGTAAAACATAACCTTGCCCATGTTATAAGAGGATTAACCCACTCCAGGGTATGGATTTACTGAGCAGTAATCCACGCCTAGGTGGTTGAAGTCACTCAGCTTCGCCTTGTGATTCCAACCCCCCCCCCGGCATAGATTTATGCTCACTAAACCCATACCCTGTCGTGGGTTCATTCCTCCTTATTCTACTTCAGATTGCCCTTAATCTCCTGATTTATATGCTGTACTTTTCCCCCATTTTGACTCTGCTTTACCACCTTTTTAAGTTTGTCATGCGCGCATGTGCAGCGAACTTCTTGCTATGAGTGATTTTTGAAGGGCGTGACACTGTCTGTCCAATGCAGAGTGGTCTGCAAGAAGTGAGACAGTACTACACCAATTATCAGTCAGGCTGATTGTGATGCTATCTTTTGTTTGATGGGTGGAAACGTTGTGTACTTTTAAAGAAAGATCTGAACCAATCATAAGGCGGCTTTTTTCTTTGATGTGGACACAGCCCAGCAAACAGCTCAAACATTCCTTTCCACTGGGTGAACCAATGTCCTACAAGACTTGACAGATCATCTCTCCCTTCCCTGTCTGAGTCCAGTTTGCATTCGGTTCATTTACATTAAATATTTATGTGTCACTCCTCACCCACCTGCCCGCAGGTCTCCGCTTAGTTAGCAGTACAGTAAAGGCCCCACTTTGTCAACCTGTACCCACCCACCCCACAATTGTCAGTCGCCAGAGGCAGTCAACACTGTGTGTAGACAGTGGCACAGGGCCTTCTGCTCCCAAGTGTTGAAAGCGCCTGTCCTCTGTTCCCTTTCCCACCCCCCCCACAATCACCACTCAGGTATGTTGCGGGGAGAGAGATTGAGAAAGCAGCAGCATACCATAGAAACAGAGACACACACACACACTTGACAGGACACATTATCAGTTAAGCTATGTCACTCCCGCTGATTGTGGTGAATGCTGCAGCAACTTACTGCCGATGTCTCTCTGTGTGTCAACCCCATAGAGCACTACATGAAGGAGTGTCCCCTGTGCAGTGTACTGTGTCACAGTGAGAGAGAGCGAGACAGAGAGAGAGAGAGATCTGTACAGTATATATTATATTGGCACGGTAGTGACAGTATAGTTAGGGTTACATGGCCACTTCTATGTTAAACCCCACATTTTGCACTTTAATAACTTTGCCACTATATGACAGATTTGCTGGAAATTTTGCATGTGCGGTCTGGTACCATAGATCTCTGGATATGGAAAGTTGGGTTATGGTCAGATAAGTGGTTGTGGAACTGCGGCGCGCCCCAAAATGCAAAAAAAAAGGGGGTTTTGCAAGTTTCTTTGCACGTGGCTACAGCCTGCACGATTTATCTGTTTGGTCTGAAATCTTCAGGGAAGATGCAGTCTGGGTCACTGATGTGCCTTTCAAAGATTTGGTGAAAAATATTAAACAGTTCAAAAGTTATTCAAAAAACAAGTTTCCCATTATAGTTAATGGGAAAAAATATGTGTGTCTCTCGAAAGCTGCCGCCACTACATTTTATTGTCAAAAATGGCCCTTTTACTGTCATGCGGTGGCCATCTTGTTTTCAGTTAGCGAGAGAGAAAAATGCCTGACATTTAAATTTGGGACTCCCTAGGTAATCGCTGACTGTTGTGTTTACCTAGTCGGGTCCCGAGGATCATAGCACTATTTGTTTTTGGGCTACCCCTCACCCAGAAATGGCTTTTTAAAGATCAGATCCCTCATAGTGTCACAAATTGTGACAGAAATGGCTGTGACACTTTCGCAAATCACGAAAATGTCGTGCCCATTTTTTCGAAACTGTTGCAATTTGCGGCAGAACTTTGCCCAGAAAAAAACCTTCTTTGCCATCCCACTGCAGCAAAACGGCTGGGGCTTTTGGCCTGAAATATGCATGGTGGCAGGCCCTGGTCCCACAGATGTGCCTTTTGGTGGTTTGGTCCCAAAACATTCAACAGGCCTCATAGTTACAGTGCTCCGAATTTGAGAAATTTCTCATACGCTAACATTGCGACGCCCTTGGCGACTTTCGGTGCCCATATCTTAAAAATGATTCCAGATATGGATTTTTTGCTACCCACAACTTAGTCCACCTTTAAGCCTGCAAGGAAGTTTCAAAGTCCTAGATTACACCTGCAGTGGAATTTTTTTCCCTACTTGCTACGGTTACGGAGATATTGCCAAAAACGTGTTACAAAGGTTCCTTTGGAGTACTATGGTGCTGCTGTATGGCTCTGTACTTATGTGTAAATGGGAGCGCAGGACCCAGAGGGCCCGCGCTCCCACATATGCATACCATTATGCAAAAAATGGGCACTGTGAAGGGAGTGCAGGGCCCACACTCCCATTATCACATACCAGTTACCAGTTACATTACACTTTCTCAAAAAGAAGGGAAATTCATTGCAAAAAACTCAGTTAATGCATCAGTTAGGGTTGATAGCACAGCTACAGAAGTATGGAAATGTGATGTTAGGGTTACACCTCTACCACCCCCCCCACCCTCCACTCACCAACAGATGTTTAGGTGTGCCATGGGGTCATCAGGCCTAAATCTTACCCCATTCTTCTATGCTTTAGCATGTCAGCTTGTTAACGTGTCAGCATGGAATGGGGTGAGAGTTGGGCCTGACGACCCCATGGCACACCCCGACTTCTGTTGGTGAGTGGAGGGGGGATGGGGTGGGGTGGTAGGGGTGTAACCCTAATATCACATTTCCATACTTTTGTCGCTGTGCTATCAACTCTAACTGATGCATTAACAAAGTTTTTGCAATGAATATATTATGTATATAGTTATATAGAGACAGCGGCAGGGAAGTTCACAGAAGTTAAGAACATATGAACATATGAAAATGCAAGCAGAAGCAGGCCTTATGGTCTATCAAGTCTGCTCGATTGTGCAGCTAGTCCCTCAACTGCAGCTGCCCCACCCTCCCACCCTCTTCATCACAACCCCCCCACTCTGTCCCAACCCTTCTTAAAGCCGCCACCGTTCTTCAGGATACCACCTCCTCCTCGGGCACAGCATTCCACCTGTCCACCACCCATTCAGTGAAAAAATGTCTCCTGATTTCCCTATTGAATCTTCCCCCTTCCAATCTCAGCTGATGCCCTCTTGTATCCCTCCCTCTTCTAAACTGGAAAATTCATTCTGTATTAGCCTTATTTATCCCCTTAAGGTATTTAAAGGTTTCAATCATATCCCCCGATCTCTCCTCTCCTCTCCTCCAGGGAATACATGTTCAGCTCACCCAATCTATCCCTGTAGGACTTTCCCTCCAATCCCTGGATCATCTTGGTCACCCTATGTTACACCCCTTCTAACAATTTGATGTCCTTCTTCAGGAATGGGTGCCAGCACTACATGCAGTACTCCAGGTGTGGCCTTACCAGAGATCTGTACAAGAGAAGGATCACCTCCCTATTTCTGGAGGAGATTCCCCTCACTGTACACCCCAGCACCCTGCTGGCTTTTGCCACCACCTTCCTGCAGTGAACTGAGTTGTTCATGCTGCCCATTATAAGCACCCCCAGATCCTTTTCCTACTTGGTGCTTTTCAGCTGCACCACTCCCAGCTGATAGCTCCTCCCCTAGTTCCTAGCTCCAAAATGTACCTTGCACTTCTTGGCATTGAACCCCAACTGCCATGTTTCCGATCACTCCTGTAGTTTGGTCAGGTCCTCCTGCAGCCCCTTCCACCTTTTGATGTCATCTACCACAGCTCCCATCTTCATATCGTCAGTGAACAGACTGATCCTACTCCAAATCCCGTGTGAGATATCAGCTATGTATATCCCAAACAGCACTGGTCCCAGTATTGATCCCTGTGGTACCCCACTCGTCACTTCCCTTGGTGATGAGGGTTCCCCCCCACCATCACCCTCTGCTGCCTTCCCTTCAGCCAGTTGATGATCCATCTGGTCATCTTTGTTCCCACCCCTATGTATTCCACGTTCCCCCCCCAACCTCCCATGTGGCACGGGATCAAAGGCCTTGCTTAAGTCCAAATATAGGACATCCACCGCATGGCCCCTGTCCAGCTCCCTGGTCACCCAGTTGTAATACTCAATTAGATTTGTCTGGCAGGATCTGCCAAAGACAAACCCGTGTTGTTTGCCGTCCTGGAGACCATTGTCCTCCAAAAAGGTCACTAGCCTCTCCTTTAGGATTGTCTCCATAAGCTTCCCCACAATTGATGTGAGGCTTACTGGTCTGTAGTTGCCTGGTTGATCCCTAGGGCCACTTTTGTGAATGGGCACCACATGGGCCATCCTCCAGTCTTGTGGTACGCATCCTGTGTCCAGGGACGTATTGAACAGGTCAGTCAGTGGTCCTGCCAGGATCTCCACTAGCTCCCTGAGTACCCTAGGGTGAATGCTGTCTGGTCCCCGTGCCTTGTCCACCCTCAGTGCCCTTAACCCTTTCAGAACCCTGTCCTCTGTAATCCCTATGTCAGTCACCCCCTCCTCCCACTACCCACCCCACCTCTCCCTTGGGGTATCTGTCCCCTTTCTTCTTCGTGACACAGAGCAGAAGTATTCATTTAATGCCTCTGCCTGATCCACTCCCTTCTCCACCTCCCCCTCCTTCCTTCCTAATCCTCACAATCTGGTCCTTGTTCTTCCTTCTTTCTTTACTGTATCTGAAGAAGTCTTTTCTCCTTCCTTGATATCCTGTGCCAGTCTCGGCTCTCTTGAAGCCTTGGACACTCTGACTAGCCTGGTAACCTCCCTGGACTTCTTCGTGTACTCATCCTTGTCAACCCCTCCACCCGATGTCTTGAGATTCCAAAATGCCTTCATCTTGGCTCTCTTGCAGGTTGTGGAGGTACTGCAGCCTCCCCCAACTCCAGTCTCCAATTCCAGTAATAATAAAAAAAGTCCAGTTTCTGTAGTATAGTGGACCCTCCCCCACCCTGGTCCCCGATCTCCATAATAATAAAAAAATCCCTGTTCCATAGTATATGGACACTATCGACCAATGGGTTTGCAGTGTGTACTCTAGTTGTCATTCACAATTCAGTCGGCGGGCAGCTGTGGAGGTGTGTGGAGGACTGTGCTGCTCACCAACTGATGGGAGGTGCTATGGCAGGGGGTGCAGGGTGGGTTGTGATACTGGTGTGGGTGGGGGGTGGGGACCACTATACTATGGAAGCGGGATGTGTTTATTTTTTATATAGCAGGTTGTTAGGGGGCGACCACTACACTATGGAAACTTTTTTAAATTTTAACAAGATTAGGAACTGGGGGGGGGGGAGGACCACTACACTATGGAATCGGGGTTTGTTTTTTTATTTTAATGGGATCGGGGACTGGGGAGGGGGAGGGACCACTATACTATGGAAATGGGAATTTTTTTATTATTATGGGGATCAGGACAGGGTGGATATCACTACACTGTGGGACTGCAGCTGTGTGGGGCTTGGGCTGGTGGGGAGCACACACCACACACTACTGCCATGCAAGTGAGCCCATAATGGGTATGCCCTCTAGTGCCTTGCATGCCCAATGGGCTCATTTGCATAGCTATCTTTGTCAATTGCACTTTAGTGCCTGAGCGCTATCTGCTGCGGGTCCATTTACTGGCTGGCTGTGGGGGCACGCTGCTATGTTTCCTGCTGCTTTTACTGGGATAGCACTGCACCCACCAGCTCCCTATTTACAATCATATAGCCCACCGGGCCATCGGACTGTGAATAGCACAGTTGCCCACCACTGTAATCAGGGAGTGCAATGCAAATTTTTGCGCTCACTTTGCGTTCCCTTTGTGAATCCAGCCCCTGGAGTTTTAAGTATGTCATGGTTTGTGTGCAGATCTCTGAGCAAGGTTCTGATAGGTCAACAGCTTATAATTAGCATTCTGTGCACAAACCATGACATAGTAAAAACTCCACACTACCAGTTCCATGAAAAGAACTGTGCAGCAAGTTGAAAAGAAAACAATTGAAAACACAGTTTTCATATTAGTGTTTATCCAGGTACAGTTAAATATGGATGATCTGGAGCTATGAATGTCATTGCTGTAAACAGGAACATCAGTAACTGCTGCCAATTAGCACACATTTCCTGTCCCCTTTAAGGATTTTTGTAGGTTGTTGTAAGTTGCTGTTAACGTTTGATGAAAGCTATTGTTAGGGTTGCTCTAAGTTACTGTTTAGATTGTTGAAAGTCATTGTTAAGGTTGTTGAAAGTTACTGTTAGGGTTGTGACTGTATAAGTATGCTTGCCAGGATTCGATTTTTATTTTTTACAAAATTCGACTGAAAATATCGATCTTTATTTGCACATTTACTTCCGATTTTTTCAAGTGTGTTCTAAAATTAAGCATGCAAAAATACAGTATTTGATAGCTGTTCTGATTTATTTCGTGTAAAAAATTCATAAAATGTTACGTTAAAATCATCACACTGACAGACATACATTACTGAAGTTAACACTCCACTTGGAGTGGGGTTGGGGGGAATGGGATCACTAAATAGCAGCAGTAAATAGCAGCACTAAATAAAGCATTGTGCCATGTAAATATAAATATTATTTTGTGTCCGACACTTCTGGAGATCCAAAACTAGGAAAAGACTCAGCAATGTCCCTGTTATGGAACAGAACGTTCAGTTGTCCCAGTCTTTCATGGGAATGCCCTCAAAGCACAGAGCTCTCACCAGGTCATGAGGGAAGTCAGACGTTTTCGACCCATGCTGCTAGTGACAATGAGAGCTAATCACTTCAAACGGATCTACAACTGGTCATCGACAAAGCGAAACCCTCATGTCGACTGCTTTTTGCAGTCGGCATCTGTTCTTACAAACCAACATGTTTTTCACAGGGGCTGCCCCTGCACCCCAAATATAATCAACTCCGGTGGAGCTGATGGGGGGTGCAAGACCCCTGAACGTGCTGGGTTCCAGCGCCAACCAGCGGTGTAGCCAGAAATTTCCGTTTTGTACACACTCTCCAACAGTTACACCCCCCCAATTAAAAAATGTACACATCCTTTCCAAATGGCACCCCATTCCAAACAAGTCAGATTGTTGTCAGATGATTCGTCTAATCTCTAAAGAGGTTATACATGTATCTGTCTCCTAAACAACAGAAGTTTACACAGAGACACTCCTCAGTGGCCTACATCAACCCAAATATTACAGATTAGAATGAAAATGTTAACAGAAAGGCATATGGTTTGTGACAGGCACTCAACAAAACTGTACACAAATGTGTACAGTGAAAATGCCTGTCTACACCCTTGGCGCCAACACTACAGTGACCTAGTGCTGTAGTCGCTGTAGTGTCGGTCACTGTCGAAGTTTCGACATCGGGTGGGTATACCACTTCAAACCACAGTATTCCCATTTTTATGCAGGGGATAACAGCATGATTTGCTCTTATTGTCACATTTAGAGTAAACTGCAAGTTTGCTGAGGAACATAGCATTAAGCACTTAAATTCAATAACAGTTAACCAAAGGTCATTGACAGGTTGGCACTACGTTCTTTGATATGACAACCAATGCAATTACATGAGACTGCAGAAGGTCACTGTGTATGACGGAGTGTTAATGTTAATGGCAGACACAGTGTTAAATGAAAAAAAACAGACTTAGAAGTAACTGAAACTGTCATTAGGGGAACAAGAAATTAGACTTTAATCGAGATATATTTATTTTCATCAGTTTGGCCATTTCCGATGCTGCCGACATTTACCGATAGAAAACGATTAACATCGAATCCTGGCAAACCTATGTATAAGTTACTGTTTCAGTTTTTGTAAATTACAGATAACGTTGTTGTAGGCTATTGGTAGGGTTGTTGTAATGCACTGTTAGGATTGTTGTAAGTAACTGTTAGGGTTGTTGTAAGTTACTGTTCAGTTTGTTGAACAGTTATTGTTAGGATCAGTTCTGATGCCAGTTCCTGGAGCACCCTTGGGTGTATCCCTTTCAGCCCTGGAGTCTTGTCTATTTGGGGGGCTGCAAACCCTTTTCTGACCCTTCCTCCCATAAACACTACCTGCCCCATTTTTTTAAGTTGCTTCAGGTTCTTAAAGGTTATTGTTAGTATTAAGTTACTGTTAGGGGTTGTTGTAAGTTATTATTCAAACTGTTCTAAGTTATTTGTTAGGGTTGTAGTAATTAAGTTACTGTTTGGGTTGTTGAAAGTTATTCTTTGAGTTGTTATTGTTTAGGTTGTTACTGTATAAGTTACTATTTGAGTTTTTTTAAGTAACATGTTGCAAGGCAGTGTTAGGGTTGTTGTAAGCTATTGTTTTGTAAGTTATAGTTAAGGTTGTTGTAAGGCACTGTAAGGGTTCTTGTAAGTTTCTATTTGGCTTGTTGCATGTTTCTGTTGGTATTGCTGTAAGTCACTGTTTGGAATGTTGTAAGTCATTGTTCTGGTTTTGTCAGGGGTGTTTTTAGTTACTACTAGGGTTATTTTAAGTTGCTGTTTGGGTTGTTGTAAGCTGATGTTCTTTTTTTGTAAGTTACTGTTAGGGTTGTTGTAAGTTGCTGTTAGCCTGCTTTGCTCTGATGCACTGACAATTTTGTGCATGGCATCTGCATACTCAAGGGAAGGGTGCAGATGTTTGATCAGCAGGTTTCTCCCACCAACGTTAAAGCAATGATGATTTGTATAGAGTCCTTGGCATATACATCTATGTTTATTGAATCTTAGACCACAGTCAAGCCAGAAACCCAGGTATTGGAGACTTCCCACTCAGAAGAGGGGGCAGCTGCCAAGAGCTCTACACCAAGTGCACATGCCCCAGGATAACTCTCAATCTTTCAGCACTGAAATGTGAGACAGTGACCCTCAAAAAGTGGGAAAATGTGGCACATAGGCCCTCAGAATACAGGACTCATCATCAAGCACAGAGATACAAACTTAGAACAGTGTATGTGCCTTTATTTGTGCAAACGTTAACTCATAAAGTATTGTGAATTTCTGCTGTGTAGCAGAAACCCCAATACTGAATTTTCACCTTGTAACTCCCACTTATCCCTCATCATGTTTGCTTGCACGCATGTGCAAGAAACATAGTGCTATCATCCGAGTTTTCGAAGGTGTGGCACCCATCTTCCAATTCAGTCAGTGTGTTTGCAGGTGCGGCCGCAGTTCTCCATTGAATACTGCAGCTGTCTATGACAGCAATTGAAAATGCAGTGCCGGTACGGTTGAAAGAGCTCTGCTTCAGTGAGCAGCACTACACCCCTACGCCGCTTGACACACGCTATTGCGTATCATGCGCGCCCCCCACACACTGTACGGTGGCTGACAGGGTGTTCAATCCCTTGCTCTGCCTCACGCCCCCAAAAGTTTTCCAGGTGCCATGCTGGGAGCCCACCCCAGCGTGGCAAAAAATTGTCATGGCCAACGGGGTGCCTAATCCTCGCTGGCTCCAGGCCCCCAAATAGTTCTTCCAGCTGCCATGCTGGGAGCCCACCCCAGCGTGGCAAATGTCCCACGTCGTCTTCCTAAAAAAAACAAAAAACATGTAAACAAAAAGTTCCTTGGCAGTCTCCCTGCCCACCCGCACCCACCCTCTGTGCATCCTACCTCCCACCCCCCTCACCCCATACTTACCTCTGAAGGCTGGCGAGTCGATCTTTGGTGGACTGGGAACACATCTGCACTCTTCAAAGCCGACCGCGAACTGAGGAAATGCCGGTAAGCTGTATAATGCAATAAATAGGGTTTTTTCAACTTTACTGCATATCTCAGGCATTTTTGGGAATTTTGGCCCCAAATTTTCAACATGGGGTTTTTGGGACCCCTCCTCATGAATTCTGGAACTGTCATGGCATTAATCGACCCCGAAGGGTGATTTACGCAGTCACTGCGTGAAATCACCTTTGGGGACTGATTAACAAAATGACAGTGCCAGTGTTCATAAGGTGGGCTCTCAAAACCTATGTTGCAAATTTGAAAAATTCCTAAAATGACTGTTTTGATGAGCATGCATTGGCGCAGTTCCTACGCACACCGTAGTTCGAATTTAATATTTGTACTCCAGATTTTCAACATTCCATTTTACCACACCTCTTATGAGCAGTACAGCTGTCATTTTTCACATCTCGCCCAAAATGTGTTTCTGCGCATTGTAGCGCACAATGGCGCAGTCGGTGTGTGAAATCAATGTATGGGACACATTAAGAAAATCACAGTGACACTGTTCATGAGCAGAGGTCTTAAAATGGCTATGTTGAAAATTTGGTGAACAAATTCTTAAAAATGACTGTTTTACAAGCGTGCATTGCACAGTTCCTACACACGCTCATAAGTTTGCAAATTTTTAATATTTGCACTCCAGATTTTCAACATTGCCATTTTACCACACCTCCTTATGAGCAGTACAGCTGTCATTTTTCACATCTCACCCAAATGTGTTTCCCTGCATGTAGCGCACAGTGGCGCAGTCGGTGTGCTCAATCAATGTTTAGGACAGATTAAGAAAATCACAGTGACACTGTTTATGAGCAGAGGTCTTAAAATGGCTATGTTGAAAATTTGGTGACAAAAGTCCATAAAATGACTGTGTTATGAGTGAGCATTGCGCAGTTTCCACGCACCCTCGTAAGTTCATGAATTTGTAATATTTTCAGTCCAGATTTTCACCAGTGGCATTTTTCCACACTTCCTTATAAACAGTACAGTTGTCATTTTTCACAACATGGCCGAAATGTGTTTTCATGCTTTCAGCGCAGAAATGCGTGGTTGCTGTGGGAAATCATTGTTCTGGACAGATAAAGAAAATCACAGTGACACTATTCATGATCGGAGGTCCCAAAATGCCTGTGTTGACAATCTGCTGTAAAAAATCCCCACACTAATTAAATTACGGGTGTGTGTTGCACAGTTTCTACGCACGCTCGTGACTTCACCAGTTTTTTTAATATTTTCACTGCAGATTTTCTACATTGCCATTTTTTACACCTCCCCATGAACAGTACAGCTGTCATTTTTCACATCCTGTTCGGAATGTGTTTTTGCACCTGTGGTGCTAAATGCCGTAGTCACTGTGCAAAAGCAGCTTTCGGCTAATAAACTGATACTACCACTGTTGGGGCTCATAAAAAAACCATGTTGAAAATTTGGAGTGAAAATACCAATGAATGCCTGAGGCATTAGGGTTTCCAACCATAACGCCCCACCCTGTAGAGAATGACAGGCATCAAGGGTGTGACTTGGGATTCTCGCCTGTAATGCTCTTCCCATTCCACACCCTGCAACCAGTGAGAGGCATCGAGGTGTGCCTTGGACTCTTCGGCCCCAAAGTTCATCCCATTCTCCTATACTGCACTCATCTCACTGTATTTCTTGATGGAATGGGGTGCGCATAAGGGCCAAAGACCCCGAGGCACACCATGACACTTGTCAGTGTTTGCAGGGTAGGGTGTGGTGAAATGGCGTGGCAGTTATGCCTGATGACCCAAAGGCACACCCCAATGCCTGTCAGTCTCTGCAGGGTGGTGGTGGGGTTGGCTTCAGCTCAATACTTCACTGCCATTCCTATTATGCAGCTCTGTAACTTCTACACTACCAATGCCTATGCCAGCAAGCAAACATTTGGCATTGACAAATGCTTGTTTTATTTTTTATATTATAGAGCTAATGTAAACAAAACTGTTGAAATGCAGGTGATACAGCATGTTCCAAAAGGCTCTGTGCAGGTGGCAGTGGTGTGTGCTGCGAGGAGATAGTAAGTGTGGGGAGGTACTCCATGAGGAAGGTGAGTCTGAGTGGGAGGGACCAGGTACGGTGTGATGCAGTGCATCCTTGATAATGGGAAAAGGTGCAGAACAGCTGTGTGTCAGTCATTGCGTCTGGGCTGGTAGGAGCAGTGCACTGGAGGGTGCAGTGTACAGTAGGGTTGGGCAGAACCTACTCAGTGGAATCTGATTCATTGGATTCCGGTCTGATATTGGGATTTGGGATTTCCAGAATTGAAGTCCAACAGTCCTAAATCGTAAACTAAGTCCTAAAACCTATTCTTACCTAGAAATTCAGGATTAAAGATTCAGAATCTGAATCCGATTCTGATTTTAAGGTCTCTTTAGGATTTGAATCAGAACTGGATTAGGAAATTGGAATTTCTTACAGTCCAAAATTTGAAAATCGGAATGGGCCAATTCTGAGCGTCCCTGCTGTGCAGCCACATTTGTGTGGTCCTTAGAGATGACTGTCCTGCTCCAGGTCCCATGGAGGGCTGCGTGGCTATCCTTATGTTACCTGGAACACCAGTAAAGTAGTGGCGGGGCTTCAGACTGTGGCAAGAAGTGACATTGACCTGCAGTTCCATTGTGAAGGCTGGCTGAAAAGAAGATGTTAGCGGTGCAAGGGTGTTTGTGAAGTGAAAGCTAATATAGAGCATGAAGAGAACAGGCAATGTGATGACTGAAACACACAGGCAGAAACATTTGATTGACAAGGTGTGATAATTTGCAGAATTTGTTTGACACGTGATAATTCATGGCTGGCAATAAATTATCACAACCCGTCAATCAAATTCTATGAATTATCAGGTTTAAAAACTGCTTCATGAATGGGAATAATTGGTCTTAGCCATAGAATATAAAGGATTAAGTATTTCACACATTGAGGTTGCATATAGTTACACAGCTCCGTAAACACAAAGTACTTGCTAATAGGGATGGGAGAACTTGTTCAAATAAGTTTGAAACCTGCACCATTTTCTGTAAAAGAGTCTTATCAGATTTTTCAGGTTCTGATAAGATTGAGATAACTTTTAAACATTGACTTTGAGATAAATACTCCCTCGGCAGGTATTTATGTAGAAAGGAGGCAGATTGTGGTGAAAAGATTATTATTAAATTATTGTTATAGAAAGAAAGCTGAAGGTGGAGAAAGGACACAGCGAGACAGATCTGTATTAAGTGGTCATATTCATAGTGGTGTTCCACAAGGGGTACTAACTAGCTGTATGACACTAATCACATTTACTCTAGCAGCCCCCCAAGCGGTTTTTACATCCCTTTCCCTTCACTGAAAATAGCTGATGGGTAGAAAATGATGCAAAAACTTTTCTTGTGCTTTAAGTTAAAAAGTTCTGAATAGGGTTGGATAACTATCAGAACGTTTCGTGACTTATCAGAACTTTACAGAACCTCATAAACTTTTCTGGATCTCACTGTTCCTGGTCACCAAGGACAAGCACACTAGTAAATGGGACAAATGAGAGCTTTTAATGCCCTTTTGAATGCTGTTAGGCTTGTCGTCTGTCTGACAGCTAGGGAGAGACTATTCCAACTTTTCAAGGCATAGTTGTTAAGTGCTTTCCCCCTGCTTTGGATTTGGGTTTGAACTGGCTGAGGGATTGCACATATCCCAGCTGTGACTCTGTGCCCCGTGTTGCCTGTCCGCACCAGACAGCCTCCACCCACCACACTCCGCTTCTGGTGCAGAGCTGCACATTAGTACAGGGAGGGCAGGGGTGGGCAGAGCTGGTCTGGACCATGGTCATCCCACTGGATTCCTGTACATGTCCACAAGTGGATCCCTGTCTGTGTAGGATACAGGGAATATTGGATCTTTAGAATCCGGGGAATATTGGACTGGAATTTTTCTGATCCCCACTGTTATCATCAAAATTGTGGGCAACACTGCAGTCAGTGCCGGTGATGCACCAGCCCACCATGGAAGCTCTTAGGGCTAAGGGCTGGAGGGTAGAGTGACTGGGCCAGGTTTAACAAACTGTGGCCATGTGGAGGAGGGTGCCTAGCCACTAATGCTGCCCCTAGGCGGATGTAGTGGCTGCCCTCTCTGCCAGCACTCCGCACAGTGGAGATTATTTCTAGAATCTGGTGCACATCCACACCCACAGCCTGGCCCACCTCTCATGTAGCCATGTGGGAGGATCAGGATCAGGTGTGAAGGGTGCCAGCTGAAAAGTCTACGGATGTGTGTAGGTCCCCGCATGTGTGGAATTGAACCTCTGTGCACTACAAGCCCTCGTTAAACCCCTTCATAGGTGTCAAAGGGGGTGCTGGGCATATGAGGATCAGGCCCTAACTCCTAACAGAAGTTTGCCGTAATGACAGGCTCCTGGCAGCTTGGTTGGCTGGCTAGTAAGCTTGAGACATGACTCTTTAAAAGAGAAACTGCTGCTTAAAAATCATCTTGCAAGACACTGATGATGTTGAAGGATTTTCATTGTACAGTGTTCTCCACAACCAGGTGCATCCTTGATCTGGCACACACATTGGGAATATTGTTGAAGAAGGAGTGCAGTAGGAGTCCTAATATCAATTCCAGTGGACTCAAGTATTGACTCACAGTGCTGACTACGTACTGCCCATGAAGTCCACTATAGCTGCTTTCTGTCACATACATATCCAGCGAGCCCTCTAAGTGCGGAGTTTGAGAAAGTAATGTTGTCAGGCATTGTTAGTGCCAGCAGCTTGTGAGAAACCAGATCAAAAGCTTTGCTATGCTTAATAAAGACAACTTCCTGTCAGATGTCCTTTGTCCAGAGCTGTGTGTCAGTAATGCTGCCATGGTGGACAGGTCAGGACTTTTACTGGACTGAACCGTTATGAGTGGGTGCTGGCTGTCACTCATTTGACGCTGTACTAGTATATTTTTAACATTGTTGCTGTTGATGGCAGAACTTCCAAAAAGTAATATCTTGATCAGACATATGTCTGAGGATGTATGTTTGTGGGTTTGTGCATGTTTGCATGTGTATGTAATGGAGCCAGCTGACAATGTTATTTCATGGGTGAAACTCACATGGCATATCTATCACCATCATCATGTGCCCACCACCCACCTAGGGTATGTGGTTACTGCACAATTGTCTATAGTTTCTTGTGTGCTATTGCTTACACTATCAGCAGATCTATATCTAGATATGTAGAATAATGTATGTGCAACCATACACAACAAAGCTGGGTTTCCATCAAGGGGATGTGATGGCATCATGGGCCCTCAAGAGCGAAACCTGAGAGATTCTTTTTTTTTTAATTCACATTTTATGCCCCCTTCCTCTCCATGATTGCTCCTCTTATTCTGGGACTCCCTACACAGCTATAGAGCTCTGCCAGGCTTCCAGGGATCTTCAGTGGGACAACCCCCATCCAGCCTCTGTTTGCCTCCCGGATGGGGAGCCCAGATTCTTCCCTCTCTAGCTCACTGTTGTGTGTCGGGTGGTCCACCGAGCCCCCTCTGAGCCTGGTCTGGCAGTTGTCACCCATCACCAGGAGCAAGTGCAGGATTTTCTGCTTTTTTTGGGGGGCCGTCCCTAATCCCCTGAAGATGGCGGCATACTAGGAGGTCCAAGGAGGTGAGGCACGCTGAGACGTGCTGCTGCTCCAGACCTCAGTCGATATCCTCCCCTCCCTGTACATGCGGCCCTGACTGCACTGCCTCCTGTGGTCATCCAGGTGGCAGTATAGCAGCAGGTATCACAGCCTACCCTCCTTGGAGGAGGAGAGCAGCCCAGCAGGTGCTCAATCCTCCTCCCCCCGCAGCCGTCACAAAACATCAAGCGGGGGTAGATTGGAGTGTCAGGAAGCTGGAAGGGATCGTACGGCCAGCCCCTTAGGGGCAAATTACAAACCCTTCCCTTCCTTAGGGGGCTGCATGTAAAATTTATTTACCATCACAGAGGGGCTCCCATTCAGGTAAGGGAGCTCCCTGTTCTTTCTTGCTTGAAAGCACCAAAAATTATCGAGAAAGTTTTAATGCGGAACAGAAGGGGAGAAACACTTTCTAGATCCTAGTTATGGAGTCAGGAGCTCTAGAACCCTTAGCATCTGTCTCAAGATGCTCTGGCTTCTAGAGAGTGCCACAACTATTAGTTTATAGCAGCTGATCTTAACCCTTGCATTACATGATTAATTGCAGTTAGTCAAAAGAACCCCTCATTCATGTATTTGATGGTTCTCTGGCAGTTCAGATACTCTCCTTCTGCTCCAGTACTTCCACAGCATCCCTCGCCCCTCCCCTCAAAACTTTCTCTGCCCTCAGTCACTGCCTACTGCTGCCTCTTTCTTTCAGTATCACTATATCCCATTCACAGATCTCCACGAGGTGGGGAAGGGGGGAGATAATGGAAGCACCAATCGTGCTGCCTTTGTAAACTGTGTTGCCCTACCTGGCATTTGCCAAAGATAAAACAGCGTTCTTTGTGACATAATCAGTTGACCTTGGTGATTTAGTTGTGACATCCTGCCTGAATACAAAGGGAAATTACCAATTCGCTCTAAACATCTGCAGAGCTTGGGTGTAAACAACATGGAAAATGCCATTTAAAGTCAGTCCCGTCATTGCCCAGGGAGCACCATTACCGTATGATATTGCCTCAAGTGAATGAAATACTTTGTCTCATAAAAACAGAAAGAGGTCCTTATGTTTAAAAAAAAAAATAATAGAATTCCCCATTTAACCATGTGAATGCGTACAAATTGCTTTGCCTGCCTACACTTCAAAATTTATTCCACAGGGAACAAGTCACCTTGCTTAGCTCTACAGCTAGCAACAACTCCTTTTATATTTAATGATGCATTTACCCAGTATAGCACAACAGAGATGCAGCATCTTATTTACATAGAGGTCCTGCTGCTGTCGGGCAGACTGAAGCTCCAGTGTTTGCTACAATACATCACACATCAGTTATACTGTCACTCAATCAATAGCAGTACACACACAATGACTGCTGTACTGTTTGCTACAAGGCTTCAAATATCAGTCACACAGTCAGTACATAAAATGACGGTGGTAGGGCTGGCTCAACCAGTCAGCGTCTGATGATAATTGCATGGCAGTGTTGGCTACAACACATGACACATCAGTCACACAGTCAGTACGTGCGTTAACTGAGTTAGGGCTGGCTCAGTCAGTTACAGGGTCTGCTGCTAATAGTGTAGCAGTGGGCTGCTATAAGACGTCATACCTCATGCCAAATGTTTTTTGTGGATAGTAATCGAATCCTCAGAATTGTATGATACTATTTGTATACAGTCCATCTGAATGTATAATACTTCGCTGTATGACTTGTGCAACTGTATATTTATCTCGTGTATCGATTCTGTGTTTTCTGCTTTATATCCCTTTCCCCCCTTCCCCGGATTGCACCTAGAAACGTGCCTTGGCTCTGTGTGCCTTTCCCGGTTATCAAATGTTTGAATAAAAAAATAAAACATCAGTTATACTGTCACATAATCAATGCACAGATGCTGTCTTTTAGTGTCTGATGAGGTGTTGTATGCTGGTGGACTGCCAAGAGAGCCCTGCCCCTGAAGCCAGCCTCCGAGCTCCAGTGCCTTTCCAGCACCTGCAGTGACCAAGCTCAAGCTGGTCTCACCACTGCCCCTCAGGTAGCAAATCAGCAACGATACTTCATACATCTGAGGGTTTTCAGCTTTTATTATCATTTCTTTATGAATCATTATCCAAATACGAATGTGAAAGAAGGACTTGGCAGTGTTAGCTCCCCAGATTCAGCTATCAGCCTCTGTGTACACACGCTGACTGCAGGATAAGGTCTTTGTGGGCATCACAAGATCATGTCCCAACACTGAGAAATGATGGCATAAGATGATCTACAAGTTGGCACTTGTTTTTATACGAACAACAGACATGGCTTACAAACAAATATGTTGGTTGCTTTAAGTGCCACATATGTACCTATTGCCAGGCTGTATCATCAGGTAAAGGATTTACAAGCCCACATGCGAACAAGCTATTTCAGGTTAGGCAGCTTATAACCTGTGAAATGAATGGTATCATACACATGGCTTTGTGTACCTGTGGCGCCTTTTATATTGGCAAAGCAAAGAAGCAGTTCAAGACCAAAGTGGGGAAACATTGCATAGCTAATAGAAATGAGGATATCATCTGTGCAACAACTCTGCATATCATGCAGGCAACTAATAAAAGTGATCATGTTTTTACTTTCAGAGCTATTGAGAAAGTGTACTCTAAACCACGTGGTGGAGATTTTAACAATTTAATATATCAGAGGGAGTAGTTTGGGATATACACGCTCAGAGCCTGCAAGCACCCTGCTCTCAACAAGCGTTTTGACATAGAAACATAGACTTTGATGGCAGATAAGGACCGCTTGGCCCACCTAGTCTGCCCATTTCCCTACCTACAGGATTAGCCACAGATCCTAGTTAACCAACAGCCTATTTCTTCCTACCCCCCACAAGAATTACCTTATGTCTGTCCCATGTATTCTTGAATTCTCCCAGTTTTAGACCCCACAACCTCCTCAGGAAGGCTGTTCCATGCATCCACTACCCTATCTGTGAAAAAATACTTCCTCACATTGCCCCTGAACTGCCCCCCATCTTTAAATTGTGTCCCCTTGTTCTTGCATGTCTCTTTTTCTGAAAGATGCTACCCTCTTGGACTTTGTTGATTCCACTGAGGTACTTAAATGTTTCTATGATGTCCCCCCTCTCCCTCCTTTCCTCAAGGGTATACATATTAAGCTCTTTTAGTCTCTCCTCGTATGGCTTCTCTTGCAGACCAAGCACCATTCTAGTTGCCCTCCTCTGAACTGCCTCTATCCTGTCTATGTCCTTGTGGAGATGGGGTTTCCAGAACTGGACGCAGTACTCCAGATGGGGTCTCACCAACTGTCTGTACAGAGGGATAACAACTTCCTGTTTTCTGCTGGTGATGCCTCTCCCTGTGCATCCCAGTATACCCCCAGCGCTCACTACTGCCTTCTCACATTGCTTGCTAACCTTAAGGTCATCTGATGATTACCCCTGTCCCTTTCTATTTTTGTTTTGTTACTACCTTCCCGCCAATTGTGTAATCTTCCCTGGGTTTTGTTTCCAGGTGCATTATTTTGCACTTCTTTGCATTGAATCCTAGCTGCCATACTTCCGACCATTCCTCCAACCTTGCCAAGTCCCCTCTCATCCTTTCCACGCCTCCTTGTGTATCAACCCTGTTGCAGATCTTTGTGTCATCTGCAAAGAGGCATACTTTTCCTTCCAGTCCCTCTGCAATGTCACTTATAAAGACATTAAAAAGGACTGGACCCAGTACTGAACCCTGCGGTACCCCACTAGTAACCCCTCTTTCTTCAGAGTGGACTCCATTTACAATTACCTTCTGTGTCCTGTTGTCCAGCCAATGTTTTACCCAGGCTACCACCCTGGGACCCACTCCCAGGCTGGTTAATTTGACTATTAATCTTTTGTGTGGGACTGTGTCAAATGCCTTGCTAAAGTCAAGGTAGGCCATGTCCACAGCCCCTCCCTGGTCTACTACTTTGGTCACCCAGTCAAAGAAATCAATTAGATTCGTCTGACATGATCTTCCCGCTGTGAACCCATGCTGCCTTGGGTCCTGTGCCCCACTGGCCTCTAGGTACTCAACAATTCTTTCCTTCAGAAGTGATTCCACCACTTTCCCTACCACAGAGGTCAAACTGACAGGTCTGTAGTTTCCTGCCTCTGTCTTGGTCCCACTTTTGTGAAGGGGAATCACATCTGCCTTCCTCCAGTCATCGGGTACCACACCATCCTCCCATGATTTGTTAAAAAGGGTAGTCAGTGGTTTCACTAGTTCTCCCCTTAATTCTTTTAGAATTCTGGGGTGAATTCCATCAGGCCCCATTGCTTTGTCCACCCTCCAGTTTTAGAGTTCTTTCAGAACCCTTTCTTCTGTGAAAGGACTGGGATGACCCCCCTATCCAGAGTGCTTCTGTTAATTGCATTAGGCACCTCCCCCTCCTCTTTTGTGAATACTGAGCAGAAATATTCGTTCAGTATCCCTGCTTTTTCACTATCCCCCTCTGCCCACCCACCATTCATTCTATTCAGCCTCAATATCCCTCCCTTTGTCTTTCTGTGCTCCCTGATGTACCTATAAAAGGTTTTATGCCCCTTCTTAACTGAGTTGGCTATCCTTTCCTCAGTTTGGGCCTTTGCTATTCTGACTTCCCTCCTGCTTCCTTCTGCCTTAACTGGTACAGCTCTCTGTCCTGCTCTTTCTGTGTTTCCTTATACTCCTGAATGCTATCTTTTCTCCATGACTTTCCCGCCATCTCTTTTGAGAACCATAGTGGCTTTTTCTTTCATTTTGATTTGTTTATTTGCTTCACACAAAGGCTTGTTGCCTCTGTGATGGCAGTTTGATGATTCCCCATTGTTGCTCCACACCTCCTTCTAGCCTGTTTGCTAGTGCTTTTCTGAGGCACTCTCCCATCTTGCCAAAGTCAGCCCTCCTGAAGTCCAGTACCCTCACTTTTGTATGGCTTGACTCTGTAGCCGAGTTTAATGTGAACCACACTGTTTGATGGTCACTTGTTCCCAGATGGCAACCCACTTCTAGATCTGAGATCCTCTCACTGTCCCCATTTGAGAGTACGAGGTCTAAGATTGCTCCCTCACAAGTGGGTTCCGAAACTAGCTGTCTGAGGCCTGCCACCTGTAGGCTATCGAGAATGGCCCTGCTCTTGGATGTGGCTGCAGCAAGTGTGCTCCAGTTAACATCTGGCATATTCAGGTCCCCCATCAACAGTATCTCCCCTTTCTCTGCCATCCTAAGAATGCCTTCTATCATATCTTTGTCCATTCCTTCCCCCTGACCTGGGGGTCTGTATCATATATTCCCATCTCCCCATATATTAATAAAAAATAAAACATGAACTCTTTACATGTCAATTACTTGCTTATTTTATAGATAGCATATCTGCTACAGCAAAATAGATGTATGATTTCTCTAATACATATATGTATATATTTTTTAGGCAATGACCTGTGATGAATGTTTGAAAAATCTTCGAGGGAGCCTATTAGTCTGCATGTCTTTGTATCGCCACAAGACGTTTCTGTATGCAGATTTGCACTCTCAAGATTTTACTCTGCTTTTTTGGATTAGCCCACAGTAATAGTTCATAGTGATGTTACATATATTTTCTCTTGTTTTTAACATATATTTATGTGTATTTATATTTTGTTTGTATATTAAATTCATCTGCACTGTGTGATGTCACTTTTTTTGTTGCAGTATGGTGATGTCATCAACATGTGTATAAGACGTTTTTATCTTGTGTCACACGTCTTTTGACAAAGGAGTTGCATTCCGAAACCCATCAAGATGTGTGTTTTATTGTCACTGGCACTTTAATAAAATTTCAGCATGCTTTCAAGCCTTGGTGAACAGCGCTTTACTCCGGTGGTGAGTGCGGGATTTTTCTATAGGATCTTTGTGGGCATCACAAGATCAAGTACTTACACGAAGAAATGATGGCATACGATGATCTGCAGGTTGTCACTTGTTTATATGAACAGTTTGTGCAAAGCAGTGCCATCTAGTGGTGAAAGCTTTAAACAGAAGTCAAAGCGATGCCATCTAGTAACGAAAGCTTTAAACAGAAGTCAAAGTAGTGCTATCTAGCGGTGAAAGTTATGAATGACCATCAAAACAGTGCTATCTAGACTAAAGGGTCTGGCAATCTTTAGCATGTCTCCGACACTCACACCATGAAAGGGGGTACTAGAGGCTCTGAAATCCTTGCACGTAATTATGCTCACGGAGGCGAGCAGTGTGCATTTTTAAAACTCCGAGATCATGAAACAGTGCAATTAACTCATTAAAAAATTAGAATACAATACATTTTTCAAAACTATCATGAACAGCTCTACCAGGACTCTACCCCTGCTGACCTGGATAGAATTGGTGCCTATTTACATAAGCTCTCCCTCTCTAAACTTACAGAGGGCATGAACCACACTGTTTGATGGTCACTTGCCTGCTTAACTGCCCCCATCACAAGTGAGGAAATTATGAAACAACTAAAACAACACAACAACAACTAAAACAACAATTATGAAACAACTAAAAAAGACCAAAACAAAAAAATGCCCAGATCCTAGTAGTTTACTAATGACTGGTACAAGATCTTCTCTGAACTCCCTCTTCCCTTTCTTTCACAGGTTTTCCATGCAGTGACACAGGCCGAACCACCTCCTCCTTCATGGGCATATGCCATTATCACCACAGTCCCTAAGCTGGGTAAGGACTCGTCCAACCCCTCCTCTTATAGACCCATTTCAGTATTAAACACTGATTACAAACTCTACATGGCTATTTGAGCATATAGATTAGATTAACATTTTCCCTACTATAATCCACCCAGACCAGGCAGGCTTCATTCGAAAATGCTGTTTTCCCTACTATAATCCACTCAGACCAGACAGGCTTCATTCGAAAACGTCACATGATGAGCAACATCAGATGTACCCTTCTTTTACTTGAGAAAGTGACAACTCATAAAATTCCAACAGCCTTACTCAGTTTCGATGTGGAGAAGGCCTTTGATAGGGTATCATGGAATTTGTATGGAACACCCTATTGGCCTTTGATTTTCCAGTCCCTTTCTTAGAGTGACTTCAACAATTATACTCTCACCCTTCAGCATATATTAGAGTTAATGGTGACCTTTCTTCCCCCATTATATTGCAAAGGGGTACCAGACAGGGATGCCCATTATTGCTACTACCATTTGCGGAGTTATGGAACCTCTGGCTACAGCCCATAGGTTTCATTCCCAAATGGAAGGAATTCCAACAGGAGGTACCGAATATAAAATTGCACTTTCTGCAGATGACATTCTTCTGACGCTCTTGGACCCAGACAACTCTATACCAGTAGCTTGGTCCATTACACAAACCCTTGGGGATCTTTCACGTTTTAAACTTAATTTGCTTAAAACAGAGATATTACTCTATAACTACTCCCCTTCCTCGATTAAGAAAATAATTTCCTTGGAAATGGTGTAATACTAAAATGTAATATTTAGGAATTATTATCCCTCAGGATCTCTGTAACCTTGGCCTCTTAAACTCTGAGCCACGTACAGTTCAAATTAAAGATGATTTAGTCGCTTGTGGGAAGCTAGTTCTGTCCTTTTTAGCCAGAATCGACACTATTCGAACAAATACCCTCCCTCACGTATTATATCTTTACCAAACAATCCCAAATTCCTGGAACTACACTATTTTTCCTCCTAGAATAAATGGATTTCCAATTTTGTATGGGAAGGACAATGCCCCTGAATTAGATATTCAATTTTACAACTCTCATCAGACAAAGGATGCCTGAACCTCCCGAATTTATTGAACTGTGGCTGGGCAACATGTTTGAATATAATTTTTAATTGGATGCGGCCCCCCCCCGGAAAAATATTGAAATGACCATTAATGATTTATTTGACTTCGGTCCTACACTTTTCTCTGTTCATGATGCTATATCCTCCTTAACCCTATTTACCTATTTTACTGCACAAACTCTTAAAGTACAATATGTGCATAAACAGCATCCTAGTTCTGAGTGTATCTCTTATTTTTCATAGAGTTCTGGCAACAGATGACACATTACTCCCCTAAGTAATGGATATTATATTTAAAAGATGGAGACATTAAGGTTTTATATATATATATATATTTTTTTTTATACAGTGTGGGCGAGGGATAAATGAGTGAGATAATGCGTTATTTTCACTGCAGTGGAATAACCACTGTGATGACATCACCACTGTGAGAATATTTATGGATATACACATAGGCCCAGATATTCAAACTGCGCCAGGCTGTGGCGCAAGCTTGGGCGCAGCTCAACTTTGCTGCGCAGGGGTGTGGACTAAGCGATATTCAAAGGAGCTGCGCCATGGCTCAGCAGCTTTGAATATCGCACCCTGGCCACCCCCAGTGTGCATGGCGCAGTGGCACTGAGCCAGCACAAGTGGCCAGAGTGGAGCACGGAGATGCACTAGCACAAGTTCCATTGCGCCATGCACAGCACCCTCGATATTCAAAAGTTGACATGCAAATGAGGCCATAATTTATGCAAGGCGCACATGGGGCAATTTGCATGTCATTATGGCCCCATTTGCATGCAGGTGCGCCGATCCCTGATGACTTGCACCTGGTGCCCTGCCAGGCAGCAGCCATTGGGGACCGATGCCCCCTGCAGCCCGATCACGGGCATCTGTGTAAAAATAGAGAAAACCTTCCTATATCCCTGGTGGTCCAGTGGACCGCTATGTGCTCAATCACAGGCATCTGTCCAAAATTAGAGAAAACCTTCCAAATCCCTGGTGGTCCAGTGGACCACTATGTGCCTGATCATGGGCATCTGTCCAAAAATAGAGAAAACCTTCCTATATCCCTGGTGGTCCAGTGGACCACTTTCTGCCAGATGCGGGCATCTGCAATACTAAAATACCCGTCCAATATCCCTGGTGGTCAGTGTACACCCTTTCTGCCCAATCGCGGGCATCTGTATGTCAAATACCCCGTCCAATGTCCCACCTGATGGTCTAGTGGTACCCCCTCCCCACCTGCCCACTGGCCCACCACCGGCTCCCCGTTCAGCCGGCAGGCGGCAGCACCACCCACCTGCTGCCCTGCCGCCGCCGAATGACACCTTAGTAGGGCTGCCGCCCATTGGTTCACAGCATGAGCCAATGGGCGTGCAGCCAACGTACTACACATTCCAGATATGTGAATGAATCATTCACATATCTGGAAAATCTGTATGACTCTTGGCGCCCATTGGCTCACGCTGTGAACCAATGGGAGTACAGCCCTACCGAGGCATCAGTCGGTGGATCGGCAGGCGGGTGGGGATGCCGCCTGCCGGCTGACTGGGGAGGCGGGTGGTGGGGCTCAGTGGGCGGGTGGGAGGGGGTACCACTAGACCATCAGGGATATTGGACGGGTATTTAGTAATACAGATGCCCGGATCGAGCAGAAAGCGTCCACTGGACCACCAGGGATATAGGGAAGGTTTTCTTTATTTTGGACAGGTGCCGAGATCGGACATAGTGATCACTGGACCACCAGGATATGGGACCAATTCTGATTTTACGGATGCCCATGATCGGGCATGGGGGTGCCGCCTGGTGTAGCGGAGCTCTGGTGGCCACCCACAGGTGGCAGCTGCCGTGTTGCACCCTGCAATGCGGCAGCTCACCTGTGGGTGGCCATCAGTTGTTCCTTTTTTGGCTTAACTTTGTGCTGGCACAGGTAGGGGTTGCGCATGCATGGCTCTGCACATCCCGGGCTGAATATTGGGCTGTGCAGGTTATGCATGGGCATGCCCCCCATACCTGTGCCTGCATACATTACTGATGCGCTCTGGTGCATCGGGATTTGTGCCGTGCACGTTTCCCTTTTGAATATCGCGCTGGGGCGCATCAGTGGGTTGTGCATGGCGCAACCCTTTTGAATATCTGGGCCATAGTGCCTACATCACTGGCAAATATTATCACAGTGATGATGTTACCAGAGTGAGAATATCTTCACTGCAACCTGCATTTAACAGCTTCACAATTTCTCTTTCTCACTGAATCCTGCAACTAACTCAATTAGCATTGCAAAAGGCAATCACCTGTGTCCCATAGTTTTTCTGGCACTTCTAGCCCATTACTGTGCTGCTCTAATCTTCAAAACAGCCTCCTGTCGGAGGGGCGACTGGGAGGAGAAGGATGGAGCATCCCAAGGACTGCTCCCCTTCTCCGGGGGAGGAGTGTGACCGGTGCTTGATGGACCTCTGGTGGAGGCCGGGGGTACCACAGCAACTGACACCAGAACATAGTACGAGGGGAAGGGTGGATGCCAGTCATCATTACACGTCCCCACCTTCACATACAGGGGGGAAAAACACAGCTGCCTGTCACCTACATGAAGCCTGCCCCTTTGCTCTGCTCTGATGAGCTGCCAGGCCAGTTCCCTGACCTATCCCAGTGCTTGCGGCACTAAGGAGGGCCGGTGCTGCAACCCCACCCTGGAGAGGCAAGCCAGGGGGTATCAGGGAGTCACGGCTAATGTAGGAGTGGGAGTAGAGGGGGCCATGACAGAGGCTGAGCTAACGGTGGCAGGTAGCAAGAAAAAGCATACTAAATAAAAAAAAAAAAAAACAGCCGCCTTCATAAAGCAGTTTCTCTCTGAGTGATGCCTGCAACAGTTTATCTGTCTCACTAAAGCCTGCAACTAACACAGTTAGCATTGCAAAACATACGCACCTATGTCCCATAGTATTTCTAAAACTTCAAACCCATTACTATGCTACTCTCACCTTCAAAAATGCCTCCATTGTAAATGACAGTCCTTCACCACACAGTTTCTGTTTCTCACTCCTAGCTGCAGGTAACTCAATTACCATTGCAAAACACATTCACCTGTTTCCCATAGTGTCTAACATTCCCAGCCCATTCAGAAACACTTACATACACTCAGACCACACACAAAGAGTGCTGTCAGTAAAGCCTAGAGGTTAGAGTAACAATCTGGAAACAAGCTTGTTACATCTAGCAGACCAGATCTGGGTTTGATTCTCACAACCTCCACTTGCATACTGTGTGACTCTAAACAAGTCACTTAACTGTCCAGTGCTCCCAGGTGATCCCCAAAAACTTATCTGGTTACCAAACACTAAAATAAAAAAAAACAGGAAGAGAACACAGAAAAGAATGTTCCTAAAGCTCCTAGCCCCATTGTATAAATTGTTCACATGGGCCCGGATATTCAAAAGGGTTGCACATGGCGCAACACTGTTGCACCATGTGCAACCCACTGATGCGCCCTGGTGTGATATTCAAATGAGGATTGAGCCTGGCACAAATCCCGATGCTCGAGTGCAGCAATGTATGCAGGCAGCGCGGGTGGGGCGTGCCCATGCATACTCTCACATCCCAATATTCAGCCCAGGATGTGCTGAGCCCATGCATGCACAACCCCTACCTGCGCTGCACACAGGTGAGCCAAAAAAAAAAGGAACAACAGCTGGCCACCCACAGGTGAGCTGCCGTATTGCAGGGCACGACACGGCAGCTGCCACCTATGGATAGCCACCCGAGCTCCAGCTGCATCTGGCGGTGCACCCCCATGCCTGATCACGGGCATATGTAGAAAAAAGAACCTCCTATATCCCTGGTGGTCCAGTGGACCGCTTGCAGCCCGATCGCAGGCATATGTTGTAAAAAGTACACGTCCAATATCCCTGGTGATCCAGCGGTACCCCCCTCTCCATCCACCTACTGAGCCCCACCGCCCGGTCAGCAGTGGATATCTGGACTGTGTAGTACGGTACGGGCTGCACAACCATTGGCTCATGCTGTGGACCAGTGTGCATACAGCCCTGCTGTACTGTGTCAGTCAGCAGGCGGGTGGGGTGCTGCCACCTGCCACTGACCGGGGGGGGGGAGCGGGGCAGTGAGGCTCAGTGGGCAGGTGGGGAGGGGGGGTACCACTGGACCATCAGTGATATTGGACATGTACTTTTTACAACACATGCCCGCGATTGGGCTGCGAGTGGTCCACTGGACCACCAGGGATATAGGACGTGTACTTTTTACAACATATGCCCACGATCAGGCATTGGGGCACTTTTCTGCAATGTGCAGGGGCGTCCGGTCCCGCGGCTGCAGCCTGGCAGGGTGCCAGGTGCAGAATGCGCCGGGATCGGCACACCTGCACATGCAAATAGGGCCATAATGACATGCAAATGGCCCCATTTGTGCCTTGCATGCATTATGGCCCCATTTGCATGTACACTTTTGAATATCGTGGTTGTTGCGCCTAGCGCAATGGACCTTGTGCTAGCGCATTCCCCTGCTCTACTCTGGCCACTTACGCTGGTGCAGTGCCACTGTGCCATGCACACTGCGGGTGGCCAGGGTGAAATATTCAGTGGTGCTGTGCCATGGCTCAGCTCCATTGAATATCACCTTCTCAACGCCCCAGCGCAGCCTTTTTGCGCTGTACCCGGGCTTGCACCACAGCCTGGCGCAGTCTGAATATCCGGGTCCTGATGTGCAGATTGTGGGATATGGAAAATATTCTCACTCCTGCAGAGTGAGCTGTGCATTCTCACTCTGCAGGAGTGAGAATATTTTCCATATCCCACTCCTGCCAATCATGTATCCCTATTGATATGTGTGTATATGTATATATATGTGTATATATATATATATATATATATATATATATATATATATATAAAATCAATTTCTGGATTACAATGGTGTTCTCCCAATTGAAGTTCTCCAAGCTAATTGTGGCCTTACTAATAGAGAACATTCTAGGTATCTACAGGTCAGAACTTATTACTTCACAAACATAAGGAATATACTAAACTTTCTAATTTGATTCCAGTATTAATGGCAATGATTGTGAACTTTCATAATGACTAGCCACAGGGACATGTAATTGGAAATGCATTTAGGGGATTGCAGGAACTTAGGCAGAGCCGACACGCTCGATTCTAGGTAAATGGAACAAGGAACTTTCAATTAGTTTATACTACCAGACATGGATAAAATACGCAATCCCAACACTAAAGATTACTTCCTCAAACATATGGCAGGAGTTCGCATGGAAGTGCAGATCTCATTATTTCTGCACCTTGGCTAGGCTTATGCACTTTTTACCACAACATTTTGGGAATTGCTGGCAGAAACATGGGTATAACCCAGCAGACCAGGCACACATTTTTAATTTTTGTCTGCTATTAGCTTCCTATTGGACAGCACTAATTACCCAGATTGACATACTCACTGATAATTCATTTACAGTTACCCCAGAATTTATCCTGATGTCAATCTCCCCGACCAGCTATTGACTGCCTTGCAAATTCCTCATCTTGACTTATATTTTGGCTGCCAAGAAGGCAATAACTCGCTTTTGGATGAAACCAGAACCGCCAGCACTGGGATCGTGACGTCATATTACATTATGACCGAAATATTTTCCCTGGAAAAACTGTCAACTACCCACCAAAATACATTGAAGAAATCTGCATTTAGATGGCATACATGGGTGCTTTATTATGCAACTGTGGATGAACACTGGATACCATAAAAATAAAATCTGGTTCTGTTATTGATTTCTGTGAGGGAAAGGTACTTTCAGCAAAATTCTTTGTAACCATAGCTTACACTTGGATTTTATGTCAGGTTTACCCTGTGTCGGACGGCCACACACCAGTTACTAATTACTTGACCGTTATTTCGCTTAGCTAGAGATATCAGCCTTTCTTCTGTATGTATATGCCTTTTACCTGTAAAAGGCAGCAGAGAAAAGTAGATTATGTTTAGATAGTATGCTTAATTTGGATCCTGACCCATGTACTGGAATCTGATGTACTTCTGTGTGTCAATAAAGTTTAAATATAAAAAAGGTAGTGCCATCTAGTGGTGAAAGTTGTGAACAGCAACAAAGTAGTGCCATCTCATGGTGAAAGTTGTGAACAGCAGCCAAAGCAGTGCCGGCTAGTGGCAAAAGTTGTGAACAACAGCCAAGGCAGAGCAATCTAGTGCTAAAAACTTTGGGCAGGAGTCAAAACAGTGCCATCTTGTGCTGAAAGCTGTGGACAGCAGGCAAATCAGTGCTGCCTAGTGGTGAAAGCTGTGGACAGCAGTCAAAGAAGTGCTATCTAGTGCTGAAAGCTTTGAACATCTGTCAAAGCAGTGGCATCTAGTAATGAAAGCTGTGAACAGCAGTAAAAGTAGTGCTGAGCAACTGTAACAGCTAGAGACCTCCAGTGGTGATTCAGGAAACAGCAAGTCTATGAAAGTCAATGGAGCCCTCTACCCTCCCAGCTAGTGGAAAATTTCCCTTTAGCTGAATGGTTAGAACTGTTGAATTTGGGGCACAGGGTCCATGGTTGGATCCATAGCAAATGAGTGAGACCAAACAGAGAGGGGGCAGACACAACAGCACTACCCAGTAGCAAAACTGACTGAGCTGAAAGGGACACTGTCATCAGTCGTCTGGAACCTGAAATGACATTTATAACAAAAACATTGATCTGACTCACCAAGAGCACAGGTAATTTTTTTTATATGTTTATAAGGATGCTAGGCATATCCTGTGCATGTTCTTAAGAAGACAGGATGGGGAACCAAAGGTGAGCGATTATATCACACTAGGGACACATGAGGAGACACTCTTACAGCCATTATAAATAATGACATCAGCCTATTAGGACTGTGTATTTATGCATATTCTAGATACTCTTATAACCATCAGAGGGTTGGGTGTCTTGTGCCAACAGTTCTAAAATTCTGAAGTTCTAAGCTCAGTTGGCATAGTCCATTTCCCGCAAAGAGGTTTCTCTAATTTTCTGTAAAGTAAAACAACTGGATTTTAAATTCAAATTCCATAAAACAACAGAAATCTTATAACATGATTTATAACACATTTCTATGTACAGTTCCTGTGTCTCTTATAGTTATAAGAGTTTCTTCTCAAGTCCTTTGTGTGCCAAAACCGTTCGGCTTTGCTTCACAGTTCTCTCTTCCAAAGAACTCAGAAATGCATTCCTATAAGGTTACGAGACACTGAAACTGTATATAGAAACATATGTATAAGAGATACTCTACGAGTCCCTATTAAAATACTATGAATCATCAAACTACAACTGATATCAACCATTATGTATGCAGTAAAAAAAGTATAGCACTTTTTAAAATTTTTTTAAGAAAATAGACAAAGACGTCCCATCAGCAGTAGTGCTATCACGTGTGACACCAGCGATCTGGGTTTAGGAATAAGCCTCAGCTGTTGCAGTGCCTGCTGGGGGAAGGAGGATTGAGTATCCTGCAGGACACTCTCCTTCTTGGGGAGGGAGGGTTACTGCCTCCACTGCAGTGCTGCCACCACCCGGGTGACTACAGGTGGAAGTGCAGCAACAGGCACAGCGAGTGGGAGGATGATGGCTGACCTCACAGTCATCACATTGTTGTGCATGCCCCAATCCGAGGCCTATTCATGCCCACATCCCGACTGTGAGGCATAGCAACAAGAAAATGAACCCCAGCGTAGTGGACGATGGGCTATAATACAGCCCAGGCACCCCACACCACTAGATGGGATTGCCCTAATGATACTTGAAGATTCAGGGTATATCCTCTCCTCCTGTCCCCACCTCTGGGGGTACAGCTAATGTGGAGGACACAGTCGCCAGCTGAAGTGGTGTATTGAGGTACAGAAATGTGCCATGACAGCTCCTGAGTAAGGGCGGTCTGCACTGAAGGGGGAGCAAAAAGTGAAAGTAAAAAAAAAAGAGAGAACGATGCTCCCATTTGAAAATTGGACAGGGGTTGCGATTTTGGCCAGGGTATTGAACTTGACCAATGTGTGTGTGTGTGTGTGTGTGTGTGTGTGTGTGTGTGTGATCTGTCTCTACCTCTTTGCCTTATAAAAATACAAAAACTATAAAAATAGCCCTCAATTCAAGCACTACAACTCCCACCTTTCTCGTGTCTGTCTGGGTGACCCGTAAAGCATTGTCGGATACCTGTGATTTGATTATTATAGGGATAGCCCTTGAGAGGGTTACAAAGCTGCACTGTATGTGTTTTCAGACTTCATTAAACATATTTGGGGCTTTTTAAGGACTAAATAGCCTGTTTGTTAACTTACAGGTAGCTTAGTCTGGGAGTGAGTCACTGGAAGTGCACAGCTTGGCACTTCCAGTACTCATTGTATAAATGCTGGCACCAGCCGGGGAGACCAGGAGGGCAAGTTACTCTGCATAGTTAACACGATAGTCACTAAGGTACAAAACTATCCAGCATTTGGTTTTAGCCTCTTCTATGTAATATGGCTAACGTATCCATTGAACTGAGACAGACAGCCTTTGTGGATAACAGGTCAGGAGTGTATTGTGAGAAATGTACACTTGTAAAAAATAATTGACCCTGAAGAAGTATTGGCAGGCAGTAGGCTAACGTGCTTTAATTGTTAAAAAAAATTGGATAAAATGGAATCTGAACTTGAGTTAAAAAAGCAAATTAATAACAAAGAAAATAAGACAACTAGGATGTTACATAGATGTGATTAGACAATAAGAAAATGAGATTCAAACCACTACTACAAAGAGAGAGTTAATTTTGAATAAACAAGAAACATCAGGGCTTCAAAGTGAAAAAAGGTTAGGGATGAGGACACTAAAGATATACCTAATAATGAGTGGTCAATAGTTCTACTATGAAAGGGAGCAAAAAAGGGGGAGGAGAGCAAGAGTCTATAATTCAGGCTAACATCAGGCAAGCATTGGTGAACGTAACAGATTCTCATCATTACTAGACCTACAAGACAATGCAATTATAGCTGATTTTGTAGCATTAAATATCCGTAATAGGGAACATTGGCCAAGTAACACAAGCACTACCTGTGACCACAAAATCGTATTAGCTGTCTCTGTCTTAAAATACACAGACAGAATAATCTGTGAGGGGAACAAGGACAACACCATGATTTCCAGCTTCTCTGGAGCACAAATCAACAATGTGACAGACAACCTGCAAGAGGTTTTTAAAACAAAAACAAAAAAACTCAGGCTATAATCCCTAGATGTTAATTCATATCAGTATTAATGATGTGGGCTGTAAAAGTGAACATGATATTAAACAAGGCTCATAAAACTGGGATCAAAACTTAGGCAAATGAGTTGCCAGGTTATTTTTATTTTTCAGAACTGTCACCTGCCCCTAGGGAGACATTTAGAGAACAGCAAGCAATAACAAAACAAAACCAGTGGCTAAATGAATGGACTTGCAATGAAAATTTCGAGTTTCCTAAAACCTGGGTTCCTTTCTGGGACAAAGACTATACTGTTAGGACAAACTGCACCTAAACAAATATGGATCAGACCTTTTAGCTGGGAGAATAAAAAAAGTATCCTTAGGAAACAAAAACTTGTAAACTAGATGTTGGGGAAAATGGGAGGGTAGATATCCAACATATTTCTGGATGCACAGGACCTGATATGAAGGCAAAAAAACACAATACTTAAAATATTTTCACTAAATGCAAGATGCCATGTTAATAAATTTGACAAACTGAAGGCCATTATAATGGATTATAGTCCAGATCTAACAACCATAATAGAAACTTGGTGGAACATTAATGACTATTGGAGCAAACAAATGATAAGGTATTCACTTGTAAACAAAGATAGGTTAAACAGAAGAGGAGATGGAACATCTATATACAATACGGAAAAAAAACTATGCATCTATTACAGAACTGTCCACAAAGGATGCTACAGGAACTGAAACAATTTAGATCACATTAAACAACGTTAAACCTAAACTGCTAATAGTAGGCAACTGTTACAGTATATACCACCAGGGATCAACAAAGATTTTCAAAGAACATATGGATGAAATTTGTTACTATGATGAGGGTGACACTGTTGTTCTCAGTGATTTCAATGACCTGAAATAAACTGGGATGCCTTAACCATGTCAAACTCATATGGTCAAATTTTACTGGATACCACAAGGGAGTGCAGTTTGATTCAACATATACAGGAACATAGAAACAAACATAGAATGTGTTGGCAGAAAAGGACTGGTAGACCCATCTATTCTGCCCTATTTCCCTGCCTATTACTACTCCAGAACAAAAAAGTCCAACACAATGAACCACATGAACACTCATTTCTCGTACAAAAGGTAAATTTAGTAATTGTACAAACCAAAGCTCCTAGATGCTCCTATCAGTCTACTAATGTTACACGCCGGAACCTGGAGCTTTTTCAAGATACCTTGAAAAAGCACTGAGTTCCAATGTGAAACATTAGTGAACTGATAGGAGCATTAGGGGCTCTGTTTTGTACGAGTCACACATTTAACTTTTGCACTGGAAGTGAGTGTTCGTGCAGTTCTTGATGCCTGATATTTTGAGTTGACACTGGTGCTACATTCAAGGCACAGGTATGTGCGGGAGTAGCTCTCTCCTATGCCTACACTCTCACTACTCCCCGAACCCAATTCAGTCTCAGGTGTCCCTGCTTCCTCCCTTTCCTTTACTTATTATGTTCATGCACTTATACCACACATGCTTGAAGCCCACCACTGTCTTTTCCCCCACCACCTCTGGTAGGTTGTCCCAGGTGTCCACCACCCTTTCTATTAAGGACTATTTCCTCACATCCCTCTTAACCTCCCCCTTAAAGCTTCGTACATGCCACCATGTTCTGGTGCTCCTCCTCTGAAACAGACTCCTCCCTGCACCTTGTTTACCCCTGTGAGGTACTTACAGGTCTCAATCACATCCCCTTTTACTGTCCTCTCCTCCAGGGAGTACAAGTTGAGTTCTCACAGCTTCTTCTCATATAGTTTCTCAAGCAACTTGCACACCATTTCCATTGTGTTAGCCCTCCTCTGGATTGCTTCCACCCTGTCAATGTCCTTGCAGATGTGTGGCCTCCTGAACTGTACACAGTATTCTAGGTGGGATCTCACTAATGAATGATACAGTGGCAACACCAACTCCCTTCTTCTGCTAGAAATCCCCCTCCCTATGCACCCAGCGTCCCACTAGCCTTGCCAACTGCTTTATTGCACTGCCCTGCCACATTGAGGTAATTAGAAATGATTACCCCAAGGTCCTTCTCTTACTGGGTGACTGTAAGTAGCTCCTCCCCATCGTATACACAACCATCTGGCTTCCCCACCCCAAGTGCATGACTTTGCACTTTTTGGCATTGAAACCCAGCTGCCACACTCTAAACCACTCCTATAGTTTCCCCAGATCCCTTCACATTCTCTTTGCCCCAGCCTGGGTGTCCAGCCTGTTGCCACTTTTTGTGTCATTCACAAAGAAACACACCTTCCCCTCCAGTTCCTCTGCAATGTCACTTATGAAGACATTAAAGAGTGGTACCCAGTACCAATCCCTGTAACACTCCACTGATCACTCTCCTGTCCCCCCGACTGACTTCCCTTTATCACCATCCTCCGTCTCCTAACCAGTTAGGTACCCAGTTTACCACCTTCTCCCATATCCTCTGGTTGCTAAGTTTCTTTATTAGCTTCCTGTGTGGCAAAGTGTCAAAGCCATTGCTGAATACCAGATAGGACACATCCACTGCTTTCCCCTGACCCACCTCCCTAGTCACCCAGTCAAAGAAATATATGAGATTTTTTTTGACATGTCCTGCAGCCCATTTACCTCCAGCTACTTCATTAGCCTCTCCTTCAGCAGGGTCTCCATGAATTTCCCCACAGTCTCCCTCCCGCTCTCTTAATCCTCACTATTCCACTCCTTGCTCTCCTCTTTTCACTCACATACTTGAAGAAAATCTTATCCCCTTTTTGACCTCCTTGGCAATCCTCTCCTCTGGTTTTTCCTCTGCTGCCCTCACCCTCCTTCCTTCCTCATTTTGTAGCGAATGCATAGCAGAGCTATGCTGACATATTGCTTTGACGTAGTAGAGAAAGGGGACTCTGGATGCATGTGACCGGATACTGCAACTGTGTTCTTCCACAGTGGAGTTGAAGCACATGCGGTCCTCTCCATTCACTACAGTGCTGTTCCACATTCCCCCCACACTATTTTCCTACTCTTCGTTCACTTCTGGTTCACTTCCAGGTTTTGAGTTAGCATTTGTTTTCCTCCCCTTACAAATGTAATAGTGTTTCCCTGGTGTCTAGTGGCACCCCCACATTCTGATTGCCATCCCTGCTGTTTAGTAATGTTTTCCTGGTGTCTAGTGGGACCTCCCACCCTCCAATTGCCATCTCCATAATGTACTATTGTTTCCCTGGTGTCTATTGGCACCTCCCACATTCCAGTCACCATCCCCTACATGTTGTATTGTTTCCCTGGTGTCTAGTGGCACCCATTACCGTCCGATTGCCATCCCTATAATATTGTATTGTTTCCCTGGTGTATAGTGGCACCTCCACCCTCCGATCATCATCCCCACAATGTTATATTGTTTCTCTGGTGTCTAGTGGCACCTTCACCCTCCGCTCGATGTCCCTGTGATGTTGTACTGTTTCCCTGGTGTCTAGTAGCACCCCCCCACCCTCCGATTGTCATCCCTGTATTGTCCCAATGTCACCTGTAAAAAAGAAAACTGTCCCTTGATGACTTTTTTAACCTGTAACAAAGAAAACGGTCCCTCACCGATCTGACCCCCCTGACCTCCCACTCAGCAGTCACCACCCCACACCCTCACTCACCTGAACAGGTCCCAAGGTGAAGATCCACTCTCCGATCTAAGACACATCTTGCTGCTAGAACCGCTGACTGCAATATGAGAAACTAAGGTAAGTGTGGTCCAATGTATTTCAATAGGGTTTTGAACTTTGATGCATAACTTTGTCATGTTTGCATATTTTGGTCCCAAATTTTCAACCTGGCCTTTTCCAGACCCCACCTCTTGACCAATGGAGGTGGAATTATGCAGACCAGGCCTGAAAGGTTATTTCAGGCTCACATTGCAAAATCACCTTTGGGATGGGATTTGAAAATTTCCACCACCCTTGTTCATCAGCTGGGATTATAAGAAGGCTATGTTGAAAACTTGGGGTCAAAATATGTAAAACTGACAAAGTTATGAGTGCACATTGGAAATTTTTCTATGCTTGCTCGTAACTTCTGTCTCCTTACATCTAGATCTTCTTGTGCTTCCTAAAAGCTGTTTTTTGCTCCCATACTGCCTTAACCACCTGCTTCAATAACCATAGTGGTCTCTTCCTCCTTCTCCTACTACCCCTGCTTACTTCTTTCAGGCAGCTTGCTGTTACCTTAGTTATTCCCTCCCTGACCCTTTTTGATTGTGCCTCCACTCCCTCCGTCCATCTCCGCCTTCAAGATACTTTCTGAGGCAGGGGTCTTAACACAGTATATTGGACCTTCATGAAGTTCAAAAGTGACCATAAATATGAATTATTAGACCCACTGGCAATGAGTGCTCATGCTTGAATAATGTGTATGGTTAATAACGAGGTTAAGAGGGTAAAAGGGAAAACAGTGTTTTATAATTACAATAAAGATGACTATGTTATGATCAAAGATAACCTGGAATTATGGGACTCAGATAAGGAAATGGGAAATTACACTACAGAAACAATTTGGCAAATCTTAAAAATAAGATTTTGTCCTTGCAAGATAAATGTCCCCCCCCCCCCAATAAAAAGGTCTATAATGGCAGGGGTAAATTACCCCCATGGTTCTCATACAGAATAAAAAGACTTATTTCTAGAAAAACTGGATTATATAAAATTCTGAAAAATAATGTGAACCTTTATAACATTACTCGATACAGGAATGTATCAAAGGCATGTAGAAGAGAAATTCAAGTAGCCAATGACAAAAAGAATCTCAAAGCATTCTTCAGTTATATTAACTCTAGAAAGAATAGCAGAATTAGTGTGGGGCTGATTAGTATTGGTAATACCATAATCATAAGCAATCAAGAAGTAGCTTATGAATTAAATAAATATGTATGTTCAGTCTATACGAATGGGGGATAGACCATCGGATAATTTACATTGATTAGGGGATGCAGAACTAATTTCAGAAAGTGAAGTTTTGGAAGGTTTATTGACTCTAGATAAAAGTAAGGCTATTTCCCAGATTTCTATTTGAGGTGCCCTATCATTGTTAAGCCTTTGACTTATATACTGTATGCAATAAATCATTAAAATTCTGGTGTTGTTCTGTTGGACAGGAGAGTTGCAGATGTGGTCCCTATCTACAAACAAGCATTTGTCAATGCTGAATGTTGTCGTGCTGGCATTGGCAGTGGTGGAGCTAGAGATGCATAGTGCTGTGATTTTGTTAATGTGTCCCAAAAGGTGATTTTGCACAGCGAGCACGCCATTGTGAGCCACAGCTGTGGAAAAGTGTTTTGGGCAGGCTGTGAAAAATGGCAGCTGGACTGTTGATAAGGAGGTGTCTAGAAATGCCAGTGGTGAAAATGTGGCATGAAAATATTGCAGATTGAAGAAGTTACAAGGGTGTGTGGAAACTGCGCAATGCACGCTTGCAACACAGTCATGGTATGGACTTTCGGCCCAAATTTTCAACATAGCCATTTTAGGACCTCTGTTCATGAATAGTGTCACTGTCATTTCCTCACACTGTCCCAAAAACTGATTTCGCACAGCAACCATGCAATTCTGCGCCGGATGTGCGGATAACACTTCAACCAGCTATACTGTTCGCAGGAGGTATGGAAAATGCCAATGATGAACAGCTGGAGTAAAACTATTACAAATTCACAAAGTCACGAGCGTGCGCGCAAACTGCGCACTGCACACTCGTAAAACACTCATTTTATTGACTTTCGTCCCCAAATTTTCAACATAGGCATTTTAGGACATCTGCTAATGAACAGTGTCACTGCCATTTTCATAATGTGTCTCGAACATGGACTTTCCACAGTGACCGTGCTATTCTGCGCTGGAACTGCGAAAACAGATTTTGCTCAGGATGTGAAAAATGACAGCTGTACTGTTCATTAGGAGGTGCAGAACAATGGCACTGCTGAAAATCTGGAGTGAAAATATAAGTTTGCGAACTTACGAGCGTGCGTGCATACTGCACAAAGCACGCTCCTAACACAATCATTTTATGGAGTATTGTCACTAAATTTTCAACACAGGCATTTTAGGACCTCTGCTCATGAACAGCATTACTGTCATTTTCGCAATATGTCCCGAACACTGATTTCACACAGCGACTGCGCTATTCTGTGCTGGAAGTGCAAAAACACATTTCGCCAGGATGTGAAAATGACAGCTGTACAGTTCAAGAAAGTGTGGTAAAATGGCAATGTTGAAATCTAGTGTGAAAAATATTCGAATTCTTAACTTACAAGCGATCGTAACAACTCACGCAATGCACACTTGTAAAACAGTCATTTTTATTTTCCCACTAAATTTGCAACATAGGCTTTTTGAGAGCCCCCTCATGAACAGTGGCACTGTCATTTCATTACTCAGTCCCAAAAGTTGATTCTCGCGGTGACTGCAAAATCACCTTTTGGAACCGAATAATGCCATGACAGTGCAAGAATTCATGAGGAGGGTCCCAAAATCTCATGTTGAAAATGTGAGGCCAAAATTCCAAAAATGCCTGAGATATGCAGCAAAGTTGAAAAATCCTATTTATTCCATTATACAGCTTACCGGCATTTCCTCAGTTCGCGGTCAGCTTTGAAGAGTGCAGATGTGTTCTTGGTCCACCGAAGATCATCGCGCCAGACTCTGCAGGTAAGTATGGGGTGGGTGTGTGGGGAGGCAGGGTGCGCAGAGGGTGGATGTGGGTGGTAGGGCAAGGAGACTATGAGGGACTGTTTTCATTTTACAGGTGACAAAAAAAAAAAAAACATCGTGGGACAGTTTTTTTTTGTTTTAGGGGATTTGGCATGCTGGTGTGGGCTCCCAGTGAGCCACCTAAATGTTTGTGGGAGGATTTTATGCCGACAGGGATTTGGCACCCCTGTCAGCACACAGAAAGCGGGGGGGCTGAGCCGAGTGGGATTGGGCACCCCCCTTGGCATTTAACAATGGGGGGTTATTTATGCTGACGGGGAGTGGGCCCCTGTCAGCACACACAAAGGGGTAAGAGCTGTTGGGGACTAGGGCATCCCTCGCATTTAACAATGGGGGTGATTTATGCATGGGGAGTGGCCTCCCCATTGGCACATACAGAGGGGCAGGGTTAACTGACAGGGGGATTGGGCACCCCCGAAGTTGGCTGTTTGGTGGATACTGTGCTGTCATGCTCATAATGTTGGCAAGCACATCAAGGGAAGGTCTGCTGCGTCTGACAAGCTTTGCTTGGATTGCAGCAGACCTTTTCTTAGATGTGCTCATCACATTATGTATGCATGGTGTGGCGTCAGCATGCAGGATGATTGGGGAATGAGGGACGCATCTACTGGCACGTGCCCTGCATTCGCCCAACAGTGACCATGCCTCCAAAGCTGCACTACCGCAAGATGTTGGCTGTGCAAGCACGCCAACATAAAAAGGTAGTAAAGAGGAACCTAGTAACATTAGACCCATCAGCATTATTTCTGTGATTGGGAAGATGATGGAAACTAGAACTGAACTCATCTTAAGTAAGGAATTTGATAAAACAGGACTGAAGGATAGCACACAAATATGGTTTTGTGAAGGCAGATTCTGTGTTACCAACATGTTATGCCTCTATGAACCAGTCAGTAAAAACACTAGATAATGGGAACTCGGTGGACGTTGTTTTTCTTGACTTCAGTAAGGCATCTGATGTGGTGTCCCATAGCTTGTTGATAAATAAAGTCAGTCCTGCAGTATATTACCTCTGTTGATACAGTGGATATGTATTTGGTTAATTGATCAGACACAGGCCTCTCAGATATAGGGGGTGAGATGAAATGGTTTCCTCTCAGATATTGGTAGAATCACCAGTGGAGTCCCACAAGGGTCTATACTGGGACCAATTCTGTTTAGTTTTGCCTGACAAGGGTCTATACTGGACAAATTCTGTTTAGTTTTGTCCCACAAGAGTCTATACTGGGACCTATTCTGTGAAATTTTTATTTGTACAACTTAGTTGAGAACATCTTTAATATCTATAGTATGTTTGCACGCAATGCTAAAGTGGGTGGCATTGTAAATTTTACTGGTGGCCATATGCAATTCCAAAAAGATCTAGACATATTAACAAATCGGGCCTCTACATGGGGTATGACATTTAACCTAAGAAAATGCAAGATTATGCACTAAGAAAAAAAGGAATAATATGTACTCATACTATTTAAATGGCAAATATCTCAGCTGGCCTGCCGGTGCAGCTGCAAGGCGTCCGCTTCCATTGCTAACATCCTGGGTTTGATGACAGACTCGGAAGTCAGAGGGACAGCTGGGGAGAGGAGGACTGAGCATCCTGTAGACTGCTCTCCTTCTTGGAAGGGGGTGCAGAGTGTCTGGCACACTACAGACCCCTGTTGCAGGTTGGGGGTACTGTCGCTGCTGGCACTGTCATTGAGGGGGGTGGGCAGACTCTGGTCATCATTGCATGTCTTGCCCCTCCCGTGGGAAGCACTTCAATAAAAATGCTGAGGCTTGTGCTAGATGTCCACCTCCTGCACCGCCAGCCCCAAAATGTCCGACCACCACCGGGACAGTATTCCATTGAATGGCCACCCCTGTGGCCCCACCCGGTACGGTAAGCCCAGGGAGCCAGGTGCAGTGATGCAGTTGGTAACCTGGATGGGTTTCCACCAGTGGGGTCATCTCAGTGGCCCCACCTTGGGGGGGAAGCCAGGGCGGATCACGGGTCAAGTGTGGAGGGATGGTGGTGGCTGGAGAGCAGGGTGGAGACTCCAAGAGACAAGCGGCAATGAAAAAAAAATGATAAACATCTGGAGAACTCTGACTCTGAAAAAGATGTGGAGGCTATAGTTAGTTACCTCAGACTTCAGACAAAGCAAACATTGTGATGCAGTATTTTAAAAAAAACAATTTTTACTTAACAGAATTAAAATGCACCGCGTGCATAGATCAAAGGAGATACCTACTGTGTCAGTATGTCATGCACGTAATAGCGCATGACATAACCTTGTATCAGGAACAGCATGGTAGGGAAGAGCGAGAGGGTGCAAAACCACGATGGGGTGTTTGCACGGTAGTGCACCCTTTCACTCTCCCAGGTGCAGGATAAGACCTCTGCTGGGACAAGGGTCCAGTGAGCAGCTGCTGTGGCTCAACAGGATGAGCCACTGGCAGCAAGGGAGGCAGGCAGGCAGGGTTTTTGGGACCGGGTTTTGATTCCCAGTCCCAGGCGCATGGATTTTTTTATATTTCGCACTTTGTGTGATTTCAACTGTCAACCCCCTTCCCCCCAGAGTTAGTTATTTTAGTTGGGGGTGTTCGGGGGCACAGCAATATATTGCGGTGTATTGGCAGCGCGGTATATTGCTGCGGCATAATGTCTTGTGACATTATGATCCTGTGTCAAGGAGATACTTTTACCACTGTACAGATCATATGTACGCTCTATTGTTGATTACTGTTCGAATACTGGGGTGGCCTAGCCATGAGAAATAGAAATAAAATTGAAAGACTGCATAGAAAGGCAACTAGAATGATTAGCGGCTTAGATAATAAGGATTATGAACAATGATTAGAAAGTCTGGGTCTTTTCAGCATCCAGAGCTGACGAGTTAGAGGGGACTTGATACTACTCTATAAACTAAAGAATGATACCAGCATTTTAGCAGACCTAAGCACTAAATCAGGGTAGCCAGCTTTCACAAACCTTTGGGGGTGCCCACTGTCAGTAGGTAATATTTTTCCTATGGCCAGGTTCCCTAGTAATCTTTTTTCTTTTTTTTGCAGGCTGCCCTCAAAACATTGAGAGTACTTAAGTCATCTTTGTGGGTGCTTGAGCACTCCTGCACTCATGGAGTCAGCAACTGTGCATTAAACTGACAAAAGGTCATCAGTACACCAGAAGCCATAGTCTGCAAATAAAGGCAAAAAGTTACAGAAAGAATCAGAGGAAACTATTTTTCACACAATGTATAATCAGTATTTGGAATTCCTTACCTCCTGAAGTAGTTAACAGTAAAAATGTTGTTTCCTTAAAGCACAAGCTGGATAGCTTAAAGGACATCAAAGATTCATACGAATATTATAAATATTATGACTTATTATAAGGGACAGCTTAACATGGACTTACAGTTCCTTGCCTTCTCACGTGACTGTGTAGGAAACCAGGTATGGAACTTTCCACATTTTAAAACCCTGTGCACAAGGCACTGTTACTGTGATTCTCGTGAGGCAAATCATCAGCCCTGACTGGCTGAACCATCGTTGATAATTTATAATATTGATTCTATATATGCCCAGATTTACAACCTCCCACCCGAAGCAATCCACTTTTTTGCGTGGGATCACACCAAAATTCAGTTCTTGGATGCAAATCAGAGTTAGGAACTGGCACTGGGTAACTGTTAGGCAGTTTTTGCGTTGCGACAGTAATGTTTTCTGTCAACTAGTTAAGAACAGAAAACACGCATGCTTATAAACAGACGGTCTGTGCTCTCAAAGGGGCGGATACCCTTAACAAAAAACTACAAAATACTCAAAAGGAAGCAATCAAACAGGAGGTGTGTGCTGCATAGAGAGCTTTACTAGACAAATCAAGGCACAGTACATTCCAGTACAGTGGTGACACAGTACAGCACAAATCTGCCTGGTAAGCAACAGCCCCCTGCACTTTGACCAACTCTAGGTCTTCCTGATGGGGCCAGTTTCCTGTTAACCAACTCTGCTGGCTTGTACTGGAGGAAATAAGAAAGACAGTAACATAGATGATAACAGATGGTGGGGTGTGCAGAATGCTGCTGTTGCTGGGTCAGGAGAAATGGTTACCACAGTAATCATTTTAGCAAAACTGTGTGGGATGTTGAATTCCACATGTGGAATTCCTGCAGAATGACAATTTCACTTCCAAAATGCTTCCCTGAATTTCTTTTTGAAGTCAGTGGGATTCTGAAAAGCATTTCTGGAAAGACTTTCTGCAGATGACATGAACTGCAGAATAATATTCTGTGAATTGCAGAAAAGGGATCCGTGATCTTTATTTATGTCAGCTGGCCATCCTGGGCTCAATGTGTTGCTGATAATGCTTAGTCATGAGTGATGGTCCTTGTATTGATGTCCTCTTGCAATTTTCCCTTAATACTTTATTGAAAGGTGCACACTGCTACCCCTAGCTGAGGTCCACTTTAAGTTATGCATGGTGCCTGATATGTCTATGATTCCAAATAAAGGATTGTTCTCAGCATTTGATGTGATTGTTGCCAGTTTGAGGTAAAGATGGCCACTGTGGACAGAAAAATATTTTTGAAGTGGGGTAACTGTTTTTTTATATATCAAGGGACTGCCATCAGATTCTAGAGGTTTGTTTATTTAAAGATAATGTAAGGTTTTGGAATGGGATGACCTATCAGGAAGCATTAATCATGGGCCGCCAAAGGGCAGCATTTCATGCCACTGTGCAGGTGATGCAAGCTTGGAAATGAGCATGGTACTCCACTTTGGGAGGCAGTCCAGACCGCAGCAGCTGCTTAACTGCAGTGCGTTTCATTCAGCAGGTATATATATATATATATATATATATATATATATATATATATATTCATGGCAAAAACTTTGTTTAATGCATCAGTTAGGGTAGTTCCACAGCGCGAGCATGGAAATTCGGTGTTAGGGTTGCCACTTGCCCCCGCCCACCCGCCCCACCAACAGGCATCGGGTGTGCGCTGGGTATACGGGCTAACTCTCCCCCATTCTCCCATACTGCACCAACTCAGCTTGTTTACACATGGAATGGGGTCAGAGTTAGGGCCAATGACCCCAACGCACACCTCAGTGCCTGTTGGTGGGGGCAGGGTGGGCGTGGGGTGCAAGGGGTGGCAACCCTAACACTGAATTTCCTTGTTTTTGTTGCTGTGGAACAACCTTAACTGATGCATTAAACGGAGTTTTTTGCCATGAATTTCCCTTCTTTTTGAGAATGTGCACTATAAATAGTGAATGGTATGTGGAGGTGGGGGCCCCACGCTCCCACCATGCTTCCCATTTGTGCATAATAACCCTAACAGTAGCGTTAACACTAACAGTAACGGCAACAGTAACAGTAATCCTAGTGGGAATGTTAATGCTAACAGTAACACCAATGCTAACGGTAATGAGAACAGTAACGGTAGTGGAAATGCACACGCAAATGATAATACAAACGGTAATGAAAATGCAAATGGTAACACAAATGCAAGCAGAAATGGTAACGCCAATGGTGATGCGAAAGAAACAGTAATGCAAATGCAAGCGCAAAAGCAAACGGAAACTGTAACACAAATGGTAACAGAAACACAAGCACAAATGTGAAGCAAATGGCAACGAAAATGCAAACGTAACGGTAATGCAAACAGAAACACAAATGCAAGTGCAAATACAAACACAAATGATAAACGCACACAGTGACACATATGAAAACGCTAAAGAAAACGGTACCGGAAATGCAAACGGTATTGGTAATGCAAACGGTAATGCCAATGGTGACTCAAAAGAAAACAGCAACACTAACAGTAATGCAAATGTAAGTGCAAACGGTAACACACATGGTGACACAAACGGAAACGATAACACAAACGGTAATGGAAATGCAAGTGCAAGCATAAACGCAAACACTAATGGTAATGCAAATGGTAAGAGAAACCCAAACGGTAATGGTAATTCAAACGGAAACGGTAATCGCAATGACGATGCACAAGGAAACAGTAAAGCAAGTGACAATGGAAATGCAAGCACAAATGCTAACGGTAATGGAAATGCAAATGGTAACACAAACAGTAATGGTAATGCAAATGGAAATGCAAAAGGTAACGGCAACAGTGATGCCAAAGGAAACAGTAACACAAACGGAAACTCAAACGCAAGCAAAAACGCAAACACAAATGGTAATGCACACGACGCAAACGGAAATCCTAACGAAAACAGTAACGGAAATACAAACGGTAATGCAAATGCAAACGGTAACAGTAACAAGAATAGTAATGGAAACACACACGCAAATGGTAATGCAAACAGTAACAAAACACAAACAGTAACGGTAACGCAAATGCAAGCGGAAATGGTAACGCCAATGGTGACGTGAAAGGAAACAGTAACGCAAATGGTAACGCAAGCACAAAAACAAACAGAAATGGTAACGAAAATGGTAATTGAAATGCAGCACAAACGTAAACCAAACACAGATGGTAACGCAAACATCAACTAAAACACAAACAGTAACGGTAACGCAAACAGAAATGCAAACGCAAGCACAAATACAAATGCAAATGGTAACGCACATGGTGACGCAAACGGAAACGATAATGCAAACAGTACTGGAAATGCAATCACAAACGTAAACACAAACACAAATGGTAATGGAAACGCAAACGGTAATGGTAACGCAAACGCAAAGACAAATGGTAACGGCAATGGCAACGGCGATGCACAAGGAAACAGTAACGCAAGTGACAATGGAAACACAAGCGCCAATTCAAATACTAACGGTAATGCAAATGGAAATGGTAACGCAAATGGTAATGAAAATGCTAACGGTAACAGTAACGCAGATGCACACGCTTTGTGTGCAAAAGAGGTGCATCCAGAAGCACAGTGAATACAAAGAATGTGGGCACAATATTGGCCCTCGGACAGGAAAATGAGTACTTGGAATACTAAATTACTTATATCTCAGGAACCGTACGACGTACAAAAAAATTAAAATATCATATTATTTACGACTTTCCGGGCTAGTTTTAACTTTTGTGATGAAAAGTCTGTATCTCAAACCATTTTCGAAATATGGGACCCGATAGATGTGGCGGACGCCATAATGTTATGCTATGGAAAAATTGTCAACTTCAGAGTGCCATGACTTTGCAGCCCTGTAATATTTCGGCACCAAACCACCAAAAGGCACATCTGTGTGATGTTGGCTTTCTTCCCTGCAAATTTCAGCCCAAAAGACCTGCAGAAGGGTGGCAAAGATTTCCTATTGTTTTGGGCATAGTGTCGCAAATCACTTTCGCAAATAACGACACTTTAACAAAATAAACCATGAAAGTGTTGCATTTGCGAAAGTACTTTGCTACACTACTTTTTACAAAAATTTAAAAAACATATTTCTGGGATGTTTTACCCCCCAAAAAGACATGGCTAGCAACCTCAGCGCTCGACTAGGTGAACACAACAGAATTGTGTCCCTAGAGGGTCCCAAATTTAAATGCCAAGCATTTTTCTGACCACCAACTAAAAAAATTTGCAGAATCAAGAAAGTAAAATGGTTATTTGTGACAGTAAAAACTGCATTTGTGACACTTTTGCATAGTTTGTTAACTTTTCCCATAGACTGTAATGGGGAATAGTTTTTTTTTAATCACTTTTGAACCGTTTAATATGTTTTCACAAAATCTTCAAAAGGCACTTTGGGGACCCCGGCTGCATGTTCCCTGAAGTTTTCAGACCGATTGCACAAACCGTGCGACCTGTAGGCGCAAGCAAAGAAACGCAGACAAATACGTAATTTATGCATTTTTTGGTGCTCTGTAGCTCCGCAACTGTACATCTGACCATAACACAACTTGCTAGATCCACAGATCTATGGTACCAGACTACGCATTCCAAATTTCAGGCCAATCCGTTATACAGTTGCAAAGTTATTAAGCTGCCAAATTTCAGATTTAACCTTAAATGAGGTACTCAACCCTAGCTATGGTGGCACTATTGTGCCACTATAATATCTATCTATCTATATATATATTAGCTCAGAAATGGCACATTGCTTCATGGTGTTGTTCAGTAAATGTTCTCTGGATCCATGAGATCTGGGCCTGTCATCATATTCTCCTACTCCTTATGGTGAATATTTAAATATCTCTTATTCTTCTTCTTAATAGGATTGATATATTTCATTTATCTATCAATTCAAGGAAGGGGTTCTAGAATTCCCCCAAACTCGTGCACCAGTTTTCGATTGTGAAATACATTCATTCTATTTTGCTATTGTCTGTTATTATTTATTTATTTTCATTTATTTAATCATTTGTTAACTGGGTTAGGACACTGGACCAAGGCCCTTTTTTAGGTCCAACCCAGAAAGATACAATATGCAAGACAACAAAAAAAACAATAAATAGTCAAACATAATTAACTAAAACATTTACACACAGATTTCGATAATGAATATTGTTGTAACATCATCTTAAAACAAGGGAGAGAGGTTGCCAGACAAATTGACACAGGTAGTATTCCATTGTAGAAGGGCTACTATCGAAAAAGCATGTGAACCAACCCTAAATTTAGATGGACCAACATGTAGTAATAATCCATTGGCAGATCTAAGTTTAGTCAAAACTGAACAAACAGAAATCAAATCAGATAATGGAAACGAAGTTTAAAAAAACTGATTAAAAAATAACACAACCTAAAAAAATATTTTATTCTTAATCTAGGAGACAGCCAGCCTAATTGAGTGTGAAGATCACAATGGTGGGTTCGGACAGGAACAGAAAGAACAAATCAACAGATGTTGTTATACATAATGGTCAAGGTATTCAATTCTTTGGTGCCCAAGTTAGAATAAAGATTAGAAACATAGTCAACGTGTTGAAGAAGTGAACCTATTGCAATTGATTTCCTAGTTTCAATAGAAAAATAAGATTTCAATTTAAAAAGTAAACCACATTTCTGATTAATAGTACAGCTAACAGAACTGACCTGCAAAGAAAAAGTTAGCCTAGGATCCAAAAGAACCCCCAAGTATTTAAATTGGTAAACTTGTTAAATCACAGTGCCTGGATGCTCCTGTAACAATAAACTAACGTTATATTTAAGCATCGCTAGACTACTAAACAGCATTGATTTAGTTTTTTTTTTCTAATTTAGCACCATAGAATTAATAGTAAACTAGTGACACACATCTCCAAAATCTTGTTTCAAAGCAAATGATAACTCAGGTAAAGAATTAGCCTGAGAGAAAATAATGAAATCATCAGCATAGAGAATAGAGTCACATAGTTTACATAACTGAGGCAGATAGTTGACAAATAAAGAAAACAATAAGGGAGTCCAAAATGGACCTCTGAGGAACCCCAGAGTAAATTGGAGAAACGTGATTCGACTAAACCAATATTAACAAACTGTGAATGATTCAACAAATAATCCCCAACCCAGGAAACAGCAACATCTGAAAAACCAATAGCACTCAGTTTAGAGCATGCCAAGTCATGCGCTATAAGGTGGAATGCCTTGGTCGGGTCCACAAACACCGCCCCGGTCATTAGGCCCTTTTCAAAGCCCCTTAGGACGGTGTCTGTGAACCTGACCATGCCAGTCCCACTTCCATGATACCTATGGAATCCATGCTGTTGTGGACTAAGCACACTATAAACATCCAAATAATCATTAATCTGTTTGGCTACAACCTTTTCTAACATTTTACTTAATGGTTTCAGAATGGATATCGGTCTAAAATCATCTGAGGATACAGCATGCGATTTCCTAGGAATAGGTACTACCCTTGCACATTTCCGCTCAGAGGGAAGTCGGTATTACTACCTCTCTATAGATTGCTGCTGAGGCCCCACCTGGAGTGCTGTGCCCAGTTCTGGAGTCCTCACCTGAGGAAAGGTAAGAACAGGCTGGAGACAATGCAACATAGGGTAACCAAAATGATTATGTTCAGCCACTGCTCATAAGTTAAGGCTGTTTCGTCTTTCCATAAAAGTAGGATTTATTTTCTAGCTATGGCCAGCATTATGTTAATCCAGTATACGTGTTGTTCTATTTCAATATTATCTTCCTTTAATAATGCTAATATGAAAATTCCAGGATCAAAAGAAAATGTAGCCCTAATATTTTTGTTGTAGACCATTTATCTTTTCCCAAAATTGTTTCAACTTGGGACAGATAGGAAATGTGAAGTAATGTACCTTGCTGGTCACCGTAACATTAACAATTTTCATTTATAGATGGGCTAAATTTGTGTAACTTTGTTGAGGTGTGATACCTTATGTGAATTAAACTGAATGAAGGGGAGTTCATGATCTTATTCCAATTATTGTTAACATATTCTGCTCTTAGATCTTCGCACCATCTACTTTTTAACTTAATCCATTCATATTCTTTGAAATTAATAGGTCCTATATTTTTCCTATCTTTTTTTCTTTAACTGAGATTTCCTCAATAATTAAGGCTTCCAATATGGATGTAGGAAGACCCATATTATTCTTTAATTTTTTATTTATAATACCTTTTAGTTGCAAATATAACAAATATTGTCTAAGGATTATTTTACGTTTTTTATCTAACTGATCAAATGGAATCCGAGTATTCAAAAAAGGTCTCCTATGTCCTTCAGTCCTTTCTGTTTCTAATCTTGTAGTGCCTTATTTCAGTACAGATTAATAAATCTAAATCATTGTTATCATGTATACTAGTAGGTGTAAATTATGATATTTTTTTACTTAAATTGTATTTCTTTATGACCATCAGACCAGGCTCAAATTGTTGTTAATGTACAATTCAATAATTTTCTAACTTCTATTTTTTTCAACAATTCTGCATGGATTTTCCACATGGAGGAGGGAACACAGGAACTCAGGGAGGACCTGGCTAGGTTAGAAAAGTGGTCTGGTATTTGGCAGGTGGGATTTAAATGTTACAAAGTGTAACGTTATGCACTTGGGAGTGAAGAATCTGGGGACTAAATACTGTCTGGGCGACGTGCAGGCAACCAGGTCAGAGGAAGAAAATGACCTGGAAGTAATAATCACAAGTGACTTAAAACACTCAGAACTCTACAAAGAGAGCAGCAGCCAAAGCAAATCAGCTTCTGGGCTGCATAGCCAGGGGAATTACCACCAGGAAGGTGGAGGTTTTTTTGTTGCTGTACAAGTCACTGGTGAGACCACATCTGGAGTACTGTGTATAGTTGTGATGCCAGCATCTTAAGAATGATATCAGTTTGCTGGAGATAGTCCAGAGAAAGGCAACCAAAATGATGCAGGGTCAGCAGGGCCACACCTATGAGGAGAAGGTAAGAGAGCTCAACATGTACTGCCTTGAGGAAAGAAGGTTAAGGGGAGACATGATTGAGACCTTCAAGTACCTTAAATGTATTAACACAGTGAGCACTAAGGGCCTCTTCAGCCTTAGCAGGAACAAGACCGCTAGACGGGACTGCCTAAAGCTGGTGGGGGGAAGGTTCAGGAGGGAGGTGAGGAGGCCCTTTTTCACTGAGAGGGCGGTGGTCAAATGGCATGAGTTTTCAGAGGTGGTGATATCCCTAACAATGGTGGACAGCTTCAAGAGAGAGAGAGTGGGACAGGGTGAGGGGAAAAGTTGTGAGTAGAAGGAGGGTGAGTTGGGGGGAAGGGTGAAGTTGAGAGAGGTCAAAAGGGATATGGGGAGGGGGAAGTTCCCTCTATAAATACATAGGGGAGCTGCACAACTGAGCAGACTAAGTAGACTGTTAGGCCTTTATCTGCTGGCATGTACATATGTTTGTATTCAATAAAAATAGTGTATTCTTTAAGTTTCAACTTGAATTGCCCTGTTCTGTTAGCATCCAACTTGGAATCTCTAAATCATTATTATTAAACCACCAATCGGTGACATCTAGCTGACAGACTAAATAATAGGAATAGATATTGGGTATCTGGAGTACACCTTTTTGTTTAGTGGCATATAGTTTTTCTAAACCCACTCTGGGAGTTATCTTCTTACAAAGAAATTTTATAAGCATCGTTTCCCATTCTCTGAAAAAGGATTTGTTGATCTTAATAGGGAGTGCTTGGAACAAAGCAAGAAAGTGTAGCAAAATATTCATTATAACAATGTTTGCCCTGCCTATCAGTGTTAAGGGTAGGGATAGCCATCTATCCATATCTTCTTTGATTTTATTGGGGGGGGGGGTTAAGACATAACAAGCCTTCTGTTCTGCTGCTTTAAAGAGCTGCTGACACAGTTGAGACAACTTAGAAAAAAACGTAATACTCAGACATAACTGCAGCTTATATTTTGTATTTTGTTCTGTAATTCTCACCCTTATTTCCCTATTCGTGGGGTATTTGCATCAATACAGTATCTATGCTCTTTGAGCTCTGGCTGCCTGCCTACACCCGACATCATAATTCTGTTTATGACATCAAAATATGTTGCTGTGAAGATAATTATGATGTCATAAAAAGGAGATTGTGATGTCATGTGTAGAGAAGCAGCCAGAGTAGATAGAGTCTAGGGAACAGGGATTTTGTTTTCATGCAACTGTTTTCAGTAATAAAGAAAATGGGGACTTGATTACCGAAAATATATGAAGTACTAAAGAAAATAGAATGGAGCTGAATATAAATATTACTTTTTTCAAAGTTTTGCTAATGCTGTCAGCTACTCTTTAACATACGAACATATGAAGAAGCCAGCAGAAGAAGGCCATATGGTCTATCAAGTCTGCTCGTATTGCAGGATCCATAGCTTGAGCTAGTGTCCCTGCCCTCCCTCCCCACGCCTCCCATCCTCCCTTCCCATGACCCTTACCCTCCCCCTATGGCTGACCCAGCCTCTCTTAAAGCTGCCCACTGTCTTCAATGAGATTACCACTTCTGGCAGCGCATTCCAAGTGTCCACCACTCTCTCTGGGAAGAAGTGTTTCCTGACCTCCCTCCTAAACCTCCCACCCTCCAGCTTAAGACTGTGCCCCCATGTGTTATGGTTGCCACTCAGCTTAAAGAGTCTCTCCTTATCAACCTTATTTATCACTTTCAAGTACAGTACTTGAAGGTCCCAACTATGTCCCCTATCTCTCTCTCTCTTTTGTCTTCCAAGGAGTACATGTTCAGTACCCTCAACCTCTCCTCATATGCCTTACCCTGCTGACCGGCTATCATCTTTGTAGCCCTCCTCTGGACCTTCTACAGCAGGTTAATGTCCTTTTTGAGGTGTGGGCTCCAGTACTGAACTCTGTACTCTAGATGCAGCCTTACCAGTGACCTGTACAAGGACAGTATAACCTCCTCTCTCCTACTACTGATCCCCCTAGATATGCATCCCAGCATCTTGTTTGCCTTTGCTGCTGCTTTCTTGCACTGTGTGGAGTGCTTCAGGTCACTAGTGATCATCACTCCCGGGTCCTTCTCCTCCTCTGATGCAGATACTCGGACTCCATCCAGGTAGTACTCTGTTCTAGGATTCTTGGCTCCAATATGCATAACTTTGCATTTCTTGGCATTGAAGTCAAGCTGCCAGATCCTGGACCACCTCCCTAACTTTTACAGATCTTCCTGTAGGTCCTGAATCCCTTCAGCTGTGTCCACTCTCCCACAGAGTTTGGTGCCATCCACAAATAGGCATATTTTGCCTTTAATGCCATCTCCAATGTCATTAATGAAGATATTGAACAACACCGGCCCCAGCACTGAGCCCTGCAGGACCCCACTGGTTACCTGTCTTGTGCCAGATAACTTTTCTCCCACAGCCACCCTCTGGGTTCTATTCTTCAGCCAATTTTCTACCTATCTGGCCATCTTTTCCCCAACAGTTCTACACTCAAGTGTATTTGTAGTCCAGTTCCATTTTGCTCAGTTATTTGACTTAGGCCTTAAAGAGCCCCTGACAGCATTAGGAAAACTTTGAAGAAAGTAAAATTTACATTCAACTCCATCCCATTTTCTTTATTACTTCATATATTTTCAGTAATTAATACCACATTTTCTTTATTACTGAAAAAAGTTGCATGAAAACAAGATCCCTATGCCCTAGAATGTGTCTACTCTTGCTGCTTCTCTACACATGACATCACAATCCATTGTTTATGGCATCATAATTATCTCCACCGCAACTTATTTTGATGTCATAATCAGAATTAGGATATCAGGTGTATGCAAGCAGCCAGAGCTAAAAGAGCAGAGATACTGTATTACTGCAAATACCCATTGTAATAAGGAAATAAAGGCGAGAATTTCAGAATAAAATATGAAATATAAGCTACATTTATGCCTGAATGTTACATTATTTTCAAAGTAGTCTCAACTGTCAACTGTCAGGAGCTCTTTAAATTGTCAGACATTCAGGCAATTCCCTAGGCTTTTTTTGAAGGCCTTTAAAACCGTGCTCAGAGATGCAATGAGATGCAGCCATTTAAAACCTGACACCATTAAACACAAATAATTTCTTGCTTGTCTGTCTGTAGTTTTTTATGCATAGATGGGAATTTAAAAAACAAACAGAATTTCTATGGGCAGAAATTCTCAAAAAGAGACTATGCCAAAGTGATCCTCCCCATACCATTTGTAGAGCAGCCTTCTTCATAAAATGTGTTCACCTGTGACAGATACCCCAAACATCAAAGCTAGCCCATGTGCGTGAAAATTTACAACCTAAGACAAGAGGAGATAAGACAGAAGTGAGTAACACAGACACTCCTAATTTAACCCCTACTGCTGCAGACAGAAGCAGAATGTAAAGGAATTCTGGACTGCTACGTCAGTCCAAGGAAAAGAAAGGGTTAAGCAAAGTGGGGTTTTAATCTGCATGCCAGTGCTACTATACTGCGCAGCTGTTTCTTTGATCTGCGTGGCTGCACAAGCGCGCATCTTAGGGGGAACATAAGCTATTAGGTACAGTGTTTCTTCCCCCAAATGTTCACCCCATCGCATAATACCTCACATCAATGCTCACATCACGTCATAATTGCTGATTTGCTTACCACACCTATTTGACTGAAGGTATATGCACCATTACATATGGTAGTAGCTTACATTACAGCTAACATCACAAAGGAAGGAGACCACATCAACTTTTTCTTTTGTCTCTTTTGTACTTCAGTATTAGCTTTCGACCTCCAGTTACCCTAGCCACTGGCTCACTGTGTGATTGTATATCCCTGGTCAGATCACCAATTACCAGACTGTGAAACAATACTCATTCAAAACCATGCCATGGCCACATGGTCCACTACTGTAATCCTCCTATAACTGAGACATCTAACTATGGTATCTACTGTAAGGTACTAAATCTCTAAAGGCAGTCTAAGGCAATCTATCCATCAAGTGGGTTGGTGGGTTGATGTGCTGGTGGGTGCATTATAGAGGCTCCCAGTAGTCTCAGGTGGGTGGTTGCAATAGAAGCCACCCTGGATTAGAAGCCGCAGCTCAAAATTAAAAAAATGCAATAGAGGCTGTGGCTCCTAATTGATGAAATACAGCATCTAGTTTTAAAATCAATGTAATTAGTGGTTCATTGAAGGAGGGAGGCAAAGCAGTGCTGTGTATGAAACTATTGAATAAAGTCTTAAGGATTGGAGCCAGATCTAAAATTAATACTTTATAAAAATCTGTGGTCAAACCATCTGGTCCTGGGGATTTACCTATCTTCAATTCTTTAACGACCTGTATAATTTCACTTTCCAGAATCTCTTTTCTGTGTTTAATCTTTCTTCTACTGTAATATTTAGTAAGCTAACTTGACTAAGAAACAAGTTTATTTCTTGCTTGTTAATCTCATGTTCCCGGGTGTATAATTCTTCATAAAAATCATAAAAAGTCTGATTAATTACTTCATGTCAATCAATCAATCAAAATATTTATTTAACCAGGCGAACATCATTGAGCAAGCTCATTTTCAAGATGGACCAGGAAAGGAGAGGTTAACAATACATACAAAGGAATACTCGGTTACATCAATAATTGGGTAAACAATATATACAAAATGAATTCACACTTACATAGTATTTACATAGAGCAGTAATTATATACAGGAAGTTTATAATATACACCAAATAGAGTATTAAAAAGAACCATTAAGCTAAGACCATGAAGAGTATGCAGCTAAAAAGTATAGCAACTGCAGTACAGTATACACATGTTAAACATACACAACTATAATTACAGAGTGTATTTGAAACATCCTTGAACATAATTATTGATTGAAGGAGCTTTGTGGGCATGGGAGGGTGGGAGGATGCAGAGGGTGAGTAAGGAGAGGTACACAGTACATGCCTGCAAGGGCATGTAGTGATTGCAGGGGTGAGGGTGGCAACAGTTAGGGAGTGGAAAGTGAAACACCATGCTGGTGTCAAGGGGGGGTAAGCAAGGAGTGTAGGTGGGAGCCAGGGTGACATGGAAAAGGAACTAACGATAAGGGAAAAAAACACAGGGTCAGGAAACAAGGAGCAGTCAGGTAAGTTCTTATAGGCTGTAACATTGCCCAAGAGGGGTGGGAAAGAAGCACCAGTAAAGGGATGCACTGGGGCAGATGGAGCTAAGGCTAGTGGAAGGTGACATCAGGGGAAGCAGTTACAGGATTCCTTGATAGAGTGAGAATAAAGTGTTTTTAAGTCTGATAGTTTGATTGGGTAAGCCAACTTCAGGGTTTTTTGCAAGTTGTTCCAGAGAGAGGGAAAAGCATGAGATATGGCAGACCTGCCAAAGCGCGACTTGAACTTCGGTACTGCAAGGGAGATAATGGAGGAACTCCTTAAGACATATTTACCTATCACACCTAGAAGAAGACAATCTGAGATGCACTGAGGTAAAATCTTCATGATGGCCCTAAATGTCCATAGAGCTGCATTCCTCTGTCTTCTGTAGTTAAGGGATGACCAACCTACTGCTGTGTAAAGGGAGCAGCGATGTGTGGAGTATGGGAGACCAGTTATGAACTTCAAGGCCCGATGGTAAAGTGTCTAATTTAGCCAGGGCAGACACAGGGCCTTGGCTGTAAAGGAAATCTGCATAGTCCAGTAAGGTAAGGAATGTGGTTTGGACCAGTCTCTTCCTGGCATCCAGTGTTAGAAAATTTTTGATCCTATAGAAGAGGCCAAGCCTCTGCCTAAGCTTCCTTAGGAGATCCTCAGTGTGATCGCAAAAGGAAGGCTTTTGGTCAATCTACACCCCCAGGTATTTGAATTTAGTAACATATTCCAGCGATTCGCCAAGAAGAGTGTGGATCTGGGGAATATTACCTTGAGTTGTGGGGTTATTGACATATGCAAAGGGAGAAAAAAGCATCACCTTTGTTTTTTTGGTGTTCAGGAGCAATTTCTGGTGCAGCAATTGAAGTTGTAGAAGATTAAATTCCTGTTGTAGATCCCTACAAGCTGCTTCTGGAGAGGGTCTTCCGATATAAAGTACCGTGTCATCGGCAAATAGGTGGATGTTAGCATCAATATGGTTAATGTAAATTGCAAAAAGCAATGGACCCAGTGTAGAGCCTTCCAGTAACACCTCTCAGTAGAGGTTTCAGGGATGAGAATTCCCCTTCAGTCTTGACCTGCTGCTGTCGCCCTGTTAGATGGTTCAAGAACCACCTCTGTGATGGGGGGGGGGTCACAGACGATGTTTCTGTGGGAGACAAGGAGCAGTTCATGCTCAACCGTATCAAATGCCTTGCTCAAGTCTAGAAATACTGCACAAACAAAGTTCTTCAAATCCAAGGCACACTGCCAGTCATTGGTGACCTTTGCAAGGGCTGAAATAGTACTGTGATGAGGCATAAATCCCGACTGATAAGGACTGAGCAGGTTCCCACTTTCGAGGTAGTTCCTGAGCCTGCACACTCACTATTTTCTCCAACAGTTTAGAAAGGGTGGGAATTAGGGAGATTGGTCTATAAATATTAAGCTCACTGGGATATCCAGATTTAAAAAGGGAGGATTACATGAGCTGTTTTCCATATGGGAGGAATATTGCCCTGCAAAAGGGAGAGATTAAAAAGGTGCACTATGGGCACAGCCAGGTCGTGAAGACTAAGCTTCAGGAAGAATGGGTCCAATTGGTCTGCCCCTGCACACTTCCTGGTATCCAATTGTAGGAGGAGATCCTCAACTTTGCTCAGGGTGGTAGGCTGGAGAGAGAAGACCTCGCTTGTGACTGGATCTGGTTAGTCTGGTGCTCCAAGACTAGAGCGGAGGTTATTGGCAGGGGAGGCATTGAAAGCGAGACCTGCAGTAGCAAAATGGTTATTAAAAGCATCGAGGATAGTCGATTTATCAGACACTAAAGTTGCGCCAATGGCGATTTTTGTGGGTAAGTTGCTCATAGCTATGTGCCCTTGAATATCCTTGATGGTTTTCCAGAAGTATGCCGAGCACTTGGTGGAAGCGTCCAGTTCTTTGCAAAAATAGCTAGCCTTAGCCTCCCTAACCAGATTGGTACAGTGGTTTCTAGCCTTCCTGAATGATGTTCGGTCATCTGGAAGTTTTGATTTCCAAGCTTTTTTTCAAAGCCAGTCTCTGTGCAACAGGGAGGCCTTTAATTGGGCTGTAAACCAAGCACATGATTTATTTTTAGAATGAATCTGGACCAATGGTGCTTGTTTAGCCAGAGCCCCAACATGATTTCCTGGAAGATATCATAGGCCGCAGGCACTGAGTTGGCCAAGTAAAAATCCTGCCATCTCAAGGAATCTCGCAAGTCAGAGAGGAGTGCGTAGATGTCAAAATTATGTTGTTTCCTCTTGAGTGAGAATTTGGAAAGGGATGGTAGTTTTGGGGTGGATCTTACACCTGCTATAATACAGTGGTCGCTGAAATCCAAGAAGAAAACTCCCGCATGTGAAAACAGATGGGGTTTGCTTACTAAAATGAGATCTAGAAATGTGCTGTTTTTAGGGTGCTTTTGTTTGGATGGGTTGCTTCACAAATGAGTTGGGAAAGACCAAAGGAGTCACAAATAGTCTGTAGGGGTAAGGAACTATTGGCGTACCAGTCCATATTGAGGTCCCCTAGCATAATTTCTGATTGAAGGGATCCCATCGTATTAGTTATATGGTCCAGAAATTGTAGCCCCATGGATGGAGGTCTATAGCATCCTAGGATGCATATTGAGACAGAGGAAGATAACTTGATATTGACAGTCAGGCTCTCAAATTCCTTTTGGAGTGAGGACGAATCTATAACCGATGCAGACAATTTCTCCTTGACATAGATGGCAACTCCTCCTCCTCCTCCTCCTCTGGTGAGCCTATCAGTTCTGAACAGTGTATAAGATGGGATATTCCCTCACTATCTGGGGTACCAGGTCTGAGCCAAGTCTCAGTGACCACGAGTATATCAGGCATTGTATGGGAAGTCAATGCTGGAATAGAGGCAAACGTTTTTAGTAGGCTGCACACATTAATATGCATAAAGCTCAATCCTTTGATTCTGGCTAGGTCGGCAGGAGAACAGATTGCTACAGGAGGACCAGGGTTGATTTTGACATTACCAGGACATAACAATAAAAGCAACAAGATTTTCTTGATAGCTTCAAGAAGTCTGTGAGCTTTAGGTGAAGCTTGCTTAGGATTGATATTACATAGCTTCAGGGGGTCCCTGAGCTGCATACCTAGGGGGCCAAGCAACGTAAAAAGAAGAACCCTGGCTGTAAAAAGCAAGGCGTGCTGGGCGATCAATGCAGAGGTGAGCGGGATCCTACACTCTGTTACCCTCATAGAAGAAGTACCAATTTGCCTTGGGGGTTGGAAAGGAGAATCTAAATTAGGTAACATAAAAGCCAGTATGTGAGAATGTGTAGTGCCAAAGGAAACCAGACAATCCAAAGTAGAGCTGTAACTGTCCATGCTGCAGGGAGACCGGTGCAGACTAACACGGGAATCCAGAGTGCAGAACAGTATGAGATAGAGGCAAGTAAGGAAGTAAAAAGCCCTCATTATGCTGGATGCACTCACAATTCACTACTGTTTTGCAAGCTTCCAGCGTGCAGGAAGTGGGTGGCAGCAGCAAGGGATCTCAGATCAGATCTAGAGCAGAACTGATTAAGATGATCTTACAAAGAAGACCAGAAGATGGCAGTATAAATATTTTCCACAGAGTCAACAAGACTGTTGCTCAAACAAGAGGATTGTCTTACACATAGCTCAGAAGAGGTGCAGCCAATCAAAATGGTTGTCCAGGACAGTGGGAGTGGTATGAGTGTATTTAAAGGAAGCCTGGGGTGATGGTGGCGGGGGGAAGGGCAGTGAAAAATCAGCCTAGCTAGAAGCAGATCAGCCAGTCAAATGGAGCTTTGCTGCTCCTGGAGTAGCCAATCGGCTTCTTCCTTTGGTGGCTAATCAATTCCCTGGAATCGGATGTGAGGAAGAATGCAGTACCTGGGGCGAAGTTGGTGGAGAAAGCTCTCATGTTCAGAAATTAATTCTCCCTGAGCATTTCTTATTTGGTTTATTGTATTTGCTGCCTTTTCATGCTGTAGTTACAGAGCTAAGAGTTTATCAGATTTTCACCTTGATAATAATACTTCATTCTTGCCCTTAGTAGAGCGGGTTTTGTGCTTTTAGAGATATAAGTTTATTATAGTTCTCCCTTAATTTTGTTGTTATACACAGGTCATTTTCTAAGGATAATATGTAATTATGTTCCACAGTTGTCAATGCACTAGTCAATACTCTTAACTCCTAATCTCGATACTTATTTATTTTTAGTGTATATCTTTCGGATGCCTTAAGGATTTCCGAAAGACTATACCAAGAGGAATCAAAAGAGTTGTTGAACTCCCTAAATTCTGCCACAGTTTTTTTAATCTTCCTAAGGTAAATCTCATCAGTCAATAATGCTGCATCAGTTCTTCGGGTATTGTACTGGGCGTTAAAATTATGATTGCTTACTGTAAAAAGTAAAGGAGTGTGGTCTGATACAGTATGTAAATTTATATTTTGTTAATAATTTCATAGGCTATTGAACACACATTTATCCCAGGCTGTGACATGTGTACATTTGAGAAAAAATAATATATTTCCTTCTCAAGATTAACAAACCTGTAAACATCAACTAAATTAAAATATTTCATTAGATTTTTTAAATTAGCTACTGCTTTCTTTTTATGTTCTTTAGAGCCCAATATTCTATCTAATTGACTTAATGATAGATTTATAGCCCCACTCCCTACATATGGGGCTTAAAATTAAGTCAGATTTAAAAAACAATTTTTTAAAGAAACGGGTTGTCACGGTTTGGGGCATATAGTGAAGCACAGGTAGTTATCTGTGTACCTTATTTCAAGGTTGTGATCACATACCGTCTGCCTGCATCCTCATATGATTGCAGAATTGATGCCTTATCTGACTTAGAAGACAATTTCGCTTCTCCCCTTGAATCATTCAGGATTGGGGCATGGATTGCCCATACACCATAAAGATTTTTTAAATATTTGAAAGCCTTTTCACTGAAACATGCTGCTTGTAAAAATATACAATTATATTTGTTGTGTCTGCTAAATGTATCAGTCTTTCTTGTTTTGAGTCTATCTCTAGACCTCTTCGCATTCCATGATATGCATCTCAGGTTAACCATAACCACTTATAATCCAAACTTGTATTTCAAGTGTCCACCCAAAATTCCTGGTGTTAATTTTAACTCTGTTTTTCAACAGAATATATTTGCAATCTATTTGCCACCTCTGCAGCTCAGTAATAATAACATCATTTGCCAAATTTTTTTTCACCCCATTCTATAGTTTTCCTATTAATTCTTATTTTGTTGTTGTTATTGTCTCTATCAACATAAAAAAAACATAGGAAAGCTCAAAGAAAACCTTAGAAGCATAGAATTTGTTGGCAGATAAGGACTGTTTGGCCCGCTTTGCCCATTTTTCCTGCCAATACTGTCATTGCAGACCCTACCTGATCTCTGGCTACCTCTCTCCCACGCTTTTCTACCAAAATTCCTTTTGTGCCTCCCTTATGCATGCTTGGAACATACCATTGTCTTAAGAGAGTACACCTAACAATTCCATTAGAGATTATTTCATCTTGTTTGTTCCCCCATATTTCCTTGCATCCCTCTTGCCCTCAGCGATCTTACGCCCCTCCCCCTTACCAATACCTTAAGACAGATAATGGGCATATTGGCCTATGTGCCCAGTCTGTCCTATGTTTGGAGCTAGCTAACCTCCTTGCTGCCCCCTGGAGACAGAAATACATAATTACGTTAGATTAATCCTGAGGAGAAAGCAGGAAGGATAAAATAAAAAAGCAACAAACGAACAAATAAAGAAGGACAAAACATGAAAAAAACTATAGGTGTTGGACATCTGGTGCCTCATCTACCCCTGTGGAGGTCCAAGGGAGCCTGCTTCCTCTGTCGAACACTGCTGTATGCAGCTGAGGCTGTCATCAGGCTTCCAATGCTGGGGTGGAGAAAGGAGAAAACCAGGGGTAAAAGCCCATGTACCGTTTATATTATGACTGGTTTCCTGGACTCCCTGGGATCAAGTACTGGTAGAACTGGATCCTAGTCTACCTGGCTGACTGCCTTGGGAGGGAGAGGAAAGCCATCCCCACCAAAAGGGTGTGGTTTTGCCCTCAAGGCCCTAAAGAAAGACAAATCTCCTGGGCCGGATGGCATTCATCCGAGAGTACTATGGGAATTGGCGGACATACTGGCTGCACCCCTGGCGGAGCTTTTCAACAGGTCACTTGAGACAGGGAGGGTACCTAGGGATTGGCGAGAGGCACATGTGGTACCAATCCATAAGAGGGTCGAAGGAAGTACCAGGGAAACTATAGACCCATCAGTTTAACCTCGGTGGTGGGAAAATTAATGGAAGTATACTAAAGGAACGATTGGGGTTTACTTGGAGGAGGTGGGAGGTCTGGATAGTCGGCAGCATGGGTTTGTGCCAGGTAGATCATGTCAAACCAACCTTGTGGAGTTCTATGAATGGGTAACATCAGAACTGGACAGGGGTAAGCCTGTGGATGTATTATTCTTGGACTTCAGCAAGGCGTTTGACTCTGTCCCCAATGGTCTGGTGGAGAAACTGATGGGGTTAGGAGTAGGCCCTTTGATGGTCAGATGGATTGAAAACTGGATAGCTGGATGCACTCAGAGTAGTGGTCTGTGGGGAGCTCTCGAACCCTACAGAGGTTGGTAGTGGGGTACCACAGGGCTCGGTCCTGGGTCCAATCCTGTTTAATGCATACATATCAGACATCAGGGATGGTATAGGGTGTGAAATGAGTCTCTTCGCGGATGACTCCAAGATGGGAGCAGTAGTTGAGGGAGATGAGGGGAGGTTGGCCCTGCAAGGGGACCTGGACACCCTGGAAAGCTGGGCTCACACATGGAAATTAAATTTCAATATCACCAAGTGCAAGGTGTTGCATCTTGGTGGGAAACCCTAAACACAGGTACACCCTGGGAGGAGGTGCTGGAAGCCTCAACAGGGAAAAAGACCTAGGGGTCATGGTGGATACATGTATGAATAACACTGAGCAGTGCAGGAGAGCAGCTAGCAAGGCAAACAGGATGTTGGGATGCATACTGAGGATCACCTCTAGGAGCAAGGAAGTGATTCTGCCACTGTACAATGGACTGGTTAGACCACACCTTGAGTACTGTGTGCAGTACTGGAGACCACACTTGAAGAGGGACATACAGCTCCTGGAGAGGGTACAGAGGAGGGCAACAAAGATGATATGAGGGCTGGGGATTTGACTTACGAGGACAGACTTGAGGAGCTCTGCCTGTTTTCATTGGAGGGGGAGAGACAGGGGACATGATTGAGGTCTTCAAGTACCTCAAGGGAATAAATAGGGTAAACATGGAGGATCTTTAGACTAAAGCAGGAGGCATCACCAGGGGCATGGTTTGAAGTTGGAAGGTGGAAGGGTGAGGGAAAAGAGGAGGGGTTTTCACTGAGAGGGTGGTGGACCCTTGGAATGCTCTGCCTGGTGAGCTGGTTCAGAGATCCACAGTGGAGAGCTTTAAGAGAGGGTGGGACAGACACAGAAAGTGGATGTATCAGATGATGACCTGTCCCGGGGGTGGGGATGGATGATAGGGGTTTCTGGAGCACAAGGGATGGGAGGGTCTCGGCACCCAACTAAGGATCTAGGTTCGAGCAGACTTGATAGACCATAAGGCCTAATCTGCTGGCAAATAGTATGTTAGTATGTTATTGCAGCCCCCATTTCATGGAGGGAAAGCTGTGGGAGCCATCAGGGTGGCAGCAGGACCAGGGGTATTGGGGAGCACTGAGCCTGAACAAGGTATATCCCTGTGACCAAGGTATTTCCCTGATGACTGTGGCAAAGGGAGAAAATGCTGTATGGAAAAAGGGAAGCTTTATTCATGGTATTCTTTTTAATGGGAATTAAGAGCCAAATCTAAGCACAGCAGTGTCCAGCCATTGACCCAGTGTTGCTCATGCCACTGAGATGGCGTCTTGGATTCATGAGAGGATGCAGACACATGGCACTAGTGGTCAGCTGGCAGTGGCACTACCTACTGCAGTGATTCTGAGCCTGTTAAGGAATGGTGCTGCTTTTTGGCACTGCAGTGGCTGATATTGTGGTCCAGGGCTCTGCTGTGTGATGCCATTATGCACGTGGAGGGAGGAATGGAAACAAGAGACACAACTCTGGCAGTCATCTGAATGACAGTCTTCACCTGCCAAGCCAGGGTATATCTTCTGTTCTCCCAAGTCAGAGATACTGTCCATGAACATGTCCATCGCACATGCATATGCACAAGCATGTGCAGTGTACTGAAGCCAAGCATCTCTCCTCTACTTGTCGTCCCAACAGACTGGCACTGGCTCCTCTCTGGTGCCATGCCTTGGTGTCCACTGTCTCTTGGATCCAGTTCATTGGAGGGAGGGAGGAGCACCACAAGTTATGGCCTCATCAAAGGAGCGAAGTTGTGGAGGGAAGATGGTGGTTGGTTAGTGAAGGACAGGGCAGGGTGACTTCCTGAACCAAGGAGGGGGGATGTGTGTCAGAAAAGAGAGAAAAAGCAATCAAAACAGCTTCTAAGTGTAGCAATTAGAAATGCCAGCCATGTCAGCCTGCATTGCACAACCATTTGAATGCCATGGTTGCCCTGCACTGGGGATGGAGCTTCCAAGTTTATGCACAGTTTAGAAAGATGCACAAAAACTGGCCTGCCAGCACAGCGGCTGAGCTTCCACTCGTGACACTGATGTCCTGGGTTCAGAAGTGAGCCCGGAGAGTTGGCCGACCAGGGGGAGGAGGATTGAGTGTCTCCTCCTCCTCCAGGGGGAGTATGGAGAATCATCCAGCACTTAATTGACCGCTAGGGGAGACTGGAGGTCTGACAGTCAGTGCTTGAGCATTTTAGGAGGCGTGCCAGATGTCCGGCGCTTTGTGCTTCACCATGTCTTTGCACGCCATACCTCCCTGAGGGCAGCATCTACAAAAATCATCGGCTATGTGGGAGGACGGCCGCCCTCCACCAGACCCCACGTAGCCAACTGAGGCACTCCTCCGGATTACAAACTAGTCTCCATTTAGGGACAGCTCCTCCCTGATGGTCCCACCCTGGTGTGTAAGGCAGGATGCATTCCAGAGAGTCGGTACATGCTGGGAGATGGGGTTGGGTGGCAGGACGAACTGAAGGCGGCCAGCCAATAGCAAAAAAAAAAAAAGTTGCATAAAACCCCAGCAATTGGGATATTTTTTCTCTCCTAGCACCCTTTTATGGATTCCATGCACTACTCTTCCTGCAGACTGCCTCTGCTGTTTGGTATGATAACTCCGACTGTTTCAAATAGCTGATGAGTTAGAAGTGGCTGGCAGTTCCCCTCCAAATGAGGGATAATGAAAGGGTATTGGTATTACTGTATGCATTGTCTGGATTACACTTTTATTAATGGTATTCATGATTGTCTAGCTCGTGTGTGGTTGTTAGTCTAGACATTGCAGTGTATAAATACCGAGTGATTTTTTTTTATCTGTGATTTTTGGGTGACAGATGATAGCTTCCATCCATTGTATTAGTAGTTGTAAAAGCATTTATTTTAAACAGGATAAAACACTTAGGCCCTGGAAGGGACTTATTTACAAGATTTTCCTGACAGAGCTAATATGCAGTTACAGATGTTAGTATTTCCATTTGTTAAAGAGCAGATATAAAATACATACAAGCATAGATATTTAGTTGTTAGTCAAAAACAGAAATGAATATGGCTGTTACCCTTGCACGACTAATGGTCATACGTTTCTTTACTACAGACAACAATACATATATGTTACAAACACGTTCACTAATATATTAAGCAATTATTAATGCAAAAGCTAGACAGAATTATGTCATCTCTTCATTTCACTTTGAAAACAATCATTTCTAATTCCCTGTACAGTTATGCCAGTCTAAGCTAGACAGTTATATTTCTTCTGTAGTCTGTCTGAAGTTTATTCCATGTAACCATAATTTAATAATTTATATGCCATATGACAATAATTACTTCTAGGTTTTAGTGATCTTAGACCACCTTGACCTCTTGTTCTTGTAGCATACAGAAATATAGAAACACAGAGAATGATGGCAGAAAAAGACCAAAGGTCTATCCCGTCTGCCCGAGTTCCCTATTTAGCCCTGGGACCTACTTTCCCTCCAGGGTCCTAGCCCTCCCCATCCTTCCCTCCATTCTCCTCCCAGTCTTTGCCACCCCGAACAGCCACTATACCCTTCATTCTACCTCAGCCATGTTTGAAACTACCAACAGTGTTAGCACCCACCACTCTGACTAGTAGACTGTTCCACGGCTCCACCGCTGTTTCTGTAAAATAATACTTCCTCATGTACATCATGAACCTCCCTCCTGTTAGTTTCCACTATGTCCACATGACTGTGAACTAGTATTGAAGCTAAACAGTTAACTTTGTTAATTCCTTTTAGGAACTTGGAGGTCTCTATCATATCTCCCCTCTCTTTCTGGTCTCCAACGAGTACATGTTCAGTGCCCTGAGGCACTCCTCATAGGACCTGCCCTGTTGGCCCGGAATCATTTTTGTTACCTGTGCTGCACCATCTCCAGCCTATCTCTATGCTTCCTGAGATAAGGACTTCAGAAGTGGGTGCAGTAGTCCAGGTGTGGCCTCAGTAAGGATCTATATAGGTGAAGTATTACCTCTTCCCTTCTGCTATCAATACCCCCAACCCCCAATACATCCCTACATCCTACTCACATACATGGGAGATAACATAGGGATAACAGAAGGGAAATGAGCAGCGGGTACAGAGTAGAAGTGGAAGCCAAGATGATATGCAGGAACAGAACAACAGGTAGAAATATCTGGAAGGCTGTGTCCACAAATGTCAGGAGCTTGGGCAATAAGGTTGCAGAATGGGAAGCCATCATGGTGGAGGGGGAACTGGGTCTAGCGGCAGTAATGGAGACATGGTTCAATGAGAACATCGAATGGCGAGCTGTGATACTGGGGTACGCACTCTTCAGGAGGGACAGAGAGGGGAGAAAAGGAGGAGGGGTGGCACTGTACGTTAGGGACACTATTAAAGCCACTGAGATACCAAAGGAAGGAGGAGAAGAGGAGATGCTAAGGGTAGCACTTGAGACAAGTAGAGTGGCCATAATACGAGCAGGGGTTATATACAGACCACCTGCACAAAAGCAGGAAAGGGATAGAGAAATCATGAAAGCAATCAGAGAGGTGACCAACCCGGGGGCGGGGGGAGGTATTACTGATGGGGGATTTCAACATGCCTGATGTGGTTTGCAGTATCCCAGTTGCATCTACCATTAGGAGTAGGGAGGTCCTGGAAGAGCTGCAAGGCGCATTGCTATGGCAACTCATAGAGGAACCTGCTTGGAAGGGGGCTATACTGGACCTGGTACTGTCAAACAGAGATAGTATAACCAGCGTCACAGTGGGGGCTCACCTTAGTACTAATGATCACAAAACAGTACACTTCAAGGCAGGGATAGGGCAAGAAGCATTTCACACCAAAACAAAGGTCCGAGATTTCAGGAAAGTAGACTTTATGAAAATGGGGGAGAGGGTTAGCAGGGCTCTGGGAAACATACAAACTGGGGAAGGGGTAGAGGAAAGGTGGGCAAGAATAAAAAAGACCTTAGAGGATGCTGTAAGTCTTTTCAATAAGCAAGTTTTAAAGAATAAAAAGAGGAGGAAACTGCTTTGGTTCTCTCAGAAAGTAGCAGGGGCAGTAAGGGCAAAAAGATCAGCATTCAAAAAGTACAAGACAGCGCAGGGGGAACAGGATAAAGAGGAATTCAGGAATAAAATAAATGAAGCAGCAAAAGAAATTAGGGAAGCTAAAGCACTCACAGAGGAGAACGTAGCGGGAACTGTGAAGCAAGGGGATAAGACATTTTTTAGATATGTCAATGAGAAGAGGTAGAACAAGGCAGGAATAGTGAGACTCAAGGGGAAGGGGGAGAGAGTGTGGAGGAGGACCAGAAGGCAGACATACTGAACAAATTTTTTTGTTCAGTGTTCACTGTAGAAGGGGAGGGGATGTAGACCACAGATGAAGGAAAATGGGATATCCAGTATATATGTGTGTGTGTGTGTGGGGGGGGGGTGGTGGTAGATACAAGCCCCTTTACAAAGGAAAGAATTCTCAAGGAAATGGAAAAATTAAGGGTGGACACAGCTATGGGCCCAGACATGGTGCACCCAAGGATACTTAAAAAACTAAAGTAGGAACTGGCTGCTCCCCTGACAGCCCTGTTCAATCAATCCTATGAAACAGGGGTAATACCAGGGGGCTAGAGGAGGGCAGATGTGGTGCCAATCCACAAAGGTGGTAACAGGAAGGAGACAGGAAACTACAGACCAGTGAGCCTGACATCGGTGGTGGGAAAGGTAATGGAAACATTAATAAAAGAAAAGATTGTGGAATACCTGGCCAGCAATAGGTTGCTGGATCCATGAAAGCATGGCTTCACTGGCGGGAGATCATGCCAAACTAACCTGATCGAGTTCTTCAACTGGGTGACGCAAGTCGTGGACGAGGGTGGAGCAGTGGATGTGGCCTACCTGGATTTCAGGAAGGCCTTTGACACTATTCCATACGGGAGATTAGTTAACAAGCTGACCAGTCTAGGGGTGGGGACAAAAGTGATCCTGCCTTAGCAGCAGGAGCCAGTGGGTAGTAGTAAATGGGGTGAGGTCAGAGGAGGAGGTGGATGTGACAAGTGGGGTACCACAGGGGTCAGTCCTGGGGCCACTGCTGTTCAATGTCTTCATTAGAGACATTGCAGATGGACTAGAAGGTTGAGTATGCCTTTTCGCAGATGACACAAAAATCTGCAACAGGGTCGACACACGGGGGGAGTGGATAGAATGAGAGGAGACTTAAAAAAACTGGAGGAATGGTCAGAGATCTGACAGCTGGGATTTAATGCCAAAAAAAAATAAGGTCATGCATATGTGGTGGATGAACCCAAGGGTCACATACCAACTAGGAGAGGAGGAGGTGGCAACAACTCAGCAGGAAAGGGGCCTATGAGTCATTATAACAGATGACCTCAAAAAGGGAAGTCAGTGTGGAAAGGCAGTGGGGAAGGCAAGCAGGATGCTGGGCTGCATTGGGAGAGGAATAACAAGTAGAAAGCGGGAGGTGATCCTTCCCCTCTATAGATGACTGGTGAGGCCCCACCTCAAGTACTATGTCCAGTTCTGGAGGCCCCATCTCAAAGAGGACATTGACCAAGGGGAGGCAGTACAGGGAAGGGCTACCAAAACAGTCCAGGCATGCATCAGAAAATCTATGAGAACAGGCTCAGAGAGCTAAACATGAGTATACTGATTGCCTGTCGACACCTGCACCGCGAATGACAATACAGCAACAACATCGACAGGTTGCTGTACTGTCACTGCGGGACCCAGCACTGCATTCTAGGGGGTCTTGCACCCACTCCCGAATCAATTCCGACTCGGAGTTGATTAGTTAAAGTACAGGGAGTGCGGGGGCAGGGCTCCCCACATGGGGGGTTTGGGGGGCAAAGCCCCTGAAGAAACAGAAATGTACAGTGAACAGTTCTATGCCGACCGCAGTTGCTGTCGACACAGAGCTGTCACTGTAACATCAGTCAACAATGACATTGTCGAACCAGCATCATAGAGCCCTAAACATGTAGTCACTGGAGGTAAGAAGGGAGAGGGGGAACATGATAGAGACATTCAAATATGTCAAAGGGATTAATAATGGAGGGGAGGGCAGCTTTCTACAGAAAAGGAAGAGCACTAGGATGAGGGGTCATGCCATGAGGCTGGAAGGGGGGAGGCTCAGAGGCAACTTGAGGAAGTACTTCTTCACAGAAAGAGTAATTGAATCGTGGAACAGGCTACCCAAGGAGTGGTAGGTGCAGACACGGTGAACACATTCAAACAAGCATGGGATAGACACAGAGGATTACTGAGAATAGGATAAGAGGGAAGTACAAACACGGGTCAAGCAAGACCTGTACTAAGGAAGTAGGAGCAAATCATAACAGGGCAGACTAGTTGGACCAGGAGGTCCTTTTCTGCTGACAACTACTATGTAATTATGTAACTACTCACTTTGCTATTGCCATATCTTGTGTTGTCATCATGGCTACTCTTGTGCAGATTTCAAAGAGTATTGTTATGTTTAGTGTGTGAAACACAGGTACATAGACAATGACAGCAGAACAAGGCCTTTCAGCCCATCCAGTCTACCCACCCTACCTAACTGCTCTGCAATGGCCCTAGTGGCCATCTCCTGCCCCCCATTTCTAACTAGTCCCATATGCCTATCCCATCCCTCCTTTTTGGTTTTTTGGTAACTGGGTAATGCCCACTAGGCACAAGTGTTTGTTTTCAGTGGTGATCCGGGAGCACTGGGGAGGTTAAGTACTTGCTCACAGTCACACAGTATGCAAGGGGAGGTTGAGGGAATCAAACCCAGGTCTGCTGGGTGCACCAAACTAATTCACAGCTCATTACTCTTCCCTCTAGGACATACTGCCAGCCAGCTTGAAGCTGTTCACTGATTGGCCTGTACCACTTCCTCTGGCAGCTTGTTCCACTTGTCTAGCATGCTTTCTGTGAAAAGTGCTTACAGATATCCCTTGTGGGGGTGTGTGCGTTTAAATGAGTTCCCTCTGAATGTTCCCTCATCTATGGTGAGGCTGAATAGTGACATGTCAAACAGTATGTTTAGGAGGTGCTGTGGGTCATCAGGAGACAGATACTGGGGGCGTTATCTACACAGGGGGTGGTATACAGACCTCCAGCACAGGGAGAGGAGTTGGATAAGGCACTTGGGGGAAACCATCATCAGGAGACAGATACGGGGGCCGCTATCTATACAGGCGGTGGTATACAGCCCCCAGCACAGGGAGAGAAGTTGGGTAAGGCACTTAGGGACACCATCATCTGAAGACAGAAACTGGGGGGGGGGCTGTCTATACAGGGGTGGTATACAGACCTCCAGCACATGGAGACAAGTTGGGTAAGGCACTGAGGGAAGCCATCATTTGAATGACAGGTAATGGGGGAGGGATGCTGCTAGTTAGGGACTTCAACCTGTCAGATATGGATTGGAGCCTTCCAGCTGCAACTTCAGCCTTACAATGGGCTTTTCTCAGGCAGCTAGTCAAGAAACCCGCCAGGGACAGGGCAATGCTGTACCTGGTGCATAGAAACTGGGATGGCTTAGCGGACATCACAGTGGAGTCCCCTAGGTACTAGTAATCACTGTACAGCATGGTGCAACATTAAGACAGGAGCAGAGGCAAACTACACACAGGTGAGGGCCCAGGATTTTAAAGAAATGGAAGACTGCCTCTGAAACTGCCTCGTAGAGGGAGGATTGCCAGGGAGGGGTAGAGGCACAGTTGGGGCAATAAGGGTGGTATAATTAAGGCAACCAACGTCTATGGGAAGGAAAGAAGTAAAAGTGGAAGGAAAAAGAGACTGTTATATTTATCTAGGGAAATGGGCAAGGTGGTGAGGGGAAAAAAGGATGTATTCAGGAGGTATAGGGAAACGTAGAGGGAGGAAGAAAGGGAGGTATACCAAGTAAAACAGAGGGAAGCAGGAAAGACAGTGTGGGGAGCAAAGGTGCAGACAGAGAAAAGAATAGTCAAAAGAGTGGATAACAGGAATAAGACTTTCTTCAGGTACATAAGTGAGCAGAGGAAAGCAAAGGGAGGGATAGTGAAGATAAGGAGGGTGACGGGGAAGACTGCCCAGAAGAGGATTAAAAAAGCAAGCCTCCTGAACAGGTTCTTCTGCATAGGATTCACAGTGGAGGAAGGGGTATGGACCACCAGGGAGCAGCAGGAACGGGGGTGGGGACACAAGTCTGTTTTCACTGGAAACAGTCCTGAAGGAACTTGCAGCTCTGAAATTGGACAAGCCTATGGGACTGGACGAGATACACCCAAGGGCACTAAAAGAACTCAGCAGGTGCTAGCGGCCCCACTGACAGACTTCTTTAGCAGCTCAGTGGAATCACACATTGTTCCAGAGGACTGGAGGAGAGCAGACATATTCCCTCTACATTAGAGCAGTAGCAGGATGGAGGATAGCAACTACAGGCTGGTTAGTCTCATATCAGTGTTGGGGAAGTTAATGGAAACCCTGTTAAAGGGAAGGTTGGCAGGGTATCTTGAATCCAGTGGGCTACAAACCTAAAGGCAGCATGGATTTACAGGGGACAGGTCATGCCAGACAAATCTGAATGATTTCTTCCACTGGGTGACCAGGGAACTAGATAAGGGGAGGGTGGCTGATGTGGCCATCTGGACTTTAGGAAAACCTTTGACACTGTGCCACACAGGAGACTGGTAAACAAATTGAGCAGCTTAGAAGTAGGATCCAAAGTGGTGAATTTGTTAAGGAACTGGTTAATGGATAGGTGACACAGGGTGGTGGTTAGCTGCACTCACTCTAATGAGGGGAGCATACTTCTTCACCTTTTATCACTGAAATGTGGGACATGAACACTCAAAATAAGGGACAGTTGTCCTCATAATGAGGGACATATACTCTAACATGGAGATGCAAGCTCAGAATACTGTGGAAACTATCATGTTTACTAGTACAATGTTTATTTTTAGTTTAGCATCCTAGAATATTATGAATTTCTGCTTTAAAGTCTAAATTTATAGAGCATTCTCTTTGTGGACATCATGTTTTCCACGAGGGATGGTTGAGGGAGAGAGCATTTTTGTGGGGTAAAATGAGGAACATCTCTTGTAATCAGGAACCGTCAAGAGGTATGGAGGGGAGAGTGACCAGTGGGGTGCAGCAGGGCTCAGTACTAGGTCCAGTCCTCTTCAATGTCTTCATAAGTGACATTGCAGAAGAAATGGAAGAGAGGGTATGCCTTTTTGCAGATGACACCAAAATCTGTAATAGGACGGACACTCAGGAGGTGGTGGAAAGAATGCATGATGACCTGGGAAACTCAAGGAATGGCCAAGCTCATGGCAGTTGGGGGTCAATGCCAAAAAGTGAAAAACCATGTACCTAGGGCAGAGGAACCCAGGAGCTGAGTATAGGATGGGGGGGGGGATGGTACTGATAGTCACTATGCAGGAAAGGGACCTTGGGGTTATTATATCTGATGATCCCAAAGTGGCAGGGCAGTTTTACAGTTCAGTGGGTAGGGCCAATTGGATTCTGAGATGCATAGGGAGAGGTATCTCCAGCAGGAGGAGGGAGGGGGTGTTGCCACCAAATCGCTCCCTTGTAAGACCCCACCTGGAGTATTGTGTCCAGTTCTGGAGGCCGCACCTCAAAAAGGACATAGACAGGGTGGAGGCAGTCCAGAGGAGGCAACTAAAATGGCGCAGGGGTTGCATCAAAAGCCCTAGGGATCTCAACATGTACACCCTGGAAGAGAGGAGAGCGAGAGGGGAAATGATAGAGACCTACAAGTACCTCATGGGGGTGAACAGGGTACAGAAGCAGAGTCTCTTTCAAATGAGAAAAAGTACCAGGACCAGAAGGCATATGATAAAGCTGAGGGCGGGGGAGTTCAAGAGGGATGAGAGGAAGCTGTACTTCAGAGAAAGAGCGGTGGATGCCTGAAACAGACTGCCAGCAGAAGTGGTGGAGGTGAAAACAGTGGGGGCTTCAACCATGCATGGGGTAGACATGGGGGAGTATTAGTAAATAGGTAGGGAGGAGTGATGGTCACCAGAGACCAGTTAGGGTCTGCAGAGACCGACTAGGCAGGGACCACCTGGGCAGACTGGGTGTGCCAAACAAACGTTTTCTGTCAACAAATTTTATGTTTCTGTGTAGCCCTAGCTGAAATCATTTAATAGTCAGCTCAACCCCCTCCACCCAGCAACACACATGGATTGGCAAACCAATGATGCTTGCTGATGGTTTTGAAGCTTTTAATTGTAAGTGTGTTTAAAGCAACTATACAAATTGGAAAGTATCTACCTTCTTGTATCATTCATGCATTCTATAAATTGTTCATCTTTCTTAACAGCATATACTGTAAATTAGTTCACCTCTTTCCATCCACGACAAAACAGAAAGAGAGGAGTTCAAAAGTATCTGCTCTCAGGCAGCTGAAGAAACAACATCTGTCTATCCATACAGGACTCATTTTGTGGTGAAAGGGAATTATAAAAAGGGTCTGAGAAACAGAGCTTTCCGATTGGCTGTAAACATTCCATCAGCCTTATGTTAATCTTTAACATACATCTATATCATAATCATATGCTGAACAAGGTTTAACACTGTTTAGAAAAGCATTTTAATTATAATAGCAATAGGGTACTCCCAGGGGTTAGGTTAATGGTCAGTTAATCATCCTCTAGGGGCAGGTAGCACTCGGCTACGCCTCATGCCACATTACACCCCAAGTCTTGCCTTATTGCTTAATTGTCAGCATTTTGGGAGTAGTTCTCATAAAAGTATAACCGCTGATTCCCAGATGCTGGTTGTAATTAGGGTCTGTTTATACCATTGCCAGATTCCACCCCTAGTTTGGAAAATGAATATATGGCTTCTTGTAGCGTGCAAGGCCTGACTATAACGTGATCTGCATAGTGACGTGGTCTTTGGCACATCTCAGCACCAGTACCATCTCATTGCCATTGGTACTTTGAATAACTACCAGTACTGTCTGGACTAAAAAAAATGGTGTAGAATTTATATTTATGTAGTACTGGTCCTACACTGCATCCCAAAGTGCATTACAAGAACTTCATTTACACAGGATAACATAGTGAAGACACCACATCTCATTTGCAGGGTGCACCGCTTCTACTTAGGACAGCTTGACACCTTGCAGCACCATTGCTACTTTGATCTCTATTTGCTCTCCTCTGTAATAGGATGCCATACTGTGCATAATATTAGTTCATTTGCATATAGTGTGTGCAGCGCTCGGGCAGGGCTTGCTTGGGCAACAAGATCTCTAGCCAATGGCAATAAAATCCTCCACTGGTCAGCAATCTACTGCAGCCTCTAGCCATAGGCAGGCAGCCTGTGATTATGGATCAGAGATGGGACTACTGGTCTGGATAATAACCTACCAGAACCGCCGATTTCTAAAAAAAATAAATAAATAACTTTATTAGAACTTTTTTTTCAAGTTCTAAAAAGCTTCTGCTCATCTGTAAAAGACTGGTTTTGGAGCTTAATATGTTCCCTCAGCAGGCCATTATCCTAAAGGATGGCAGCGTGTGAGGATGAGACCCAGAAAGAAGGTTAGGTGGGGTGGGGGGGCAGATCCAGTAAGCCAGGTCTGTGTTAAGTAGTAATGATCACAGTGGCATTACAGGAGGGGCACTAATGATACAGAGTTTATTAAGCCTGACTCTAAGATGTGTTTACAAACTTTACAATACCATCATCTCCTTTCACTGGCATCGTTTTTTTTTTATACTTCCTTTATTAAGGTTTTCAATTCACAAACAGTCAAATATCAGAAAAGTTATAAATTTCCATTGCATTCTCATACAATCAGAAATCATTTTGTTTTTGCGTGTTTGAATGAAAACAGAAAAAGAACATTACTGCAGCACTCCATGTAACAGTACAATTAATAAAACTGAGGACTATAACTAAACAAGGTTCTGGAAACAGGCTCTCGTGACGCCGGTGCACAAGAATGGTGATATGACATGCACCGCCAATTACAGGCCGATATCCATCCTCTCTCCCTTATCTAAAGCCCTGGAAAAGATTGTGGCCACCCAACTCACAGATTACCTCAACAAATACAACCTGTTATGTCCAAACCAACATGGCTTCAGGCAGAATCATAATACCTCCACAGCTTTGCTGAACTACATGACTACTTGCACAAGGCACTAGATGAAGGAAAGCTGGTGGGGTCAGTCTTCATAGACCTCACCAAAGCCTTCGACACTGTCAATCACTCTCTCTTCCTGACTCAACTACAGAACCTGGGAGTTGCAACCAGTGCTGTCTGCTGGTTCAAGGACTACCTAACACACAGAAGCCAACGTGTAAAAATTGGACACACAGTATCTAGCTCCAACGAGGTATCTTTAGGGGTCCCACAGGGGTCAATACTGGGGCCCTTACTATTCAGCCTCTTCCTAAATAATCTTCCTGAAGCCTGTGACACTAAACTGATACTCGCAGATGGCGCTGCTTCTCACCAGCAGTTCATCAATAGTTGCCCTCCACTCCCAGCTGCAGGCATCCTTCTACAAGCTGGAAGACTGGTTCTGTCGCCATAAACTTCTATTAAACTACAAAAACCAAGGTGATGCTCACAGCCAGCCCACAGCACAAAAGAAGCTCCCTCCCTCACCATCTCCAATAAAGTCAGTGAGCTGCTGGAACAAGTTCAGACCTTCAAGTACCTGGGGGTCACCGTTGATGACTGCCTCACCTTCACCCAACACATCAACACAGTGGTAAAGGCAGTGAACACCAAGCTGGGTGTACTATATAGGCATAAAAAGTATATCACTCCAGAGGCCCTCCGTCTCTCAGTCTCCAGCTCCATCCTTTCTACCCTCGACTATGGATTGGTGGTCTATGGCGCAGCAACAGACACTGCACTAAAAAGGATTCACATTACCCTCAACAAGGCATGTAGGCTCACAATGGCTGCAGATCGAAATACCCACACCTGCTCCTTATATAAGGAGACCAATTGGCTGCCACTAAAGAACAGGATTATATTCCAAAGATGTCTCCTTGGAAAAAAGGCTCTAATGGGTAAAACCGCCCCATGCATTTCTAGCATCCTAACACCAAATGCTACCAGCTATACACCAGAGAGCAGGATGAGGGGGGGCCCTATCAACACCTTTCCGTCGAACTGTGCAGGGACAGCGTGCTTTCAGCTTTAGGGCCCCCCAATGGCTCAATGAAATCCCAGTGCACATTCTAAACTCCCAATGCATCTCGCAATTCAAAAATGGCCTAAGGCAACACCTTCTTACTAGGACAGTTTGTGACTGCCACTAGGACTCTAACACCCATAATGCCCACTCACCCACACTCTCCTTCCCCTTCCTTTTACACCCACTCTTCCCTATTGCCCTATCCCTCTGTCTTCCTCTCCCCTCTATGCCTTTTCTCCCACTGGATCAACCTGAAAACCAACATACTACCACTACCTCCCCAACCTCCTAGACAAAGCCACTTCTTCTGGCTGCCCCCCCCCTGTCTCCCTTCCCCCTCACCTTGACTCCTCCTTGGACTCTCACACTAGGTGTCACACCTGTTTATCTCCTTCACTATGTATAAACACTGTCCTTTACCCTAGTTGAATGCTCTTGACACTGTACTATCACCATTGGTACTATGAATGACATTGTATCCTTACTATATACTAGCTACCTACTATTCGAGTATTGTATGTAAACTGTTTGTTATTGCTGTCATTGTCACTGTGTGACATGGAACCTTTGTAAAAGAGCTCTGAGCTCAAAGGTATGATCCGAATCCCTAAATAAATAAAAATAAAATATGGTTTAAGGCATAAGTTTATGTCAAGCCATGGTAAATTTAAAGCTTGTTCAAAGAGGAAGTGGAGAGGCTTAAGAGCCAGATACAGACATGTGGCTGTATATTGGAATTTTTCTTTTACTTTTTGTTTTGTACTAATTGTACTAATGTATTTTACTTGGTGGTATTTGTATGTGTTGTTTTGTTCTTTTTAAAACAATAAAACATTTTATTGACAAAAAAATTTAAAATAATGGAGCCAGTTAATTCTTCCACATCACATCTCTTAAACTCATTTCCAGTTTAAATATTTTTATCATTTTCCAAGATGAATATTTCTAAGACAAAATGCAGTAAGAGTAAGGGCAAGATACATTGACATAGGTTTTGAGTGGAAATTAAGCTAAACTGCATTTTTATTCTTTAAATCAATAAAAACTAAAAGAATCTGAAAGTTCTGACAAGGCTCAGACAACTGTCGGAGCTTCTCATAGCTTATCAGAGCCCTTTAGAATCCCAGAACCTTTCCTGGTTCTCCCATCCCTGTTATGGATAGTCTTCAACTAAAACAGATTGGCTGGTATAATAGAAACATTGAAATGAGTCAGTTGATAAAGACTTGTAGCCTTTTTTTTTTTTTTACTTTTTTCATCTCCATGCTTCAGGTGCTGATTTACCCCATATCAGACCCCTCAATATTGCCCCCACCTGGCATCCCCACCCAGCTGCACAGGAGGGAGGTGTCGAAGCTTACCCCTACGGTGCAGCTCCTGAAAGAGTGATCAAGATCCACCCGATTCCCGTTTGAGATTTATGTTGGTGGCATCATTCAGATGGAGAGTGGCAGCTTCATAGTGCAGAAGAAGTGTGGGATTTCCATCCTGCAGCTGCCCCTTGGAGGCGCCGACATGCTATGACATTGGTGGGGGTGTGTGCACTCCTGGACACACCCAACAGATGTCCACTGTCATCCCCACTCCTCTGAGTGTTCCTGAGATGGTTCTGCTCTCTCTCAGCCTCTGCTGGAAGTCACACTTATGCTGGGCTCCACCCCCCCTGGATGAGGGGAGTAGTCCAGTGGTGCTCATCTTGGCCCCTTCCCCAGGTCTGTCTGTCTGACACTCCGAGCTTGTTCCTGAACTTGGGTTGTCAACATTGCAAGTGACAATGCCACCACTGTGCTGGTGGGCCAGTCTCATAGTCCATCTAGTCTAGGAGCAGCGTACTCAATCAGCATAGAAAAGACAGCTGGTTGCTGCAGCTGCTGCTGCAATTCGCTCAAGCTCGAGTGACCCGGAACTTCTAAACATCAAGCTTAAAAGGCAACCACCCCCAAAATTAAATTCTGACATGCAGGTTTACTTAAAGCCACTGAGGACAGCTGACCTGGAGGCCGCTGAGGGCTGAGGTGCTGGATGCCTTACCTCGCGCCATGCTGGTGTCCCAGGTTCGGGAACGGACTCAGGTCATCGGGGAGCCGGCACGGGGGGGGTTGGAGCAGAATCGAGCAGCCAGAAGGCAGCTCTCTTCTCTGGGGGTGGTCGCTGCACCCCTATAGTACCTCTGCCACTGAGTGGAGGCCCAGTGGTCAGCATAGGCAGTGGGGGTGACACATAGCAGGTGGGTACCTCGAGACACGGTGTGAGCATGTCTCCACATGCATGCACATGTCTGTAGGGGGTTAGGTTATGGGGAGAAAACAAAAAAACCTACATATCGAAAAAGAAAAGAAAAGCCAGTGAGAACAGTCACCACTGCTTGAGCACCCCAATACTTCGACCGAGCAGATCTTCATCAAGGGACGGAGTCTAACTGCTGCACACACCTCATAAATACTGACAGACTGATGACATTACAGTGAAGTGAGCATTTACCAAAAAAGGATTTGATACAGCTTAAAATCAATTGTTTGCAAGTGGTTTTGATTCAGATTATTTCATAGTATTTCAGTAAAACTTAACATACAGGTCTGTGCTAATGCTCAACTTCTTGTAGTCCATCCAGGCTGCTCATTTTTTCAGTCATGTGTAGTCTGACTCACAGCCTTTTAAAGCATCAGTACTGTACTAGTTAAACAAAATTTGAAATAATCCAGTTGGCAGTTATAATGAGCGAAAATGTCAGTGTATTTAGAGCTGTGTGTAATTCTGAATTCCGCAAGCAGAATTCATTCAGAATGGTGATTCCGCTTACAAAATGCTTTTTGGATTTTCTTTTTTAATTCAGAGGAGTTCTGAAAAACATAATAATTACTGGTGATCATTTTTAATAGCTGGATAACCAGATCTTAAAATTGCGTTACAACTGCCCAGTTGTTATTTTGCGTTACAGTTGGGTGATTGTAATTATCAGCTGTCAATCACGCTTGTGCTCACATAGACATGACTACTACCAAAACAACTGCCACTTTCACTTTCTCAAACGTGCGAACCAACTCTGACTAAAAATGTTCACCAGTAGTTATGAAAAATAAAAAATAGGTGTGTGTAGAAACAGAATTCTACACACACCTTTGGTGTGGGATGCTTGTATAAACCCCTCAAGCTTCACTCTTGGGGTTTATGTAGCATCCCACACTTCGAGTGTGTGTAAAATTCTGGTTACACACACCCACCCTAGTATTATTCTATATATTTTGTGAACACAGCCTGCAAAATATTGCTCCGTGCTTTGCAGACATTGAATCTGTAGTTTACTTAAGCTTGTATAAGACATGATGGGGTGTGTATGGAACAGATTTTACCACATGCCCTGGGGCATAGTGAGGCACGAGGCCACAGGCTGAGTGCCTTCTGCCCATGGAAATGTGGTAAAATCTGTTCCATGCACACCCCTGGAATATATTATTGTGCTTATAAAGTGGGCTCCTTTTTTAACTTTGTACAGTTGGGAAACGCATGTTTCTGTGTAGAAACAATATACTTACTTGTGTGCATTTATGATAAAATAGTTCTTCCGCCCACTGCAAATGATGTCATTGATGATGTCATCGTATTACCACTGGACAAAGTTTGTCATTTGCTGGCATCACGATTCAAGATATAGAATGTTTATCAAGGAATACAAGGATTCAAAATTCTGCTCAGTTCCAGTGGCAGAATGTTCCTCTCTAACATACTATACATACACACACAACAAAGACCTCTTCTACAACTAGAGACTCAATTATCTCACTGTCAGAGCAAGTAGAAGAGATTTCTCTGATGAGCAGCTAAAGAAAGAAGGGGGATTTTTTCATTGTCAGTAAATAAACAGTTGCTGTGAAAACTATAAACAATACTTAATGCTTCTAATGTGTTTATATGTGTAAGGCAAGTGTGATAATCAGAGAAACAACATTTCATTAATCTGTTTTATTTTTTTAAGGTAGTTTTATTTTCGGGGCCCAGTTGAAAGTTTTTTACAGTGTAAAGGCAGCAACCATGTTTGTAATAGAAGATCAATTCTGGTTGTAGGAGGAATGATTTACTCATTGTGTGATGTGGTTTAGGACCAGGATGACTGTGCATGAAACAGGTTCCATGCATGGTCACATGATATATTTTGACCAAGGAGACTTCTTTAGTTTGGATGCCCATGTTATAAATAAACCACTTATTACTAATCTGCAGTTTAGAAAAAGAAGCATTCCACTTTTGGAATTTTGGAATTCTACTAATGATAGAATTCTATGAAATTCTGACAGAATCAGAATTTGAAAATTCTGCCCAGCTCTTCAATAGATCTGTTTCCATTTTTGTTTAATTTCATTTCTGAGGAAGGAATTGTTAACATTTCTGAAAATTCCTGCTCCCTTACCAGGCCCGTCATCATGGATGTAGGTAATTCAGAGTGGTGTTGTAGTGGTCATTATCAAAAACTGATGGGTTGGTTCCACCTGTGAGCCCCCCCCCCCATTAGGGCTTCTGTAGTGGGGGCAGACACCTGCCCTCTCAAACCTCCTACCCCTTCCCACGCCTGCCCTCAAAGTTCCAGTCTCATTCCTGAACCTATGTCATCAGTGTCACAAACAGCATCCCTGCCGCTGTGGCAACTGGGTGGCCTGGAGGCTGCCATCTTTACTGTAGGTCTGCACTTACTGCAAAACATATATAATTATAAACTTATTTGAAAAATAGCTGAACACATTTTCAATGTCCCGAATGAAGAATTGAAGAATAAGAATATACAGTAGTACTGCTAAAAGTAAGATATGCCTACATTTATTTTGCTAGCTACATAACTGGTACTGTTGCTTTAAGCTCCAATAGCAACAAGACATTCCTTCTTCAAGCCCTCCAGGGAGAGCATAGCTTACAAATCATGTTCTTGAGTGACTTCTTTACTCAGCCTTTGAGATACAGAGCAGTAACTTCTAATAATGCCAACCAAAAAGCAGAATGCAGAAGAAGTCATGAATTCTAGCCAATAAGTGGCACCCTAGCCGTTCCATGCCTGCGAACTCTGTAGAGATGTGTTTATTTGCACAGTTTTGTCACTTTTGCATTACACTGGAAGACACCCTTTCACAATTTGCAGCCACTCACAATGCCATTTAACAGATCACCTTGGGGTTCTGCATTTCTCTGTCGAGGAACACCCTCTGAAAGCCTATTACAATTAACAAGTACTTCAGTTCCAACGAAATTCAGAATCATCCGTGCCAACACTGGTGTCACACTTCTGTTCCATGCACATGACTGTCTGTCTGTCGCCTTCAAACATTAATATCCATCCATCACTCCCCCAGCCCCTCCAGCTCATTGTCTCATCTGATCAACGGACCATTACCACATGCATATGTATTCTGGTGCATATAAAGATGTAATTTGTAGCCAGCCCCTTGCCTTCTCTGCAAACACATCATGAGACAATTTAAGAGGCAGGCGCCTGCATCAGGGACAGCTACCACAACGCTACTATTATACCATTTCTATAGAATGTATTTACTATAGAATTAAGATGGAGCAACTCAGCAGTTGGAGCATTCTCTCCCTGTATCCTTTTACGGCATCCGACACACTCCTCTCCCTGCAGCCTCCCCTCAGCGTGAGACAGTACCTCTGAGTGTATTAGATGCCAACATGCTATGTCTATCCAAGGACTTTCTAAGAATGAAACTGGGAGCTCTCTAGTCAAGCAGACAGTATAACATCTATGTCATTTCTTTAAATTAGAAAGAGCAAATAGTCCCATGCCTAGACTTACAGCCCACATCTTTCTTTGCATGCATGAAACAGTCAGCATTTGTGTTTGCACAGCAACATTTGAAGCAATTGCCAGTGCTGTCTACACACTGCAATATCAGCCCATCCAACATATATTCGAGCCCTCAAGAGGCAAGGCAATTCTCCATCTCCCCTCACCCCCATTGAAGCAGTTTCTAAGGCAGCAAGCTAACCTGCACACATACAGATATATGCTAGTCTTCCTGGATCACTGCAATGCAATAATAGACAGCACACGTATAGCAAAACAAATCTTGCAAAAGATGAGGCAGTAACAGGATTAGCATTCATCACCCTTTCATTCCTCTCTCACTCTCTCTCTCTCTTAAAAACACTCCACAAGACACTCATCTCCTTTTATTCAGCTCCCTTCCCAGTGGTGTACCTTAGAAGTCCATCTCCGGAGAGCCTCCTACCTGGTTGTCTGTGACTGTCCTCCCCTTGCTTGAATTTTGTTTGGGGGGGAAATGCAAATAACAGAGCCAGTTCAAGCAATGTCACATCTGATACCCCTCGTAGCAATCAGCCCGCATTTGGAGAACACACAAATAAAAAAATACCTGCTACTTAAGAATGCATGGAGATAGGGGTGACATGCCTTGAGAAGGGGTATTTCCCATTTTGCCCCGTGACCCTCTTGGTGCGTGCCGCGTGTGGTGTTTTTTTTTTGCTCAGAGTAGTTTTCTGTATTGCTCAGCTCCAAGGATGCATCGGTAGCAGAGACCAGTGTGCATGTGTGAGTGTGAGAGAGAGAGACTGAGTGAGAGAGAATGTGTGTGTGTAGATGTGATGCACAAAAGCAAGAATGAAAAAAATATTAGCTCATGATAGATTAATGTGCTCTGATCCCTCTCTCTCTCTCTCTCTCTCTCTCTCTTAAAGGACCAGTGCTTCTTGCTGCTATAGGTGTCCACTTTAATGCCAGGAGACATTATGCTAATGAGGTAGCATGTAATTACTGTCTTTTTGTAACTGGTAGAGCAGAATAGTTGGTGTGTATGTGGGGTGGGGGGTGGAGGAGGAGAAAGAGGCAGGAGGTGTGCAGTGAATCAGAGAAATCTGCTGTAACCATAGTAATAACATCACCTCCTAACATAGTGAAACCCTCCTTCCTTCCCCTCAACCCAACACACATCTAATCTGGTATTGATTTTGTCAAAGGGCTGACCTGGAATCAAACCCTGGCAGTATGGATTGGATGTTCTCAGCTTTATCTGAAAAGAAGCGGCAGCTATGTGGGAAACTGATAGGTGTAAATGTGTTGCAGTCTGATCATTTACCATAGTAGTGTCACGGCTACTGAAAAGAGAAAGAGGGTACCTGTATATTATCTCTGCAAACTGTCCTGGTTAACGGAAAGTGTATCAGCAAGTCTGCCACTGCAGCAGAGTCCCAGTCTGTAGCTCAGCAACACCATTTGCGGAATACTGTCTTTCTATCTGTCCATCTGTCTTTGTTATACAGACAGTATCTATCTATCTATCTATCTATCTATCTATCTATCTATCTATCTATCTATCTATCTATCTATCTATCTATCCATCCTCCCTTTGCCCTATTTCTTCCTGTTTCTCTCTGTAGAAACATAGAAACATAGAATGTGACAGAACATAAGGGCTGCTGGGCTCACCCTGTCTGCCCAATTTTTTTTTATTTTTTATTTTAACCTTCATTCTTTTCTTGAATTCTCTCTCTCTCTCTCTCTGTGTCTCTCTCTCTCTCTGTTTCTCTCTCTCGCTCTCTTTCTCGCTCTGTCTCTCTCTTCTCTCTCTCTCTCTCTCTCTCTCTCTCTGTCTCTCTCTCTCTCTCTTTCTCTCTCTTTGTCTCTCTCTCTCTCTCTCGCAGTAATCTCTCATATGATAATGACTGGGCCAATCAAAACCAGATCAATAGGTCTATCTAGCATAGCCCATTCTAGATCTCTTGCAAATTGCTTGGGACATATAATTTCGTAAGGGGTTGCTTAAAGAGTAACTCCGCATTTCGGCATGTGCTTTCATAAATAAGAGGTTTCAGCTATTACAATTTACTACAGAATAATTGTTTTTTTTAATTTTCAGCGTTCCTTTCCAAGATTTACAGCACATCTTGGTAGTCCGTCTAAAAAGTCTGCTTAGAAAACATTTGAAAACATTTACCCCTCCCCTATTAACCTCACAGTGTCTTTGTTTATGACATCATAGTGCTCCCCATGACAACAGACTGTGATGTCACAAGCAGCAGTTGTGTGGTTAGCAGGGGAGAGTCAGATACATATTGAAAGACTGAATGAAATAATTGTTGCATTATCTACAATATTTAGCAGACCAGCAGCAGAGGAAACTAATAAAAACCAAAAAAACAAACAAATATCTAGAAAATAAAATTCAAACAGAACTGATGACAATCTAGTGTTTCTAAGCTTTGTATTATAATAGAGCTGCCCTTTATTCTGCTGGCATGGTACTAGAGTTCAGTTAGCCAAAGGAAAACACCCACACACATTAAAAGAAACATAGACACATAGAAGCTTAGAATTTGTCGGCAGCAAAGGACTGCTTGGCCTACCTGGTCTGCCCAGATGGTCCCTGCCTAATCTGTCTCCATAGACTTTATATGGTCTCTGGTGATCCTCCCTCCTCCCTGCCCATTTCCTAATGCAACACCCCCTTTGCACCCCTTCTATGTCTGGGAGTCCTGATGGTAATGCGGGGAGGGGACAAACTGAAATCTTTCAGGCATAAGGCCTACAGCTCAAAGAAACAAGGTCTTACCTGCCTTCCGATCTCACACAGTGTAGTGCAGATTGTTTTCTCACCCACTAGGCTATAGTGTACCAACAGCTGCATTTTCAGGTCAGGCCAGGGTGGACAGAGGCTGGATTTTCTTTTTAGAGGAAGAATTTAGTTCGTTCATTCAAATAATCCCAGCACACACACAGTAAAAGAACAAATAACAAAATTTAATTAAATTTCTATTTAAAATAACCTGAGTGCGCAGCTCCATGGAGCCGAGAGACAGATAGGCTAGATGGCATTCATGGGAGGTACAAACTGTACCGGCCTGATACAGATGCTTAAAACAGGCCTAAAGCAATAGAGCAGGTGCAAACTCCACACAGATAACAAGAGTCGGAGTACAGCTCAGACCTTACAGGGTACAATGCATGACCTAAAACCCATACTTGGAGAGTGCCTTATTCTCCACCACGAAGTAACAAATACTGGGTATGCGGCCTTTAAACACACCATGGCCACCCTGAAAACCTTGCTAGAGAACCAACCAATTTGTAACCCTCTTCCAACAGAGACAGGATGCTAGCTTAAACTATAGCATGTGCAACTTGGCTCCCTCCTTGCAGTTACTCTTATATTGTATTTCTTTAATGGGTCTAACATGGGACCTCCCCAAACATGGGCATGGCAGGCCCGGTAAAATGAGATCCCAAAATGCAATCCATCCAACTCACTTCAGCTGTATGCCACACCGGGAAAATGACCACATCAGAGCAACCACCTCCAAGGTCCCCTGTTACAGCCCTGCCACTGCCACGACAGCCCCACTGCCATATCTCCCTTTAGGACACTAGGTCTCCTGAACCCAGATGTCGATGGGATTACCTCTAGGCTGCTGTCCACCCAGCTGCTGATCTTACCAGGACCCCAGTTCCCAACGGTCACCATACTCCTACCATCCTCCCATTTGGAGTTGAAACCATGTAGCTATGGATGCTAGCAGCAGCCAGAACCTCCCAGGCCAGGCTTTGAAACCCCAGCCTGACTTGCCCTACATCCAGCCTGCCAGCTCCCCACTTTCCCTCTGGACCCCCCCTCCCTTTTTAAACCTGGGCCAAGAGCAATGCTCCCCCCTCCAGGGGCAGAACATGGAAATGCCCATAAAAGGGAACTTAACCCAAGGGAGAATACGGCCTAATAAGCCAGCCCCGAGAGGGGTAGCTTACGCTCCCCCCCTTAATTCCATTTCCTCCTGGAAATGGGGCAAATAGCCATCTAAAGAAGGTGCTAACCGAAAGGGGTCTATGCACTTCCTGCCTGGAAGCCCCTCCCCAGGGTGCACCAGTAAATCCACAACTCCCCCAGGGTCCTACTTCCCAATCCCACTACCTGGAGCTGCGCCTGCCCAAACAATTGTAACTGAAACTGAGAGATTAAGAGTATAAAACAGTAATGCCAGGCTGTTACTTAAACAAAATGATCTAGCATGATGTCTAAATGTTAGCAAAAACAGTTCAAACAGTTTATACCTTTTGAAAAAGGGAAACCCACTCTCTCCTCACACATTCACCATACTCACTCATGCTCCATACATGCTATCGCACAATGCTTCTGCAGTATGAGGTAGAAACTTGTATAGCCGTCATTATCTGTTTTCTTTGGTTCCAAAAGGGAACAACCTTTCACTATAACATGGGCAACAGTCACAGTGGGGAAGTTTGAACTGTCCCAGTCCCTAAGTCTGAGGAACAGCCTTACAGCACCATCCACTGGACACAGTGTCTTTTGAGTAGTCTTTCTTTCAACTAGAAAACAGTCAAAAGGAACTTGCTGAATAGCCCTGGCAAATCACAAGTTGCTGGATGTCTTCCTCTAAATGGTGACCCCTCCGTCTCGGGGAAAGTAATAAGCAGGATCGGGCTTGGTAGTTCCATCTGCAAATGAATCAGTAGATATTATGTAGCGTTTCTTGCAACAACTGGCCACATCCTGGACAAGGGCAAAGTGCTTGAACAAAGTTAGTTAGTCCTGCCCAGGGAGACAAGAAGCACAAAGTTCTGGCTTTCTGGCTAACCTCCTGAGTTGGTGGGCTGGACGATTCTGACTGAAGTTGAAGCTTATGGACCATTCCCCAAAACACCCAGTCAGGACGCTTTTCCTCTATGATGTCACATAGCCTTTTGGAAACATAAGGGTATTCAGTATTCAGATATTCGATGTGGATTCTACACCTCACCCATCTCTCCACTTGTGACCACTGAGGCAGATCTTGCCCACTGATCCACCAGGTGGTACCAGGCTCCAACCACATCTGGGTTTTGTATAGCACATTCACCGGGTCACCACTCAAAAGTCCATCCATCCTGACACGGGTGGCCTTGCACAGCACCGGGAAGCATGGGGTGTTATCTGTCAGCCTTAGAGTAGGGCGTGAATAAGGATGAAGGATGGCTCGGCATACCTTCTGGTCAGCAAATTGATAAGCTTTAGGAGCTTGTCCAGGGGGCAGTGTAGCTGGTATCTCCCGCACAACCCCACTCTCCTGTTCCTCCACTTTTGGCTGGATTGGAGTACTTAGATTGGAAAACTCTTCACATGGGGCACCTGAAGAGCCACTGTTGCCAGGTAGAAGAGTTGTGGCTGACCCCCTGGGCTCTGGGGGGGTCACCAATTATAAGTCCCCATCCCCTAACTCTCCCTCTGCTAACAGGATAGTCATTGGTGGCTGGTACCATGGGACTGGGCAGAGGGCTATGCTCCACAGCACCCTTGCTATTGTCCTCCACGGTCTCCACTATCACATCAGGAGCCTCCTTACTTGTCTCAGCCAGGGGAGGAGTTGGCTTTGCTTCCTTTGCTGAGCCAGATGGCTTGGTTTCTTTGAATATGTCCAGGCACCCCTGGGACACCAATGATGCTGTGCCCACCAATGCCACAACGGGGTAGGGCCAGGCATATGTGTAAGGAGTATCTTCAAATATTTATGCAGAAGGTTCTCTAGAACAAATAAAGCACAAGGGCAGTCGAACTATTGCCTCCGCCTGAAATCCACAGTGCACACATTCCTCCTCCGCCGCTCCTCTTCAGGGCCCAAGGCAGCATGGTTTCACCAGGGGGAGGTCATGTCAGACCAACCTCGTTGAATTTTTTGACTGGGTGACTAGGGAGGTGGATCAAGGGAGGGCAGTGGACATGGCCTATCTGGACTTCAGTAAGGTCTTTGACACTGTGCCACAAGAAGACTATTACACACAAACTGGGGAATATGGGTGTGGGCAGGACAGTAGTGTGGTGGGTAGGTAACTGGCTGGGTGGCAGGACACAGAGGGTGGTGGTAAATGGCTGTCACTCCACAGAGGGAAGATGACCAGTGGGGTACCACAGGGATCAGTGCTGGGACGGTCCTATTCAACATCTTCATCAGTGACATTGCTGGGACCTAGAAGGCAGAATTTCACTGTTCGCTGATGACACAAAGCTCTGTAACAGAGTAGACACACCAGAGGGTGTAGACAGAATGAGCGACCTGCAGAAACTTGAAGAATGGTCAGGGGTTTGGCAGTTGAAATTCAATGCAAAGAAGTGCAAGATAATGCATATGGGGCACAAAACCCTGGCACAATATATCAGTTGGGGAGGGATATAGCATGCACCAAGCAGGAAAGGGATCTTGGGGTTATCATCTCTGATGACCTCAAGGTAGGGAAACAGTGTGACAAGGCAGCAGGTAAAGCAAATAGGATGCTGGGATGTATAGGCAGGGGCATCACCAGCAGGAAAAGGGAGGTCATAATTCCGCTATACAAGACACTAGTGAGGCCCACCTGGAGTACAGTGTACAGTTCTGGAGACCATACCTACGTAAGGACATAGACAGGGTAGAGAAGGTTCAGAGGAGGGCAATAAAGATGGTGCATGGATTGCATCACAAGTCCTATGAAGACAGGTTGAAGGAACTGAACATGTACTCCCTGGAGGAAGAGGAGGGAGAGAGGGGATATGATAGAGACATACAAGTATCTTACAGGGAGGAACAGGGTGCGGGAAAACACTATTTTTAAGCGAAAAAGATGTTCCAGGACTAGAGGGCATGGGATGAAGTTGGAGGGAGGACGATTCAGAGGAAACATGAGAATGAATTTCTTCACAGAACGGGTGGTGGACAAGTGGAACACCCTGCCAGAGGAAGTGGTGGGGGCTGAAACAATCACTGGATTTAAGAATGCATGGGATAGACATAAAGGAATTCTGGAGGTCAGGGGTAAGGGGCAACAGACTTCTAGGAAAACAAACTGAACTTACAAGCTCAAATGGGCAGACTGGGTGGGCCATAGGCCCTTATCTGCCGACACTGTCTATGTATCTATGTATCTTCCTGTTGACTTCCACAGCCAGGATAATGAAGCTGGGATGATGGCCTGGGCCTCATTGGAGGGAAACCTCTCAGCCATAACTACTTTTTGCTTTTCCTTCTCACAAATTGTGTCTTTCCACCACAAGCTCGAGGAGAAAATGGCACCTTTACTGCACATTCCTCATACAGCTAACTCCAGAACCAATCATCTGTGGCACTTTTGCCCACCTGATCACTCCTTCTGACTGCCAGGCACCTTCTCTTAGAAGATGAGAAAAGAGCACCAAACACCCCACAATGGTGGACCAGCAGTGACGCACTAGTAAATACCCAGCCCTGCTGCAGCAGCAGGGACCCCGACTTCATTTAGCCCACCCCCAAGCACTCAACCTTGAAACAACATCCCGGACAAGCCCCCACATTTGCAACACCCCCCTTTGCCCCCCCTTTTATGTCTAGGGGTCCTAATGGTAGTATGGGGGGGTACAAACCGGAAACATTTGAGGCATAAAGCCCACAACCAAAAGAAAACAAAAGCCTTACCTTGCCTGCAGATCTCAAGCAGGGTAATGCAGATTGTTTTCTCACCCAACGGGCTATAGCTTACCAACAGCTGCAACTTCAGGCTGGGCCAGGGTGGACAGAGGCTGGATTTTCTTTTTTAGAGGAAAAATTTAGTTAGTTCATTCAAATAATCCCAGTACACACGAAGTAAAAGAACAAATAAAATGTAATTCAGTTTCTACTTAAAATGAATAAATAAATAACCTGAGTGCACAGCTCCATGGAGACGACAGACAGGCAGGCTGGAGGGCATTCATGGGAGGTACAAACAGTACCGGCCTGATACAGATGCTTAAAACAGTCCTAAAGCGATAGAGCATGTGCAAACTCCACACAGATAACCAGAGCTGGAGTAAAGCTCAGACCTTAGAGGGTACAACGCGTGGCCTAAAACCCGTACTTGGAGAGTGCCTTACTCCCCACCCTGAAGTAACCAATACTGGGGGTGGAGCCTTTAAACACACCGTGGCCACCCTGAAAACCTTGCCAGAGAACCAACCAGTTTGTAACTCTCTTCCAACAGAGAGAGGATGCTAGCTTAAACTATAGCATGTGCGACTTGGCTCCCTCCTTGCAGTTACTCTTACTTTGCATTTCTCTAATGGGCCTAACACAGGACCTGCCCCAAACACGGGCACAACAGTCCCAATAAAATGAGAGCCCGAAATGCAATCCACCCAACTTGCCTTGGCAGCATGCCACACCAGGAAAATTACCACCTCAGAGCTGCCACCTCCAAGGAGCCCTGTTGCAGCCCTGCCACTGCCACTACAGCCTCACTGCCACACCTTCCTTTAGGGTACCAGGTCTCCCGAACCCAGATGTTGATGGATTTACCTCTAGGCTGCTGTCCATCCAGCTGCTGATCTTACCAGGACCCCAGTTCCCAACGGTCTCCAGACTCTTACCACCCTCCCCATTGGAACTGAAACCACGTAGCCATGGATGCTAGCAGCAGCTGGTACCTCCTGGGCCATGGATTTGAAACCCCAGCCCAACATGCCCTACATCCAGCTTGCCCGCTCCCCTCTTTTCCTCCAGAACACCCCCCCCCTTTTTAAACCTGGGCCAAGAGCAATGCCCGCTGGGCAGAACCCGGAAATGCCCATAAAATGGAACTTGACCAAAGGGAGAATATGGCCTAGTAAGGCAGCCCGAGAGGGGTGGCTTACACTAATATTCCCCTATGTCTATCCCATGCATACTTGAAGCACTCTACTGTTTTCCCTCCACCACTTCCAATGGCAGTCTGTTCCAAGCATCCACCATTTCTTCCATGAAGTAGTGCTTCTTCATGTCCCTCTTAACACCCCCCTCCCCAGCTTCATTGCATGCCCTCTGGTCCTGGTGCTCTTTCTCCTTTGAAAGAGACTCCCCTTCTCCACCCTTTTCACCCCTGTGATTGTAAGTCTTTATCATGTCCCCTCTCATTCTCCTCTCTATCAGGATGTACATGTTGAGATCCCTCATTCTAGCCTCATAGGCCTTTAGTGCAACCCTTGCACCATTTTAGTTGCCCCTCCCTGGACTACCTCCACCCTTCTATGTCCTTTCTGAGATGTGAACTCTAGAACTGAACACAGTACTCCAGGAGAGGTCTGTCTCTATAGTGGCAATACCCCCCTTCCCTCCTCCTGCTGAAGATACCTCTCTCACTGCAACCCAGCATCCCACTGGCCCTACCCGCAGCTTTGTTACACTGCCCTGCGATCTTGAGGTCATCATTTATGATAATCTCTAGGTCCCTTTCCTGCTTACTGACTGTCAGTACTGCCTCCCCATCCTATACTCAGCTCCTGGGTTCCTATGTCTTAGGTGCATGATTTTGCACTATCTGGCATTGAACCCCAACTACCAAGCTGTTGACCACTCCTCAGGTTTCCCAAGATCCCTACACATTCTCTCCACCCTTCCTGATTGTCCACCCTAGTACAGATTTTGGTGTTATCTGAAAAAGGCATAACTTCCCTTCCAGTCCCAGTTCTGAGCCCTGAGGCACCTCACTGGTCACTCTCCCATTATTAGAGTAAGTGCCATTAACCACCACCCTCTGTTGCCTCTCTGTTAACCAGCTTCTAACCCAGTTCAACACTTTGATCCCACCTTTAGGCTGATCGATTACTTTATCAGTCTCCTGTGTGGCACAGTGTTGAAGGCCTTGCTAAAGTCCAGACAGGCCATGTCCACTGCCCTCTCCTTATCTATGTCCCTGGTCACCCAGTCAAAGAAATCAATCAGATTCATGTGGCATGACCTCTCACCCATGATTCCATGCTACCTGTGGTCCACAACCCACTGGATTTAAGATACTCTATCAACCTTTCCTTTAACAGGGTTTCCATTAATGTCCTCACCACTGAGGAGAGATTGACCAGCTTATGGTTGGCAGCCCCCTCCCTGCTGCAGCTCTTATGTAGAGGGAACACATCTGCTGTCCTCCAGTCCTTTGGAACTATACCTGTTTCAGTGAGCTGTTGAGTAAGGCTGTCAGTGGGGCAGCTATTACCTCCGTTATTTCCTTTAGTGCCCTTCAGTGTGTCCCATCCAGTCCCATATTCTTGTCCACCTTCATAGCTGCAAGTCTCTGCAGAACTCTTTCCACTGAAAATGGACGTGTGCCCACCTCCCCTCTTCTTTGTTTCTACTATTTCCTGGAGGTCCCCCCCTCCACTGTGAAGACTCTACTGAAACAGTAAAGATTTACCATCTAAACTAAAGGGCTCCTGGAGTACTATCTGCCTGCTGATTTCTGGTTCTTGGGACTCTGTCCCTTGTATGAGCATCCTTCAGTCAGGAGGAAGTTTGCGTGAGAGGGGGCATGACTATAGTATCTCTACAAAAGGACTGGTTACTAGTGGTCCTCCGCTGTGGTGCTCAAGCTAAAAGGCCAAGTTTAAGGGGCGACACATTTGGGGGGTGACAGCATGGCACGGCAGTCGGCAGGAGACATTACACCTCTAGTGTGCCACCCTTAACTACATTACTACTTAGTTTAAGTGCATTATAATTGACTTATAGGTGGTTTTGAAATTTACAAATGACAGCAACCTGCATCTAACATACAATAAGTAATAATCCTGAGGGTTACATTTTTAAAGAAAAAAGACAATCTTCAGCAGAAGCAATAAATATTTGAAATTAAGTTACCAGGGGGTTATTAGAGATATATTTTTAAGTTAAAATTCTCATATTATAATTTTGACTATACTGTGTTTAGTGGCTTATGCAGGTTGATTCAGCTTGTATTTGTACAGGTAATAAATAGGTGCAACACTCTAACTAGGGCAGAAATACAAGGGATTAAGGGGGATTATGAAATGGGTAGAAAGAATGCTGGTTCCTGATTGGCCAAGGGCAGCTTTTAGCTGGGCTGTTATCCCAGCAAAATGGCCCAGCTAAAAGTAAAATGTTTAAAAAAGGCATAAAATGCACTAAAAATTACCCATTTCATAATCGCAACAAGGCATTCAAGGGGGTGTGTTATGGTGGGCTAACGGCCCTTCTCAGGTGGTGGAAGCACTCAGCTACACCTCGTGCTTCAACCCACCTGAGGTGGGCCATTGTCCAACCATAACACACCCCCTGTCATGCCTTATTGCTTAAGCAAGAGAAATCTAATACTCTAACTAGGGTCAGGGTTCAAGGGGAAAGTAAATAAAAGTCTGCTTAAAAGAATAAGGAAGAAGCAAATTAGTGCTTAACTAGAGTATAATAACGGGGTAATCCAGACAAAAGAGGGAAATCAAGAAACACCCTATCTGGGGTAAGGATATTAATTCAATTTCAGATAATGTGGGAGTTGATTTGGACAGATGGGAGTGGTGCAGTGCAGTGGCTGTGGGGGGCAGTCATCAGGGAGACTTTCTGGAGAGTGAGGTGTTGCTGTATCCGCAGGCACCTCTCTGGGCTGAGAGGGGAGGTCTCTAGACTCTGGGTTGAGTTGTCTAGGATTCTGGAAGCCTCTTCCCTCACCCAGGACCTGCCAGTCAACTGTTGTTGCCTCAGAGGGAGTCTAGAAAGAGGGCCTGCTGGACTGAGTGGGCTTCGGAAGGGTGGGGGTAAGGAACACACTCCTCAGACAAAGCCACTAAAGAACTCTTCCACTGCCCTGGTGGAATGAGGCTGCCAAGACAAGGAACCCATGGAAGTGTCAGGTAAGGATATGGGGTTCCTTCAAAGCAGAGGCCCCAAGGTACTGGAAAGAGGAACCCAATGGAAGAGGAAGCAGCTTCTGGTGGGGGACCAATTTTCAGGGGCTAGTACTGAAACACCATGGGAGGGAATGAGGGAAGTGAGATTCCTACCTAGCGTCTCTGCATAGAGGCAGGGGAGCAGATCCTCAGCAACTTGGGCAGAGAACAGGAAGGGGAGCTAGATATCACTGTCCATCTGGGGACAAATGACCTGGCAAGGGACTCAGCCGGGGTGGTGCAGGACAGATTTAGGGAACTGGGGAGGTGCCCTGAAGCAGACAACATGCATGGTGGCCTTCCCTGAGTTGCTACCTGTGTAAGGTTGGGGAGAGGTGCAGAGACATTGTACTGCGGTCTTCAACAACTGGTTGAAGGCATGGTGCAGGGAGGAAGGGTTTAGTTTCAGCAGGGACTGGGGTCCTACCTGGAGGGATGAAGGTCTGTACAAATGGAATGGCCTTCAACCATTTTGGAGGGGAAAGGCAGTCCTGGGTGAAAGGTTTAAATGCTACTTCAATGGGCATTTAAACTTGCTGGGGGGGTGCAGACATAAAGAAGGAGGCAGTGAATGCCACCCCCAAGGTAATGGAGCAGTAGAAAAAAGAAGCCCAAGGGAAATAAAATACCCAGGAGTAGTGGGGAGTACAGTAACCCCTCGCTATAATGAATGGGTTGGAAGCCACGGACCGCGTTCGTTATAACGGCTTTTTTGTTACAGCAAGGAAAGTCAGGTAGCGCTGTCATAACCTTCAAAACCGTACTTTAAAACATTAGTGTTTTCAGAAACTTTATTTTAGTCACATTTGTTAAAAAGCATGCATTTTGCTGTAAAAATTTGCTTTTTGTTTAGTTAATGTGTTATTTCAGCAGTTCCTTACTCAGCACATCGGCACATCAACATTACAGTACTGTACTCATTATGCAGCACATTACTTGTCTTTTAACTAAAAGAATGAAATCAGCTTAGTTTGTGTTGCTTTTCATTTTATGGCTAAGCCTCTGGTACATGACAGCACGTTGCAGAGTTGCAGTACCTTTAACTGGTCAGCTTCCTGGGACTGCATCCACTGTAGCCCTGCTTCCGAGCCAGAAATTGCCTGCTGGTATGATGGCACAGGTACACTGTCCTCTTCCTCCTCATCCTCGTCATATTCTGGATCCTGGCTGTTTGTGATTGCACTGACAATCTCATTGTCAGTGAGCTGTTAATGTGTTGGGGTTGCATCATCTAAGCCCAGCCAATCATCAGTTGTGTTTGCGGAGTCATGGGGGGTGGATTAGATCCAGCTGTTCTGCCATTCTTGCAATCTCATTAGTGTCATTGGGGTTATCAGTAGGATTCTCATCCTCCTGCGAAAGGTCACCAAAGGTAGCACTCCAGAAATGGCTAGCGGTAGCCTCCGTGACATTGGCCCATGCCTCACCAGATAAAATCGAGACATCTTTTAATGTCAGTTTTTTCAGACAGTCCGTCACCTGTGCACCTTCAGCAGACACCAAGTCACTCAGTAAGCACTTCCTATAGTTTTTTTTAAAGTCGCTATAATGCTGCCATTGTGTGGTTGGATTTGGGAGGCTGTGTTCTTTGGCAGGAATACAGTTTTGATTCTGCCATCCCGAGTGCATAGCTCTGACTCAGCAGGAAGAGCAGGGTACTGTTCAAGCACAAGAATTGCTTTAACTGGCAATTTTTGGTTTCTAAGGTATAGTCTGACAGAGGGCACAAATTCTGTGAAAAAACAGTTTCTGAAAATTTCTGAAGTCATCCATGCATTATGGCTGTCAGTATAGGTGATAGGGAGGGATGACATGTTAGTGTGGTGAAAACAGCAGATTTTTTTGCCAGTGAGCAGTGGTGGCAGTTTGTGGGTTCCATTTGCATTTGAGCAAAACAGTAATGTTGCATGGTCTTTGCTTATTTTAAACCCCTTACTGGTGTTCACCTCATTATGGCCAGCCAGTCACATTGGGGAGGTACCACCAAAACAAACCCATTTCATCAACGTTGTAAATCTATTCTAGCTTGTACCCCCCCAACTCTGGTTGATTTCCCTCAGTTTAGGCAAAAATTAAGTTGCAGTAACATCATCACAGGATCACTGTTCTCCTGTGATACAAACTCATCTAATTCCATGATTACGCTGGAACGTCCATAGCCAACTAGAGGATGATTTGAATTTGGTATCTGGACTATGGATCTCTCGAGCAAACTGCTCAGCTTTTTGCTGAACAATCACACCTAACACTGGCATTCCATTTATCCACTGCTGGGTAAACCAAAGCCAGGTGGCTTTATTGATTTCATTCTCATCAGGGCGTCTAAATTTTTTCCATGCCAGGCCATCAGTCTCGCTGCATTCACTGGCAAACTCCCTCAGGAACTGCTGTTGTTTGCACCAAGTGCAGATTGTGGACTTTTGAATAGCCCATCTCCAGTGCAATTTTGGCTAAACTTTCGCCGCTTTTCAGTCTGTTGAGAATAGCGAGCTTGGTCTGCACAGTGTACCCTGACCTCTTCATTATGACTGACTGTACTGTGGTGAGCTTCAATTGGTTTTAAAGACTCCAACTTAACTAATTAAAGGATATTAGCATATTATCCTATTACCATGATTACAGGGATTGACACTGACAATCAGATGAGTGAATGAGACACCTGATTGTCAGTGTCAGTTTGGGAGCCATAGACCGCTTTTGCTGTAGCCGGGAATTCACTATAGCGGGGTTCACTATAGCAAGGGGGGCACTCTATAGACAAGGGGGAAGGGATGGGTGTGTCTAGAGGTAGAACTGATGCTGGGAAAAAGACACTAGGGAGGGGGGCAGGTGGAGGATAAAAAGGAGAAGGGCACTACCAGTGAAAATGGTAGGGTGAAGAACGTACTCGAGAAGAGGGGCCAGAGTAGGGCAGGGAGAGAAAAAAGTAGTGGAGAGCAATGTGCTTCAATGCAAGGAGCCTGGGAAACGAAATTCCTGACCTTGAAGCTGCCATTGTGGAGGTGGCTCTGGATCTGGTGGCCATAACAGAATCATGGTACACCAACAACCACGGCTGGGAGATGGTCATACCAGGTTACAACAAGTTTCATAAGGATAGGGCATGGAGGAAATGGAGGATCATTTTATATGTAAGGGAAGGTATTAAGGCTACTGAAATACACAGACAAAGCTGGGACATGGAGGGACTGGAAGTTCTTTGGGTTGGTTTAGAAATGAAGTCCGAGGCCTTTATACATTTGGGGGTGGTTTACAGACCACCAACACTGGGGGAGGAACTGGAAATTTTTGGGGAAGGCCATAGGCAAAATGGAAAGTAAAGGGGAAGTAGTAATCATGGGTGACTTTAATCTGACGGATGTGAACTGCAACAGCTTGGCTGCAGCTATGACTAACAGCAGTATCACCCTAGACTCCCTGAAAGGTGCATTTCTAAGGCAGATGGTTACAGATTCCACTACAGATGGGGCAGTACTGGATCTGGTACTTACAAACAGGGACAACATCATAGACGTCACAGTAGGTAGCCCTCCTGGGGTCAGTCGATCATCGCACAGTGTGGTTTGGCATAAGGATTGAGCAGGGGAAAATAACATAGGATGTTGATCATGGACTTCAGGGGAGAAGATTTTAGAGAAATGGGAGACTGCCTTAAGAAACACTTTGAAGTGGGGGATAGCTGTGGGGGTAGGCACGATTGAATAGAATATAGAAGGGAATAACTGAGGTGATAGTAAGCTCTTTAGAGGTAAGAAGTAAGGGAAAGAGGAGGAAGAGGCCACTTTGGTTCTCAAAAGAGGTGGCTAAAGCAGTAAGCGAGAAAAAAACAGATTTCAGAAAGTCCAAGCAGACCCAAACAGAGGCAGACAGGGAGGTATGTTTAGAGAAATAAAGAGAGGCAGAAAGGAGGGCGAGGACAGCAAAGGCTCAAAGGATCGTCCAGGAGGTGAAGAATGGGGATAAGACTTGCGTCAGGCATGTGAGTGAGAAGAAGACTGCAAGGGGTGGAATAGTGAAGATCAGGAGACCAAGAGGGCGTGATTGTCCAGAGGATCACTGGAAAAAAGCTAACATTTTAAACAAATACTTCTGTTTGATATTCACAGTGGAAGGGGGATGAGCCGACATGCATGAACAGGCACCAGGAGGAGGGTGGTGGACACAAGTTCTTTTACAGAAGAGAGAGTCCACAGGGGGTTGGAAGCCCTAAAGAAAACAAAGTGATGGGGCCAGACAGGATCCACCCAAGGGTATTTTGGAATGCAGCACACTGCTAGCTGCCCCTCTGGCAACACCACTTAACACCTTGTTGGTGACAGGGGTGGTTGCAGAAGAATGGGATGGCTGATGTGGCCCCTCTGCTCAAGAGTGGCAGCAAGGTGGAGCCAAACAGTTACAGACTAGCCAGTCTCACATCAGAAGTGGGGAAGTTAATGAAGACCCTACTGAAAAAGAAATAGATTATCTGGCAAAATATGGGCTGCAGGATCACCAGCAGCATGGCTTCACAGGGGGAGGTCATGTCAAACAAATTTCATAGATGTCTTTGGGCAACTAAGGAAGTGGATCGGGGAGGGCAGTTGATGTGGCCTGTGTGGACTTCAGTAAGGCCTTTGACACTGTAGTACACAGAAGGTTGATAAAGAAATTTAGCAGCCTTGGGGTGGGGAGAAGATGTTGTGCAGGGTATCTAACTGGTTGAAGAATTGGAGGCAGAGGATGGTGGTAAATGGTAGCCACTCGAAGGACAAGAAAGTGACCAGTGAAGTACCACAGGGATCAGCACTTGGCCCTGTCCTCTTCAATGTCTTCATAAGTGACATTACTGAGGAATTGGAGGTGAAGTTGTGTCTCTGCAGATGGCACAAAAATATGCAACAGGGTGCTCACCCGGGCAGGAGTTGAGAGAATACAAAGGGATCTGGAGAAATTAGAGGAGTGATCTAGGGAGCAACAGCTTGGTTTCAGTGCCAAAAAGGCAAATTCATGTACCTGTGGTGGGGTAACCCGAGGACTGTGTATAAGATGGGTGGAGGTACTTACAGTGGTCAAGCAAGAGATGGACCTTGGTATGATCACAACTGATGATTTCAAGGTGGCAGGGCAGTACAGCAAGGCTGTAGGCAAGGTGAGCTGGATGCTGGGAGGCATAGGGAGGGGGATCTTTAGCAGAAGAAGGAAGGTAGTGTTGCCTTTGTATCACTCACTGGTGAGACACCACCTGGAGTACTGCATCCAATTCTGGAGCCCACACCTCTGCAAGGACATCTACAGGGTGTGGGCGATCCACAGGAGGGTGACTAAAATTATTCAGGTTTTACACAAGAAGCCATATGAGGAGAAACTGTACAAGCTCAGCATGTACCCCCTGGAAAAGAGGAGAGTGAGAGGGGACATGATTGAAATCTATAAGTACATCACAGGGTTAAAAAAGTACAGGGGGGCCCTCTTTCATAGGAGGAGAAGCACCAGCACATGGGGGTATGCTATGAAACTGGGGGTTAGGAGGAATGTGAAGAAATACATCTTCACAGAAAGGGTGACATGCTTGAAACAGCATGCCAGAAGAGGTGGTAGAGATGAAGAGAGTGGGGAGCTTTAAACATGCATTGGATGGGCACATGGGTATTATAAGTAGAGGGTGGGGGAGGGAGGGAGGGACACCTGTAACCAAGTAGGGTCCAGGATGTAGTATTAGGCAGGGACAGTAGGGAAGACTAGATGCGCCTGCTGTTCTTTTTCTGCCAACACCTTCTATGTTTTTATGTTTAAGATGGGCCAAAATACCTGTTCAGGATTTCTGCTTTTTATGTTTGCTTGCACGTGCAGCACACAAGAAACATATTGACGTTAGTAGAGCATTGTAGAGGTGTGGCAGTGTTGAGGCCAATGCAGGGGATGTTTTAATGGGTGCGTCCCTCAGCCACCAATCAACAGGGAAGCTACTGATGACAGCAGTTTCAGAGCAAGTGCCGCACTTGAAAGAAATCTGCCACTCCAATCAGGGAGTGTTTTGTCATTGCAGCGGCAGATGTCCCCCCCACTTTCCCAGTAACCAGGCACATTCCAGTTATGTGCATTACATTGCACAGTGATGTGCATGACTGGAGTTACGAGCAACTCGTTTGCTCAGTGTGCCTTTCCTGGTGAAACATATTAATAAAGAAACAAGCAAACATACTAAATGAGCCGCTCCCCGGCTTTGAATAATTGGCAGCTCCTGCCGCCCACCACACATTTCCCCAAAGATGACATCGGGGTGCCCAGTCCCTATGTTGGCATGTATCCCCTTCCCCTATTAATGTGGCACACTGGGAGCCCCTCCCTGTGCGCCAAACAAATTATATTTCTGACACCGGGATGCCCACTCCCGATGTTGGATGTGCCCCCACAACTCCTTTTTTTCAGCCAACCTTGGGGTGCCCAATCCCTGGGTCAGCATTGATTCCCCCCCCTCCACTAATCTGGCACACTGGGAGCCCACCCCAGTGTGTTGAAATTTAGTTTTCATACTATTTCATCTGTAAAAAAGAAAACCATCCCTCTTTTCTTTTTTAAAACCTAAAGAAAAAGAAAATACTACCTCATCATCCTCGTCACCCCTCCCTCATCCCGACCCTACCTCTGCACACCCCACCTCCCTGCACCCCCGTCACCCATGCTTACCTTTGGAGGTCCGGCGCTGCGATCTTCTGCCAACCAGGAACACGTCTGCGCTCTTCAAAAGCCGACTGCAAACTGAAGAAAATTTTGGTAAGCTCTATAATGGCACTCAATGGCGGGTTTCAACTTAAGTTGATATCTCAGCCATTTTGGGGAGTTTTGGTCCCAAATTTCTTGGGACCCCATCTCATGAACACTGACACTGTCATTTTGTTTCCCTGTCCTGGAACCTGAGTTCACGGTTGCTGTGCAGAATCACCTTTTGGGACTGATTAACGAATTCATGAGGTGGGGTCCCAAAAAGCCCATGTTGCAAGTTTGGTGAAAAAACTCTGAAACAATGACTGCATTTTGAGTGTGCAGTTGCACAGTTTGTACGCACACACTTAACTTGCCAATTTTTCATATTTTCACTTTAAATTTCCAACATTAGCCAGCCTGGTGGTGCTGAGGGCTGAGGCGATGGACACCTTACCTCGCGCTGCGCCGGCGACCTGTGTTCGGGAACGAGCATGGGTCATCAGGGGTTGGCGGGGAGGAGAAGGATAGAGCATCCACTAGACTGCTCTCCTTCTCCGGGAGGGAGTTCTCTTCCCGACACCACGTTCTCTGGGCGGAGGTTGTGGTCAGGGGTATGGGGTGACAGCATCGGGAAGGAGTCTGGGCAAGAGGCCTGGGGGAGAAGCATGTGGACACATGTGCCCCTGCCCCCACTGGCGTCATTGCACACCCAGGACTCCAGCAAGGGGTGGAGCGAACAAGGGAAAAAGGTGGCACCTCTCGCGTGGCTTGATGGCCGTCTGCTAGTGTTCGTCAAAGCTGGTACCCATACTGGATGTGTGAGGGTGGGGAGTTAGGGGGGCTCCCTGCCACCCCACTGTGGGGGGCAAGCTGCAGGAGCTCAGGGTGCCAGCGGAGACAAGACGGACGGCGTCTGGATCCCCGGACAGGTTGCGAGAAGTACCGGAGGCCGAGAGGTGGCTAGGAGGATAAAATAAAAAAAAAAAATTTCCAATGTTGGTGTTTTTTCACACCTCCTTATGAACAGTACAGCTGTCATCTTTTGCATCCTGCACGAAATGTGTTTTCGCACCTGTGGCACAGAGTGGTGCAGTCGCTGTACAAAATCAACTTTTGGGACAGATTAATGAAATCACAGTGCCACTGTTCATGAGGGGAGGTGCCAAAAAGGCCATGTTGAAAATCTGATGAAGAAATTCTCAAAAATGAATGCATTACAAGTGTGCATTATGCAATTTATATGCATGCTTGTAACTTTACTAATTTTTCATATTTTCACTCTAGATTTTCAACATTGCTATTTTTTCACACCTCCTCATGAACAGTACAGATGTCATTTTTCTCATCCTGCCCAAAATGTCTTTTCGCACCTGTTGCACTGAATGCCGCATTTAATGTGCGAAATCACCTTTTGGGATTGAGTAACAAAATGATAGTGCCACTGTTTATGAGGTAGGGTCCCAAAAAGCCCATGTTGAAAATTTGGAGGGAAATACCAGCAAACGCCTGGGGCGTTAGTGTTTCCAACTGTAACGTCCCACCCTGTACAGACTGACAGGGGTTGGGGGTGTGGCTTGGGGTCATTAGCCATAATGCTCATGCCATTCCACCCCCACCCTGCATCCACTGACTGGCACTGAGGTGTGTCTTGGGGTCTTCTGCCATAAACGTTCATCCCATTCTCCTATACTGCTCCCATCTCAGCTTATTTCCTTATTCCCTTATGGAATGGGGTGAGTGTAAGGGTCAAAGACCTCAAGGCACACCGTGACACCTGTCAGTGTCTGCAGGGTGGGGTGAGGTGGAATGGCATAAGCATTATGGCCGACCACCCAAAGGCACACACCCAAATGCCTGTAAGTCTCTGCAGGGTGGGGGTGGAAGCTGGCGTTAGTTTAATACTTCACTGCTAAGTCAGCCTGGTGGTGCTGAGGGCTGAGGCACTGGGCGCCTTACCTCGCATCATGCTGTTGACCCATGTTCGGGAACAAGCATGGGTCACCAGGGGTTGGCAGGGAGGAGAAGGATTGAGTGTCCTCTGGACTGCTCTCCTTCTCTGGGAAGGGGGGTTAGTAGCACTTAGTGATTGCCTGCCCCTTAGCAGAGGCTGGGAGGTGGCACATCAGCGCTAGGAACTGAGGGCAAGTGACTGTGGCTGGCGCTTGGTGTGGGTGTGCACGGCAGCGTGCGCGCTACCGCCATTGGCACCATTGCACACCGCAGTCCTCGGGGGGAAAACTAGAACAGCAAAAATGGGAGTCCTCTGCAGGATGATGATGGTCCCCCACTGCAATGGCCTGGGAAGGCACCTCCCCGAATGCCCATCTGGTCTGGTGGGTTGAGTCGCTCCCCACCCCCTGCCACGAAGGTTAAGTCATGGGGTTCAGCGGAGGGGGCCTCATACCTGATGTCCATGTGGGGGGGGACATCAGAGGGATAGCAGAGGACTCCGGGGGGGGGAGAAATCAATAACTATTAAAAAAAAATAGTTCACTGTCATTCCTATTATGCATCTCTCTAACTTCTGCAGTACCAATGCCAATACCAGCAAGCAAACATTCGGCATTGACAAATGCTTGTTCCTAGTCCTGTTTTACGCAGTCTCCCCCGCCACCCTCCCTATTTAATAACATTTTCCTTCTACTGTTGTTGGTGATCCAAGCTCTTCAAGCACAGGAACCTGCTCAGGGTCACCCACAGTGAGTACCTGGTGGTTGCCGGATTCAGACCCAGGCTAACAGGTTCGCACTTTAACCACAGTAGCCAAAGGTGGCCATTAAAAGAAACTGCACTAACCTACCTTGTTTAACTTTATATACACACTGGAATCAGATCCAAACTCCAGTTTCAGCAGAATCAATGCAGAAGTGCTCAGCTGGAAGCTTACGTAAAATCATCCAGAGTTTGGTTCCTTTTTATGTTGCTTGCACGCATGTGCAAGAAACATAGTGCCATCATCGGAGATTTCGGAGGTGTGTCACCTCCTCCTCTAATTCAGTCAGTGAGGGACACATTAACAAAATCACACTGACACTGTTCATGAGCAGAGGTCTTAAAATGGCTATGTTGAACATTTCGTGAAAAATTTCCCAACAATGACTGTTTTACGAGCATGCGTTGCGCAGTTCCTACGGACGCTCATAAGTTCGCAAATTTTCAATATTTGCACTCCAATGACTTCCAAATACCTAAACAGCACATAGAAGCAAACAACATTCGGCATTGACAAATGCTTGTTTTATTTGAACCAGAATCGAGCTCAGTGGTTCATGTGCATTGATTTGAACCTAGTTACTTTCTGCATGGATTTCTGATTGAGAACTGACACATCTATTTTTACAGGTGAAGCTACAGCCAAAGGAATGCAATCAGATTCCAAATCCTCAGTTGCTGTGTGCTTACATGCAGCACAATCAAGCACTGCATAATCGACTCAGTTCCTACTCGTCAGTCCAACATTTATGTAAACGCAAAAGAAATTACAGTCTGAATGAGCAGGACTAATTTCCACTACATTAACATAGCAAATGAAAACTTCAAGTCCCTAACTGCAGATATTTTTATCTTCACATTATTGCATCATAACTTTTGCTTGAAACGGCTGCTGTGGTAGAGAGGAAGGGGGGAGGGGGAGAGATGGAAAGGGGAGGGGAGTAGGAGGGAGTAATGGAGAGGTGGTAAGTAGGAGGGTGGAAGAGAGAGAGGGAGGGAGGGGAGAAGGAGGGAAAAGGGAGGGAGGAGCAGGGTGGGACAAATCAATTAGTGAGCCAGTTGTTACTTTGGCCACTCGTTTTCAAAATCAGGTAGCCAAATCAATATTTTTTTAGTGACCATCACTTTTAGGGGCCCAAAAATCACTTTGGGCAGGTAGCCAGCTAGCCGGTCATTTTCCATTTCTGGTAGCCACAGTAATTTTTTTTAGTGGCCATTGGCCACCTGGCTACCCAGTTTGTCCCATCTTGGGGAGGAAGAAAGGGGAAGAGAGAGGAGAAGTGGGGGGAGGGGGAAGGTAGGGTAGGGGTAGGGGCACAGACTGCCCAGCACTTGCCAGCCTGGCCAAAGGGAGGGTGTAGGGCAGCCATGGTGTTTGGAATAACCAGGAGAGGGAGTGGAAGTGAGGGTTAGGGAGGAAGAGGGTGCAGGCACAGCCAAGGAAGGGAGGGGAAGAGGAGAGAGGGTGCAGTGACTGTAATTGCTGTTGGAGGGAGTGTGGTAGTGTGCAGGTGTGCTATGGTGACCTCAATTCCCATAGGTTAGAGAGGGAGGGAGGGGAAGGGAGGGCACAGGTGTGGCCATGGTAACCTCAATTAATATGGGATGGTGGAGGACGGAGGGTGCAGTGACTGTAATTGCTGTCAGATGGAGCAGGAAGATGAAGGTGCAGCCAGTGTGACCTCAGTTGCCATGAAAGGGAGGTGGAGGGGGGTGGTACAAAGGAGGGGAAGGGAGGGTGCAGGTGCAGCAATGGTGGCCTCAGTTGCCAGGGTTGGGACAGAGAAAAAGGGGCCTAAAAAAACCTGGGTGCAAAAAATAATAATAATAATGATAAAAAGCAGTTGTTCTATATTCACTAGTGTTATACACGGTGGGCAAAGTAGTTTTGGCACCTCCAGAGATGTGGTAGAACTGTTTAGCACTATCAGGACATTTTGGTGTTGTTTGTAATTGTGGCTGATTTGTTCAACCCTTTTCTGCTTAGTGCTGTCAGTCATTAAGCAGGAAAGGGACCTTGGGATAATCATATCTGATGACCTCAAAGCAACTGGGTAGTGTGACAAAGCAGTGAGTTGGGTCAGTGGGTTGCTGGGATGCATAGGGGGAGCAGTGCCCAGCAGGAGAAGGAAACTGGTGTTGCCCGTATATCGCTCACTGGTGTGACCTCACCTGGAGTATTGTGTCAAGTTCTAAAGGTTGCAACTCAGAAAGTACATAGACAGAATTCAGACAGTCCAGAGTTGGGCAAGTAAAATGGTACAGGGGTTGCACCAAAAGCCCCACAAGGAGAGACCGAGGGATCTCAACATGTATACCCTGGAAGAGAGGAGAGCAAGAGGGGACATGATAGAGACCTACAAGTACATCATAGGGGTGAGCAGGGTTTAGAAGAGGAGTCTGTTTCAAATGAGAAAGAATACCAGAACCAGAGGGTATGCGATGAAGCTGGGGGAGTTAAGAAGGGATTTGAGGAAGCACTACTTCACTGAAAGTGTGGTGGATGCCTGGAATACACTGCCATCAGAAGTGGTGGAGGCAAAAACTGTAGGGGTCTTCAAGCATGAGTGGAAAGCTGCCAGCAACCAGTTATGTTCTGCAGAGACAGACTAGGCAGGGACCATCTGGGCAGAGAGGGTGGGCCAAGCAGTCCTTTTCTTGCATGTCAGCTCCTTCCAGGGGACAAAATGGAGCCAACAGCCAGCACCCTCCACAGGCCCATGCATGACCAACAACAGGGCAGACCACCAACCACACTTTGGTCCAGGTTAAGTGGTGATTAACCTGTAAGTGCCTCAGAAGGTCAATGATGGAGCTTAAGGGTGTCAACAGGAGGGGCTACTGCGGGCCAGTGAAAAAGCTCTATAGAAAAAAAATTATACCACAGAATTGGCTCTATGGTGCCAACTGGCAGGTGTTAAGGTGCCTGATCAGCAGGCCCATTGATGACCTGCAGTTGCACCCTGGCCTGAGACAACTGGAGAGGAGGCCTGTGGAACTGCAGAAGAGAACTTTGTGTGGATGCTCTCCAGTGGGGGGGGGTGGGCTCCCAGAGCAACTTCTGATGGTAGTTCGTTGAAGGTGCACTTTGCAGCGTGGGTGACCACATGCAGCCCTGGGGCAACAACAGGGCTATACTGAACATTTGGGTCCCAAATCTTCAAAAATAACAAAGTTAAGAGTAAATGCTGGAGAGGTAAAGCTCCTCAACAATCCAAGATGGCGACACGGAGGAGGTCTGTGTGAGAGAAGCAGACAAGCACCTGCAGCATTTACTGAGCTCCATTCGACAATGACTGTTTTTTCTCCCAAGATTTATCAGGCATGATGTCCAAATGAATATGGAGAGCAAAAGAATTGTCTGAGCTGCCTAAAACTGAACTTGGATGAAAACAAAGATGAACACACAAAGCAACGCAAAGCAATCCACCGAACCTTAGCTTTTTGCCTGTCAATGACTGGAACATCTCACAGGAGGCAATACCATGACTGATAGCCCAAATTTCACCAGGAAGGCTGAATTCAAAACAAAGGACCTTACCAGATATTGCAGGTGGGATGGTGTTCTCAAAAAAAACTAATATGACAACACAGGACAACAGGGAAGCCTCAACTGATGGCCCGCCTGGGAAGGCCTGGACAACCATGGATCATGATACTTGACCTGACAGGAACACAACAGACTCAGAAGAACCAGAAAATCTAGGTTCATCTGGGCTGGCTCACCAAACTACTTTACTGGCTGAAACAGACTGGCAGGCAGTAGGGGAAACTCAAGAAGACCACATCGAGGAACAAATTACTCAGGAAGAATGCAGGGTAATGCAAATGGCAAATTCGATGAACGGAGTTCAGGAAAGACTGCAAAGGAATGTAAACACTGTGACTGAGCAAACGCAACACCAAATGATGGTGAGACCAAAAGAAAAACATGTCGGGGGGAAAGGAACATATAACAGCAAGCACAAATCGAAAACTGGAAGAAACAGCAGCAAAACCCAATGCTGCTAATCAGGTCATGAAGAAATCCAAACAACTGCAATTAAGGGGATCTCAGATATACAAAAGTCATTCAGTATATTAAATGAGGCTGTTACTGGTATTACTTCTAAAGTAGAAGCATTAGCTCTAAGAACTACTGAAGTGGAAAACAGGGTCAGTACACTAGAGGATGATATTAACCCTTTAAAAAGAACTGATAAACAACATACAGCACAACTGGACCAGCTTATTAAAAAGGTACAATAACAAGAAGATAGAGCAAGAAGAAGACATTTAAAACTGGGTCTAATTTCAGATGGTGCTGAGGGAAGGTGGGGACCCTATTCCATACTTTTAAGAGCTGCTTACAAAAGTAGTAGGTCTCAATTACCCTAATCAAAAAATCAGCCTGGACAGGGCCCAGAGAGTGGGAGGACCTAGACCCCAATCCCAGTCTGAAAAGCCCAGATTTGTTTATGTTAAACCTCATTGATACCAAGAAAAAGAACTAATATTAAAAAGGCTAGAACAGACAGGGGCTTACTGGCAAATGGACTAAAGTTTCAAGCTTTTTCAGACTTTAGTAGCAAGTCTGTACATGACCAAAGGCAGTCCAACCCAGTTATGGCTATTCTAAGGGCAAAGGGAATAAAACACACTCTGCTACCCCACGCAAGACTCAGATTTTTTTACAAAGGGAGAATGAGGGTGTATGATGACCCAAGAGAAGCACAAGAAGTATTGAAGGATTATGACCCAGAATATGAGAGCCAATTTCAATCTTATAGGAAACAGCAACACCCTCAGGAAAGAGAGACACTCTCGCTCTCCAACAAACTTTGACTCACGCTAGAACCCATATGGAAGCTCCAGCATCTTCTGGAGCTAGATGAAAAGGAACTGCAGAAAAAGAAACTAGCGCTCACCCAGACTTGAAATAACTTGCAATGGGGAGGGGGAGGGAGCAGATGGTAGTTAAAGTGATATGAAATATTTATTCTCTCTTTTCCTTTTCCTTTTCCAGCACAGATGGCAAATTGATAAGGAGACAGAGTTGGAGACGCTGGACAATAGCATGCCAAGATGCATTGTCAAATGCATTGTACCACAGGTAAAACCTTACACTAATAAAAGCTCTTTTTATTGTTATAAATTTTCCTTTTCCTTATTTGGCTTTTTGTTTTTCTTTTTTTATTTCTCTCCTTTTTGTATACCTTTAATGATTTAGCCATAAGGTAGAAAATATCTGTACAGCAATGGAATACTAGATCTTGGGTAAATCAATTATAAAGATACTAACGGATGCTATGCTCAGCTTTCAAAACACAGGGAAGAGGTGTATTGGAATGCCATCTAGTGTAAAAGTAATTGGGGACTGTGGGAATTCACTTTCCACAAGGGGAGTAGATGGGGTGGCAGGGAAGATGAAACACTATTGAAACAAAAGCTTATTGTTACAAAACTCGATAAACTATGTATACTCTTTAATTACAAATGATGAGAGACTCAGAAAAGGAAAGGGCAGGAGGTAGTGTATTCAAGATGAAAAAATGTGGAAAAAATTGACGAACCGAAATCAAGAAAGGCAGTCAAAGGAAAAAAAAGAGAAGAAAAGGGCCAAAAAATTATTAAAACACTTTGAAAAGGTAAACAAAAAAAAAAGAGAAGGAATAATTTTTTATCCTGTACAATAATGGAACAAACCAGAAAAATACCACTATTAAAATGATTAAGATACTGACTTGGAATGTCAAGGGGCTTAGAGACCAAAATAAAGCTAAAAAGATTTTCAAATATGCAGCCACTATAAAGAAGGACATACTTTTATTGCAAGAACCTCATTACTGTGATAAAAAAGCAATATTTCATTCATAAAATTGGGGAGAAGAAAAATTTGCAAATTCTAATACTAAAGCAAGAGGAACTGCTAATTTTATTTAAAAAAAAAAACAACAACACCAAAGGCATTAAATTTGGGCAAACAGTAATGGACCTGCAGGGGAGATTTATAATAACTGAAATTAACACCTTGGAGGGCAACTTTATGCTAGCCAATATTTACACTCCCAATACATATGAACCAGAATTTATTACTACCTTCTTTCTCAATTTAATAACATTTGAAGGACCATATGTAACAGGTGAAGATTTTAATGTGGCTCTAAACAGCCGACTTGATAAATCCTCCTCATTCACAGATAATATGGCAGGCCTAAGAAGACAACTAAGAATTCATATGGAAGATTTGAAGTTACTGGATATATGAAGAGAAATAAATCCTACACTATGTCCACACTCTTTCTTCTCAGCAGCTCATCAATGTCATACAAGAATAGACTCTATATTAATTTCACAACCACTACAACACTGTATAAACTCTACAAAGTACCATAGCATTATAATCTCTGATCATGCCCCCATGGAAATTACCTTTAAAATTCATAAATATGAAGAAACAAAAACAAGGACTTTAGACCCGACTTTACTTAGAGATAAAGATACCATAAAAAATATCAAAGACACAATACTAGAATATTTTACATTTAATGAACCAACACATAACTCATATAACAACCACTGGGATGCATTTAAAGCCACCCTAAGAGGCTCTATTATCTCATACAAAGCAAATAACAATAAGATACCAAAAGATAAAATACATAAATTAGAAAGCGAAATTAAAAATATAGAGACCCTACCATATATCAAACCTTATTAATGAAAAAAGAGGAATATAATAGAATAACATCTAAACAAGCTGAAAACAGCATATTAAAGATCAGAGCGAAATATTATGCTTCAGGAGGCAAACCTGATAAAGTTATGGCATACCAACTACAAAAAGAAAAGCAAGAAAGATATATTACCAAGATATCAAAAAAAATAACATAATTACAGAGTTAAAAATCAGATCCTAAAGAAATCAACAATATTTTCTTAGAATACTATTCAAAGCTTTACACTGCAGAATGAACACAGCACCCAAACACAGTAGCACAATCTCTAACCAAGGTAACAATGCCTAAAATTAAGACTCATGACTCTGATACATTAGAATAACCAATGAATAAAGAAGAATTAATAAATGTAATTAAAACCCTTCCCTCAGGAAAAGTGCAAGGACTAGATGGATTGCCATTGGACTTCTATTAAAAAATATGTAGATATTTTACATATCCATCTATTAACACTTTACAATAACTGCTGGGAAACAGGTATTTTACCATCCATGTTTTATGATGCCAAAATTTATGTATTTCTGAAGACAGGTAAGTCCCTTGAACTAGTGTCCTCTTATAGACCTATCTCATTATTGAACACCGACATGAAAATATTTGCAAAAATTACAGCCATGCGATTGGAGAAAGTAATGGGATATATTATACATACAGATCAGAATAGCTTTATGAAACAAAGGAAAATAGGTACCAGTATAAGATGATTATATAATATTATAGATTGTGAACAAAAAAAAGATACCTGTATCATGACCCTACATGTGAAAAAAGACTTCAACAGAGTGGAGTGGACTTTATTTTTGAAGTTTTAGAACAATACAGATTTGGAAATAAATTTATTAAAGGAATTAAAGCCCTTTACCATAAACCCAAGGCAGTGATACAGATTAACAAAAATGTATTGCCCTACTTTACTATGTCGAGAGGCACAAGGCAAGGCTGCTCACTGTCACCTCTTTTGTTTGCTCTCACTATAGAACCTTTAGCAATTGCAGTAAGAAGCAGTCAGCTCCTAACACGTATTAAAATGGTATCGGTAGATCACCGCATTAGTTTATACGTGGATGACACACTTCTATACTTATCAAACCCATCTAAATCAATTAAAGCTTGCTTGCAAATCATATGAAAATTTGGAAAAGCCTCTGGGTATAAAATCAATGAGAATAAAACAGAGATCCTGACATTAACAAAAAACAGTAACAAAACTATAGCGTACCACTTAAAACTACAGAGCCTCCTTGAAAATGAACATGCTCAATACAGTCTTCCTGCCAATAAACTTAAACTTAACTTAACTTAAACTTAAGCAATCGGATCATTAAATAATTCAAATATTTGGGCATAGCAGTAACTAAAGAAAAAGAAAGTATTTTTGAACAGAACTATGAATTTATTTTTTCTCAATTAAAGTGTGATTTGGAGAAATAGGTAGCATTACCATTAGCATTAATATGATGGTGTAACATCATAAAAATGAACATTCTACCTAAAATACTATACTTGTTCCAAACCCTTCCTTTAGAAGTACCGAATAGGTACTTTAAAAATCTGGACAAAGTTATCACAGGATTTTTGTGGAATAATAAAAGACCTTACTAACCTTACACAAACTGCAACTACCTAAAGAACAAGGTGGCTTAGCTGTACCAAATTTTTTATGCTATTATTATGCAGTCCAATTTTCACAAATAGCAGACTGGTTTACAGACCACGACTATAAATAAAGTTATAGAACAAAATATTCATAACTATTCTAGTATTAAAAGTGTTCTAAACTCAGAATATTATAATAAAAGAAAGAATAAACAATGGACATAAAATTATCAGCTACCCAAAATTCATGCCTTTGCTGGAAAAAAGTGCATCAATTAATAGAATGGAATGTAGATAATTCTTTAGATATACCAATATATAGAAACTACTTTTTCAGACCATCTCATGTAGATCATGGCTTTCAGGAGTGGGAACAGGTACACAAACTTATAAAGAAATCTTTACTAACAATATATTAATGTCATTTCAACAAATTCAAATAAAATACGGTTTACCAAAACAGCAATTTTTTAGCTATTTACAATTACAAAATTATATACAGAAAACAAATTATATACCTAAAGAATCTCCAATAGAAGTTTATCTAAAGGATCCAGAACTTAAAGCCATCTCAGTAATGTATAAGTGTCTCCAAACTGCAAATACATATAACTTACAGCAGTTAAAGGGCAAGTGGGAACAATATCTTAAAGAAAAAATAGAAGAAACAGATTGGATAAATATCTTAAGATATCCTATGACTGAATTTTGCTCCTCCAAACTGCAGCAAATACAATTTAATGTTATGCACCGCATATACAGTATTTAATCCCAACCAGACTGAATAAAATGAACAGTACAATAACAGGTAAATGTCCAAGATGTGTATCCAATCCGGGTTCTCTGACTCACATGTTTCTCACTTGTAGGCATCTTACAACATTTTGGGATGCTATTATTAACAACTTAGAGACAGCCACCAATTTGGTTCTAAACATACATTAGAATGCTATCATATTTGGATACCAAGTGGCAGAAGGGGAAACTACGATAGAAAAAATGAAACTGATTTCACTAGGTTACATGGTGGAAAAAAGGTGTATATTGCTACATTGGAAAGATAGGGAACCTTCCAGTGTGCAGAAATTTACTAATTTCATGGTAGTTTTATACAGACTGGAACACATCCATTATTATGTTAATGGGAGAGAGGAAATGTTAGAAAGAATTTGGAAAATATTTTAAACTATAATTACGAATAATTTAGGATAAGATAACTCTAATGTCTTTTATACTACAAAATGTTAAAATCAGTTTATAAATATGGATAAAGAAGTAAATATGAAGTGTTCAGGCCCAACTATAGACCTAAGAAATCTAACATAAGATTATCCTTGCATAAGTTTATTATGAATATTGGAAGACTTTAGAAGAATGTACAGGATAAATCTATTATTTATTTATTTGCTTTTGGTAACCTGGTGAGTGCACTAGGCATAGAGATGCCTATTTTCAGGCATGACCTGGGAGGACACAAGTCAAATACAGGAACAACAACAAAGTGACGCAGCACATAAACTAAGACATACAATACTAGGCAGTAAGAAAATCAAAACATTTTACAAGAACAGTGAAATACAGGGTTATACAGGTAAGTAATATAAAACAGGTACAGGGATATTCAGAATAAACAAGTGCAACACAGGTACAGAAATTGGCACTAGTCGTGTGTTATGAAACAGTATACAGTAAGTGCAATTAACAAGGCCAATGCACATAGAAGAATAGCGGTGAGGAGAGGTAGAGGGGGAGAGAGAAAGGAGAGGAAGGTAGGTAAGAATGCATGGAGGAAGGGAGAAGAGATAGCGGGAAAAGGGTGTGCTTAGGGTGGATGGAAGCAGGTGCAAGGACTTGATGCAAGTAGATATTCATGGTGGAGTTTCTTAAAGCCAGCATGTGTAGAGGCTAGGCAAATGTTATGAGGGACAGAGTTCCAATACTTAGGGGTGGCATAGGAGAAAGCACGAGCACCCATAGAGGTTTTTCACCTAGGAATGAAAAGAGGGGTTAGGTCATTGGAGCAGAGCCCATAGGAGGGGGTTTGGGAGTGGAGTAATAAGGCGAGGGATTGTGGGAGGTCAGATCTTGTTATAGAATCAATAAGAGCATAGGAGCTTATGGGCAGCAGGACTAGGCCATTTTAGGTCAGTATAGAGCTGAAAGTGATGTTTGTATCGAGGAGAGGCAGAAGCAAAATGGCAAATGTTATTATAAGTGGTGTCCCATTTATGGAGGATGGTCTTTGTCGCACCTAAGTAGGTGACAGAGACATAGGCCAAAGATGGAAGCAGAAGGCCTTGCACCATAGCAAGTCTAGCTGATGGAGGGAGGGCATATCTAGCACGGTAGGTTCCCCCAATTTTTACATTAACGGATTTGCAAGTAGCGTTGATGTGGAGATCAAACTCCAGGGATTCATCTAGCAGAATGCCTGGGTATTGAAGAAACTAGTGCTAACCAATGGGGAACCATCAGCACAGGATGATTTGAAGGAGTTTCGGTTCATTTTTAGTCTAGCTGGGGAGCCAAAGAGCATTGAGTGAGTTTTACTTACATTGAGAAAAAGGTGATTATCAGTTAGCCAGGATTGTATGTTTAGGAGGTCCAATGCTAGGGAGTTGTTTATGTCCAATACATTATTGGCACTGTGGTAGATGACAAGGGCATCCACATAAAGCAAGGAGGAACATGTAGGTGCCAGGGGTGGAAGGTCATTTATGAAAATTGTGAAAATCAGGGGCCAAGTATGGATCCCTGCAGGACACCAATATATATGGATGAAAGATCTGACAATGCTGCATTGAAAGCTACAGCCTGCTGCCAATTGGACAGATAACTATAGAACCAGTCGATCGATTCAGCTGCAAAACCAGGGGAGAGGAGCTTTGTAGGGAGAAAGGTATGGTTAACGAGGTCAAATGCCTTGGTTAGATCAATAAAGATAGCACCAGTCAAGAGACCAGATTCCATGGCAGCATAAATCTCATTAGTAAGTTTAAGGAGAGCAGTAGAAGTGCTGTGGCCTTTACGGAAGCCATGCTGGGAACCAGAGAGGAGGTTGTGTTTCTGTAGATACTCTGTGGTTTGGGTTGCCACTAGTTTTTCCAAGATTTTACTAAGCACAGAAAGAATAGCAATGGGTTGATAATTAGACATGTCTTTGGAATCACCTTTTTTGAGGATGGGAGTTATTCTAGCTATCTTCCATATGTCAGGAACTATACCATGGTGAAGCGACAGGTTAAAGATTTTGGTTAAGGGGAGGCTATAAGAGGGGCAGCCACTTTCAGGAGCCTAGGTTCCAAACCGTCAGTGCCAGAGCTGGTGGAGTCAGAGATAGTGAGTAGCAGCTTTAGGACTTCAGCTCTACTAATGGTCTGAAACCGGAATAGTGGTCGAGAGAGCAGGGGTTCAGTAACCACAGGGGTAGAAGTGGGGTGCCCAGTAGGAAAAGAGGCTGAGTAGCTTGATAGGTCCAAGAAGTGACAGTTAAAAGAGTTAGCAATGGTCACAGGATTGTTACAATGTACGCCATTTAGTAGCATATCATTTGTGGTGGTCGATTGACTGGTTCCAAGGAGAGTTTTTAAGATGGACCAGAAATTCTTTGAGTTACCAGCAGCTTTTGTTAGCAGATCTTAGCAGAAGGCGAGTATTCCTTTTGCAGGAGTTTCTCAGGGCCCTGTAATGATCATAATCAGCCTGGAGCCCTGAGGCCTTGAAACGCCACCAGCTTTTGTCCCTAGCCTGGAGTTGGGTAAGAAGATCTTTGGTGAGTCACTTAGTTTGAGTCCCTCGTATACGGTGCATGACACGAGGAGCGTGAAGGTCCTGGAGACATCCAAAATTAGCAAGAAAGTAGTCCAGGGCAGACTGAACATCAAAGGAGGCAAAGACGGATGACCAGTCAATTATAGAGAGATCCTGCATGAACTGTGCCTGATTAAAATTGGCCAGATTTCAGAAGGTGACAAGTTTGGGAGGAGGAGTAGGTTGTCTAGCAGCATGCGAGATGCAGAAAATTCGTGAGTGGTCACTTATTGCATCTGCAAGGGTACCAGCTGAGACTATACAGTCAATACGGTTCGTGAGGGCCCAATCAATTAGAGAGCTAGATCTGGGAGGGGCCATGACCCTAGTTGGGTCTACGATAAGTTGGTGGAGGTCATGGCCTTGTGCTATGGTGTGGAGGGACTAACAGGATTTGCTAGACCAGTTCAGGTTTAAGTCCCCAATGATAAGGACCTCTTTGTGCTGACAGCTGTGTCAACCTGTGAAAGGAGTTCCACTAGTCCAGTGACACCACTACTGGGAGGGTTATAGGCACACACAATGTATAGCTTCTTAGATCCTACTTGAAGAGTTGCATGAATAGATTCAGTGTGAGAGGGTGAAGGGGACATTACGGTGAAGTGAGAGGTGAGACTTATAGAGGATAGCAACACCTCCCCCACGCTTGGATGAGGACCTATCTTGTCTTACTATTTTGTAGTTTGGTAGGAGGCATAGGTGATCAGGAGTAGAGGGTTTTAGCCAGGTCTCAGACAAGCATAGAATGTCAGGGTTATATTAAGTGACCCGCACTTCTAGTTGATGTTCATGTGAGCAATATGCAGACCCTTAATGTCATTCCAGGTAGAGTCCATGTATGAGATATTCCCTCCAGGTCCTTGATTGGGTTCTATATCCCCAGCTAATATTAGTGCTAGGAGGGCAAGTACCACAGTTTACGATGGATAAAAGTGGTAGGTAGGGTGGGAATTCCAAGAGAAGAGCGGCGTAATAAGTAGGCGACATGGTAAATGATTCTCTTCGGAACAGAGAGAGGTAAGGTGACTGGTGGCAGTTGGAATAGTATAAACATATTGGAAAATGTGAAGTCATTAGGGTCCATGGGTTGGCCATTCATGGAGAGTGGGCTACTAACCACCGGGATCCATACGATGGGAGCAAGAAAAGAAGCAGCTAGAAATATTGCACGAGGGTTTAATGCCCAGTAGTTAGGTAAATGGATAGGCATTTTAGGTGGATAAGTAATGAGGAGGTGGCTATTAGAGGAGGCGAGGTGTGACAAAAGATGAGGTTGGGGTACAGAAATGCACTGAACAGCAAACAGGTAAACAGGCTGGAAATGGTGAAAACTAGTAGGGTAAGGAAGATTTCAGACACACTCTAGTGGTACAGCAGTATAAGCTACTGGTGAGAAAGTAAGGAGATTGTTTAAAACACCACTCCCACTGGGCAATACTTTAATTAGCCTCAGCTATAAAACAAATGTCAGCGAAGGGTGGGTGTGGTGGTGGGTATGGTGGGGGGCGGGTGGGGAGCAGCCACAAAATGACTGCAGGAATGAGCACTAGCCAACCATCCGCTACAGTCTTGTCCCAGCTATAGAAGCCATGCAGGGAGGTGAGTCCGGATCAGCAGGAATTCCTTCTGTTTTTCAGCTCTTGCTCAGCTGTGGCTGATTTGGGAAACACTAATAAAACGGGCGCCAGACTCCTTAAGTAATGCTACCGGATTTTACACCAGTGGCTAATTTGGGTTGGAGCTTACAGTGCTATCATGGCATAGGCAAAATCTTGAAATAAAGTACCAGGGCAGTGGAGCCTAAATGAAAAATATCTGCCCGAGGGAAATCAGCAACGCTAGCCCAGGAAAGCAGCCTGTAAGTTGTGCACAGCTAGCAGTGCTGCTAACAATTTAAAACTGGCACCAGGTTTCTATGTAGCTCTACCTACATTAAAGATAAAATGCTGAATAATATTTTAAACACGCAGCACTACCTTAGATTTAGGCAAATAAAAAAATGAAAGGTACTGTTGGCCAAATTATCAAAGGGAGAAAGTCCGTTGGGGATGGCTTGAGATGAGGTGTAGCATTGCCAGAAAAAAGGCACCAAGATTTAAAATGAAGGAAAAAGGCTTCAGAAACTGATGTGAGCAAGGGTTCTATAAGCAGGAAAGTGATGAATTACCTTTGGATCCTTAGGTGAGATGGCTCTGTGTGCTCCAGGGCAGGGTGCCCTCCTGAAGCAGGGGCTAGCAGGGGTTATTATGGAAATAATGATTGGAAGAATGTGATATGGTAGTATTTATACTAACCAGAATGTGTAAAAGCCTCTATTCAGTATTTTGTTTTAAGATTTTCAATAAAATTATAAAAAAAAAAGTAAATGCTGGAAAAATTAAACTTTTTTTCATAACTTTGTTGTTCTTTGACATGTTTACCCCAATTTTTTAACAGTCTTTCTATGACCCCACCTTATGATTAAGATAACTTCCAAAATGCAGCGCACCATGAAAACGCAAACACCAATTTCTTCATCTAATTGTTAATTTTATTTTCACCAAGGTGAGAGCCCCTAGCGCCTCGGCTACAAGCCTTCAAGGGGGTGTTAACCATCTGGGGTATGTGCCAAAAATTTAAATACAAAAAAGGAATGGCATCACAATGACAATTAAATGTGAATGCACCAATCAAAACAACCAAAAAACTACTAATAGGTATTCCTAGTAATTACTGCATTTAAACATTTTTATGCATTTTTTGGGGACATGGACTATCATGTCTTTAAGTAACATTTAATCTAGACAAACTGTCTACAATACAATAACAATAAACAATCTGTGGCTGTGAACATAAAAGAAGATATATTACATGGGAGCTGCCGGCTGTTTAAAGAATTGATATCTATATAATATTCATGTTACTCAGTGTTACTCGGTGTGAAAAAGGTGGAAGAAGGCTCTAGGCCCATCGTGACCATCCTCCCTGCACATGAAGGGTAAATTAAACACTAGCCCAAAAGATGTTTTTCCAGTTCAGCGTTGAATGACTCAAAAGTAGTCATGTTAACCACTGAGTTGGGTAATGAATTCCACAGGGAGGCTGCTCTTATTGTAAAATAGAACTGTCTTTTTGTAGTACAAGGTTTAGGTATCGTAATTTGTCTGTTATGACGTCTGAGATTATTGGGCTTAGGAGCACATTCAGTATTAGTACTTTCCATTAATATAGCGTCCTTCAAGATATTATATAGAAGTAACATATCACAATGATCTTTTCTCAGTTTGAGATCATATAAGTCTAAGGCCTGTAGTCTTTGTTCATATGGCAAATATTTGTCTGTAGGGATGGGATATTCAGACATGCGCCAGAGGCAGGCGCAAGAGCAGTGCAGCTCAAGTCCACTGTATCATGGCGAACAGAACACGATATTCAAAGGCTGCACATGACGGCAAGCATCAGCACAACATGGCTGAATATCACAGGGATGTGCCATAGCGCAACCAGGGCTGCGCCAGGGAGCAAACCAACATGCAAAATAGCGCAACTAGGGCTTCACCAGGGGGCAAGCCAACATGCATGCGCAAGGGCAGAGGTGCATGCGCCAGGACACAGGACAACAGGCACAGCAAGGAGCATGCCATCAGGGCGGGATGGACCACCACCAGGGTGCAGAGGATGCCAGGAGGGAGGCATGGCAGGCACACAGCAGCAGACCCCTGACCATGTGCACCACAGTGGTGCACGGCGGCAGGGTGGCACCAATGGCCACTGGCAAACAGCCACCAGCAACCCCCACAGGAAAGCACGTGACACACCACCTGGACCACAGCTGGCAACACACAGGCCAACAGCACACCATGCACATGCCACACAACACAAAGAGCCCAAGGCTGTGCCAGGGCACAGCCACCAGCCAATGGGCAGTGACCACCAGGCACAACCCCCAGTCCACCCCAGACATACCACTCAGCCACCATGCACACCACAGCAGCATGGCTCCACACACCAGCTGCAAAGCAAACACAGACACAGATGGCTAACCATAGAAATGTGCATTAAAACAGGCATAAAACAACTATATACATATTAACAGGTAACTGGGTACAGGGAGCAAGGAATGGGGAGGCCACATACAAACTGGGAGGCCTGGGAAGGGAGGCAGAAGGACAGGGGATATGGCTGGACAAGGGGACAAGGGAGGGCAAGGGAGGGGGGACAGGGAAGGGAAACAGTAGCAGGCCAACCGGCCTTACGGCTGTCCACATCCAACCGGTGCCTGACGCCGACGTCTGCACTGTGGCCTGTGCAGTGTCCATTGTAGCAGCTGTGCCACCTGGAGCATGACAGTGGTGATCCGAAGGATCTGCCTCAGGAGTCTGGTGTTGACATCAGGTCGATGGACACCTAGGACAAAGGAGAGGACATGGTATGAGTGCATGTCCATATGACCGTAGCCTACCCACCGTGCACAGTGGACAACGGTGACATGCACCCCTGAGAAGGCACACAGCCTCCTGCAGCGTGTGCACCCACAACCCGACTATCCACAGCCATGCAGAACACTGCAAACCAGCATCACCCATGTGCCACACACCACAACCATGGCAGCCAGCTGACAGGGCTAAGCGGTGGGATGGCAGTGGCACAGCTGGAATCCATTTGCACCCACAGCCCACCTGAAGCAGCCACACACATGTGCGATAGCCATGGCATGGTGCAGTGGACACCACAGGCAGTGCACAGCTGGAATGGCCATGTGCACAGGGGGTTGTGGCCCTCCCCCACCCTGCACAATATCATACATTGGAACAGTGCCTACCTGCATGCTGCGGTGCACCCTGCACCTGTCCGGCAGCACCACCCATGCGGCCTGCATCCTATGCCTAAGCCCCTGCAGTGGCCTGCCCTGATCCACCCGCAGCACCAGCCAGCTGTGCCCTCCTTCTATCCTCAGGGCCTATTAGGGAAACATGGAGAAAGACATATCAGTACTTGGCAACACCACATGCCCCCTCAGTACAGCATGCCCCCTGGCCCAGTTCAGCTGCAGCATGGTGGCACAGTGCACCCATGATGCGCAGCCATGGCCACAAGAATGCGCAGCCCCAGCCACCCCCCCGCAGCATGGTGTGCCATCCTGCTGGCTCCCACAGAACACTGGATGGCTCGGACATGGGCATAGTGCACTTACCTGGATGTGGCACGGCACCCCTCTGGACATGTGCCAGTAGTGCCTGTTGCCTCTCAGGGTCCCTCTGCTGCAGGTCCCCGTAGTGGTGGTGGCATTTCTCACTGCTGCACTGTGCCCCTGTGGCCTCCTCCAGCCTCTCAGCCACCTCCTGCTACACCTCCGTCCATGGCCGATTCAGGGGCACCTGGCCGAACAGACTGCCTGCATGTGGCTCCACAAGGGCCACAAGGTTGATCAGCTCCACTTGCAACCAGTTAAGTGCTCTGGCACTGCTGCAACATGGCATGGTTGTATCAGTAGTAGCACAACCAAAATGGTGCCCTGTAGCACATGAGCCACGTGTGCTGGGGATGCACACCTCGCACAGTGATGCATTGCCATCACCAATCGCTCAGCCATGGGGATGCACGACACAGACGATGCAGCACTGGCACATGCCGCAGGTCACCCAGAGGCAAAGGGCAATCGTGGGGTCAAGGGTCAGCAAGAGCACCGTGCGTGACAGCGTGATTGGGCTCACCATGCATGGGGCACAATAGGGGCATGTGGATGCCATGGTCCATGGGCCAATAGCACCCGGGCACCATAGGGCATACAGCACATGAGTGCCACATGCCCAATAGCGGCAAAGAGCTGTACCACATATAGCGTGTGATGTACATGATGACACTGCACGCATGCACACTGCCGGGCCTATTGCGCACATCACAATGTTGCGCCATGGCTTATGCATGCGCAACACAAGTGCACCATGTACAATTTCACAATATTCAGCCGGCATATGCAGATTAGCAAATCAGTATATCCACGGTGCATCGGAGGCATTTGCATCTCATTACAGTTGTACATCCCCTCATTTGCATGCAATGCGCTATAAAGGCGCCACGGGACTGCACAGGCCCTAGACCAGTATTGCATCCTTCAGAGGTAAGCTACTAGGCTGTGGGTCTGTCAGGACAGTGCAATGGGAGAGCAGTGTGGGTTGTAGCCATCACTGACCACATGTTTATTCCCACAGGACTAAGCATGACAGATCATGAGGTGGTTGAGAAGTGTGGGCCTGCGCGGAAGCGCAGGCCCAAATTCACAAGGGCAGAGACCGATGCCCTATTCGAGGCCTACCTGGACCAGGAGCCTCTCCTGAGTGGCTCGACAGGCACCCCACAGGCCCGGTCAACAGCATGGGAGGGTGTGGCCAGGGCCGTGAACCAGCAGGGCATCTATCAAAGGACTTCACAGGAGTGCAAGAAGAAGGTCGGCACAGACCGGAAGCAGATTAAGGAGAAGGTGGCTGCCATCCAGGCCACACATGCTGCCATGGGCGGTGGACAGCCTGACGTGCCACAGCTGTCACCGTAGGATGAGTTGGTTGTGGTGTCCATGTGGTGCAGTGCCGTCAAGGGGGTACCCGGCGGCAGGTTCCAGACAGGAGGCAGCCCATCACTGCATGGTAGGTATGGCAGCACCTGGGGCAGGGCGGCAGGGGTATGTGCCAGTGGCAGTAATGCGACTGTGTTCCGTTTCAGCTCCAGAGCACCTGCATGCAGCAGCAGGGGTGGGGGTGTCCACCATGGGGGTGGTCCTGGACCTGGAGGACCGTCCTTCCACCTCCACCAGTGTCAGACTGCAGGCAGCCCAACTCCACTGTCCATCCGCATGCCTGTGGCATGGTTGCAGATGAGGCCCTGGCTGTGTTTCAGCATGACGCCAGCCATGGCGTCCAGTATGCCAAGACACAGATTGGGGCGGGGTCTGGGACCGATGATGATGTGGCCATTATCCTGGATAGTGGTGTTGCGGTTCAGGGGGAGGCACCCGTACCACATGCCGGCCACGGCAGTGCAGATGATGCCCTGGTGATGGTTGTCCGCCCACCGGCCCCAACACCCAGTGTTGCTGTGGGAGCCATCAGTGTGGCACAGGCTGATGGGGGTGGCAGTGGTGGTGCAGCTGCACCAACGCTGCTCAGCGCACAGTGGCCAGAGGGGCAGCAGTGGCAGTTGGACGATGTTGAAGGGGGGGCCAGGAGCAGTGCCCACCGATGGTGCACCGCAGAATGAGCAGCCTCAAGAGGGCCCCACTGTGCAGCCCCCACCAGTGCAGGGGGCTGGGCTGCAGGGTCAAGCACCACCCGTGGGTCGGCTCAATGCCCATGCCCCCAGGGTGCCGACCCATTGACCGAGCACTCCTGTCTGCTATGGGCCTCCGTGGAGCAACAGGTGCTGGTCGTAGCAGGGGTGCGTGCACTCCGCGCAGAGCCATGCCAGGCCACAGGGGGGCATGACAGGGACTTTGAACAGCTCCTGGCCGAGACCACACGTATGCAGGAGGGCATGATTGCAGTCCTGGATTGGCTTACCGCTGTGGTCACGGCCGGCCTAGCACCACTGGCCACCCTGGTGCGTGGCCATCTGCCGCAGACCCCGTGGAGTGCATTCTCCACCCCTCGGTCACGGCGTCATGCGACCCCCTCTGTGTCAACACTGGGATCTGCTGTGGGCATTCTGGGCATGCCTGGAGCGGGTATGTTCAGGAGCCTGCATACACCTGCGAGGAACCGGTTGCGTTCCCACAGTGACACACCTGGGGGACTGTCACAGACACCCCCTGTAGCTGTCGAATAGCCCACATCTGCTGGGCAGTCTTGGCGGGGCCATTCATGTGTCCGTGGTGGCTATGCAACCATGCAGCGGTCCTGAGCTGCCATCCACCCTGTCTGGTTCAGGTGGTACCGGCCCACAATCTCTGTATCACTGTACTGTTCAAAGTTGGTGCAGGCATGGTACCACCTGTTCTGGGTATACCACTGACAGGCACTTTCACGGCCATGCCACTCTGCCTCCTGCCTGCTCACACCACTCATTACTGTCTCCATCTGGAAGATGGCACTGGCCATGGCCTGGGCTGTCCTGCCCCCCCGGGTGGCTGTCTCCCCAGGCACCCCCAGCTGTGTGCCACTGCATGTGCCCTTGCGCTGGGCACACACCAGTGTTTGGGGTTCCCAGCAGGTGGCCTGTTGGCTGTAGCCTCTGCCTCCCACCCATCTGGGCACTTTCGCTGCCCCTCCTATGCCAGGTATCGCAGACACACGCTGCTGATGTTACTCTCGCACCAGTCTCACATGCACACACACAGTCACTCACACATGCAGGCACAATCAGTGTCACATGCACAGTCCAACACTCTGTTGCACTTCCTGCCTGCCTCTGTCTCTGTTTTGCACCCCTCCTGCTGTCCTGCCTGCCCACTTGCTCTCCCTCTCAATTGCTCCCCTATGGTGCAAGCCTCCATCCCTTGCTTGCTCGCTCTTTTTATGGGCTCTAGTTTGCTCTGTGCATGTCCCTGTTGCTCCGCGCTTGCGTCATTTGCTTGCTGTTGAATATCGCACTGCGCTGCTTATTCATGGCTACGCCCCCTGCACATGCGCATACATTCATTAGGGTTGCGCATTGGTGCACTGCGAATTGCACAGCGCAGTGGCTCCCACTGAATATCACTCTTTGGCACATTTCCTCACTTACACAGGTGCATTTCAGTTGCGCCATGACAACTGCTTTGAATATCCCACCCTCGGTATCAATTTAGTTATTCTTCTTTGCATACTCTCTACCATTTTTTGTATCTCTTTTATAATGAGGTGTTAGAGGGATCACCAAAACTGGGCTACACCTAAATAACTTTTAGTATTAAAGATGCCATATTTAAAGAGCCTGCTTAAATTGTTAAACAGTCCTTCTACCATATCGCAATCTAATGCAGACAAACTAAATAAGAGAAGCAGGGAAGATGACTGCCGGGGGGGGGGGGGGAGATGATTTACACTGGACTTTAATCAACCCAAATAATCCCAGAAAAAGGGATATGAGAAATGACCAGCCTGTCAACCAGGTAATAGCAACACACAATAGGGCTGATATATTAGAGAATGACAAAACTCAGCGTCATGAATGAGTAGAGGGTGATGATCATAAAGGGACTAGCAATGAAAAACATATAATTGTTATTGGAGATTCTATCATACCATATGGTGATAATGTAATTTGTGGTAACAATGAAAGTTGCCATTATGGTAACCAGCTTTCCAGGAGTAAGAGTAGGTGACCTAATGACACGCACCAAAAAACGTACTGAAAAATAATGGAGAGATCCTGCTAGTCATAGTTCACATCGGTACAAACAACACTGGAAGGACTCCAGAGGACAGTGTCAAGCAAAACGTCAAGCAACTAGGTAGCCTATAAAAGGAAAGGTGGTGTGAGATGATAATCTCCAATGTCATGCAGGAGAGATAAGATCAGGTCACTAAAAAATGGACTGCGACACTGGGCAAAGTCTGAAAATATATTTTCCTAAGACACCGGGATACTTTTGAAAATTCAGATCAGCTTTATGCAAAGGATGAACTACATTTTTAATTTTTTTTCTTCTTCTTTTTGGGTCCGGACTCCCCTAACCCCTGAATGGGCTTTCCTGTCTCCCAGTGGCCTTGGCTTCCCTCATACTCGGGAAGCCCCAGGTGGGGCCGCCAGGGATTGGAGCAGTCATGGCCAGAGGGACAGGCACCAGAAGTGGCTCATACGCAGGGAGATGGCATTTTTCTGAGATTGCTCCTATGGAGCCGAGTGCGTGCAATGACGCAGGCTGAGGAGGAACCCACACACTTCCGTGCGCACTCCCCTCAATGCATCTGCACTCGGCTCCCCCCATGCTCTTGCATGGTGCTTTGCTCCCCAGCCTCCGCCAGGGGGCAACCAGGCACTGGTGCTGCACGTCCTCCCTCCTCGGAGAAGGAGAGCAGTCCTCTGGATGCTCAATCCTTCCCCATCCCTGCCGACCACCGGCGGCCCGTGTCCATTCCCGAACACGGTCACCGGCATGGCGCGAGGTGTGGCATTCAGTGCCTCAACCCTCAGCGCCACCGGGCCAGCTCGAGATGGACTACATTTTAACAGAAAGGGATGAAAATGTTGACTAATTTTATAAAATGGGCAACCACCAAGCATTTAAAATAGACACAGCGGGAACACAGATGTTGTAATGTCCAGTTCCCCAAAGGAAAATTTCCAAAGGCATTTAACAAAAACAACATCCAAAGCCAAAACTGGAACGCTGAAATTATGAAGAGGCTTATTAATCAATGCCAGGGTGCGTTTTTAGTGTTCTGGCAGGGGATCAGGGTTGGGGAGACCGCTGGACTGCTAGGGATGTTTTTTATACCTATGTTGGGATTGGGGCTTGGGGTGGGGGGCACAACTAGACTACCAGGGATGCTATTTTTATTTTTATAAAGGCTGGGATCAGGGATCGGGGGGACCATTAGGCAACCAGTTTTTTTTTTTTCATATAACAGCAGAGATTGTGGCTAGACAGGGACTGCTAGACCACAGGGAGGTCATTTGCTTTATTCAGATGGGGATCAGGGCTGGGGGGGATTGCTGGACCACCAATAATTTCTTTTTTAGCATACTGATGAGGATCGGGGCAGCAAGGGACCACTGGACAACCAATGATTTCTTGTTTAGCATACTGACAGGGATTGGGGCTAGCAAAGGTCCGCTGGACCAACAGCGATTTCTTGTTTAGCATACTGACAGGGATTGGGGCTGGGGAGGGACCGCTGGACCACCAACAATTTCTTTTTTAGCATACTGATGGGGATTGAGGCTGGGGAGGGACTGATGGACCGCTAGGGATTCATGAGTTTTACGAGGACAGGGATTGGGGCTGGGGAGGGGCCACTAGACCACAGGGGATTTCTATTTTCTTTATATGCTTGGGGATCAGGGACAGGGATGGGAGACCTGGCCTGGCACACACGACCACTGCAGTAGCATGCAGATAAGCCCATAATGGGTATGCAAATGGCTTACTAGCGCCATGCATGTCCAAGGGGTTCATCTGCATGTTTGAGCTAAATATTGCCCATAGGGGTCACAGCGCTAACCAGTGTGTGTTGCGCTTTATCCCAATTGGTGGTCTTCAGCCCGGTGCCCTGGTAGCGTGGCTTAAAGCACGGAGACCGCTGGCTGTGCATACTGCTGCCTACCATGGCCCAATATTTAAACAAATAGTGCGGTCAGTTTGAATCACACTTTGAATATGATGCCAGAGCAGGCCAGCCTTATGTTTTCCCATGGCAGCCCTGTGTGCATGCACTGCCAGCTGGCTCTGAACATGCAGCGCTTAGAGCTGTAGGTCTCCTTGATCTTAACTACCTGATCCACCACTGGCCCATCCTACCACCCAGGTGGGTAGGCTGCTTAATCAAGGTGATTAATGTAACCTGAAACGTCATCACCTTGGGGGTGATAATGTCAGACAGTCTGAACGCAATGGTCTAGTGCAACACAGCAGTGGGGAAGGCTAACAGGGTACTGGGATGTATAGGAAAAGGGAGAAGCAGCAGAAGCAGGGAGGGGATCTTTTCCCTGTACAGAGCTCTGATTTGGAGTACTGTGTGAGGTTCTGGAGCCCACTCCTGTGAAAGGGCTGTGACAGGGCTAAGGCTGTGCAAAAGGAGGGCAACCAAAATGATCGGGGGCCTATGAGAGAAAACACACAAGGAAAGGTTGAGAGATCTCAACGTGAATGCCTTAGAAACAAGGAGGGCAAGGAGAGACTTGACAGAAAAGTATATGTATCTCCACTGGAATATAGTGGGTGAACCGGAATTAATTGTTCACCCTAAGTGCAAACACATATACACAAGGGGAAATATACTGAAGATGGTTGGGGACAGAAAGGATGTCAAAAAGTATTTTTTCACTGAAAGAGTGGTGAGTAGGCGAAACAGACTACTGAGTGAGGTGGTATGCGCTAACACAGAGGGGGAATTCAAACAATGGTGGGACAGGCACAGGGGCCTTATAAGATCAGGGTATGTTAGAGCGGGGGAAGGAAACAAGGGGGTAAATGGCCAATAGGGCCAGCATACGTACATTAGGCAGGGTTAGGAAGACTGGATGGGCCAATGAGGCTTTTTCTTCCGTCATAGTCTCTGTTTCTCTGCAACCTGGGCATAGCATCTTCTCTACCAGTGAGCTGCTTTGGTGGCATCGGTTCCAGTTCATAAACCATCACAAATAGCATTCATTACAGCTTAGTACAATTCATGGGGACTGTTGAAAGAGATTCATGACTGACAATGACTGTTCTCTCCAGCTAGTGATGGGGTCTCTCCTGAGGTAGAATGATGGAGCAAAACCATGTGAGGAAGGTTGTATTGTATTTGGCTCCTAGATAATTGGGAGGCCGCAATCTTCTCTGCTGAATTCTCCACACAAATATTAAGGAATACATGTCACCGAATGTCATTAATATTTTTGACAAATTATGCTTACAGGAAAAATTCAATTATCTTAGCAAAAACTAACTTAAAGATGTTTCTGTGAAAACGCCATTACATTTCGACATCCTGTGTCATCAATCTCTCATATCTCAGGTGCACTGTTTTCAGACACACACACACACACACACACACGCACACACACACACACACACACACACACACACACACACACAAGGGAAGAGGGTGGGCGTTGTGGGATTAAACTGTGACTCTAATTCAGTATCCAAAAAGCATTTTGCCAGCTTGGTTGGCACTAGAGTTCACTGTTTCTATTAAAAAAACATGATTTCTGAAATGTTATACATCTTCCATCCTTGTAGACATAGGTCTGACATTTGAAACATAAGTTTATCTTAAGGAGTTAGGGGTGCTTCAGGTGGCCATTTAAACATGATACAGCTTTTTTTTTAGAATATTTTAAGACTGGTTCATTTTGTTAGATCTCTTTAAAGGAAACCTACATGTAGAAATTATAAAAACACATGTGGTGCATTTGGTTTATGTTTCCTTGATTGTTTCTGGAATTCTGTTCCCTGTGTCTGTGGCAAGTTTCTTTTTTTACATTTACTTTTACCTGCCAGTTTTATGGCCTCTGGAGGTAGCCGTGTAGGCTCCTTTATTGTCTTTGATCTGTTGGAATTGTCCCAGAATGCCTTTGGGAATGACGTCAGTTAGACCTAGGACTAGAACTAAGAGCCCAGGATCCTAGTTATAATTTAGTCACAACATCCAACTGCTACTGCTTATGAAAGTTAACCACTTTGAAAAAGTGTTTGCCTTCTCTCCCCAGCTGAAGTCAGATTTCTTTAAGCAGCGAATGTTGTTATTCTGGTGGGTCTCCATTTGCTGGTAGCTGAAATCTCATTGTCTCTGAGAGGTGCATTAGCATATGAGAACATGATGTGCAGTCACCCTTTAGACTCCACAATATGCCTGTCTGCTTAATTAGACCTCAAAGATACAAGTTGCAAGAGGGTGTAAAATACCACATTTACCTTCAGTGAGCTTTGCAAACTGTCTGAGTTGTAATGCAGGGCTTTTGCCTTTAAACTGCATTCAGTTTATGTGTTTCCATTGAGTTTTTGCAGCGTATTTGTTCTTTCAGCACAGAGAAACATAGAATAAATGGGTGATGTGACATCATGTTCTCGTATGCTAATGCAGCTCTCATGGACAATGAGATTTCCACATTACAAAATGGAGACCCCCCCCACGGTAGTCACAGGGGGCTACCATGAAGAGTGAAAACAAACTAAATCAAACAGGTACAGCCCTAACAGCTACAGGAAAAGTGTTGGCTGTTGACATGGAAACAAATAAAATTTACATGATATGAACGTGTAGTTCACATCTTTCCCAGAGGCATTCTGGAAAAATTCCAACAGATCAAAGGCAATAAAAGAAGCCTACATGGCAACTCCCAGGGACACTAAAACCCGGCACGGAACAGTAACATAAAAAAAACAAAAAAACTTGCTGCAGACACAGTAAACAGAATGCCAAAAACAATTGGAGAAATAACAACCCAATGTACAATATGTGTTTTTATAAGTTTTGCATGTTTTTCCATTAATTTTCTCCTCCTCCATTTTACAAATGTCGCCCTCCAATCCTACCCTGCTCTCCCATGGCACATTATTACCACACACCCTGCTCTCCCGTGGCACATTATTACCACACAAATACAGAATCTGTCAGGAGAAACAGGCTCCCTGGCCCATTGTGTCTGCCTCGTCCCACCTACCTAATGTTAAACGAAGGAGCCCTAGAGACTCTTCGGTCTCCCCTTCCCCCTCCCTTTCTGGTGTGGTCTTTACCAAACACTTGTATCTGTTCCACCCTCGTCTGAACCCCTCCCCCCCACAGATTTTGAACAGACCGCCTCCTTCAGCAGCTTATTCCACCCCTCCATCACCCTCCCCATGAACAAGTACTTCCTGGTATCACTCTTAAACTTGCCTCACCAGCTTCATGGAGTTGCCCCTGCTGTTTGTGTACCCACACAGTCTGACCGATTCCCCACTATCCACTTGATTTACCCAATGGAGGTACTTTTAAGTTTCAATCATGTCCCCCTCTTTCCTTCCTTATGTCAAGCATGTACATGTTCAGATCTGCTGACCTCTCCTCCTACATCCTTTCCTGCTGTCCCTGGATCGTCCTGGTTACCCTCCTCTGCACTGCTTCCACTCTGTTCCTGTCCTTCAGATGTGGACTCCAAAACTGTACACAGTACTCCAGGAGAGGAAGATCCAGTGATCTATACAGCTTCAGCAGCATCTCACTTCTACTGCAGATCCCCTTTCCTATGCACACTAACATCCTAGTTGCTCTACCCACAGCTCTGTTGCATTGTGCTGATTTGTTGATTCAGCTTTTGTTTACCAGGTAAGTGCACTAGACAAAACGTGCCTGTTTTCAGGCACGAGCCGGGAGAATACATAGCAGGTAAACAACATGAATACAATGAATGTAACAGTAGATAAAAAAGTGCACAATTACAAGCATCAGGCAAAGCAAAGGCAGTGACTTGGAACAAAATTAATTAATACAAGTAGGAAAAAAAAAGTAAGCACATAACTGACAGTGACAGGATAAAAATAACAATTATAGATCAAATCGAATAACTGAGCAAGGTTTCATGCAAACAGTCATGGAAGAGCAAAATATGGTATAAAATTAGGTTGAGGGTAATAGCAGTGAGAAATGATGTTAAATAAGTAATGTACAGATCTTGATCCTTGAGAATTAAAAGCCGGGTGTGGAAGTCAGTGCGTTGTAGCAAGATGGATGGTGGGGTGGGGTGACAATATTAGGAGAAGTCAGGAGCAAGAGCATTTATCAGTGAATCTAAGGTACTGAATAGATTTCTTTTGAAGACAGAATGAAACTTGCAAACACTGAGGTGATACGTGTAACTCCCTTGTTACACGGGGTTACTAAAATCCCAGTAAGATCTAGTGGTAGGAAGGGAAGGCAGCTTGTGAAACTCCAGTTAAATGGGTTTCACACTGTCTCACTCTGTTCTCAGTCTCAGCTGAGACTGAGGGATGACATCACCAATAGAACTATCGCAGCTGCATGAGCCACATTGGAATCTGCAGCAAGGGAGTTGGTTAGAACGTTGGGAAGTTTTGAAGTCAGTCTTCAGTCAGTGTGAGTCAGTTGAGTGTGAAGTTGGGAGCTTGCTGAGAAAGCAGCTCAGTGAAGGCTCTAGGAGCCTCAGCCCTGACAGAGGGCTTCTTTTAAGAAAAAGGGTGTGTGTGTCTCCACCTTAAAGAGAGACACAGAAGATAATTGAAGTGGTGGAGACCGCTGTTTTCGGGTCTCAGTACCTCCTCCCTTCGGGGGGGGCAGAAAAGGGTTCCCTGCAGATTTCTGGGGCAACCCCCCTAGTTCTGCTTATGAAGGAAAAGCTGCCTGTTTGTTCCAGAGCTTATTTGGGAGAACAAGAAGATTTGTGAGTCGCCTGTGGGGCACCTGCAACGTGAGGGTGAGTGTCTGCTCTTGCTAAAAGGGCCTATGTTTTTCACCCTGGGACTTGTGTGACAATGTGGGTATTGAACTACTAAATATTGGGAAGCCTAGAGTAATGGGCTAAGCAAATTAAAAGTAGGTTCAAGTCCAGAGCTTGTTGGGATGCAAATGATATGTAGAGGAGTTGTGACAGATGTCTACCCAAAATCTACATTTGAAAGTTTTCAGTAAAGGAATTGTTCAGTTTCCAGAGAAATGGCTGGGTATGGGCTGTGGGAGCTGGAGGTGGGTGCCCCCATCTTTAGTGACCAGGTCCACCTCTACGGATTTCTTCTGTGGATTTCTACTTTACCTCAGGCACTTGTCCAGTGATGAGGGAAGTACCCAGATGTGGGATTGTAAGGAAAATTTTCTCTAGGAATTAAAGACTCTAGTGTGGTTTGGGGAGCCACAACAGGATAATTGGTTCATTCTGCAAATGAACTGCGGATCCAGTGGCTGGCAGGGGAGCCGGGCCAGTGAGGAAAACCCAAGTAGTGTACAAGTCGGGCTGTGTACCCAAAGCTGCGTGCAAGTCCGGGCTGTGTGCCTGGTGGGTTTAGAGCCTGAGGGCTGGAAATAGTGATAAAGTGTTCTGTTGTCTCTAATCTGCATTACCAGGAATATAGCCCCGTGGGGGTCCGTCTATGCTTTGTTTGTTCAGCTTGGATGTGAATAAAAGCCACACTGAAGAATCCCATTCCTGGTTCTGGACATTACAGTTATTGCTTCCTGTGTTCGGATTTACTTGGGTGCCCCCTGTCCAGAGTAGCCAAACCTAGGTCCCCTGTGCCGAGTAACCTCATCCTCCCTGAACCCAGTCCCCACTAGGTACTGCTGTCAGCTTCAACAGCATGCCACCTGTCGTATTGCTAAAAAGCCAGGGGTGAGGGGTTACAAAAAGGAGTTCCAGAATTTAGAGGCGAAGTGAGCAAACACCTGTTCACCCATCTTGGAGGAGCATTTGGGAACAGCAAGGAGGGACTGGGTTGAGGACTGTAGCTGATAAGTGTGTAGTCAGCTGGAGAAAACATAGAGGCCAGTGAAGGAGGCTGGGAGCATCTTATGATGTTGTCAGTGGCGCAGCCAAGGATGTAAAGATGCTGGGAAGAGCGAATTTAAATCCAAGTAGAGCAGGCAGTGATGGGTGAGACAAGGAGCAGACAAGGCAAACTTACACACGTTGTTATAGACAACGTCCCATTTGAGGAAGCAGCTAGTGCTGGCCTGGTAAAAAGCAGTCAGTGTGTATCATAGTTTAGGGAGTAAGACACCTTGATTGACTGCAACTCTTGCAGCAGGGTTGAGGGCATGGCAGATAAGGTAGGCAATTTCAAGCTTGGAATTAACAGATTTGCAGATATCAGCTACATTTTGTGAGAAATCTAATGCTGGGTTGAGTGTAATGCCAAGGTATTTGAACAAATGAGTCACCGAGACAGGGGAGCCCTGAAGACACCAGGTAACTAGCTCAGAGGCAAGGGCGTGAGTCTTTTGAGGGGATCTGAAGAGCATGGCTTGGGTTTTCAGGATGAGGCGATTGAGAGTTAGCCAGGTTTGGGTACTGTGGAAGTCTGAGGTGAGCTTGGAATTGATATCATACAATGATCTTGAGCCAATAGAGCACAAGGTCATCAGCATACAGAAGGGTGCAGCAGTTAGTGGGGGAGTTAGGAATGTCATTAAAGAAAATAGAAAAGAGCAATGTGCCCAAGATGTAACTTTGAGGAACCCCTAAGGTTAAAGAGGCAGGGGTGGAGAGGGCCTTATTGCATGAGATAAACTGAGAGCAGTTGTGGAGGTAGCTTGAAAAGCACTGTATGGCAGGGTTAGAGCACCTGAAGGACTCAGTTTTGTGTAGTAGGAGGGAGTGATTAAGCCAGCCGAAGGCTTTGATAAGGTCGATGAAAATAACACCAGTGAGCAGACCTTTATCCATATCGGATTTAAAATCACTGGAGATCTGCAAGAGAGCAGTGGTGGTACTGTGAGCAGCTCTAAATCTGTGCTGGATGGAGGATTGTAGATTATGTTTTAGCAGGTAGTCTGAGATCTGGGAGTGAACACGTTTTTCGAGAAGCTTGCTAAGGGTAGGTAGAATAGCAATAGGGCAATAGTTAGGGGTACATTTGGGATCACCCTTTTTAAATACAGGAATGATCTTGGTGGTCTTCTAAATGCTAGGCACAGTGAAGGTAGCTAGAGAGAGGTTGAACAGTCATGTACTGTAACTGGGTAAGTGCAGCAGCCATCTTAAGTATTTTGGGTTCAATCCTGGCCGGGCCAGCACTACCATAGGGACAGATGGCATTGAGGAGGCGCAGGACTTCACAGCGTGAGACAGTGTGAAAATACAGTAGAGGAGCTGACAGGAGAGGAGTGGGGGAGATATAGTGGGGCAGGACATAGAAGATTCAAAGTGGGAGAGATCAGAGAAGATAGAATGGAAAGCGTTAGCAATGGTAGCAGGGCTGTTATTACAGTTGACGTCAATATCCATGTCAGTAGGAGTTTGGCTTTGAGTTTTACCCAAGAGGCCATTGCTTTGAGAGCAGAAGCTTTTGGGGTCATTAGCCGTGGCAAGAAGAAGGTCCCTGCAATATTTATTTTTGGCAGACCGGATTCCCTTTTTTCCAGTGTTTTGCATAGTGTGATATGCAAGCCAATCAGTGTGCGAAGAGGAGGATTTGAACTTGGCCCAGAATTTATGTCCAGTTTTAAGCATAGAGAGTAGGGGACATTGTAGCCATCTAGTGGGCAGCCCTCTGACCCTCCACCTGGTGATCAGTATGTGCTTATGTTGTAGAGAGGTGAAACTAGAGGAGACATATTCAGCAACACTGTCAATGCTGCTGGTGGAAAAAAGAGGAGACCAGTCAATGCATCTCAGGTCAACAATAATGGTCTCAAGATTGAAGGCAGAGTAGTCTCTAATGACAATTACCTTAGGAAGGCATGGGGTCATAACGTCACAGATCACTACCACGCAGCAATGTATCGGGCTGTGAATACAGCAAAAACATTGCTGCCACAGATACAAACTGCTGAAAAGAATTTCAGCGTCAACAACTTGTGTTTTAATTGTTATCTAAGGGGCTCCCCTGCACCCGTTATGGGGGGCTATACCCCGAACCCCCCAATTAAAATAATCAACTCCGGGGGGGTGTTCAACACCAGGATGGGAAGAAACACGCAGGGGAGAAAAAAAAGAAACTGCACAATGCAGTATCCAAAAAGTCTGGGACTGGGATTCGAGGCTCGGTCCACAGACGTACAGCAACCTCCTGTAATGCCACGGCTCATCCCACTGAGCCATGGTGGCAGCTCAGTGGACTGTCTCCTGAATGCAGGTCTTCACCTCCACTTATCTCCTCCTCCTCCCCACCCATGCGTGATAGGATGCATAACCGCGCATACAACATAGCTGTCTTGCGAAGTTGTGTACCCTATCGCACTACTGCACTGCGTGATGTATTCCACGCAGTATTCCATGCACAGTATTCTGTGTGACATATTGACCTGGTAGGGGTTGGGGGGGGGCTAGAATTCCATATGCAGAAGGCGAGTGAGTGGTCACTGATCGAACCAGCAAGAATCCCAGTAGCTGTGATCCTATCCTTCCTATTCGTTAGGATCCAGTCCATGAGATTGCGATGAGACCCTTTATTGGTCTGCCTAGTGGGGTCAGTTATAAGTTGGGAGAGGTGGCCCTTACTCACAGTGGTCTGAAGGCTATTGGAGTTTGACCCAGTCCAGTCAAGACTGAAGTCGCCCATGAAGATGATCTCCTTTTTCTGGGTGGCAGAGGGTAGGTAGTCAGTGATTTCAGTTAGACCTGGTTTAGAACATTTGGGAGGAACATAAACACAAACAATATGTCACTTTTAGACTCACTGAGAAGCAGTAGGGAGTGTAGGATTTTACAGGATTTGAAAGTGGAAGTGGGCAAAAGAGAAAGAGATTGAGTTGAGGCTTAAGAAAATAGGACAAGGCCACCTCCCCTTTTCAACGAGGGGCAGTCAACCCAAAGCATGTGGTACCCAGAGATTGATCTCAAGGCATCCGGGATGGAATGTTTTAGCCAGAATTCAGAGACACCCAGAATGTCTGGGTCATGGAGTGATCATCAGACTATCTGAAATTATTACTCCTAAATCCTTTTCCTTAGTATCACCTTCTGCAACTACCTTCCCTGTGCTATATTCAGCGTTAGGATACTTTGCCCCTATGTGCACCACTTTGCACTTTTTGGCAATACATTTTAACTGCCTTACCTCGCCCATTGAGGCTGAATGTTTTATTATTTATTTAAATATTTGCCAACTGGTAAGACAAACTGGCCTATATTCATGAAGCACTTTTTCAGTGGTGTAAGAGATTTTTTTACCTTGTAATTCAAGAAGCACATTTTTTGTGCAGCTTTTCATTTATTCTTCCTTTTCTTCTTGTTTACCTCCACTGCTGGTTCAACATTATCCTCTGAGGAGTCAAATATAACAGGTAGAAAAGTAAAATGAAGCCAATTAAAGCCAAAATAATGCTGGAAAAAATGTTTCATGAATAGTGCGGTAAAATAAAACTGAAGTACGGTGGCCCCACCCCCATATTCAGAAGCAGACGTTTGTGCCCCACAAATCATACAGTATGGCCATAAGGGAGGCATGTTCATACAAGCAGTGCCCCTGTGCGGCACACATTGCTTGTGCGAATATCAGGCTGTAGTACCACCGCACAAAGTACAGATGCCCAGCTCACTACAGCCCACTTCTGGCAGCAGACACCTAAGCAAAAAGGGGGGTAGCTTGTTCCAAACAGGTTGGGCCTTGGCTCCTGGGAGACATTTTCAAATGCCAGCATGCTACTGACCACACGAGGCATGTGAGGTGCTATGAGGCCATTTGCATGGCATTATGTGGCCATTAGAAACTCTATGTAATGCCTCTGTGACTTTGTACATGCGGAAGCCTTGTGCAGAGCATCTGTCATTGCCCTCTCCCTCACCTGATCCCCAGTGTAGATAAAAATATGTCACTGGTACCCCAGTGGTGCCCCCTCCTGCCTGATTCTAGTTGTCTTAATGCATAGATCTCTGGTAGTCCAGTAGTACCTCCCTCCTGCCTGCCCCCATTCTCATAATGACTATATCCCTGACAATCCAGTGGTACCCTCCTCCCACATGATCCCTATTCTTGTAATGCATATATCCCTGGCATTTCTCCTTGAAGTCGAAAGCCTTGTCTCTAGTTATCCAACTTGCCCCTAATAGCAATGATCAGGTGTTGCCTCAGCCTGCTATCGTTTGTGAATATCAGGTGAGTTGTCTGCCAATACTCATATCAAGTGGGATTTTTTTCTAACAGGTGGATGTTAGAAGTGTGTCTCAGGTGTTAGTCAGTCTCCACTTTACCACCTTTAAACCGGATCCAACATGACGGACTCTTAAAGCAGAAGTAGAGGCATGGACCGTGGTGGTTACTGCCATTACAAATGCTCAGCTGAGTTAGAGGATTATGCATACCATGCTGAAGAAAGTGGAGGTAGGTCATCAGAAGACTACAGTATTCTTGAGAAACTTTAAACTAGTGTCCAGCCATGTTTGGCTTAGGTTGTTGACTATGTTGTTCAGTAGCAGCTGGATGTAAATCTGAAGACATGGAATGTCCTTGAGTCATTCTGGTCTAGCTCCTGTCAATATCACAGCATAGAGACAGTGCTGGTCAAGGTGTGCAATGATTTCTTACTAGCAAGGGATCAGGAAGAAGTTTCTTTTGTGATCCTATCTCATATTTCATAGAAACATAGACTTTTATAAGCAGAAAAGAGCCTCAGTCCATCAAGCCTGACCTAGTCAACGTTTGACACAATGAACAACCAAGTGAGGGTTGCCAGACTTGAGGAGTGCAGAGGTTTGAACCAGAAAGGTGTTTGTATGGTTATGATCTGTTCTGAAGGACCAAGGAGCAGTCACTTGCCAATGGCTGGGATTGAACCCACAGAAGATGGTACTATTACCAGTAGGATCTGATTGGCGGATCCCCGATGCTATAGCAAAGCCTCAGTGATACCTGTCCTAGATGTAGTGCAGCTCAAGAAGGTGAAGGAAACTCACAGTAGTTTTTTTTCCTTTCAGGTTTTCCTGTCCACATGGCAGAAGGTTAACATGTTGAATCCAACTACAGTGCGGCCAAAAACCGAGGACGAACTACAGCGCTACAAAAAGTAGCACTCCACAAAAACACCAACCGCAACAAAAAAGCCAATGGTAGCAGTCAAGAAACACACCAACCGCTATTATGGCTAACAAAACACAAGCACATTTAGTGTTTTTGGGGGGCTTCACCCCCTGCACCCCCCCAAACTAAAGATAACAAATTCCATGGGGGGTGCAACTCAGGGAAGGGAAGGAACTTGGAGGATTGTATCTGTGAGGGTGGGGGCAACAGTGCAGGGTGGAGGGAGAAGTCACAAAAAATAAAACTTTGGAGGGGGGAGAGAAGAAAAGGACACCAGACTGAAAGCCAGGAATAGAACCCTGGTCTCCAGGACACTCTGTCTTTATAGCTGCTTCTGGCCTTAGCCCCTGCACCACAGTAGCAGCTCAGCAAAGTGTTCAGTAGCTCGCTAGTTCTCCTCTTCCTCCCATGTCATGACAGCAACAGTGATCATGTTAGCTGACTTGCACTACATTATCCCTGTAGCTGTCATGTCAGTTGCTATTATTGCCACGCAGATTTTCAAGCACTGTAATCCTGGCAACTTATTCACCAGTTACATCTCCACACCAGCGCTCATCCAGAGAAGACCAGGAAAGTACCCTACAAATCACTGTGTAGCAATACATCTGAACACAACCTCAAGTTGCAAGCAAGACCACCCCAAAAATTAAATACTGAAAGTAACACTACAATTAAAAAGGGGCAAATGGTAAGAACAAACAGGTGTGTTTCTTTACTCAAAAAGTGATCACCATATGGAATAGGCTACAACAAGAGGTGGTTAATACGCCATCTATTAACATTTTCAAAAAGAAACCAGACCCAGAGCTGGCCGACTGGCACAGCAGCAAGGCATCCACTTGTGGTGTCCACATCCCGGGTTTAGTAATGGACTCGGGAGTCGGAGGGCCGGCTGGGGGAAGAAGGATTGAGCATCCTGGGACTGCTCTCCTTCTCAGGGGGGAGGGGGAAGAGTGCCTGGCACTATGCGGACCTCTGGCAGAGGCTGGTGGTATCATTGTGGCTGGTGCCACACGTTAGGAAGGCAGGTTGGATGCCAAAATCATTGCATGTCCCTGCCCCCTGGAAAAACTTGCACAAAAGATGCCAGCCTACTAATGATGGCCCCCATCTCTGCTGCCACTCCCACTGCAGACTAAGGCCACCTGGGGGTCACGCTCTCGTGGCCCCACCCTGTGGGGCAAGTCAGGGCTATGAGACCAAGTTCCTTGGGGTGGGGGCACCCACTCAGCAGCCCCACCCAGGGGGATAAGCCTGGGGATGGTGGGGTGGTGAGTGGTGCGGGGAGTCCAGATCCTCCAGTGCCAGGAGGGAAATGGAGCTGAAAAAAAAAAAAGAAACTGGACCCTTATATGAATACCTTGGAAAATCATGGTTATTTCCATTGCTAAGTGGCTGGATAAGATGGACTCATGGTCCCCTTCCACCAGTATTTTCATGTGTTCATGTGTCTGGGCTCACAGTTGTCCACCTCAGCCACTCACGCCGGCTCCTACTGTGCCTCATAGCTTGCCCTCCATGACAGGTGCTCCAGTGGAGGGCTGTCTTTCTCTCTTGAAGCAGTCCATTACTAGACTAGAATTTAATGGGTGGCCTCCCTCCTCCCTTGTGAGGACAGAGTCTGTGGTGGTCACAGCTTCATATAGTGCATACCCCGTGGATTTAGTAAGCTTACTTGGCCTGCCACATGAGTCACTGGGGCACCAGTGCACACTGCCAACCATCCCTGATCACAGTGCACTGCCACGCAGCAGCTGCTGTGTCCAGGCCTGCCTATTTTACCAGTCCCTGATCTTGTTCCCAAATTCAGGTCACTGGTGTAGCAGCACAGAGTGTTGCCACTGGGCCAGTGTAGTTGTCCTGCTCACTGTAGTTCTTGATCAGAAGCTGTCACTTGATTTATGATCTGAGGAACATTAACTGACGACGTCCTCGACTGCTGACCTAAGGACCACAGGCACTGACTATAGGGGAGCTAAAGCCTCCCCACTGGAAGATTAGATAGAGGCTCCACCCTCTGGAATTGACACAGCTGCAGTGGGGGTGGTGGGGGGGTTAAAATGAGGCAGAATGGTCTGGAATGCTGTTCCACCTCATCAGTCAGCCAACAGCACTTTCGCTTTAACTTCCTTGTCAGCCCAGCCAATCTGTGTGCACCATTTTGAGGAGGATGAGCAAGGACCAATCATGGCGTTTGGAGTACCTTGGTGGTGACGTGGTCACATGATGCCATTTTGGAAGGATTGGCACCACTGGGCTGGCAGTTGCATTCCCTGTTCACTTGCTCAGCCCTACTGGACAAGCGTGGTTCCTTTTTGTCATGGGGTCCGTCGCTCACTTACTCCCCTTCACTCTCAGGATGACATGGACCACCTAAGCACAAAGATCTCTCTGTGCTCAGTGGGTGAGGAGTGCGAGCACATGGCATGGAATGAAGACATGGGCAGTGAGGCAGCAGCAGCAGAGATGAGTGAAGCAGCCGACTTCGGAGGCCCAGAGGCAGTCAGAAAGCCATTGGAGCGGCAACAGCGAGGTTTGTCTCAGACAATGGGGTATACTGTCCAATATGAAATGATTGCAATCCAGCAGATTCAGTAGCAGATTTTGACTTGTACCTGTAAGGATGTTTGTTTTCAGAAATTGTATAGCAACTGTGCATGGTTGCCTGCAAGATGGTGGCAGACTGCCACTGCAAATGACTGTTATGAAGATTTAGTAAAAGGTTCAAATGTATTTTTTAAAGGACGTCGCAAAAATTACTTTATGAGCTAATAACACTAATCGGGGACTTAGCTGTCTGCAGGGAAGGGCTCTTTGATTTGCAGAGTTTTCTTTTAACCTAAGGACAACAATAAAGTAATATAAAAATAATTAAACAAATGCCAAGCCGTAGGAGATTGCTTTGGCATGCTGACAGCAAGGGTTTGTGCCCTAAGCCAGGGATGTCTGGTGCAAAGACTGGCAGAGAGGATTACCAAGTACTTCTCAGGTTGGTGGGATGTTACTGTAGTGGCTCTTGGTGAAAGTGTGGTGGTGGTGCCCTTGGTAGAGATGCTAGCCATGTGATGATGGGCACCAGCCCTGGGCACTATTACATATGTGTACAAAGGGAGAACAGTGGAAAATGCTCTCAGGGTACCAGATGATGTGCCCAAGACTTCTCCCATACCATCTGACCCTGTAATGCAACTGGTTTTATTTCTTGCAACTGGCTGCCTCATGGACAAGGTCCTGCTTTCTCCCTGGTGGCAGCAGAGAAGGGGACATTCTGAATCCAGAGGGCAGGTAGAGATATAGAATCTGATAATTGATAGCCAAGATACATGCAGTGAGCCTGGTGGTAGAGGGAGACACTATAAGAACACAAGAAGGACATCTTGCAGGCGGAAGGGAGAGCATTAAAAACAAGCATTTGTCAATGCCAAATGTTTGCTTGCTGGCATTGGCAGTGGTAGTGTAGAAGTTACAGAGCTGCGTAATAGGAATGGCAGTGAAGTATTGAACTGAAGCCAACCCCACCACTACCCTGCAGAGAGTGGCAGGCATTGGGGTGTGCGTTTGGGTCATTTTTAGGAATTTTTTCACCAAATTTTCAACATAACCATTTTAAGACCTTTGCTCATGAACAGTGTCACTGTGATTTTCTTAATCTGTCCCGTACATTGATTTTGCACGCCAACTGCGCCATTGTGCGCTACATGGGCGGAAACACATTTTGGGTGAGATGTGAAAAATGACAGCTGTACTACTCATAAGAAGGTGTGGTAAAATGGCAATGTTGAAAATCTGGAGTGAAAATATTGAAAGTTCGTGAACTTACGAGCGAGCGTAGGAACTGCGCAACGCACACTCGTAAAACAGTCATTTTTAGGAATTTTTTCACCAAATTTTCAACATAGCCACTTTAAGACCCCTGCTCATGAACAGTGTCACTGTGATTTTCTTAATTTGTCCCATACATTGATTTCACACACCGACTGCGCCATTGTGCGCTACATGGGCAGAAACACATTTTGGGTGAGATGTGAAAAATGACAGCTGTATTACTCATAAGAAGATGTGGTAAAATGGCAATGTTGAAAATCTGGAGTGAAAATATTGAAAATTAGCGAACTTACGAGCCTGCGTAGGAACTGTGCAAAGCACGCTCGTAAAACAGTCATTTTTTGGAATTTTTGCACCAAATTTTCAACATGGTGTTTTTGGGACCCCTTCTCATGAATGATGTCACTGTCATGGTGTTATTCAGGCCCAAAGGGTGATTTTGCAGTCACTGGGCGAAATCACCCTTCGGCCCCGAAAAACGCCATGACAGAGACATCATTCATGAGAAGGGGTCCCAAAAACCCCATGTTGAAAATTTGGCAAAATTCCAAAATGCCTGAGATATGCAATAATAGTTGAAACTCTCTATCTAGCCCATTATACAGCTTACCGGCATTTCTCAGTTCGCGTCGGCTTTGAAGAGTGCAGACGTGTTCCGTCCACCAAGATCATCACGCCGAGGTCCAGAGGTAAGTATGGGGTGAGGGGAGTTGGGGTGGGAGGCAGGTGCGAGTGGGTGGGTGCGGGTTGTGGAGGGGTACTGGGAGACTACGGGATCGCTTTTATTTTCCAGGTTGAAAAAAAATTAGACGACGCTGGACGCTTGCCACGCTGGGGTGGGCTCCCAGCATGGCACAAGGACGGTGGGGGTGTTCAGCTGACGGGGATTGGGCACCCCATCGGCGAGTAGTTGTTGCCATGCTGGGGTGGGCTCCCAGCGTGGCACCTTGTACTGGGGAGTGTAGTCGATGGGGATTGGGCACCCCGCCGCTTATATCTGGCATTTGGGAGGCTTTGGGGAGTGCAGCACGAGCCAACAGGGATTGGGCACCCCGCCGGCTAGTACAGTGTGTGGGGAAGGGGAGTTTCTGTGTGTGTGTGTGTGTGTGTAGGGTGATGCATGAGCAGGTGATATCTTATCGCTGTTTCACCAAGCGTAGCTCCCCCTTTCAACTGTATGCCAGTGCATTTTGGAGCTTGTCATAGACATCTCCAGCATGCATTGGCTTACAGGGGCCGCGCCTGCCAAAACACTGACTGAATTGGAGGAGGAGGTGACACACCTCCGAAATCTCGGATGATGGCACTATGTTTCTTGCACATACGTGCAAGCAAACATAAAAAGGTAAATGAAGGAGTAAGCTGAAAGTGGAAGCTTGCAGTGTATTCAGAAAAAAGCATCCTGGACCTGTTCCTCCATCCCCCAAGAGCAACAATTGCACATGCTGCCTAAGCTTGATGATCTGGGTAGAAGAACCATCTGGGCTCATTTCCAGCCTAGAACATGGGTTGAAGTTTGGGACACTGGTCTTAATTGCTAGATGCAATGTGGCTCTGGCTTGGCTGGACACTTTTCACTTGGGGAGAGGCAGTCATAAGTAGGGAGGTTGTACCCTTGAATGCCACCTCATAGCTATTGGTATGGACCCTTTCAGGTATGAAGGTGATGTAGGACATGTGGGGAGCACTGATGATGATGATGGGTTGTCAGTCATTCAGATGTGGGAAGCCGTGGTGATGTAGGGCTTTTCCGTCAGTCACTTAGATGTGGGGGACAGTGGTGATGTGGGACTTGTCAATCACTCAGATGTGGGGAGCACTTGTGATGAGGGCCGTAGCAGTTGTACATATCTGGGGAACTGTACTGTGAGGCTTGTCATTCACAAAGATGTGGGGCCACTGGTTACACGTGGCTTGTCTGTCATGGTAGGGCATACTGCATGGGGCACTGCTAATGTGGGAATGGTCAGTCATTTTGATGTACGGAGCTCTTTTGATCTGTTTATGCCTGCCTGTTACTGAGGTTGGATTTGTGAGATGAGAGGCAATGATTATATTGTACTTGCCTGTTACAGTCACAGTCTACTGCTCCGTCACTGTGACCGGGAAACCAGACAAGACAGCGAGAGAGAGAGAGAGAGAGACTCCTCTACCCGCCTGCTACCACCAGCAGCAAGGAAAAATTGCCAATTACTGTAGTTTTTAAAAATAGTGTGGGCTAAAAAAATTATGCTGATGTGGATTGGGCTTACTAAGATTTTGTGGGGAAGAGGTGAGCACAATCTATTAGGACTTGTTTTGGCAGTACAGTATATCTGTGTTTTGAAGGTGATGTGCCTAGTGGTACAGTACTTACACAGTTGAGCTTATTTAAGAAAAAAATAATAGCATCTTATGTTAAGCAGTTTAAACAGAAACATAGAATCTGACAATGGTTAAGGACTGCCTGGACCACCCAGCCTGCCCGTTTTCCCTACCTACTGTAATACCGCAGATTCTACTTGATCTTTGGCTTTACCCTCCATTTCCTAAACACTAAGGTTCCCTTATGACTATCCCATGGATTCTTGAATCCTGTTGCAGTTGTTGCCCTGACCACCTCTGCTGGGAGGCTGTTTCAGTAGTCCACGACTCTTTCTTTGAAGAAGTACTTCCTCATGTTTCTCCTGAATCTACCCTTCCACTTCATAGCATGACCCCTCATTCTTAAGCATCTTTTTTTCTGAAAAATGCTTCCCTCTTGTGCCCTATTTATACCCGTGAGGTATTTGAATGTCTCTATCATATCCCCTCTCTCCCTCCTTTCCTCCAGTGTGTACATACTGAGGTCCTTTAGTCTATCATCATATGGCTTTTTATCCGGTCTGTCTGCCATTTTAGTTGCCCTCCTCTGTACTGCTTTATTATACAGCAGTATCAGGACCTCTCTCTTTCTGCTGGTGACACCACTCCCTATGCACCCCAGCATCCCACTATCTCTCCCCATTGCCTTGTCACACTGTTTGGCCACCTTTAGATCATCAGAAATGATTACCCTTAGATCTCTTTTCTGCTTGGAGGTCATCAGTACCATTCCCCCATCTTGTACTCCACCCCTGGTCTTCTATGCCCGAAGTGCATGATTTTGACTGCTTCACATTGAAACTTAGTTGCCACACCTTTGACCACTCCTCAAGCTTTCTTAGATCTCTATTCATCCCCCTCTGCCTCTGGAGTGTCTACCTTACTGCAGATCTTTGTGTCATCTGCAAAATGGCATACCTTCCCTTCTAGCCCCTCTGCAATGTTGCTAATAAAGACACTGAGGTTAAGAGGTTAATAATTGAGAGGTCTGTGTATGAAGTTTGCTAATTGTGATTGTCTGCTTTTTTTAAGCAAGTTAAAAGGTCCAAACTATTGCTTTAAAATCGTAAAGTTTCTATATTGGTAAAATGTATCACAAAATGTTTTGCTATCAGTTCAAGTTAAAATGTGCTTAGGTATTAAGAACTTCTTCATTTTCATAATAGGGCAGGATGCATCTTCATTTCTGCATAGCAACCTCTGCCACCCCCTACTGTGTGCCAGAGGGCTTTTGACAGTACACATTATATGTGTTTTATTAAAATGCCACCCACTTTCCACAAACCAGGGATAGGAGAGGAACAGATATCCTTGGCCTGTGGGAAGTGGGTGACATTTTAATAAATCAGCAGACAATAATTTTGGCAAACTGAATTTTACTGAAAAAAAGATTTGGGGGTTAGACTGCAGAAAAGTCATCAGGGACACCACCAGTTTCAGCAGCACTTGCTGGGGAGTTGGTCGAGGTGGTGATTGACAACACCAGAGGATATGCCATTAGCTGGGGAGGGGGTCAGGGTGAGCGAGTGACACTGCTAGTGTCTGCAACACTTGCTGGGGAGGGGGTCAGTGTGAGTGATTGACACTGCTAGTGTCTGCAACACTTGCTGGGGAGGGGGTCAGGGTGTGTGATTGACACTGCTAGTGTCTGCAACACTTGCTGGGGAGGGGGTCAGGGTGAGTGATTGACACTGCTAGTGTCTGCAACACTTGCTGGGGGTCAGGTGTGTGATTGACACTACTAGTGTCTGCAACACTTGCTGGGAGGGGCCAGGTGAGTGATTGACTCTGCTAGTGTCTGCAACACTTGCTGGGAGGGTCAGGGTGTGATTGACACTGCTAGTGTCTGCAACACTTGTTGGGGAGGGGGGAGGGGTGTGTGATTGACACTGCTAGTGTCTGCAACACTTGCAGGGGAGTGGGTCAAGGTGGGTGAGTGACACTGTTAGTATCTGCAACACTTGCTGGGCAGTGGGTCAAGGTGGGTGAGTGACACTGCTAGTGTCTGCAACACTTGCAGGGGAGTGGGTCAAGGTGGGTGAGTGACACTGTTAGTATCTGCAACACTTGCTGGGCAGTGGGTCAAGGTGGGTGAGTGACACTGCTAGTGTCTGCAACACTTGCTGGGGAGTGGGTCAAGGTGGGTGAGTGATGCCATCAGAGGCTATGCCAGTAGTGGTGGAGGCGGCATGGTAGGTGAGTGACACCGCTACTTGCTGGGCAGTAGGTCAAGGTGGTGAGTCACAAAAAAATGCAGGCAAATTTTGGTAATGTGCTGGCATTGAAATGGTGTTTGTTATGCTGTGCCTGTCTCTACAGTAAAACCCTCAAAATGCACCACAGAGCACCAAAAATCCCAGAGCTTCTGGGGGCCTTGGTGGCACCCAGACCCCTGTCCATTTCATGAGCCCTCCCCCCCAAGGAAAAGGAAAGGTCAGCTCCTATACTAAGGACACTAGTACAGACATTTATGGCATCCCCACTCCCAACTCAACTATTGCGGCATACTGTATAAAGACCTATCTTGTTATCAAATCTGGCACCAGCAGCTAGTGCAAAATGTGGCATTGAGGCTTCTGATTTCCATTCAATAATCAGGGCATATTACTCTGTTGCTGCACATTTGGTGGTGGCTGCCAGTTAGGCTAAAGATCACTTATGAGCCATTAGTCTTAACATTTTAGACATTATACAGACTAGGCCCTTAGAACTTTCACACACTCCTGACCCCCTGCCTCACTGGCAGATCCACCCATGGTGGTGGGACAGAGGCTGCTTTGTGTCCCAGTCTACATGGTGAAATCAACAGGGGACCTGATATTTGAGGTGCAACCCCTGTTCTACAGAATAGCTAAGCTGGTAACATTTGCAGCACCACGTCTCAGTTATCATTTAAGAGAGCAGCCTTAAGGGTTGCCCAATGGCACAACTCAAGTGCTTTACACTTCCATGTTGGTGACCCGGATTCAGGAGATAACTTGGGAGCCAGTGCTTGGGCAGCCAGGATGGGGGAAGTATTCTGCTGATGGCAGCATGTCCCAGTAGGGGCAGGGAAGTGGCATGTTCCGCTCCATAGCAGCTCCTGCTGGTGGACAGAGGAGCCTCCTCTCCCAGCAGGAGCTGCTACATGTGTCCGAGACACTCCCCCCAAATGCAGTGCATGCCACCAGGGTATGGGGACAGAAATAAGTCAGAAACCCCCCAATCAGCTGAAGATGAAGGTCTGCCTCCAGGGGTGAGTGGAACCCAAAGGCCCTGCCATGGAGGACGGAGGACAAGGTTAGTGCCTGGGGAAGATGAGTGACAGGACTGGTGGGGGGGGGGGTCAGGCTAGACGAGGCAGGCTGGCAAAAAAGCATACACACTAAAAGCTGCAGTAATCTGTTAGCGGAAAAAATTATCATGTATTTTTTTTTAGTAATAATGTATGTATGTCTGGCACAAACAATAATATATCCATTTTTCCTTTCACTGTATTTTATTCTTGAACTCAGATATGTCGTTTTGAAATTTTTAAATATTCCTCCTCACTTGCCATGCCCACTGTGAATGAACTAAGCATTTTGGTGTGATGCTGTGCCATTTACCATCAGAAATGTATGCTAGTACCATTCTAATAGGTCAACTATAAACTTGAGTTATTAATTACAAAATTAGAAATAAAAGCTGTTTTAAACATATCTGTGTAAATTCAAAATACACTAATGATACTTTGAAGGTTGCCAGAAATACATTTTTGCTAAAAAAACTGATAATTTTTTTTTGTTGACTAACAGATATTTCTATTTTAAATAAAAAGAGTGCCAATGTTGACCATCTGTTTGCAAAGACTTTCACCAGTTTTTAGTTTTCTGTGTACTACACTGCTGTTATTAGTATTTTACTAACATAAGGCCCTATGCATGATGCCAACGCGCCCACGTAAACCAGGCATGTTGGCATTGTGTGTGTGAATGCTGTGGAGAGGTGGCTGTGCAGCATTCATGACATGGGAGTGCAGGGGTTACTTATCCGATCCCCTGGCTGTGCTAACAGCAGCATGCTGGGGGTGGGCAGGGGGCTTTCCAGGGGCATGCCAGCACTACACGGTATGCACAAACCCTCATAATGTTGGTCGCATAGGTGTGGAGAGGGGCACAGGTTACAGCAGGGAGGACCCTGCCGTAACTCACTGCGAGCCCCCACAGACACAGGCTGCCAGTTGCTGGGAGACCAGAACAGGGCTCACCATGCTGCCCCTGACTGCTGGGCAGCTGGAGATGGCAGGGGCAGCTGGAAGGGTGAGTGCCCGACAATGGACGTGAGCAGCAGCACAGGAACAGGATGGTGCCACGCGGGTCTGGGTGCCTGCAATCAGCATGCACAGCACCAGACAAGTGCCTCCCTATGCTAGGGATCCACTAGGGGTCCTGGGGCATCCCATTGGATACCCACCCAGGACAATGACTCCTCCCCAGCCACTCTGCAAAGTCCTGCACACCGAGGGGTGGAGCTTTGGACAGGTGGCCAGCTTTTGTGCATGCCGATAGGGGTGCACCTGTCCATGGGCACAAAGTGTCACGGGTAGGATACACAACTTTTCTGTGTACCCCCACCCGCCTGGTGCATAGTGTCCTTTATCATTAATATGCACTTTATTAATGGAATAACAATTAGAAGTCATGCACAGTGGACTGTCTGAGTTTCCCTCTGTGTGGTGTATTGTTATTACTTGATGTGACTTTGTAGAATTGTATGATGCCTACAGTGTGAGTCATGCTGAGCTGAGGAGGTATTTTATAAAATAAATAACAAAATAACCAAACCACTTTATGTCCTGTATTTCAGCCAGTGCCATCCTCCTAGGTTCATTTAATTTTTTTTCATTATTGAACCAGGACAAATTTGTTGAGTCAATGCCTCATTTATAACTGTCATTTATGTCATTTATGATTTCAGTGATGCCCTAGGGTGCAGAAAGGCACATAAAACAGCACAAGTGCCCAGCAACCAGATCTCAGTGAACCCCCTGTGTGGCAGGGACCCCCCATTCTAAGTGTCAGTGATCCTCCAGGAATCATGAAGAGTCAGTTGGGGCCAGTGGCAGAGTGGAGAGGGTGACTGCCTGATGTGCCTGCACACAGTGATGGCCACGGAGAAAGCATCATTGCAGATGCTGATGCAAACAGAAACAAGGAGGGCTATGGGTGGTATGGCTATCACCCCTAGGCCACCAGGAAGTAGCCATGCAGCAACTAAAAAGCACTTTCAGTTAGAATACCGAAAGTCTCCCATGGACATTACATGGGATCCCAGCATCAGGACTCGAACCCCAGTCTCAAAATTGTCAAGCAAACAATTAACCACCAGGCTGTCAGACTTTCCCTTGAATTATAGTCTTAAGTGGGAAAGGAGGCACTGCAGCATTCCAAATTGGACGTATTATGCTACTTTATTGAAACACATTGGTCATGCTAGGCTAACTCAATGAAATGCATTGTCCATGCTCTGCTTACTCAATAAAATACATTGGCAATGCCATGCAAAATCAATACAACACATTGGCCAGGCTATGCTAGAGTAACTCAATGAAAGGCATTGGCTGTGCTGTGCTAACTCAATGAAACACATTTGTTATGCTACATTAACCCAATGAAATGTATAAGCAATGCTGTGCTAACTCAATGAAACACATTGGCCATGCTATGCTAACTCAATGAAACACACTGGCCATGCTATGCTAACTCAATGAAATGCATTGGCCATGCTAAGCTAACTCAGTGAAACATACTGGGCATGCTAAGCTAGCGCCAAGAAACACATTGGCCATGTTATGCTATAGTAACCCAGTGAAATGCATTTGCTATGTTATGTTAACTCAATGAAATGCGTAAGACATGCTGTGCTCACTTAACCCGTAGGGTACCGGCAGAATTAGAACATATAGGAATTGTGGACTGATATATCAGTCCGCGGCACAGCAAGGGTTAATGAAACACATTGGCCATGCCATGCTAACTCAGTGAAATGCATTGGCCATGCTAAGCTAACTCAACAAAATTAATTGGCCATATTACATTAACTTGATGAAATGCACAGACCATGCTATGCTAGTTCATTAAAACACACTGGCAATGCCATGCTGCCTCAACCAAATACATTGGCCATGCTATGCTAACTCAGTGAAATGCACTGTCCATGTTATACTAACTTAATGAAATTGCATCGGCGATGCTATGTTAAATCAGTGAAACACATTGGCCATGCTATGCTAACTCAATGAAGTGCATTGTCCATGTTATACTAGCTCAGTTAAATGCATTGGCCATGCTCTGCTAACTCAGTTAAATGCATTGACCATGTTATACTAACTCAGTTAAATGCATTGGCCATGTTATACTAACTCAATTAAATGCACTGGCCATGCTATGCTAACTTAATCAAATGCAATTTCCACAATATGCTAGCTCAGTGAAATGCACTGGCTATGCTGTGCTTACTCAATGAAATGCACTGGACATTCTATGCTAACTCAGTGAAGCACTTTTGTCAAGCTATGCTAACTCAATAAAACATATTGGCCATACTATGCTAACTCAAAGAAATGCATTGGCCATGCAATGCTAACTCAATAAAATGCACTGGTCATGTGATGCTAACTCAGTGAAGCACATTGGCCATACTATGTCATCTCAGTTAAGTGAATTGGCCATGTTATGTTAACTCAGTGAAATGCACTGTATGTATTATGCTAACTTATTGACATGCATAAGCCATGCTGTGTTAACTGTATGAAACATATTGGCTATGTTCTGCTAACCCAATGAAACACATTGACCATGTTATGCTAACTCAGAGAAATGCACCAGACATGTTATACTAACTCAGTAAAACACACTGGTCATGCTGTACTAACTCAATGAAACACATTGGCTATGCTATGCTACAATAACTCAATGAAATGCATAGGCCCTGCTGTGTTAACTCAACAAAACACATCGACCATGCTGTGCTTACTAATGACATGCACTGGTCATGCTGTGCTAACTCAATGACATGCATCGGCCATGCTATACTAACTCAGCAAAATGCATTGGCCATGCTATGCTAACTCAATGACATGCATTGGCCATGCTATGCTAACTCAGTGATATGCATTGCCCATGCTGTGCTAACTTACTAAAACACATTGACCATTCTGTGTTAACACAATAACATTCATTGAGCATGCTGTGCTAACTCAATGACATGCATCGGCCATGCTATACTAACTCAATGAAATGCATTGGCCATGCTGTGCTAACTCAATGGCATGCATTGGCAATGGTATGCTACCTCAATGACATGCATTGACCATACTATGCTAACTCAGTGATATGCATTGCCCATGCTGTGCTAACTTACTAAAACACATTGACCATTCTGTGCTAATGCAATAACATTCATTGGGCATGCTGTGCTAACTCAATGACATGCATTAGTCATGCTATGCTAACTCAGTGATGTGCATTAGATGTGGTATGCTACTCAATGATATGCATTAGCTATGCTGTGCTAACTAAGGACATGCGTTCACTATGGTAAGCTAACTCAATAATATGCATTGGCCATGCTGTGCTAACTCAATGACATGCATTTGCCATTCTGTGCTAAGTCAGTGAAAGGCATTGGCCATGCTGTGCTAACTCTGTGAAACAAAACTGGCCATGCTATCCTTGCTCAATGAAATAAATTGGCCATGCTATGATAACTCTATTCACTGCACTGGCCATACTATGCTAACTCACTGAAACACACTTGCCTTGCTATGTTAGCTCAGTGAAAAGAATTGGCTATGTTGTGCTAACTCTGAAAATAATTGGTCTTACTATCCTAACCCCATTCACTGCATAATGCATTGACTATTCTATGCTAATGCAGTGAAACACATTGGTCATGCTATGCCAATTCAGTGAAATCCATTTGCTATGCTATGTTAACTTGATGAAATGCATTGACAATGCTGTGCTAACTCAGTGAAATGCATTGGTCGTGTTATGTTCACTCAGTGAAATGCATTGGCCATGCTAGGCTAACTCAATGAAACGTATCGGCTATTCTATGCTAACTCAATGAAATGCATTTGCTATGCAATGTTAACTCAATGAATGCATTGGCCATACTGTGCTGACTCAATGGTACACTCAGGCCATGCTGTGTCAACCCAGTGAAACAAATTGGCCATGCTATGCTAACTCGATGAAACTAATTGGTCATGCTATACTAAGTCCATTACTTGCATAGGCCATACTATACTAACTCAGTGAAACACATTGGCCGTGCTATGCTAACTCAATGAAATGCATCGGCAATGCTATGTTAACTTGATGAAATGCATTGACCATGCTGTGCTAACTTTGTGAAATGCATCGGCCTTGCCATGCTTGCATACCATCACCACAGCGATGGAAAAAACAGTGAAGACCATCACAGAGACAGAATTGTCTGTTCGCTGTGATGTTCCACTGGTTTCCAGATGCTGCTGTCTCTGGGAAGTTCGTCCCCTCCCCGAACCAACTCTGACTCAGAGTTGGTAATTTATAGTGCAGGGGGTATGGGGGGCAGAGCCACCCCGCAAGGTGGTTATGGGGGGCAAAGCCCCCCTAAAAAAAACTTTTGTACAGCGATGGCACAATGCCAATTGTCAGCATTGTGCCATCACTGTGATGATGGTCAGCAAATTTCCTGTCACTGCAGCGACATGGAACCTGCTGTGCTAACTCACTGAGCTGTATGGGCCATGCGATGCTGGCTCAGTGAAACACATTTGCTATGCAATGTTAACTCAGTGAATTCACTGGCCATGCTGTGCTTACTCAGTGAAAGGACTTTACCATGCTAAGCTAAATCATTGAAACAAATTGCCCGTGCTATGCTAAATCTATAAAATGTATTGGCATTTGCTTGCTAGCTCAAGGAACTGCATTGGTGATGCTACAGTGTGCTGACTCAGTGAAACAAATAGGCCATGCTATGCTAACTTGTTTAAATGCATTGGCCATTCTAAGCTAACTCAATAAAATGCATTGGCCACGTTATGCTAACTCAGTGAAATGCATAGGCCATGCTACGCTGCTGTTCTACTTTACCAAAAAGCATTACCCTTATTATAACAAAAATCATTAAAATGAATTGGCCTTGCTAAACTACCCCATGCATTGACAATTATGTGCACTGAAATGTATAAACATCATGGATACACTGACCATCAAATCTCATATTTCGATAGGTTAACTAACAATCCATATTCTACAGCTACTAGACTGTTGGGAAGTTTATAATTGCCAAAATGTCCTCTGTTGTGAGCCTTCTGTGTAAGATAATGCCTGTGGGAAGGTAAGCACAAGCCTTATCTCACAAATAAAGCCCACTATGGAGGGCCTTATTGCTTATGCACAGACCACATAAAGCTACTTCACGCACTGGTCATACTAGACTGTACCATGCATTGGCCACCCTATACATCTCCATGCATTGACCATACTAGACTACACCATGCATTGCCTACATTATGGTAGTCAATGGATTGGCCATACTAGCCTGCACCAAGCATTTACCATGGTGAAAAACTGCCTCACCCCTGCTGCCCATCTTGCCTTAGCCAGGGGAGTCCTACCCACACTCTGCTATGGACTTGTCACCTTTGCCCAAGCTGCAAAAACTAATCTTGCTAAATGGGACACAGCGTACAACAGCGTATATGTCGCTTTGCGCTCTCAGCTCCCCTCCTCATCCACCGCTGTGAGCTCTACTCCCAGCTTGAGTGGCTCTCACTGGAAAAGCACCACTTCTATGTCCTGGGCAACTTCATAGACAGTGTTGTCAGATCTGCCACCCCCTTGGTCCTCACTGAAGCCCTTGTTCTGGCTACCCCCTCCTACCATCTGAGATCCAGCGACCCTCATGCCCTCATGGTCTCCCTGACTCTCACCCAAATGGGTGACAGGGCCTTTGCTGCTTACGCACCCAGGTTGTGGAACTCCCTTCCATCAAGCATTCACTCCTCCCCCTCCCACCACAGCTTTAAAACATCCCTCTGGGGCTTTCTGAAAACAGCCTCCACCTGCCTCTGCACTAGACGTACCCCTCTGACCCATGCTGCTCTGACTGGCTGATTCGCCACCTAACTTATCTGTCAAAGGCAAGTGGACCACTGTACCTTATCCACTACCTGAGCTTGCAGTCTGCTCATCTAGTGGGTGCATAGGTAATGATCTATTTCCACTTTCTGCTACCTCCTCTGCCCCAATGTGCCTCTTCTCTCACTACCCGCAAGCTTCACTGTGTCACTGTCCGACTTGTTGGACACTGCCAATCATGAGAGTACCAGACTGGTAATTGACCTGCCGCCTGCATTGTTAACCCTGGTTGTTGCTTGTAGTTGACCTTGTGGCATGATGCACTTAAATGTAACCTTTACTTGTTTTTGCCTTACGTTCATGAATGTACCCTGTAATCTCCCGGGTCGCACCTGAAAATAGGCACTTGGTTGTCTAGTGTGCTTACCCGGTTAACAAAAGCAAATAAATAAATGGTATGATACTCCATGCATTGGCCATACTAGACCACAGCATACATTGAGCACCCTATGCTACTCCATACATTAACCATACTAGACTGCACCATGCATTGAATAACTCATGATACTGAATTCACTAGCCATACTAGACTACACCATGCGTTGACCATCTTGCTATACTACATATATTGGCCATTATATAATGTACCTAGCTCTGACCACCCACTGCTACTCCATTCATTGACCACCCCAATGCAACTCCATGCATTGGTCATACTGAACTGTGTCTTGCATTGACCAACCCCAGTGCAACTCCATGCACTGACCATCCTGTGACACTTCCTGCATTAGCCATACAAGACTGCATAATGCATTGACCACCCTATGATACTTCATATATTGGCCATACTAGGCTGCATCAAGCATTGACCACCCTATACTACTGCATGTCTTGGCCGTACTAGACTATACATTGAAAATTCTGTGCTACTCCCTGCATTGGTCATGCTAGACTACACCATGCATTGACCATACCAAATGCAACGCCATGAATTAACCACCCTGTGTAACTCCATTTATGGATCACCTCTGATGTTACTCCATGCACTAACCACCCAATGATACTCCATGCATTGACCACCCTGTGATACTTCATGCATTGACCACGTCCGATGTTACTCCATGCATTGACTACTCTGTGATATGCCATACATTTCTCATATTAGACTGCACCATGCATTCACCACCATATGCTACTCCATACATTGGCCATGCTAGGCTGCACCATGCATTGCCCACCTCTGATGCAACTCCATGCCCTGACCGCCTTGTGACACTTCATGCATTTGGCCATTCTAGATTGTACAATGCCTTGGCCACCTATACTTTTCCATTCATTGACCATACTGGACTGTGCCATGCACTGACCACCATATACTACTCCATGTACAGACCATACTAGACTGCATCATGCACTGATCACCTTATGTTACTTCATGCACTGGCCATACTAGACTACACCAGATACTGACCACCCTATATTGGTCCATGCATTTTCCATTCTAAACTACACAATGTGTTGACCACCCCCATACTATTCCATTTATTGACAACCCTATGTTACTCTATGCATTGACCATACTAGACTACATATTGCATTGACCACCCTGTGATACTCCATGTACTGGCTACATTAGACTGCACCATGCATTGACCACCCTATGTTACTCCATGAATTGGTCTTACTAGACTGCACCATGAATTGACTATCCCAGATGCTTCTCCATGCATTGAATGTGCTGTTACTTCACTGAATTGCATGGGCTGCAGTTTGCTATTTCATGGGACGCAGCACCTCAGAATGTGTGTAAAGTAGGTAGTAACCTATAATATCATGGAGACAGAAGCTTGCAACACTGACAGTAATGCTTACCTGTTCTGAATGTTGGCTGTTGACTGAGCAGTACAGATTAATCTGAATTTCTCCTTAAAAGTCTAAATACAGTATATCACGGGAACAGCTAGTGGTGGGGCAAAGGACTTCTGAGTGGCAAAGTGGGATACACCTCAAAATGTGGGGCAGTGGATAAGCGGCAAATGCATTTCTTCAGTTATTTCCATATGTGCAGACAAAGAATGCACAACAATTATATGTGGCTGTATAGTATGTCATGGCACGGGGTCATAATGTCAAAACCAATAAAGAGAGTGTCAAACAATGCTGCAGTCAAAACGACGTGTGTGAAAATAAAGTTGGTCAAAACATAGACCGATACGAAAAGAGCACACACCATAGCAAGTAATGGGAAAAACTGAAGTTTTTTGTTTTTGTAGGGGCTCTGCCCCCATGCCCTCCCTACTGCTATCATAACCCTGTCACTATAAATGTTTCTGTGCTTTACACAGAGCGGTTCTTGCCATACTGTTTTAGTAGCAGCATACTGACCTGGTACCATACGTCATTGTACAGTAGGTAGAACCAAATGAGAGTCTATTATTTCTGATAATTGTAAAATGTGAAATATTGCTCATGCCCTTATCAGGCCATATTAATACAAATCTTGCCTCTGTAATAAAACTCCAGACTAATGCAATCACCAAGTGTTTCAAGAGCTTATCACATAGACCTAGTTCTTTACCAGTGCTTATGTAACCTCTTGTTTATAAGATTATACTATCAATAAATAGCTCTAACCATGTATTGGATGATAGAGGACTTAGGGGATTTCTCATCCTAGCAATGCATTATCTTGCATTCATTAATCCTGTGTGCATCAGTCTTTTGCAGAGGAGCCAATCAGTATGGCATAATCATGTGATGCATTTTTTTTTCAGATTTAACACACACAGCCAGTACACGGCAATCATGTAGTCCGTGACCATAGCGACCGAGATTGAGCGCCTAGAAAAATGGCAAGTCAATCTCAGTGACTGTGATCACAGCTACCTAGGGACGAGGGCAACTGGATACTGCAGTCAGCAAAAACAGCAACATGAACTCGCGCGTACACACGCGCATGCCAGCGGGTGAGGGATAGCATGTGGGAGGGGTTGTGGCGAGCAGCTGCCGAGCTGGATCGCTGGCATCATGGGGAGGGTGGTCAGCTGGGAGGCATGGGGTACTGAGTTCTGGTCGGGCGTAGTGCTTTTTTTTTTTGCCGCCTGGTGGCATGTATATGGTCAAGTTCCCCCCTCCCCGCAACATGCACTCCCCTGGAGTTGAGAATCCATAAGTAGGGGCACGGGGTGAGGGGGCACAGCCCCTCACATTAATAATGAGACCTGTAGGTCATGAGTGCCATTTTTCTGTGCACTGCCAGTGTGCATCACCAAAATTATTTTTCAGTGATGTACACACACCATAATAGCGATCTCTGTTGCTCGATAGCTATTATGACATGGAACCTGGCAATCAAGATGTTTAGTGGCTTAGGGGCAAAAGCCATTAGAAAAGACTGGTTATGCTCAAATAATTTGACCTAGAGAAGATACAGCTGTTGCGGTGGGTGAAAAATTGGTTGAGTGGGAGGACCCAAGGGTGATCCTAAATGGAGAACCCTCTGGGAAAAGGGAAGTCATGAGCAGCATGTCCCAGGGATCGTTTCTAGGACTGTTACTCATTTATATTTTTATTTATTGATTTATTGATTTTATATATTTATTTATTTTACTTTTAATTTTTCAGTTTTAAAATAAAACTTAAACAAACGGCACTGGTGCAGCATTATACAAGTGATGGGAAAACAGCATCATTATAAAGAATTGTTGCAATCTATATGCTTGTGGAACATCACTAGGAGGAGAAGGTGGATTAATTAAATAAATTATCAGTTAAGGATGTGCCCTACACCATCAAAGGAACAGACTTTTGATTGGATAGACAAAATAATATTCGGTACTTTAAAGTACTAATGCCCAAAAGGGCATTGTCTGTATAAAATCAGCAGAATATGCCCAAATGACGCTGTCTGTATAAAATCAGTAAAGTTTTTACTGGCAATGTACAATTGTCTGTATAAAATCAGCAGACGCTCAGGCTCCCACTGCATAACACTAAATTAATATCTAGGTACGTCCACGAGGTGATGGAAATAACGTATCCCAAACACATCAATGGAAACACATGCCTTGACAGTGTGAACATTAGAAACATAGAAACCCTTTTCTTTTGTAGGTATTCTAAATTAAACTTTTCATCAGCTAGTGTACAAGAAAAGGCAGTATAACAAGGCAATCATGTATAATTGTTAGAGACAGCAGCAACCAACTGCAGCTGTGGTGGTGCCATTCAGCACAGCATTTGTAACCAAAATCTGTGTCCCCCCTCCAAACAAATTGCTACTCAACTAATTGCAATGCACTCTAACAGTGTAATGTCCTGGAACACTGCATAAAAAAGTCAAAATTATATTTATCGCACAAACCAGCAACCCCATTCCCATGCAACATATTATGGAGTCCCCAAGGGCATTGTAGAAGAGGGAAACAGAGTTTGGTTCACACGATCCCAGCTAGATTCAGACTCCATACCAGATCCCAAATTCAGATATCCGGCTCCATGCTTGGCTGTTCTGACCCATACTTCAAGGACTCACTCTCTGTCTCAGCGTCCACATCATCAGGAAGATTGTCCCTGTCCTTTCTTGCTTTTGTAAAAGATGACCCACATCCTGTAGATTCATAAAAAGATAAGGTTTTGTTGCAACCGATATCCTCAAATGCATGTCATTGCACGCTGTGCCTTTTAGGGGAGAAAATCAGAAAAGACCACAACTGCGCAGGATGCCTCCCACCACTCCATCAGAGGTCCTGCACCATCATCTGGACTGCTGCTTCCCAACTGACACTCTAACTCAGCTCAGAGGTGATGGGTGTCCGCCTCTGGGGCGGCAATTCCCATGGTGGGGTCATCCATGGGGGAAAATGGAAGTAGGTACATTTTGGGATGGATGATGGAGCTGGGCGGTAGGGGCAGGGCTGAAGGGGGCTGGTTGGTGGTGGAACAAAAAATAAATAAACAAAACATAAATTCAAGGATTTTTAAACAAGTGACTGCAAAAGAGGAGAGCTGTCAAAGGCTGCACTTGCCTTGCTGTCTTGCACTTTCTTACAAAAGAAAGTAAGTAGAGTTTTTTTCTTGCCCTGTCTTGCTTGCAGGACTGCTCTTCTGGCCATTTCAAAAACTGCTCTTACATCATCTTTAATCTTTGCTGAGAACTCTATGTAGCTAAATGCACCAATACTATTAGCCATATAACTTTACTACAGTTGATACTGGGCTCCCTGTGACTGTTTATCACAGGTTCTCCCTTGGAGGTTCTTTTCCAGTTGATCACTGTTCTGCTCCCACAATATTCAGTGGATGGGGATAGGATGTGCAATGGTTTTAGAAGAGAGGGTTGAGAGTGAGGAGGGGCTGCTGTCTCATCTTATTCCCAAAGGTCTGCATCTCACTCTGGGGCAGATGAGAAGAGGGTCAGAATATAATTCAAAAAGGAGAAAAGGGTTCTATGGACAAACTAGGGAAGGGGAGCATTCTGCATGAAGAATCTGCGAGCCTCTGCAAGTTGGTGACTCCTCTGTAGAGACCAGAGGTTAAAGAGTCTGTGCATCATTTCAGCTTCAGTCTGGTCAGCCATCCAGGAGAAGGCAGGTGACTTATGATGAGCGTTACGCTGTCCTTGTTCAGCACCGAGTTGCAACGTGCTGTTATAGTTGTCGCTGTTTAGGAGTCGCTGTATTTGCCACATGCAGTTTTGCATGCATGGTTTTGACATGGAACCTTTGGCCACTATTTTATGAATGACATCTACATGTTCAGAATGAGGGGTCATAAAAAGACTATGTTGAAAATTCGGGGTCAAAACATCTCAAAATAATGAAGTTATGAAGAAATGTCAAATATTTTCAACGTTTACTCTTTTGTTTTTGGTTTTTCTATTTACTCTGCTTTTTCTGCCCCCGGTCACCCGGTACCTCAGCCTGGTCATGGACCCTTTAACTCCCACTCTCTCATTCTGGTCGCGACTCCCTGATACCCCCCTGGCTTGTCCCCCAGGGTGAGGTTGCGGCACCAGCCCAAAGTGCCGCCTAAAGTGCCACATCCGACCGGATAGGTCAGGGAGCCGGCCTGAGAGATCTAATTGAAGCCAAGGGCAGGCTTCATCAAGGGTGGCCGGCAGCTATTTTCTAGGCTGCCCCCGGAGTGGGAACATGCAATGATGTCCAGCATCCACCTCGCCCCTCTTGCGTGTTGGCACCATTCGCCTGTTGTTCCCCCAGCCTCTGCCAGGGGTCCCTCATGTGCCGGATACTCTACCCTCCCTCCCCCCCCAGAGAAGGAGAGCAGTCCATGGGACACTCAATCCTTCTCCCCGGCTGTCCCTCTGACCCCCTGGGTCTATTCCCAAACCTGGGTCACCAGTGTAGGAGGTGGAAATCCAACCACTGTGCTGGTGGGCCGGCCCTTCAATGTTTACTCTTAATATTGCAATGAGTGCAGATTTTGGCCACCAATCGGATACGGCACGGTCATAATGCCGCAAGGCAAAACTGCACAGGTCAAACACAACTGCGTGAAAACAATGCACAAGCAATATACTATTCCAGCACCAGGCCACCAAGGATTGCCATTCCAGTGCACTTCAAGGGAAGTGTAGATTTATTATTCCAACATCACGCCACCTTGGACCACCAGTCCAGAGACATATGCGGTTACGCAACTATGGCACCTTGAACCTTTGACACCATGCGGCTTAGTCTTGCGGCGTTTTGACTGTGTGGTATTGACTGCGGTGAGTTGACTTTTGTTCTGTTGATGTGGAGCCCTCATGAACATAACAGGTGTCATTTTTCAATTCTCCTCCTGAAGCTGAGGGGAGACATGAATGTAGCGCTTCTAATGCCATAAGGGACGCACAGTGGAGCTTTGCCGAACGTGGAGTTCCGCTAGTGAATTTCCTGCAGGATGCAAATTCCACTTTCAAAATGCTTTTCAGAATATCTTTTTAAATTTTTGTGAAATTCTGGAAAGCATTTCTATCTAAACTGCTGAAAAATATACTGCGGATTATGTTATCTGCAGAATATTGTTTCAGTTTGTGAAAAATGAATCGGCATTTTATGTAAACTGCAGACTACTAATCTGTAGTTTTAAGAAAATGCTTTAGACTTTTGGAAGTTGCAAATTCCGCTCCCAATGGAATTCCATGGAATTAGGTGGAATTTCCACAATTTGGTAGAATTCTAGCAAAAGGGAATTAGAAAATGTTGCACGAGTCCAGTAGGCAGTGTGGCACATGTTGCATAGGAACAGGTTTAGAGAATGTGCATTCCAACTGAGAGGAGGCAGGATGAGTGAAAACACAGAAAGCATTACTTAACACACAGTGTGATCAGCATGTGGAACTGCTTAGTCAGTGAAGTTAAGGAAGCTGGCACCATTCGGGATTTCATAGTAGGAACAGACAGATTGTTGAGGGAGAATTGCACTGAGGGTTACACAGCATGATTCATGGGTAGGGCAGGGTAACATTCCTGTAAGTTAAGCTTGGATGTGTGCTGCTCATATTCAAATTGGAGTATAGTCACTGTTGTGCAGAAGGAGGGCAGACATGATAGCCACCAGGGGTAGTTAAAATAGGGGTGGCAAGCCTGGCCTAGGCCCCCTCACTATTATTCCTGAATAGGCCACTAATAAATTCTGGCTCCACCCCCACTTTTACATGTAAACCTTATGTTAATTTTATTTATATTTACTTTAACTTGATAGCAGCTACACTGAGTGAAACGTAAAGTGAATCAAGCTCTTGGTTTTGGTTCTCCCCTGCCTCATACTCTGCTCAGTCTGAGTCCATCTGACCAATGACAGTCCTTGATTGCTGGCATGCTACATGGTCATTGTAGGGGCAGGAACAGTGTGAGAGCAAGATGGAGTCAGATGGTGTGGTGGCCATGGCACGAACGCTGCAGGCACAAGTTCATTTAAAATTCTTCTAAGTCTGACCAAGCATTGCTATTGCCTGTTTGTCTTCAGAGCCAGGAGGAGGTACCAACAACCAAGCAGGGCATCCTGCTGCAGCTAGGAGGTACCCGAGAGTTAGAGTGCCGGCGGCACCGTAAGCAACTGCTGCAGGTGAGAAGAGAGAGAGAGAGAGAGAGTCCTGGGCTGGGTAGTGCCGGCAGGCATGCAATATGCGAGGCTGCTGGGGGGCATGAGGCCCACTGAAGCATAAAGGACTTTCAAGCAACTCTTAAAAAAAAACATTACTCCCTCTGAGTCCCCCTACCCGGTCATAAGCTGCTCACTAGATGCCACCAACCCTGGCTATCACACAGTGAGCAATAAACAAAATTCACTGAATTTTGCTAACAAATTAGCAGTGGTTCACTGTGTATTAGACCAGACAGCAGAGACAGTGACTGCAAGCTGAGGGCCCGGCTTGATACTCTGTTTTATTCCAAACTGGCAATTGCTTATTGCAGCTTTTTGTAAAAAAATAATAATAATAATTATGTTACTATCAGAGTTGTGCTGATCAAGCTCCATTTCAACTAGTCACAACAAGGACGTACTATATGTAATACCTTGACGCAAGCCTCAGCAGAGAGGTGCTGCAGTAGTGCCTGAGAACTTTAAAGAATATCCCTTTCTACTGACTTAAAAGGGAGGTTCTAGTCCTGTAAAAGTCACAGATAGATGCAAAGTGTGTGTGTGTGTGTAATATTTAAAGAGCCAGTAAAATATTTTTGGTTTGGTTGATGAGGGGCATTTACAAACTTATCTCGTCCCCATCAAACCTAACACTACCAGGCCACAAAATCTCGTCCCCATCAAACCTAACGCTACCAGGCCACAAAATCTCTTTCCCATCAAAACCTAACTCTTCCAGGCCACAGCATACATTTGTGTTCGGTTTTCAAATTACCCCCTTTTTATGCAAATCAAAGCAGACTGATTCCTAAATGTTTTGTTAGTCTTTTAGTTAAAATGCAAGCCTGGGACACAAATGTTCATTGAAGAGGAGGCAAAAACTATGTGTGTGTGTGTGTGTGTGTGTGTGTGTGTGTATGTATATATATATATATAGATATATATAGCATATATATATATAGATATATATATATTTATTTATCTATATATCTATAGATATATCTATCTAGATAGATAGATAGATAGATATATGATTAGGGTTGTAAAAATGTAAAGCATACAAAGACAGAAAATGAAAACACATTAAGGATTTGGGTCTCCGGAGTATTGGCAAATTAGTGATGGGGTCTTACTTGGGGTTGTCAACCCTAATGCCCTCCCCTACCCTGGATCAGAGGAGGTAAAATGTGATGTCTTAATGCGTGAAGAAAGCTCTGACAGATTCTGCTGGCTATACTGTACCACTATGATGCAGTAGGTTGGAGCTGTATCTTGTGCTTCGGACAGGAGGCTATGGGTTGGGCTGGTGGGCATTAGGGCGGATAACCCCAAAGTAAGACCCCACCACTGATTCGCCAATATTCTGGAGATCCAAATCCCTAATGTTTTTTTCATTTCCCATCTTTGTACGCTTTCCTTTTTTACAACCTTAATCTCTGCATTAATGTAGATTTTTGCAACTAATTTCCCTTCTTTTTGAGATAATAGAACTGTATCCTCATTTGCACAGGTCCCTTTGGGACCAGTGCAAAATAGGCTAAATACAATATTGGAGACAGACATGATACCGTGCATGGGCCCAGCAGACCCCGGCACATATCTTGATGCTTTATGGGTGAAGTTCCCTGACCCACCACAGAATTTGTCGTCTGCGCCAAAACACTGCTGTGTCCCTACCCAGGTCATGAGTGGCGCTGCATGCTATAGTACTTTCCCATTCAGTCTTGTCCCAGTAAACCTGCTCACTGAATTTACACCTGAATTCATCTCACTGGCACTGTAAGGTAGCATGTTCCTCAGAGGTGCAACGGACATCTCTGCAATCAATGTTACTTAATAAATTCTTTGTTTTTTTATATTTTGACCCCAAACTTTAAACATATTCTTCTTAAGACCTGACCTCAAAAACCCCAGGTGAAAATTTTGAAATCTGTGCTGAAATGCCATTCTGTGCCACAGATGCGAAAACATATTTCAGACAGGAATGTGAAAAATGACAGCTGTGCTGTTCATGAGGTGGTGTGAAAAAAATGGGTATACTGAAAATCTGGAGTCAAAATATATAAATTACCAAAGTTATGCAGATGCGTATAAGCTGTGCAATGCACGCTCGTAACGCAGCCAGTTTTTGGAATATTTTCACCATATTTTCAACATAGGCTTTTTGAGACCCTACCTCATGAACACTGGCACTGTCATTTTGTTGGTTAGTCCGAAAGATAATTCTGCACAGCAACCGCACTATTCCATGTCGCAGGTGCGAAAACACATTTCAGACAGGATGTGAAGAATGACAGCTGTACTGTTCATGAGGAGGTGTGAAAAAATGGGTATATTGAAAATCTGGAGTCAAAATACTGTTAATTACCAAAGTTATGCACCTGCATAGAAAATGTGCAACGCACACTCGTAACATGGCCATTTTTAGGAATTTTTTCTCCAGATTTCAACATGGGCTTTTTGGGACCCAACCTCATGAACACTGGCATTGTCATTTTGTTAATCAGTTCAGAAAGGTGATACTGTGCAGCAACTGCAAAATCCCCTTCTGGGACTGATTAACAAAATGACAGTGCCAGTGTTAAGAGGTGGGGTCCCAAAAAGCCCATGTTGAAAATTTGGAGAAAAATTCCTAAAAATGGTGAAGATATCAACATAAATTGAAAATGCCTTTGAAATACATTATACAGCACTTACCTTTACTCTTCAGTTTGCGGTTCAGCTTTAAAGCTTAGTTTGATCATGTAATGCTCATGTCCTGTCTCTCAATGTAAAATAAAAAACTTTCTATTTCTACTATTTCAGGACACTGGGGGTGGGCTCTCCAGGTGTTCCACAATGCGGGAGGAGGGGAATCTAACAAATTCTGACACAGGGATCGGGGCCTCCGATGTCAGCAACCATTTATTTAAAGAACTGATGGTGGCACCTTAACTTGGTGCTGTATAATGTACTTGCGCAAGGTCAGTTACTGCTGGCACTGCTGTCTTTACTAAACAACAGCTGTGTCATATAGTGCAATTAACTCTATGCCAAGCTACATATAATCACTAAGTTTTATTCCTCAGTTTGTGATTCGGCTTTGAAGAGTGCAGACATATCCCAGTCAACAGAAGAGGATATCGGCTGACCTCCGGAGGTAAGTATAGGGTAAGGGTGGAGTTGGGGTGGTGGGTGCTTGGTGGGGAGGGGGACAGCAGGGATGATGAGGGATGGTTTTCTCTTTCTGCAGGTTAAAAAGAAAAGATGTCAGGGGATTGCTTTCTTTTTTTTTACAGGTAACCAACATTAAATAATCCATATCAGGACACTGGGGGTGGGCTCCCCAGTGTCCCATGATGATGGAGGAATATACTTAATTCCGACATGGGGATTGGGGCCCCTGATGTCGGTAATGTTATATCAAACAAGGGTCTGCAGTGGGGTGAGGGGTTCTGGCACCCAGGCTGGGCATCCCAGTGTTGGTTTCCATGATTTTTTTTTAAACTTCATTATTGAAATCACAAAAAAGCAATTTACAGAGCAACATTTATCACTTGCTACATTACAGAATAAAACATCTTATTCATACAGAATATATAATATATATATACCTCAGGTAATTTCTTACCCTATGAAGGATTGTCTTTTTGTAATGCTATCTAGTAGCTAATCTTGATCAGGTGAAGCAATTTAATTAAAGCTTATTTTGATTATTTAATGCTCATGTCCTGTCTCTCAATGTAGAATAAAAAAAGTTCTATTTCTACTATTTTGGGACACTGGGGTGAGCTCTCCAGGTATCCCACACTGCGGTGGAGGGGGATCTAATAAATGCCTATACGGGGATTTGGGCCTCTGATGTTGGCAAGCATTTATTTAAAGAACTGGCTGGGTGGTCTGGCACCTTAACTTAGTGCCGTATAATGTATTTGTCATAGGAGCCAGTTGCACTATATGACAAAGCTGTTGTTTAGTAAAGGACAGCTGTGTCATATAGTTTGCACTATACAAGAGAGTAGTATCAGTGGTTCAGCAGGTAGCACACTCACCTCTGAGGCTGGGAGATGAAAAGGCTGTGGGTTCTATCCCCACACCAGGCACTTGGGTTAATATCCTAATACTGACACTACAATGCAGCATGAGGGGGGTGCTGCACTCCTTTCGGATGAGACATTAAACTGAGGTCCCATCTGCCTGTTCAGGTGGATGTTAAAGATCCCATGGCACTTCTCAAAAAGAGTAGGGGTGTTTTTATTGAGGATATTAAAAACTTACACACAACTTCAGAAAACAATCAGAAACAAGGGAAATATACAAAAAGTATTCATATAAACTTAGAGTGATAATTGAAAAAATCCACAAAGTGAAAATGCACATAAGTTTGAAATAAAAGGAAATCAAAGTGGACGATGCCACCAATTTTCACAGTTTTTTCATAAAGAAGAAACTTCCTTTTGAGTTAAGCAGACCAATTCTTTAGTATGTAAATCATAAAGATGTTTTGTTATACAGTGTAAAAGTTCTTCTTGAGTCCAGTAGGTTTGTTGGAAAACATATTTAAATCTAGATATTCATATGTAGTACTTCAAAATCCCTGTTAGAACCCACATTGTGCTGGGATGGAACTTTGTCCAAAAACCAGAGAAAACACCTAAAACCAAAGTGTTGTAGCTAATGGTAGCAAAAGCAGGCATATCATAATTAGAGGTGATTAATTTCCAGAAAGTAATAGCATAAGGACATGTTAAAAAAGATGTTCTTGTGTTTCTAGCACTCCATTACAAGTGTCTCTTGGACAGAAACATTCATTGACCTGTTTGTGTTTATGATTATTTCAAACTCACAATTTTCCATGGCATGATAACCAGATAGTTTCCCACATGTAAGTAGGCAATCTAGGTTCTACTAATAATTTAAGGGTATGTTCTGAAGTATCGGGTGTTCCTAGAGGAAATATCAGGGGCTCCCAAAAATTACTTAGTAATAAATGCTGGTAAAACTCTGTTTTTGAAAACTAAAGAACTTCTTCCCTAATGATGTTCCACTGTTTAATTCTTTTAAAAGTAATAAGCATGTGTGGGGAGATAATTTCTTTTTTCCAAATTGTATGGAAATGAGATTTCCCAATTTCCCCAAAATCCAATACTTTTTAAAAATCTGTATAGAGCCAAGTGTGCCAATCTGTTGTATGGGTCATTAAAAGGGGCTTTATATTATAAAAAATAAAATTTGTCATAAAAAAAGCTACAGGGTTGAGCATACCTAAACCTCCATTTTTTGAGCTAAGTAAGTAAAATTACGTTTTATGGGATTGTCTGTTTGCCCAAAAAATCTGAAAAAAAGGACTATAAAGTCTGGTTTCTTAGTCTCTAGGTAAGGGAAACACTGCACTAAGGTATGAAAAAAAAGGTAATAGTAAGGATTTAGTTAACAATACATGTTTCCGTTTGGAAATTTGCATGTTTTTCCATTTAGATATTAGTGTATGTCCTACTACTGCAATTGTGTTCACCCAGTTAATATTTCCTGCTTCAGGTGTTCCAAAAACAACCCCTAACAGGGTAATATGTCCTGTACTTATAGGAATACCAGCAATGGCATCAAGTGGTGGCATAGCTGTCCCTAACTGTAGGGCTCTACTTTTCTGTAAACTTATTTTGTCATTTGAAACTGAAGAAAAATCCTGGAGAAAGTTTTGAACATTATATCCTGATTTTGAGTCGGCCAAAAAAAGGCAAATATCATCATCATATGCAAGAACTTTAACTAGGGGGTGATTTTCCTGAACTGAAAGACCTATAATATGTGGAGATGAAGAGATTTTTTTTAAGAGTGTATCCAAACCAAAAATATGAAGAATAGGACTCAAGGGACAGCCTTGTCTAATTCCCTAAGTTTGTTTAATTACTTTACCCTGATAACCATTAATCATTATTCTGAAAGTAGCATTGCCATACAAAAGTTTAATCAAAAAAATAAATGTTTCTGGAATTCCATGATGACGCAATGCACAATATAAAAATTCACGGGATATATGATCAAATGCTTTCTCTTGGTCCAATGAAAGCAGGAAACCAGAACATTTATTATTATTATATTTGTCTATAATCTCTCTTATTTGGATAAGATTGTCTGTGATATTCCTATCAGGGATGGAACAAGTTTGAAACTTAGAAATTATTTTGGGTGTAATAACATTAAGGTGTTTAGTAAGGATTTTAGTCAGGTTTTTTTTGGTCTGAATTTAATGGAGAAATCGGCCTCCAGTTGTTTAAATCAGAAGCCTCTCCCTTTTTGAATAATAAAATCATGATTGCTTGGAGCCAGTCTTGTGAAACACAGTTTGTTTCTAATATTTCATTAAATAATTCGGTGAGCATAATCCCAATAGTTTTGTGATGTACTTTATAAAATTCAGAACTGATACCATCAGGTCCAGGTACTTTATGCAAAGGGAGGGCAGTAATGGCTTCATCAACTTCAGATAAGGTTATAGGACATGTGAGTAAAGTGATATCAGAATCTGACAAAGTGAGAGGTGGAACATCAAAGAAATGTTCCAAAGTGGCACTGGGAAAATTAGATGAAAAAAGGGTTCATAATGTTTCTCAACATACTGTAATATTTGGTCACTTTGATGTAATAAAGTGCCCTGTGGGGTTTTAATAGCATCTATGATTTTTGTTCTGTTAAACTCTTGATTATATTTGAAAATATCAAGGGACCCTTTCTGTAACCTGGTGCCAACATTTTTGTTCTGTTGCTAAAGTTGTGATCCTGTTTTAGAGATATTGTTTCATCTCATTTTTAATGCAGTCAATTTAGTCTTTGTAAGATATTTTTAAAGTGGACTGTAAGGACAAAAGTTTTACATGCTAATTTCTGAGCTGTAAATAATGCAAATATTTAAGTCTACTCTTTATTTTCCCTTTGTAGGAAAAAAATGCTTTTACTTCCTTTTTTGTCTTACTCCGCCAATTGAGTATTGTATCATAGTAAACAGACATAGACGTTCTAGCTGATAATAATTCTGTGCATTCTTGGTTAAGTGAATCAATGGTTAAAAGGGAAGTGTTTAACTTCCAATAATTATTTCCTATTTTGGGGGTGTATGCCAAATTTAAAGAAACATGAAGTTCTGCATAATCAGAAATAGCATTAGCTTGAGTCTTAGTATATTGAACTCTCCCTCGTCTGGAGATAAAGATGTAATCTAGTCTAGTAGAAATAGTGTTTCTAAAATAGGTATGACCTCCTGAAGCATGGACTTGCCTGAAAGAATCAGTTAAGTCTGCTGTTTGTAAAATACCTTTAAGTATATTGGTATCACATTATAGTTTACTAGTGGTACCAGTTTTATCCTGAAGGTCTAGAGGGCAATTGAAATCACCACCTAGTATAATAAATTTTGCAGTATGTAGGTAGGGTTGCAAAATCTTTAAAAAATGAATGCGGTCCATTTTGGTTTGTGGGGCATAAACAGTGCCAATTCTCATGGGTATATTATCACAAATTACATCTAAGAATAAAAGTCTGCCTGGTACAATATCCATAACTTTGATAATATCCACTTTCAGAGATTTAAAAAGAATGCCCACCACAGAACATGCCTCCTCTCCCATAGACCATAGGGATGTACCCCAGGACCTAGATTTAATGGTGTTGGAAATATAATTTTGTGTCCTGAGTCTGGTGTCCCGTAAAAAAATAATGTGAGCCTTGGTTAGTTGTAGGGATGAAAATAATATGTGTCTCCTTTTAATATTCCTAATACTGTTTACATTTAAGGTAATTAAATTAAGTGTGGAAACGGTCAGGACAGATGTTTAAACAAGGTTTTTTTTCTTCCGTGTCCTTTTATAACTTTGTTCTCATTTCCCGGAAGTCTCTGATGCCTCTTCACCCTCTGAGGCCTCTCATATAGAATAAGTAATAGAAGATAAAACTGAGTCTTCACCATCATCCTCTGTGTTATTTTGAAGTACTGCGTAACTATTTCTAGTTTTAATAGAGCTTTTTCTAGACATTTTAGGTTTAGGTTGCTGCTTATCTTGTATTCTCTTACCACCAACCACTGTAAAGACATCATGAGGAATTGGGGGGGGGCATAGTCTGTGAGTTTGCCATTAGAGGAATGTCTTAATTTTGCTGTGGAGGGGAGAGTAGTGTCCATAGCAGGCTCAGGTCCTGGTTCTTCGAAAATCTGTTCTTGTTTTATTTTCAGGTGGAGGTGGCTGGGGAATAAGAGATTGATTTTTCTCTCTCTGTTTTTGTGCTTCTAGAATAATTTCCTCTTGGTCATAATATGAGCCTTTGTTGTGCGCAGCCCAAGGACAGGTTTTATATGAGTGTCCTCTTTCATCACATAAATTACAATGAAGGGGATTAGGGCAGAGATAATGGGAATGACCAACCTCAAGGCAAAAATCATAGACTTGCACATCACAGGCATTACTTAGGTGAGAGAGGGATCCACACTTGTGGCACGTTTTCGGTTGGCCAAGATAGAAACAAAGCCCTCGGTCTTTACCAATGAGAAGCTGCTGGGCAAATGTTGTAAACCTACCTCAGTGTCTTTCAATTTGACTTTTATACACCATCCACCAGTCCATATGTTTTCAGTGTCCATGATTGGCTGAGGTCTTTCAATTGCCTCAACTTGCTGTTTAACTCAATGCAGAATGTCATAAATATTGACACCTTCATTTTTAAACAGTATATTTATATTTTTCCAAGTGGGTTTAGTGAAGGGAATTACAATGAAAGGAAACCAAACTGGTGAATTTTTTAAGGATTTATATTTTAACCAGAACCTGTACAACAAAAAGGATGAACTGAAACTAATGTCAAATTGGGTGTCCCCTGAAATATGAATGAGGGCAAATACTTCAGTGGCAGTAACTGCATTGTTTCTTTTAAAAGACATCTGGTAACATAAGCCCTATCAGGCAGCTCCTCTAGGCTTCCCCTGTACTTCAAATGCACTGCATTCCTTCTTTTAGCTGGTTCCCCAAGATTTGAAAATAGATCAGATAATTTAAAAGTGCGTAGTGGTGGTATTTTTGAATTATGCTGCTCTTTGCTACCACCTTGATTTGGGAAGGGGTGGAAGTTCTTCGGGTGCTGGTTGAGCATCCATAATATCGGCCCAAGAAGTAGAAGGAAGTGGTTTTATTTTTCCATGAATCTTATTATTTAATGGTATTTTGTCAGAGTCACCAACAGAATTAGCTGTAATGTAACAGGCAGGTTACTTACTGGTGCAGTAGAGGAATCTTCTGGAAGGTCTGAAGGTGTCTCAGCCTGTTTGCTTGACGGCTGTCTATCTGCTCACAGATCTGAAGCTTGCTGGGGTTTAGCAATGGGTGTGGTCTCAGATTGACCGCCTTGTGGGGTTGCCTTAGCAACCAGTCCATCAGCTTGCTGAGGCGCAACATCTGTGTAGTTTACCGGGGACAAAAACGGAAAATAGCAGGATCAGCCTCAAGTTTATTAGCCAGTTTCTGTATGTCCTTTGGTGAAGGAATCATTGTTGAAATCCAAGTGGTGCCATCAGTCGCTCTTTCCCAGCCGGCGGCTTGTAAACAGCGTTCTGGAGACCACGTCTGTTGATCAGCGTTAGATTTACTAGCAAGTCCTGGAGAGGAACACTGCTTGAAGGTATGTTGGACTTCCAAAGTAATGTTTGGAATATTGCCCAATGTGTTTTCCAAGTCTTGCAAAGTTGCTTCTTTGGCTTCTGACAGCTTTAACAGTTTATTCCGTCGTTCTTTGATTTCAGTGATTTTATGTGCCGGATCTGAATCATGCAACCTACTAGTAGCTTGCAGAACGTTACTTTTTAAAGGCTTTGCAGAGGTTAGGGCTGCAGCTGTTTGCTTCTGGAAGTCTTGTATCTCAGGAAAGTTAGAGTGTTGTTGAACATTAGGAGTGACCTCCGACTGTGAAATCTCCATATCCTCCACGATATCTTCAGAATAATTCCTTGTATCTGGATCCACAAAAATTATTTTCTCATGACCTGAAGTAGTTTGATGGCTGGAAACCTTAGCTCTAGACCCAGGTCCTGCGTTCCCTGCTCCTCGGTCGGCCATCTTGCCAACCAGTAGCTGGACAAAGTTCCCCCTACTGCAAGAGTAGGGGAATTTGTTATTAACATAAAATAAAACCACAGCTGTTAAACACACAAATCACATTCCATAAACTATAATACATAACAGAAAAAAAAAGAAAAAGGAAATCCTATTCCATTTACATGCTCAATGAAAATTTACCTAGCATCATATGAGTTCATCAATACTTCACAACTTCTCAACCATTTCCTAGTTACCAGTTTCACACCATTAATGGTCCTAGCTGTATTTCCTTACTATCCAAGTTCTTTATCTATCTGTGTAAATACTCTGAGGCAATCCTATCCACCGTCTTCTAATTGTGTCTCTTGTTAAAGTTCTAGCTTCAAAAGACCATATTATTCTAATTTATTTTTCTATTGTTTGTACCACTGCTTTAGGCAAGATCTGAATTTGTTGTATGACAAATTTACACCTAAATTGCCACAGAATACATTTTATACAAGTTAAAACCACTCGCAATGTCCCTTTTTCGATCCCTTGCAATTTTCTAGTATAACCAGTTATAACCTCCTCATATGTTAATTCTTTCCAATATTTATTGTCCTATTTAGTACCAATCTCAGTCCACACTTTCTGGGTGTTTGGACATTGAATCAGGAAGTGCTCTAGTGTTTCTAGTGTCTGATAGCATGTATCCCTTGGGCACCACCTTTCTTTGTGGCAGCGTGTCAGTGTGGCTCAGTTAGTAGCACATCCACCTCTGGACCAGAAGGTCATGGGTTCTCTTCCCACACCGGGATTGGACTTGCACCTAAAAATAGCTGGCATCTGAGTGCAGTATTAGGGGGTGCTGTACTGCTGGGGTGTGCCGTCCTTTGGATGAGACGTTAAACCGAGGTCCCTTCTGCCCATCCTGGTGTTGTCCAGGTGGAAGTAAAAGAACCCAGGGCACTCTTCACAAAGAGTAGGGAACATTCCTGGTGTCCTGGCCAACATTCCCCTTCCCATAAACCAGTTCATGCAATTATCCAGGCTGTGTTTGGGTGATGATGTGTGATATGGCTGCCACCACACATTCAGTCACTTCACTACCAGTCTAGCATTGCTTGTAAAGTGCTTTGGGATGTATGAAAAGTGCTATATAAATGCTGAGTCTTCTTCTTCTAAGCTTTTATGTTTCTCATTACCTTTTACACCAAGCTTACCATGCCCACACATCCACACTGTATACCACAGTTTGGAGGGAATTCTTTTGTCTGTCAAGTAGTCACCCATTCTTTTATTTAGCTTTGTTGCACCCCTTTATATACTGTTTCTATGTTGTACCCAGCTTCTTGTATTATTGCATATATTTTTTTCCTGTCAGCGCATGAAGCCTGAGTTACTGTCAAATTCCACTTTCTAATCTTTTCTACTACTGGCCAGAAGTAATTTACCATAGGTGCATCTGTTTTTCTAAGTTTCTTAGGAGACTGTGCCCATACCAACTACAGACCTGTTAGTTTGACCTCAGTAGTAACAGGGTTTTAAATAATTGATTAGCAGTTTTTTTCTTGGGATGATACTAATGGTACAGAAAGTAGTTATACAGATTTTCTAGAAGTGCTGTGTTTGTTAAACACAGTGAGGCAAGAGCTATGCATTTTCACAAAGATTTAGCACTTTTATGAGCAAAACGTTAATCAATTTTTAGAGTTAAATAAATCTCTGGAATCACTTCTAAAGGAAAGAATTGCCGAGTTTCTAGAGGCCAGTGGGGCAGAGGACCCAAGGCAGCATGGATTCACAGCAGGAAGGTTGTGTCAGATGAATCTAATAGATTTCTTTGACTGAGTGACCAATGTAGTAGACTAGGGAGGGGCTGTGGACATGGCCTACCTAGACTTTAGCAAGGATTTTGACACAGTCCTACACAAAAGATTAATATACAAGTTAGCCAGCCTTGGACTGGGTCGCAAAGTTGTAGCCTAGGTAAAAAATTGGATGGACAACAGGATACAGAGGGTAATAGTAAACAGAGTTCACTCTGAAGAAAGGGGGGTTACTAGTGGGGTACCACAGGGTTCAGTACTGGGACCAGTCCTCTTTAATGTCTTTATAAGTGACATTGCAGAGGGACTGGAAGGAAGAGTATGTCTATTTGCAGATGATACAAAGATCTGCAATAGGTTTGATACAGAAGGTGGGATGGAAAGGATGCAAAGGGACTTGGCAAGGTTGGAGGAATGGTCAAATGTATGGCAGCTTAGATTCAATGCAAAGAAGTGCAAAATAATGCATCTAGGAAACAAAAACACAGAGGAAGAGTACACAGTGGGGGGTGAGATACTAACAATAGCAAAAATGGAAAGGGACCTGGGGTAGTCATATCAGATGACCTTAAGGTGGGCAAGCAATGTGAGAAGGCAGTAAGGAGGGCTGGTGGGATACTGAGATGCATAGGGAGAGGCATCACCAGTGGAAAACAGGAAGTTGTTATCCCTCTGTACAGACAGTTGGTGAGACCCCATCTGGAGTACTGTGTCCAGTTCTGGAGACCCCATCTCCATAAGGACATAGAGAGGATGGAGGCTGTCCAGAGGAGAGCAACTAAAATGGTGCAGGGTCTGCACCATAAGACATACGGAGAGAGAGATTAAAGGAGCTTAATATGTATATCCTCAAGGAGAGGAGGGAGATGGGGGACATGATAGAAACTTTCCAGTACATCAAGGGAATCAACAGAGTCCAAGAGGGTAGCATCTTTCAGAAAAAGAGATGTGCAAGAACAAGGGGGCACAATTTGAAGATGGGGGGTGGCTCAGAGGTAATTTGAGGAAGTATTTTTTCACGGAGAGGGTGGTGAATGCATGGAACAGCCTTCCTGAGGAGGTAGTGGAGTCAGAAACAGTGGGGAAGTTCAAGAATACATGGGACAGACATAAGGCAATTCTAGTGGGGGGGTAGGAGGAAGTAGGCTGTTGGTTAACTAGGATCTGCAGCTTATCCATTAGTTAGGGAAATGGGCAGACTAGGTGGGCCAAGCGGTTCATATCTGCCATCATATTCTATGTTTCTATGTTACCCGTAACAATGGTACTAACCACATTGCTGCTGCTTTTTTCCATTCTGCACTATAAGAAGATTGAAATTTTGCAATGTTTGCCTGTAAAAATAAGCTATAGAAGAAACTGATTGGGTTTAGAAGGTTTATCCCCCCATTTTTATATTCTTTATGAAGTTGTTCTCTCTTGATTGGGTTTAGCCTTGAGCCCCATATTAAGAGAAATACCATGCTTAATATTTTTGAGTCTAAATTACTAGGAGGAGGGAATACTACACACAAATAAGTAAATATTGGAATCGGGAAGATTTAACAATCATAACTTTTTTCCTTTTTGTTTGCTGCCAGTTTTTCCATTTCATTACTTTCTCTAGTCCCGTATCTATTTTTTCTGACCAATTTAAAGTGGCCATATCCCCTTTTCCAAACTGTATCCCCAATATAGTTATTGTAGAGTCAGAGATTACAATTTCTCTTATCTGTGCCGTATTTTCCGTCATGTTACTTAATTTGTACCCTTTACTCTTAGTACAGTTTATTGTAACTCCTGTCAAGTCTGAACATTTTTTTATTATATCCAAGGCATTTTCAGCAGAAGGAATGTCTGGTAGAAGGAATGCTCACATCATCTGCATAAGCCATAGTTTTCAGTACAGTGTCTCCTGTACTTAGGGTTATTTGTTTCAATGTTACATCCTGATTAATTAATTTCAATAAAGGATCTATGCAGAATATGTATAGCAGAGGGCTTAGTGGACAGCTCTGTCCAACCCCCTATTGATTTTAACTACTTGCCCTAAATGTCCATTTATTATAGGAGTTGCAGCTGCTATCCTATAGATACTTGCTATCCAATTAGCCCTCCCCCTGCAGAGATGGTCAGCTGTCGCCCTTTGAGGGGGTTGACCCCTGAGGGTTTTCTGGTGGTGGCTGACCTATCTAGTGTGGACAGTGCATGCATTGTGTGTGTGCATGGCAGTGGATGCCTATAATGAGACACTTGCTGGTGTGCATGACTCACTTGTACCAGTTCGTGTATGACCCAGGTCTTCTCACTTGAGGTCCCTTGGTATGATGGTGGGTTCAAGGGGATGAAGACCTTGGGTCAGAGATTAGAGCGCTGCTGGTGGAAGTCTGGCTTGGAGGTGGACAAACTGGCCCTATGTACGCACTACGGTGCATACCAGGGGGCAATCAACTGTAAGAGGGCAGAATTCCTGTCCAGGGAAATTGCTGCTAGGAGTAACCAACCAACTATGCTCTTTTGAGCTGTGAAAAAGCTTCTCCATCCTTCTGTCTACAGCCAAAGGTAGCCTTTTCTAATACATTGTGTGAGGAGTTTGCTCGGTTCTTCTTGGACAGGGTGTCTGCCATCAGGCAGGAGGTTCCACCAGTGAGTCAGAGTTTGACCGACAGTGATTGACATGGGTGACTGGAGAGCACTCCACCTGGTTGGGGTGAGTTTAGACTGGTGGAGGTTGCTGAGGTCATTGAGATTGCATCCAAGCTTCGGCACACCATTTGTGAACTGGACCCAGTGCCAACTCGTTTCTTAATGAGATGTGTTGACTCCGTTGGCCTGGTGTTTGCCTTGATTGTCCAGTGTTCCCTGTCAGAGGGGGTCTTCCCCGATGTCTTGAAGGAGGCATTGGTGAGACCCCTTCTGAAAAAACATTGTTGGACCCTGAGATCAAGGCAAATTACCGTCCCATCTCCAATCTTCCATTTTTGGGTAAGATTGTGAAGAAAGTGCTGGCGCTTCAGCTTGAGGAGCATCTCATGGCCCATGATCTATACGAGCTGTTCCAGTCTGGGTTTTGTGTGAGGCATAGCACAGAAACTGCACTAGTTTGGGTGCATAATGACCTCCTTAGGGCTAGAGATCAAGGGGAGGAGACAATTCTTGTTCTCTTCGATCTCTCTTCAGCATTTGACTCGGTGGACCATTGAGTGTTACTTGACCACCTAAGGGAATTCTGTGGACTCGCCGGCACTGTCATCTGCTGGTTTGAGTCTTTTCTATCCAACAGGAGGCAGAGGATAGTGATGGGGAATTTCTCCTCCTTCCCTGGCCATCTGTCATGTAGAGTTCCCCAGGGTTCGGTCTTGTCGCTGATGTTGTTTGCCATGTATATGCTGCCGCTGGGAGAGCTCATTAGGAAGTACAGTCTGGGTTTTCATTGTTATGCTGATGATACTCAGCTGTATCTTTCCTTTGCCCGTGGAACATCTTGTGCAGTGGAAGTGCTTAACAGCTGCCTCGCTGCCATCAATGACTGGATGGCCTCCAGCTGGTTGCGACTGAACCCCGATAAGATGGAGGTACTGGTGATACAGTCAAACAGTGGGCTTGATAGGTTGTCCTCTGGTGCAGAGACAGGGCTTTTTCTTGGCTCTGTACCATTGAAGGCCTCCTCTAGGGTGTGGGATCTGGGCGTTATTCTTGACAGTGGATTGACACTTGAGTTTCAGGTGGTGTCCGTTGTCCGTACTAGTTTTTATCATCTGAGAAATATCACCAGGATAAAGCCCCTAGTTCCACCGCAGGACTGTCCCACCTTAGTACATGACTTTGTGACATCCAGGCTGGACTACTATAATGCACTCTATCTCGGGGTCTCTGGGAGTACCCTGCTCCAACTGCAGCTGGTGCGGAACACGGCAGCGAGGCTGTTGACAAGACAGCCTACGTATTATCATATCACTCTGGTGCTGCATCAACTGCACTGCCTGCCAGTTAGGTGGAGGGTCCTCTTTAAGGTGGGCTTACTCACCTTTAAGGCCCTACATGGCCTGGGCCCTGGTTGCCTGAAGGACCTCCTCACACCTGCTGTCTCAGTTTGCTCCTTCCACTCCTCCTCTAGGGGTCTTCTTGCGATTCCCAGGATGAGGTTAAAAACAGCTGGCGACAGAGCATTTAGTGTCGCAGCTCCCGTCCTGTGGAATTCACTCTCTCCAGCTGTTAGGGAGGCCCCTTCTGTGGAGGTATTTAAAGCCCGCCTCAAGGCCTTCTTTTATAATCGGGCCTTCCCAGACTGTGTTTTATAGTCCTTGCCTATTTTCAGAACCTTATGTTTAGGTTAGCCTTCGGCTTGTTAAGTAGCAGTTGTTGCTGCTTAAGGTAGTATTTATATAAAATGTTGTTTAATTGTTGAAATGTTGTGTGTTTGTGTTTGATAGTATGTTGTTATGTATTTATTATGATGTGTAGTATGCATTCTTAATATGTTTGGTGCCCAGAGCCTCTGGGATGGGCATCTCTTAAATAAAAAGTTTCCTTGCCTTGCCTAAATTGCTGCGGTATACCATAATGCTTTAATACTTCTTTTAGGTAAACATGTGAAACTTTATCAAAAGCTTCTTCCTGGTCTAATGCAATAAGGAAGCCTTTAATTTTTTCATTATTCCCTAAATTTACTATTTCCCTAAGTAGTAGTAAATTATCTTGTGTCCCTCTGCCTTTAATTGTGCATGTTTGGCTTTGTTCTATAACATAGGGGCCTACTTCACTGAGCTGGGTGTTCAACATTTTCATTAAGATTTTAATTTCTGTGTTCATTATTGCAAGGGGTCTCCAGTTTTTTAAAAGTTCACTGTCATTTTTTTTATAAATAAAGGTCTGTGTTGCTAGACCCATCTGAGGGGAGATCTGCCCCATTTCTAGCATTGCATTAAACACTACTTCAAGGATCTCCCCTATTTCCTGTTTAAAAGCTTTATAAAATTATGTAGTTAATCCTTCAATACCTGGAGAGGTATTGTTATTTATAGATCCTATGGCCCTATCAATTTCTTCTAGTGTAACTGGGGTAACTAAATTCTGTTGAATGGTACTTGGTATCTCTGGTACTTTCAGTTCTTTGATTATATTTTGTATTTGTTTTTCTGTAATCTCTGGTTCTGACTACAAAGAAGTCATGTAAGAAACCATTGTATTCATAATCTCTTCCTGTGTGGTCATTGTCCTTCCTTCTGAATTTTTTAGGCTACTCATATTTTTATGTTCCAGGTTAGTTCTACAGCTCTCAAATATATCTCCTGAGGTAATTTTACCCGGGGTGTTTATTCTATGTTCGTGCAGTAAGGAGGCTGCTCTGGAATATTGCAATTCCTCCATATTTGCTTTGATTTTTTTAATCTGCTCAGAGAATTCACCATATCCCTTATTAGCTAATGTGTAGATGTTATAAAGCTGGGCTCAGGGTTAAATATGTTTTATACTGGTCTGTGTATTTCTCTTTTGCTACAGACAAAAAAAAAAATTTTAACTCTTTTTTTAGTGTCTACCCATCATCTTCCCAAGTCATCCTCTAAGCATGCTATTGACTGTCTAGCTTGTAATAAATCTTGTATTTTTCTCTGCAACTTTGATCTTGAAGCAAGGTATTATTTAATTTCCAGTGTCCTTTGCCCCTCAGGAGTTCTTGGGTTTGGGAAATGTAGGTAAGTACCATTAGGTGATCTGAGTTATCTATTGGTATGGTGTGGGCTTGTATAATGTTCAGTGATTGTGAAGAAAAAATAAAATCTATTCTAGTAGCTAAGTTGCTCCTGTAGTATGTATATCCATCTGTCGGGTGAATAGCTCTGTAGCAATCTTTTAATCCATCTTGGTCTATTGTATTGTTTAAGGCCCTCGAGTCACAAAACTGTTTGTTAGTTCTTGCTCCCCTATATTTTATGTCTTGAACACAATTGAAGTCCAAAGCCCATATCACTTGTCTGGATGTGAATAAGTAAGGTTTGATTATGTTGAACAATTCTATTCTTTCCTTCTTTGTTTGCGGGGGATACAAATTAATCAGTCTAACAAATCCAAAATAGCATGCTCAAACCTTTTAAGTTGCTTTACACACTAGAATTCACATTTTTTCTCCAAGGGGTGCTACCAGGTTGTGGTATACAACAGACAATCCAAAGATACCAGTGCACACACCCCCACACACACACAACATAGCATATTTAAACTTTCCACCGCCAAAAATGGCTATACTTACTTTAAGCTCCATGTGAGGAGTGGGTCCTCTTGGTTTCAGACTGGAGTTCCAGTGTGAGTAAGCTAAATCACCATCGTCAAGGTGGGACCATTGATTTAGTCCCTAACTTTCCAATGCCTCAATGGCTAATGTGACCAGTTGGCTCCTTTTATACACTGTGCCCCCATCAAGGATTTTACACAGGTGTTTTAGCTTACTCACACTGGAATTCCAGTCTGAAACCAAGAGGACCCACTCCTGACATGGAGCTTAAAGTACATATAGTCATTTTGGGCAGTGGAAAGTTTAAATATGCTATGTTGTGTGTGTGTGTGTGTGGGGGGGGGTGCACTGGTATCTTTGGATTGTCTGTTGTATACCACAACCCGGTAGCACCCCTTAGAGAAAAAATGTGAATTGTAGTGTGTGAACCAACTTAAAAGGTTTGAGCATGCTATTTTGGATTTGTTTGAGTTTTAGGAGTTTGTGGTGCTCCTTTTTAGTATGCTCCCTTTAAAACACCTGTGTAAAATCCTTGTTGGGAGCACAGTGGATAAAAGGAGCCATTTGGTCACATTAGCCATTGAGGCATTAGAAAGTTAGGGACTAAATCAAGGGTCCCACCTTGATTATGGTGTTTTAGCTTACTCACACTGGAACTCCAGTCTGAAACCAAGAGGACCCACTCCTCACATGGAGCTTAAACTAAATATAGTCATTTTTGGCAGTGGAAAGTTTAAATATGCTATGTTGTGTGTGTGTGTGTGGGGGGGGTGCACTGGTATCTTTGGATTGTAATTTAATCAGTCTCCATGCTATATTGTTATGAAAAACATCTAACATACTTAACATCTAACATAACGGACTTGGCCCGGATTACCTGAAAGAGCTCCTGGTTCCTTATTGCCCCGGACAATCACTCCGCTCGGCTGACGAGGGGTTGCTAGAGATTCCAAGGGTGTGTTTAAAATCATCTGAGGTGAGAACTTTTATGTTGGAAGCCCCCACCCTTTGGAATTCTCTGCCCGCCAGCTTCAGGAGTGCACAACTGTGGAGGGATTTAAACAATCTCTAAAAGCTTTTTGTGGCACCAGGCATTCTGTGATTGATTTTCTTTTCCTTTTTTCTTTTGGTGTACTGTTATTTTAATGTCTATTATTAGTGATGCTTGCTCTGTTTTTAAACTGCTAGGCACCTTGGTTATAGATAAGGTGCCATATAAATAAACTTATTATTAACATGAGAGCTCTGCCTGGACATAGATCCAAAACCCTTGTGACTGAGAAATCATACCCTGCGAAGAGAATCCCCACCCCATCACAAACACTTTGACCTACTGAATAAAAGGAGGGTCCCTAGCACCATAATTTACCAGCTCTGCTCTGTCATTAGTAGAGGACAACCTAATGTCTTGGATAAAGCAAATATCCAACTGCAATTCCTTTACTAGTGCACTGCCTACACCCCGCAGTTGTCCCAAATGGGACAACTTGACCTGGCCATCCTTCTGAACCAAGATATTGATGAAGAGATTGACCAACTATTAAAAGAATGGCCTGCACCTAGTAATCAGATGGAAGGGCAAATGAACTATTGAGACCACCTAGAGGGCATGTTAAATAAATAATAAAAGAGCTACATGATTTGCATTTAAACGTTTTAAGTTACCTACAGCTTAAGGTTAACTATGCTTTCTCTTAAATACAAACATGTCTTAAAAGTGTTTCTGTTGTTAGTTGAATGAGAGCCAGGGTTTAACCACAAGCCGCATCCTGGGTCTATCAAGGCAGGTGTTAGACATTTTAATTTCAGTAGAGCCTTCTATTTGCAATAGTGCACTCTGAAGCTTAAAAATTAAATGACTGTGATCTAAATGTTAAGCAGTTTTTATAAGTTTTATGCTTAATGGGTTATCTACCTTAAGAATAAGTATATGGCTACATTATTTGCATTTTAAATTTTTTAAGGTTTCTCACAATTAAGAGATATTCCTTTCTTAATTCAAAGGTGTTTTAAGATGTCTTTGTTGCCAAATTAGACTGTGTGTTCATGAACAAGATCTGGGGCTTGACCACAAACCGCAACCCAGTTCAGCTAAGCTGAGTGCTGAGATAGTATCATACCCTTTCTATTAAAGCCTTCTTAGTGTCATGTTCTCCATGATGTCAGTTTTTACCATTGACACTCCTGCAAGCCTAACAACCACCTCGTCAAATATAAAAGTCATTCCTCAATGCAGATAAAGTAGGAGAGGAGAGGAGAGGGGAGGAGAACAGAAACAGGACTGCCCGAACAGAGACCTCTCTTAGGACCTCGGCTTGAACATCTGGATACTTGTGGTGTGGTAAGGTTGCCTTTATCCCTGACATAATGGAGCAGGGACAAGGTTAATCCTTGGCTTTATTTATTTTACTATTGCGTCTAAAGTAGAGGGCCTGCCCCTCCGTCATGATTGTTTAAACTGTTTTTGTTTGCACTGCTGTTATGTAATGTTATTTCATTACCTTAGATACAGTAAAAATCATAATTACAAAATGGCATTCTCTGGTATTTCTTCTCAACCAAGAAAAACAAGATGAAACTGCATATTTAAGGGATACAATTACTTATCAGGCAAAAGAACTGCAAAGAAGATTTAGGGTAAGGTAATTTTAATCAGATTAGACCAATGATTCAAATAGGGTGGCTATAAGGTAAACCTAATTGGACACTCAGCCTTGTGCACTATCAAGCACACCCGGTTAGACCTCCCCCTCTGCAAACTAAGTTTCTGAATAGGGTGGTTGTTTCCACTGGTTCCAAAGGATTATTCCCAGGACACGAAACAACCCTTGGAGGTCGGGTCAGGGAACCGGACCTAAGTAATTTCCCTGATACTTCACAAGAGAGAAAAAGTGACTACCCTCCTTCTGGGATTCTTAATGCTATTTACATTGAGTGTTGCAATCTTGAAGTTCTGGGGTACCTGCATGATGCAAAGGAAAAGAACAAACAAGCCCCACATACCCATTACACTTTAGATTTTTCCAGTCTGCTACTTCTCTGAGTTCTTACACCCAATTGTTTGGTTCTAGCCCTGGCAGCTTGCACTTTTTCTACTAATAGTTCATCTTCTGAGTCTGATGAAACTCCCTGCTGTGAAGAAAACATAGAGGAGGTTTCTGATTCTCCATCTGATTCCTGTGGATTTAAAATCTCATATCGATTTGTGATTTCAATAGTTTGTGGTGATACAGATGTTTTTGGTTGTTTTGCTTTTGGATTAGTTTTCCTTATTCCCCTTTTTTTTCTGACTTCCTGCATTGCTGGGGGAGGCATTATGTCTCTCTCTCTCTGTTTCTGGCCTAGTTTTCTGTGCTGCTTCTTCCATGGTGGGGATAGCTTGACTCTCCTCTATTTGTTCCAGATTTAAAGGCTCTCCACCTAATTCTTCTGCTTCCATTTCCTCATCAGGGTTTGTGGTTGTACTGTGGTTTGTTGTTCAGACACTCTTTCCCCCCTTTTCTCAGTCACCAGGGGCTCTGCTCTGTGTTCATTCCTTGTTTTTTCTTCCATAAACTTCTGCTGTTTTTCTATACTTGTTTTTTGTGCTTTATTTATTATGTTGTCCTGGTCTGGGCAGTCTGTTCTGTTGTGTGTAGCCCATTCACAGTTTTTATATCCATGGCATATGTCATCACAAAGGTTGCATCTGAGTTCATTTGTGCAACGTGCGCTATTATGACCAAATTCTAAACACAAGTTGCATTTAACCTTATCACAGGCATTACTGAGATGGGTTAAGGCTCCACATTTAAAACAATGTTTTAGGCTGTCCAGGGTAGAAGCAGTGCCCTATTTCTCTGCCTAAAAAGAAAAAACTTGGTAAATGTTTAGGTCTATGGGGCCCCATCCTTAGTTTTATCCTGAACTTCCAACCCCTGTCCATATATGTTCATCATCCAAGATAGGTGTAGGTTCTTGCAACAAGTCACTTTTCTGCTGTAACCAGTGTTTTATGTCATTCACATTAATGCTTTCATTTCTAAACAGGATTGTCACTTGTTTTATAGCTGGCTTTGTAAGAAGGATTGCTCTAAAGGGGAGCCATAGAGCAGTGTATTTCAATTTCTCATAAGCAGTTCAAAATCTGTCCAGGCCTACTGGGTTTTAAAACTCACATCAAAGATGGTTTCTCCTGGAGCATGTATTAAAGTGTATATCTAATTTGAGAAAAAGCACAGGGAGTCTTTTATTATATATATTCTATCTGGGGTCTTATCAAGGCCTCCCAGATATTGCAATCTCACTGCATTTTTCCTCTGAGCTGGCATTGCATTCTGAAACACTTGTTCTCTGCGACGGAACTGTGCCCAAAGCCATGGAGCCTGCAATGTTTAATTTTGCGCTTTACTTTGTGGAGCTTCTTCTTTCATCCTATCACCCCATGATGGGCCTTGATCCTTATGGCATATGTAACTTCTTTCTGAGCTGGAGTCCACTGGGGTTGGGGTGGAGAATTGGGCCTCACATCCTCTGAATGCAAGTCTAGGTCTGAATCTGTACAGAACCTTATTGTGGCATCTGGTTCTTTTGATGCCATGACACTGTTTGCACCCCCCCCAATATTATATTCAGGGTCCACTTGCCATATCCCCCTGCTGTTTTGCTTCCAGCCTGCCCCTTTTTAGTGCATTATCCACTGACCAAGGTACATTTTCCTGCAAACTTTCTCGTTGTCCTCTTCTTAAAAAAATCCTGCTTTGAGATCCCGTCTCCTGCATGTACATTGACTGTTTTACTTTGCAGAGAGGTTTGCATTTCATCCTGCCCTGTAAATTCCTTTTTCTGTTCCCTTGCACTGTTTTCCTGCATTTTGTATTATTCTTTAGCAAACACATCACTTACTTCTGGCTCCATTGCTTTTTGTCCACTGTCCCTGTCCATCTCCTTTTCTGGAGTTGTTTCTGTACCTCTGTTAAGTTTCACCAAGGGCATTGGCCACTTTCTGAGTGACTGCTTTAATGCTGTTGCATCACAGGTTACTGTAGCTGTACTGACAGAGCTGTCACCTCACGGTTGCGCAGTACTTCCTTCAACTTCTTTGCCGTCAGACAGCTTTTGCTATTTTTTTTCTGATTCTTCTTCTGAAGCTTTTAAGAGGCTTAACAAATGTTTCCTTTGCTCTGGCAATAAATTTCTCACCAGAATATCCTCCATTAGCAGCTCTCTGCTTTCAGGATCCATCTCAATTATCATTTCTTCCAATTCCCCTTCTAATATTTGCTGAATCTCCGGAGCTGGACCTGCAGGAGTGGAGATCTGCTCTCCTGCAGGTTCATCAGCAGAATTACCAATTCCTGGCTCACCTTCCATGGGGCAGCAGTGCCCCCTACACAGAGTAGGGAAGGTTTTATTGACATAACATCAAAATCAAAATAGTTACAAACAGTGTTAAATCACACAAAATAAGATGCAAATCAAAAAAAGTAAAGAAAAAGAAATCAAATAAGTATTACAGTCATACAAAAATCAGTAGATGAATATCCCAGAAAAAAGAAAGAAAATTAATAAATAACAAAGAATTTTTTTCTGACCCCCCCCCCGCATAGAAATAAGGAAGTATTTACATTTAATACACAATAGGAACTGCCTATACAAAACAGTACTGAGTCATGGTAAATAATAGATAAACCTAGAATAATTAACATCAAAAAGAACAAGATAGTCATACCCCTCTTAGGGTATGTCTTAGATAAACCATACTTATTAGTATTTTGTGAACTTATTAAAACCTTTCCACCATTGTAAAACTTTTGTGGAGGAATATACTGACACATCATTTATGTATACTTTCATCATGGCCTGATGAATGAGATGTAAAACAGTTTCATAAGGCATTCTTCTTTGGTAGAGTACCCACTGGCATCTGCTTTGCCAGATAAAAAAATTTAAACAACATACAAAAATTGACAGAGTGTCATGATGATACTGAGCTCCAACCATGGAGTATTGTCCCAATATTAGAAATTCATATGTTAGCTTGGTCAGCCACTCCATACTCCAGTTAAAGGCTAAAAACTCCCATAGAAGTTTAGCATAAGAACAGAAAAGGAGAAAGTGTTCCATACATAGCTTCTTCTAAATTAGAAAAGTTGGGGTAGGGACAATTCCTTTCCTCTATTGCCTTATATTATGCTGTACCTCTTATATTTAGTTTGCCATAGACTGACAGCCATAAATGTTCCCACACATAAGTTTGGAGCCTTTTATTAGTCAATTGGGCATATACTAACTTATTTTGAGAGGGGGGCAGTGCCTAAAGAGGGATTCCTGAGGGTGGGCTACTACCATAACCATCTGATAAAGTTTTTTCCCCAAAATTTTGTAAAATGTGCTGCTTTGTTAAGCCCCATTTAAACAATTTACTAGCAGTTGGTTTGAAAAAATTGGAGATATGTAGGTATCTGGTGATTATTGGGGGAGTAATTTGCCATCCTGTCAGGTATCTAGCCAAAGTAAGTCTAATCCATTGGTTGTGGGCGCCTTCTAAAGGGCTTAACCCACACTTAATGGTCTGAGAGAGAAAAAGAGTATGGAAAAATATCCCTGGGTCTATCATTCCAATGCCTCCTTTGTTCCGTGATGGACAGGTATAACACCATTTGATAGGGTTCAACTGATTCCCCCATAGCATCTGAAAAAAAGGCTATAAAATTTAGTTTCTAATTGCTCTGGAGGGGGGAAAATTATGGACACATAAATGATGGAGGGAAGAAGGAATTGCTTAATAATATGGATTCTTTTAAGTTTTGCCATTTTCCAGTGTCTCCACTGTACCACCTTCCTTTCTATTTGCTGTAAGGTTATTTCCCAGTAAAATAAAGGCATATTCTGAGGGCCGAAAAAAATCCCCAATGTTTTTTAAGAGGTCAAAAGAAATCCTGATGTGTTCTATCTGAATATTGTTAGGGAAGCCCGAGCCAATGAATAGGCCTCTACATTTACTGATATTAAGCCTGGCATTAGAAAAATATGAAAAAAACTGCCATTTCATGTAAAAAAAGAAGGTAACTGAGTGTGGTCTAAAAAATAAAGGCAGCTATCATCTGCATATATATGCAGGGGCCCATTGTTGGCTATCCACCAATCTTCTAAATAGGGGATCTAGAGAAAATATATAAAGGAGGGGACTCAGGGGGCACCCTTGTCTGACCCCAATGGTAACCTGAAAACCCTGTGTGACCTGCTGTCAGATTAATGAATAAATTACTGCTGAAGACTACAATAAGGTTAAATGAGTAATCATATCTGGGAGAACTTCATAAGCTGCTAAGGTTAAGAACAAGAAGGGGTGATAGACTCTGTCAAAAGCCTTTTTCTGGTCAACCGGGACAACACATCTCAATTGACCTGTAAGTGAGAGGTGCTCAATCGTGCCCCCGAGTATCATCAGAGCATGCCAGATCTTTCTGGAAGGAAGCCCACAATATTGGTAAGGAGAAATGACCAAGTTTGCAAACTGCTTCAATCTATTATTAAGAATTTGAGCTAATATTTTATAGTTAGCATTTAGGAGTGTAATGGGTCTCCAGTTTTGGAGATCAGTCTTGTCTCCTGATTTATATAGAAAAATCAATAAACCTACAACAAAAGAAGGGTGAATTGTTTTTAAAGAAAAAAAATAATTAAAAACCAACTCTAAACAAGAAGATAATTCCTGGGAGAAAGTTTTATAAAATTCATAAGGAAGACCATCCACTCCTGGTGATTTCCCATTTTTTGATTTCCAATAGTCCTTTCTATTTCTTCCCTTCCTATGTCAGCAAGCATAGTATGTGAACTATCTGTGGGTTTTGGAATATTTATACTATGTAAAAAAATTCCTATATCCTCGTCCGCAGGGGGCTGGCTAGGATTATGATTGGTTACAAAGGATTTTATAGCTGAATTCAGCCCATCTACAGAAGAGACCAGATTTCCTCCATGGTCCTTTAAGGAATCCATCTTCATAGTTTCTTTTTGGGCTTTACATGCCAAAAAGGGGTCACCTATAAGTGATTTTTTATCCCGTTCTGTAACATGGCTTTCAATGTGTGGGCCCTGTCATATTGGAAGAGCTTCATCTCTTCCTTAATTAAAGAAATTTGGTCTGAATAATCATACCTAGAAGTGTTTGCCAATGTAAAAAGATATTGTAGGTGTTGCCGGAGTGAAAGGTATTTCAAAAATGTGTTGTTTTCTACTTTGGACCTATACTGTTGGAACCAATGTTTAAAGTCGGATTTTGTATCATTCCACCAATCCCCCAAGTTTGTGTAAAGAAAGCAAACTGAGGCCCTAACTGCTATTAAATCCATAATACATTTTTTTTACTATAGGGTTTGTTAAAATGGAAGTGTTCATTTTCCACATATTGGATTTGTTTGAATTCTTAGGGGAGTCTGCAAAGGAAAGTTCCAGAATTAAATGGTCCAAATATTCTACCAGAATTGTTCAAAAAGTGGCTTGGGGTAAATTTTGGGAAATAAACATGTGGTCTATGGTGGAAGTGTATTTATTCCTTTTATAAGTAAATCGAGGGCCCTGTTTGTAAAATTTATTGCCATTAATCAAATCTCCTGTCTCCAGTACTCTAAATAAAGCATTTGAATCACAGTAACTTTTTTTTCCCTGGATCCATAGTCTTATTCCCCTTGTCTGTTATATTGCAATTAAAGTCCCCACAAAATAAAATTTTAGAGGAGGTAACCAAATAAGGTTGGATAGAAATTAAGAAAGAAACTCTTTCAGCTTTGGTTTGGGGGCCATAGATGTTTTTAAAGCGGACAGCAATAGATGTCCATAACCCATCTAAGATTAATACTCTCCCTGGATATAAGTCTATCAATTTTGTTAGTGAAAAAGAGTAAGAGTTGAATAAAACCCTACCCCTATCGGCACTGCCTAAACCAAAGGACCGAAAGGATGGTCCCATACCCATTCTCCCTTAAAAAATCTCGATTGGTCTGCGGTGAACATCCATGTTTCCTGTAGGAAACATATATCATATTTGGAGTGGAGGAGACTACCAAAGACTGCCTGATGCTTCATAGCATTTAAAAGGCAGTGAACGTTAATGGTACATACTTTTAAGAAGGACACAGGCTAAGTTATTTTTGTCCTCTTCTTTTTCTTTTTGCCTCTATATCCTACCAGATCTTGATTCTGAGAAGCTTGGTCTGAGGCCATAGCTTGAGAATCCTGATCCTTCTGATCCATCTTGGATTCCTCCCAGGTGGGATCTAAAGGTGCCAAAGGGTTTGGTGGTGCAATATTGACAAGGGCAAGTACCTCCTTAGGTTTGGTATTCCTAGAGGAGAGTCTTCAAGGAAGAAGGGAGAGGGGTGTATGTTCCACCTCATTTTGTAAAGTCCCTGTTGTGCTAATTCTATGTAATGTAATCCTCCACTTGTATTTGCCTGATGTTCATGTATGTACCTTGTAATCTCCCGGGTCGCTCCTGAAAATAGGCACTTGGCTGTCTAATGTGCTTACCCGGTTAACAAAAGCAAATAAATAAATAAATAAATAGGCAACATCTGTGCTAAAAGTCAAGGGGGGCCCTTTGTGATGGGAGAATGCACAAGCCCCAGATCAGGGGTTAAATCTATGATAGGTGTGGCAGGAGGAGAGGGGAAGGGGGGTCTGGAGAAGGGGCCTGCCTAGTTGCAGAATCTTGGGCTTGCTGGATTAAGATTGGGACTCCCACAAGATGCTTTGTTTTTCACAGCCCAAGGGCATTCTACGAAAACATGCCCTATTTCATCACAGAGATCACACTTGTTATGTGATGCACACTACATGGCAATATGTCCTACTTCCCCACAGTTATCACACCAGGGTTGGTCACATGAACTGGACAGATGGGTTCTAGAGTTACAATTGTAGCAGGCCCTTGGCTGGCCTGCATAAAAACAGACCCCACGGTCTCTTCCCAGCATGAAGAAATTTGGTATATGAGTTAATCCAGAGTCAGACTGCCACTATTTGACTTTATATTTCCACCCTCCCATCCAAAACATTTCAGTATCTAGCAGAGCCTCAGGTTCACTTAAAACATCACATTTCTGTGAAAGCCAATAGGTAATATCATCCACATGAATCCCCTCATTCTGAAATATGATGGTAACATATTTTATTAGGGGCTTTGTAAGGGGAATCACCAGAAAGGGGGTCCATGTGGGAGAAAACTTTACTTGGCTATATCTCTCCCAAAACAGATCAAGTGCATAGGCTGTCCGAAAGCTAACATCGTAATTTTCCTCTCTGGAGAGATTAATAAAGGCAAAAACTTCCCTAGGGGAGAAATGCAATGAGTCCTTCAATAAACATTTCCCTACAAAATATCTGTCTGGTCGTTTCTCTAGGCCCCCTTTGCAGTGGATCCGGACTGCATTTCGTCATGGTGCAACTTCCTTTTCTATTTTTGAGAACAGTTCTAACAGCAAAGGTTTTAGTGGCTGAGGTTGGTCTTGAGGAATATTATCCTGACTTGGGGGTTGTCCCCATGAGATAGTTGGTAATGCAGGCCTATTTGTTAAAGGATGAGGATCCAAGTTCAAAGGATGCACGGTTCCTAAAAGGGCTTCCTGCTTATGTAATTCAACAGCAGTTGTGTCTTTTTGAACTGTAGTACTTTGAATATCCAAGTCTTGAATTGGTACTGGTGGGCGCCATTCAGGGGAGTTCAGAGTGAAATTTAATTTAGGGTCCCAGCTAGGGTCTGGGAACCATGTACCAGCTGTATTCTGTTTCCATCCAGCTTCACTCAGAGCGTTCTGGGGTGACCATAAGCCATTAGGATTGAGTGTCCTGATTTTAAGAGGGAAAGCTTCTGAAACCGCCACTGTAGAAGTAGATGCTATAGTAGTAGTAGGTGGAGAAGCAGAACTGAATATGTTAGGGCACAGGCTCCGGTTTTCAGGGTATATACATCTGTTTCCTAGAGCTAGAACCATGCATTTATCTTTAGTGTCCTCTTTAGAACCAGTTTTTTTTTTGCATAACAAGTTTATTGATTTTCCACGCATAACCGTTAACAAAAAATACCTCCAGTAAGATATAACAACCAAACTAACAATACACATGTACCCAATACATTTAACTTTCTCCCCACACCATCATACTGTCCAACTTCCCCAACATATCTGGGTGCTCTACAATACTTAAATCACATCATACAATACATCAGAACATTAAAACACTCCCATCCCCCCCACCCCCAGTCCCATCCAACAGAGAGGGGAGAAATAAAAGATAAGAAGAAGAAGAAAAAAAAAAGGGGGGGTTGAAAATAACCATGACAGCAGTTTAAAATACTGTGCAGATTGTATTCTATTAGTTACCCCATATTTAGTATATACACATTTTCCATTTCCTAATTGGTTCATAATCTCCCTGAGTTTACAGTTATACCAGCTCCCATCTGCCCCCAGGTACTGGGTCTCTTCTCATTAACCCCTAGTCCCTTCATCAATATATCTATCTCAGCTATGGATAGCGATGAAACAAAAGACTCCCAGGTCACCCAAAAGCGCTCGTCTCTATGTTTAGAGACATAATATAGTCTCTCCAGGACCAGGTCCCTCAAACGCAAAGTTTTCCATTGCTGAATGGTTGGGACCTCACCAGAAATCCACGTATTTAATATGCAGTACCTAGCTAGGACTATCAGGACCCTCACCTACCTAGGAAAAGGTCTCCAATCCTCCTCAACCGAGTCATCCATGCCAAACAGCAGGTTGACAGGCTTTTTTTCCAACTGCCTTTCCCATATTCTGCTAATTTCTCTGGCCACTCCCTCCCAGAGATGTGTTAAAGCAGTGCATTCCCCAAAACATTGTACTGTATATATATACTCACTTCCAGGTGACATCTAGATCCAGTTTTTAAAGTAGAACCTTTGTCCATAAATGAAAATACAGTAGCCCCTTCTTGCATATTCTTTTCCAAAAAGATGGTTTGTTCCTGACCACCTGCGGATCAAGAAACCTCCATAGGAATAACTGCAGGGTGTTTGAGCACAAACCCTGATGATTTAGACAAAGTCTCAGCAGTGAAATCTGTAGCAATCTTTACAGGGGAAATAGTAGAAAGTTCATTTTGATTGAAATAACAGTTTTAGAAGCTGTAGCAGTAATGCTTGGCTCTGGGCACATGTTAAGAATATCATTTGAGCTGCCAGCCACATTAGCACCCGCGCTTAATACAGTCAAATGAGGAGATGAAGGAACAACAATGCATGACTCACCTTGCCCGGCTTGGGCTTTTGATGCTGGTTTGACATCGTTAGTAAAGACAGGCTGTTTTACCTCTCTGACAGAAAGGGCCTCAGCCTGCAACAGCGCTAGTTGAGCATGTAGAAAGGTTTGTTCCTACAGATGCCGTTGATTCTCTAATTGCATTTGTAAAAGCAATGCATTTTTTTTATCGGTTGGAGCAGTTTCTGTGTTTGGAAGTCTGTCATCCATTTGTGTCTCCAGTTGGCTTAAATCCTCAGTAGAAATGAAGATGTCCGTAACTGCACCATTGTCTTCATTTTCTGGTATCAGAATTTCTAAATCACCCTGAGCCTCTGGTAAAACAATGGTGGGGGAGGAGACTATCTCCCCTGCCACTTCAGCACTTCCTCCTCCTCGATCCAACTCCAAACTGGGCTCCTCCACTCCTGCTCACAGGAAGAAGAGCCCCCTGGTGCAAGAGTAGGGGAATTTCCCTGGTGTCATGGCCAAATTTCACCCCATTCACTAAAAATACCACCAACAGCTTAATCTGGTTCAAGGTCATTTGGCAGTCATCTGTATCCCCTTCCCCCAGGTCGTGCCTGAAAATTGGCAAGAATTTGTCTAGTGCACTTGCCTGGTCAACAAAAACTAAATAAATAAGATAGCTGTCCTTTACTAAACAACAGCTGTGTCATATAGTGCAGCTGGCTCCTATGCCAAATACATTATACGGCACTAAGTTTATTCATCAATTTGCAGTTCAGCTTTGAAGAGTGCAGATGTGTCCTGGTCAACAGAAGATGACATCGTCCAGCCTCCGGAGGCAAGTATAGGGTAAGGGGGGTGTGGAGTATTTGGTGCTCAGTGGGAGGGTGGGGAGGGATGGCAGGGATGAAGAGGGACGGTTTTCTTTTATTTTTTACAGGTTACAAAAAAATAAAAAAAGACATTGGGCCTGATTCTCAAAAGCTTATGCCCGGCATAACTTACTTACACCAAAAAAAAATGGCGCAAGTAGCAAGTTATGCCAGCAGTTGCGACTATTGGTATTCTGCAAAACAGCCTGAGACATGCTGCAGGCTGCTTGCAAGAAAAGGGGACATACGCCACCAGTTACGCCCTAAACCCCCTGTAACATGGCACTAGGGGGTTTATGGCAGCAGTTACACCCTGTTCTGGAAGGGCAGCAACCAAGTCCCCCAGTTTGCAATTCTCAAACAACCCTCGGAGGACATCCGCCAAAGTACAGTTACACCAGCTTTTAGCTGGTGTAACTGTACCTATGCCCTCTGAGGATTGCGCATATGTGCTCCCCTGGCCATCCCCAGGCACATGTAGGCCCCCCATCCCTCACAACTGACAATAGTCCATAAAAGCCCTCCAGGGCTGCTGCATGCCCCCAACCCAATCACCGTCATAATATCCCCCCCAGGGCTGGAATGTGCCACTGACCCCCGTTCCTGCATTACATGCCCCGCAGGGCTTGCCCGCACCCTGAACCCCTGCAAGTTGTGAACACCACCTGACCCAATCCCCACAGTGTCCAAGATGCAACAAATCCCTGGTAATCTAGTTGCTCCCCCACCCAGTAGTGCCTGACCACCCCACTTCCACCCATTTTGTGCTGGTGACTGGCATGGCCACATCTCTCACCACTGTGGCCAGCTGCTGACTGAACAGTGAAGTGCATACTACTGTACATATGAACGTACCTGTATGTACAGTACTATGTGCTTTACTATGTGGTTGGGCAATACAGGGTGGGGAAGCCACTAGACTGCTAAGGATTTGTTGTGTCTTGGAAACTCTGGGGATTGGGTCGGGAGGAGGTTCACAACTTGTGGGGGTTCAGGATGCAGGCAAGCCTTGCGGGCATGGAATGCATGAACGGGGGTTGGGGCACATTCCAGCCCTGTGGGGCATATTTAGCAGGAATGGGGGGGTATTGTGTTGGTACTGGGGGTCAGGGGCATTAGCAAGCCCTTTGGGACTATGGGGATCGTGGCATGGTGGGGCATTTGCTCAATACACATCCAGGGCTGCGGCTTGCAACATACCCTGCAGGTACGCCCTTTGTTGGGTGTACCTGTAGGAATGTCGCAAGTCACAGGACTTAGCCACAGGGACCCTGCCCCTTACCGAATCGGGTGCAGGGTCATTGGCATAATGGGATATGGTGCAAGTCACCTTCGGCAGTGACTTGCGCCACCCTTCTAGAATCAGGCCTATTGGGGAACTGTTTTCTTTTTTCACAGATTGACATAAAATAAACATCTATATCGGGACACTGAGGGTGGGCTCCCCAGTGTCCCATAAAGCTGGGGGAGATATACTTAAATCTGACATGGGGATTGGGCCCCCCCAATGTTGGTAACAATTAAACAAGGGGCTGCAGGGGGGGAGGGGTCCAACACCAGAAGTGGGCATCTACAGTAGGTGTCAGATTATGTGATATTTTTTAAATAAACTATTTCAGGACACTGCGGGGGGGCTCCCCCGGTGTCCCACATGGGGGGTGAGATCTAATAATTGCTGACATGGGGATTGGGGCCCCTGATGTTGGCAACCATTTATTTAAAGAACTGACTGGTGGTGGAGGGATCCAGCACCTTAGCTTACTGCCATATAATGTATCTGGTATATGAGCTGGTAGCACTATACGACACAGATGTCATTTAGTAAACGACAGCTGTGTCATATAGTTTGCACTATATGACACAGCTGTCCCTTACAATTTACAGTTTGGCTTTGAAGAATGCAGACGTGTCCCAGTCCACAGATGATTACACCGAACAACCACAGAGGTAAGTATAGGGTGCAGAGAGGGGGTGCGGGGAGGCGGGTGCTCAGTGGGAGGATTGGGATTGGATAGAGGGGGTGAGTGGTAGTGATGGGGGATGGTTTTCTTTCTGTCAAGTTTAAACAAAAAAAAGATGTTAGGGGACTTTTTTCTTTTTTGCAAGTATGCATATAAAAGTGATCTATCTTGGGACACTGGGGGTGGGCTCCCCAGTGTCTCACTCAGCTGTGTGTGTGTGTGGGGGGTGAATTACATGAAAAAGGGACTGTGGGGCATCCGACACTGGGGGTGGTTATCCTGATGTTGGACTGTATTAATAAAAAATAAATACATACATATACACACTGCCACTGGGGGTTAGAGACTGGTGTGCAGATACAGTTGAAGAGCTGTGCAGCTGGGCTACAATGATTGCAGTCCCATCCCTGACCTCACGAGTGGTGACAGCGATTGAACGTACCATATCTTCCATTATTAAAACAACTGTGTCATATAGTGCAAACTGCTGCTTTCAAAATTCAGTTATAAATAGAAAGTTTGTTTTTTGAACTGCATACTCAGAAATGGAACATTTTTATTAAATAATTTAAAAACTACTTAACAGTGCTAACCTAAAAACCACAAAAGCACACACCTTGGACCAACCTCTATCAAACCTGAAAGTTTCAGGTTTCAAAGCCTCCTATTTTTTAGTTATTGGGTGGCAAAGGAAATCTAAAAATGTTCAAAAATGGAGGGTTTTGCTTTTTATTGCACCTCTGTAACTTTGCTGCTTCTGAACTGATCTACATGAAATTTACAGGATCAAGTGATCCTGGTACAGAGGATGTGCTTTCCAAATTTTATGTAACTCAGTTGAACAGGGGCAAAGTTATTAAGGTATAAAAATGTGAGTTTAACACAGAAGTGCTTACACACCCCTAATATACAGCTGTGACCGTGCCTGTATAATATATATATACATACTGTATATATACACATATATATATATAGGGAGAGAGAATAAAAGATGGGGAAGTGTGTGATGAGAATTTAATGCACACCGGTGTGGATGCTGAATAAACCCAAGGGCCTAAGCCCAAGGGGTTTATTAAAGCATCCCACACCAAGGGTGTGGATTAAATTCTCATGTGCACACACTTCCCCATCTTTTGTTTATTATAATTGCTGGCCAGCAATTTTTCTCCAGTCACATTTACCTGACTGCAGTATGTGTCACACACACACACACAAACACACACGAGATTCACCTCAATGTCCCTCTAATTTTGCAGTTTAATATTTTTTCTTTACTTTTTATTTGGTCTTTTTTATTTTAAACTTACAATTTGTGCCGTTGGAACATAATCACGCTAGTGGCGCCAGTGAAGCCAGTTACTAAGACAGATGAGGAGCAGGATCAACCAGATAGTTTGTAGCAGTTGCACTGAAGCTGCGACTGGTTCCTGAAGCTAACGAGGAGCAAGATCAACGAGATCTTTTTTTTTTTTTTGTTATCTGGAAGGTGGGATCAATCAGATAGACTTGACAAAATAAATTACAAGGAGACTTTACACTTGTGGCAGCTCCTCAGAAAGTGAGAGACGGAGCCACCATGTTTTTAAAATTGTTAAGCCCGCCCACGCATGGAATGAGAGCCAATAAGGGAGTGCTCAATTTTGATGGACTGAGCGTGTGTTCACCGTAATAACCCGTGGGTTATTACGATGAATATCAACTGGCAGAGCCCATAGAAAAGAATATCAACTGGCAGAGCCCATAGAAAAAAATGCTTGCCAGTAATTATATATATATAAATAGGGGATACATGATATATGTAAATAGGGGATACATGATGGGCAGCAGTGAGAGATGGAAAATAATTTCACTCCTGAAGAGTGAGGTATGGATATCTCACGAGTGCAGGAGTGAGATTATTTTTCATATCTCACTGCTGCCCATCATGTGTTCGATTTATGCAATAGGGGACACATTTATGTTAGTTCAATTTGTGTTTGTAGTCGGTTTAGTATGCTTTTTTTTGTGATTTTGCTTTGTGGTGTGAATGGAGGTGACTGTTGGTATGTGATTGGTTGGTAGTATGAATGGGAAATAGTTGTGTTTTGTTATTGGTTAGTATTTAGGGTTGTTGTTTGTGATTGGTTGAGTTTTGTTTGTGTGTGTGCTGTGATTGGTTTAATGCCTTGAGTGGGTGGGAGTTTGATTTGTGTCTTCCTGGATGGTGTTTGTTCATATTTGTTTTTCTTTTATGGTTTATTGTTGCTTTGGTGCTCATTTTTGCATTTCTGATGGTTATCTGGCATCCAGTGTGCTGTGTACTGTCATGGGTCCATATTTTAGTTCCGAGTTATTTTATTTTGTTACTGGCGGTGGCGCAGTGCAGCTACCAGAGTTTCAGTTTCATGGAGTGCCATGTTTAAAATTGTGATGTACGATGAGGACTGAAGAAGTGAGGTACTGGTATTATAGAAAATGTGAAGAGTATACAAAAACCTGCAACGTGCTCCAGTACATAGTTTGGGAATATGTGATATAGTTTGACAATTTGATTTTTGGGCCAGGTTTAGCTCCGAGTTCAGGTCAGGAATGATTTCTTCAGAGCTGCACTTCTGTTGTATAAAACGAGACTTTGTTTGAAAGATGGTGCAATTTAGTGATCTCAAAGTGTTGGGCAGATGTTTTTTAAAAAGGGTGATGTTTACAAATTGTTTTATGTAGAAAGGTACTGTGCTGAGTATAGTGTTTGCAGTGAGATAGGCAGAGTGAGAATATTGGCTGATGACATAGCAGCTGTGTGTGTAAATGTAAATAATCTCACAGTTGCTACATCACCAGGATTTACCTCACTGCAGTGAGCATATGGGTTTTTATTTACAACGTTTATCTCCCACCCCTATTGTATAAATATATATATATATATATATTGCAAAAAACTTAATTAATGGTCTAGTTAGGGATAAAGCCACAAAAGTAGGGAAATTTGGCATTACGGTTTTCAAAGCTAACATCCCACACCCGCCCTGCACACACCAACAGAAGTCAGGGGTGTGCCTTGGGATTGCCAGCTCTAACACTCACCCCATTCATTAAGTAAGTAAATAAGCTGAGATGGGTGCAGTATAGGAGAATAGGGTGAGCATTAGGGCCAACGACTCCAAGGCACACCCGATGTCAGTTGGTGTGTGCAGGGTGGGGGTGGGGTGTTAGCTGTGAAAACCCTAACACCACATTTCCCTAATTTTGTGGCTTTATCCCTAACAAGAGCATTAATGCAGTTTTTTGCAATTTATGTTCTTACTTTTTGAGATAGCATAATTGTATCCTTATTTGCCTGTGGGAATGCAAGGTCCTCTGGGCCCTACACTCTCATCCCTCCATAAGTGTGTATATATATGTAGCTGTGGAAGCACTGAGCCCTCTGGGCCCTGCACTTCCATTTCTAAGACAACAGTGACCAAATTGTCAGCATAGCCATCTTATTAGCCCACATCATGCACCCAGTACAGAAAATGTTCAAATCCCTGCCAAAACATAATTCTGTGCAACTGCAACGCAATTCCACACTAGGGTGTGAAAACACATTTTGGCCTGGATTAGAAAAATAATAGCTGTGACATACATGTGGTGGGGTACTAAGATGGTTATGTTGAAAATCTGGGGTGAAAATATTGAACATTTCTAAAGTTACAAGCATGTGTAACAAAATTGCAACAAATGGTCATAACTTTGTAATGTTAACATATTTTGACCCTACACTGTCAGCATAGATTTCTTATTACCCCACCTCATGTATCCAGTACAGAAGAGTTTTGAATCCCTAAAAAACGTAATTCTGTGCAACTGCAATGCCATTCTGCACCACAAGTGGGAAAACATATTTTGGGCAGGATTTGAAAAATGACAGCTGTGACATACATGAGGTAAGGTAATAAGAAGGCTATGTTCAAAATACAGGGTTGAAACATTAAAAATGTCCAATTATGAGCGGGTGCAGCAAAATTGCAACAAATGGTCATAATTTTGGCATTTTCTCATATTTTGACCCCAAATTTCAACATAGTCTTCCTATGACTTCACCTCATAAACCCCATAACTGAAAATGTTCAGATCTGTGCCAAAACACCATTCCACACCACAGGTCCGAAAACACATTTCAGACAGGACGTGAAAAATGACAGCCGTACTTTTCATGAGGTGGTGTGAAAAATTGGCTATGTAGAAAATTTGGAGTCAGAATATTGAAAATTACCAAAGTTATGTGCATGCAAAGGAAATTTTCAATGAGCACACCTAACTCAGACATTTTTAGGAATTGTTTTACTAAATTTTCAAAATGGCCTTTTTGGAACCCCACCTCGTGAACACTGTCAGTGATATTTCAACCTTCACCTTCCAGGCCCAATTGATGAGATAATAGTTGCAGTGTTTATGAGGTGGGGTCCTAAAAAGGGCATGTTGAAAATTTGGTGGAAAAAAAATCCAAAAAATGGCAAAGATATCAACATTATTTCAAAACACAATTGAAATACATTACATGACACTTACCTTGATTCCTCAGTTCGCAGTTCAGCTTTGGAGAGTGCAGACTTTTCCCAGTCCCCAGAAGATGACAGCTTTCAACCTCCGATGGTAAGTATGGGGTAAGGGGGGGTTGTGGGGTGGTGGGTACTTAATGGAGGGGCAGAATGGGGGAGGGGCAGCAGGGACAATGAGAGACTGTTTTCTTTTTTTCTGGCAAAAATAGACATTGGAGGACTGTTTTCTTTTTTTAGGTGGCAAATAACAGTATTTGGGGACACTGGGAGTGGGCTCCCCAGTGTCCCACACTGCTGGGGGGGACTTGGGAATGCTGACATGGGGATTGGGCTCTCCTGATGTCAACAGTTATTATTAGAACAATGGGCAGGGGTGGGAGGGCTTTTGACATCAGGGGTGGGCATCCCAGTGTCAGATTATTATTAATAAAAAAAGATAAAGAAGGAGGATGGTGATTGGTGGGTGGAGGTGGGGTGCCACTGGACACCAGGGAAAAGGGTGGCTTATAGCTGAATTTGCAGCCAATAGCACAAGTTCCAGATGCAGCTGCAGAAATCAAGAAAATCACACTGTTCTCATACAGAGAACGCGGAGAAGTGCTCCTCTCACTAAGCTGGGCACCCAGGATTTTGGGTGCTCAGTAAACATATATGTGGGCACAGTATTTAAAAACAAACATCAGAATCTAGCTAAATGGGTCCCATTTAGCTAGGTTTTGATGTTTGTTTAATAAAGTCAAGGCATGTTTATGTTTTTTCCACATTTGTCAGCTCGTGGAAGAAATAAACAAGATGGAGGTTGGCACAGCACCAAAAATGTTTGGTGCCCTGCCAGTTCAGTGGTGGAATACCAAAAACCAGCATTTACAGCATCATATATTTACTTTTGCACAAAACGTTATCTCAAAACCGCTACTGCGCATGCACAAGTCGGAAAAAATCTAATTTAAAGCCTTAACTCTGGAACCCCTTGAAATGTTTTCATTGGATTTGTCAAAGGCATTACCTCAGGACATGACACATGTCCCCATCAAGTTTGGGGCAACAATTCCTTTCCCGGTAGGCTGTAGGCAGGAGCAAAAAAAAAAACAATGTAAGTATAGGAATAAATTTAGTTTTTTTCTACAAATGACACAAGTGTATCTCAGAAACCGCACAAACTGCCATCACAAAACTTGTCTCACATCAAGATCTTGCCTCCTACACAACACATACAAATGTTCCGCTCATTTCGTCAAAGGGAGCCAAATATATTAATGTACAAAATTTGAAGTTTAACAATTAAACAGGCTACTCAACCCTAACTATAGGGGTGCGATTGCACCCCTATTATATGGCATGGTACCACCACTATAATTAGGGTTCAGTAGGCTGTTTTGTGTTAAACACCTAACTTTGCACTTTAAGAAATTCACCGTGTTCAATGGATTGATGAGGGGTACTACTGGTTTTGTGGCAACAGAATCCTTTGCACAACCACCCCCCAAAATTGTAAATCTGAGAAGTTACAATTTTTTTCTGCCTAAATAGGCTATTCTTACTTTCATCTCCTTTGTTTTTACATGCCACAAAACCAGTAGCACCCCTCATCAGAAATGTGATTTGAAAATGTGAAGAAAACAAGGGTAGAGTGTGCTTGTCTTGGAATATATTTAGAGTTCAGGAGCTGTGTGATACTCCTGTAACTTGCTCCCTTTGATCACCTTTGAATTTCCTACATTGAAGCACTTTACTTTAAAGGAACCAATTTAGGTAACACACTCTACAGTATAACAACAGCCTCGAGGAGATCCAGCTGTGGATGGCTCAGAATTGGCTTAGACTAAACCCAACCAAGACTGAGGTGCTGGTGATGGATCCAGGTCATCGGGAGGGAGGAGGGGGTGCGGGGGTACCCTCCGACCTAGTGTTAGGTGGTGTTCCTCTTGTCCCCTTCAGACAGGCGAAGGATTTGGGCATGATCTTGGATGATGGATTGACCATGGATGTCCAAGTGTCAGCCATCGTCAGGAGTGGTTTTTACCACCTTCGAAATATCACCCAAATCTGATCCCTGATTCCACCTGATAACCTGCCTACATTAGTACATGCCTTTGTCACCTCCAGACTGGACTACTGTAATATCCTGTACCTAGGGTTATCCGGAGGCAACCTCCACAGACTGCAGCTGATGCAGAACGTGGCAGCAGGATTACTGATGGGAGCTAGAAGATCTGAGCATATTACTCCTGTCCTCTGTGAACTGCACTGGCTGCCAGTCAGATGGAAGATTATCTTTAAGGTAGGGCTCCTGACCTACAAAACCCTACACAATGGGGAGTCTGCTTATCTGCAATATCTCCTTGTGCCCTATCACCCTTCCTGAGCACTTCAATCTGCTGGGGGAGCCCTCCTTGAAACATAGAAACATAGACATAGACTTTGACGGCAGACAAGGACCGCTAGGCCCATCCAGTCTGCCCATTTCCCTACCTACAGGATAGGCCGCAGATCCTAGTTAACCAACAGCCTTTATCTTCCTGCCCCCCACAAGAATTGCCTTATGTCTGTCCCATGCATTCTTGAATTCTCCCACAGTTTCAGACCCCACAACTTCCTCAGGAAGGCTGTTCCATGCATCCACCCTCTCTGTGAAATAATACTTCCTCACATTGCCCTGAACCACCCTCCTTCTATCTTTAAATTGTGTCCCTTGTTCTTGCAAGTCTCTTTTTCTGAAAGATGCTACCCTCTTGGACTTTGTGGATTCCTTGAGGTACTTGAAAGTTTCTATCATGTCCCCCTCTCCTTCTTTCCTCAAGGGTATACATATTAAGCTCCTTAGTCTCTCCTCATACAGCTTCTCTTGCAGACCCTGCACCATTTTAGTTGCCCTCCTCTGGACTGCCTCTATCCTGTCTATGTCCTTGCGGAGATGGGGTCTCCAGAACTGGACACAGTATTCCAGATGGGGTCTCACCAACTGTCTGTACAGAGGGATAACAACTTCCTGTTTTCTGCTGCTGATGCCTCTCCCTATACATCCCAGTATACCCCAGCCCTCCCTACTGCCTTCTCACATTGCTTGCTAACCTTAAGGTCATCTGATATGATTACCCCCAGGTCTCTTTCCTGTTTTGTTGTTGTTACTAGCTCCCCACCCATTGTGTATTCTTCCCCTGGGTTCTTGTTTCCCAGGTGCATTATTTTGCACTTTTTTGCATTGAATCCTAGCTGCCATACGTCTGACCATTCCTCCAACCTTGCTAAGTCCCTTTTCATCCTTTCCACGCCTCCTTGTGTATCAACCCTGTTGCAGATCTTTGTGTCATCTGCAAAAGGCATCTTTTCTTTCCAGTCCTCTGCAATGTCACTGATGAAGACATTAAAAGGACTGGACCCAATACTGAACCCTACGGTGCCCACTAGTAACCGCCCTTTCTTCAGAGTGGACTCCATTTACAATTACCCTCTGTGTCCTGTTGTCCAGCCAATGTTTTACCCAGGCTACCACCCTGGGACCCACTCCCAGGCTGGTTAATTTGACTATCAATCTTTTTGTGTGGACTGTGTCAAATGCCTTGCTAAAGTCTAGGTAGGCCATGTCCACAGCCCTTTCCTGGTCTACTACTTTGGTCACCCAGTCAAAGAAATCCATTAGATTCGTCTGACATGACCTTCCACTGTGAACCCATGCTGCCTTGGATCCTGTGCTCCACTGACCTCTAGGTACTCAACTATTCTTTCCTTCAAGTGACTCCATCACTTTCCTACCACAGAGGTCAGACTGACAGGTCTGTAGTTTCCTGCCTCTGTCTTGGTCCCATTTTGTGAAGGGAATCATCCGCCTTCCTCCAGTCCTCTCGGTACCACACCATCCTCCCATGATTTATTAAAAGAGTAGCCAGTGGTTTCACTAGTTCCTTCCTTAATTCTTTTTAGAATTCTGGGGTGAATTCCATCAGGACCCATTGCTTTGTCCACCTTCAGTTTTAGGAGTTCTTGCAGAACCCTTTCTTCTGTGAAAGGACTGGGATCGACCCCCCTATCAAGAGTGCTTCTGTTAATTGGATTAGGCACTTCCCCCTCCTCTTTTGTGAATACTGAGCAGAAATATTCGTTCAGTATTCCTGCTTTTTCACTGTCCCCCTCTGCCCACCCACCGTTCATTCTATTCAGCCTCACTATCCCTCCCTTTGTCTTTCTACGCTCGCTGATGTACCTATAAAAGGTTTTATCCCCCTTCTTAACTGAGTTGGCTATCTTTTCCTCAGTTTGGGCCTTTCCTATTCTGACTTCCCTCCCTGCTTCTTTCTGCCTTAACCGGTACAGCTCTCTGTCCTGCTCCTTCTGTGTTCCTTATACTTCCGAATGCTATCTTTTCTTCCTGACTTTCACAGCCACCTCTCTTGAGAACCATAGTGGCTTTTCTTTCGTTTTGATTTGTTTATTTGCTTCACACAAAGGCTTGTTGCATCTGTGATGGCAGTTTTGATAATTCCCCATTGTTGCTCCACACCTCCTTCTAGCCTGTTTGCTAGTGCTTTTCTGAGGCACTCTCCCATCTTGCCAAAGTCAGCCCTCCCAAAGTCCAGTACCCTCACTTTTGTATGGCTTGACTCTGTAGCTGAGTTTAACGTGAACCACACTGTTTGATGGTCACTTGTCCCCAGATGGCAACCTACTTCTAGATCTGAGATCCTCTCACTGCCCCGTTTGAGAGTACGAGGTCTAAGATTGCTCCCTCACGAGTGGGTTCCGAAACTAGCTGTCTAATGCCTGCCACCTGTGGGGCATCATGAATGGCCCTGCTCTTGGATGTGGCTGCAGCAAATATGCTCCAGTTAACATCTGGCATATTCAGGTCTCCCATCAACAGTATCTCCCTTTCTCTGCCATTCTAAGAATGCCTTCCATCATATCCTTGTCCATTCCTTCCCCCTGACATGGGGTCTGTACACAACCCTGTGCGGATTGTGGTGCCTTTCCAGTCTCCAGGTGACCCACAGTGCCTCCTCTCCTCCCTGTTTACTCTTTTGTTCAGTTGCTTTTATCCTTCCTTTACATGAGAGCTACTCCTCCCCTCTTCTCCACTTCCTGTCTCTCCTGTAGGTTATGTACCCTAGTATGTTAACATCCCAGTCATAGTTCTCTGTGTACCATGTTTCTGTGACTGCTACGATATCCAGGCATCCCTCTTCCATTAAGGCCACCAGCTCAGGGACTTGTTGCCCAGACTACGGCATTGGTACTCATTACCCTCCATTTCCTGATGGCCTTACCCCTTTTCCCCATCCCTGTCCTTCTTGCCTTTGTCACTTTCTCCATTTACCCCTGCCCTTCTCCCTATCGACACCTCCATGTTGGTGTTTGCCACACTTACTACCGTGATTGTTTGGGGGCTAGGATTTTCCTGCTCCTTTCCAGTGCCTCCCCTTGGCTAGTTTAAAAGCTTGCCAATGAGCTAAACCTATCACCTAGGATCCTGGTTCCCTCCCGGACAGATGCAGCCCATCATGCCAGTATAGGCTTGCATCACTCAGGTGGACCCCAGTCCCAATGAAGCCAAATCCCTGAGCTCCACACCAGTTTTTCAACCACTGATTGAATCCCTAGGTACAGAACATCCTAGCTCTCCTATGCCATAGATGGGTAGCACCTCCGAGAAGGTTACTGCGTGCTACTTGACCAAGGCCCTCCCCAATTCCACAAACTCTTCCTGCACTTCTCTAATCCCTTTCTTAGCCAGATCATTTGTCCCTAGGTGGACAATGACATCCAGCTCCCTCCTCTGTGCAGCTGCTCTGGCAATCCTGAGGATTCGCTCCCTGTCCCTCCAAGCCATGGCGCCAGGCAGGCACCTTACCTCCCTCTCCCCTTCCTTGCCCAGTTCTACCTTCCTAACAATGGAGTCCCCCACCAGGAGTTGTTTCCTTCCCCTGCAGGGTCCCCTGCCACCCTCCTGTGGGTCTGCTTTGTGGAGGTTCCCAGCATCCTCCTTGGTCTCACTGTAGGTGCCTCCATAGAGGAAGCACACTTTGCCAGAATGGCATGGAATTGTGGAGAGGTACAACTGGAGGGATGTGCCTCTGTTCCACCACCCTCACCTCCCTGGAGCCCACTGTGGTCCAACCGCTCCTCTTCTTGGCAACCTCTGAGGCAACGGCAGTGGCACTGGTGGTCCCTGGATGGAAGAGGAGGTCCCACAAATCCTGGCCAACTCAGCCTGGAGATAAGCAACCTCCTCCCTCAGCCCAGAGGTGCCTGCAGATGGGACAACACCGCATCCTCAGAACATCTCCCGGAAGACTGCTGCTCCACAGCCACTGCACTGACCACTCCAATCATGTCTTATTTCTGACCCCTTAACTGTTTGCAATCCTTACTCTTTCGTCTGTTTTTTTCTCTCTCTCTTACTTTCTGCCTATGTGCCCTTTAAGCTCCTGATTGTCCTGTTCTGAGACAAGAATATCCTATATTTCTCAATAGACCACTTACTTGTTCAGAGGCAGACCTCCAGCAGCTAGAGGGGCGAGAGCTACTCTTGCCCTTCTAGGATGGTGGGTCCTTGGTGGTTCTGTGATCACTCACTTCCTGCCCCTAAACAGGAAGTTCCTGTTGTCAGTCAAATCCTGTGCCTATAAAAATAGAACTAGCTTTCGGTGGGGGGGTGGAGGGGAGGGAAGGAGGGCAATATAGTCCCAGCAGAGAAGTTCAGTCACACAGCAGTCCTTTCTCTTGGTGTCTTCTGCCAAGCTATTAGCAGAATCTTTCTAAGGCAGTCTTTAAATGTAGCTTCCTTCTAGCTAAGCCACTTCCCCTACTTACCAGATCTTTCTACAAGTACTTTAAACCTCACAGCAGTTAAGTCCTTTCAGTCACCTGAGATTTACACCTAGATGACTTTTCAGTTACCCATTCAGTTCAGTTAACCCAAACACACACTTTTTTTTGTTTTTGTTTTGTATGTTAGTTTTTTACCCTAAATTAAAGGTCCAAATGCAAAAGTTCTTCTACTTTAGTCCCAGCAGAGAAGTTCAGTCACACAGCAGTCCTTTATCTTGGTGTCTTCTGCCAAGCTTGAGGTTTGGGCATGATCTTGGATGATGGATTGACCATGGATGTCCAAGTGTCAGCCATCGTCAGGAGTGGTTTTTACCACCTTGAGGTTTCCAGGGTGAGGCTGCAGTGTTCTGGAGATAGGGCATTCTCAGTTGCCACTCCCACCTTGTGGAACTCTTTGCCTGAGAATCTGGGGAGGGCTCCCTCGGTAGAAGCCTTTAAGAAGGGCCTCAAAACTTATTTATTCTGGCTGGCCTTTTATGATTAATCTAACTGGTGAATGGAATTGGAACTGTTTTGATATTTTAATGATGTCATATGTTGTATATTGGTTGGTTTTATTAACTTTTTTATTTTATTGTTGTTGTTTGTACACTGCCCAGAGTCTATGGAAATGGGCACTTAATAAATTATCTCTCTATCTATCTATCTATCTATCTATCTGTCTGTCTGTCTGTCTGTCTGTCTGTCTGTCTGTCTGTCTGTCTGTCTGTCTGTCTGTCTATCTATCTATCTATCTATCTATCTATCGGTGGCCACTGCAGGTATTTCTTCATTAGGACCAAACCGTTGGGGGTGAGGGGGCACTCTAACGTTTGGTGGTTTGGCTTGTCCATATTGGAATTCTAATCTGAAAACTGAGAGAACCTCTTTTCCATAGAGACAAAGGTAAGAATAGCCAATTTAGGCAAAATTTTTTTTAACCATGCCTCTCAGCTGCTATGAATTTGGCATAGCACTATGATTTTTACACTGAAGTTTACCCTCGCTCCACAAATATTTACTGATGTTCTTAATAACGTTACAGCTTTTTCTGTTTACAGAAATTATTAAATCATTGAACTAACTTCATAGAAACATTTTTGAACCCTAAAAATATGGGACCCACTGTTTGTAGACATATTATTCTTTAAAATAAGAAAGTGCTACTCATTCTGGCCATTTGCTCTGCATTTTGAAGGCCAGTGCTATGAATTTTAATACTGAGAAGTTGATGTATATACATAGAAACATAGAGGTTGACAGCAGATAAGGACCACAAGGCCCATCCGGTCTGCCCATTCCTTTTTCTACTGTATAAATGTACCATCGGCCTTTGTTCTGTCAGTGGCCTATCTAGTCATACTTATCTGTATTGCTCCCTTATGCGTATCCCATGCCTGTTTGAAGCCCTGCACTGTATTCATAGCCACCACTTCCTGAGGTAGGCCATTCCATGTATCCACCACTCTTTCTGTGAAAAGGAATTTCCTCACATTCCCCCTTAATCGGCCTCCCTCTAATCTCATGCTGTGTCCTCTTGTCTTGCTATTTTTCTTATATTTAAACATGTTAGACTCTTTCTCCTTGTTAATGCGCTTAAGGTGTTTGAATGTTTTGATCATATCACCTCTCTCCCTCCTTTGCTCAAGGGTATACATATTGAGCTCCGTTAATCTGTCCTCATATGTCTGCTGATGCAGTTCCTGCACCATTTTGGTTGCCCTTCTCTGGACTGACTCAATTTGGTTAATGTCCTTGTGAAGGTGTGGCCTCCAGTACTGTACGCAGTATTCCAGATGGGGCATAACCAGTGTCTTGTAAAGAGGGATTATTACTTCCCTCTTATGACTTGTAATACCCCTACTAATACAGCCTAACACACCTCTAGCCTTACCTACTGCTTTAGAGGTCTGCTTGAATGATTTCAGGTCATTGGTGATGATGATGCCCAAGTCTCTTTCTTCCTTTGTGACTGCCTGCAACACCACTCCCAGCCTATAGGTGGCTTCAGAATTTCCTCTTCCCTATGTGCGTGATCTTGCACTTCTTTGCATTAAATCCCAGTTACCACTCTTCTGACCATTTTGCTAGTTTTTCTAGATCTCTTCTCATTCTGCCCACCCCATCTGGATCATCTACTCTGTTGCAGATCTTGGTGTCATCTGCAAACAGACAAGCCTTACCGTCTAGTCCATCTGCAATGTCACTAATGAAGATATTGAAGAGGACTGGTCCCAGGACTGATCCCTGAGGTACCCCACTTGTGACTTGCATCTCTTCTGACTGTATACCATTTACCACCACTCTCTGTTTTCTGCCCGTCAACCAGTTTGCCACCCAGTTGACCAACTTCTGATCCACCCTGAGCCTACCCAGCTTATTTACCAATCTTCTATGTGGAACAGTGTAGAAAGCTTTGCTGAAGTCAAGGTAGGTGGCATCAACTGCTCCCATTTGGTCCACCACTCTGGTTACCCAGTCAAAGAAATCTATGAGATTAGTTTGACAGGACCTTCCTTTTGTAAACCCATGCTGTCTTGGATCCTGTACCCCTATGGATTCCAGGTGTTGCACTATCCTTTCCTTAAGGAGTGTCTCCATTATCTTGCCCACTACTGAGGTAAAATTGACTGGTCTGTAGTTCCCTGCCTCCTCCCTGCTACCACTCTCGTGAAGCAGGATCACATGAGCCCTTCTCCAGTCTTCTGGGACCTCTCCTGTGCTCAGAGCCTCAATAAACAGTTCTGCTAATAGCTCTGCTAGTTCCACCCTTAGCTCCTTAAGTACCCTGGGATGTGTGCCATCAGGTCCCATTGCCTTGTCCACCCTGAGCTTAGCGAGCTCTTGTAGGACCCTTTCTTTTGTGAAAGGAGTAGTGCTCACCTCCCTCCCCCCTGTGTCCATGGTGCTGAGCTATGCGCCCTGCCCTACCTTCTCTTCAGTAAATACTGAGCAAAAGTATCTATTTAGGATAAATTGTTTTACAGGGTCCTCCTCCTCACATGCCCCCTTTTCTCCTTTGAGCTTAGCAATACCCCCTCTGGACTTTATCCTTTCACTAATGTATCTACAGCAAGTCTTGTCACCTTCTTTTACTGTTCGTGCTAGTGTTTCCTCAGTTTGGTACTTTGCCTGCCTTACTGCCTTCCCTGCTTCCCTTAGGGCAGTTTGGTATGCCTCCCTATCTTCATCCCGCTGTGTTCCCTTATACTTCTTGAAGGCCAGCCTTTTGGCTCTGACCTTTTCTGCTACTGTATTTGAGAACCAAAGTGGTTTCCGTCTTCTTTTGCACTTTCTTTTCTAACACAATGGGATGTTGCTTCAAGTATTGCATCCTCAATGCTTGCCCACTTTGCCTGTACCCCCTCACCTGTGTTTCTTTTTGCCAGGGCTAGCTTAACTCTGTTGGCCATCTTATCAAAGTCAGCTCCTCTGAAGTCCCATATTTTTGCCTTGGAATGGAAAGATTTAGATGTAGTGGCCAAATTGAACCATACCATGTGATGGTCCCTGGTCCCCAGGTGACCTTCTACCTGGAGATCTGTGATCCCTTCCCTGTTAGTTAGTACTTGATCTAGGATAGCCCTGTCTCTTGTGGGTTGTTGTACCAGTTGTTTGAGGCCCTCCCCCCACAGGGAATCCACCATGTGTCCAGTTCTGGCAGATGTTCCTGCTGGTACTGACCAATCTGTATCCGCATATTGAAGTCTCCCATTATCAGAACCTCCCTTCGCTGTCATGTTTTGTATATCTTCTAACAGTAATGTGTCTATGTCCTCCCCCTGGTCTGGGGGCCTGTAGACAACCCCAGTTCTTATGGCTGTCCCATTTCCTGTTTCCAGGGTGACCCACAGTTCTTCTGGCTCCTTATGTGTATTCTGAATTTCTGTAGCTTTGATATTTTCATTGACATACAGGGCTCTCCACCCCCTTTTTTGCACCTCGGTCTCTTCTGAACAGTACATAGCCAGGTACTGAAGTCTCCCAAGTGTGGTTACTGGTAAACCCGTCTCACTAATTGCTACTATGTCCAGTTTAGCCTCTGACATTATTGCCTGCAGGTCTGGGATCTTATTTCCCAGGCTGTGAGCATTTGTGTACATGATTTTCCATTGGCCAGATTTCGGTGTGTTAGTTATTGGGTGAGGTTTGACATTTCCCCTGCGTGTCGTATGGGGAGACGGACCTTTTTTCTTACCTGGTGATGCAAATGAACTGCAAACATGCTGAATCCCTGTTTGACCACTAGCTGAGGGGGTAGGGGTGTTCTTCCCATTCAACGTATGGGGTGCTGCACCCCCCCATTTGCTCATTTAAATATTCTGTAAAGACGTCAAACTTCTGCCCCAATGCACTGACTCCCTCCCTCCTTAGTCAGATATAGAGGTATGATTGTAACTTCTCAGATTAATCTGGGGAGGGAAGGTTGTGCACTGGATCCTCTTTTTTCTTTCTCTCTTTCTTTCCTTCTTTCATTCTTTCTTTGCAATATATTTAGGACATAAGATATTTTTGTTAATGTATCACTGTGAAATACAAATAAAATGCACAAAAGCGCTTCAAATAATGAAGAATTTTCTGGGGGTCTTGGCACCCCCCCAGACCCCCAAACTTTTTGGTGAGAATTCTTTGGCGACTCACCCCTTATAGCCCCATGTGACATGGGCAATGTCCCATCCCCTACTACTCTACTGCTGGTATGTTCCAACCACTGTGTACATAATTACAACTAACTCATTTAAAACCTAGAATTTTTATGTTCATGATTGTGCTTGTGCAAAGCAAACATATTACTATGATGGTGGGATCTGAGTGGAGTGTTACTGTTGATTCAGTGCAGAACGGTTTACAATGGGCTTGACAGTGTCAGACCCGTAGCAGTAGTAGTAATAGTAGTAGTAGTAAAACTTTTTATTCATCTGAGAAAAACAATGAATAGGTACAACTCAGCTGAGGCAAGCTCATTTCCAGCGAGCCCCTTGGTACATCTTAAATATGGTTGCAAATCAAAGTATACAAACATTATCATCAATACAACATATAATTTCACAAACACAATAAATATGCATACATACATACAATCATAAAAAATACCTAAGAATGTATAAAAACAATCATCAGCCAGGCTGATCATGACAATGTTCTGGGCTTGCTGGGCAGAAACTTCATGAAGTTCAAAGAAAAGAGCTGCCCGAATCAGGGTGGTTCTTTGCTTCTATCTGCATTGCTGCTGCCCAGCAAGCAACTGATTGATGTCATGATCAGCCTGTGCCTCGCCCTCTCCCCTACAATGCAACTGACTGCACATAATCCCTGCTCAGCTTCTACTTGCCTCTTTTAAACAATCCCACCCTCTGCCAAGTATCCCTTCCACTTCCCTGTCACTTTCCATGCCCTTTTTAGACAATCCCAATCTCTGCTAAGTATCTCTCCTGCCTACCCATTTGCTTTCCATGCCCATGCCATGCCCCTTTTAAAAAGATCACACTTGCCACCAAATATCCCTCCCATCTTCCCATCGCTTCCCATGACCTGTAAATATGATCCCGACAGTGGGGTGCCCAGTCCCCAGTGTCAGTACCTGAAATAAAGAAAACTATCCCTCAAAGTCCTTTTTTTACACTCTGCAACAAAGAAAATGGTCCAGTAATGTCTATTGCTATCACCTCCACTGCTGTTGCCATCCCCCACCCCCCATTCAGCACCCACCAGCCCATGCCCCACCCCTTGCTTACTACTGGGGTTCTAGGACCATAAGTCTCTCTCTGGACCAGAGACATGTTTTCTGTCTTCAACCTCTGACTAGGACCTTTGGAAATCAGGTAAGCTGTGATCTATGTATTTCAACATATTTTGAACTTATACTTCTAACATAGTCATTTTTTAATATTTTCCCCCAAATTTTCAACATGGCCTTTCTGGGACCCCAGTGAAATTTCCAAATCCAGCAATCACTCCACAAAAATCACCTTTCAGACAGGATTTGAACATTTTACCTACCAGCTTCATGAGGTGGGTCCATAAGAAGACTATGTTGAAAATTTTGGGTGAAAATATTAAAAAAACAACATAGTTATGAAGGCACATTAACAAAGTTCAACCCTTACTCATAACTTTGGTAATTTGCAATATTTTGACCCCAAAATTTCAACATTGTAATTTTTTCACACCAGCTCATGAATGATCGTAACAAGTATTATTTTTCAAATCCTGGTCAAAGTGTGTTTTTGTACCTGTGGCACGAAACAACATTTCAGCCAGTATTTTACAAAATACAACTGTCATGCTAAGAAGGAGGAATCACAAAAAGGCTATGCTGAAAATTTGGCGTCAAAATATCATAAACACATTGTGATTTGTGCACATTTTGGCCCCTAATTTTCAACATAAGCCTCTTGTTACCCCACTTCATGAACATGACAGGTGTCATTTTTTAAATTCTCCTTGAAACATGTTTTCACATTTGCTCCATGAAGTCATCTTTCGAACAGGATTTAAAAGTTTCTACTTGCAGTGGTCATAAAGTAGGGTCATAAAAGGACAGCGTTGACAATTTGTGGTCAAAATGTCAAAAAACAATAAAGTTATGAGAAAACAGAATTGTTTCAATGTTTACTCGTAACTTTGTACTTTTGCAGATTTTAGTCCCAAACATGCAACACGGCCCTTTTGTTACCCCAGCTGATGAACATGACAGGTTTCATTTTTCAGATCTCCTTTGAAACATAATTTCACAGTCCCTCTGTGAAACCAGCTTTTGGCCAGGATTTTAACAAATTCACCCATCTTTTTTTTTCCCAATTATTTAAGCAGGAGAGACACACTAAGCTGAAAGCTTGTTTACAGGTGCAACCTGGGAGCACAAGGAAGTTAAGTGACTTGCTCAGGGTCACACAGTATGCAAGTGGGGACTGTGGGATTCAAACCCAGATCTTCAGATTTGCAGCTCAGAGCCTTAAACCACTGCACCATACTTCCTCCTTGATCATAACATGGGGTCATAAAAAGACTGTTGAAAATTTGGGTTCAAAATGTGAAAAAAAAAACTAAGTCATGAAGAAACATGGAATTGTTTCAACTTCTGCTCATAGCTTTATTTTTGCAGATTTTGGCCCCTAATGTTTAACATATCCCTTGTGTTACCCCACCTCATGAATGTGACAGGTGTAATTTTTCAAATCCTCTTTGAAAAATGGTTTCACAGTTGCACTGCGAAATCACATTTTGGATGGGATTTAAACAATTCACTGGTCTTGATCATAACATCAGATCATAAAAAGACTACGTTGGAAATTTGGTGTCAAAATGTGGGAGCCTACTGAAAATTAGACATTGCCTGTCAGCTGGCCTATCCTGGGCAAATACAATCTAAAACTGCATAAAAGGGGAAGGGAACATTGTTTAACCAGGAGTAGCACACTAAGCTGAATCTTGTTTCCAGGTGCAACCTGGGAGCACAACGATGTAACATGACTTGCTTAGGATCACACAGTATGCACCTAGGCGGCTATAGGATTCAAATCCAGGTCTCCAGATCTGCAGCTCAGAGCCTTAACCCACTGACTATGCTGCCTCTAAAAGCAGGGTACCACTGAAAATTAGATATTGCATCTCATCTGGTCTATCCCAGGTTAATATGTAGTAAATGTGTAAAAGCAGGACCCTAGTACAGCAGAGCCCCCCACTGAAATATACATCTATGCTGCTCTGTTCTTGGAAAAATACATTGCAAAAGCTGGACCCCACTGAAAATGTAATTTGTCTTTGAGCTGGGCTATCCTGGATAAGAATGGGTAAAATCAGGGCCCCATCCAAAATGAGATATTGCATCTTAGCTGTGCTGCCATGGGTAGATAACAGTGTAATAACTTGGAAAAGCAGGATCCCACCGAAAAACGCATCTGAGCTGGGCTATCTTGGGTAAAAACAATACAAAAATATGTCAAAGCAGGACCCCATTGAAAATGAGATATTGCATCTCAGCTGGGTTATCCTTTGTAAATATATTGCAAAACTGTAAAAGCAGGACCTTATAGCAGAACCCTACTGAAAAGGAGATGTTGCATCTAAGATGATTTGCCCTGGAAAAATACATTGTAAAAGCAGGGCCACACTATAAATGAGATATCACAGCTCACCTCTACTATCCTGGGCAAAAGCAATATAAAACCATGTCAAATCAGGACCCATTGCAAATGACATTTTACTGCTCATCTGAACTAATTGGGTAAATATATAGTAAATATGTTTACAAGCAGGATGCGGCACCACAACATGCAAGTAAACATTTGACAAATGCTTGTTACAGTTGTTTTACAACTAAAACAAGAGAAGCTGGAACTGTAACTATAAACATATAAACAACGGATGTCCTGAATTCCATTTTTTATTTTATTTTATGACATTTGAGTCCAGTCGGGGCCAGCTATAAATGTTTGTGCAGGAAACTGAGAAAATCACTTTCAAAGCTTTGAAGTGTTGTAGGATGTATGCCAATTATATAAATTTCATGTAACGTTATAAGATGAAGGGAAGCTGAAACTTTACCAGGCAACCAAGTGCTGATGAACTAATTGCCATCTCCCTAGAGTTCCCTGCATTGCTGATGTAATCGTCAGTAGTTTGCACACAGTCCCTAGAGTTCATTTTGTTTATATTTATGAAAGGGCTTGGCTAAATGGAGCATTCTGATTGCTCATGAGTCCGAAGAAGCCTCCCCCCATGAAAACATCCTACCACAGTAGTATACGTACACTGTTTACAAGAAAACAGCTGATTATATAGTTACATGAAGTCAGGTAACAAGAACAATGACCATTTAAATTCCAACCAGCTTATCAAATGCACCCTAAAAACCATGACATTTGCACAGCATGCAACACACCCTCATGCATTCTTCCAAAACATAATTTCCAGCTCATAAAATTCACACCCTGTATCCCCCTTGAAATTTGCTTACTAACCCCTCCCAAAAATGTACACCTCGGGCTTAGTTTTCAAAAAGTGATGCTGGGCTTGCATCAAGCCCGGTATCAGACTCTTTCTTTGGTGCAACTGTGCCCAATTTTGGTAGGTTGGGCACTGTTATGACACTTTACCTGATTTACTGCAGCTGGTGCCAGCTCTTTGGCAGTAAAAAGGGTCCCCAGAATTGCCACAAGCTAGACCGGAAAAAGGTGCTCTAACTTACGACAATTGGTGCAAGGGATTGAAAATCCTGATCGCTGGTTGGATAATTTCCAGAAGCCCCACGCACCATATCTTTGGGGTACCCAGGGCTTACGCAAGTCTAAGTCATTTGAAAATCCAGCGCCATATCTGTCCTGAAATCTGAACACTCCAAACATGAACTAAAAATGTATGCATCACCACCACTAACTCTCAGACTTATATTTTATCCCTAACTCTTGAAATTCACACTCCACTGCTGAAATTGGCACCTTTGGGTTATTGCTGTTTTACCCCCAGGTTAGTTATGAGTACCGCCCTAACCAGTAGGTGGCATTATAATATAAATATCTAATTTTCTAACCTATACCTACAGGGTCAAAGTTCTGGTCTGAAAGTGTCCCCTTCCATGTGACATGGGTTGGATAGAGAAGGAAGGGCTTTGCTGTGCCTAGTAAGTCATCTCGGAATCCAGGAGCCATTAAGATGTAAGTGGTTTGGGAAGCTTCCCTCGAGAAGGTTTCCAATATAGGTTCATACGAGTCTGATCCAGATACATGGAGGTTGTAGGTGTTTATCTTAGGAAGTAGCCAACCGTGTGGAGAGGTATTCAAAAAGAAATCCTATTTTTCCAGTGTGTTTATGCTGGGGGGGAGCACAAGTGTGTAAGCTCCACCAATCTCTCCTGTGAGTCCCTAAGAAAGGTTGCCTTATACAAATGTTGTTCAGGTTTAATTACTAACAAGAAGGTACACTACAGCTCACATTAAATGGGTAGGTGTAGCCAGCTTACAACCCATTTTTTTATATGAGTGCAAAAAGTTGCAAACTAGTTTGTTTTTTTCCTTTAGCTGTAGAATGTGTTTTTCAACAGAAAGTATAAGCAAGCAACTCATTCAGAGCTTAGCGGAAACCGGCTAACAACCAGGTATCAGTGATGAAGAGATTTCATATGTAGAGCCTTAAAGGAAAGGTCCCGTCAGCCTTATATTCTGTTTACCTGTGTAGTCTGCAGGCATGAAGAGTGATTGCCTCTATTGTACCCTCCTAATTTTATCAGGATGATTTAAATATAAATGGAGTTACTTAAGTTTGGTGTGAAAACATGTTTGACTCCATTGCAAAAGTCATGACCCAACTCATGTAAGGCATCCTGAAATGTTATGATGTTTTATTGCTAAATCCTGCAGTAGTTATACTGTATCAGTCAGTGCTGTTGCTGTCCTCTGTACTGCCTATGATTTTGTCATATGCTGGTCGTGAAACTGCCCTGCTGTTTTCTGTACTGTAGTTTAAAGTCTATCTGAGTTAGAAAAATACTTTTAGAGAATACAGACTTCACAAGACATGTAACAGAACTGAGATTTTAACTTCTGTTGGCTTGTGCAGGTAAACATCAACTCCCATGATGCCTCACATGAGTGGGGTCATGACCTTTTGCAATGTAGTAAAACAGGTTTTCGCACCAGGGTAGCATAGGATGAAGCAACCTCATTTATGTTTAAATTAGGATGAAATTAGGGGGGTGCAAGGGAGGGAATCATTGTTCATGCCTACAGACTACATAGGTATATAGAAAATAGGTTGAGGGGCTTCCCCTTTAACAGCTCAAGTGCTAGCTGGCTGTTAACTGGTTGCACAATAAATTTAATGAGAACTGTACTGTAGCATCTGTTTACTATAATAAATTTGTAAGTAAGCCATCGGGATACTGAAAGTAATTCTGCCCATGCCCAGAAGAGAGTGCTCCTATTCAGTTTTTGGGTTGAAGGAGTTGTTTTCCTCCCATCTCCCCCACTAGGGTCTTTCTTAATTTATGACTAGTGAAGTATTCATTTGAGATACCCCTACTATGATCTATTTAGAAGTAGAGTGAAATACTGTTTGTACCTAAACTGCTCCCAAGAGGTTGTCAGGCCCTCAAGTTGCCTGACTTAAGAGGTGTTGTGCACTACGTGTGTGTTTTGGCATGGCATATTTTATTTTTCAAGTGCCCAATCTCAGAGGCTCTGGGCGCCATACAATCAAAATACATCAAAGAACAGTTAAAATACAATAATAAAATACAAAACAGATCTAGTAAACATATTTAAAAACAGACCACCCGAAACGGGAGGCCTGACCGAGCAACAAATAAATGGGGCCATTCTTTCAGAGTATCCTAGGAAATAATCTCTAGAAAACAGTGTCCGGGAATGCCTGGCTAAATAAAAAGGTCTTGAGGCGGGCTTTAAATACCTCAACTGAAGGGGTCTCCCTTACTGATGGAGAAAGCGAATTCCACAGGATGGTGCCAGTGACACTAAAGGCTCTGTCGCCAGCAGTTTTTAACTTCATCCTGGGAATCGCAAGGAGGCCCCTAGAGGAGGACCGGAGGGAACAGACCAAAGCAGTAGGTGTTAGAAGGTCTGACAGGTAGCCAGGGCCCAGTCCATTTAGTATCTTAAAGGTGAGCAAGCCCACCTTAACAAGAACCCTCCACCGAACCAGCAGCCAGTGCAGTTCACGCAGCACCGGAGTAATGTGGCAGTATTTTGGCTGCCCCATCAACAACCAGGCAGCTGTGTTCTGCACCAGCTGCAGTTGGTGGAGGGTACCTCCAGAGACCCTGAGGTAGGGCGCATTACAGTAGTCAAGCCTTGATGTCATGAAGGCATGTACCAAGGTGGGGAGGTCCATTGGCGGAATTAGGTGTTTGATCCTGGCAATATTCCTTAGATGGTAAAAGCTGGTCCAGACAACGGACGACATCCGTAATTCAAGTGTCAATCCGCTGTCAAGGATAATGCCAAGATCACGCACCCTAGAGGAGGCCTTCAATGGCACAGACCTCAGAAACAATCCAGTCTGTATGCCAGAGGCTATCCTATCATGCTCCTTGTTCGACTCCACCACCAGTACCTCTGTCTTATCGGGTTCAGTTGCAACCAGCTGGAGGCGATCCAGTCATTGATCTCGGCCAGGCAATTGTTCAGTACATCCACCACATTGGATGTCTCAGGGGCAAAGGATAGATACAGCTGGGTATCATCAGCATAGCAATGAAAATCCAGAATATGCTTCCTAATGATCTCACCCAGAGACAGCATGTACATGGCAAACAACATTGGTGACAAGACTAAACCCTGAGTTACTCCACAAGACAGAAGGCTAGTGGAGGAGGAGAAATTCCCCATCACAACCCATTGCATCATGTCTGTGACATAGGATTCAAACCAGCAGATGACAGAGCCAGTGAGTCCACAAAATTCCCTCAGGCGGTCTAGCAACAAACTATGGTCCACTGTGTCAAAAGCCAAAAAGAGATCAATGAGAACAAGAAGTGTCCCCTCTCCTCAATCTCTCACCCTAAGGAGATCATTGTGCACCCAAACTAATACGGTTTCTGTACTGTACCCGTCATGAAACCCAGACTGGACAGGCTCGTAGATATCAAAGGCACAAGGTGTTCTTCGAGCTGCTGTGCCACAATCTTCTCTACTACCTTTCCAAGAAATGGAAGGTTGGAGATAGGATGGTAATTCGCCTTGATGTTCGGGTTTAAAGATGGTTTCTTCAGAAGGGGTCTCACCAGTGCCCCCTTCAAGGCATCTGGGCTGACAAAGAGCACTGGACAATCAAGGCGAACACCAGGCCTACAGAGTCAACACATCCCATTAAGAAGCGAGTTGGCTTTGGGTCCAGTTCACAATATGTGTGCTTCAGCCTAGAAACAACCTAATTGACCTTGGCCACCTCCACTGGTTTAAACTCCCCCCAACCAGGCAGAGTGCTCTTCAGACAGCAAGGGCAACCACTGTCGGCCAAACGGTGACTCATTGGTGGAATTCCTTGCTGACAGCGGACACCCTGTCCGAGAAGAACCAAGCAAACTCATTACATAAAGCATCTGAAAAAGTGGTTTTCAGCTGTAGACAAGCTGGATGCAACAAACCATCCATAGTCCGAAAGCATAGCTGGTCGGTTCTTCCCTGCGGCAATCTCCCTGGACAGAAATGCTGCCTTCTTATGGTTGATTGCCCCCTGGTACACAACATAGTGTGCACACAGGGCCAGTCTGTCCTCATCCAGCCTGGTCTTCCTCCAGCAGCGCTCTAACCTCCGACCCTTGATCTTCATCACTGTGAGCTCCCCATTAAACCAGGGGCACCTCAAGTGAGAGGATCTGGGTCATATATGGGCTGGTGCAAGGGAGTTGAGTACCCTAGACATCACCCTGTTATAGGCAGCAACTGCTTCACCCGTACCCCCTATGCATGCACTACCTACACTAGATAGGTCTACCACCACCAGAAAACTCTCCAGAGTCAAACCCCTCAAAGGGTGGTAGCTAACCATCTCTACAGGGGGAGGGCTCATGGGGAGGCCAAGTAAGAACTCCACTGTGCAATGATCAGACCAAGCAACCCGATCAACCTTGAGATTATTAATCTCGAGCCCCAGAGAGAAGACCAGGTCCAACATGTAACCACCCTAGTGGGTTGCGAAAGAAACTTCTTGTGACAGGCCCAGAGATGACATCATCTGAAGGAGGTGATAACCCAGCCTAGATGATTCGTCATTGGCCTAAACATTGAAGTCCCCCAGATTTAAATACCTGGGGGCCTCCAATGTTTCACCGATGATGAAGTCGGCTACCTCCTGCAGGAAACCTCCTGCCGTCCCAGGGGGGTGGTAAATCAGGAGGATCCTGTAACCTGTGCCAGTACCATCATTGACAGCCACACATTCAAATGAATTTGGTGTTCTCACTGGGTGCAGTGTGTTAAATGGTTGTGTGTTACAGTACAGACTGTTTGCAGGCTCCCCCACTGCTACTCGTGCTGCTCCATTGTCCCATCTTACAGATTAGATCCTGGCTGGACCCCTCACCTAGCTAACAGACCCACAGTACACAAAACACAATGACTGGGGTCAGTTACATGTGCTTTACCCTGGATCTTTATTGGCTTTACCCCAGGTTATTGACATGTTGTTCTGGCTTATTTATGGTTTATCTCAAGTCAGTGTACTTTACCCAGAGCTATTATTGGTTGGACCCAGGTTATTGACATTTTGTCCTTGGTTACTAATGTTTTACCCTGTGTTATTGATGATTTATCGAGGCTTATTTGCGGTTTACCATATGTCAGTGACATTTTACCCATGGATATTTATTTTTATTTATTTTTTTATTTTTGTATTTATTTCAGTCTAGGATTAGAAAATACCTCTGAGCACAGAGAAGCTCATTTCCAAAGGTTCCACATCAGTAATGGGTGGGGGTGGGGCTACAAAACAGACAAGAGTATAAAGCACAATATCATATACAGATAATATCAAATACAGCGAACAGTAGGACAGCACAATACATAGTAAACATAGGTGATTGCAATTAGATACATAGTTGGCATTCTAGGACTTTATAGGCGAAAACATGGGTAGGTATTCCCATTTGGAAATAGTAAGAGAAGGGTGAGCAAGGGGATGAAGAGTAGCAGCAGGACAGAGAACAAGAGGGGGGGATGCAGCCAGGTGGCATTGCCAAGCATGTTGAGCGAGGTAGGAAGAGGTAGAATGGGTGGGAGCGGGGCAGGCAAAGGAGGAGAAGGTGACAGGAGGGAGGACATGGTGAGGTGTGGCAGGAGGGTAGGAGGGAAGAGGGAAGGGGGAGGAAGAAAGGTGTGGAAAAGAGTCAGTCAGGGGTCATAGTGGGCGAGTTAGTGGGAGAGAGTAGGAGGGTCAGGACATGACAGGTAGGGGAGAGGATGAGAGAGGCGATTGAGCAGGGAGGAAGGATGCAGCCAGGGGCCTTGTCAAGGAGGTTGGGGAATGCAGGTTGCCAGATGAGGTGCAAGTTGCATGACTAATTAAAGCAGGTACACTCACTTTCCTTTGAGATGTGCAGATACAGGAGACGCTTGAACTGGGTAAGCTGAGGTATGCTAGTCAGTTCACAGCTCAGGCCATTTATCCAGTTAGGAGCTCTGTAAGGGAAGGATTGCTGGCATTGGGTGGTCCAAACCCTAGGAATGTGTAAGAGTTCAGAGACAGAGGACTGGGTGTGACGTGACTTTTGAGGCTTTGATAGAAGACTCATGATGCATCGCTATAGAATCAAGCAACACTTGCTTGGCAAGTACACATGAGTGGTACTTGATGCTATCTTGTAGTTTGAGCCACCCTATTAGGGAGAATAGATCACAAGTATGGGTGAGGTAGCCGGCACCAGTGATAAGTCTACCGGCTTTGTTTAGGGCAGTATTTAGTCTTTTGAGAGATGTGGCTGTGGAAGCTCCATATATAACCAAGTCGTAGTCAATAACAGATAGTACCGAGCTGTGGATTGCAAGTATAAGTGCTTCTGGGGTCAGACTTTGTCTGTGTCTGTACAGCAGTCCTAGTTTAGCATTTACATTCTTAGCAACACTATCAATGTGTTGCTTGTAGTTAAAGATGGCAGTCCAGGGTTACTCAAAGGTATTTGAAGTGTTGGATTTGTTCAATGGGGGCTCCTAAGTTATTTTTAACTGGTAGGGCGTGTGATTTGTGTTTATGGCGGAAGGATGAGGACAGCATAAGTTTTTTTATTTTTTGTAGTTTAGAACTAGCTTGTGGGATAGAAGCCATTTTTCAGCTTCAAGGAACCCATTTTGTAGGTTGTTTTCAAGCACAGTGGGATCCGGGTGACTTGCAAAGATGACAGCGTCATCTGCATAAAGGAGGGTCCTTAAATGACAGGCCTTTGGAAGGTTGTTTAGGAAGATACTAAACAGAAGGGGTCCCAGGATGGACCCTTGGGGTATGCCTGATCTGATAGAGTGCAGTTCTGAGATGGAATTTGAAATCTTCACCCTCTGTGACCTGTTGGCAAGGTAGCTGCCAAACCATTTTAGTGTGCTAGGTGAGAGACCAGTCTTTGCAAGTTGGTCAAGGAGGAGTTTGTGATTCACAGTGTCAAAGGCCTTAGTAAGGTCTATGAACACCACTCCTACCAGACTGCTATTATCAACAGACTGATGAAGCTAGTGAATTTTAGCAGAACTGTAGTTGTGCTATGCTTTTTCCTAAAGCCGTGCTGCTGTGTGCATTGCAGGGAGTACTTATCAAGATAGTCCACAAGCTGGTCATTTATGGTTTACTCAAGTTTACTGATGCTTTACCTTGGGTTGTTTATGCTTTACCTAATTGTAGACTGGGTTATTGATGCTTTTCCCAGGGTTATTAACGATTTAACCAGTATTATTTGTTTTTAATCAGTATATAATGTATGAAAGAGGGTTGTTACGGATGGAATTCAATGAATTCCCATCCTTGTTATGGTATCGTTGTGACAACAGGAGGTTGTTATACCTTCCTAAGTACATCACAGTGATACAGTACCATAACAACATGAACAGCTGTGCTCATTCTCGTCTAGTGAACTACTGGCTTGCAATGAACAGCTGCAGTGTTGAGAGCTGGCACCCGAAGGAGAGCGGCACAATGGAAAAAAAGTAAAGTAAGGACAAATTTTGCTTAACTGGTGCCCATACACTATTAAAGACAATAAATGACCACCAGTTAACAACAATGCAGAATTCCCATCTCGAGGTCGTCATACCAACTGTAAACCTTGAGAGCGAAGCTCCCAAGGTTTACTATGCTGTGATGACAACCTCTCGATGGGAACACAGTGTTGTTATTAACTGGTTCCCATCCAGCATCCTCTATGTTATTGTCCTGTCTTTGCATCAGCCTGAAGGGCACCCCCCAGCCCTGTCAACGAACATCTTGTGGACTTACTGGTTATTTACCACTTATCTAGGATCACAGTGTGGTAGATGGCCAGCTGTTTTGGACATGGAAATGCCTGTGGGGGCAGCCGGCATGTTGCAGCCCAACCATTTTCCTCTGTTTTTCTCCTTGAGCTTGGAGCACAAGACACTCCAGTTCTAACCGCTAGGTGCTGTCCTGCTATGCTGCCGCTCAGCCTCCGCCAGCTGGCAGTCTCTGCAGTGAGAACTGAGGTCTCCCCTACCAAGGAAGGGAGCTTCCATTGGGCACTCGATCCTCCCTCACCCTGTCAGCTCACTGAATGATCCTGTCCATTCCTGAACATGGTGGCCAGCTTGACTGGCGGAAGTATTACCACCCTCCACTGGCCAGCCTACCCTCTATCATTAATGCTTTACCCTGGGTTATTGATGCCTTACCTTGGGTTACTGATACTTTATCCCAGATTGTTGATGCTTTACCCTGAGTTTTTGATGTGTTACCAGGATAATTAACGCTTTACCCTGGGTTATTAAAGGTTTAGCCAGGTTATTGATACTTTGTCCACGGTTATTGATATTTTAACCTTGGTTATTGATGCTTTACACTGGGTTATTGATGCTCTACCAGGGTAATTAATGCTTTACCTTGACTTATTAATGGTTTAGCCAGTGTTATTGATACTTTACCCTTGGTTATTGATAATTTAGCCCTGGTTGCTGATGCTTTACCCTCTGTTATTGATGGTTTATCCCAGATTATTGATGCTTTACCCTGGGTTATTGATGCTTTACTCCAATAGTTAATGCTTTACCCTTGGTTATTAAAGGTATAACCTGGGTTATTGATACTTTACTCATAGTTATTGATCTTTTAACCCTGGTTATTGATGCTTTACTGTGGGTTTTATTGATGGTTTGTCCCAGGATATTGATGTTCTATGCTGGGTTGGTGATGCTTTGTCCTGGGTTATTAATAGTTTATCCCAGGTTATTGATGCTTTACCCTGGATTATTGATGCTTTACATTGGGTTACTGATGGTTTATCCCAGATTATTGATGCTTTACCCTGGGTTATTGATGCTTTCCTGGGATAATGAATACCTTACCCTGTGTTATTAAAGGTATAGCCTGGGTTATTGATACTTTTGTAACCCCCCTGCAAATGGGGGTTCCCAAAAGACTTCCAGGAGCTTGCTTGAATGCGCCAAGCCTGAATGGTGTTTGGTGTTTAAGCCATTTATCTGTGAGTGTTTTAGAGCCTCTGGTACTGTCTTTAAGAGCTGTCTGCTTGCAGACATAATTAGTTTGTATGGGGGATCTGTGTTTCTCTGCTTGAGTACCACTCAAGCTGCTGCCAATTCACTCCATTTTTGCACTCACTAAGAGTGCAAAGGGAACCTATCTGAAAGATGTAACTGTTTGCCAGAAATCATTTAGAGCAATAATGAAAATACAGTTTGTCTAACCTGCTTTCTTTGCAGTCAGAACTGTGTTTGCCTAGTTCCCCATTCTAGTTTTGAACTGCTGAACTGGACCAATCAGTGTGGGTTAAGGTAGCTCTAAAATGGTGCCTTGGATGAATCAGAACTTGGACTCGTAATCTGAGCCAGCCACAAGAGGATTGTATGGGCAGTGACTCTGGGAGATGTAGTTTGGACTTCGGCGCCTTTTTGGACCAACAGGGGCAGTCTATTGTGAGTGACAGCCAATCCAGCCAAGAACTGAGAGGAACTCAAAGGAAGTGCCCAGTTTTGTCTGCTGGAGTTTCAGTTGCGCTCTGGCAGTGAAGAGGGAAGGAGCCCTGTGCTTTTTCGGTGTGCAGTTTTAGTTGGGAAACGCGTGTAAGGCCCCGAGTTCCAGTCTGCATCTTGTGTAACTGCTTGTTAGGACTGAATCCGTCCTGTGAAGAGAATCAAAGGATATCTGAAGAGTAGAAACCAGGCTCACCCTGTAGAAGACTGGAGAAATTGCTGAATTGCGCTCGGTCTGTCAGGAACTGAATCTGCCGTGTGTTCTCCCGGGTATTGTGCAGTAATTGCGATCGGGATAGAGAAGCAGCCTGCCTGGTATAGTACTTTCTTTTTATTATATAAGTGTGTGAGGAGGCTTGTGTAGCTCAAGTGAATCCTGCTGCCATTAAAGGACTTTTGCCTGTTACTGTTTACCATATAAATGTGTGAGGAGGCTTTGTAGCTCAAGTGAATCTGCTGCCATTAAAGGACTTTGCCTGTTACTGTTTACCATATAAATGTGTGAGGAGGCTTGTGTAGCTCAAGTGAATCCTGCTGCCATTAAAGGACTTTGCCTGTTGCAGTTTGTCATATAAATGTGTGAGGAGTCTCGTGGAGCTCAAGAGTAGCCCTGCTGACGTTGAAGGACCCTATCTTGTTTGGAGGTCGGAGTACTAATTCAGGGTCGCCTCCCTGTTGAATTGCCACATTGAATCCAAATGGAATTACTGTACTGCTGACTGTTTAACTAATTTTTCTTTTTTCTGTGTGAAAGGGCCCCTACCAGCTGCCACAGTTTGGACTAGTCACTAGGGCTTGGGTACCCAGTGACAGTAATTGGTAGGGATAGGCCTGTGCACAGAGCCATAGGCAGATGAGTAAAGTGATAAGCTAATTAACCTGATTTCCCCCTGTCCTTGTTATATCCCCCTACATAAATCAGAGCTGCTTGTTTCAGCAAAGTTATACTGCCTGAGGTATTTGTCTATGTTAAAGTATTGTACTGTGATTGTTGCACTGTATCTTCTTATTTTACAGGGGGTCCCAGTGCCTGAACCAGTCCTGGGGGTAAGCGATACTGTGAAGGTAATTCTGATATACTGTGGGCCACTAGTGGAAGAAAGGGGGGTTGCAGTGTCCCAGAGGGCTGTGACCAAGTTAGTTTAACTATTGCAAACCCTGACCTCTGGGTGGAGGCACCCGCCATCGGATCCAGGCCCCTCAACCTGTTAGTGGCAAATCAGGCAGGGGTAGTAGCCCCTGGGATAGCGCCATCTAGGGGTTACACTTTACCTTTGGATATTGATCTTTTAACCCTGGTTATTGATGCTTTACTGTGGGTTAGTGATGGTTTGTCCCAGGATACTGATGCTTTACACTGGGTTAGAGATGCCGTATCTTGGGTTATTGATGGTTTATCCCAAGTTATTGACGCTTTACCCTGAGTTATTGATGTTTTACCAGGATAATTAATGCTTTACCCTGGGTTATTAAAGGAGTACCTCTAGGTTATTGATACTTTACTCATGGTTATTGATCTTTTAGCCCTGGTTATTGATGCTTTACTGTGGGTTATTGATGGTTTGTCCCAGGATATTGATGCTTTATGATTGGTTGGTGATGTTTTACCCTGGGTTATTGATGTTTGATCCCAGGTTATTGATGCTGTACTCTGGATTATTGATGCTTTACCCTGGATTATTGATGCTTTACCAAGGTTAACAATGGTGAAATATAAAGGGAGGCATAGTGAAGGCTACCAGCCTTTGTATGAAGGAAGTGATTAAAAGCAGGAGGGAAGAACAGCAGCTATGGTACTCAAGGGAAGTGGCCAAGAAAGTGAAGGAAAAAAGGGTGGCATTCAGGAGGTACAAAGAAACACAAAGGGGGGGGAGGATAGGAAGAAGTACCAGATAAACAGAGAGAAGCCACAAGGGCAGTGAGGCAAGCAAAGGCACAAACAGAGGAAAGGATAGCCAAAGGGGTGGCAGAAAGGGAACAAGACTTTCTTCAGGTACATAAGCAAGAAGATGAAGGCAAGGGGAGGAGGATAAGGAGGGTGGCAGATGGTGACTGTGCAGAGATGATCAGAAAAAATCTGACATCCTGAACAAGTACTTCTGCTCAGTCTTCTCTATGAAGAGAGTGGGGAACAGACCAATAAGAAACAGCACAAACACGGGGTGGGGGGAGGTGAAGGTGGAGATGAACACAAGTCTATTTATGTAGGAAAGAGTCCTGAAGGGACTTGCAATTCCGATGGTGGACAAGGCCATGGGACCAGACAAGATACATCCAAGGATGCTGAGGGAAATCAGGGAGGAGCTTGTTGCACCACTGACAACCTTTTTCAGCATATTACTGGAGATAGGAGGGGTTCTGTGGGATTGGAGAAGGAAAGACATGGTCCTGCTCCATAAGAACGGCAGCAGGAAGAAGGCTAGCAACTGTAGACCAGTCATTCTCACATCAGTGGCATGGAAATTAATGGAAACTCTGTGGTCTGTCAGGGACAGTCCTCAGTTGGTTTAGATCTTTCATCACTGACAGAACTCAGAGAGCTGTGTCTGGATTAAATTCTTCCTGTCCAGTCTCACTGTCATGTGGGGTACCCCAGGGCTCGGTGTTGTCCCCCATGTTGTTTGCAGTGTATATGCTGCCCCTCAGAGACATTGTAAGAAGGTATGGGCTGAAGTTTCACTGCTATGCAGATGATACTCAGCTCTACCTGTCTTTTGCACATGACCAGGATAGAGCTCTCTTGGTCATTAATAGCTGCCTCGCTGAAATCCAAAGCTGGATGAGTTCAAGCTGGTTAAAGTTGAACTTGGAGAAGACGGATGTATTGGTTGTGGACCCAGGTCACAGGGTAGAGGGGATGGGAGCTGGTCTATCCTCAGATTTATTTCTGGGAGGTACCCAGCTCCTTACCTTTGAACGGGTGTGGAACCTGGGGGTGATTTTTGACAATGAACTGACACTGCATTTGCAGGTGTCGGCAGTTGTCAAACTTTCCTTTTATCATCTTAGGAACATCACCAGGATTAAGCACCTTGCTCCGCCAGCTGACCTTCCTACGTTGGTCCACACTTTTGTGACCTCACGCCTGGATTATTGCAACTCCATTTATCTAGGGCTTCCTGGGGTTGATATCCACCGCTTGCAGCTGGTGCAGAATGCTGCGGCCCTATTGTTGATGGGTACATCTCGTACCTGTCATATCTCGCCAATATTACGTGATCTGCACTGGCTCCTGATTCAGTGGCGGATCACCTTTAAAGTTGGCCTTTTGACCTACAAAGCCTTACACGGACAGGGTCCAGACTACTTGAAAGAGCTTTTGGTTTCCTACCGCCCCGGGCAATCTCTCTGCTCGTCGGACAAGGGGTTGCTAGATATTCCGAGGGTTTCTTTAAAGTCATCAGGTGCTCATGCTTTTATGATTGTTGCTCCAACCCTCTGGAATTCTCTACCCTGTCCACTTCGTCAGTGTGCGACCTTGGAGGAGTTTAAAAAGACCCTCAAGACCTATCTATGGTCTAAGATTAATTTTAATTAATTGATTGTGATTTGGAGCTCAGATTTAGTGTAGTATTAATTATTTATGGATTTGTGTTTATTATTTATTGTTCATTGTTTTAAATTACTATAAGGCACCTTGGTTTACGAAAGGCACCATATGAATAAAGTTTCATTTCATTTCATTTCTCTTGAAAGAAATGCTAGTGAAATAGCTTTAATTACAGGTGATCATAAATATCAACCGGATTACTGTTTTGTTAAAAATGCATATCAACCAGATTTTGGGTTATTATGCTCCAAAGGCAATAATAACCTGAAATTCAGTTGATATGATACTTCATAATAACCAGAAATCCAGTTGATATGACATTCCCCAAAGAAACTGTTACATTCTATTGTTTCACCACCAGGGATAATAGGTTACTTTTATTTTACTTCAGCCCACAATCGGGCAAACAGGTCCACTGGACCACCAGGGATAATAGGTTACTTTTATTTTACTTCAGCCCACGATCGGGCAGACAGGTCCACTGGACCACCAGGGATAGTGGTTTATTCTATTTAAATTCATCCTGCGTTCGGGCTGTGGGGCACATTGCCGTGCTGCAGGGGGCATCGATCCACGACAGCTGCTGCCTCGGCAGGGGCTTAAGTTGTCAGGATCGCACACCTGCATGCAAATGGTCATAATGATATGCATTTGTGCCTGCATACATTATGGCCCCATTTGCATGTTAACTTTTGAATATCGCTGTTGCTGCTCCCTCGCAATGGAACTTGCGCTAGCGCATCCCCATGCTCCACTCTGCCACTGGCACTGGCGCAGCTCCGTTGAATATCGCCCAGTCCACGCCCCTGTGCAGCCAAGTTGAGCTGCACCTAGTCTTGCGCCACAGCCTGGTGCAGTTTGAATATCTGGGCCACATTCTAAACCTCCGCACCAGCGATTATGAAAAATAAAGTATAGGTATAGATTTTTTTTCACACACCTTCAGTGTGTGACGACTACATAAACCTCTCGAGCTTCGATCTCGAGGTTTATAGGTCATCACACACCTCGGGTGTGTGGAAAAAAATCCATAACACATACTTACTTATCCATTATTCTTTTTTTAATCCAGGGGGTTGCATGACCAAAGTCAGCATGGATTCATGATGAAGAGGTCATGCCACATGAATCTGATAGATTTCTTTGACTGGTTGACCAGGGAAATACATCAAGGAAGGCCAGTGGACATGGCCTACTTGGACTTCAGTAAGGCCTTTGACACTATGCCACACAGGAGACTGATAAATAAATTGGATCGTCTAGAGGTGGGATCCCAACTGGTAATCAGGGTAAAAAACTGGTTGATAGAAAGGTGACAGGGTGGCGATAAATAGCACTTATGCTAATGAGGGGAGCATGACCAGTGGGGTGCTGCATGGTTCAGTTCTGGGACTGGTCCTTTTCAATGTCTTCATAAGTGACACTACAGAAAATCTGGAAGGGAAAGTCTGCCTTTTTGCATATGACACCATGATCTGTAATGGGGTGGAGACTCAGATGGGTTGAGAGAATGAAAAGGGACCTTAGAAAACTTGAGGAGTGCTCAAGGGTATGGTAACTGGGGTTCAGTGCCAAAAAGTGCAAAATCATGCTCCTGGGGCATAGAAACCCAGAAGGTGAGTAGAAAATGGGGAAGGCAGTACTGTCAGTCACTAAACAGGAAAAGGACCCTGGGGTTATAATGTGTGATAACCTCACAATCGGAGGGCATAGTGACAAAGTAGTGGGCAGGGTCAGTGGGATACCGGTGTGCATAGGGACAGGTATCTGCAGCAGGAGTAGACAGGTAGTATTACCACTGTATAGGTTATTGGCGAGACCTCACCTGCAGTACTGTGTCTAGTTGTGGAGGCTGCATCTCAGAAAGGGCAGAGAACACAGTGGAGACAGTCCAGAGGAGGGCAAATAAAATGATGCAGGGGTTGCACAAGAAACCATACAAGCAGAGACTGAGGGATCGCAACATGTACATACTGGAGGACAGGATGGGGGCATGACAGAGGAAAGGGGAATTTTTTTAACCAGGAAACGCACACTAAGCTGGAGCTTGTTTCCAGGTGTGACCCAGGAACACAAGGAAGTTAAGTGACTTGCTCATGGTCACACAGTATGCACACAGACCACAGGACTCCCGACCCCCCCGGCAGCTGGATTCCCCACCAAGCTCCCTCCAGGAGCAGACACCACAAACGTGGGCCTGCAGAGAGGTAATAAACTACTTCCAGCTGCAGCACCCTTGTGAGGGGGGTTAGCCCATTGACACACTGCACATATCAACTGCCCCACCCACCCACCTCAATCACTACCTATATAGGCACTGTCTTATGACAGCACTTCCCCCCTATAGTTCCCCACTTTTCCATTTGCAGGTCATACCTGCTAGCCACTAGAGGGACCCTCTGACCTTTCCACCTCAGTCTCCCCACCTGAATCCCCTCCTACTTCATGTAACCTCTCTACCCGACTAGGCTTCTTCTCTCCGTACTCCCACCTCTACCTCTGCCCACACCTCACCCTCGCCCTGCCATCTGGCTAGCACTACTCACTAACCCCTGCTCTATCACCTGACCCACACCCAGCCTGTCACTAACCCCAGTGACCACTAGGAGTCACTATTTTAACCCTGTTTTCTGGCCCAAACCCAGCAGCTTTAAGTCACCTAGAACCTGGATCCCTGCTCTCAGCCAGGTCCTATCCCAACTACCCTGCCAGGGTCTTGAATCTTGTACCCTGTCTACCAGAGTCCATGACAGTACCACTACTCCAAAGTGGTATCTACACTTTCTGAGGGACAGCCAAGTAAATTGAAACTCACCACCCTGCTATTACCAAGGCACTATGTTTGGGCACCTCTTCCTCAAATCTGGTAAAATGTCCTCATCAATAACCCTTGTACTTCTGATCACCCCCATTTTACTGTCCCTTCCCATTGTAACTCCCCCTCCTAGCGCCTACCCAGCACCCCCCCACCGGCTACTCTGACTCATCCTACTATTGCCCCCTATAAGTCCACTTCATCCCTCCCAGCTATCTCCTGGTCCCATTTCCCTATGCCCCCCTCCTCCTCAGTCTTTTCCTTGGCTGCCTTCTGGCCTCTCACTCCCACACCAGTACCCACTCCCTCCGCTCAGTCCACCCTACTGGCGCCTCCAGCCAGCGCATGGCAAAATCCCGGACTCTCCGTGTTCTACACTGCCACCTAACCATTGCCCTACTCCTTCTGGCTGCAGGGGATATACAACCTAACCCTGGCCCAACCCCTACCTCAGGCCCTGACCACCCCATACTGAACCCCTCAGCCAAGGCCACCACCAACACTCGCTCTGGCTACTTCCCACGAGGCTTATGCCTTCTCCATCTAAATATTCGCAGCCTAGCCCCTAAGCTCAATCAGCTCCAGGTCCTAGCCGCCCACCATGCCCCTGACATAATCATCCTATCTGAGACCTGGCTAAACTCCAGCTTACCAGATAATACCATCGCTATTCCAGGGTTCAACATTACACGGCAAGACCGGCCCTCCAGAGGAGGAGGGGTGGTTATCTACATCAAAACAGCCCTCCACTTCACTGTCTCTCTTACAAAAGCTGAACCCAAAGCTTATGAGCTCCTTATTGTAAAACTGTCCCTTCCCTCCTCATTACCTATCTTTGTGGCTGGTATTTATTGCTGCCCAGGGACACCAACCACAATAGTCACCGACCTTCTGTGCCAGCTATCATCTCTTGCCCAGTCGGGTGAACTATACGCCATGGGTGACTTTAACCACAACTGGCTAGCACCTACCTTTAACAAAACCCAAACTGAGATAACCGCTCTCAACCTTAACCAAACCATTATAGAACCCACATGCTCAAACCATAAGTCCAGTAATCACTCCCTCCTAGACTGGGCGCTTACATCCCACCCACACTGTGTCATCAGTTCTGGCCTCCTCCCTGATTCCATTAGTGACCACCACCTAATCTACTTGGTCTGCAAAATCCACAGAGTCAAATCCCCTCCCAAATTTATATTCCAACGGTCTTACAAATTCCTCAACCTCTGGCCCCTCCTGGAAGATCTATCTCACTCTAATTGGGTCCCAAGCTCAAGCTGCTCTAATATGGACTCGGCCCTTATGCACTTTCGGAACACCTTCCTCATCACCTGGGACAAACATGCCCCCCCTGCACCAGGCTTGAGTCCGTGGGTCTCACCTACCCTGGATATCCCCTGAGCTAACAGCTTGCCAACAAGCCCATGACAAGGCCTAGCGAAACTACAAATCCACTCTCCTCCCAAGCAACTATATCACCTAACGCATGCTCCGCAACAAGTGCACTATGGTCATCCGCTTAGCTGAGGCTGAATATTTTAACAACACCCTAAATGCAAATCTTGGGAGGCCTTCTAAATTCTGGAAAGTCATTAACTCCCTTTTCTCCCCCCAAACAGCAAGCCACCCACCTCTCCTCCTCGCCCAAGGGACTCTCCTCTCCGACCCCCTGAAGGTACCCTCCAAGTTTAATTCCTATTTCACTACTTGCACCCTGGCTCTCCTCGATTCCCTACCTCCTGCATCCACACCTGCCCCCCAGACATCTATCTCCCTACTGTCTGGTAGGTACCCCTTTTCCTTCAGACCCATCTTCCCCACTGAAACCCTAGATGCCCTTCACTCCCTCAACCCCTCCAAAGGCAAATCCCCTGATGGTCTCGCTAACAAACTCCTCTTCCTATCTGCCCCCGCCATCGCTATTCCCCTCGCGGCCCTACTAAATCTTTCTTTCACCACCGAGTCACTCCCCTCCGAATGGAAGCATGCCACTGTCCTACCCCTTCCAAAAGGTGGTGATCCCACCTCCACTACTAACTACCGTCCCATCTCCCTCCTCCCCACCCTCGCCAAACTCCAGGAACACCTAGCGCTATCCCAGCTCTCCCACTTTCTCTCAGAAACTAACTTCTTCACCCCATTTCAGCCCGGTTTCAGAAAACACCACTCTATCACCTCCTCCCTACTTAGACTCATGGACTCCATCCTCACTGGGATGGATAAAGGGCTAGTCACTGCCATTATTTTCATTGACCTAGCAAAAGCCTTCGACACGGTATCCCATTCTCTCCTCCTATCCTTCCTAACTGGGGCTGGGTTAGCAGTGTCCGCCACAAACTGGTTTAGTGCCTACCTACTAAATAGAACCCAATCCACTAAAATAGCTGACCACATCTCCCCCCCCATCACCACCAGCATTCCCCAAGGCTCAGTTCTTGGCCCCATCCTCTTCTCCATCCTTCTAAATGATTTGCCTAACTCTTGCTCCTCTACCGCAATCCACATGTATGCAGACGACACGGTCCTCTTTACCTCCGGCCGGACCCACACAGAACTCACCTCCCAACTTCAAACTGATTTCAGCAAAATCCAGCACTGATTAAATACCAACCAACTCTCCCTAAATGCCAAGAAAACTGTCTCTATGCCTTTCGGCACTAGACAGTGCCTAACCAAACTCACCCCCCCTCTGATCTTCCATACCCTAAATAACACCATTCTCGATGAAGTGCCCTCCTTCAGGTATCTAGGGGTTTGGCTTGATCACCACCTCTCCTTTTCCACACACGTGGATGCCATCATTTCAAAACTGCACCCAAAACTTGGTGCCCTCTATAGAAACCGCACTTGTCTCCTGCTACCTGTCAGACATGAATTAGTCCAGAAAATGATTCTTCCCTCCTTCGACTACTGTGATATCATTTACAGCTCCGCCTCTAAGACCACCCTAGCCAGACTTGACCCCCTCTTTAATGCTTTCTGCCGCTTTGCCCTCGATGCCCCCCCCCGTTCACATCACTGTGAGCTCTACTGTTCACTGGCCCTGCCATCCCTGAGTAACCGGCGCCTGATTCATAGCGTTAAATTCGCTTCCAACTTCTGGCTTGGCTCTCTCCCGCCCTACATCATATCCTCCCTATCTTCCCCACCTACCCCCACCCACACCCTCAGGTCTACTGATGCTAGGCTATTAGTCATCTCTCACCGAAGGACCACTGCCGGCCAATTGGCCTTCTCTTACCTCTTCCCTAAATGGAATGGCCTGCTGGCCCAGATCCACCTTTCTTCATCCAAACACTCCCTATCCTCTGCCCTCACTAACTTCCTTGCACCAAATTGCAACTGCCCCTGACCTCCCCCCCCGATAGCTTCTCTTCCCTGTCCCCCCTTAGCGCCTGACCAGCGGCTCAGCCTTCGCCTAATTGTCTGGCTTATACACTGCCCTACATACTTACACTCTCACTCTCACTCCTATTCACTCTTATTCACTCCTAATATCTCCCTTCCCTCCCTCCTTCCTACATAATCCTACTCTCTTCAGCCTTACTCACAGTTACTAACTCCCCTCTCCTTCCCCCACCCCACCTAAACCACCCCCCTAACAGCTAGTGTTTACTAGTCCACTCCTCCCCTACCCTCTATCTTCACTCTCCAACTCCTACTGTCAACTTGGTCCATCTCGCTCAGCTCAAGTTCTGTTACTGGCACTCAAGTTCTGTTACTGGCATTTATGTAATCATGTATTGCGCCCGTGTACCCATGAAATGTATACCTTGTCTTTGAAGATCATGTACTGTACTGTTCTCCCTATGTAACAAGTTCAAATGTAATCCCACCTAACTATGTACATTATCTGTATTGTTCTACTTCTAAATTTAACTGTTGTATGTATACCTGCCTCCTCTGTAACTCCTTCCCCCAGGTCGCACCGTGAGACAAGCATCTTTTTGCTCAGTGTGCCTTTCCTGGTGAAACATTTTCAATAAATAAATAAGTTGGGGCTGATGAGATTCAAGCCCAGATCTTCAGGTTTGCTGCTCAATGCCCTTAACCACTATGCTATACTGCCTCCTGTCCTACAAGACCTACAGGTACCTCATGGGGGTGAACAGCATACATCTGGGAAGCCTGTTTCAAATGAGGAAGTACACCAATAAAAGTGGGCATGCAATGAAGCTAACAGGTGGGAAGTTTAGGAGGGACGTGAGTAAATATTACTTCACTGAAAGAGTGGTGGACTCCAGGAACAGCCTGCCACCAGACATACTGCGGGCAAAAACAGTTGGGGGGGTTCAAACATGCATGGAATAAGCATAGGGGATTAATAGTAAACAAGCAGGGAGGAGGGAGGGTCTCAAAGATCAGTTAGGATCTGTGGAGACATACTAGGCAGGAAATAGCTTGGCAGACTGAGTGGGCTAAGTGGTACTTTTCTTCCAAGAAATTCTACGTTATTGATGCTATACCCCAGGTTACTAATGCTTCACCGGGGTTATTAATGCTTTACCCTGGGTTATTAATGGTTTAGCCCAGGTTATTGATGTTTTACCCCAGGTTATTGGTGCTTTTCCCTGCGTTATTAATGGTATAGTCTAGGTTACTGATGGTATAGCCCAGGTTATTGATGCTTTACCTGGGATTGTTGGTGCTTTATCTTGGGTAATCGGTGCTTTACTGGGGTTATTAATGCTTTACCTTGGGTTATTGATGGTTTATCCCAGGACAGTGATGCCTTACCCTGGGTTACTGATGCTTTACCAGGGTTATTAATGCTTTACCCTGTGTTAGGGATGGTTTAGCATGAGTTACTGATGGTTTAGCCTGGGTTGTTGATGCTTTACCCTGGGTTATTGATGGTTTTCGCTGGGCTAGTGATGCATTTCCCCAGGTTACTGATGCTTTAACCCAGGTTAGTGATTCTTTACCAGTGTTATTAATGCTTTACCCCAGGTTATTGATATAAAGGATTATTTTGCCCAGCATGTCCCATCATGCTTGTGTCCCAGTGCAGGAATGGAGCATCTGCTCTAAGTGTCTGCAGGCATCCACAGTAGTCTGCAGTCTGCAGAAGACTGAACAGGGGAGACACAGACCAAGGTAAGGGAGAACCCAGTCCTGCGTATGGATATAATAAAACAGACACAGGTAGTGGGGTAACAACTATGGGGTAAGAGGTAGACATCAGGAAAATTAGCTACTCATAAGAGGGTTGAAAAGGGAAATTAGGAGACACCTTATCTAGGGTAGGATAGCAAATACATTTCAGGTAAGTAAACAGAGGATGAAAGCCAACGAGCATAGAAAGGAGGCAGGACGGTATAGGGGAGGTTCAACAGACAAAAAAGGTTAAGGCAGAAAAGAGCATGGGAGTGGTGCAGTGTAATGAGCGTGGAGCCACAGTCTTTTGGGACACATTCTGGATACTGAGGTGCTGCCCTGTTTAAACTCGCCTCACTGGGTTGAGGGCAGAAGTTGCTGAACTGCAGGCCAAACCAGCAAGGGTGCAGAGAACCTTGTGCCCCACCCAGTGGACACCAAGTCTTTCACCTTCTCCCAGAGGATGCCTAGGTGCAGGCAGAGCGATTGAACCTTGGTGATCTCTGGGAAGGTGGAGTTCATGGGAAGGGTGTGCACTCCTTAGCCTGTACCACTGCACAATTCAGTCCAGTACTGGCAGGTTGATACAGGTGAGAGGAGGCACCTGGAGCAGTGGGAAGGAAGAATGTGGGGGGTCCTTAGAAGGGGAGGCCTCAAGGAGGGAGGAAGAGGTCTCCAGCTGAGGGAAAAAGTAGCTGCTGGTGGGAGATTCTATCATTAGGGGATACACTTGAGAGTGGGGAGTGAAAGGGTGAGGAGGGGGATGAAATGCCTCCCTGGTACTTCAGCTTGAAGGGATGAAGAGTAGATCCAGTGGATCACTAGGTTGACAGGAGATGTGAGACAGCTAGATGTTATTGTCTACCTGGAGACAAATGACTTCAAAAGGGATAGGGTAGGAGTAGTGCAGGGTAATTTCAGGAAGCTGGGAAGGGGCCTTAAGCAGGTGGCATGTACAGTGGTGTTTGCTGAGGTGTTTTCTATGTACAGCCAGGGAGAGGCAAGAGCACTCCACACCAGGGCTTTTAAAAATTAGTTGACAGCATGGTGCATGGAGGATGACTTCCAACTACATTTGGGACTGGGTGCCAGCCTGGGTGGATATGGCTTTCTGTAGGGGAGAAGGCTTGCATCCTTTCAGGAGAGGGAGCACAGTCCTTAGTGGGAGGTTTAAATGCTACTTGGATGAGCATTTAAACTACCCAGGGGCTGTAATACCAAGGAGGCAAAAATTGCCCCCCCCCCCCAGATTATGAAGCAAGAAGGAGGAGGGCCCAAGAGGAGGAAACTCTCCCAGGGTAGGGGTGCAAGAAGACAGGGATAGGGAGAAGGCAGAGGACAGGGGTTGGGGGTTATAAATCAGAAAAGCAAAAACAGAGAAGTAAAGGAGACAGGTAACTGAAAGGGTAACAAGAGAAGAGGGAGGTCAGGGGGAGCTTCACAGAACAACAGAGACAGGAGGGGGAAAGCAGTGAGGCACACCGGGAGGGTGCAAGGTATGGAGAACCATGTGCATCAATGCAAGGAGTCTGGATAGTAAAATGCTGGACCTGGAGGCTATCGTGGAGGAGGATTTGGTGGATATAATGGAGACATGGTGCAGTGGCATCCATGACTGGGATACGGCCATATCAGGCTACTCTCTATTCAGGAGAGACAGGGAAGAGAGGATGGAAGAAGGGGTTGTATTTTATGTGAGGGAGGGAATCAAGGCTACAGGATTACAGGAGCACCCAGAAGAAAAGGAAGGACTGGAGGTGCTGTGGGGCACTCTGGAGACAGGAGCTGGGGCTTCAATCTGTACAGGGGTGGTATACAAACCTCCAGCACAGGGGCAGAAGTGAGATAAGGCATTTTGGGAAGGCATCATCAGGATGGCAAATTATGGAGAGATGCTACTAGTTGGTGACTTCAGTCTGCCACATGTGAATAGGAGCCTTACAGCTACTGCTTCAGCCAGAAGCTCAGCCATCCTTGACTCTCCACAAGGGGCTTCCCAGCAAAATTTCCTTTGTGCCCATCCCATGCATGCTTGAAGCCCGCCACTGTTTTTTCCCCCACCATCTCCACTGGAAGACTGTTCCAGGCATCCACCACTCTTTCAGTGAAGAAGTATTTCCTCATATTGGGCCCTATATGAGGATCCCCGATTGGTGTGAATAACTGTTACGTGCCTGATCCTCTAGCTGTGCAGACAGCAATGCACTGGGGCTGGTAATATGCTGGGTGGGGGCCGCTGGACTATGGGGCATGGCAGCATGGGTCCAGCTGCCTGCGGCACTATGCATGCACTCAGACCTGTGCCATCCCACACAAATGATATACTCTTGTACCCAGGGTGGGCATCCAATTGGATGCCTGCCTGGGTCCTCAACTTCTCCCCTGGCCATCCTGCTCAGTCCAGTGTGAAGGGAGGGCTGGGGCTGTGGACAGGTGAATTCTTGCGAAGGAGAAAAGTGGAGTGCCAATACCTCTGTCTTTTGTACATTTATCACATAACCAGAGATTATGCAGCCTGCAGCATCTCATATAGGACTGGTACAGATGTTTCTGGGTTTAGTAGTGTCAATAATACATCATCAGCATAGAGGGAAACTTTAAGGACTCAGCCTTCAATGGAATTCCCTCTATCGCCACTACCTCCTGGATAGCCACCGCTAATGGTTCAATATATAGAGCAAAAAGAAGGGGAGACAGGGTGGTTGGAGAATGGATATAATTAGTATGGTAACCACAGGACAATTTAGAAATTCATTTTTATGTCCTACAGGTGGTTAAGTGAATTAGAGGCAAGTACTTATGAATTGTGAGGAAAGAATCATCAGTTCAGCAGTAAATAAGATACAGAGATACATAAGTCACTATGGTAATATTGTTAAATGAGAAGAGTAATGTAAGTTTTAAACTTGTTTTGAAACAGATTAAGTCCCATAAACAAGCTCTTACAGAACGAAACATAGGGGAAGCAATAAATGGACTTTTGAACTGAGACTGGGACCAGAATCCTTATTTGTGAAGATATTGAGCCTCCCTTTCTTGTTGAAAATGTTTGATGAGAAAGGGGACAACCTTGGTGGATGACTCTAGTTAACGGGATGGGGGAGGAAAATTGGTCATTGGCCTTAATACATGCTTTTGAGGCCAAGTAAATGTTCATAAGGCCACAAATAAAGTCATCAGGAAAGCCAAACTGAGCCAAGGTTTCCCATAGGAAAGGCCATGAAACCCAATCAAAGGCCTTGTCAGCATCTAGACTGATCAAGGCCACCGGGATCATTCTTTGATTAATATAGTCAATCAGATGTATAGTTCTATGTATATTATCCAGCTTCTGCCTGGAGCTGATAAATCCCAATTGATCAGGATGAATAATTGACTGGACTACAGTTTCAAGACGGGCGGGCCCACATTTACATAAATATTTTATAATTCATATTCAATATGAAAATATGCCTATATGATTTGGGGTATTTAGGATTCATAGCCAGTTTCAGAATTGAAGAAAGTGTCACATTGGCCCAGGAGGGAGGGAGGGGGTGAGCCACCCTCCTGTACATCCCAACAGGTGGCAAGTAAAGGAGAGGCCAATTGTTTTAGAAAAGCCTATACCATTCTGATGGTAAACCATCAGGGCCAGGGCATTTTAGAGTTTTAGCCTCAGAGATCACTGTCTTCACTTCTTCCACCATAATAGGAGCTAACAATAATTCTTGTTGTTCTGGAGAGATATTTGAGAGGGGAATTCTAGAAAAAAAACTGGGTAATACGGGTGTTGTCCAGGGGTATAGATGCAGCGTAAAGCTTAGCATAATAATTCTGAAATATCATCAGTATATCAGTGGTCAATGAAACCACTGAATCTCAGGGTAAAGAATAAAGCTACAAGATACATGCAGCCACTTTCTGTCCACGGAGCCTCCACGTCAAATTTCTAACACCTCTAGGTCCGCCCTCATATCTATATTTCTTTAAATAAATAATGCCTGCTGGATCTTATCATCCAGGATCCTTTGTAATTCTGACTTTAAATGCCTTATGCAGGTTTGATCCAGTGTGGTATGGGAATCCATGGCTTGCTGAAGCTGCTGTAAGTCATATTGTATTGGTTATAGGCAGCCTCACGTTGTTTTCTTTTATGGGATGAATAAGCAGTTATGTCACCTCTAATCATCACTTTTAATGTATCCCACATTATGCTAGCAGAAGTATCCATCGTGGAAATGTCCATCAGAATCTGTGGTATCCGAGTAACTATCAATTTTTTATCCCTTAAGAGAGAGAAATTAAGATGCCATGTGAAATCTTACTGGGGTAGCCTAGATTTAGCTTCAGAAGCAAAGGGCAGTGATCTGAAAGAAATCTTGGATATAAAGTAATATCATGCAGCCAATCTGTATATTCTTGAGTAACAAATAAATAATCCAAATGGGAACTACTACAAAAACAGGAAGAGTAATAAGTATAAGCCCTGGTATTGGGAAAAAAAATCTCCAGACATCAATCAAAGCCAGGGTATTTTGTTGTGATAGGAACAGCTTCTGTTGTGCATGGGGTAAAAGAGTCCAACTGGGGGGTTAATGTTAGATTTATATCACCCCCCATCACCAGGCACCCATGAAGCAACTCCAATAACTTGTTAAAGAATATACGGAGCTTAGTAGGGGGAGCCTTTGGGGGGGGATACATGTTTGCTAATGTAACTGGTTTCCCAAATAGTTGCCCAGTCACTATCACAAAACACCCTGAGGGATCCATATATTCCAGGTGTATGACCAGACTTGTTGAGAATGGGACCAAAATTACAGTACCCCTGTGCTTGCCTTTTAAGTATGAGGAGGCAAAGGTCCAATATTTCCCACCCCAAGAGAGCTTCAGATGCTTTGCTGGGGTTAAGTGAGTTTCTTGCAAATAGATAACACTGGGGTTATGTTTCCAGAGGTACTGAAAAACTATAGATCATTTTACCGGATTGTTTAACCTATTAATATTAAATGAAAGTATCTTTACCAATGACAAAGCCATTATGAAATATTGTTAAAAATATGGATTCCATGTTATAGATCCAGTTAAAAGACAAAATAATCCACCTCCACCCCTACTGGTAAACCAACTCAAAATTAAGAGATGGAAATAAGCCTCATTGCCATCCGATATATATCCCATAGTCATCAACTGTTCTCCATCTCTTATGAGACCAGATATGTCTACCCACTCCATGGGAAAATGCTCACTATTCCACTTAATATAATATGCCAATCTACTCTGCGTTGTAACATGTAGGTAAAATTCAATAAGAAACAGTGTTACCATTAATAGAAACAGTGTTACCATTAATAGAAACAGTGCCAACAGGGCTAAATATAAAGAAGCTGGGTTGTGCCAAACCTGCCCCCCCCCCCACACTCTTCCAACTGTCTACAGTTAGTGGTAACCCCAGCATGGGTAAATCAAAATTAAGGGAAACACTTTTACTGCCATGAATCCATAGACCAGGTGGTACCAAGTAAGCTTCCAAGGTAGGGGAGATCATTTTGGGTCTTCCTACGAATTCAGCACAGTCAAAAGTGTTGAACTCAGGAGATAAACCAGGATAAAATTGCCCCAGGCATCCAGAAGGTTATAGTCATCCTCTAAATTGAATCAGAGAAAAAAACAAAAAAGCATAATAAGAGAAAAATAAAGGAGGGAGGGTGCAATACAACTGACCATTGGCAATGACTCCCCTCACATCAGAAGAAGCTAAAGAATATACCCAACTCCCCCTATCATCCAGCCCTCAGTCCACGTATGTAATGGCTTTGTAAAGCATTCCCTTCCTAGTAAAAAAAAAAATGTACCTTCCTTTTAACAATGCTTCGAAGAAAATTCCTGTTAAAAAGCTCAAAAGCTGGAGTTCTGTATCTTAGTAATCATAAACCTGCTGAGAAAAAGTAAATAATTCAGAGGGCTACATTAGTCATCAGAGAACATAAACAGTTATGTGTGATCAAGATGTAGCTCACCAGACTGCTAATTATAGTGTCTAAATCATGCACAATGTCCCCTTCTAGGCTAAACATAAAAAAACACAGATGAAAATTCCAAATAATAAAGTAAGCTTAATTCTTCCAGAAATCCTGGGGTTAGCAGTCCAGATTTGGATATCACATGTATCAGCTCAAGTAGTTAAAATAAAGTCAAGTGGCTATGTGTAATCAGTGGCTGTAGCTTTCAGTAAAGTATTTGGTTGTGCACAGTATGATTTCAATAGTGATGGTTTCCATAAAGTATGTCCACAAAACCAGTTCTGAGGTGGAACTCTCCCATAGGGCCCCTGTAGAACTCTCAGGAGGTCCAACATGGTGTGCACCTTATAGCTCAGGGTTCAGGCAAATCATTTGAGCAGTGACTGAAAATACCCAGCTCACCAACAGAAGAAAATGAAAGGAGACAGTCTCTTGGTGAGCTCTCAAAGCCGCTTCTTCAGGTCGTGCTCCTAGCTGACCGGCAAAATGTTGTGAGGCTGCAGGCAGCTTGTCTGGCAGGTTCAGGTGGAGGGGATCTTGTATTTTTATAGGAGATGACTGTTTTCCAATGCTGAGGTTGAGATTCTCTGGAGGGGTGAGCCCTGACTTTAGAAGAGAACTGCAGACCCAACTGGGTTAGCTCCTGTCTTGCCTCCACTGCAGATGAAAATTCCCTGTGGCCTCCTGGGAGCTGAACTACCAATCGTGCCGGGTATGGGGTCAAAAACATATAGCCTTTTTCCTTTAAGACCGGAAGGATATCTGCATATTGTCTACGGCTCCTCATGGTCTTCAGGGCATAGTCATTGTCTTTTTGTTTGACCACAAATACCTTCTGCTGCCTCCAAGCAGTAAGCAGCACCTTTTCTTTTGTTGCACAACTTTGAAATCAGGCTATGACTGACCCAGGCCGGGCATTAGACTGTGTGAGCTTGGGACTTAGAGCCTGATGTAATCTTTTCATATCTAGCATAAGATTAGAGGGCAATTCAAGGGCTGTACACAATACTGTTGTAATAAAGTCTGTTATGTCCTGCCCCTCTGATCCCTCCAGAATACCCATAAGCACTCTTTCATGGAAAGGGTGATGTACAAGCAGATTAAGTTATGAGGGTAAGTGGTATAGGCCAAATCCATCAGCAGCTTCAAGCTGGGATGGGACAGACATGTGGGTTTAGTAAGAAAAAGGGGCCAGTAACAAAGGGAAGGATTGCCACTAGGGCATGGCAGAATAGTTAGGGTGAGTAGAGTGGATGGGCCACGAGCCATTTTCTTCAATGAACGTCTATGTATCTATGTATCTATATTTTTATTAGTTGTAGCTGGAAACTAGCTTTGAAAAAAAACATGTTTTTTTGCTTTAATTCACAGCCTTTCAAATAATCAACAGTCCCAAACTGACCTCACAACAGTTCTGCTTTTAACATCAGTCTGGTTTCATGGCAAACACCAGGATGTCATACACAAAGGGCATTATGAAATCAGTAGCGGACAGTAAAATACCTCTTCAGTGGATTTCTTGGATAGACTACTACTGCGATGTGCCATAAATCCTGGGGGAAAAACTGAGATGTAAAAAAATGTAATGTGTAGTCAGTAATAAAACATCGAAACATCATGCTAATGAAAGACCTGCTGAAGTGAACAAACACCTGGTCTTTCAAGCTGTTGCTGTCATTAACCGCAGGTCCTTTTCCTGCTGAGATTCTGCAGTCTCTGTGTTGATTTTTTCATATGTTATTGCTGCTTTACCATAAAAAGAGTGTCCTTGTGGACTGAATTTCTGGCAGGAATCTGTATTTTGTAAATGTTTCCCTTTTGTTGCTCACTAGTTGTAATTTAGCCTTTACAGGTGCTGTATTCTCCCTGTAGGACTCTTGTGGAAATTAATCCAAATTATCAAATGCATAAAGGAAGTTCTTCAATCTGAGAACTGTTGCAAGCTGTGGTCATATCTCATTTTTGTTTGTTAATTACATTTTACTAAAATATTGTTATAACAAAAAGAACAGTGGTTATATCACATGATAACTGTGTACAACTTGAGGCTGCTAAGAGAACGAATCTGGTGCCCCCACAGTAGGGTAGCACTCACAGTCTAGTTGCCGGACATGAACAGGATCAGAGAAATACAGAAAACTCAAGTTAGCCTCAGAAAGATTTATTAAGCAAAAATTATATTTCAGCTACTATCTGTACTTGTTTTTATCCTACTTGCTTTCCGTATCCTTTCCTCTCTGCTGCACTGCTTCGCTCCCCTGTCCCTGTCCAGTCTGTCTCGTTCCCTTTGAGCAACCTTTGTTGTAACACTATGCACAATCCACTTTGGCACTTTAATTTATATAACTAGAATGAGACTTGTGTCATCATCAAACTGCACACTATATTATGTACGCACACGTCACTTCGAAACACTTTAAATCTCTGTGCTCTAGATAGCACCATCATTGAAAAAGCACTTGTGGGTGGTGCAATATGTTGGCGTTGGGGGTGCTGTTTGCTGTCTTTCTGAGATCATCCCGCTGTCTAAATTTTTATGTGTCTGATCCTGCTGATTTCTCACGATAACACCATAGCTTGGAAAAAATGTCACCACCTATGAGTTCTTTATATACTTATAATCCATTTGAGTAACAGCAATAATACACTTCAGAATGTGTGTTATTATGTGGGTTGCACTTCTTGGGTGCTTGAAGGCTCTCAGTTATGCTTTGTGTCTCATAAAGCTATCCTCGGTGGAAAGGTTCAAAAGCAATCACAGGCATGCATTTAACATCTTCTTTAGGAAGGAGCAAAGGTAAGTTCCATTAGAAACCTAACATGGCTTTCCTGAATGGTCTGTAAAGGAAAAACAGACTGAGGCTTATAAGAAGGCTTCGTTGAAGACAACAAGAATCCATGTAAAATCTATGATTAATATGCCGAAACTGGCCTCAAACTAGTTTTAGTGAACTCATTATTAAAAGTAGCATAATGCAGCTTTTTAAAAGAGCTCTTTCTCAAACAATTAGAGCATTGTTGTAAAATTCATTCAGTGTCTCACCTACAGTAGCTATGAAGAAATATGTGCTGTCTTCTTCATAGGGCATCTTTCATACAGCCATTCGCTGCTTAAGTACCTGTTAATGAGGGCAGTAGATGATGATTCAGCCTAGGCTTAGCACACTCGGAGGTGATAATGACCATCTACCACTCCCTCTGGAAAAAAAAAAACTCTTCTTATAAACAGGCAGACTGTTCTTATAAATGGGCTTCACTGCCATTGAAAAGAATGGGCAAAAATCAAGACATCCAAAAAATGTTCCTATAAATGGGATGTTCTTAAATCCGACGTTCTTATAAATGGAATCCATTGTATTTATAAGCCTACAACATCAGCACTTAACTGGTTAAATCTAGCCAGAACTGAAATCCGTATGGTTCAATTCATTAGAGTTTCATGACCGATGCTCTCCAGCTAAGTTCAGCACTGAAGAAGTTAAAAATGACAATGATGAGCCACTGAGAGTCAACAGAACCTTTCTGACTAATAGGTTTGTCCCTCCAATTACTGTATTATGTAATTAAGCAATAATACACAACAGGGTGTGATTGCCATGCCGGGGATATATCACAAGGCACGAGGCAACATCGAGTGCCTTCAACCACTGAAGATGTCACAATATCCCATGACATACCATACCCTGGAATGTATTATTGTGACTATAAAATGGTCCCAGTGTTAGGAAATGGCTGCTCCTATTAATCAGTTTTGAATTGGAATGTTATACTGAAACTGCTTGAGCCAATCAGCTTCTAGGATTTTTCCTATCCAGTCTATAATCGTTATTACATCACTGCACTTTTTGCACGTCACAGCCTGAGGTGCTACTGTCATTTTTATGCCTTGCTGTAAGTTTGAATTTTTTGCAAATTGTTGTATCTTGCTGTCTGTTATTATCCTTTTTGTAACGCTTTCCATTGGGTCACACCTGGAAATGGTCTAAACAAACAAAAAGAGAAAGCCATCCTTCAGCATTGTAATCACACAACTTGCTGTACAGATGGCTGAAACTGGACCCCTGCTGCTTTTTTATTCCTTTCTTCTGGTGCAGAACTTTCCTGAGAACCCCGCGGGGAAAGTCCTGAAGCCTGACCGAAGTCTGCCTCCTGGACCCAACAAACAATAAGTGCTGCTGACTTGATGGATTCCTTTCTACTTAGGTGAAACCAGGCCATTCACAGAGAAACACACACTCACAAGTGGAGCTAGAGGGGGTCAGGGAGATCAATTGCCCCCCCCCCCCGGACCTAGCTGTGAAACTGTCCATGCTCTGGCAAGACTTATTAAGTGATGACATCATCTCTGAGATGATTTAAGTTATAAACCTGTGCAGTGAAACATTTGGTTGCTTTTATGTCCCTTCCCACTCCATTCCCTAATTGCTCCATCCAGTGTTTATGCATTATTCTTTTCTCACTGGACAGCAGTGTTTCCTCCACAATCTGCCTCATAAGAATGATTGCTTTTCCTGCCTCACTTCAATGTAAAAAAAAATTATTTACTTAAACGCTGCACTTACTATGTACTCACTAGGTTATTGTAACTGTTGCTCAGCTCTCTCTATATGTTAGATAGCTGGTTTTATGGTTTTATATGCTTACTCAGCCTTACATGTTCTCTTGACTTCACCATGTATACTTTCTCAGACAATTTGTAATTTGCTTTTTATTTGTAATTTGCTTTTCATGTATTTCTCCAATCTTGTCTATACAGTACTTGTAATGTTGTTGTGTTTTCTTTCTCATGTTGTAATCCTCCCGGGTCATGACTGAAAATAGTCAATCTATGGCTAGCTCACCTACCCAGTTAACAAAAAAACAAATAAAAAAAAACAGCATGTGACAGAGCAAATTGCTCATATTTTTGTGTAAAATAAACACTACATGAGGCAGGTAAGGTAGCCATTAGTGCTTACACACATGTAGAATGATGTAATTGCTCTCTTGTGGATCAGCCAGGCTACCTTTTAGTTTGGAAAGAAAAGAGCCTTTGACTGGGTGCACACTGATCTGGGGTGTCACTCTCAGCATTTGCCTCCTGCCATGCTACTCGGAAATGTACATCTCTCGCAAGGCTCTCACAATTTGTTTCAGTATCTGTTCTGTCCTTGGAAGGCACACATCTTGTTAAACTCATCACTCAGTTTTTATGCTAGGAGAGAGGGAGGGGAGAAACAGAACTACTACCACAGTGAGTCCAAAATGTGTGTACTATTTTACAATCCTACTGACACCCTCTTAATACACATCTCATGTGGTGGCACCGGTGGGATGATCAGTTAAATTGTGTATGTGAATACAGTTCTTCTAAGTTTCCAGAGAGGCATGATATGTTTGCTTTATTACCTATGATAGATAAAGCCATGGATTATGCAGCAGACCACATCAGATTTCCAAACTAACACTTGCTTGCTGCCATCTTGGTGCCCATGGTTGACTGTCATGCACCTCCTGGCCTCCAAACCATGCTCCACCACTGCACTCACTACTGTACTTATGGCTTGTAGATGCAAGTAAATCCAGTTATATGTCTCAATAAACAGGACATCTTTGTCTACAATGAGAGATTAAAACATCTATATCCCTGAATTTTAAAGCAGTTAAGTGAGGGCTTCCTCTCACTATTTGGGGAGGCAGTATAGTCTAGTGGTTAGATCATACGTCTATGAACCTGGAGACCCAGTAAATCTACATTGAATCCCACAACTGTCCCTTGCATGCTGTGTGACATTGAACAAGTCACTTAACCTCCCTGTACTTAATATTCTCTTGGGTCACACCTGTACGTGAGTTTTGGCTCAGTGTGCTTTTCCTGACCTTCTACCAGAGAAATTCTTAAAGAAAACAAACAAAGGTATTTAACAAACTTAGTATTAGCTACTCATTGAAGACATCATCATCATCACTATCATCATCATCATCATCCTCATCTTCATTAATTATGTTGGTTATACTTTAAGTGTTACTTGACTACACTGTATGTTCACTTAACGACTGATACATTAAAACAGATACTCAAAATAATCAAAGAACGCTGTTACAAATCATTGAGCACTGGCTAATTTTCATGGGAGTCCTTTCAGCTTGTTCAGCAATTTTTATCTTGGCTTTCCTTTGTAATCCCCAGATATAGCAGGATGTCTAACAAGGGACTAGCAAACTGGAAGCCATCCATGACCTTTTGAGCAGGGGTGATGACATCCTCTCTAGTGCAGACACTGAGGAACCAGTGGGAAGCAGTGACAACAACTGAGTAACCTTCTCCCAGGTGACAGAGAAGATTAGTCGGTCCCCAGCCACCAGGACCCAGAACTTTAGAAAGGTGGAATTTGCCAAGATGAGCAATTTGGTGGACAAGGGTCTGGAGAAGCTCAATAAGGCTAGAAATTCAGAGCACAAGTGGAGTTTGTTGAGGAGAGTGCTTGAAGCAGCAGTGGAGGTCTGCATGCTTGTAAACACTGAGGAGAAAGGGGCCAAGAATGCCCCCTATGGCTCAACTGGGATCTAAGGCAATTGATACTACAAGGAAAGAGAGCCTATAACTGTTGTAAAGAGCCTGGTGCCTCTAACAAGACAGTAGTGTAGAGCAGCCCTTAGGGACAACAACAGTAATACTAAGGAAGCCTAAGAGGATCTGGAAACAAGAATAGCAGTGGAAGCTTCAGATAACACCAAAGCTTTTTTTCAGTACATAAATGAAAAGAGAAAGGTGGGGAAGGAGACGGGCCTCTGAAAATAAAATGAAAGGGGGAGGAACCCATGCGAGCATGGGCTGATGACTGAGAGGCTGAATGAATACTTTTCTTTGGTGTACACCAAAGGGCCCCAATTGGGAATGACCCATGCCATCAGGCATAAGCATGGTGCAACCTGTGGGCCTCATACTCACCACAGTAGTTGACTACCTGGCAATGATCAAGCTAGGTAAATCCCATGGGAAGAATGGAATTCACCATGGGATCATAGTGGAGCTAAAGAAACAATTGTTTGCACAGGTGTGGTTCAGGAGGCCTAGAATGTGGTTTATGTGGTTGCCAGTTTCAAGAAGGGGCCAAGGTCAGAGCCATGTGGCGTGGGGGTCATAATGTCGGCAGCAATAACAGCGTGGCAATCAATGCCGCAAGCAAAATGGCGTGCACCAAAATTAAGGTCAGGAAAAATGCCGACCTTACAAAATAAGCACACACCATTAAAAATAATTGGACCTCTGTTTTTGAGGGAGGCCCCACCACCCACACCCCCTGACATGGGGGGCTTTGCCACTCACACCCCCCGGACTTACAATTATCATCTCCAAGGGGGTGTAGACTTCGGGGATGAGGAGAAAATTGGGAGGGGGAAATTGATTTTTTTTTAATAAAAAAAGTAGCAACACTAGGAGACCTGGGGGAACTAAACCGTGGTCCCAGTCCTCCAATCCTGCCATGTGCTGGTGCCTTTGCCACTGCACCACAGGAGCAGGTCAATCAGGCACCACACCACATGACAACTTGATCCCGTCACAGTTTAAATACACAGCGACAGGGGTAGTAGCGATTCCCTATCGCCGTTATACCCCTGTTGCTCTAAATTTTTATTTATTGAATTGTTTTTATTTATTGAAATGTTTCACTAGGAAAGGCACACTGTACAACATGTTGCTCATCTCACAGTGTGCCGGGGGGGGAGGGGGTTCATAGGGAGAATCAAACATACAGTTCCCAATATATACAACAAGCAGCAGTAACAATTGCACAAAAACAAAGTGAGGTAGTACAGAATTAGGCAGTTCAGAACAACAACTATACATACATACATACATTGAGCATCATTAAACAGTTAACAGTGCTACAATTGAAGTATACAGATAAACAGGGAAAATGATTGTAGAACCGTGCAGTAAGTGCATTGAAGAATAAATACAATTGTATGCATAGTAGCAATGAGATGTGCAAACATCATGTGGGCAGCTAGTAGAACAGGGGATACGATACAACGTACCAGTTAAGTCAGAGGGAAAATAGAGATTTAGCCACAGGTACAATTTACTGCAAGAAAGTTTTGTAGGGTCGAGGAGATAGAGTGGGGGGAGGAAGAATGGTGATGTTTCTGCGCTTTACATGTTGCGGTTCTTGCCACGCTGTTTTAACAGCAGCATATTGACCTGGTACCGACACATGCAACTATAGGCTGGTCAGCCTGACATCCGTGCTGGGCAAGGTCCTGGAATCCATTATCAAGGGCAGAATATTGGAGGACGTGGCTGAGGCCGAGATTCTCACACCTCTCTCAGAATGACTGTGAGGAGCCGATCTGATTGACCTGATCGCATTCTTTGAGGGGGTGACCAAGGAGGTAGGCAGGGGCAGAACCATAGATCTAGTCCATCTGGACTTCAGCAAGGTCTAAGTAACCCCAATGTGATGTACATGAGGCATACAAAAGCTGGACTGCTAACTGGCTTAATGCAGGAAGTAGAAGGTTGTGGTTGACAAGCACTACTCCAAATTAATAATTTATTTGAAAATTGGTAACTAGAAAAGGCACACTGAGCCAAAGCCCATTTTCCCCAGAGAGGGGAACGAGGGGGAAATGTAAATACTGCAATGAACAAGTAAAAAGGAACAATAATGCTACGCATAAATAAGGCAACCGTGAAAATTGCACATACAAATATTAAAGGGTCCAATGTACAAGAATCCTGGCCCCCTGATGAAGATCTACACGATCGAAGTGTCGGGGCTTCTGGTTGGAGTTTGCCTTCCACTGTTTGTTACTTAGCAAGTGTGCACAATAAATTAAGTTTGCATCAGTATTACAGGCTTTGAAGTGCAGTTCTTCTAAGTGTTTTTGGTTGTACAATGTACAAGACACTATACAGTAGTGCATTTGTAGAGCAATATTATTATACTGAGGACAAAAAGGAGCTAGAAGGCCGGTATTGCCCATAGCTGCTCCTGTCACTTTAAACTGAATAATAATTTAATTTCTGCCCTGTTAGCAAAAAATTATCTAGCCGTTTCTGTAATTCAGCCTTAGTCTTACTAATGATTATTTATGCAGGTAACTTATTCCAAGGATTCACAGCTCTAAGGGTGAAGAATTACTTTCTTCTTATATAGTTAAAACGTGTGCCTGCGAGTTGAAGTGGGTGACCTCTAGTGTCATGAACATTGGTTTTGAACTCAGGACCAAGTTCAGTCATCAGGTAAGGGTCATGAACAATATCATATAGGAAGAGCAAATCACCCCTTAACTGGCGTGTCTCCAAAGACATTAAATTCAAAGAATCTAGTCTGTTCTCATATGGCAGATTATAAAAACTGTATATATGTTTAATGTAATTCCGCTGGACTTCCTCTAGTTGCTTACAGTTAGATTGTCTAAAAGGTCACCTCAACTGGGATGCATACTCAAGATGAGGTCTCGCATATGCTGTAAATAAAGGTATCATAACCTTAGGATCCGTAGGGCCCAATTCTAAGATCAGGTACGCCAGTGTAAACCAAGATACGTCAAACCCTGTGGCATATCTCGTGACGTACGCCATGCAGTAAGCCAGCCCAGATTCCAGGAGGTGCCTGGTGCCATGTTAGCTGCGGGCTACGACAACCACAGTTTATGCCACCTACTATGCTGCAACCTGCAGTGACATGGCACAGGGGTGGGTAACAGCAGCAACTGCACACTATTCCAAGAGAGCGGCTGCTGTAACCTGTTAGAATGATTCTGAGAGCCGCACTGGCGTGCTAAGTTAGAGCAGCAAGGAGCTGCTCTAAGGAGCATTCGATGGTGCTATCTGTTGGCTGCCCGCCCTTTGGTGCTGCGACAATGGCACCGATGTGCCCCAATGCCCCCACAAGCATACCCCTGCCCTCCACCCCCCCAGATGTTGGAGACCCCAGGGGTCCATTCTCTGGTGTGCCCCCCTGGACTCCTGTGCCACCTGTCCTGTCCCCCAATGTCCCCTGGTGTGTGCTGTGGTGTTCTGAGGCAGAGGGGCTGCCGGTAGCTGGCTGCTACTTGCAACATGCAGGACTTCTACTCCATGCCCGTGGTGTACACCTCCGCATGGCATAACACATATGTCGCAAGTGCCGGGATCCTGCCGCTCTTAGAATGTGGCGTAGGGTCCCTGTCGTAACGGCGAATTTTGTAGCTTGCAGCCACCTTCGAGTTATGTCATTCATCCTGGAATCTCCCCCCCTAGATTTTATGTTGCATTGTATTGACTAGATCATCTTATTAGTTTTGTTAATGGCCTCATTGATTTGTTTGGAATACTCAAAGTCATTTGTTGCTATGATTCCTAAATCCCTTTCATCTCAAGTAGCTGCCATTATGTACAAGGATATCTCAGGGACAAGAATTGGGAACTGTACAAAACATGCAGGACAGATTACAAATCCAGACCGAATATCCAACTAGGAGACTCAGAGACACACAAGCGAGATGACAGACAAGGGCAGGCAGAGAGGGAAGACTAGGGGAAGGAGCAGGGGGTGAAAGCTTAGCAGTGAGGTATATGCATAGTGCCAGTCTCTTCTGGTGGTTTTGGGTCAGGGTCCAATTGCCCTGGTGGACTCCTGCAGAACCACACTGCAGCCCTATGTGAATATCAGCACCTGTCACCCCAGACCAGTGGGTGTTGTAGTGGTCGCAACCCACCATGCATGCCATAGAGCTGTATATACAACAGTAGGGGACGGTAGGGGGACCAGAGCCTCCATACTCCTGTAGCCATCCCTATCATTCAGTTGGTAATCCTGGCTCAGTCTGTCACCTGCCTCTGGATGTACTGTACCAACCTTGGGGGTCCTCCGGCATCTGTCGGTGATATCAGCTAGCAAACATAGAGGTCTGCACTGCGGGCATTTCAGACATAAAATTGGGTGCCCATCCTGTAACACCACAGCACCCCCCATTGTACGGTCGGGGCAGTGTGTGGTTGTCAATGCTCATTGCAATCTGGCAGGGTATTTACTCAGCAGGTCTGCCAGTACAGATTCCTGGGCTTCACAATGCCACTGCCATTCTCTATGGGTCTCTGCCATCCTGGGCAGCACTGTGTGCCACACCTTAGGACATTGCCATCTGTAAGATTGCTACATGGCCCAATAGGGGACATACAGGGCACGGTCCCCACATACAGGACAGCATGTGGGGTGTCCTATGCCCCCCTAACATTCATAGCCTGGGACAGCTTTCCATCAGGCGGAAGGGGATCACAGCCCCTCCATCAAACCTCTCCAGTGTGCCACCTGTTTGGTGCACTACACAGCCTGCAGTAACTCTGGGAACATTGGTGCCAGGACCCCTGCTGTACCAAAATCCAGTGCAAGGGTCCCTGGTGCACCCGGAGTCTGCCACTGGTGGGGTTTGGCGCAAATTGCACCTGATCTTGGGACCCTTTGAAAATTAGACCCATGATCTCAGTCTTTCACATACTGGAATGTATCAACAAGATTGAACTGACAGAGATGTTTGATCCAGTGTGTTCCAGCAGTACACAGGGACAAGCCCTGAAGCTCAAAGGTTGTGGAAATGCGCACGCAGAAAACTAGCAGGGGCCTTTTATTTTGATCACTCAAGATTCATAGGCATGCAAGAAAGTACGTTCCCATTTAAATATATTTATGCAGAAATGAAGCAGTTTATAGCAATTGTACAGGTGGATGGTGCCGTTGTTGTTTTTGTGTCTCGTTAGAAATGGGCTTTTCAGCCGCACAGTGACCTTTATTGTTCTCTGAACTTATAGAACAGCCTACCAGTGGAGACAGTGGACATGAAGACAGTCCAGGCCTTCAAGATAAGCCTGGAGAAATGTCTGCTTATCAAAGGAATTACAGGGCACCCTGGGCAGTAAAGTGGTTGGGAAATCCCTATAATAAAGTATATATTTGAACATATGCATGGTCCGTGCTTATGAAGTGGGGGCACCTGATGAACCTAGAGTCCCTTCAGTCCTTAAATTCCTGCGTTACTATGGTACTAGGTTTTTGTAGGATGCACAGCTTGCCATTTCAGCATTTTTAGAGTTGTGTCCTTTCCCGGACTGGACATCAAACTTTCTAGTAGACCCTGCTAGCCACTGTAGAGAAACAATGCTTTGATGGTTTCATTTTTACATTTCTTGGCATGTTGATTTCAATGGAAGGTTATATGTTTTGATCTATTCTGTTTCTCTGTGATAAGAAAATGCAGAAGCACAGCAGATCAAACATCTCTGTCCAAATCTTGTCGAGCCACTCCAGTATGTAGCAGACTCAGATCATGTCCCCTTTTTTCACTCATTAACAGCTGCAGCCACTTGGCATGTTCTTGTGGAGCAAAGGAGGGAGCAAGGGCACCTCCTGAAGGACACGGGATCATGCTCTAAAACTGAGGTGATAAATTCAAGGATTGTGCTAGGAGGCATTTCTTCTCCCAGAGGGAGGTGAACCTATGGGACAGCCTACTAGCAAAGATGTGAAGATAGTAAAAGCCTTTAAGGTAAGTCTGGACACATTTCTGCTTACCATGGGAATTACAGGGTACCCTGTGAAGTGGAATGGGGGTAAATCCTATAAATTAGTACATGTTTGTACTGCAGATTTTTTATCTCTGGGGGGGGCATGATGAGCCTAACATTCGTTTTGACCTTAAATTACTATACTACTTTGTTAGGACACTGAACCCACCCAGAGAGTATCATGTTTGGTGGCCCATGGCCAGATAAATCAGACACCAGATAGGCTGCCGGTTTTGCAGTCATCCCTATTTGCATGCTATGTTTAAATATTATTCCAAAATAATGGAGATAAAGGCCTCCTCACTGTTAGTCAGGGCACCATATTTATCACTTCCTCAAATCATCTGTTTAGACTGTATTGTTGGTCTTATTTCTAGAGCTCTGCACCTGAATTTCTATGTGAACAGCAGCAGGAACTCCAGAATGAGGCATAGCATGGAGGGAAGATGGCCTGAACAAAGTGTCACAGCACAGAGTGGTGAACCAGGGGATCCCAGGTTAGAATCCCACCAGAGCTGCTGATGCAATGTGTGACCGTGAGCAGGTCTCACCTTCTTGGGCATGCCTCGACCCTGTCAGCTGTCATGCTAGGCAGAAACAGGACCCTCCACACACACACACACACACACACACACAGAAAACAAAAGGTTGCATCTAAGTTAGGTCATCACAGAAACACAGAAATATGCAATTGTGCCAGTAGAAGCTGGTCTTGTGTTCTGTCCAAGTCTGCCCGATGTGGAGGCACTTGTCCCTTATAGGGTCATGTCTCTCTACCCCCTCCCTGGTCCCCCTAACCTGCCTCCCATATTCATCCCACTCCCTCCTGAAGCTTTCCACAGTTTTGGATTAAATAGCATCTCTGGCAACTTGTGCACTCTTTTACCACCATTTCCATAAAGTAATGCTTTCTGGCATCCCTCCAGAATTTACCTCCCACTATATTGCTGCCGTTTCCCCTTGAGTTCCTATCCTGGATAAATGAATTGTAAAGTAAATACAGAAGCAGAAAAAGCTCCACAATGTCTGTTCATCATCATCACTCATGTAAAGCAGCAGGTGCTGGAACATCACATGCTGAATAACATTGGTCCCTGACACCTCTGTATTTCAACCACTGCAGTGCCTTCTGCTATAACAAACAAAGCCACACATGATTTATTATAAAGTAGAAGCCACACGCTAACTAATAACCACAGAGAATACACAATATCCCTCTGTTCCAGCAAATATAGTAATTCCACTTCCAAAAATAGAGTCGATCTGGGATAGAAGGTCTACTGAACACTAAGCATTTGATGTAGGGCACGGCAAAATGAAATTGAAGATGAGGGCCCCACCACCATCACCTCTACTAAGCTCCACCATGTCTTATGTCAAAAAAGGAGGAGGGAAAAGCTGAATTATTAAAAATGCAACAACTCACCAGATACCGCAGGACAACCAAGCAGCTGCAAGGGTGAATGCCAGGATCCAGGCTCACAAAATCGTAATGAATTAATAAATAAAAAAAAGTACAAATGATAAACTCGTGTGAGGTGGGGGATGATCTCATTCACCTGTTGCCATATGCCCAGTAATCCTAGCTGGAGATTCTGCCAGGTTTCATGTGACTGTGGGATCAGGTGACATCCTCCTGAAAAGGTACTGCGACTACAAATTGCTGTTAGGCTGTCATTTGGGTTGATTCAAGCAAGGAAAAGTTTCAGGATTTCCTGAATGTATTATCCGTAGCATTTGAAGAGCTACAATAGCACAGAGAAGACCACTGAACTAATGGTTGTCTGTTTTAGCCATATTTTTTATTTATTCCCCTAGATTCTGTACACTGTACTCTACATTCTCACATCTCGCTGTAATGGTGAACACATTAGTTTGTCTGCTTCCTGTCCCTCCCGGGGACCCATGAGAAAATGAAGCTCTGCACCTCATGTGGCTATCCCAGGTGAAACAAACTTTAAATAAATAATTTAATGAATTAACACAGGACCCAAAATGTTTGGAGAGGGTCTTTGTCTTGGTAATATATTGTGATCTCCCACTTTGAGTGGGTGGGTGGGGGTGCTCTGTCTTCTGAGAACTGCCATGGGGATTTCATTGCTCTGGTAATTTAAAGGCTTTGCCTACAGTTTGGAGGGGCAGTGAGCCACACATGCCAGCAGTATATACTGTAACTGCGCATGTCCAAGCATCTTTTGGACGGTCGGAATTTTTTTTTTGTAGCCCCTTGTGCAACAACTTTGTCTGCTCCCACCATTCCTTCCAGTATCTTTGCTGCTGCCTGGCCACCTCTGAGCATCCCTCCTGTCGTCCATGGCCTCCTGTTGCTTCTATCTGCCGCCTTTGTGGTTTTAGGTTCTGAGAGGCTGGTGCTGCTCACTCTGTGCTGGGCTCTCTGTGGGGGCTGTTTCTGCTCGCTCTGTGCTGGGCTCTCTGTGGGGGCTGTTTCTGCTTGCTCTGTGCTGGGCTCTCTGTGGGGGCTGTTTCTGCTTGCTCTGTGCTGGGCTCTCTGTGGGGGCTGTTTCTGCTTGCTCTGTGCTGGGCTGTCTGTGGGGGCTGTTTCTGCTCACTCTGTGCTGGGCTCTCTGTGGGGGCTGTTTCTGCTTGTTCTGTGCTGGGCTGTCTGTGGGGGCTGTTTCTGCTCACTCTATGCTGGGCTGTCTGTGGGGGCTGTTTCTGCTTGCTCTGTGCTGGGCTCTCTGTGGGGACTGTTTCTGCTCGCTCTGTGCTGGGCTCTCTGTGGGGGCTGTTTCTGCTCGCTCTGTGCTGGGCTCTCTGTGGGGGCTGTTTCTGCTCGCTCTGTGCTGGGCTGTCTGTGGGGGCTGTTTCTGCTTGCTCTGTGCTGGGCTCTCTGTGGGGGCTGTTTCTGCTCGCTCTGTGCTGGGCTGTCTGTGGGGACTGTTTCTGCTCGTTCTGTGCTGGGCTCTCTGTGGGGGCTGTTTCTGCTCGTTCTGTGCTGGGCTGTCTGTGGGGGCTGTTTCTGTTCACTCTGTGCTGGGCTCTCTGTGGGGGCTGTTTCTGCTCACTCTGTGCTGGGCTCTCTGTGGGGGCTGTTTCTGCTCACTCTGTGCTGGGCTCTCTGTGGGGGCTGTTTCTGCTCGCTCTGTGCTGGGCTGTTTGTGTTGACAGCAAACTGTGTTCAGTGTATCATGCTAGAAAACATTCTCAGTGCAGTGATTTCTGCTTTTGTTTTCTTGGTGAGAGATGCTTTGTGGTGCACTATAGTGTGCACTAACTTAAATCCAGGACTTTTTGTTATGGGAAAGACACTGAGCATTCTGTGCCCCCTTTAGTGACTTTAAGGATACTACCCCAGGGTCCTAGTGCCATCTCATTTTTCAGGCCTCTCTCAGTTTGTACGGCCTATGACTTCTGCACTGCTGTATCAGTTATTTTCAGCTCAGTACTTCAGCAGCTACCCTAACCCTATGTTTTCATGCTTCCACCAACTTCCCTTATATGAATGGTTGGCGTGTGTCCTCCAAATTGTTTCCTATCAAATCAAGTCCTTCCGTCACTTTCAGTCAGCTTATCATGCCTTCAGTCAGTTGTTCAGTCTTACCTTTGTTCCACCCTACCCTGGTTGTACTCCTACGTCTGTCAGGCTTCACCACTGGCCTCCTACTACACACCTATATCAGCTCCAGCTGGATGCATGCCAACCATGATTATACTAGGGCTTTCAAGGCTCTCCCTCTGTGCAAGTTGATGGTCTCGCTCTGCTTCCTGGAAGTCTGCTTCTCGAGGGTGGGTCCCTTGTTCTGGAGTGGGGTCCTTCTCTTTCAGCTCTTTGGGTAAGGATGTTCTATGCTCTGGGGGAAATTTTAGCCATGCAGATAGACTTGATAGCACCTCTAGATGTAGCATTTAAGACTTCCGCTACCAAAGGATGGGACATCTAAGTCCTTGGGGGGGCTGTTTTAGCTGCGCTGACCACAGCAGCAGCACCTTGAAAAGCTATTCTTCCCACGTCCACCAAAGGTTCACATGGTCTTCTCCAAATCCCCTTTCCTTGGCCCCTCAAAGGTGAAAATCTAAGCAACGACTCTGCCAGCTCTGCCCCTCAATGGGCTTAGGTTCCCTGCTTTGCCCCTTAATGGCTTGACTTTTTCTCTAGGTCTCCCCTCAGTTTGAGGCCACATGAGTGCCCTTCATCAATCATTGCTGTCCTCCTTCCCACCTTGAGGGGTGGGCCTCCTTCATGGGGGACCTAAATTAGCTGCAGAGATCAGCTCATGACACCCTCATGGTGCTTCTGTTAGAGGGATAGACTGAGTGAGAGTCCTTCCTCTAAAATATTCCTTTGAATTGGGTCTCTAAACTGCAGTGGCAGAACCGTCACTACTATTTCTCATAGCCTGGAGGGATGGTGACCTAGATCTTAGATCCCTAGAGGTTTCCTCCTAAAAGGTTTTTTTCCCTCTCCTTCATGCTGATGATCAATAAATTTGTTTCCCGGGAGTTGCAGATGGATGGTGATTTCTTCTTGGGGTCTCATCCTGGCTGCTCCTCCTCCTCCCCAGAATCTCCACAGGAGAAATGTGCCTGTCTATCTATGTTGTCCTTTAGGATCTTCATCCCTAAGGTGCCTTTGGTCTCAGGAACCTCATCCCTGCGACACCTCAAGGAGTTAGGATCCTTTCTTGAGGGTTCCTGTGTTCTTATGGCACCCTGATAGGGTGGTAGTCCCTGAATCAGGGATAGAAACAGCATTAGTCAAATTACAGTTGCACAAGCATTACGTATTCAGTCTGTCAATCAACCCTAAATCATACTCTTAAGAGCCTGATGATCCTCAAAGGCTTGGATATTGGTCAGTAGGGGACACATGCCATGCCCCCCCCCCAGAGGTATATAACTGATAATACAATGGTGTGTAAAAATCCTGTAACCTCATTGGTCAAAGCATGTCACATGACCATGGGTAAATCCTGTATAACCCATGGCTGAGGAATGGCAATTATAAAAAACATAATTAAACACATTTTAAATGTAGTTTACACATGGGTCCATTGTATAATCGCAATAAGGCACTCCAGGGTGTGAGTTATTGGGTGATTTACCCACTTCTTGTGTGGTCAAGTCACTCGGCTGCGCCTTGTGACACACCACACAAGGCGTGGTAAATCCCCAATAACCCACACCCTGTTGTGCCTTATTGTTTAATTATGTTTGAACATCCTTGGATGTTCTGAATTATTCTTGCCCTTCTCCCCCATCTCTTATGGCACCACTGTCTCCTTGGGGTTGGGCCTTCTTTTTCAAGGTGCCTTTGGTCTCAGGGACCCCATCCCTGAGACACCACAAGGGGTTGAAACCCTTTCTTGAGGGTTCCCGTCTCCTTATGGCACATGGACAGAATGGTAGTCACCTTAGCAGGAACATAAAGAGCATAAGCCAAATTAAAGTTGCACAAGCATTACATAGTCAGTCTGTCAATGAAACCTAAACCATAGTCATAAGAGTCTGATGAACCTTTAAAGCACTGTATTGGTACTCACTTTAGCCAGCATGAGGACTTCTCTAGTCCTTGACCTTGAAGACTCATACACAGCCATCAGCAGTTCCCAGTTAGCCACAAACCAAAAAAGAAACAGAAAAGAGAGTATCTGACATATTTTGCTGGTCTACAGAGTTTTAGAAGCAGCAGGGAGAAGAACCAAGGTGGGGAATTAAGGAAAACCCTAAGTAGCGGTGGCATGCCCCACAGACTCCAGCCCACCATAAAGCAAGCGGTAAAGGTGTAACTCTTAGTTTAAGTTTGATGGGGTTTTGCTGGGGGAAACAAGAATGCAGAGAATCAAGTCTACCCCCTTGACACAAGACTTTTTTTTAAATGTTTTTATTTTACAGTCCATTTATCTTTGATAGCCCAGCTCGGATGCAACATATCATTTCCAGTGGGGTCCTGCTTCTACCCATTTCTGCAGCTGAGTGGACTGGCGTACTAAGAGGTTAAGAAACTTGCATGACGTGGGGGAACCATGGGATATGGCAGGTCTTCAAAGAGTGCAATATCCCTGTTGGGATAACAAATGTTGTGCTTGTAGTGCCAGATGGCGATAGAATGTCCCCCAGCCCTCCCAAACCGCACAGAGGGTTGGTGTACACACAGTGAGGGGCACTAATAAGTTCCCAAGGAGAGTCCTATGACTGGGCATAGGGGGGTGCTTAGGTACTACATTAGGTGCTCTGATCGTGTAGCCTCTGCCCCCACTGTTGGCCTTCAGCACTGCAGTGTTTGTCTCTGGAATCTTAGCATGTGCAGTTCCTTGCCCATCCTTGACCTGGCTTGGTGCATAGCAGCATGCATGGCACTGGATCAGGCACAATGGAGATGCAGAGCAAGGTCTGGTGATGTGCGGAGGTCTCTGCACGTGTGGAGCAGGATATCTGTGCACCTCCAGCTGTGTAGGCACCCCAGCGCCAGCATGGATCTGTTCCTGGATTGAGCCCTAAATCCCCCTGCCTCCCAGATTCTTAAGGAAGGATGACTTAATTAGTCATGGATGCACTGTAAGGACAGTTACACTTGATTCTCAGCAGCCGGAAGAGTGTGCTAGATCAGCCTAGTAGTATTTTTTGACTGTAAGTATTTTATTGAATAACAGCATTTAAAGCCAAAGCTGGACATTTATATCAGATAAAAAGAATACAAATTATACAGAAAAGACATAAGAGAAATGTGCAGTATAGACAGCAATACAAGCAAAAGCCCCTTGTACATGTAATTGCACAAACTAACAATTTTTCTTTAATAACTTAAATTTATGTTTTGACTGGGTAACAAGGGCAGTAGATAAGGGGCAGGCAGATTTACTCTACTTTGACTTCAGGGAGGCCTTTGATTCAGTACTGTACAGGAGCTACTGAAGAAGCCGGAAGATCTGGGAGTGGGGAAAGAATTAGTAAGATGTGTAGGGAACTGGTTGGGGGGACAGAGGAGTTTAATGAATGGGGTCAAGTCAGACGACAGGGGTGTCACAAGTAGGATGCTGCAGGGGTCAGATGTGGGACTGGTCCTTTTCAATATGTTTATTAGTAGCACAGGGGTGGGTATCCAGGGCAAGATATGTCTCTTTGTAGACAACTCAAAACTACAGCATGCGACAGAATAGATAATGAGATGGGGCCGAGGGAGCTAAAGAGGGTCTTGGAGAGGTGGTTGAAAAATGGCAATCATGATTCAATGTTAAAATGTGCAAATTGATGCACATTGGGAAAAAGAACTTGTGACAGGGTGACCTCTGTCATAGTGTACACCCCTGGGATAAACTGAAACCCCTTCCCCAAGCAATTTATATGTTTTGTATAATGTCCAACATGCTGGTTGGCTGGTTATAAATTAAGTGCTGAAGTGCTTATAAAGCTTTCAGTGCAAATTAATGTAACCCCTTGTTACCCGGAGTTACTAGAATCCCAGTAAGACCTAGTGGTAGGCAGGGAAGGCAGCTTGTGAAACTCCAGTTAAATGGGTTTCACACTGTCTCACTCTGTTCTCAGTCTCAGCTGAGACTGAGGGATGACATCACCAATAGAACTTTCGCAGCTGCATAAGCCACATTGGAATCTGCAGCAGAGGGAGTTAGATAGAATGTTGGGAGTTTTCAAAGGGAAGAGTTCCAGTTTTGTGTTCAGTAAGTGAAGAAGTGAAGGTGTGCTCAAGTGGTGGAGACCACTGTTCGGGTCTCAGTGCCCCTCCCTCCTGGGGGGATGTAAAGATCCCCATGTAGATTTCTGGGGCAATCCCCTTAATTCTGCCAAGAGGAAGAGAAGCTGCCATTTCAGTTTTGCCTTTGTTTTGGAAACTTGGAAGATTTGTGATTCACCTGTGGGGCACCTGCAACTAAAGGGTGAGTGTCTGCTCTAACATGAGAGGGCAAAAATGTTTTCTTCACCCTGGGACATGTGTGGGAATCTAGGAATTGAGCTACATTTTGGGAAGCCTATAGGACTAGGCCAAACAAGTGGAGTAGTGTCAAATGCTAGAGTGCTGTGTGATTCAAGTAATATGTAGAGGAGATGCGCCAGTTCATCTACCCTTTAATCTACACTCAAAGTTTCAGTTTTCCCAGGAAATGGCCAGGTATGGGCTGTGGGAGCTGGAGGTGGGCAAACCCCCATCTTTGGTAACCAGGTCCACCTCTGGGATTTCAGCTGTGGTTGCTACTTTGCCTCATGCACTTGGCCAGTGATGAGGAAGCACCCAGGCGATGGGGTTGCAAAGGGAAAATCTCTCTAGGAGTCACAGACTTTAAGTGGTGTGGGAGCCACAACAAGTGTGAAGAAGATTCTCTTTGTGAGATGGGGAGTCATAACAAGTAAGGAAGAAATCTCTAGGAGTCGCAGACTCTAAGTGGTGTGGGAGCCACGACAGGATAATTGGTTCATTCTTCCAATGGACCATGGATCAAGTGGCCGGCGGGGGAGCTGGGCCAGTCGGGCTGTGTACCCAAAGTGCGTGCAAGTCCAGGCTGAGTGCCTGGTGGGTCCAGAGCCTGAAAACAGTATAATTGGTTCATTCTTCCAATGGACCGTGTTGTAGTCTCTAATCTGCATTACCAGGAAATGTAGCCCCATGGGGGTCTGTCTATGCTTTGTTTTGTTCAGTTAGTATGTGAATAAAAGCCACACTGAAGAATCCCATTCCTGGTTCTGGACATTACAGTTATTGCTTCCTGTGTTCGGATTTACTTGGGTGCCCCTATGCAGAGTAGTTAAACCTAGGTCCCCCTGTGCCGAGTAACCTCATCCTCCCCCAACCCAGGTCCCCACCAGGTACTGCAGTCAGCTTCAACAGCATGCCACCTGTCATTTGGCAAAAAGGCAGGGGTGAGGGGTTACATTAATATAAAACAAAATTAAGAGCACAAGTTACAAAATGAGAGGGCAGTTTTAATATAAGAATATGGTAACAAAAACTTGTGTCTGTTTTTTTGAGATGTTAGCAGCCCTCTTCTAAAGGTATATTTTGCAGTAGACAGCATGAGGTAATATGACCCTGCAGGAGAGTTTCAGAGAGCACAGAATGTTCTGACCTCGGCTCCGACCTTTAGCAATTTTGCAAACAAGTTATTTAATGTACTCCAGGTGGCTGCCAAATAACTGTTCTGTATGGAGCAATAGTGGCCCCTAGTGGCTAGTTTTATGTTATGTCTGTTGTTAATCAAAAGGCAGTGGAAATTGTTTTTCCAACTTCTAATGAGCTTATAAAAAGCCTCAGTGCTGAAAGGATAGATAGGGAGGTCAGTTGAATACTGACTGAGGAAGGTGGAAGGTCACCTGGTAGTGTATGCTTTCACAATGTTTGATTCACTGTTAGGCTGAAGAAAAGCCTTAGAAACTGTTGAAGCTAAGCAGTTGTCTGACTTACCATTTTGCTTTCTGTGTATTTTACTTGATAAAAATAAAATGATAAATGCAACCATGGATTTTTTATGCACCTGATTTGTGGTCTGCCTGAAATTGTGTTATCCTAAACCCATGCCCGGTGACAGAACCCACATACAGAGTACTGGATGGGACAGTAGGTTGGCCACAATATCTGAGGAAAGGGACCTGGGGGTTACCATAAGAGACTCCCTCAAACCGTCTATTCAGTGCACCAAAACTTACAGGCTTGGAGGTGTCTGGCTAGCCACCTCAGACCGGGTACGGAACCTGGGAGTTATGTTTGATGACTGTCTGACCTTGAAATTTCAGGTGTCAGCAGTTGTTAAAACTTTCTTTTACCATCTGAGAAATATTGCCTGGGTGAAATATCTGGTTCCTCCCGATGATCTTCCAACGTTGGTTCACGCCTTCATTACCTCCTGCCTTGACTATTGCCATGCCCTTTACCTAGGGCTTCAGGGGTTGAAATCCGCCACTTACAGCTGGTGCAGAACGTGGCTGCCAGGCTATTGACTGGTGTTTCAAGAGCCAGTCATATAATGCCTGTGCTCCGCGGTCTGCACTGGCTGCCGTTTAAGTGGTGGATCACCTTTAAAGTTGCTTTGTTAACCTATAAGGCCCTACACGACCAGGGACCGAGTTACCTGAAAGATCTCTTTTGTCCCTACTGTCTCTCCTGTCCTCTCTGATCCACCGATGAGGCATTGCTAGAGGTTCCCAGGGTACGTTTGCAGACATCGGGAGCAAGGGCATTTAGCTTTGTTGCTTCGTCCCTGTGGAACTCTCTACCTCATCGGGTACGAGATTGCCTAACCGTTCAGAGTTTTAAAATTGCTTTAAAAACTTATCTTTTTAACCTGGCTTTTATTGATTGATGTGGTTATTCATTATGCAGTTTTATACTGTTTTTTGTTGGAATTTATATGTTGTTTATAATTATTTTATTTTATGTATTTTATTGTACAGGTGCCTTGGTTTTAGAAAGGCGCCTTTTTATAAATAAAATTGATTGATTGATTGATTGAGGCATACAGTGCAACAAAGCAAACAGTAATGGGAGAGGTGTTGATGGTAGGATGGGGAAGGGGATACTGCCCCATACAGATCGCTGGTGAGGCCTTACCTGGAGTACCATGCTCAATTTTGGATTCCTCCACTGGGAAAGGACATTGATTTCCTGAGTCAGTGCAGTGAAGGGTCACAGAAATGATTCAGGGCCACCAAGGCAGATTTTGTGAGGAACTTCTGAAGGCCCAGAACATGTACTCTCTGGAGGTCAGACAGGGGGATGGGACATACTAGAAAATTACAACTAGTTTCTAAGAGTTATAAAAAGGGTAAATTGTGAGGACCTGTTTGTTAGAAGAACCAGAGATGTAGGCATGAGGGGGTATGATTGGAAATTGGTGGGAGGTAAATTCAGGAAGGATGTAAGGAAGTTCTTCACTGAAGAGGTAGATTGCCTGTGGATGTTATGGGGGCAAACACCATTTATGGGTTCAAATAAAACATATGCAGGATAGGGCCAATGGACTCAAATCCACTTGGGGGAACCAGGAAGGAGGAGGAGGAAGAACTGGAGGGAAGGGAGTGGGTGAATAACCCACAGCATTAGCCTTGGGGTAAGGTAGAAACAACTATTACTATGGGCAGACTTGATGGGCCATTGGCCTCCATCTGCCATTAGATTCTATGTTTCTATACAGCAAAGCAGCAAGAATGCTGGGATAAATTGGGAGGGGCATTGACAGTAAAAGGAAGGAGATGATGTTGGCACAGCACAGAGTCACCAAGATGATCCAATCCCATCAGGACAGATCCTGTGAGGAACAGCTGGAAGCTCTTTACATGTACACACTTGAGGCCAGGAGGGAGAGGGTGACATGATATTTTTTTTAACTTTCTATTTATGCTCCCCCTGCCCCCTTGCACACCGCCCCATCGGGAGTTGCCAAGGCATCTGCCCTCTCCTCTCTTACCTGGAGCCCACGGTGATCCCCCATGTAGCCTTGGCTATTTCCCTCAGATGGGGACAAGGTGGGGCCTGTGCACCCCAAACTTCTTGTTTCATCAGGACACCAATTCAGGACAGGCAGGGAGTTGAGGGTCTGTGCCATGTGCACCATCTTCTGGTGTGCAGGGAGCCATTTTCCTGTGTTCTGGTGGGTGTGACGTGTGCCCTGATGGCAAGAGGAATTCACCGACTTCCATCACTCCTCCTCCTCCCTTCCGCATGGCTTGGTGCTTGCTGTACCTCTGGCCTCTGCCAGAAGCCAGTCAAGCACCGAGCCTTGTTTCCCCTCCCTGCCCAGAGAAGGAAAGCAGTCTAGGGACATTCAAGCCTCCTCCCCCCCGGCCAGCTCTTCGACTCCCTGGGCACATTCCCGAACCTGGGTCACCGGCATCTTGAGTGGTAGTACTACTGCTGTGCCAGCGGGCCAGCTGAGGGTGATATGATAGAGACCTAGAAGTTTCTAAAGGGAATTAACAAAGTGAAGAGTGAGGACTTGTCCAGCAGGAATAGTAGGACAGTAATGAGAGGGCACAAATGGAGGTGCATCAGTGGGAACTTCAGGAGAGACATGAAGAAATTCTACTTCACTGAAAGGGTGGTGGAGCCATGGACCAGAGTACCCATAAAGGTGGTGGTGGTGAGGGCTATAAATGGAGTTAAAAATGAGTGGACAGGTATGGGGTGGTAATACAAAAGTAGAAGTTGGAAAGGTGGGGATAGGGGATAGGGAGGTTTGGGATAGGTATTAGAGCTAAATAACTGTGGTAGATCAAGGAGATAGGTAGGACATTTTTCTGTGCTGTCTATGTTTCTTTGTTTATATATGAATGCGAAGGTTGGCTATGATTCTGATTTGTTTTGATTTACACTGGTTTGCCAAGAATGTACATTTTAGACACCAGGTAAAAAACAGGTCAGAAAAAGATTGGGCGGTGCCTGTTTGTGCCTGTCACCCTCCCCCTTTTACATATATTTATTTATTTTACTCCATTTGTTTCTCCATATGCCATCCCTGGTCCCGGCGGCAACCCCACCAGCCCCATCACTGACCCATCTTGTGGACTTCTGGGTTAACTCATACACTCCACAGGAGCTCTTTGAGAGTTCTACCACCTGTGTCCTGTATACTCCTAACACTGCATCCTGGGCCTTTCTAAGCAAAATCAAACCATAATCAGCATGCCACAAACAAATGTTAATACCTCATGAACCATAAGTGCTACACACAAAGTACAAGGGGCAAAGTTGTTAAGCACAAAATTAACTTTCAAACGGTGCTATGCAATTAATTATAAGCAATTTCTTTTTTTTTCTAGTCGAAATAGCAAAAAAGTGTTTTTTTTACAATAAAAGGGCAACGTAAACCATTTTTGGTAGGAAAATATGTAATACATCAACATTAAATTAAGCATCCATACATTAGATGTAGGTACAAAAGTAATTTGTACTAAAAAGCTATTTTTCTAATATAAAATGTGTTTTTTTCCCATTCTATTCAAAGTGCTTAGGTGAGGCTTGAGAGACAAATGTCAGCCATACACACCAAACCATAAACAAATGTGAATAACTCCTAAAGTATATGTGATACACACAAAGTATCAGTGGCAAAGTTGTTCAGCACAAAATTACCTTTCTAACGGTGCTATGCAGTCAATTCTAATCAATTTGGTTCACAAGCAATACAGAGAAACAGTGCTGATGACCTGAGAAGTGTTCAGGGCAAACTGGAAGTATTTGGCTGCTGACTGAAGTTGTTGTGGGAGACAAAGGGGATGATTTGGCTGCCACCTACAGGTGTTTCCAGGAGGCAATGCACCACTTAAACAGAGTTGTATTGGTGGGTGGGTTGCCATGTAGAGTCAAGTGGTGCCTGCAGGGGATGTCGAGTGAGCCAGGGCTGTATCCTCCATTTTCTCCACAGAGTATCTGCTTGTGACACTTATATGCACCTGCATACAGATGCACTTGCATGCTGCATAAGCATACACCCCTTCCACATCTGCTGGATTTGCTGGTACTGCCTCCCAACCTCCACCAGGTGGCAGGCAAGTGGCAGGACTTAGAACATCCCCTCAACGAGGGAGGAGAGCCATCTTCAGATATTCAATCCTCCCTCGCCCAGCCAGCCCTGAGCAACCCTGCTCCATTCCTGAAGATGAGTCACAGGTGTGGCAGGAGGTAAGGAACTAATGCCTTAGCCCTCCACATCACTGGTCCAGCATGCTTGATACTGCTTAAAGGTGACCCGCAGTAATTCAGAGAAGCTGGCTTCCATGCTCACCTACCTTTTAAGACTGGCACCAGACTTCAAAGGAACTTTGTCAATTCTTTTTTAAAGTTGTGTCTGAATTGCTATTTAATGCTGAGACAATTAGGAAAATAGTACTGCTCTAACCAGGTACTGGTTGAGCTGCCACAAACCTTTATGGAAAATGAAGCTGGAATTACAATGTAGAACCTATCACTGCATTGAATGAAACAGCAATGGCAAGGTATTACAGTAGTGTTTTGAGTACTTGGGGGCGTTAATGTTTAAAATAATACTTACAACAATCTTTCAGGGTCAGTCAGTCCAGATTTGGACAGACAACACTATGACTATGTACTACATAAGCAAACAAGGAGGAACAAGATCATGGGTGCCAGAACATAGGAAAAAGTGGGGGTGCTGAAGTTCCAAAGGGCACATGGTAAAAAAGGTAGTTTGTGCAAGCCAATGAGCCCTTTTCCAGTGCCACTCATAAAAGGTATGTCAGAGCAGCAGCTGGATTCTCTACAGCATCGTCAGTCACATTTAATAAGCCTTTTCTTTCTAGCTGTCAATGTTTAAAATAGTTATTTTAAGGGAGTTTACACCAGTTTCTCCTTTTTTAACAGCAATAAAAGCTCCAAACTCACATTACCCAGATCTGATCAGAACCAGGTCACTGGCAGATCCACGCCTGGCCAGTGGAGTACACTAGAACAAATCAGAGTCAAGTAAAAAATGGTTCTGATTTCCAGAGAGCTGAATCATGACAAGCTGGTCTGGTGATGGGGTGGGGGTGGGGTGCTGATCAAACACAAAGTTGATTGTCCCATCCGTAGTTTGCTGGTGTATGCTGCTCTTTGCCTACCCTGGCTTCTCACTTCTTCCCCTCTTAGGGAGTAGCCTCGTTTCTGCTAATACGTTTCTCACCATAGACTTCCTGTATGCATTTTGTTTCAATTTCAGTTTATTTATTATACTGGAAAGGCATGTGAGCAAAAATTGCCCGTTTTCACAAGCGTTCAGTTTTGGACAAACAAATCATAAGAGTAACAGTGCACAACAGAAGTACAATACAGAAGGACAGTCACTGGATAGCAATTGGTTACAAACACAAATACAAACACAGATCAATAAAAAATTAACAACTGATCAAACGATCAGGGCCAGGTGCATAGGTTGGATATAGTGCCATACAGAGATAAAGTATGCACATATTCACAGACCAGGTCCATACAGGACCAAGGGTCACAATTCCATTTTCTATGAACTGAGCTTGAAACTAGGACCCAAATTCCCATCCCAGGGTGCCATTTCTTCTGTTTATGTATATTATGCAGCTCCCAGAAGGCTGTGCTACAGGACAGGACAGGATGATACAAAGTCATCCCCAGATCCCTTTGACTTCAGTGGGATCCAGGGATGACCCTTACTCATTCTGTCCTACAGTGCAGCCCTCTGGGAATTGTAGAATATATGTCTGTATGTTTGTAACACAGGCATGATGAGTCACAACCAGTTTGTGCAGCACAAATGTTAAGAGCATATGTTTCCAAGCCTATAAGGCCCTGTACACACTAAGGAACTTGAAAAGATTTAACTGCCTTAAACTGTTTTCAGCCCTTGAAACATGGTTTGTGTACACACGGTAACATGGTTAAAACTGTGTTACAGCTGTGTTCTAAAACTGTTCTGGAGCCCTGCTAGGGAGGTAATCTTTAGCATGGTTTTAGACAAACACAGTTGCCTTAACCTGTGTTAACAGCAGTGTGGGCACAATCCATGCTGTAACACAGGTTAAGAGAAACCATTCTACAAGATGTAATTTTTCAGCTGCACGATTTAAAAAAAATACTTAGCTATTGCTGAGCTACAGACGAGCTCCCAAGTCTGGCTATGCACATTTTGTGGCATTTCATTTCCGTACCCGATCATGAGTATCCCACCATGCATTGTGGCACCTGCAATGCTTTGCACTGGTGCTGCGATCATGTCTGGGAACTCATTGAGGCAAGCACGATTGTCGGATCGCAATGTGAACACTCCAACAGCCATGCTAGGAATTGGTTTATAAAATATTTTTTAAATATTTTAAAATTGATCCCTAGTGTAGACATGGTCTAAAGCAGCTCTCTACAGAACTGATGTATTGGTCTCAGAAAAGTCCTATAGTACATGAATTGGCATGCAAGTCCATCTTGTGCCCCCCACCACCACCAGTGTACCTTCAAAACATGTATTCAGTGTGTTTAGTGATATTGTTGAACCACACCAATTCCAACTAAACACTGGTCTCTGGATAAATATTCATCCAGATTATATTAATAATCCACAGATCTATATATTTTTTTAAAATAAAGATTTGACTGGAAAGGTTCTTCAAAAAGAAGAAACACTGGACTCCATAGGAATGCATTTGATGGTTATGGAAGAATTACTTGAGATGTGTAACTTGGAGATATTAACACGAGCTGATACACAGGTAATTGAAGACATGGTACCATTGCCATCATATTTTAGATTACAAAACAAACTTATGCCATTAAGAAACATGGTAGAACATTTACAAAGTGATGCCACTATGACAATAATACTTTATATATCTACTATACATCTCCAGTATGGAGAACGATATCCTCGAATATAGATGGGTTGTTGAATAAATTCTCAGATAAGTCCTGTGTGGACTATGTAAATACTTTCAACATTGTTATGCTCTAGGAAACTTGATGGCAGTCTGACATGCCTAAATTTGCAGGATATGATGTATTCTATACTAAAGCTAAAAGTCATTTTAAACATGGAAGATCACAAATGGGTTTACTCTTGCAGTAAGGCTCCAATGGGAAATAGAAGTCAAACAATTAAGTTTAACAAATTACAGTGTGTTTATTCTGAAATTGAATGGAAAAGGAATCAGACTTATTTTATCCAATTCATATATACCTCTGCAAAACACTAGAAATGATTTCTCAGTCTTATGGGATAACTGTTCTAAAATATTAAATGTCATAATCCAAGAACATCAGGATTATGACATAATTTTAGCAGGTGAATATAATGCTAGATATTATGAGAAATCTAAGGATAATGTGATAACATGAACATTGTTTGCAGATAATAGAATACTTGTAATCAGCAGTAAGCTTTCAAATATTAGAAATGCTGAAGATACAAAAACATATGAGGTAGGTAAATGTCTCTCTTTATTAATGCAAAACATGGATCTCTTTTTATAAATGGGAGAACAAAAGGAGACCCCAGGGTTTCCTTAATTTATCATTCCACAAATGGTGCTTCATCGATTGACTTTATAAGTTCTAATATTAATGCATTGGACAAAATATTGGATTTAGAAGTAGAAAGTTGACCAGAATCTCCCCATCTTCCAATTAAGGTTGCATTAGCATTTCATCTTGGTTCCTGTAGTATCTGATATCATGATTCCCCAAATGGAGGTTTTGAATCTGAAAATGATAAGATGGACATAAGTTAACACTGAAGCAACACTGCAACAAAATGTTTTCTTCCATAAAACTAGTTCAGATATGATTAATAAAAATGTTATCATACTTGTCAAATCTACAGTTCTAGGTACCTTCTGTACTGTGAACCAAAAATTATTTTTATTTTCATGATCCTAACTCTTACCAGATTTATAAAGTCAATTGTAGAAATGAAAGGAAAAGTGTGACTTTCACTGGGATTTGAACCCAGGTATCAGCAATCCGTGCTTTAACTCTTAACTAGCTGAACTATGAGAGTTCAGCCAATTAAGACCCCTGAGTTTTCCCACATGAATTTCACATACATTCCTTTCTGGTCTTGCAATGCGAAACCAGGAAGTCTTTTTACAGACTCAAATAACTCCTTCTCTATCTCTTCCAAGTGCAGTATATATGCCACTGTGAGGAAAATTTAGAAATCAAATTGTAGAAATGAAAGGAAAAGTGTGACTTTCACTGGGATTTGAACCCAGGTATCAGCAATCTGTGCTTTAGCCCTTAACCAGCTGAGCTATGAGAGTTCAGCCAGTTAAGTAGTATCTCTAAGCCAAATGCGAGTGCCATCTCTTTTCCTGAGAGAAAAAGTAAATTAAAATATTTATAAAATACTCAAAATTTTATGGAATTTGAAAACATTGCCACAAAATAAAACTGGAAGATACCTGGAATCTTTTATAGTGAAGAAAAGGTAGGGTCAAATTTTTTGGCCACATTTGTTGCACTGCTGCATTAAGAATCTTGAGGAAGTTTTGCATTTTTCGAGAGCAAATAGCTTAAAAGAAACAATACTGGAAATGGATTATCAGACAACACTATTTCTAATCTTCCACTCAGATTCTTTGAAATGCTAATACATTATATATCACTGCTGATGTATGAGGGGGAAAAAAAATAAACAACCAGAATAGCAGACCTTAATCAATATTAAATGTAAGTGGGGAGAAAAGCAATCTAAATAAAGTTTTGAGACAAACTTAGAAAGAAAAGATTAAACAAAATTTAAATGTATTGAATCAACAAAGGAAAGTATACAATCAAATTTTAAAGAAGAAGAAAATAATTTATAGTGTATTTTGTGGTCCAAGCTTGGAAAACAGCTGAGGAAAAGAACGTGAAGCATTTTTGGACCTTTGTAGCAAGGGGTACATCTTCCTATTCATGTTCTTTAGATTTATATACAACCAATTCAGTAGGAAAAGCATTTTACAGAAGTATATTATGATCAAGAAGAGGAATTAAGAAATTACATCATGTTAAAATTTAAGTCAACAAAATTTAATATACAAACCTATTACAATATACATTTCTAAATTAGAATCATCACAACCTTTAAACCAGATAATATTAAACAAGGTACCAAGTCCTGACAGGTTAGTGGCAGATACTTTTAAATACCATGAGGAGTGGTGGTTACCAGTATTACATCATACATACAACTATATGATTCAGTCATCAGTGTTCCCATCCTCCTGGGACAGAAACATAACCTATCCAATCCATAAAAGAGATTCATTGAATGATCCCTCAATGTGCTGACTGATTAGTCTGATTGACACTTCTCTAATATCATGCATTTTACTAATTAGATTATAAATATGGGCAGATGATAATGAAATACTTGAAGAATTACAAAACTGGTTTAGAAGTTCAAGATCTACTCCTCAGCATTCTATGGTATTATCTCATTTAACATGTAACTATATCAAAATCAAAGGTGGTAAACTGCTTTGTTCTTTCATTGACTTTAAGATGGCATTTGATAGTGTAAGTCATAGGATGTTATGGAGTTCATTATACAATATGAGAATAAATGGATATCTGTAAGATATTATAAAAAGGCTTCTTGAGTGTACATGGTCCAAAGTACAATATAACATAAATGGAGGATTGACCCAACAAATTAAAACAAATCTTGGCATCTACAAAGTGTGTATAAGGGCACCACAACTTTTCAGTCTATACTTTAATGGTATTATAAGACAGTTTTACAGATCTGAATTTCATTCCCCCAAAGGTTTTAATGAATCTGTTTCTCTTCTCACCAAATGACGTGGCAGTTATGGAAATGTCTCAACTTGGGTTACAACATAAACTGGAAACATTTTCTTATTTATGCAAGGATAGGTTCTTGGTTATCAATCAAGTTAAAACTCAGTTTTTGGTATTTGTTGATTCAAATACAAAACAAAATGTAAAAGTTATGACAAGGGTGTTAAACTCTAAATGGCAAACACACAGAGAATAATGCATGGTCAACCATACACAATGAGGCTGTCTTTCCATTCAGGGGTTGAGACAGCATGATATGAGGTGCAGCATGAGAGGGGTGCTGCACTTCTGAGGTGCCGTCTTTCAGATGAGATGTTAAACCGAGGTCCCATCTGCCTGGATTGGTGGTAGTTCAGATGGATGTTAAAGATCCCATGACACTTATCAAAAAGAGTAGGGGATATTTTTATTCAGAATTCAAAAGCATAACATAATGACACATAATACATATCATAGTACACACCAAGCCAAACAAAAAACCCAAAGAACCCCACATTAAAACAAAACACCTCTTAAAACAAAACATAGTGAATCCCTTAAATAACCTAATATACCCCCAAAATTGTGCTTTTTAACTAAACCAATGAACTTAATCATACAAATCAGTTTTGGATCCTGCCTACAAATCTTCGAAATATATCCATTGAACAAAACATCATTCAATAAGAGTAGAAAATGATAAAGCTGAAAAAAAGGAAGGATTTTTCTGCTTTTTCCTTTCTTTTTCCTTTACCCCACCCATCCTACATTCCTCCATAATCTAGAACATACTTCTTGTCCTAGTGTACGAAATTCATAACTATATATTTTATCCAAGTCAATTTATATATTAAACAAAACCTCCTGCTGAGAGATTATCTTACTCTGTAAGGAATGTAAGCATCTAGCTTGCCATAAAGACCACTTTAAACATGCAAATATAACAATGGCTGTACTTTTGGCCCATTTCGTCCAGGATATAGGTATTTGGCCTAAAACCAAAATATCATATGTCATATTTTTAAAAACATTCTCCCCCCACCATTCATCTAGCTGATCCCAAAAACCTTGAACATTCATACAATCAAAAAATAAATGATGCATGGTCTCTATCTGCCCTTGACACTGAGGGTCTCCACAGACCCTTTCACTAATTTGTTTATGTTTTTGATTACTCCCTACATTCAGCTTTTGGTTCCCACACAACCAAACAAAATCCTGCATCTCAAGTGGTATCCTAGGATCCAAAAAACATTCCAGTAAATCGTCATTGTTTATGGCTGCAGACACCTAAAATAAAGGTTCTTCCGTATACCACTTATTTAACATAAATTTATAAAAAGCTTTTTTCTCTTGACCTAAAAACCAACCGATCTCAATTTTCCAGATTCTTATATACTTCAGGGCAGTCTGTAAATATCCCAGAAGAGATCTATCTGATGGGTGCCATTTGCCACTGCCCCAAGCCATCAAAAAACTAGGACCCCACAGCTTTATAATAAGAGACCCTAAACCCTCGGACTCTAATATGACTGGGTGAATAGAACTAAAGAAAAAGTTCCCAAAAAAATATAACAAAGGCTGAATCATATTTAAGTCACCTGCTTTCCAAGACCTATACGTATGAACTCTTTTAACTGGATTCAAACGACTCCCCCATAAGAAAAGAAAAAAAAGACCCATAACTTTTGTATGCATATCAAAAGACAAAGGATATACATGAGAAATATACAAAAAAATAGGAACTATATATGCCCGAAGCAGATGAACCCTCTTTTTCCGGGACATTTTCCATGACAACCAGGCTTTCACTTTCAGATTAGCCTGATCATATGCTATCACCCAGTTTTTCCTCTCTGATTCCTGAGAACCAAAAAACATATCCAATATTTTAATTTCATTAGTTGTCATAGCCATATGAAAACCTTCCACAACCTGAGCCTCACCTAAAACCAAAATCCTACTTTTATCTATATTAATCCTAATACCAGTAGTATTAAAGACTGACTCAAATAATGTCAGTGTCTGCTCTCCTGACTCAAGATCAGAAATAGTAAAAAAACAGTCATCAGGATAGGCAGTAACCTTACAAAATATTATCCCATTCTTATTTTCAATGGCTTTAATATGTGGTGCTTTCTCTATTTGACGAAGTATGGGATCTAGACCAAAAACATACAGCAGCATACTCAATGGACAGCCCTGTCTCACCCCATTCTTTAAAAATAAAGGTATCCCCAAATGTCCATTTACCATTGGAACAACCTGAGCATCCATATACAATGTTTGTAATAATATATAAAGGAAACCGGTATCCCATAATATTGTAAGGCTGCTCAAATATGGTCCTGTCTAACTGAATCAAAAGCAGTCTCTTGATCAATAGACATCAAAAATCCATCCAAATTCCTTTGTAAGCTTTGTTCTACCACTTCCCTAATAAACACCAAATTTTGCAAAATGTTCCTATCAGGAACAGCACAAGATTGAAAGGGATATATAACTATTTTTGCAATCTGTGATAAACGATTTGATAAAATTTTAGTTGAGATTTTATAATCTGAATTTAACAAACTTATCGGCCTCCAGTTTCTAATATCCTGTTCGTCCCCTTTCTTATAAAGAAAGGACTTAACACCTTCTTCCATAGTGGGAACTAACCTATTTTCCTCCCATACAGCTGTAAATAACACCTGCAGCCAAGGGGCTATGATTTCGCTATAACATTTATAAAAATCATTCGGAATCCCATCCAACCCTGGAGCTGACTGGTGTGATAATACGGAGATAGCTTGCTCAATTTCTAAAATAGAAAAGGGAGATACCAGATTCTGTATTGCATCATTACTTAACTGTGGAATCTCCAAATCTTGAAAACCTAATTTTAAACCATTTACCATATCTCTTTGAAATGTCAATCTCAAATGATCTTGAACACATGCTAATAAACCGTTAGTGTCTGTAATTGCAGAACCATGTATGTTTTTCAATTTTGTCATGACCAAATGCTGCACACCATGTAGGCCTAAATAAAATGGGTTCCTTTGTTCTTTAGGCCCCCTGGTTTGATATTTTTGCTGCTGAGCTGCTCTATTTTCTGAGATTTTTAAATATGAATACATTTTAGCCTTTATCTCTCTCAACTGCCTCATACAAATACTTGAGTTAACAGCTTGAGATAATAGCTGCATATATTTAGCCCTTAGCCCCAAATACTGTATGTAGCCACTACGAGCCTTTTTCCTTGAAACATCAGTTAAAAGAATTTTCAAGTCTCTCTTCGTATCCTCCCACCAATCAATAGGGCTGTCATACAAAAAGGAGACATCCGCTCTTACCCTAAAAAATTCCTCAATAGAGCCTTTTATGTCTTACCGCCTATAAAATAGTAAAGTTCATCCTCCAATATCCTCTCTCTATAGAAACATGTTGTAAAGAACCTAAGTCCAATTTAACAGCCACATGATCAGATGTTTCAACCGGGATAATCCTTACATCCTGACAAAGAACTCTCCTTGAGACCAACCAAAAATCAATTCTAGAGGATAATCTACCTTTATAAAAAGTATGCGAAGGTTTTTGATTTAATAAATCATAAACATCACAGAGATGATTCGCCTTCAATATTCTTAATAAAGAATTAGAATCACTGAAAACTTTATATGTAGATCTTCCCCAATCTCTACTTGTAAGGCCACAATTAAAACCACCTCCCCAGACTACCAACTTTGAAGTATGTAAATATGGTTCAACCCTCCTATAAAGGGAAGACCTATCTGCCCTTACCTGAGGAGCATACATATTAATAATTCTATATGTTTCATAACCTAGAACAACATCCATTATCATTACTCTGCCAGGACATACATCAAAAAGATGTAGCACTTTTACCGGCATTCCCATAAACAAAATCCCTAACCCTGAACTAGGTGCGTCACCCAAAGACCAAAAGGAGACCCACCATTGCCAGTCCCTTTGCGTATCCCTTACCTCTACTAATGAATGCAGCCTAGTATCTTGTAATAAAATCACATTACAATTGCCTTCCTTCACACTGGCAAAGGTGACCCGCCTTTTCTCTAAGGTTTTAATGCTGTTCACATTTATCATAAGAAAGGAAAGATTCCTAGGCATAAAGAAATAGAGAGAGAGAGACACAAAAAGGACTCAGAGACATAGATAAAAAAAACAACAACACAATCCTCTTCATCTCTTCTTCTTCCTCTTTCTGGGCATATGTTTATCCATAGGCCCGCCCTCAATACTCGCATCTGCCTGCGAAGAGGCAATAGAAGATTAGTCTGAACCATGACTTTCCTCTTCCCCTTCTTGCTCGAATAACAAAACATAAGAGTTCTGGACTGCTATAACATCCAAAATCCTGGCCTCTGTAGGAATCTCCACAGATCACTTTCCTGCTTTAGACCTTGCAACCCGCTGAAAAGATTCATCCTGCTGGAAAGTGGGTGCGGGCATAGCTGTTTCCTCTAGGTCCACCTCTATTCCTTGAACAGGGCTTATATTTTCTGTGTCTGAATTAAAAGAACCACTTTTGCCCTGAGCAGGAGGGTCATTTGATATAGCAGAATCATTTGAAACAAGGGGATCCATTTTTTCCATGGAGCCAACTAAAGGCCCCTTGTGTGAAGTCACATCACTTTCCTGTTTGACAGCTACTGGAAGGGAGTCTATGTGGGGGCAAGGCATACCTGAAGAAGGTACATCTGTTTGAGGCTTCATGAGGAGTAAATCCAACATACGCTGCTTCTCTTTTTGTGCCGTGCCAACATAGACATCTTGCTCTGCACGTAATGTCAAATCTCTGCTGTTATGAGATGCCCATGAACAATTTCTAAAAGTATGACCCTGCTCATCACATAAATTGCATCTCAAAGTTTGCTGACATTGGGCTCCAAAATGGCCTATTTCACCACATAGGCCACATTTTTGCCTATCACAGACATTGCTTAAATGCCCCACATCCCCACATTTAAAACATGCTCTGGGTTGACCTGGATAGAAAATCGCCCCTCAATCTCTTCCCAGGAAAAAACAGTTTGGTAGATGTTTAGTCAAACCTTGTTCGAGTTTCAAAGTGACCTGATATTTCCATCCGCCCGTCCGTAATTGTTCATCATCCAGAATAGGCTCTGGATAGCCTTTTATTGTACATCTTTGTTGTAGCCAATAAGTAATATCAGCCACGTTTACCTCTTCATTCCTAAAAAGGACCGTTATCTTTTTTGTCAAGTGTTTAGTCAAGGGTATTGCCAAAAAAGGCTTCCATAATGGAGAGAGCTTTAGCAACTGATATTGCTTCCAGAACCTCTCCAAACCTGCAGAATGTTTAAAGCTCACATCAAAAACCGAGTCCCCGGGTATATGTATGAGAGCATACACCTCATAGGCATAGTATTTCATGCTGACTTTTAATAATGATCTCCCACAAAATGCCTATCTGGAACATCTGCAGCGTTACCCCTATATTTCAGCCTAACAGCATTTTGCCTCATAGCTGGTTCTGACAACAGGTTTGTATTAGGGGGAAAGAGTTGATCCCTAACCTTTTCATGCCAAACATTAGGGGATGCAACCATATTACTAGAGATGGGCTGATTGTTAGCTGCTATAGCATTTTCCTTATAGTAAAGGGGGTGGTCTGACTTCCCTCTTGAACAACGAGAGAGGAATCTGAAATGACAGGTTCAGGGATATCCCCTTCCATCTCCTTTATCGCTTTTAATATCTCATTTGCAGAGCTAGGCTGTGGAATAAGATCTTGCGATTGAGGCATCATCTGCCCTGCAGGAAGATCAGAGATACTTCTTTCCTCAGCCATGCAAGAGTTTAAACTAGGGCCTGTATGAGGAGAGGTACTGTCTTCCCCAGAGAGATTGGGATCTCAGCCATCTCCTGTACCCTTTTTAAGCCAACCTGCTGCTAATAAAGCAGAGGAAACCCAAGTAGCAGCAACCCGGGGGGGGGAACTAAATCCATGGGACCAGGGCAAGACTGGGCTACCTCCAGTGCTTTAGAAAACTGTCCTTCTTGGCGCAATCTCCAATTCTTCCCAACTCCATCTTTCCTATTCAATTTCCCACCCCCCCTTAGGGATTCCTATAGAGAAGGTTATAGGAGCTAGAAGAGGTAAATCAGAGGCATGTCCCGAATCCTCAACAGGGGATGTACTTATCTGCAGACCTTTGTCCGTGGCCTCTGAAGACTCAATAGGAATTGGTACAGACTCTTCATCACCATCATTCAAAAACAAGGATCCAGTATTAGGGACTGAAAGAATATCCATTACCTCAAGAGGAACATCAGAAACATTGGGGACAGGTAATAATAATAATAATATTCTTCATTTTTAATGCGCCTTTCAAAAAATCAAAGCGCAGAACAAGTTATAGGATCACTTCATAATAAAACATTACAATACAAATTGCAATAAAAGTTATTAATACATTACATCAAACAGCATGAAACAATAATAAAATCAAACCAAATCAGTCAGTCTCTTCCCCATAAGCCTTAATCCATAGGAAGGATTTTAAGGCTTGTTTAAAACCCCCCACTGTCGCACACTCTCTAATCCGATGTGGTAGAGAGTTCCAGAGGGTTGGAGCCACAAAAGCAAAGGCCCGGGCACCCGATGATTTCAAAATAACCCTCGGAATCTCTAGCAACCCCTCGCTGGCCGAGCGGAGTGGTCGCTCCGGGAGATAGGGAACCAGGAGCTCATCTACCTCCCCTAAACTGATAATGCAAGCACCAGCATTGCCTGCACCCGAAACCACTTCAGGGTTTGGGATATCATGTCACTCCTCCTGCCGCTGCAAATCCTGCTGTAAACAGGACCTCGTTTCTAAATATTGCTGCTCAGCTACCACTAGCTCCATACGTACGCCTGCCAATTTCTTCTCTGCATCAGGACTCTGTCCTCTCGTTCCCGCTACTGAAACCACTGGTGTTGTAGCGTAATCCATTTCTTCATCTGTGCCCAAAATGTCCAATATAGAAATTGCCTCCATAGTGCCCAGAAAATATGAAAGGGGAAGGCCAAGGAGTAGGCTCTCTCCTCAGCCACCCACACATCCTTCCTCAATGGAAGCTAGATCCCTCTGATCACTCACCCAGAGCAACACAGCGCCCACTGCCTCCAGCGAGTAGGAGAAGTTTATTGACAAGAATCACAATATCACAAAAAACCCCAACAATATCACAGTGTTATACAAGGTTCATAAATAAGAAAACAATCAGTATAACATAGATCAAAAAGAAAAAAATGTTGCCAGAAAGAATCCACTTTAGCTGTAGAAAACTTAGCAATATCCCTAGTTTTAACAGACAATAAACATTCTCAATCTGTGAAAATATGATACTATGTAACGCTGTCTGTTGTTGCAATACAAATTGGCATCGAGCCTGCCATAAAAAATATTGAATAAAAGAAAAAAAACATTCCAAAGTGCTTTCGTGGTATGACCTCCAGATCCCTGTATAATCCCCTAAAACTATGGTTTGGTAGGTAATATGGTTTAAAAAGGGCAAATTCCAATGTGTGGCAGCATCCTGCCAAAAGGTTTTGCTATAGGGACAAGTGACAAAAAAATGCACCATAGTTTCTTCACTGTTTATACAGGTAGATCTTAAAATCTTTCAGTCACTGGTTTATATTTTAAATTCCCTCTAACTCCCAATCTCCCTTGCATAGAAAGCCAGACAAAATCCCAAATATGTGGGGGAATCCTAAAATCCGTCAGCTTCCGTAAGGAAAATAACATTTTGGTAAGCACACATTCTGGAAATAATAAAACACTTTTCTGAACATCATATACAATAAAGTTATAAAATGATTTCCTAGTGAAAGTGAGTAAGGTAGGAAAAGAGACCTTCCATTGTTGCATCTTTTTCAAGGTAAATACACCATAAAATGGTAAAAGATCTGTTAACAGAATCTTAGGTGGTAATAATGACCATTTATCAAAATATCATGGCCAAAGAAATTGTGCCCACAACTGCCAGGACAGAGTAGCAGGGGCCCATAAATAAGTAAAGGAGCCAAAAAAAACAAACAGGGAGTGATAGAAAACAATAGGATTAACCATAGCCAGGCCTCCCTTATTAATGGGTAAATAAGTAATGTCTCGACACACAGGGTTCAATCTATTACCCCAAAGCATTTGAAAAAAAAAAGACTAAAAAGTCTAGTTTCCAGATGCAATGGAGGAGGGAAAACATAACATAAAAACAAAAAACAGGGACCAAAAATTATTTAATAATCATAATTCTTTTCTTCTTCCCAAATTTCCATCCCTTCCAGTGATGGATCGTAGTTTCCCCTATATGTAACTGTTTTTCCCAGTTATAAGTTGCCAGATCCCCTGGACCAAACCAAATACCCGAAATTTTATGGGGAAGAAGAAATGACCGGGATACCAAAGATATCTAAAGAAGCTGGGAGAGTAGAGTTTAAGGAGAAAATAAAACTTTTCTCCATATTAAGCCGAGCTCCAGATAAAGTTCCAAAATGGGAAAAGATCTGTAAAGCATTAGCTAAAGAGGGAATATCCTGAACTAGCAACGTAACATCATCCACATAAGCAGTAATTTTCTCATGAGGTAAAAAAGTCGAAGGAGCCACACCTAAAATGTTACTATCCCAAAGAACTTGTCGTATTACTGGGTCTAAAACAAAAGAATATAGAAGGAGACTTAAGGGGCAGCCTTGCTGTACCCCAATTGTGAGGGGAACATCAGTACCAAAAAGGCCATTATCCATTGGTACAATAGTAGCTCCAGCATAAAGGGAGGAAATCCAAAACACTAAAAGCTTCAGGAGACCATATTTAAGTAGTAGGGGAAAGAGATATTCATGTATTGCTTTATCAAAGTCTTTGGCCTGATCCAAGGCCACTACATATCCAGAAATATTTTTTGTATTGCTGACTTCAAATAAATCCCGTAAGAGATATAAGTTTAAGATCAGCCACCATTAATAATCTATTATTAAGGATTTTGGCTAAAATTTTATAGTCAGTATTTAATAAACTTAATGGTCTCCAATTAGCTAACAGGGCTTTATCTCCTGATTTAAATAAAAAATATAGCAAAGAAGTATTAAACCCAAAATATGAAGAGGAGGAAGTCAACATAAAGTTGAAAACCTTAGGTAAAAAATAAAGCATACGAGGCAAAAACTTTTTATAAAAGTCATTGGGACTATTGTCCAACCCAGGAGAAGTACCCATACTTAATTGAGATATGGCAACCTCAACTTCCTCGGGGGATATAGGTCGCACTAATGGTGTTACCATGGATATAGGGACCTGGGGTAATGGTGCAGTAAACCCAGAAAATACAGGAGAGGGCTTATCTAAAGTAGAGTGAAATGTGGTGCTAACAAATTGCTGCACTACTGCTAACATTTCCAAATCCGTGTTTACTACAGTGCCCATAGGAGAGGTAAGATGAGTCATAAGGGTATTATCTAACCTCTGTTTGCATGCAGCAAATGGGTCTGATGCAGGTGTCTTCCGGGTACTGAATTTAAATTCCATTTCTAGGGATTTGGCTCTATCATACTGATAGTTTTTCATTTGTTTCTTTAATTCCAAAATTTGAGAAGTAAAGCTGTGCTTATCACGAGGAGGAAAAGACATTAATTTATATAATTGATTCCATAAAAAAAGATATTTTAAATAGTTAGGGTTAGCCTGATGCCTACCAAAAGAAAGCATAAGGTTTTTAAGCTCCATTTTTGTGTCCGCCACCAATTCAATAGAGAATCATAAGAACACATAACTGAGTCCCTACTGGCAAAAAAACCTTCAATACAAGAAAAAAGGTGAGGGGAATCTAAACGAGACATATTAAACCTCCAACGGTTATGTGGAGAAAAACCTTTGTGGGGTAGAGCTTGTAAACTTAAAGTGCAAAATAGAATATTATGGTCAAAAAACTCAGAAGGCTGAGACCTACAAAAATTAGAAATCAAATGTTTGGAGATAAAAAAACATGTCAATACGGGTAGCATATATGTATCTATGATAATTAGCTCCAGTACCTGTGGGATGTAGATTATGAAAAGCATCAGTCATGCTAGCCCCAGAGAGAATTTGTACCAAAGCATTGGAGTCACAGTATATTTTTTTCTGGGTAGCCCCTGTCAGTGTAGCATCCAGGGTACAGTTAAAATCACCTCCCCAGATAATATGTTTTTTGGAAAATAAAAAAGGTTTAATTTCCTCAAACAGCTCAATTCTGGCTGATTTGAGCTGAGGGGCATATATATTAATAAAATGAAAACAAAAATCCCCAAGGGAGCCATCAAGCACTAAGGTTCTTCCTGGCTTAATATCAACAAGTCGAGAAATGCGAAAGTGAGTGGATTTAAAGAGAACGCCTATTCTGTCTGCAGCTATTAAACCAAAAGTCCAAAAAGAAGGCCCCCAATGCCAACGTTTTTTAAGCAACTCTACCTCAGCAAGTGAGGAAAGACATGTTTCTTGAACAAAAATAACATCTACTTGAAGAGACTCAAAAAAGGAAAATAAGGATATCTGTTTTTTATAGGTTTTTAAGCTGCAGACATTGAAAGACATAAGTTTTAGATTAGCCATCTAAAAAATTTGTCAAGGCCCTCCTTTTAAACTGCTACTGGCTTTCCTCTTCTTTCCTTTTTTCTCTTTTTTGTCTTTAGAAAGCTCAATAGATCTGCTCTCTTCATCTTCAGTAACCAACTCCGATCTATGTGAAGTGTCTGACTCCAAATCAGAGTCCCCAAGGTCTTCCTGAAGGGGAGAGAAGATGTTTGTAGTAGAAATAGGACAGGGAGTGGGACTCTTCAGAAAGGACCTAGTAAATCTACGCCCTTTAACAGTTTCAGATATGGGGGGGGGGCATGGCAGGCCCTTTAGAGACAGGGGGCCGGATATTCAAACTGCGCTATTTTGTGGCGCAAGCCCTTGCGCTGCACAAAATAGTTGCGCAAGGGTGTGGCTGGGGCGATATTCAAAGGAGTTGCGCTATTGAGCAACTCCTTGGAATAACACCCCCCGGCCACAGCCACTGTGCATGGCGCAGTGGAACTTGTGCCACCGCAAGTGGTCAGAGTGGAGCTTTCAAATTGTGGTGGCGCAAGTACCATTGTGCCATGCGCAAATTTCCCATATTCAAAAGGTGACATGCAAATAGGGCCATAATTCATGCAAGGCACAGGGGGGGCCATTTGCATCTGTTTATGGCCCCATTTGCATGCCATTAGCATGCAGGTGCGCCGATCCTCGAGGACTTGCACCTGGTGCCCTGCCAGGCAGCAGCCATCGGGGACCAATGCCCCCTGCAGCCTGATCACGGGCAAATGTGTAAGAAATCCCCCAACCCCCCGACTGGCCCGATGCGGGCAAATGCATAAACATCCCCCTCCCCGACTGGCCCGATCGTGGGCAAAGCTTAAATCACCCCCACCAGCCCGATCATGGGAAAAAGCTTAATTCACCCCCACCAGCCCGATCACGGGCAAAAGCTAAATCACCCCCTACCAGCCCGATCGTGGTCAGCAAAGTGTCCCCGAACATATCCCTGGTGGTCCAGTGGACCGCTAAGCCCGATCGCAGGCTGTAAATGTTCAAACAACCCCCCTAGAATGTATCACTGGTGGTCTAGTGGACCGCTAAGCCCGATCACAGGCTGTAAATGTTCAAACAACCCCCCTAGAATGTATCCCTGGTGGTCTAGTGGACCGCTAAGCCCGATCGCGGGCTGTAAATGCTTAAACCCCCCCAAGACCATATCCCTGGTGATCTAGTGTCCCCCCACTCCACCCACCCATGAAGCCCCTGCCTGCTCCCCGGCGGCGGCGGGTGGCAGCATCCACCGCCTGCCACCCGCTGCCCGCCAACTGACTGCCCAGTAGGGCTGCATGTACCGTGGTGCAGACCAAGAGCCAATGGGCGTGCAGCCCATACCCGTACAAAGCAGTCAGATATGTGAATGAATGAATTGCTTTATGGTATGGGCTGCATGCCCATTGGCTCTTGCTCTGCACCAATGGGTGCAACCTACCGGGCAGTCAGTCGCGGGCGGCGGGCAGCAGGTGGGTGGGATGCTGCCACCCACTGGCTGCCGGGGGGAGCGGGGTGGTGGGGCTTCATGGGTGGGTGGGGTGGGGGACACTAGACACCAGGGATATGGTCTTGGGGGTTTAAGCATTTAGCCCATGATCAGGCTTATGGGCCACTGGACCACCAGGGATACATTCTGGGGTAAGTAAACTTCTTCAGCCTGTTATCAGGCTTAGCGGTCCACTGACCACCAGGGATACATTCTGGGGGTGTTTAAACTTCTTCAGCCCACGATCGGCTTAGCGTCCACTGGACCACCAGGGATACGTTCGGGGTTTTAAACTTCTTCAGCCAGCGTTCAGGCTTAGCAGTCTACTGGACCACCAGGGATTTGTTCTGGGAGGGACACTTTGCAGCCCGTGATCGGGCTGGTGGGGGTTATCTAAAGCATTGCCAGCATTCGGGCCAGTCAGGTGAAGTTTACACTTGCCTGATCGGGCTGCAGGGGGCACAAGGGTAGGTTGAGGGCCAGCCACAGGTGGCAGCTGCTGTGTTGCACCCTGAAATGCGGCAGCTCACCTGTGGGTGGCCCTCGACTTACTCCTTTTTTTTTGGCTCAGAGTTGTGCAGGCGCAGGTTGGGGATTGCACCTGCACAACTCTGCACAGCCCGGCTGAATATCGGGCTGTGCAGTTTATGCATGGTTCCTCCCCCTCCAGTTCAGCATGCATTCATTAGCATTGCGCTGTTACTCAGCATGTTTTCAGTGGTGCAACTGCCTCCTGCTGAATATCGTTGAGATGGGCAATTTTGGACTTTAGCATGCGCAACCCTATTGCGCATGGCGCAACCCTTTTGAATATCCCACCCAGTGTGTTCATCAACATCAGGGTTAGAGCAAAAATCAGGAGCAGGAGCAGGTCCCTGGTCAGGGGATATTGAAGGCCGAACCTCAGCAAGGGGAGAAACAGAGTTGGATATAACAGAAGGGGGGGTTCAGAAGAGAAAGGCATGGGATCTGCAGATGAAAGACCTTGATGTTTTTCTTGAGCCTGTACCACTAAATCATCATGATCCAAACCTTCCATCCTATTTCATTTAGCCCAAGGGCACTGATGAAAAGCATGCCCTTTTTCATCACTTACAGTAAATTACAGTGGAAAATATTTTCACACAAATCCATAGAATGTCCATATCCCCCACATAATGAGCATTTTAACATGTCACAAGAGCTGCTGATATGAGTTCGCGAGCCACATTTGTAGCAAGCTCTGGGCTGTCCGGTATAGAAGAAAACACCTCTGTCCTTACCCAGAAAAAAACTGTTGGGTAAATTAATAATGTCAGAATTAACTTGAAATAACTTTATTTTAAATTTCCAGCCCCCTGTCCAGACACCTTCTAGATCCAACAGGGCTTCAGGAGGGCCAAGAATGTCACCTCGGTTCTGTAACCAATGATAAATATCACTAACATTCACCTCTTCATTTCAGAACATGATAGTAACATACCGAATTTGAGGTCTGATAAGGGGGATGGCTAAAAAGGAGGCCCATAAAGGTGTATTTTTAAGAGTCGAGTATTTTTCCCAGAATTTTTCTAGAGTATGACTGAGTCTAAAACTCACATCAAAAGAGTCTTCCCCAGAAACATGAATTAAAGCATACAGGTCAGAAGGAAGAAAGTGCACAGAGCCCCTAAGCAAGTTATTAGCCACATAGTATCGGTCAGGATGAGTGGCAAGACCACCTTTATAACTCAATTGTACCGCATTCCTCCTAGGGGCTTGCTCTAGTTTATTTTTGAATAAATCTGCCATAGGAATACGTCTAGATTGATCTGTACCTGCTGTCTTTGCAGAACCCTGCCCAGACTCGAAATTACAACCTGCCCTCCCCGAGGAAGTGCTTGGGCCAGAAATGGCCTCAGACTCCCCTGAAAGAAGGTGCGCACCATTAATAACTTGTTTAGAAAAAGAATGTCCAGTCTCTGTACCTGAACTCAGTAAGTTGGCATGCTTTGTGGCAGAAGAAAGAGATCTGTCATCCACCCAGTCGGGATCAGGAATCCAAGTGCCAGTAGGTGTCCAAAGCCAGCCTGACCGGGAAAGAGAGCTCTCAGCCGACCAGTCCCCAAGCACAGCAGGAGTAGTATCCAGAAGACCAAATTGCCTCAGAACAACCTGGGATGTAGAAGTTGTTTGACTGGGTGCTGACAGCGGCTCCAATCCCTCGGTACGGTCAACCGCCATATCAGGAAGTGCCGGCACACAAAATGGGTCCATAGGAGCAACCAAACCCAACACAGAAGAAGTTCCTGAGGCACAAGGTAGGGGCATAGAATCATTAGTACAAACCGGAAAAATAGTAGAAAGGCCAGTCTCCCGAACTGGCGTCCCGCCAGCTTCCTCCAAAGGCAAATCAGAAAATACACTAGCAGGTGTCCCACTCCCAGGGACAATGACTGTTTCAACTTATGCTAACTTAAGAGCTCCATTAACGGGAGCCTCCACACGAATGACCTTCTCCATGCAGACCTGCTTCTCATCTGCCATCCTGAGAACTAAGAGCAGCCCTCTACTGGCCACAGAGCACCAGCAGAGTAGGTGAATTTCCCTGGTGTCCTGGCCAAATTTCCCTCATTCACTAATAATACCATTTAATCTGGTTCAAGGTCAGTTGGCATTCATCTGTATCCCCCTCCCCAGGTCGTGCCTGAAACTAGGCAGGATTTGTCTAGTGCACTTACCCAGTCAACAAAAATGAAATAAATAAATAAAATATAGATATCATGAGCAAAGCTTAAGAGATCCATAATTTTACTTCCACCTCAAGACAGAAATATGAGTCAAGTTGGAGATGGCTGCCGATGCTTATTTGTTATAGTATATTGTCTTACTGCATAACAAAGTGAAAATTTCCATTTATGTACAGTTGTGAGACTCGTCCACTTGCCTCCCACCTACCTTTCATCATTCATAGCCAGTAACTATATTAAAGATAAATTATTATGTTTATGGGGGCCTAACAGGAGATTACCATACACTGCAGCTTTTTGTGACCTTTGAACTATGTACAACTCTTCATGATGTTTGAACTGTGCACAGCATTTTGTGACTTTTTAACTGGACACATATCATCTTAACCTTTGAACTGTGGACAACGTTTCATGACCTTTGAACTGTGCACAACAACCTTTGCCTGTGCACAAGGGTTTAGAATGTATGCCAATTCATGCACAACAATGCTTAACCATATACTGTATATGATTACTTGAGCCTAAGGTATGCAAGTAACTTGTGCTGGAAAAGACATATGGACTACTTTAAACTGAAACTTGTAAAATCTTCAAGTGGAATAATTAGATTCATGAGAAATTATGGTGGAAAATCAGTGTAGGGATCTCTAGCAGTTATTAATGCTAAAATTAAAATTGTAATGTTGTATGTGTAGGAAATATTGGGTCTGTTCAAGAGCTACTTGATAGAGACAGTATAGTATTGAATAAACTGTATAGATATTTACTTGGTGTGCCAACTTATGTATCAAGTCACATACTTCATGCAGAACTGGAACAATACACAACTGAAGCAGTATTAGCCGAGAATATGAGGATCTTTATAAGGAGTCTTCAACTTATGTCAGGCAATAGACTCCAAATAATTTATTTTGAGGAGCAGGTACATTATTCAGGTAGAGGATTAATTTGTTCCTACTTGAAATTTATTAAACAAAAAATGTTCCAGTTAAAATTAGGTCATATATTGACTGATGTTTTCCCATTCCTAGATTCAAATTAATAGAACAAATCAAACAAAAATGTAGAAAGATGGCATTGATACAGGATATACAAAAAGCAGCAGACTTAAAACTGCATATACATTATAAAAATACTAAAACATATTATGGAAGAGTACTGTACCTGTCTGTGTTTACTGATAACAAAAAGCTAGATTGGTTTCATGAAATTTAGATTGAAAATATTCAAAAGTAATTTCCTTCATGATAAGCAACATAGAAATTAAATACAGTATTATTCTTATTCTGTAGATGTGGATTAGGAGGTGTTGATGACATTGAACACGTGATTTTTTTTTGTTAATATTACAAAAAACAAAGAGATGTTTGGCTAAAGGATATTTTGGGAAATATTTTTACTCCTACTTCATCTTTGTTGGCTATCATGTTTTTTACAAATGATGTGTGTTTTTTCTAAGTGATGTGGTCATGACTCACGATGCGTAAGGTATCATAATTTCGGTTTTCCCTAAATGCTGTCTAGACCTATAGGTCAGGAGGATCATTACATTTTAAACTAATATAGTTGTCCCATAGTGATGAAAATACTTCTCAATTGTTATATTCCTCTGGTAAAGCTTTTATGGCTATGGGGAATTAGTTAAATCTTTCAGATCTAAGAAGATAAATAGTATTACTTTAAGCATCAGAAACTTGAACTTTCCTGAGTATTAAAAGTAATGAAACAAATGTTTATGAATCTTTTGCTTATATGTAACATAGTTATTGTAATTGTTGGAAAAGAATGACTTGTTGGAATGGTATAATGCTAATGAACATGTGTTTTAATTTAAAATGATAGGCATTAATACAATCTATGTATGAATCTGATATTTTAATTGTATTTTGTAACTTTCATAAAAGCCTTAAAAACTGATTGACAATAAATAATAAAACTGCACACTGACTATATTCAGCAGCTGTTATTTATTCAGCTGAACCTACCACTGCTGCGTGTGTTGCAGCAATCGATGTGGTAGAAAATCAAAAAATCAGCATGGCCTCCCTGACTTGTGTAAAAGTAGAGGGTGGAGTTTGTTATTTCCAGGACCAACAATGCTGCAACAGTTAGATATGGCTGAACTCACTCACTAAACAAAGTGTAAATCAAATTGATATTTTTTTTTATATAAATAATACTTCAGAAATGTCTTGCTACTAATGTTTCAGGAACTAGGTCCCTTCTTCAGGGTTGAACATAGGATAAACCTAAGTTGTTGGCATGACTGGCTCAAATGACTTGCTTCTGAACATGGCTACCCTCGAACTACTTACAATATTTCACTGTTTCATAAGACGTTTGAGAGGTGAGGTAGCAGTAAGGTCTCCTCTGCCTATTGGCTGTACCACGGACTGAGCAAAGGTGCCCACTGAATCTTTTTTAATTGCAAAGGCATTGATAGGCAAGGCAACTTTATTTTATATAGCACCTAATCCAAAGGCTCTGAGTGCTTTACATAAAACAATAACATAAAAGACTATAACTAACTAAAACAAACTCAGCATAAAATCAGATTAGGTCAAAAACCTTCTCAAATAGATAAGTTTTAAGAGAGGCTTTGAAGGCCTCCACTGAGCTGGCCGCCTTAATGTAGTGAGGGAGAGAATTCCAAAGAAGTGGAGCAGCCACTCCAAAGGCCCTGCCACCAGATCTTCTCAAGTGTGACGATGGAACAACCAGCAGGTCAGCATCGGCGGAGCATAGGGGGCGGACCAGGGAGTTCGGAATCAGGAGCTCTTTTAGATAGTCAGGTCCCAAACCACATAGGGGCTTGTAAGTTAACAAGCCAATCTTGAAGGTGATATGCGCACTCACTGGCAGCCACTGCAGAGAGCACGGAACAGGAGTGACATGTTAAGGTAACAAAAGATCCAGGGCTCGAGCCCTCAAAGGCTTGGGGTAGGGCATAGATATTTACGTAAGGATTAAAATCAGCAGTTCTAGTGAGAAAAGGTTTGGGCCCATAAAAAATAAATCCAGTGCTCAATCCCCTGAGGCCCAGGTTTAGCAATGTCCCTGTCTAACAGTTGCAGCAGTCATAATGAGCCATGCTTCTCTTATTTATGTCTTTGTAATTGGATGGCCAGAATAGTCACACTGGGCCAAGGCTCATCCAGATGTGACCGGGGGGGGGCATTACAGAGTAAATGGAGCAAACGTCAAGCAATGCAGTCCAAAAACATAGGCAAAATGGCAAAAAGCAAATAGCTGATTCCAAGATTCGATTATACTGGAAAAAGCTCAGAGGTGCAGACAAATAAAATCAACAAGGCAGATACAGTAACCAAAACAAAACAGAGAAAATATTTAATGAACCACAAGGCCCCACGAGGAAGTGGAAATATATCTGCGAAATGTTGGGGGAGGGGGGCCTGCCCAACTACTGAAAACTTTTATTTGTACCTGTTTGCTTGAATAAAATACCACATTTGCAAATCTTACAGTTTTTGAACATTCTGTAGTCAATCTGTGGCAATTACTTGTGTGGCCCAGTGTGTGCCTCCTTCTGTGTTCTGTTTTCTGTAACTTCTGTCTCTCCCCTGTACAGACAAGACCAATAGAAATAATTTGGATTGAAGGGTAGCTTGCAGATGGTTACAGTTATCACAAGACAATGCATTTCAGATCAATATACTGTTTTTCAGTTTTACTTGCTTTTCATTTATTGTAACTTGTGTAATTTCCTTCTTTATTGATGGCAGGCCTATTCAGAAGCCTATGTTTAATATACAGTAACTCTAGGAATGCTAGGTGGGTCTCTTATGTCATCATAATTTTTTTTTTAAAACAACATATAACAAATATTAACAACATTTTCTTATCAGATAGGCAGGCCTCTTATGGATATAAAAACGTTGCCTTGCATGTTCGTAGGGCAAGAGAACTGTGAACTGAACGTGAGCAGTTGTGGTGCCCTAATGACCCAAAAGAGACAACACTCAAATCAGTAAGAGGCCCTCATTGCGTCCCAATAAATATATTATAGATCATGTGAGATTATTTTTTTAATTGCCTAGTTTACTTGCGACTTTCATTGTGCTGCAAACAGCAGTATTGACAAGTTTGTTACTAAGGCACAGTGCATGAGACTCTGTTATGGAAATAAGAGTATGTCTTAGGCAACTAAAAGATGCACTGTAATTGGTTGGGAGCACCACATGACATGCCTACAATTTATAATAACTATTAGTATGCTGAAGAAGAAAACTGCAAGCACCCAGGTCTTGAAAAAGATGGATTTAATTTTGCAGGGAGGAATTTAAGTTGCAATAGGCAATAATCAGAAAGAAGGAAACTTGGAACCAACTCTTTTGCCCAAATAATTGAAAGACTTGCCTATAATTCAATGGCCAAGCAGCCAGCCACTCCCACTTCCTGAGCTATATAAGCAGTTCCTCTCAGCCTCACTGTGAAGCATTTTGTCTTTGCAGCTGGAGGTTATGTTGGTTTGTCTTCTGAGCTGGCTGGGGCCTACCCCCAAGCCTGCTGTTTCTGTGTGTCTCTGCTGGACTTCAGTGTTTGTTTTCCTGCTTCTGGTTTGTATCTTTCCTCTGGCTGTATGCTTCCCTGTGTTTTGTTTCTTGTATTTTTTGGGGGCCTTTCCCTGTTTTCTGTTTTGGTTTCCTCTTTTAGGAGGGCTTTTATTTTTAAAACTCCTAGCATACTGCTACTACAGAGCTCATTCTGCTTGCTATCAGTTGCAACTTTCAATTTACTGCACTGCAATTGCAAACCTACTCAGAGCTCATGCTACTGCTTTCAGTTACCTACAACTTCAGCCACTGCTGCTGACTCTTTACTTTAATTCCTATTGTACCCAGTGCTTGTGTTTTAACACTGTACTCATTTAACTACTGCTGTACAGGCCCACTTGCTTCCTGCTACTGCATTGTTTACATCCATTCCTATTCTACCTTGTTTACTCTGAGGTTAGCTGAAGCTCCTGCTGAGGCTATTAAACTAGCTTTTATATCTGCATGTGGTTCTCTGCCTTTCATTGCTTCCTTGTTTGTCCTACGGTGGGGACTGGGAGGTGTTTGGGGGTCGTGGCCTATGTGGTTAATTAATTTTGTTCTAAATCTTGTCTTCACTGCTGAAAATCCTCAGAGTTTGTCACCTTGATTTAGCTATTCATGTCTGGCTGACTTGCCCCTAACTCAGTACTGTTTACTTGCTATACGGTTGTTATGCAGGTCCACCTATTACTATTGCTTACTGACCTATCAGGTCCCCACTTACTTACGCAACCGTTGCTCCTTGCTTACGCAAACCATTACTTTATGCCTAGTGCCATCCCCTCTGCTTCGCCTGGGATTCTACTGCTCTCAATCTGCATCTGACCTTGCAAGGTCTCAGCACTCAGTGCTCCTTACGATCTCAGCATGCCGTGCTCATTCAGCTCACCAGCTTTACAGCTCTCAATCAATTCTGGGGCATGCCAGCCATTCTAATCTGGCACAGATTCCTGCAGCCGATGGTCTTGCTCTGCATTTAGTCTGCATCATCGAGCGTGTCCAACTTGGGGTGGGATCCTTCTCACCTGGCCCATAGCTGGGAATGTCCTCACCCCAGGCTTGGCTTTTGCTGCCTGCTACACAACAGCAGCTCCTGGTGTAGAATTTAAGACTAGCAGTGAAGGGTGGTTATGATGATCTCCTTTGGCTCTAGTGTTCCACTATAACGGTTAGCCATTGACTTTAGTGGTTTCCCTAGCAAGGTACCTTTACCACATTCTCCCCACGACTGCCTCTGGTTCACCTGGTTTGATTTAGGGCGGGTAGGCCAGGTGAGTGCCCCAGCAGTTGTTGCTCTCCTCCTGCACCTTGGATGCTCGTATTGTTGCAGAGTTTTCTCGCAACCTTCCAAGATGTTCTCGCTAGAGGGTTTGAGTGAGAGCCTTTCTCCAAATTGGAATATTTTCCACCTCCCTTTAATTGGGTTTTCCAAATTGCAGCTGCAGAGCCATCACTACATACATTTTCCCAAGCCTGGAGGGAAGGTTACCTAGACCTTGGATCCCCAGAGATTTCCTCTTCATAGCATTTTTTTTTTTCTCCTCCGTTGCCTCAGGTCATAATACTTAGCATAGTTTTCCCCTAGTTTCCTTAGGTAGGTTCCGTTGTTGGATGGAGGTGGAGGATGTCCTGCCATTCCCTCTCTCCTTAGGGGATCCCCTTCTCTCAATGCAAGCCATCCCTATTCTTCTCTACTACTATGTTCCAGTTACTGCTTCTACGTCACTGTTACTGCTTTCTCATACACATCATGTTGCCTCCTTTGGGGATGATACTACATTTCTTTTGGGGATTCCTAAGGTACCTTTAGCCATGGGAACCATCCCGTGGCACCTCTAGGGGCAGAACCCTCTCTGAGAGTTCCTTACTTCGTACACCTACAGGGTCATAATTCTTCTGGAATAGAGTGTGTGAATGGCCACAACCAAAACTAACACAGTTACACAAGTATAACACTATGCTGGCTGCATAGGTCAGTGAATTGAAAGGCTTGCCTGTAATTCAATCTCCAAGCAGCCAGCCACTCCCACTTCCTGAGCTATATAAGCAGTTCCTCTCAGCCTCACTGTGAAGCATTTTGTCTTTGCCCCCACCATCCTCCCCTCCTCCTCCAGTGGCAGCGCTCTCTCCTTAGGGGATTCCTAAGGTACCTTTAGCCACGGGAACCATCCTGTGGCACCTCTAGGGGGAGAACCCTCTCCTAGAGTTCCTTGCTTTGTACCCCTACAGGCTGGTAATTCCTCTGGAATCGAGTGCGAATGGCCACAACCAAAACTAACACAGTTACACAAGCATAACACTATACTTGCTGCGTAGGTCAGTGAATATTAAAGGAATAATGCCCTCCAGGGTGGGTGTTATGCTGGGATAACATCCCACCTCAGGTGGTTGGGCCTGAGGCCACCTGAGAAGGGATGTTATCTCAGCATAACACCCACCCTGGAGGGCATTATTCCTATTATACAATGGCTCGTTGTTTTATACAGAAAAAAAAATGTTATTTAGTGTTTTAAAATATTTTTTAAGAAAAGATGCAAACAGTATATGCTGATGCTCAAACATATCAGCAGCAGGGATGTTATGCCAGGATAACATCCCTGCTGTGATGGCCAACTGACCAATCAGGAGTCAGGATTCTTTCACGCCATTGTATAATTATGTATAAAGTCACAATTTTTCTTCACCAGCACCAAAGTCATGTCATTGGGTTCTAGGCTTTAAAATCCAAAAGAAATTACTTTTTTCAGTTACCGTGAATTACTAATTCTCATCAAAAATGTTGACCAGTAATTTTCCATGGAATTTATAAGGGAAAAGATGCAGAAACTCACCAATATGTTGTTGTGCCTTTTTCCCTATAGTGTTTTCCCATGCTATGGTTCTCTCTGATGGCTTCCTAGCACATCAGCAACCTTTACATGGGCTTATGAGTTATCCATCACTTATCCAGGGCCACATAGTGATGGGTGACCTGCATTTATTTATTTATTTATTTATTTAAGAGATTTACCAGGAAGGCATACTGAGCGGAGTACCGCTTGATTCCAGATGCACCCTGGGGGTAGGGGGTTACATGGGTGAGGTAAGTATGACAAGAACAGTTCATTACATATGCAACAAGATTTTGACAGACAGTGGTACAGTAGTACATAGAATACAACAATATAATGAGACAGATTGTATATACAAAATGGGTACAGCATATGTACAGCTTACAGCAGTAAATAGGTTCAGTAATATGCAATTAATAGCACTATGAGACAGATATTGAAAGAAAAATGGGCTCAGACTGGAGCATAAGTAGGTTGAAAGGGTAGGAGTTGTGCAGGTACCTGAGTAGGTTGACTAGGCATTGTCCAAGGAGATTCAGAGAGGGAAAGCAAGAGCATAAGGTCCGAAATGTGATTTGAGAAGGGCATTTCGTTGGGGAGTGCTGGTAGAATGTCTAATGTCTGCTGCCAGTGAGTTCCATATCTTGGGCAGTCTGAAACTGAAAGCTCCCTGACCTGATCGGGTGAATCTATGTGGAACATGCAGGAGCTTGGAGTCGATGTTCCTGAGGTCATATGTAGGTGGAGAGAGAGAGGCAGATAGGGAAACAGATAGGTAGGAGGGAGGCGTGTGCGACCAGAATTTGCTGTGATTCTAGCCCCATGCAGCAATCTCGGTTTTGGAGTGATGGGAGGCCGAGGGACTGGTATAGTACACAGTGGTGGGTATTGGGAGGAGAGGTCCAAGGCAAACCCGGCAGAAGGAGTTGTATGGGGAGTCGAGGCCTGACTAAGGATGTGAGGCGTGCCGTGAACAAGCACATCCGTAGTCAATAATTGGGAGGATCATTTTTGGACTATTGCTAGTCTGGTTGGTAACGGGATGCAGTACTTGTTACGATAGAGAGCACCAAACCTGGGATGCAGTTTTTTATGCAGAGCGTCTATGTGCACTGAAAAATCAAGGTGCTGATCTAGCCAGATGCCGAGATAGCGATAAGAGGTGCAGGTCGTAAGAGGTGTTCTGTCCAGGGTATAGAATGTAAGTGGTTCAGTAAGCCGGGTTAGTTTGGCCCGGGAGCCGAAGGTGAGGGAGACTGTTTTTTTTGAGTTTAAGAATAGTTGGTTCCCGAGGAACCAGTGTTGGATGGAGTCGAAATCCTTTTGTAGAATGGCTGTCACAATGATGCAGATTGGGCCAGAAGCGGAATAGTACCGTATCATCGCATACATATGAATGGCAGTTTGTGTACAGACAGAGGGCAGATTGTTGAGGAATATTGTGAATAGCAGCAGGCCGAGCACAGACCCTTGGGGTACACCACTGGTGACAGGAGAGGGAGGATTGCGCCGTTCCAATCGTGCAGCTTGTGTCTCTCCTGAAAGGTATGAGTGGAACCAGTTTTTGCTGCATTAGACAGTCCAGATTGGGCAAGTTTAGATAGCAAGAGAGATGCGAGACCGTGTCGAGCGCTTTGCCAGATCTATAAAATGGCTGCTGTTATTTCCCTGTCCATGCCTGTAAGGATGGAGTTAGTGAGGCAAAGGAGGGAGGTGATGGTGGAGTGATTTTTTCTGAACCCAGCCTGGTAGGGGGTGAAAAAGGAGATGGAATCCAGATAGTGGTGTAGTTGGGATAGTACAAGGCGTTCTTGGATTTTGGCTAGGATGGGGAGCAGAGATATCGGCCGGTAGTTTGAGGGGGAGGTGAGGTCCCCTTCCTTGGGCAGTGGGATGACTGTGGCTTGTTTCCAAACTGAGGGGACTGCCCCTATTTTAAAGGACAGATTAAAGAGCATGGTTAGAGGGTGGGCTATGGCCGGTGCAGAGAGTAGGAGCATTTTGGAATCCAGGCCTGAAGGACATTTACCTTTGGAAGGGTTTAGTGAAAGGATTTTGCACCTGGCTGGGAGTGACTGGGCAGAAGCGAAAGGCAGCAGGGGAGCATTTGGGGTCACGGGGGTACAATGGGGGCACTAAGGGTAGGAGGTGGGGTATGGGGTGGGGGTAGGGAGGAGAGGAGGGAGGAGTAGTAGAGGTGAAGTAGGTATTAAACTCGGTGGCTACCAGACTGGGAGCTGAGATGATTTACCTTGAGGTAAGAGTGGGGGTGGGAGGTTGGGAGGCGGGGTGAAGTGATTTAATGGACTTCCAAAATTGGAAAGGGTGGGAGTTGTTATTGATGAGAGCCGTTTTAAAGTAATTTGATTTGGCCTGCCTTATGAGTCTTGTACAGGCATTATGCAGAGACAGTAATGTTGCTGGGCGCGCATGAGCACCAGAGGCCTTGAAGGATTTCCATGCACGGTCTCTGGCTTGGAGTTTTTCCATATAGGTTTGCTGTTACCAGGGAAGTGTAAACCTCTGACTCTGGATCTCCTTAGTGGGCGTGTATGTCCCAGATGGCGAGAAATTTGTAGAAAAGTAGTTCAGGGCTTCATTTATGGAGGAGGCTCTAGGGATGAAGGACCAGTCTATGGAGGTAAGGTCATTTAGTAGCGCAGTCAGATCCAGAGTTTTATAAACTCTGCTGTGCAGCATGCGGGGTGGTGGGGCCGGAGGACGGAAGATTTTGCGCACTAAGAAAATCGTATGGTGGTCACTGAGGGAGTCCGGTAGAATGCCAGCTTTAATTATCCTGTGAGGGTGGGTAGTGAGTGCCCAGTCTAGTAGTGTGTGTTTATTTGACATGCGATTTAGTCGGGTGGGTTCACCTATTTGCTGGTGCAAGTTAAGTGCACTTATTTGACAACGCGTTTTATAGGCAGCACAGCCTAGCCAGTTCTGTTGAAGTCCCCAAGGATGTAGAGTTCGCCGCCCTCAGTAAGAGCCCTCAGTTTTCCCAAATGTTCCAGGATGCTAGTTGGTGGTGTGTTAGGCGGACAGTAGGACCCAGCTATGTAAACAGGGATGGAGTGGGAAGGGGAGTTTGATTAGGAGGGAGTCTATAGATTGTATGGGCGATGACAGATTGATTACTGAGAACTGGAGATTTGTGGAGACAAACATGGCAGTGCCACCACCCTTCTTACTCCCCTGTCTGTCTTGGCGGATTAGAAAGAACCCAGGTATTGAGAATTCTTCATCCCGGTGGTGGGGCTTCAGCCATGATTCAGTGATGATTATAATATCCGGGCGGAGGGTCAGGACAGTTGCTTGAAGGGCTGCCATTTTGTTTAGGATGCTGCATATATTGAGGTGGATGATTTTGAGCCCTTTGGGGAGGGGTGTAGTTGGTGTGGGTAGTTGGCGCAGTGGGAGCCTTGGGGCCCAGGTTTCGTTCGGCGTCCCGGCTGGGAGGAGGAAAAGCGAGGTGTGCCTTAGGAGGCGCAGGCTTACTGGTGAACCCCTCTGGTGGGGAGATTAGAGGTTGCTGAGCTTACCTTTGAGACTGAGAAGAGTGGGAGATATAGGGTGGGTATGCGCATGGAAAGAAGGGAGGATAGAGGCCCCAGGGATCCAATTATGCCCATGATGCCAGTTGTGATTCATTGGTGCCGAGGAGGAGTGTGGGGCAAGCTTGGTAGTTAAGGGGTGGAGTGGTAAAGGGTCTGGTAGGAAGGTTTGAGTAAGGGTGGGAGGAAGCAGTAGCTATGCAAAGCAACATGATGATTGGAGTGAGGAACTGCATTTTGTTTTTGTTTATCCTTTACACTCAGTGGGGGTTTTGACAGAATTGCTGCGCGGTGGCGCTAGTGGTAAGAAAGTATAAGGGACTAATGGGAGAGTGGGCTGATTGGTTACAGAGCTCACAGGGTTTCCTCTATATAAGGAGGAGCCGACCAAGGTGGTGGTGGGGTGGTGGGGAGCCTCGCAAAGCTGAGGCGGGGCTAGAGCTCTAGTAGAGAGCTGCTTCTACCCTCCAGTGGCTACCTGGCTCGAGTTCAGATTCAGCGTGGTCCAGCGGGGGTCGCTCCTGAAGTGGGAGGCTGTGGACTCCTGCCCTCGCAACCTCAGTTCTCGGAGGTAAGAAAAAGGCTGTTTAAGTAGGGGCTGTGGATTACAAGGAGGAGTTTCACAAGCAGACAAAGAAGAGAAAACCTCTGCACTTTTTTTTTTTTTTTGATTGTTTCTCTTCCCTGCGACTAGGCTATAGCGCTAATTACACAGTCAGGGCTCACTTTTCCCAGCTACCACAGGTTCCTGCACTTTAATCCAACCCTGAGCAAATTCAACACAACACCCAGAACATGCAATATTTTACAGAGGTAGCCAGAAACTCCGTTTTAAACCTAACCGCCCAGGTGAAAGTTCTGTCTAAAGCCTCTCTGCACCTCCGGTTACATTTACAGCTGACTGAACACATAAAAAGGTGCCAATTTTAAAATTCCTAGTAGAGAGCTGCTTCTACCCTCCGGTGGCTACCTGGCTCCGAGTTCAGATTCAGCGTGGTCCGCGGGGGGGGGGTCGCTCCTGAAGTGGGAGGGCTGTGGACTCCTGCCCTCAGACCCTCAGTTCTGGCTCGAGTTCAGATTCAGCGTGGTCACGGGGGAGTCGCTCCTGAAGTGGGAGGGCTGTGGACTCCTGCCCTCGCGACCCTCAGTTCTGGCTCGAGTTCCAGATTCAGTGTGGTCTGGGGGTGGCTCCTGAAGTGGGGAGGCTATGGACTCCTGCCCTCGCGACCCTCAGTTCCTCGGTGGCTACTGGCTCGAGTTCAGATTCAGTGTGGTCCATGAGGGTCGCTCCTGAAGTGGGAGGGCTGTGGACTCCTGCCCTCGCGACCCTCAGTTCTGGCTCGAGTTCAGATTAAGCGTGGTCCGGGGGGAGTCGCTCCTGAAGTGGGGAGGGCTGTGGACTCCTGCCCTCGCGACCCTCAGTTCTGGCTCGATTCCAGATTCAAGCGTGGTCCGCGGGGAGTCGCTCTTGAAGTGGGGAGGGCTGTGGACTCCTGCCCTCGCGACCCTCAGTTCTGGCTCGAGTTCCAGATTCAGCGTGGTCCGCGGGCGCTCCTGAAGTGGGGAGGCTGTGGACTCCTGTCCTCGCGACCCTCAGTTCTGGCTCGAGTTCAGATTCAGCGTGGTCCGCGGGGGGTCGCTCCTGAAATGGGGGGCTGTGGACTCCTGCCCTCGCGACCCTCAGTTCTGGCTCCAGTTCAGATTCGGCGTGGTCCGCGGGGGGTCAGCTCCTGAGTGGGAGGGCTGTGGACTCCTGCCCTCGTGACCCTCAGTCATGTGTAACCCTGTGGAGGTTACCAGCTCATATACAGTATGTACACATTTGAGTGTCAAGAATCTTCAGGATTTCTATATATTAGCTTTGGCTATACAAATGTCCAGTTTCTCAGTCCAATTCAGGGGGGATAAATCCCTACTCCCAAAACATATTCTTAAAATTTAACAGGGGTCTCAGATATTAGAAGACATGCAACAGCAACTATATCAGAAGACCTTATACCAAGCTGCAGACCTATACTTTTATGTTTATAGACATGAGCCAGAGAAGTGGGAGAAAGTCTCGGACACTTGGACAGTCAGGCACCGGGGGGAAAGGGGGTCAGACATGGGGAGGATAGTGGGATGCAGTGGATGTGGGGTGGGGGAAAAGTGGGGCAGGCATGGGGAGGATAGTGGGATGCAGTGGATGTGGGGCGGGGAGAAAAGGGCAGGTATTGGGAGGATAGTGGGATGCAGTGCATGTGGGGTAGGGAGAAAGGGGCAGGTATTGGGAGGATAGTGGGATGCAGTGGATGTGGGGTGGCAGTTTGGATTAGGATACTGTGGTGATGAGGAGGGTGCCCCATCTGCAGCAGATGGAGGAAGCTGGAGGCAGGAAGTGCAGGGACTCTGTAGGATACTAAAAGGTGTGAGGTGCAGGGGGCTGGAAGAGGAGGCACAACAGAGTGGGGCAGATGGTATAGGCAGGGGAGGACCAACAGGACTGGTTCCAGTGAGGGGGTAGGGAGAAGGGGTGGGGAAAAGGAGGGCAAAAGGGAAGGGGATGGAAAAAAATGCAGAGGGAGGAGGTGATGAGCACCGATGTGAGAGCAGCGAGGAATAGATTTGCAGTGTTTGCAATGGAGGTTGAAGGGGAGGTATCATAGCTTGGGGGGAGGAATGGGGAGGGAAGGGGAAGGGAGAGTCCAGGGAACAGAAATAGGTCTAGGTTTTGGTGAAGGGGAATAGGTAGGAAGAATGCAGAAGGAGAGACAGAAAAGAGGGGGAGCAATCAGCTGGGGAGGCTATGGAGGTTGAGAAGGGAGAGGATAGTGCAAATGAGCAGGGAGGAGGGGACAAGGGATATAGAGATAGAGATAATTGGAAGAGGGATGGAATGAGCTGGGAGGATGGGGGGGTACTAGTGCTAGGGAATTTTATACTGAAAGGGGTAAGAGGGGGTGGAAAAGGAGAAAGGCACATTTGCATCTGGGTGGAGGCTATTCCAGGGTTGACTGCAGAAAGGGTGGGACAGGTGATTCTCAAATGCACAAGGAAGGGGAGGAAGAAACCTCATGAAGTGGTGCACATTGGTATGAATGACCTGGCGAGGGAGACAGTAGGGGTAGTAAAGGGGAGGTTTGAGGAGTTGGGAAAGCAGTGTGAGGGGGTGGGAGTGTCAGTGACATTCTCAGAGGTGCTCCCAGTCTCCTGTGTGAGTAAAGCAAGGAAAGCTAGGATACAGGAGTTTAATGAGTGACTGAGTGGGTGGTGCCGCACTGGGAAGTATGGACTGGTGGCAGGCTGGGATAATGTATGGGGCAATAGTGACCTGTATGCAGGAGACAGGCTACACCCGAGTACAAGAGGGAAGGGAAGGGAATACTGAAACAGGGGTTGATCAGGTACATATTAACTAAAGTGGATTTAAACTATGAAGGGGGGGGTGGCAGAAAGGGGCCCACTGGTAGGGAGTGGGTCTGAAAAGGTGAGACTGGGAAGCTCACCCCCCTAGTTACAAATAAAGTTAGTGAGGATGGTGTACAGGGAGAAAATAGGGGAGGGAAGAATAGTGCCAAGGAAGGAAGGGAGCTGGGCTGGAAGATGGTGTCACTGAATGAAAGAAGCCTGGAAAATAAGGCAGCAGACATACAGGCTCTGTTGGCGGTGGAGAGGGTAGACATTGCAGTGATCACAGAAACCTGGGCACCCAGCACCATGTTTGGGACATGATGATACCTGGTTTTAGGATATACAGAAAGGACAGGACTAGGGCGAGGGGGAGGGGGTGGCGATTTATGTAAGGTAAGGGATAAAGTGTGTAAGGGAGGAAGTGAGGACAGAAGCCCTGTGGATGCAATTTTGCGATGCAAAAAACAGGGCAGTGAGGCTAGGGGTGGCGTACAGGATACCCAACCAGGGGAGTGACCTGGATAGGGAACTGGCTGACCAAATCAAGAGGGGGTGCATGGTGGTTGTGGGGAATTTTAACCTACCAGGGGTGGAGTGGGAAACACCATCCACCACGAGTGCAAGGGAACTGGTCCTGTTGGAGGCTTTCCAGGAAAGGTTCCTTATGCAGCTGGTACGGGAGCCAACTCAGGTAGGAAGGACCCTGGACCTTGTACTGAATAATGGGGAGTCAGTTAGAGACCTGGTGGTGGGAGAACCACTGGCTGGGAGCGACCACTGTTCAGTGTGGTTCAAGGTCAACATGGGGAGGGCTACAGGGGAAACAGACCCAAGGGTGATTGACTTTAAGGGGGAGGACTCTGGGAAAATGGGGGAAATTCTGGGAAGGTACCTGGTAGGTATGCAACCAAACATGGATGCAGACCAGAAATGAGGGATTATAAAGAATGGGTTGGTAGAGGCTATGGTAGCATGCACGAGGAAGAAAAGTAAGAAAGGGAGGGCAAAGAAACCAAGTTGGCTGACACAGAGGGTCATGGAAGGGGGAAGGGCCAAGAGGGCAGTGTTTAGACAATATGGGAAATTGGGGAGGGAGGAAGATAAGGATAAGTATGCAGAGAAGTCCAGGGAGGTTACAAGAACGGTCAGAGTGACTAAGGCAGCCAGGGAGCTATGTCTGGTGTCTGGTGAAAGGTATCAAGACTGGAGAGAAAGACTTCTTCTGGTACATTGCAGAAGAAGGAGGAATAAGGACCAACTAGTGAGGATAAAAAGGATGGTGGGTGGGTGGGTGGAGGGGAGAGACAGCAGAAGCACTCAATGAGTATTTCTGTTCAGTATTCACCAGGAGAAGGGGGGGGAGATTCCTGGGGCAATGGTGGGGGGTACGGAGGGGAATTGATAACAGATGTAGCAATTACAGAGGGCAGGGCAATGGAAGGGCTAAGGGCTCTAAGAGTGGACAAAGCACCAGGACCGGATGGCATTCATCCAAGGGTGCTTATGGAGCTAGTGGAACTCCTGGCGAGGCCACTGGCTGATCTGTTCAACACCTCTCTGGACACAGGATGTGTACCGCAAGACTAGAGGGTGGTGTATATGGAACCTATCCACAAAAATGGCCAGTGAGCCTCACATCAATCATGGGGAAGCTCATGGAGACCATCCTCAAGGACAGACTGGTGAGCTTTCTGGAGGACAATGGTCTCCAGGATCAGAAGCAACATGGATTTGTAGCGGGAAGATCATGCCAAACCAACCTCATAGAATACTACAACTGGGTGACATGGGAACTGGACAAAGGTAATGCAGTGGATGTCCAGTACCGCATGGGAGGATGGGGGAGCTGAAATAACTGGGAGCAGTGCCAACAGTAGCAAATTGGATCACAAACTGGCTGAGGGGGAGGCAGCAAAGGGTGGTAGTGGGAGGAGGACTCTTGTCAATGAGAGCAGTGATGAGCAGGGTGCCACAGGGATCTGTACTGGGACCAATGCTGTTTGGGATATATATAGCTGATACTTTGCACAGGATCAGGAGCAAGATCAGCCTGTTTGTGGATGATACCAAGATGGGATCCTTGGTTGATGACAGTGAGGGGTGGAAGGGGCTGCAGGAGGACCTGACTAAACTGCAGGAGTGGGCAGAAACATGGCAGCTGGGTTTCAATGCTAAGAAGTGCAAGATGTTGCACTTTGGAGCAAAGAACCAGGGGAGGAACTATCACTTGAATGGAACGCAGTTGGGAAATACCACAGAGGAAAAGGATCTAGGAGTAATCATAACAGGGAGCATGAACTACTCAGCCCAGTGCAGGAAGGTGGCAGCACAGGCCAACAAAATGCAAGGGTTATAGGAAGGGGGGATCTCTTCCAGAAGGAGTGAGATTATACTGCCCTTGCACAGATCATTGGTTAGGCCCCACCTGTAGTATTGCATACAATTCTGGCTCCGGAAAAGGGACATAAGTTTAGGTATGCCGATGAAAGGGCAAAATCCAGTCGGTGAAATCCCCCATAGCGACAGCTTCGACAAGATTCGAAACTGTTGCTGTGGGGGACCCGCTGGTGAAATTTCACCCTTTTGCTGACTTTCACCCCACCCTTTGCATTAATTCTGACTAGAGTTAACAGTCCTAAAGAAGGGGGGGCAGGGGGCACAGCTCCCCGATAGAAACACGACTGATGTCTGACAGGCAAAATTTCACCTGTTGACATTGGGAATGTCTCTATGCTGCACATCGACAACAATGTTGTCACGTCCGTACAGATAAACCATAAGGTTATTGGAGGGGGTGCAACGCAAGGCCACGAAGATGATACAGGGTTTGGGGGACAGGCCTTATGAGGACAGATTGAGACAGCTTAAAATGTACTCACTGGAAGACAGGAGGGGGCGGGGGGATATGATAGAGACCTTTAAGTATCTGAAAGGGGATTAACAAGACTAACACAGAAGGGATCTTTTAGCTGAGAAGAGGGAGGGACACAAGAGGACACAGACTGAGTTTAGATGGGGTAAGGTTTAGGAGGGTGGTAAGGGGACACGTTTTCACAGAAAGGGTAGTGGACAAGTGGAATACCCTACCAGAAGATCTGATGTCCTGTAAGGCGGTGGGCAGTTTCAAAAGGGGATGGGGCAGAGTACGGGAAAGGGATATGGTGATAAGAGGGGCACCTGCAAGATGAAGTGCTAGCTACACACTTGGGCAGACTTGATAGACCACGTGACCTGTTTCTGCTGGCGATTTCATATGTTCGTATGTTCACTTGTAGTGCAGTATGATCTGAGTGCTCACACTGCATAAACAGGCAAATATCTGCACAAGCAGTCATTTTAAGCTGTTTGCCTCATGGGTCGAGGGCAAGCTCCATTACTCTTGAATCCCAAATAATTTGTTTTATAAAAGGATCTAGAGGGGAAAAAAAACTTAAAGTAAAGGGTTTGGGGGCAGCACTGATGAACCCCCACCCTAATTAGAATGGAAGTACCCATAAACCCATTCATCATGGGGTAACTGTACCATCTGTATGCAATTGTTTTACTCATTCAGAATTTCATCATATTTCAAGACAGAGAATAACTAAGAGTGTAAGACTTTATCAAATGCCTTTTCAAGGTCCAAAAACAAAAGTAAATCCCCAAACTTTTCCTTTCCGTGCATATTGCATTGCTTCACTCAAAATATATAAATTATCTCGTATCCTGTGATCTTGGATGGAGCATGTTTGTACAGGCTCAATTAATACCTCCATGACTTTTTGTAGTCAATTACACAGAAATAGTGAAAGTATTTTGTACTCTGAATTTAACAAACTTATCAGCTTGTTAAGGTCAGATTTATCACCTTTTTTTAAAGCAAAATATCAGCAATGGCTTTCTAAATAGAAACATAGAAAAACAGACATAGAAATATAGACTTTGATTGCAGATAAGGATCGCTTGGCCCACCCAGTCTGTCCATGTCCCACTTATTGAATAAGCTGCAGATCCTTGTTAACCAACAGCCTACTTCTTCCTACTCCCCACCAGAATTGCCTTATGTCTGTCCCATGCATTCTTGAATCCCCACACTGTTTTTGACTCCATGACCTCCTCAGGAAGGCCATTCTATGCATCCACCACCCTCTCCACGAAAAAATACTTTCTTATGTTGCCCCTGAGCTGTCCTCCCTCTATCTTCAAATTGTGCCCCCTTGTTCTTGCACATCTTTTTTTCTGAAAGATGCTACCCTCTTGGACTTTGCTGATTCTCTTGAGGTACTTGAAAGTTTCTATCATGTCCTCCCTCTCCCTTCTTTCCTCGAGGGTATAAATATTAAGCTCCTTTAGTCTTTCTTCATATGGCTTCTGGTGCAGACCCTGCACCATTTTAGTTGCCTCCTCTGGACTGCCTCCATCCTGTCTATGTTCTTGCAGAGATGGGGTCTCCAGAACTGCACGCAGTACTCCAGATGGGATCTCATCAACTGTCTGTACAGAGGGATAACAACTTCCTGTTTTCTACTGGTGATGCCTCTCCCTATACATCCCAGTATCTTCCCAGCCCTCCTTACTGCCTTCTCACATTGCTTGCTTATCTTTAGGTCATCTGATATGACTACCCCTAGGTCCCTTTCCATTTTTGTTGTTGTTAGTACCTCCCCCCCCCATTGTGTAAGCTTCCCTTGGGTTTTTGTTTCCCAGGTGCATTACTTTGCACTTCTTTGCATTGAATCTAAGCTGCCATACTTTTGACCATTCCTCTAACCTTGCCAAGTCCCTTCTCATCCTTTCCACCCCCTTTTGTGTACCAACCATGTTGCAGATCTTTGTGTCATCTGCCAAGAGGCACATATTTCCTGCCAGACCCTCTGCAATGTCACTTATAAAGACATTAAAAAGGGCTGGTCCCAGTACTGAACCCTGTGGCAACCTGCTAGTAACACCCCTTTCTTCAGAGTGGACTTTGTTTACTGTTACCCTCTGTGTCCTGTTGTCCAGCCAATTGTTTACACAGGCTACCACCATGGGACCAACTCCTATGCTGGCTAATCTGTTTATTAATCTTTTTTGTAGGACTGTGTCAAATGGCTTGCCAAAGACTAGGTAGGCCATGTCCGCAGCCCCTCCCTGGTCTGCTACTTTGGTCACCCAGTCAAAGAAATCTATTAGATTCATCTGACATGACCTTCCTGCTGTGAATCCATGCTGCCTTGGGTCCTGTGCCCTGCTGGCCTCTAGGTATTCAACAATTCAACAGGGCTTGGGTTTCACTGGGGACTGGGGAGCCACCTGGAGGGGTGCAGGCTTATACTGGCATGATGGTCTGCACCTGTCCGGGGGGAGGGGAACCAGGATCCTAGGTAACATGTTTAAATGCTTCATTGGCAAGCATTTAAACTAGCCGGGGGAGGCACTGAAAAGGAGCAGGGAAATCCCAGCCTCCCCCCACAAAACACAGTAGTTAGAGAGGTAAACACCAAGGTAAAGAAGTCAGTAGGGAGCAGGACAGGGATAAATGCAGAAAAAGGTGGTAAGGACAGGGATGGGGCTAAAAGGGGTAAGGCCATAAAAAATAAATGGAAGGTGATGAGGACCAATGCCCACAGTCTGTGCAACAAGCTCCATGAACTAGTGGCCTTGATGGAAGAGGGATGCCTGGATATTGTGTCAGTCACTGAAACATGGTACACAGAACCATGACTGGGATGTCAACATACCAGGATACACTGTCTACAGGAGAGACAGGGTGGGTAAAAGAGGAGGAGGTGTAGCTTTCTATATAAGGAAAGGGATTAAAGCAACAGAACTAAAGTGTAAACAGGAAGTTGATGAGTCACTATGGGTCACCCTGGAGACAGGAAATGGCACCATAATCCGCATGGGGGTTGTGTACAGACCCTCATCTCAGGGGGAGGAAATGGACAAGGAAATGATAGAAGGCATCCTTAAAATGGCAGAAAAAGGGGAGATATTGTTGAAGGGGGACCTGAATATGCTAGATGTTAACTGGAGTACCTTTGCTGCAGGCACATCCAAGAGCAGGGTCATTCTTGATGCCCTCCAGGGGTCATGCTTCAGACAGCTAGTGTTGGAACCCACTCTAGGGGGAGCAATCTTAGACCTGTTACTCTCAAATGGGGAAGGAGAAAGTATCTCAGATTTAGAAGTGGATAGCCATCTGGGAACAAGTCACCACCAAATAGTGTGGTTCACAATAAACACAGCCATAGAGTCAAGCCATACAAAAACAAGAGTATTGGACTATAAGAAGGCTGACTTTGGGAAAATGAGAGAGTGCCTCAGAAAAGCACTAGCAGACAGGCAAGAGGGAGGGGTGGAGGAACAATGGGGAATAATCAAAACAACCATCGCAGAGGCAACAAGTCTTTGTGTGAAGCAAATCAACAAAACAAAACAAAACAAAGGAAAAAAAACACTATGGTTCTCAAAAGAGGTGGCAGGGATGGTTAAGGAGAAAAAGATAACATTCAGGAAATATAAGGAAACACAGAAGGAGCAGGACAGATAACTTTATCAGTTAAAGCAGAAAGAGGCAGGGAAGGCAGTCAGAATAGCAAAGGCACAAACTGAGGAAAAGACAGCCAACTCCAGTAAGAAGGGGGATAAAACCTTTTATAGGTACATTAGGGAGTGAAGAAAGACCAAGGGAGGAATACAGAGACTTAATAAAGGGGAGGGAATGTTGGCAGAGGGGTGACAGTGAAAAAGCAGGGATATTGAGCGAATATTGCTGCTCAGTATTCACAACGGAAGAGGAGGGAGAGGTACCTAAACCAATCAATAGAAGCACTCTGGAGAGGGGGGTCGATATCAGTCCATTCACAGAAGAAAGGGTCCTCAAAGAACTACTGAAACTGAAGGTGGACAAAGCAATGGGGTTTGATGAGGAGGGGAGGTACCTAAACCAAACAAGGGAGAAACTCTGAATAGAGGGGTCAATACCAGTCTGTTCACAGAAGAAAGGGTTTTGAAAGAACTCTTGAAACTGAGGGTGGACAAAGCAATGGGGCCTGATGGGATTCACCCAACAATTCTAAAAGAACTAAGAGTAGAACTAGTAACACCACTGACTACTCTCTCTAACAAATCATGGGAGGATGGGGTGGTACCTGAGGACTGGAGGAGGATAAATGTGATTCCACTTCACAAAAGTGGGAGCAGGGCAGAGGCAGGAAACTACAGACCAGTTAGTTTGACTTCAGTGGCAGGGAAAATGATGGAATCACTTCTGAAGGAAAGAATTGTTGAGTACCTAGAGGCCTGTGGGGCACAGGACCCAAGGCAGCATGGTTTCACAGCAGGAAGGTCATGTCAGACGAACCTAATAGATTTCTTTGACTGGGTGACCAAAGTAGAAGACCAGGGAGGGGCTGTGGATATGGCCTACCTAGATTTTAGCAAGGCATTTGACACAGTCTCACACAAAAGATTAATATACAAGTTAGCCAGCCTTGGAGTGGGTCCCAAGGTGGTAGCCTGGGTAAAAAACTGGCTGGACAACAAGACGCAAAGGGTAATAGTAAACAGAGTCCACAGTGGAGAAAGGATGGTAACTAGTGGGGTAATGCAGGGTTCGGTACTGGGACCGGTCCTCTTTAATGTCTTTATAAGTGACATTGGAGAGCATCTGGAAGGAAAGGTGTGTCTCTTTGCAGATGACACAAAGACCTGCAACAGGGTTGATGCACAAGGTGGTGTGGAAAGAATGAAAAGGGACTTGGCAAGGTTGGAGGAATGGTCAAATATGTGGCAGCTCAGATTCAATACAAAGAAGTGCAAGATAATGCCTCTGGGAAACAAGAACGCAGGGGAAGAGTATACAGTGGGGGGTGAGTTAATAACAACAACAAAAATCGAAAGAGACCTGGGAATAATTATATCAGATGACCTAAACATAGGAGCCTGGTTTGTAAAATTTTTGGTGGGGCCCGGGGGTCAGGGGTCAAGCCCAACCCCCGGCCCAAGGGTCAAGGCCCCACTCCCTGGCACAGGGGTCAGAGGTGAACCATTGGGGCTCTAGGGGTCAAAGCCCTGTCCCATGGGCTGGGGTCAGAGATCAACACACCACCACCAGGGGTCTATGGGAGCAGAGCTCCTTGTATCATAATGTGGGTGTCTACGTGTTTAGACATTGGCCCTAGGTAGGGAAAGGAATTGAAGCACAATTTAAAAGTTTTTTTTTTTTTTAACTTTAACAGAATGACATTTTTTTTGTGGAACAGAGGCATTGTGGGGTTGTAGATTTCCTCAAGAAGAACTGTGTTAGAGTGGATGGCCCAATGGCCTTTTTTCTGCCAACACTAAGTGTACTGCATAACAATTAAAACTTTGTGACATCATGAATCTCAAAATCCTAATTTTCTGTGCCACTTATAAAGGTTTGCCTTTAAAATACACCCAGTTTCATATTACAGCACCCTGCCAAATACTCCGTTCTTTGCAACTCACTTGACCTCCTAGTACAGCAGTCAATCCAGCTGAGAAAACAAGTGTTTCAGTAAACAATGCCCCCTCCACCTCACCCAGGCACTTCCCTAATTATGGAGTCCATTCCACAATGACTACTGCAGCACCTTACTGCCACTCTGCCCACTCCTTTCCTTCCTCCTACTTGACAGCTTCGATGTCTTGCGGACTGTACTGCTCCCACTAGCCCCACTTGTCTGAGCTCCCCCCCCCCCACCGAACCTGGACAGCCGGATGACCAAGGGTTATGTTAATGGTCTGTTAATCACCCTCTAGGGGTGTAATGTTGCACGAGGCTTAGCTGAGTGCCACATGCCCCTAGAGGGTGATTAACTGACCATTTCTCATAATCCCTGGGAGTGCCTTATTGCTGTTATAATAAAAGTTTTTTTAAACAGTGTTGAACCATGTTCAGCATATGGTTAAGCTCTACATGTATGTTAATAAAAGAGTAACATAAGGCCGTTAGAATGTTTACAGCCAATCAGAAAGCTCCGTTTCTCAGACCCTTGTTATAATACCTGTTGATCATGTTAACAACTGATGGTGCTCCATTATGACAATGCTTGCTATTTCCCTTCTCAACTCAGATCCATTCATACCACAACAGACTGCAGTCCCTGTAACCCTCTTTTCTACATTGCCATTTAAACAAGATGGTACGTTGCCTTTAAACAGACCTTGTTATTCTCAGTCCATACTGGCTAAGGTCAGGTGTACAAACAAATCTATTTAAAGACAGTGGCCCCTACATTGACAGCCAGCAATTAGAGCCACACGGCCTATAGTACTGCACATGAGATAGCACACCAGGGTAGCCTGGGGGACATATTCAGATAGGCAATACAGTCCGACTGGTGCATGCTGTTTGTCTGAATGTAAGTATTTATTTAGCTTATTTGTTTTTTTGATTACCGGGTATGTGCTCTACACAGTAATATGTCTGTTTTCAGTCACAAACTGGGAGAGTACAGTTGGACCTTCTTGAAAATGAGTTTTTAACTCAATGGAGTATATCCTATATTTTTGTCCATCTTGTTATGAATAGGAATAACGTTTTACAAACAAACAAGCCCAATGCGGAGTACAAAATATAATAAAAAATTACTTATTATCACAGTGCAGTACAAACACATAGTAGTGAGGAGGTAGAGACTACAGTAGTACATTACATAGATATGGCAGAACTATAAGATGCACCAAATAAATAAGCAGTTAATACAGCAGACACCCCCAACCCCCCCAATCACTGCTTTTCAAACTCAAAAAAACAATGATCCCTGGTATCTAGTGGTCCTCCACTCCAGACTTGTAAGTCAAGCCCAGAAAACCCTTTTGTCAATAAAAGCCTGCTGGTCCCCACCCCGATTGCTAGTTCATATCCCTCCCATCATACTCATTCAGGTTTCTCACCCCTCCCCTGTGTTCCTCTCACCCAGTTGAGCCCCCCCAGTGGTTGTGAGGTGACTGGCACAGCCCCTCCACTCACCCCCTTGGCCAGCCACAGTCTGAGTAATAGGGAGAGAGGGAGCAAGTGCTCACCTGCTGTAGAACAGCTGCTTCCACAGCAGAGGCAAGCTCACTCCCCATCACTCAGATGGCAGAAGACAGAGGTAGTGAGCGGAAGGGCTGTGCTAGCCAGTCACAGTCTGAGTAACAGGAAGCAAGTGCTCACCTACTGTAGAAACAGCTGTTTTTACAGCAGCTGCAAGCTCTCTCCCTATTGCTCAGACAGCAGAAGGCAGAGGTAGTGAGCGGAGGAGCTATGACAGTCACCCAATGGAAGCTGCCAGCTTGGGTAAGGGGAGAGACACCCAAGGGAGGGGGATGGAGGGACTTGTGTGGGAGGGAAGAGTATGGGGGTTCAGACTGATCATGGTGGGGGGTGAGAAACTACTAGATGGCAGGGATATTTGGGCTCAAACCAATGATCAGGTTGGGGTGAGGTAAACGCTGGATGCCAGAGATCTTTGACATAAAGGGTTATTTGAGTTTGGACTTGCAATGGGGGGGGGTTGAAAAGATGACTACACACAAGGGATTGAGATAAAGGGTTATTTCGGTTCAGACCACCAGTGATTGGGGTGGTGGCTGAGGTCCACAAGATGCCAGGGAACATTAAATACCATGTTCATGGGGGATCAGAATGGCAATTGGGTGTGGGACCAGTAGATGCCATGGATTTTTACAACAAAGATCAGGTTTTCAGGGATTTGACTGGTGATAGGAAACTGGGAGGCAACATGGTGCACTGCTGTGCACTATCACTATAGAAACAGACTTTGACGGCAGATAAGGACCGCTTGGCCCATCTAGTCTGCCCATTTCCTACCTACAGGATAGGCTGCAGATCCTAGTTAACCAACAGCCTAGTTCTTCCTACCCCCCCACAAGAATTGCCTTATGTCTGTCCCATGCATTCTTGAATTCTCCCACAGTTTTAGACCCCACAACCTCCTCAGGAAGGCTGTTTAGCACTTTCGGCTCCACAGTGTATAAAACTATACCCTGTATGCAGGGCTAATTCCCCTTTTGCATCGCACAGCAGTATATCGTGTGTACCTGAGGCTGACATTAGAGTAATGGCATGCCATGTGCCTGGTGGTACTGACCGGTGACCACCATGCTGTTCCCAGCAGCATGTCGCTGGCATTCTTCGCTCCACGCTGTCTAAAAATGGGGGCTGATGTTTTGTTTAACTTTGGCAACAAGTAAGTTAAAATAGACAAGACAACACTCAGCCTCAGAACATTACGTTAGCAGTTCTTTCTGCTGCTGCTGGGGGGCTGAAACAATCACGGGATTTAAGAATGCATCAATGCGGGACAGACATAAGGGAATTCTGGAGATCAGAGGCAAGGAGCAACACACTTCTACACACAGAGAGAACTAACAAACTCAAATGGGCAGACTAGGTAGGCCATAGGCCCTTATCTGCCGACAAGCCCGACAGTGTCTCTGTATCTACATGAATTCGATTGTTGTGCAGTGCCTCCTTAGAAATATTAATGACTAGTCAGCAACTCAGCACAACCCCCAGGATACTACCTGCCCACCTCCCTATGGTGGTCACTACGCCAACAATTAACATGCACTGCTACTCTTCAGAGGCAAGAATGAAATGCCTTCAACAAAAACACTTTCATTTAGGGTTAATGCAAATGGGGTAATGCATTGCCAACAGTCTGGTCTTCTTGTGCCTTATGCCGATTTCATCATAAAAATCACATTCAGTCACTATTCCATGCTACGAGAAGCCAAAAAAACTGGCGATAGTGGAGGATCCTGGACCGTGCGCTGCAACTTCAACATTATGATGATGTGCTTATCGTGCCCATGTCAACAATGTTTCTCCCTTACAGAATAAAAGAGATAAATGAGAGGCCACTTTCTTTGGTATGTATGCTTCATTTTCCACAAAATGAAAATAAAAAGAAAGAAGGTTCAGCAGTCCTGAAAAAAATAACCACATGAAACACTTTTTGGCTGATTATTGCATGGGGGGTGGGCCCCCCCAATGACAGTAATAAAAAAAGAAAGTAGAAGGAATATTGTAATGTTTCTTTCTGTAGGAGCGCTCCATCCCCCACACTCCCTGTGGTGCTCGGATGAAACTGAGAATTTTTTTTGGTTGCTGAAGCCTTTTATTTTATAATAGTGCTTGCTATCATTGGGGGGCTCTGCCTCCCCCCCCCGCTGCAATAATCAGCAATTTGAGAATTATTACTTGTGAGTTAATTTTGTCGTACTGCTTGCTTTCATCCACCATTTATTTCCTGAGATTTAGCATTACTGTGATCTGCTTGCTTGAACTGAAATGATGTCGGACGCAACCTGTGCTCTACACAGCAGCGCCGTGATACTGCTTGAATTTCTGAAAAGCACAAGGTGGTTCGGCATCCTCCACTAATGCCAATAAACTTTACTGGGGCACCCTGCACTGCCACTAAAAAAGGTCCCCAGGTGCAGCCCTCACACTCAGCTTGCCACCAATGCCCAGTGGCCACCACCATCACACCACAACCACAATGCACTGTCTGTGCAACTTAAACTTGGCAACCTCCTGTACTGAAGACTGCTGCTGCCATCTTCTTACCAGTATGTCCCCTTTTAACCAATGTAGGGAGCTCCCTTATAAAGTCCCTGTGTAACCACCAGTGTGTTGAATCGGTGCTGAGTGACCCTATTGCCATGGGATGGCTCACTGCTGGCTGGCAAATTAGCATTTAAAATTTAATGTTGGGCACTTGCTCTGATAACCCTGGCCCCAAGCCCCAACCAAAAAGGCCATGCAATTACAAAAATGGACTTATGGCAGTGCAGTCCAGTACCAGTCTAACAGTCTTCCTCCTGGCTTCTTAAACAGTATGGTTATACATACATACATTACTTACAGTCAGTTACTGACGGTACAGTTATGCAATAAAGAAAAATCCTCCTAGGCTAGCCTGCTGGCAGCTGCCTACCTTTGCTGGGGAATCTGAGGATGAATGATGATGCAGCAACTTCTGCTACTCACCTCACTGCTCCCAAGGTTCCATCCAGTTCACCTGCTGCTGCACTGCTGCTGGATCTGCGTGATTGCTGGGCCTCTCTGGTGCCATGTTGCTGCCCACCCAGACTGACCCTCCTCACTCCAAGAAGGCAACCCCAGGCCAGGCCACAATACCACCTGCACCCGGCAGTGCCAGTGACCATCACCCAGTGCCCACCGCCCACTTAACTTATTTGTAGGCCTGCCTGGCCTGCTGCACCACCTGCCTAAACCACTAGGCTAGACCCCACCCTAACTCTTACCTCACTCGTCGTGCTCAAGTCGTCCTGCCGACCCACGGCACTCACTATACTCCCACCCAGTCCCTGACCTCCTTCTCTGCTCACGCAGCACTGCACACACTGCTAGTCTGCTGCTCTGGCCTGGGTCTCTGCTGCTCAGCCTGCTGGCCTAGGCTGCCTCCGGTCTCTTGACTGGCCAACTCCTGGAGTGGACTCTTACTCGTCGACTCTTCCCCAACTCCCATCACGGCCTCCTGCCAAGCCGCCTCACACCGCATCACCTCACTGCAGCACTGGTGGGTTCTCACTAGTCACTCCACCCAAACGCATGCATATCACGCCTATAAGCCCTCCCCTGGCCAATAACAGTGCGCAATGCTGGCAAGTCGAAAAATGCCACTTCTTACCAACCAACCAGATTGGGGGGGGAGGGGTTGCCAAACCAAACAGGCAAAATGCACAGATTTTAAATAATATCAGCGCTGCACCTGCCAGCCAATTAAACTGGGGCGCTGGCGTGGGTCACAGCAGCAGAGGGCACACCGTGCGCACATTGAGAAACAAACAACCAACAGTAAAAAAACCAAGGCAACGTTTGGAAAATATTGATGGGGCTCAGCCCAGGTCAATAAATATTGGTGGGGCGAATGCCCCACAGACCCATACAACCCGGCGCCTATGGACCTAAAGGTGGGCAAGCAATGTGAGAAGCCAGTAAGAAGGGCTGGAGGGATACTGGGATGCATAGGGAAAGGCATCAACAGTAGAAAACAGGAAGTTGTTATCATTCTGTACAGACAGTTAGTGAGACCCCATCTGAAGTACTGCGTGCATTTCTGGAGACCCCATCTCCGCAAAGACATAGACAGAGTGGAGGCTGTTTAGAGAAGGCCAACCAAAATGGTGCAGAGTCTGCACCAGAAGACATATGAGGAGAGACTAAAGCAGTTTAATATGTATACCCTTAAGGAAAGAGGGAGAGGGGACATGATAGAAACTTTCAAGTATCTCAAGGGAATTAACAAAGTACAAGAGGGTAGTATCTTTCAGAAGAAGAGATGTGCGAGAACAAGGGGGCACAATTTGAAGATAGAGGGGGAATGGCTCAGAGGTGATGTTAGAAAGTATTTTTTCACAGAGAGGGTTGTGGATGCATGGAACAACCTTCCTGAGGAGGTTGTGGAGTTAGGAACAGTGGGAGAATTCTAGAATGCATGGGACAGGCATAAGGCAATTCTAGTGAGGGTAGGAGGAAGTAAGCTGTTGATTAACTAGAATCTGCAGCTTATCCATCAGGTAGGGAAATGGGCAGACTAGGTGGGTCAAGCGTTCCTTATCTGCCGTCAAATTCTATGTTTCTATGTTTCTATTCTTTCTTTCAGAAGTGATTCCATCATTTTCCCTACCACTGAGGTCAAACTAACAGGTCTGTAGTTTCTTGCCTCTGCTTTGCTCCCACTTTTGTGAAGGGGAAATACATCCACCCTCCTCCAGTCCTCAGATACCACACCATCATCCCATGATCTGTTAAAAAGGGTAGTCAGTGGTATCACCCATCCGCCCCTTAGCTCTTTTAGAATTCTGGGGTGAATCCCGTTAGGCCGCATTGCTTGCTTTGTCCACCTTCAGTTTTAGGAGTTCTTTCAGAACCCTTTCTTCTGTGAATGGACTGGTATTGACCTCCCTATCCAGAGTGCTTCTACTGATTGGATTAGGTACCTCCCCCTCCTCTTCTTTTGTAAATTCTGAGCAGAAGTATTTGTTCAGTATCCCTGCTTTTTCACTCTCACACTCTGCTCACCCACCTTCCCCTTTATTAAGCCTCACTATCCCTTCCTTGGTCTGAATGAGAGGAAACTTTGTTATGCGAAATATACTCAAAAACAATAAGTAAAAATTCTGAAATGATATCCAAAAGGTTTTATAAATTTCATTCAGCATTCCAGCAACACCTATTCAATAGTAATTATTTACTATTAGCACTTGACTGTATTAAGGTAGCACAACAACCTCGGGCTTTGCACTTAGTAAATATGGTGGGATAAGTTTAACGTAATTGTCAGTGATTGATGGATGTTATTGCACTAATGATAGCTCTGTTATGCATTTTTTTGTGATTTCCCTTTTAAGGGCCCCATATTCAAAAGTTCCAGGTTGCATCACGCAAGAGCCTGCGCCATGCAAATAAGATGCTCCGGCACAAACAAATGGTATACTCAAAACTTGCTCCATAAGATGCGATCACGCATGTCTGGCTGAATATCCTGAACATGAGCGATCATGCAGTGGGAGATGTGCTGCACGGCAGGAGACCTGTTACCTGTGCGGAGCATAGGGAAATGCGCGATACAGAGCAACTTGTGCTGTACTCAAAATTGCAATACTTAGCTGGGATATGCAAATGACCACATTGCCCATTCCCGAGCCCATTTCCCATATGTTCAGCTCATTACTGGAATGTATTCAAGCCATTTGCATACCCAGGGCAGCGAAGTTCCAGCTTTGCAGGGCTGCCCGACCACTCCACAAAGGTGAACAGAAGGTACTGCAGCCTAGCAGACAGGTGTGATGGAATATGTGTGTGTGGGTGGACTGCATTGGCTTGGGTACAGTGCTATTACCCATAGCCATGTACAAGGTCAGATTGGGGTAAGTGGGCCCACCTATACAAGCAACAGGGGAGGGCATGGGGTGACACAGTCTGATCGGTATACCATATACATGTGATACGCCAGCTCTATATGCAGGGTACAGTCACCTGCAGTGCCCCACACACACCCCTGTATGACAGGAGCATGGTGATAACTGCAAGGAATGGCATTGTGCAGAAGGTGGCCAGGTGCCCAAGTGGGTGGATCCCACCTGTGTGCACCTATGGTGTACCACTGTGGGTGTATGCCACAGGTCAGTCCCTGGCCCATGCCATGCTGCCACTAGTACCACCAGGCTACCTGGGCACCATTACCACAGACATCACCCTGGGTGCACAGCACTACCGGGTGGTGCCCTGCAGGCCACATGGGTGCAGGCCATGGCCCCTGGTACATGTGCTGCAGTGTGGCCATCTACTCTGCTGGTGTGCCTGGGGGACACCTGACAGCACAGGCATGTGGCAGCTGGGTGTCCATGTCCTGGGAGTGGTGTGGGGGATGGCTCTCTGGGCGGTCCCCATTGGTGTGCAGGCATCTGTGATTTTGGGTACATCCATCCTGGCATGACTTCTGTGTATGGGTGCCTGGAGCACATCCTGGTGCACCTCTGAGGGCTGTCTCAGGGTCTCCTCTCTGCAGTTCTGCAGCCTGCCTGTTGGTGGCTGGCTGATTTAGTCCATCCCTTGACATGCCTAACTTTGCATGGAGCAGTTTTGAGATGTGCGACAGATGACCACACATTTTGGCCGAATATATGGATGTGCGGCATATTCATGTACACATCCCCTTTTTTGCACTGCATGCATTATATCTGTGCAATTGTGCATTCGGAAATGCATGACACATCTCTCCTTTTCGAATATCGTGGTTCTGCGCAGTTTCTGGGATGTGCCACGCATCTCCATTTTGGGTCACACGTCTCCTTTGAAAGTGTAGGCCTAAGTCTTTGTTTTTTCATTATTAGCTATGTAAACAAATAAATGTTAATTAGAGTTGTATTTCCAAAGGGTAAACCCCTGGCTAGGATGATACAGATCTCAAGCTATGTAATTGTATTTTTAGAATGCTGTTATGTTGAAAAATCCTAATAAACTTTGTTTATGAAAACAAAAAAGAGAATTCCATCAAACCCATTAGGTGAAGGGGCCTACTTTCAGATCTGATATAACAGAACGTATCTCCAACCTAATAAGCGGGCCACACAATCCCTCAGTATGATGTGATGATAGAGAAGGAATTGGTGCTGATAAAAAGTCACCTAAACTACCCAGTGTATTAACCCTTCTTCCAAAGTATGATTGTACATAATCTTCCACTACCGCCGTTAGGTCTTCGGTGGCCATGGCAAGGGTTCTCATCAATGTTTTTGAGGAAGAAAATTGTGTATGATTCACCTGATGTTTACAAACAGTGAAGGGGTCCCTGCAAGGCATCTTCCGGGTACCACATTTCAATTCTGCTGCTGTACCATATTGCAATGTGTCCATTTCTTCCTTCAAGTTATCAATTTGAGATCTATAAATCCTAGTTCCTTAAAATCATGCTTCATATCACTCCTCCCCCACCACTGAATAGGTTCATCATATATGCATAGAGCCATCTATCTAGCAAATAAAAGCTGCTTTACAGCAACCTGAACAGAAGCACTTCCAATAAGGAGGTGTTTAACCTCTACATCTTCTCAATTTCAAGAGGACAGTCCTCTGAGATTTGAATCTGACAGGCAAGTAATAGGTGGTCTGAGAATTCTACAGGGGACAGTAACCACGTGTAAAGATTTAGTCATAAAAATCATAATTTATGTGGGTAGAAATCAAATTTCTGAAGTAGGTCTCACCTCTTGAGAAATATAAAGCCTGTTGCCTGCACAATATGATACAGAGAATGAACATCACAATACACCTTTTTCCCCTAAAGCATTATCTGCCAGACTATCCAACTGACAGCTAAAATCCTCTCCAAATATAATTATGCTACAATGGACATCTGGGGAGCATTAATGAATATATAAAATGAAAAATGCATTGCAGTATAATTGAATAACTTAATAGATAACATCAATAAATGAGGCTAAATTTCTATGTGGTCTCACCTAAAATGAAAAGAACTTGATGCTCCAAATGAAACCCTCTCAAAATGACATATTTCAAAACACAGCAATATATTTAATGTATCTCTTTAAACACAATATCTATCAAGATATTCTCCAGTAAACCCTATGTTGGCATAGATCACAGCAGTGTATCCAGGGGCAGCCAATTAAATCACTTAGGGGTCGATGTCATGCAATTTTACAGTAATAACAGAAAAACGTTTAGCATTCACAATGGCCTCAAATATCCTATACAATAGATTACTATTGTTGTCTAACTAATGTAGTTAGTGTCTGGAAAGCAAACTGCATCTCACAGGCATGTGCACTATTCACTAACGCAGGTGTTGTTAGTTCTATTGTCATGACGTTATTGCAAAGAAATCATAGTAGAAGTTAAGACTTAAAAATCTTGGATACTATTCAAAATTAAGTAGTCTCAGTGGAAGACGAGACTGCTTATGGAGATTGTCAGATTCTTACACACACACAGACACACACACACACACACACACCGATGCCCAGGGGTGCCAGGCAGTGTGGGCTTATCAGTCATCAGTGTCAGCGGCTCATTAGGTAGCACACTCGCCTCTGGGGCTGAAAGATCAGATGGTCGTGGATTCTATCACCACACCAGGCACTGAGGGTAAAACCCATGACTGACACTGTAGTACGGTAGAGGGTGTGATGCACCGGTGAGCTGCCATGCTTCACATGAGACACTAAACTAATGTCTCTTCTGTCCATCTCTGGCCACTGCCTAGGTGGAAATAAAAGAACCCATGGCACTACTCGGAGAGGAGTAGGGGAATTTTTATTGAAGTATAAACAAGATAGAAAACATATAAATAATCAAAACTGACAAAAATATATACAGCACTCAATCAAAAGGCAACTGATAAAAAATTAGAGAAAACAGGAAATAAAGAAATAAAAGAACCAAAATTCATAAACAAAAAATCCAATCAGGAATAAATCAATAACGCATAAGATGTCAGGAAGAGTCTTTACATACAGATATAAGATCACCACCCAGATATCCCAACTGAAAATATACAAGATATCAGCTGGATCAAAAAAATCATGTGGTATATTAACCCACAATTTCTGTCTTTGTGAAATGAAATACATATCACCATCTTAATGTAAACTTAGCCACATGCAGAAAATACAGTATTAAATTTGTATAAGTCATAACCTGCTGTTGCAGAGTGTAGGCACAACAGGCCTGCCATAAATGAAATTAAAAAATTGCGAAAAGCACTCCCAGCATACCTAGGTTAATCCCATCTCAATTTGGAGACCTAAAACCTAAACGTAGACACTCAAAAGGCACAAGGATCAGTCCAGGCCACTGCGGCTGCTATGCTATTCTATCACAAAAGGTTCTGGCATATAGGCATTCTAAAAATAAATGAGCTTGAGTCTCCACTGTCTTATCACATTCTGGTCACAGCCAGCAGCTCTCATCCAAACTCTTGTACTTATGAGAACTCAACAACAGGACACCCCACTTCTGGGCTGGTATTTTGTTTATTTGTTAGTAACCCCAGTGCTGTATTCCTATGTTTCACCAGACAGCCAGGGAAATCAGGGGGAACATAGAATAGAGACATGAACTGAATGTATAACTCCTTCCTAGAACAGTTCTGCACAGTCACCGTACTCAGGTTCTGCTGTCTGATCTTGGTTGAAGTGTCCACTGTCTGTTCTTGGTTAAAGTGTCCTGCACATAAGATGGTGGATCTGAACTAGTCCTCATTTTAAGCAAGCATAGCTTGCCTTGCTTCCACAGTGCCATAAAAGGGGTCAAGCATTCTGCTACAAGAGAAACCCACAGTCTATCTTCCTGTTTAAGAGTCTTAGTAATATTAAAAATTAAAAACCTTAAAGAAGAAAACCACAGGGTACACCATGCCCAGACCTCCCTGTTTTAAAGGTAGATCCAGAAGCAAATGGTTTAATACTTTTTATTGGACCAACATGGATGTTACAACAAAAGAACAAAGTGCTCTAACTTTCAGACCAACCAAGTCCTTCTTCTGAAGCCTTGAAAGTAGGTATGTAATTCCCTGCTTCACATGGTTTAAGTGACTTCCCAAATAACCATAATGAAAAGAATAAATAGCTTGGCTTCCAGGCAAGGGGGCAAAGTAAGAATAGAACTAACATATCAAACCTCGGTATCAACAACTTCTTTGTGAGAAAAAGTATTTTCTTTTTAGGCATTCTCTTTGCCGTCCAATGAAACACCATTCTCTCCGTACCCGAGAAACGGGCTTCCCAATTGATCCTGGCCATGTCATGTCAGAAGCCCCAAAATGAATTACCAAAATATCAATTTCTGTCCCTTTTTATCTGTATATCTGCTATTTGTAACTCAATATTCCTATAGACCCCAATGCCTACTAATTTGCATTATTCCAAATTAATGTGAGAGCCCCAGGCACACAAAATCTTCCACAGTGTCTGCCAATGAGGGTCCTGAGGCCTCATCCCTGAGAAGCAGACACATATCATCTGCATAAGCCATGACTTTCAACTCGGGCATACCACCAATAAGAATCATCCCAGGAATATCAGTGTGACAATTCAGATGTCTCAATAAGGGGTCAATGGCTAAGATATGCAACAGTGGGCTCAAAGGACACCCCTGTCATACACCTCTCTAGACCTTACACCTTTCTAGACCTTAACCCTATGACCCTTCCAGCCATCAATGAGAGGGCATAAATAGGACTGGTTGGATAAAGTTTGTACCCACTGTGTGAAGCTAGAAGGAAGACCATATCTTTTTAGAACTTGGAATGGAAATTCATGGGCCAACCTATCAAAGGCATTTCCTGGTATAATGGTATTACAAAACCAGAAAAAGGCTGAGTCATGCTCTTTCTATGATTTCTCTAAGTATAATAAGGTTATCCTACACTTACCTACCTGGGACCACACACGTTTGGTGCAAGGAGACCACAACCATAGCAGCCTGTTCCAGGTGTTTGACCCAAATCTTCCGGAGGACCTTCTGGTCTACATCTTATTTGAAAATTGGTAACTGGGAAAGGCACACTGGTTACCAGTTTTCAAATAAAATGTAGACCAGAAGATACACCTGGAACAAGCTGCTATGGTCATGGTCTCTTCGCACCAAGTATGTACAGTTTCAGGTAGGTTGGTGCAGTGTAACCTGGTTATGCTTGGGGAAATCTTTGAAAGGAGCATGACTCAGCATTTTACATTATTCATTTAATTAAGCAATTAATTAATTAATTAAAAAGTTGATAACTGGGAAAGGCACAATGAGCCAAGGCTCGTTTCCATGTCCGACCCGTGGGGGGGAACAAAACAAGCAGCAGTTGCAAACAACTGAAGTGCAAGAACAACAGTATAAAGTGCAGTACAGTGGGCAATAAAAGTGATATGAATACAATGAGGGTGCTAAAACGGCAGCCCAGTGTATTGGTGTCATTTGCTGATTTACAAATGTTTGAAAGGGGGGGTCAGACTGGATTAAAAATGAGAAGGGCAAGGCCCTCAGGGGAGGGAGGGTGAGGGGAGAGTGAGAAGGAATAGGGAAGGACATTAAGTAGACATATAGGCCTCCAGATACTGAGTAAGGATCTGTCACCCACTTTATACAAAAATATTAACAGTGCTGTGGACATATAGTTTGGAGTTTTACCTGAATACCAAAGTTCATTAGAAACATAGAAACATAGAATATGACGGCAGATAAGGACCGCTTGGCCCACCTAGTCTGCCCATTTTCCTACCTAACAGATAAGCTGCAGATCCTAATTAACCAACAGCTTACTTCCTCCTACCCTCCACTAGGACTGCCTTATGTCTGTCCCATGCATTCTTGAATTCCCCTACTGTTCTTGACTCCACAACCTCCTCAGGGAGGCTGTTCCTTACATCCACAACCCTCTCTGTGAAAAAATACTTCCTCACATTACCTCTGAGCCGACCCCCTCTATCTTCAAATTGTGCCCCCTTGTTCTTGCACATCTCTTTTTCTGAAAGATGCCACCCTCTTGGACTTTGTTAATTCCCTTGAGGTACTTGAAAGTTTCTATCATGTCCCCTCTCTCTCTCCTTTCCTTAAGGGTATACATATTAAGCTCCTTTAGTCTTTCTTCGTATGTCTTCTGGTGCAGACCCTGCACCATTTTGGTTGCCCTCCTCTGGACAGCCTCCACTTTGTCTATGTCTTTGCGGAGATGGGGTGTCCAGAACTGCATACAAACAAGTTAACACCAGCACTAGCTATAAAGCAAATGCCTTGTAAAATTTGGCTGACAGGCCATCAGTGCCTGGGGCAGAATTAGCTCTAAGTGATTTGATATCATCCAAAACTTCCAAATCTAAAATATTCTTAAAGATTTCAACACAGGCCCTCCCCCAAATGAGGAACATTAATATGCTGTAGGAAATTAGAAACCTCAGTAACTGGATCCGCTACATACAAATTAGACATAAAATGCTCAGTGACCTCCAACAATTTAGTGATGTGGGAGACCTGAATTCCACTGGTGGACAGCAAAGTAATAAAAACACATCAACCCTTTTTTCAGCCCCCTTCAAAAGGTCAAATGTTTGCTGTGGCTCCTGAGTGCCATACTGCAACTCCCTTGAAGACTGACCTACTGGGCTGGCAGTATAGTCTAGAGGTTAGAGGAACGAGGTGTGAATGTGGCAGTATAGCCTAGCGGTTAGAGGAACGAGGTGTGAATGAGCTTGGTACATCTAGCAGACCAGACCTGAGTTTGATTCTCACAACCTCCACTTGCATACTGTGTGACTCTGAACAAGTCACTTAACTGCCCAGTGCTCCCAGGTCACCCCTGAAAAGAAGCACTTGTGCCTAGTGGGCCTTACCCAGTTACCAAAAGAATAAAATAAATAAAGCTGAGCTGCCTCAGCACTCTTAACTGTTTTTATTTAGTCAGAATAATCCCCCAAATTTCTGCTAGCAAATTAATTAGTCTATGCAGATGGTTACAAAGGGCCAAATGCTTTTTGTAAGCAGTGGTAGACTGATATGCTGGTTCCCGAGGAACAAACGCCCTTTAAATCTCCCTTGGTGTCCTCCTACCAGACAACCCAGGAGTTGCAGGCCTCCTGCACAGATAGTCTGGCCCTACAGCGTCTTCTCCATTTGTCCTGTTCTTTTGGCTGAGGCAACAATGAAGGATTTAAGCACCATACCCCTCTGCCAGTGAGGGATGTTTCAGAGTGAGAAAAAACTCCCGTCAGAGCCACATGATCTGAAGATTCAACCACTCTGGTATTTGCCTCAGATACCTCCACATAACCAGAAAGAAAAAGGTAATCGATCTGTGAGGAAACAGTTCCCCAATAGAAAGTGTATCTTCCAGACTTGATGAACCACCCCGTGCATATCTTTCAAGCCTGCCGTGATTGCCATATCCTGAAGGAAATTAGAATCACAATATATCTTCTTGTCATAGACTTTGACTTTGACGGCAGATAAGAACCACTTGGCCCACCCATTCTGCCCATTTCCCTACTTATTGGATAGGCTGCAGATCCTAGTTAACCAACAGCCTACTTCCTCCTATACCCCACTAGAATTGCCTTATGTCTGTCCCATGCATTCTTAAATTCCCCCCACTGTTTTTGACCCCTCAACCTCCTCAGGAAGGCCGATCCATGCGTTCACCATTATCTCTGTGAAAAAATACTTTCTCACGTTGCCCCTGAGCCGTCCCCCCTCTATCTTCAAATTGTGCCCTCTTGTTCTTGCACATCTCTTTTTCTGGAAGATGCCACCCTCTTGGACCTTGTTGATTCCCTTGAGGTACTCGAAAGTTTCTATCATGTTCTCCTTCCCCTTCCCCTTCTCCCTTCTTTCCTCGCGTGTATACATATTAAGCTCTTTTAGTTTCTCTTCATACGGCTTATGGTGCAGACCCTGCATCATTTTAGTTGCCCTCCTCTGGACTGCCACCATCCTGTCTATGTCCTTGCGGAGATGGGGTCTCCAGAACTGCACACAGTACTCTAGATAGGGTCTCACCAACTGTCTGTACAGAGGGATAACAACTTCCTGTTTTCTACTGGTGATGCCTCTCCCTATGCATCCCAGTATCCCCTCAGCCTTCCTTACTGCCCTCTCACATTGCTTGCCTACCTTTAGGTTGTCTGATATGACTATCCCCAGGTCCTTTTCCATTTTTTTTGTTGTTATTACCTCCCCCCCACCACTGTGTACTCTTTCCTTGGGTTTTTGTTTCCCAGTTACTGTACATTACTTTGCACTTCTTTGCATTGAATCTAAGATGACATACTTTTGACCATTCCTCCAACACTGCCAAGTCCCTTCTCATCCTTTCCACCCCACCCCGTGTATCAACCCTGTTGCAAATCTTTGTGTCATCTGCAAAGAGGCACACTTTTCCTTCCAGTCCCTCCTCAATGTCACCTATAAAGACATTAAAGAGGACCAGTCCCAGTACTGAACCCTGTGGTAACCCACTAGTAACCCCCTTTCTTCAGAGTGGACTCTGTTTACTATTACCCTCTGTGTTCTGTTGTTCAGCCAGTTCTTTTACCCAGGTTACCACCTTGGGACCCACTCCCAGGCTGGCTAACTTGTTTATTAATCTTTTGTATGGGACTGTGTCAAATGCCTTATTAAAGACTAGATAGGCCACCTCCACAGCCCCTCCCTGGTTTACTACTTTGGTCCCCCAATCAAAGAAATCTATTAGATTCATCTGACTTGACCTTCCCACTGTCAATCCATGCTGCCTTGGCTCCCTGCTGGACTCTAGGTACTCAACAATTCTTTCTTTCAGATGTGATTCCATCATTTTCCCTACCACTGAGGTCAAACTAACAGGTCTGTAGTTTCCTGCCTCTGTCTTGCTCCCACGTTTGTGAAGGGGAATCTCATCTGCCCTCCTCCAGTCCTCAGGTACCACACCATCCTCCCATGATTTGTTAAAAAGGGTAGTCAGTGGTGTCACTAGTTCTCCCCTTAGTTATTTTAGAATTCTGGGGTGAATCTCATCAAACCCCACTGCATTGTCCAGCTTCAGTTTCAGGAGTTCTTTGAGGACCCTTTCTTCTGTGAATGGACTGATATCGCCCCCCCCCCATCCAGAGTGCTTCTATTGATTGGTTTAGGTACCTCTCCCTCCTCTTCTGTTGTGAATACTGAGCAGAAGTATTCGTTCAGTATCCCCGCTTTTTCACTGTCACCCTCTGTCCCTTCCCCTTTATTAAACCTCACTATCCCTCCCTTGGTCTTTCTATGCTCCCTAATAATAGGTTTTATCCCCCTTCTTAACTGAGTTGACTATCTTTTCTTCGGTTTGGGCCTTTGCTGTTCTGACTGTCTTCCCACTTCCTTCTCCTTTAACTGGTACAGTTCTCTGTCCTGCTCCTCCTGTGTTTCCTTATACTTCTGAATGCCATATTTTTTATCTAACCTTCCCCGCCACCTCTTTTTAAGAACCATAGTGTTTTTTTTCCTTCATTTTGTTTTGTTTATTTGCTTCACACAAAGGCGTGTTGCCTCTGTGATGACAGTTTTGATTTTTCCCTATTGTTCCTCCACCCCTCCTTTTTGTCCATTTGGTAGTGCCTTTCTGAGGCACTTCCCAATTTTTCCAAAGTCGGCCCTCCTAAAGTCCAATACCCTCAATTTTGTATGGCTTGACTCTATGGTTGTGTTTATCGTGAACCACGCTGTTTGGTGGTTGCTTGTTCCCAGATGGCTACCCACTTCTAGATCTAAGATCCTTGCTTCATCCCCATTTGAGAGTACCAGATCTAAGATTGCTCCCTCCCGAGTGGGTTCCAACACTAGCTGTCTGAGGCATGCCCCCTGTAGGGCATCGAGAATGACCCTGCTCTTGGATGTGGCTGTAGCAAAGGTGCTCCAGTTAACATCCGGCATATTCAGGTCCCCATCAACAATATCTCCCCTTTTTCTGCCATTCTAAGGATGCCTTCTATCATTTCCTTGTTCATTTCCTCCTCCTGAGATGGGGTAAGTAAGTAAGTAAGTAAATTTTTATTTTTAAGCGCTTTTCAAAACCAAAGCGCTGTACAATTAAGCAAACATTAGAATTTACAAACTATGACAAGAATAACAATAATAACAATAAAATCACAATAAAATTCACAATAAAATCACAATAAGATCACTCTCCATACGCTTTTCGGAATAAATAAGTTTTGTATACAACCCCCATGCAAATTGTGGAGCCATTTCCTGTCTCCAGGGTGACCCACAGTGCCGCCTGTCCTCCCTGTTTACCCTTTAGTTCCATTGCTTTGATCCCTTCCCTTATGTAGACAGCTACTACTACTCCTCTTTTACCTTCCCTGTCCCTTCTATAGGTTGTGTACCCTGGTATGTTGACATCCCAGTCATGGTTCTCTGTGTATCATGTTTCTGTGACTGACACAATATCCAGGCACCCTCTTCCATCAAGGCCACTAGCTCAGGGAGCTTGTTACCCAGACTATGGGCATTGGTACTCATCACTCTCAATTTTTTGATGGCCTTACCCCTTTTAGTCCCATCCCTGTTCTTACTGCATTTGCCTTTTTCTCCATTTAACCCAGTTATGCTCCCTATCAACTTCTCTACCTTGGGGTTTACCTCGCTAATTACCCTGTTTTGTGGGGGGGGGGCTGGGATTTCTGTGCTCCTTTTAAGTGGCTCCCTCCTTGGCTAGTTTAAATGCTTGCCAATGAAGCATTTAAATCTATCACCTAGGATCCTGGTTCCCCTCCTTGACAGATGCAGATCATCGAGCCAGTATAGGCCTGTATAGGCCTGTATCCCTCCAGGTGGACCCCTAATCCCCAATGAAGTGAAAACCCTGAGCTCTGCACTAGTTTTTCAACCATTCATTGAATCCCATGGTGCGGAGTACCCTAACCTCACCTATGCCATAGACTGGCAGCACCTCTGAGAAGGTTACCATGCATGCTACTTGTCTAAGGCCCCTAGCCAACTCTACAAACTCCTGCACTGTTCTGATCCCATTCCCAGTCAGGTCATTTATCCCTAGGTGGACAATGATATCCAACTCCCTCTCCTGTGCAGCTGTTCCTGTGATCCTGAGGATTCACTTCCTGTCCCTCCAAGCAGGTATCTTACCTCCCTCCCTCCCTCCTCCACCCCAGTTCAACCCCCAAATGATTGAGTCCCCACCAGGAGTTGTTTACTTCCCTGTGGGGTCCCATGCCACCCTCCAGTGGGTCTCTTTTGTGGAGGTTCCCAGCATCCTCCTTGATCTCCACTGCAGGTGCCCCCTTAGAGGAACCACACTCTGCCAGAATGGCATATGAATTGTGGAGAGGTACAACTGGAGGGATGTGCCTCTTTTCCACCACCATCACTGTCCTGAGCCTGCCGTGGTCCAACCACTCCTCTTTCTTGGCAACCTCTGAGGCAGGGGTAGTGGCCCTGGTGGTCCCTGGATGGGGAGTAGGCTTTCCGAATCCTTACCACATCAGCCTGGAGATGGGCAACCTCCTCCCTCAGACCAGAGAGGTGCCTGCAAATAGGGTAGCATCACAGCCTCCAGAACGTCTCCCAGAAGACTGCTGCCCCACAGCCAGTGTATTGTACCACTCCTCACATGTCTCTCTCCCTTCCTGTTTCTTTTTTTTTATTTTTTGGTAATGTGTGTGAGTGTGTGCATGCCTTTACCCCCTTCACAGCATGCTAGGCTGTTAAGGTTATAACATGTGTATGTTTTGCCCTTTTGGGAAGTGATGTCAGAACCCTGGTATAAAGGAAATGATGCACTTGGTGTGGGTGGAGTGAGGGGCAGGGTGGGTGGGACCAAGCCTGTGCCCTCAGAACAATCAGCTACAGCTCTGACCCACCACCCCGGTGTGTGCTTTCCTTCCTTTCAGCAAGACAACCTGCACAACAATTTAACAGAAAATATACCCTGCCAAAATTAATTTCAATCAGAGAAAAATAAAGCAGTAAACTGTAAAACCTGCAAGCACAAAACAGTAACAAAACCTGTAAGCACAACCTGTAACAATTTAACAGAAACTATACCCTGCCAAAAATAATTTCAATCAGAGAAAAATATAAGGGCATTCAAAATTACAAGTGTTCCCTAGTTTCGCATGTCTGACATGAAAGCTGTGGACAGTAACGTTCTTGGGTGTCCTTATGTTTGGGGTTGTTCTTAAAGAGACACACCATGGTAAATAGAACAGCCCCTGCACCTGATATATAGTTGCCTTACCTCAAGGGACTGCTTCTAATGTGGAGCTTGCTGAAAGTAATCCATTTTTTAAAAACTGGTAATACTTGTAAAATTAGGAAAACCGTGTTCTGAGGCATTCCCGGTTTCTGGTGCTGCCCACGCTCCGCCCCCACACTCTGCAAAGTTATGACATAATGCTAGGGAGAGCGCAGGGACACACTCCATTAAAGTATATGGGCGGCTCCTTTTCTATCTTTTTTTATATTATAATGACCATTTGGTGATGAAACATGGGCACTGGTCGACTAACGCTCTTGTTAGATGGCCAGTGCCCATGTTTCATCATCAAATGGCATTATAATATAAAAAAAGATTAATAACAAAAGTTATTTTCTTTTTACTCATAAGCCATTTTTTTCACTATGTAACTTTATTCATACTCAGATCCAACCTCTTTTCCCAATTAAACTGTGTGACATTGACTAGACCAAAGTAAATTGTCACTGTTTTTTTGGGGGGAGGCTTGCCAACTGCTGTCTTAGGTGGCGGGTAAACTCTACAGTCCCCTAGATACAGACCAGAGCTTTTCTGAAAAAAAAAATGTATACCAGAACCAGTAGTAACTGAAAAATGCTTCAAAATCAAATGAGCATTGTCTCCAGATCATTGCTCGGCAACCACAAAGCACATGTCATCAGCATAAACCACAGACTTAAATGGAACTGAAATAGCCCCTTGGCATATTCCTGTAATTGCAGAAGAATCATTAAGCAGATTAAGTGGTCTAGAGAAATTATATACACGATACAAGTGGTAAAGGAGGCAGTATAGCACAGTGGTTTAAGGCTCTGAGCTGCAAACCTAGAGACCTGGGTTTGAATCCCACAGCCCCCACTTGCATACTGTGTGATCCTGAGCAAGTCACTTAAGTTCCTTGTGCTCCCAGGTCGCCCCTGTAAACAAGCTTTCAGCTTAGTGTGCCTCTCCTGGTAAAAGAAAAAAAGTGCACTCAGTGAAAGTGGTGCTCAATGAGTAAAATTCAAACTGCAACAAACCTCAGAACTTGGGCACACACAACCCATGTGTAAAAACCACAAGGCTCACAATTACTATTTAAAGTGTTTATTACAAGACAACCAAAGCATAAAAATCACCGGGCTAGACTGTCAGTTTTTAGGTTTAGGTAATTTTTTATACTGTAATAAACACTTTAAATATTAATAGTGAATCTCATGTTTTTTTACATATGGGTTGTGTGTGTCAGACCAGTTTTATTCTGAAAATATATACAGTAGGGCTAGCGGACACCCTTGCCTTACCCCTTTTTTTAACTGAATGTTCAGTCCCTAACCACACATTTATACAAGGAATCAAGATGCATTTACATAACACAGATGTATCCAGTTAATAAAGATACAGGGTATCCCAAAATTAGACAAAACTTTCCACAAAAAAGCATGCAAGACCTTATCAAAAGCCTTATCTTGATCCAACATGAAAAAAAGCATTTAAGATTTCCCTCATTACTCCACTCTATCATTTCCTGCAGTAAAATCAAGGTGTCACTAATTTTCATTCCTGGAACCAAACAGGAATGAACGGGGTGAATGGAGTGTTCATAACCACAGCAAGAAACTTACTTAGGAGTTTGTTCAAAATCTTTTTTCTAGAGAGGTTCCAGTAACTAGTGATGTTCCTCAGGGATCAGTTATGTGACCAATCATATTCCAAATATGCACTGCAGATCTAGATGATAATGTCAGAAATACTATTATGAAATATGCAGACAATATCAAAATATGTGGCCCATGTAGCACCGTTGAAGAAAAAGAGGATCTTCAAAATGATATTGATACCATCTGTGCAAGGACCCATAAATGGGGTATGAAATTAAATCCTGACAAATATTGTGTCCTACACATGGGTAGGAAAAAACATATGTACACTTATACTCTTAAAATGAGGTGCTGCCAAGTAAAACCTCAGAAAAAGATTTGGGCATAATAATTGACAACAAATTTTCATTTAAAGAACAGTGTAACACCATGATTTCAAAAGCCAGTAGAACCATAATATCAATAAAAAGAAATATAAAAAGTAAACATGCTAAAGTACGGCTACCATTGTATTTATCATATGTCAGGCCATTAATGGATTTGGTAGCCAAATATGGTCCCCTAATATTAAAACAGACATAAATAAATTTGAAAGGATACAGCGAAGATATACCAAATCCATATTATTATTGAAACATCTTCCTTGTAGTGAAGGATTGAGTAAACTAGGCCTACATAGTCTAGAAATAAGAAGACAAAAGGGGAGACATGTTACTTTATTATAATATTTTAAATGATCCTCTGTTAATGATTGAAATGAACATGGAATATAAAGAAGACCAGCATGGCGCAAGGGGTCACCCACTTCAAATCAAAATCAATGGATATAAAACCAATAAAAGGAAATATTACTATACTATGAGAGTGGCAAGCCTCTGGAATAGACTCCAATTGGATGTGATTTCCAGTACTAGCATAGACAATTTCAAAGCACATTTAGATAAATATATTGCATTGTCTGGGAATTTGAACTACTACACCTTATCTTAAAGGAGCTACTTATGGGCTACAAGCCTCTTTTGCTCCTATAAACTTAATGAACTTAGTGAACAGTGATTGGACACCAACTTTTAATACATGCTTTGTCCCCCCTTTTTAAACAAAAATATCAAAATCCCTTTATACATGTCTACAGGCAAACTAGACGTTTGTAAAAAAAAATTGCATAATTCCATCAATCCTTAATGCATCTGCTTCCAAAGCCATTTATAAAATTCACCAGGCAGTCCATCCACACCTGGAGCCTTACCTAATGGTAAAGATTTTTTTGCTACCGCTAATTGTGCTGCAGAAATCTTTTCTACCAGGACTTGCTTATGATGGTCAGAAATGGTATATTACTGACAATAAAGCATCCATTTGTGAGTTCTCTGGAAATTCCGAGCAAAGGGTCTGAATAATGAGAAGCAAACACTACACCCATTTCCTCCTTACCTGACACTAAGGTACCCTGACTGTCATAAACATGCTTTATAGTTTTATACTGTACCTGCTGAGTGCAACTATCAAAAGGATTGACTTGAAAATGTTTTTCCTGCGTACAAAATTTTGGAAGCACCACTGTTCATCGACAGCGAATCTGCCGACATCCTGTACAGTGACAGCACAATGCCGAAACGCAGTATTGTGCCATCAAGAAACAAAGTGTATTTTGTGGGAGCTGCGCCCCTCATACCCCCTGTATTTATATATTATCAACTCCAGGTCTGAGTTGTTTTGGGGAAGAGGCAGAACACCGGGAGAAGCCGCTTCAGTGAAACCTGGACAATTACAGCAAAAGTCGCTGCAATGGTCTTTTTTCAGGTTTTGCTGTTGTGGTGTTGCTGTGCAGTGGGTCACCTCAAAATTTCTGTTCCATCTGTAAAGATTTCATTCTGCAATATTGATAGGTCTTTGTTTCCTGTTTTATACGTTTAATCTGTTCTGAACAGTCTTGGTTATCAGAATTAGGAAGTGCGATTCATTTATGTAATTGTACCCTTTTATCCAAACACTTAAGGCAATTTGATCTCTCCAGCCCCTGTGCTATATTTTGGAAGAATTTCTTAAAATTGATCTTGCTATCTTCCCAAGAAGAGGCCGGAGATTCATAAAAATAAAACACTGATTTTCTGGCCTCCACCAATTTTTTTCAACTTATATAGAAGAAAAGGGTTATTTAACAGGGAAGTATTTAATTTCCAGAAACCTTTACCAATGGTAGGTTCCACAATATCCTCTGTCTGCACTCCAACTAGCCTATGGTCAGAAGTTTCTATCAACATTATCTCAGTTTTAGAAACTGGCAGATTAGCTGAAAGAAATCAAAATTCTTGTGGACTGAATACCTTTAAAATAAGTGTGCTCCGGCCATGCATTCTTATGGCTATGGATATCCATTAAACCTGCTTGCTGGCATAACTCTTTAGGGAAGTTTGCATCACAGAAGGTTTTGTTTGTTTTAGCACCCTGTCACACTTCAACAAACTGCAATTAAAATCACCCCCAAACAGTACTGTCCTGGAAGTAAAAAGATATGGCTGAATTAGTTTTAAAAGTTCAATCCTGGAGGCCTTGGTTTGCAAAGCATGGATGTTAATTGCCTGAAAAGTGTGATCATGCACAGAAATGTCAAGTAAAAGGGCACATCTGGAACATATATCTAACTGATGACTAATGGTCATATGTGAATTCTTGAAACAGATCCCTACCCCAATACAAGTTTCTTCCCCAATCGACCAAAAAGAACCACCCCATGACCAAGCTTTCTGAGCAGCTTGAATATTAAATGTGGTTCAAAGTAGAGAGTACAGTACAGAGTAGGGGAATTTTACTGAAAGAATAAAACAAAACATATACATATACATGCCATGTAGATCACAACTATATAATTAAAAGACCAAATAAGCAAATCAAAGGAAAAGAACAATTATTAAAGGAAACAGCTGCGTGAAACCACCGACCTAAACAAAACAAGCATTTGTCAATGCCGAATGTTGATTGCACTGGTGTGTTGAGCACGCTCAAAGGCCCTCTGTCAGTCACTCAGTCTGTTTTGTCTGGTGCTGCAGGCTGCTGTTTTGTACTGGGCTCCTGCCTGCGTTGGCACCTTGTTCTGCCCACTAAGAGTTCTGCAGCTGTCCCGACAGAACTCCGTTGAGGTGGCTCACTCCCCCTCTCTCACTCGTGCATTCTGTTTCTCTTGGTGCTGCAGGCTGCCCTTTTGTACTGGGCTCCTGCTTCTGTTGGTGGCTTTTTCTGCCCACAAAGAAATCTGCAGCAGTCCTGACACAGGTCTGTTGAGCCTGCTGACTCCCCCTCTCTCACTCACTCGTTCCATTTCTGCCGGCACTGCAGGGTGGCCTTTTGTACTGGGCTCCTGCCTGCGTTGGCACCTTTTCCTGCCAACAAAGAAATCCACAGCAGTCATGACAGAGCTCCGTTGAGGTCGTTCACTCCCCCTGTGTCACTCACTCATTCTGTCTGTCCTGGTGCTGTAGGTTGCCCTTTTGTACTGGGCTCCTGCCTCTGTTGGCACCTTTGTCTGCCCACAAACAAATCTGCAGCAGTCCCGACAAAGCTCCGTTTAGCTCACTCACTCACTCACTCACTCCCCTTCTCTCACTCACTCATTCCATTTCTGCCGGTGCTGCAGGCTGCCCTTTTTTATTGGACTCCTGCCTGCATTGCCACCTTCTTCTGCCCACAAAGAAATTTGCAGCACTGTTGAGCTTGCTCACTCCCCCTCTCTCACGTGCTCATTCTGGTTTCCCCACCAGTGCAGGCTGCCCATTTGTACTGGGCCCCTGCATGCACTGGCACCTTTGTCTGCCCACAAACAAATCCACAGCTGTCCCGACAGAGCTCTGTTGAGGTCGTTCAGTCTCCCTGTCTCACACGCTCATTCTGTTTGTCCTGGCTCTGCAGCTGGCCCTTTATGCAGGACTTCTGCCTGCATTGGCGTCTTTTTCTGCCCACAAAGAACTGCAGGTCCTGACAGAACTCCGTTGAGCTCACTCAGTCCCCCTGTCTCACTCGCTCATACTGTTTCTCCCAATGTTGCAGGCTGGCCTTTTGTACTGGGCACCTGTCTGCATCGATGCCTTCTTCTGCCCACAAGGAAATCTGCAGCAGTCCTGAAAGAGGTCCGGTGAATTCGCTCACTCCCCCTCCGTCACTCGCTCTCTCGTTCTGTTTCTCCCAGTGCTGCAGGCTGCCCTTTTGTACCGGGCTCTTATGTTGCACCCTTTCTCTGCCCACAAACAAATCCACAGCTGTCCCAACAGAGCTGTGTTGAGGTTGCTCAGTCTCCCTCTCTCACACGCTTAGTCTGTTTGTCCTGGCACTGCAAATGGCTCTTTTGTACGGGACTCTTGCCTGCATTGGCGCCTTTTTCTGCACACAAAGAAATCCGCAGCAGTCCTGACAGAGCTCCATTGATCTCCCTCAGTCCCTGTGTCTCACTTGCTCGTACTGTTTCTCCCACCGCTGCAGTCTGGCCTTTTGTTCTGTGTTCCTGCTTGCATTGTTGCCTTTTTCTGCCCTCAAAGAAATGTGCAGCAGTCCTGAAAGAGCTCCGGTGAATTTGCTCACTCCCCCTCCCTCACTCACTCTCTCATTCTGTTTCTCCCAGTGCTGCAGGCTGCCCTTTTGTACTGGGCTCTTGCGTGGGCCCTTTCTCTGCCCACAAACAAATCCACAGCAGTCCTGATAGAGCTCAGTTGAGCATGGTCACTCCCCCCTCTCACTCGTTCGATCTTAATGTGTCCCACACAGTGATTTCCCACAGCGACTGTGCTATTCTGCAGCTGGAGTGCAAAAACACATTTTAGCCACGATGTGAAAAATGGCAGCTGTACTGTTCATAAGGAGGTGTGGAAAAATGCCACTGTTGAAAATGTGGGGTGAAAATATCACAAAATTGCGAAGTTACAAAGGTGCGAGGAGACAGGTCAATGCACGCTTGTAGCACAGTCATGTTCTGGAGTTTCGTCATCCGATTTTCAGCATAGGCATTTTAGGACCTCTGCTCATGAACAGTGCCACAGTCATTTTCTTAATCTGTTCCAAACAGTGATTTCCCACAGCGACTGCGTTATTCTGTGCCGGAACTGTGAAAACACATTTCAGTCAGGATGTGGAAAATGACAGCTGTACTGCTCATAAGGAGGTGTGGAAAAATTCCACTGGTGAAAATGTGGCGTGACAGTATTACAAATCTGCGAAGTTGCAAGGGTACGTGGAAAGTGTGCAACGCACACTTGTAACACAGTCATTCGATGGGGTATTATCACCAGATTTTCAACATAGGCATTTTAGGACCTCTGCTCATGAACAGTATCACTCTTATTTTCTTAATCTGTCCCGGACAGTGATTTCCCACAGCGGCCATTCTATTCTGCACTGGAAGTGCGAAAACACATTTCAGCCAGGATGGGAAAAATGACAGCTTTAGTGTTCATAAGTAGGTGTGGGAAAATGGCAATGTTGGAAATCTGGAGTGAAAATATTATAAATTCACGAACTTACGAGCATGCGTGCAAACTGCACAATGCACGCTCGTAACACAGTCATTTTATGGAGTATCATTACCAGATTTTCAACATTGCCATTTCAGGACCTCTACTCATGAACAGTGTCACTGTCATTTTTTTAATCTGTCCCGAACACTGATTTCCCACAGCGACCGTGCTATTCTTTGCCGGAAGTGCGAAAACACATTTCTGCCAGGATGTGAACAATGACAGCTGTACTGTTCACAAGGAAGTATGACAAAATGCCAATGTTGAAAATCTGGCATGAAAATATTGCAAATTCACGAAATTATGAGCGTGTGTAGCAACTGCGGAGTGCACGCTAGTAAAACAGTCATTTTTTGGATTTTTTCCACCAAATTTGCAACATAGGCTTTTTGAGAGCCCACCTCATGAACACTGGCACTGTCGTTCTGTTAACCAGTCCCAAAAGGTGATTCCGCACAGTGGCCGCGAAATCACCTTTCCAGGCCAATTAACGCCATGACAGTTCAAGAATTCATGAGGAGGGGTCCCAAAAACCTCATGTTGAAAATTTGGTGAATAAATTCCCAAAAATGCCCAAGATATGCAGTAAAGTTGAAAAAACCCTATTTATTACATTATACAGCTTACCGGCATTTCCTCAGTTCGCAGTCGGCTTTGAAGAGTGCAGATGTGTTCCCTGTCCACCGAAGATTGTTGCGCCGAGCTCCTAAGGTAAGTATAGGGTGAGGGGGGTGTAGGGAGGCAGGGCGTGCAGTAGGTGGGTGCGGGTTGTGGGTGGGAGGAAGGGCGAGCGCCGAGGGACGGTTTCCTTTTTTCCAGGGTAAAACAAACAAACAAAAAAAAAACGGACATTGCGGGACCATTTTTTACTTTTCAGGGGCCTCTGGCACACTGGGGTGGGCTCCCAGTGTGCCAGCAGAGGCTTTCTTGTTCGGGGCAGCAGTAGCTGACGGGATTGGGCACCCTGTCGGTGAAGGGGCAGGGTGGAGTATCATTATGCCAACGGGCATTGGGTACCCTGGTCGCAGAAACAAAAATGGAGACAGAATGCCGATGGGGAGGCTCCTATCAGCAACAAAACAAACAGGGGGGCACTATAGCTGATGGGGATTGAGCACCCCGTCGGCAGGAACAAAAGCGGGGGGGGGCACAGAATGCCGACAGGGATTGGGGCCCCCATCGGCAACTAAACATGGTGGGGAGGAGGGTTATGTTGTTTGTGAACATGGCAGTAAGCCGCCGCCATGTTCACAAACAATCTCAGGGGTTTTACATCCCGCCCTGCAATGACGGGTCGCTCCCTCATTGCAGCGGATGGCTGATGCTGCAATGACGAGGCGGCCTCTGATTGCAGAGGCTGATTTTTAAGAAAGTTGTGGCACGCTGTCTGAACTAGTGTCAGCAGCAGCGTGCCAGGGCACTGGGGGAACCGAGGCAAGCCTTTGCAGGCTGTGGGGGCATTGGCCACAACAGTGCCGCACCTCCACAACCTGCTTCTGGAGAAACCTGTCGCAACATGTTTCTTGCTCATGCACGCAATCAACATAAAAAATAAAAAACAAGAAGAGTAGAGGAATTTTTATTAACACAAAAATGACAGACAAATACTCAAAACACGAGGCAGTAAGCATCCAACAAGATCAGTACGTAATACAAAAAATTATAATGACTAGCATTTAAATGATAGAAAAGAAAATAGGGAGTCAAACAAAAAAAGGAGAGGGGGAGAAAGAAATCCAATACCATCTCCCAAGGCTGATACAAAGTCTCAGCTAAAATCAGAACAGTAAACTACAAACGAAAAGATACAGGGTGGCTAAAGAGATAGAGGGAATCAATTAATGAAAGAAAGAAAGAATCAAGTCCAGCATTCAAGTATTTTTTTTAAAAAAACTCTCTTCTTTATTAACATTTTCAAATGAATACAATAAACAGCAAACATTAATACATAATGGTAGAATCTTATCAACAAACAATAAAACATCTATAGTCCCCTTATCCTCCCTGACCCATCCATCTCCCCCATCTCCCCTTGGAGCAATATATCTAAGACTAAATTACAATACCTTTAAAACTACAAAGATATAGCATAAATATAATGAATCTCAAAACCCAAATAAAAATTTAAATTAAAATAAGTAGGAGCTACCCTCCTAGAAAAAACTTGGCAGAATCATGAGGAAGCAAATAACATTATTGACAGGTAACAGGTCTAGATTAAAAATAAGTGAACAAATGAAGATTAAGGTCATTAAAGGCCCAAGAGCTGAGATCAAGTAATTAATTATAGCTTGCAATGCGTCAAAGGTTGGTGACTGAATCTAAAAAACTCTTCCATCTTTTTAAGAAGGAGGCTTGTTTGCCATGGAAGTAAAATATAATACAGATTAAAGTTAGATTATGTCTAAAATGAGCCTTCCACTCTTTAAAAGTGGGAGTAGATTGGTCTGCCCAATGTTTAAGTAGCAGTTGAGTGGCTGTGGACCCTATAAGGGCTATTATGGACTTTTCATCAAATGAGAAATCAGATGTATAGTTGCCTAAAATACAAGTATGCAGGTTAAACTCATAGTCTTGGATTAACCTGTCTAATATGTTACATTTTATTCCCTGCCAGAGCACTTGTGTATGATGACAAGACCAAAGCAAATGATCCAATGATCCAATGTGTTTATTGCATTTGTGACATAGGTTAGACTGTCTGAGTCCCATTTTATGTAGTCTCCAGGGAGTTAGATATGCGTTGAGAAAAATTTTAAAGTGAATTAACCTCAAATTGTCAAGAGGGATTAATTTATTGATATTGCTCCATAAATGTGACTAAGTTAGAGAGCAAGACGGGAAAAATTTATCCCAAAATGAATTCTGCAAAGGTGTATCCAAGAATTTTAATTTCAGAAGGAACTTGTATAATCTAGAGATCGGATGGGGTTTAATAGCCATATTGCTCAATTCTGATATAGTTTTAGCCCATCCATCAAGGGACAAGCAATTGCCAAAATAAGATTGTAATATATGTTTTAACATATGGAAATTAACAATATGTTTCTTAGACCAATGAAAGTCTTCAGAAATTTCAGAAAAAGAGTGGAATTTCCCATGCTCTAGAAGATCATTCACATGGGGATTAACCTGGCTAGGTAAAAAATTTGAGATCATTATTTTCCCTTTTAAGGGAAAACTCAGATTGTAAAACACTGGTTGGAAAGTACTTTGGGATATGTTAATATTGAAAACCTGACAAAATTGACTATGGACTTTTAAAGAAGTACCAACCACTGTATTTTTGATGTCTCTTGGTATAGTTTTAAAAGCGGTATATAGTATAGCTTCTGGGCAAATGTTATATTTTTTAAGTAATTATTTTTCCAAATATAACCCACCTGGGGACATAAGGGGAAGAATGATTATTATGTGCCAGACATTTTAAATACTTGTTCATGTGTGAGGCTATATAATAAAGAGTGAAATTTGGTGTCTTCTGTCCCCCTAGGTTTTTAGGAAGAATATGTTTTTGTAAAGCTGTCCTAGGTGTACCCTTTAACCATAGAAAACTATTTATAATTGAATGGAGTTTGGAAAACCAGGTAAGAGGAAGGAAGACATTAAGCATATTAATAGGAAAAAATATTCTGGGGAAAACGTTCATCTTTATATTATTAATTCTACCCCGAAAAGAAATAGCTTTGCCCATCTGTTTAAATACTGAGCAATTTTTTGTAACAGTAGATCCAAATTTAGTTTTATTAACTGCGACTCTGTTCTTTAGAAGTAAATTGTAAAACTTCTTTAAGTACTTGAATCTTCTGGAGTTCCTGGGGTGTGAGTGAATCCGGGTCTTTTGCTTCCAAATCTTTCAAATTATTAGTTAAATTCCTTAACCTTTTAGTTTTTGGTTTTTTTAATTTTTGCACGAAATCTAATAAGCTCACCCCTTAAGTAGCATTTACAGGATGCCCAAACTATATCAATTTTTTTAACAGAATTTAGGTTTTGGTCCCAAAAAGCCTGAATAGCTTCTTTAATGTATTTAGTAACATAGTCTTTTATCAGAATGTTGGGGTTAAGCCTCCACAAAAAACATCTTAAATAAGAAATAGCTATTTTTAAAGATATCTGCATTAGGGAATGGTCCAATAATACCCTCGGCAAAATCTGTGGATCATGTACTGAGGGCAGTAACTTGTTAGAAAGGAGAAACTAATCAATTCTGGAGAAGGAGTTATGTACCTGTGACCAAAAGGTGTATGATTTATTTCTTGGGAAGAATGTTCTCCATGCATCAGCTAGATCATATGACCCCATTAAATCATGTAAGGCATTACTATCGGCATAGTTTTTGTGGTCTGAGTGATTAGATTTATTTATTTAGTTTTTGTTGACCAGGTAAGTGCACTAGACAAATTCTGGCTATTTTCAGGTATGACCTGTGGGAGGGGGATACAGATGAATGCCAACTGACCTTGAACCAGATTAAGTTGTTGGTGGTATTTTTGTGAATAGGGGGAAATTTGGCCAGGGCACTGGGGAAATTCCCCTACTCTTGCAGCGGGGGCAATGCTGTCATGGAGGCTGACATGATGAAGTTTCATTCTGCTGGTGTACCTGAGGGAGAGCAGGTCTTCCCTCCCTCAGGTCCAGCTCAGGAGACCAACATTGTTGTTAAAGATTTCATTCAAATGGAGAAGAACATCTCAGACCTTGGTTCAGAGTCAAAATGTGCAACTACAGGTTTATTTGGATCTGATGCAGTGTGGTTAGAGAACATTTTGCAACAGAATAAGAATTCGCATCTTAAAAACGAGGAAACTTCTGTGGAGAATGACTTGCTTGGTGAGGTGATCTTCAAAATTACTAAAGTACATAATATGGATGCAGTTCTGGTGCGAGATGCTGCTTGGATGATCCAGGCTGAGCTAGTGCAGGAGGCAGCTGTTGAGTTGCAACTGGAGGGTAGTATGAGTCAGCCTGATGACGTACTTCTTCAAAGACCGGCGTTTTGACAGAGGCTATCCCTGGAACGCCATGTCTGACAACTGAATCTTGGCCTGAAAACACGGACTTTACTAGTTTTTCATCAGAGCATTTATCTGCCACTGTAAGTACTCCTGAACTTTCTTTGATAATACCTGAAGAGTCTTGGATTTCTGATTTGGGCATGCAGAAAGGAAGGGCAGAAGAAGTTCCTCCTCTTTCTGCCCGTAAACACTTGGCATCTTCCCTGGAGCATTCTCTGTTGGGTGCAGGGTGGAAGCGTGGGGAAGCTGGCATTTGGGTACCTGACCCAGCCTATAGCCCTATACTGGGACAACAGTCTGTTTTAGCTGGTATACAGGCTGAACTGGAGGCTCCAGACCTACGTCGGGAGGATCTCCCTGAAACTATGCCTGAAGCGCATAATCGACTACCAGGACATGGCTTGGCCCAATTGATCTCTTCCTTTTCTGATACAGAAGGTTCAATTAATGCACATACAGAGTGGGGAGACATTGTTGATCAAACCTCCCATATAACAGTCCCAATGCCTGATTTTTCTAAACAGGCGAAAGCTGCATGGGAATAATTTCATTGAAGGGACCCTTTTACAAGTCCCCCCCTACAAAGGAGAAACACAGTAAGATTGGAGTATCAGGGGGGTTTGGACATTGCCCCAGATCGTGTTTATGTGGAAAGGACATTACTGAAAAGTTCAATGGGTTTCTTTTCCAATGAGATCCATGCTCTTATACATGTTTCAGGATCTGTAATTTATGATGCTAGTTTTTCCACTCCACAGGGTTTAGATCGATTTTGGACTAAATTGGATTCTCTTAAATATCCAGAATTATAGATGCCTTTTAAAGTGCTTCCTTTAACGAAACCATCTATTAGAAATGTGACTGTATTATTTCGAAATGAATCAGTTTCTGTGCATGATGTAATCTACTGGTTGCAGAAAAAATGTGATGTGATAGATTTTCCCTCTCCCATTTTTGATGAGGAATGTATATGGAATGGGGGATGGCTGTTTAAAGTTCATTTGAGGAATAATAGCCTTGGCCCGGTTTATCTGCTGAATAGTATTTTTTGGGGAAATGAGAGGGGACATTGCTTCTACCCAGACCAACCAAAAGCATGTTTTAAATGTGGGGCCCTCACTCATTTAGGTGTAGCATGTGATAGATTGAGATGCAACCACTGTTTAGAGTTTGGTCACCATAGTTCAGACTGTCAAGCTGAGTTAAAATGTAACTTATGTTTGGAATACGTACAGATCCTGCCCTTGGGCTACTCATAATCGAACAGATCAAAAAAAACAGGATATTATTATTCAAGAGGCCCAGAAACAAGAAATGTCCAAGAGAAAAACCCAGCCCAAGCAACCGCCTTCTGAACCCACTGCTACTTGACCACCTCCCACCTCCTCCACCTGTGGTTATTGATAATTCTGAGGAATCAGCTAACATTATAATTGATGAGCTGGAAATACTAGAAGATCAGACCCCTCAGCTACCTAATGTATAGCCTTCTGTCCCAAATCAGAACTCTCCAGAAATGCCCCCCCCAAGTAGTCAAGAGTGTGGCAAAAAAACGAAGTTTGAAACAAACTAAGCCAAGACCTAAGGTAGCTAAGGCAAATGCGGTGGAGGATGAGAATATAGTGTTTTCCAATAAATATGAGCTACTGCTGCTTTATTCCCAAGAATCGGAACCAGGTGGGGATTCGGAGGCCTCATCCTTTGCTCCTCCTTCTTTTGATACTGATGGCGAGGCACAGGGCAAATGTAGTGTGGTAGTTAGTGAACCGAGGGTTAAATCAAGGGATCGTAGAAGTATGAGGCTTAAGAAATCACCCTGAGTCCATCTATTTACTTTTAAATGCTGTCAACTTATATCCCTAAGTTGAGGATAGCTACAATAAATGTAAATAGCATAAAAATGCTAACAGAAGATTGGTAGCATTTTCTGTCCTTAAAGACTTAGGATGTGACATTTGTCTTCTACAAGACACTAGGTTGAACTCTAATTATTTAGTTAGATCAGCTCAGCAATTGTGGTATTGGGGACCATCCTTCTTTTCCTTTGGTACGGATGTCTGTGAAGGGGTTGGTGTATTGTTTAAGGGAGATAGATTTAGAATTTCAAAACTGGTGGAGACTGCATTGGGCAGAGCACTGTTGATTGGTTTTTTGTATGGGGGTGTTGGATGGAGGTTGATAAATGTGTATGCCCCACTTACCAAGAAAGGACGGACAGAATTATTCTGTTTAATTAAACCCTTCTTACTGACTACCAAATTAGTAGTGGGGGGGAGATTTTAATTGTGTGGTAGATGTTGGTGATAGAAGTGGAAAGATGATGAAACTTTATTGTGATTCAAATTACCTCCTTACTATGTTGTCACAAGGCCATCTACAGGATTCCTATAGACAGGTTCATGGCAAGAGGAGGAATACTTATTTTTGAGGTTTCTTATCTACCAGGATAGACTTTATTTTTACAAAAACTAATATTGGGGTGGAGGGGGCAATGTTAAGTCCCTTGGAGATTTCAGATCATGTTATTTTACAGATCTCCCTAGGCACTATTAATGGTCCTACATATGGGAGAGGGTATTGGAAAACTGAACATCACAGTGTTAACAGAGGAAAAACGTCAAGGTCAGGTTATGAACTCTCTTAGATCTCATATGTCTATAGGGGGGTTGGTAAAGGATATGAGTAGGTGGTGGGAGATTTCCAAATCTGGGTTGAGGAGACTCTTTCAAATGTATTCTATCAAAAGACCACAGGATCAATACAAAAAATATCTGCAATTAAGACTGCAATTAAATAAAATATATTCAAGTATTACTTTATACCACTTACCCCTAACGGCACAGGCCTTAAATGTTAAAAGAGAGATGTTTGCTCTACAATACAATAGGGCCGCAGCAATGTTGCATGAACATAAGATTTGTTCTCCAGGGAAGAAGGGTCTAGGAGATGCATTTCAAAATTGTTCTCAGAGGACAGAAACCCGATCAATGACCTCGGTAGTGACATGCACTGGTGAAACAGTTCAGGATAGTCCTGGTATCTTAGACACAGTGTCAAAATACCAAAATAACATGTATGCTGCCTCTCCAAGTGTAGCAGGAGTATCTATGGATTTCTTTTCCCATATGCTTATCCCTACTATACCACCAGACTTGTTGGAGGCACTTAAAATGCCCATTTCTCTAGCAGAACTTAAGCAAGCTATAGGTAGCCTGAGTATGGCTCCTGGTATAGATGGTCTGCATGCAGAATTTTACCATACATTTATTGATTTGATAGCACAAATACTGGAAGTAGTATTTAATTGGGTATTATTGACTTTACAGATGCACTTTCATTTTTGTATAGCAATATAAATTATGGTTTATAAACATGGTGATAAGGCAAATCTTGATAGTTGGAGATCACTTAGTTTGCTAAACACAGACTATAAAATCATGATGAAAATATTACATTCTAGGCTATTACCCTTATCACCCTACCTGATCTCATTAGCCCAAACATCTACAGTCCCTAATCGCTCCACACAACATAATTTATTGTTGATAAGAGAACTAGTAGAGCAAGGTAAGGAGGAACAGCTTACTGGATTATTATATCACTGGACCAGGAGAAAGCCTTTGATAGAGTTCCACATTTGTTTATTGTTCAAATTCTAAGGGCTTATGGTATTCCAGAGAAATTCCTCCAGTGGATACCTGTTTTATATGATCACGCTAGAGCAATTCCTTTGGTAAATGGACATTTAGGAACATATATTTCTATCTCTAAGGGGGTGAGGCAGGGGTGTCCACTTAGCCCGCTGCTGTATGTGTTTTGTTTGGACCCATTATTTTATCTCATACAGCAAGCTACCAATATCAGAGGTATATGACCAAAAGGGGGGGAGGAGGTGCGTGTCACAGCCTACGTGGATGATGTCTGTGTTATTGTTGCAGATGCGCAGTCAGGAGATAGAGCATTACATTTAATCAATACTGTCTCCCTAGCTACAGGAGCATGTTTGAATAAAAAGAAGAGTGTGAGTTATCCTTTGGGAAGGCCAGTCTCAGTGCATCAGAATTGGCATGACACTGTAGTATCAAGTGAACCATTTAAATATTTAGGGGTAATATTTGAGTCTGGAGATAATAGTATGTTAAATTGGGATAAAGTGTTGGACTCCACTACCACCAATGTAGCCATTTGGAAGTCATGGACTCAAATGGAAAAGAAAAAAGTTATGATGGTTAAAACATACTTATTTCCACTGTTTTTATTTATAAGTGCAGTATACCCCTTACCCAGGGTGTTGGAATCGACCCTTTTAGGTTTAGTGTTTCGGATTATATGGAGTAGTCGGCTGAACCCTATTAAGAGAGAGATTTTGTATCTGCCAATAGAAAAGGTTGGGTTAAATTTATTAAACCCTACAGTGTTTTTTTTTACAAATTGTTTTAGGAATAACTTACTGGATTTGACAAAACCTCACACGGCACTATGGATCCTGTTTGCTGAACACTGGTTAAGGCCTTTGTACCAAGTATGGGGCAAACAGGGAGTTCTGACTGCCCAAGTGAAAACTAAATGTGTTTTTTTTTAGACCTGCTTTGGGGAAATTGAAACAGTGGAGGCTGGGAATAGGTATATTGACCTCCTCAATGAATAAAATCATGTATAGATCAATTCAACAAGGGATTGCTGTATCTCAGGTAGAATTTAAAGGGGTAGGGTCAATATATGTCCCAAGATTATTGGATACTTTGAAAAATACAAGCATCCCCCCAGACTGTGGGATGTTACTTGGCTTAGTGCACGTGGTTGTCTGAATGTAAAGGGAAAAGCAACACATAAAAAAAGGGAAGACAGAATGTGTCCAAGACTGTGTTGCATGGAACAGGAAGAATCCATGATGCATTTTTTGATTCTTTGTCCTTTTGTGCAAGAAATATGGAGATTGTTGGCAAAGGGATGGAATCATGCCCATTGGGGAAACCTTTCTTACGCAGAAGTGGTGGGAGGTTTTAGTACAGTACAATTAGGCCTACCAGTTCCAATGTTATGCCTTATCCTTTCCTTTATAAAGTTTGTGTTATGGCAAACACAGTGTAAATTTGTAATACAACAGATAATTCAAGATCCAGAGACTGTTTTGAGACTTATCGAATTTGAAATTAGTAAACAATGTCAGTTTGAACAACAATATATGCTGGACTCTGTGTGGAAAATTAGATGGTTAGTGGTCTCTTTTTTAAAAGATAAAATAGAATGATGTGTCTGTTATATATTTGATATCATTGTTTAATATTTTTCGGAAGTTGCTGTTGTTTACACTTGTTATTGTATATTTGCTTTTCATTACATTGTTTCTGTACGTCTTGTTCAGTTTTATTTCAATAAAATTTTCCCCTACTCTTTTCGAGAAGTGCCATGGGATCTTTAACATCCACCTGAACAGGCAGATGGGACCTCAGTTTAATGTCTCATCTGAAAGACGGCACCTCAGGAGTGCAGCACCCCCCCCATTGCTGCACTACAGTGTCAGTATCGGGATATTAACCCAAGTGCCTGGCGTGGGGATAGAACCCACAGCCTTCTGATCTCCTTGCCTCAGAGGCAAGTGTGCTACTTGCTGATCCACTGACACTGCACATTTATCTAAGTTATAGTCTAGTGATAGATTCCAATCACCTCCTAGGCCAATGTGGTAAGACTGGTAAGGTGCTAGAATAGAAATCAACTTCATATAAAAGTTTGAGGATGCATTATTCGGACCATAAATAGAACCAAACAGGTACTTGGATTGGGCGATTTCTCCGACAGCTAGAACATAACCTCCTTCTTGATCTGTAATGAGTTTGGACAAATGGAAGTTCAGAGATGGATCCATTAAAATCGCCACCCCTGATTTGGCTGATTAATTGCCCGCTTCATATGCTACCCTGAAGCAAAATTTTTTCAGGGATTCTATCTCGGAACTTAGTAAGTGTGTTTCTTGTAAAAAAAAATTAGATTAAGCCCCATAGATTTTTAAATAATTTAACATTGTCATCCTTTTAGTTTTTGATTGCAGTCCTTTAACATTCCAAGATGCCATTTTAAGATTTATAGTACTCGTGAAAGAACAATAATGGTGAATTGGAAATATCCAGATGATAGCTACAAATTTTTAACACATCATAAGTGTACCTTATGAGCTCCCTAATTCCAGCCTCTGACCACTTGATAGACCCGCCCTCCTCCTTTCCATAAACTAGCCCCCCAGCCATGACAAAGTCCCTCAAACCAATCCATAACAACATCAAATAATGCAGTTATCAACTTTGAAGGTAGAAAAATACGACTAACTAGCCACAGTCCCTAAGACTGACCTCCTAAACTCTACAAATGCAGTGACGTAACTTTACCCTAACCCTGATTATCCAACCCAACAATGGCTCAATTACATTATCCCTACAGCAGCAACAAAGACCTAATTGGAATATATAATAAACCTTTAAAATGTGACCCATGTATTTCTAAATAAAACCTTCTTTAGCCCTAAAAATTAGTAAAAACTTCATAATGTCCCATACAGAAACATAAGATTTAATTAGGTTAAGCAAGCATGTGGGGATAGACACTAAACATAAACTTCAAATGTGTGTGAGATTTTGATTTTATTGTTTTTGTTGAGGGCACTTTAATTCGGGGGCACGAGGGAGAATATGCTGTGTAAATCAATGTCGTAACAGAGATTATTATTAAAAAGAATTAATAAAGTATTTGTTAAAACAAATAACAGAGGTACTGTGTCTGATTATGTCTCTTCAGTGTTCTGAAATTTAATAGATATAACCTGGTAGGAGGAGAGACATCTGCAAATTAATGGCATGCTGTAACTTGACAACAATTTCAAAGACAGTAGAGCTGGAATATCACCCCCAGCTTGAGTTAAATTCATATTTAATGGGCAATTTATTGGCTGGTAGCAAAAATAGTTATTTCCTATCTACGGGTTCCACCTTTATGCCAATATTTGAAATAGAAAGGCTGCTTCCACTATACATCTTCAGGGTGAATTGACCCCAAATGAGGAGGCTATAAGCCTTTAATCAGGATCTGATTTATCGGCTCTAATAAAGCAAAGTTCATTTTATGGCAGACCATAATCTATCCTTTGAATTTGCTCAGGTTCTCAATGAGGAGTAAAGAAAAATAGATTTATATGTCTCCTAGCGGGAGCACATAGAAGCTGAAAATATTAATGATCAAGATAATATTTTTTTTTTTTTCCAAGAGAAAAACTTGATAGGGGAAAGACCCAAGTCAAAAACAAAAACTGTGGTTCCAGCTACGTTGTACAGGGGTGTTATCCTATTTAACAGAATGATGCCTCCTTAATTGGAGAAAACTATCTAGATCTTTTGCTCCCTCTTGTTTACGTATATGAATCTACCTCGTATCCCGGAAGAAGCATGCAGTTTTATAGTTAAACTGCAATTTCTAAACTGCTCCAGTGTGTCATTCTCTGACCCCTTGAGTCTCCCCTCACATTCTCTCACTCCCATAAAGTAAATAGCTTAGAAAAAGAAACATAACTAAGAAATAGTAAGAGCATTCTAGTTTTGCCAAAAAATAGCATGCAAAAAATCTTACTAATTTTTAAAAGTAGTCCCTTATTATTGTTTATTTCTGAAGTGTTTTTCTATTTGCTCATTACATGGTTTTCTACACAACTGTATTTGGTGTGATGTCAAGAGCAGTGCTTTACCTGGAGGTAAACATATATTCTTCTGTTCCTTCCACGACATCATCAGCCTATAGCCTCACCCATTGTTACACCACAAGCCCGGCTGCCTGATTGGTAACATGTGTCACAAGTTACCAGTCAAGCAACAGTAGATTGGCTCTTCCTGGTTACTAGTGATGTCGCAGTCAGTGAGGTCACAATGCTGTATAGGGAGGAATAGAACTAGCTATGTCTGCCTCCAGGTATAGTGCTGTTCCACACATCACATCTAATACTCTCAGCAAAACAGATAAGAAAAACCACTTCTGACATAAGAAGTGATAGCTGACTACTTTGGAAAGTTAGTTTTAATTGCAGGCAGTACATTAGCTCTTTAAGGTGTCTATTTTTGGGTTGGGCAGTATCCAGATGTAGTCCAAGTCATTGGATAGATCGGATGTTTCATATGATTACACTTTATATGTTTCTAATTTGCCACTCTATACCATATGAGAGGGCCCCTGCTCGCCCGTACATGAATATGAGGTCTTCTGGTTCATACAGTAGTTCTGAACTCAAACAACTAGATATACGGGCAGCAGTACCATTTCCCAGTTCAGAACCTGTACTGCTTGATACAGCACTTCTGTATTCAAGCTCCTAGATTTAAGGACAGCACTATCATTTCCTTATCCTGACCCTCTACTGGTTGTCACAGTTCTTCTGTCCTTAAAGCTCTGTATTTAGAGGAATCATATAATTTCCCAGTTCTGACCCTGTACTGGTTTATACAGTATTTCTGTACTCAAATCTCTGGATGTAAGCATGGCAGTATCATTTCCCAATCTGGACCCTGTACTGGTCGATACAGTATTTCTGTACTCAAGCCCCTGGATTTAGGGACAGCGGTATCATGCCCCATTCCTGACCTCACCTTGCACTGGATCTTATAGTTCAATCCCTTTTGTCTGAGCTGTGTGCTCAGTTTCAGAAAACTAACCCCCTGCAACAATTATGTGTGGGAATAAATACCTTCATATCTCAAACAAATGGCTCCTTGGGAATCCCAGACTAGACAGCAGTAGAGCTGCAGAGAATGGCAGGTAAGAAATCTTCCACATCCAGGTTTTGGGAAAACAGTGTGCTTCTTATCAGCCTTGTGACAGCTCTACAGGCTGCACTGTATACACAGTCCTCTGTGGATGAATAAACAACTGATCAATTATGCATGGCATACTGCAGCAGGTGTGTGAGCCCAGCCACCCAGAGCAAGCACTCGTGTGCTGTAACAGGGGACTGGGGGGTGCAAGAGCTGAAGAAAACTAAATTAACTGATCTTATCCATGAATTTTACCCATTTGGAGTAAACAGTGTCAGTATCCCCTATTACTTCATTGACAGTCTGATGTCCTTATTCACAGAAACGTAATTCTGTATCCTGAGCTGAAACATTTTAACCCATGCACTGCTGCCCACAGTGTAGAATTCTGATTGTTGTTGAGTAGTTCAGTTAGAAATAGCACAGAACAGAACGGAGGGTGAAATAAGCTATGCTGCAATGGCAGTATTTATGAGTCAGCAAAAAAGTCCTCATATACTTGTATTTATTTCTATTTATATTATAGTTTTATAGCATTAATTTATTTTTGATACAATTAGATTCACCATCATTATATTTTTATTTTTCTCAAAAATTTTAAAACAGCTTTTGTTACTCATTTTATAATACATGACTCAAAGCCACCACCATCAATTTTTAAAACTCTCTTCCCTCAAAGTTACTTTTTCACTTTGCATGTGGGATTCATACTATGGGTGTATTAGAAGGCTGCTAGCATGCATTTCTGATGGTAAACAGCACCGCATCACACCATTTATTTATTCATCTATTTATTATTTGACATTTGACAATAAAGTGGGTGCACTGGGTCACATGACTCCTTTACAAGTACGACCCTGTGACAGGGTTGAATAAGGCTCTGTTCCATTTGTTACGCAGAAAGAGTTAAATACAAGGATCTGTTCTATCCTCTCCTTTTCTGCCTCTTGTCTGTCTGGTTGCACAACCAAATGTTCTCGTGAGACCTAGGAACTGATCACTCTGATGGTCTCAAGATTCTCCTCCTCTCGCTGTCTCTCTGCCTTCTACTTGCTGTTTCTGTCTTTTCTTCCCCCTTGCATATCTGCATTTATAAATTATATGTGAATCTTTGTGTGAAACTGTGATACTAGGATCCCCTTGTTTGAAAGTGTATATATAGTTATACTGTTGAAATGATGGCAAAAAGCTATTTGGAATTTAGGGGATTAACCTGAGATGCAGTCTGAGCTCCTCTCAGGCTTGTTTGCAAACTCTTCTGCAGAGCTGTCAGCAGTGGGCCAGCTTGGGATGTTGTTCCATTTGCAAGCCTGCTCTGCACCAAAACTGACAAGAACATTTAGTGAGAAACAGGACATCTCTTAATGAGCTCCCAGGCAAAGACGTATAAAAAAAGCAACAATGCTTTTGCTAGAGAGAGTGACAGACAGACAGACAGAGACTGAGATTTGAAACTGAAAAGAAATCCTCAGATGAAGGACTTTTTTTTCTCGGTTTGTACTGCCTTTGTAAATAGTTGTACTAAGCTATTTTTATTTTTTATTTTACTGTTATTGATAATAAAACACTACTTGCAAATTCTACAACTGGCCTTGGTCTTCCTATGCTTCCTGACCTGTGTCTCAATGACAGATTTTTTTTGTTTTTAATTCTCAAGTACTGCTCTCCTTTCCTGGGGAGGGAGGACTGCATTCTCTGTCAAACGACTGCCACCTGGCGGAGGCCTGGTGGTAGTGTGGGATGGGAGCAGCAGAAGAAGGGAAGAATAACAAAAGGGGTACGGCCATCAAGAAATGGAGGGTAATGAGTACCAATGCCCATAGTCTGGGGAACAAGCTCCCAGAACTGGTGACCTTGATGGAAGAAGGATGCCTGGATATCATGGCAGCCAGAGAAACATGGTACACAGAGAACCATGACTGGGATGTTAACATACCAGGGTATACAACCTACTGGAGAGACAGGGAGGGTAGAAGAGGGGGAGGAGTAGCTCTCTATGAAAGGGAAGGGATTAAAAACAATGGAACAAAAGAGTAAACAGGGAGGAGAGGAGGTACTGTGGGTCACCTTAGAGACTGAAGGTGGCACCACAATCTGCACTGGGGTTGTATACAGACCCCCATCTCCGGGGGGAGGGGGAGGAAATGGACAAGGATATGATAGAAGGCATCCTTAGGATGACAGAGAAAGGGGAGATACTGTTGATGGGGACCTGAATATGTCAGATATTAACTGGAGCACCTTTGTTGCAGCCACATCCAAGAGCAAGGCCATTCTCGATGCCCTATAGGGGGCATGCCTCAGACAGCTAGTGTTGGAACCCACTCGGCAGGGAGCAATCTTAGACCTCATACTCTCAAATGGGGACAGTGAGAGGATCTCAGATCTAGAAGTGGGGAGCCATCTGGGAACAAGTGATCGCCAAACAGTGTGGTTCAGAATAAACTCAGCTGCAGAGTCAAGCTATTCAAAAGTGAGGGTACTAGAATTCAGGAGGGCTGACTTTGGCAAGATGGAAGAGTGCCTTAGAAAAGCACTAGCAAACAGGCAAGAAGGAGGAGTGGAGCAACAATGGGGAAACATCAAAACTGCCATCACAGAGGCAACAAGCCTTTGTGTGAAGCAAATGAACAAATCAAAATGAAAGAAAAAGCCACTATGGTTCTCAAAAGAGGTGGCAGGGGAGGTTGGGGAGAAAAAGATAGCATTTAGGAAGCACAAGAAAACACAGAATGAGCAGGACAGAGAACTGCACCAGTTAAGGCAGAAGGAAGCAGGGAAGGCAGTCAGAATAGCAAAGGTCCAAACTGAGGAAAAGATAGCCAACTCGGTTAAGAAGGGGGATAAAATCTTTTATAGGTACACTAGAGAGTGTAGAAAGACAAAGGGAGGGATAGTGAGGCTGAATAGAATGGACAGTGGGTGGGCAGAGAGGGACAGTGAAAAAGCAGGGATACTGAATGAATACTTCTGCTCAGTATTCACAAAAGAGGAGGAGGGGGAGGTACACAAAAGATTAATAAACAAATTAGCCAACCTGGGAGTGAGACCCAGGATGGTAGCCAGGGTAAAACATCGGCTGGACAACAGGACACAGAAGGTAATAGTAAATTAAGTCCACTCTGAAGAAAGGAGGGTTACTGGGGGAATACCGCAGGATTCAGTACTGGGTCCAGTCCTTTTTAATGTCTTTGTAAGTCACATTGCAGAGGGACTGGAAGGAAAAGTATGCCTCTTTGCAGATGACACAAAGATCTGCAACAAGGTTGATACACAAGGAGGCGTGGAAAGGATGAGAAGGGACTTGGCAAGGTTAGAGGAATGGTCAGACGTATGGCAGCCTAGATTCATTGCAAAGAAGTGCAAAATAATACACTTGGGAAACAAGAACCCAGGGGAAGAGTACACAATGGGGGGTAGTAACAACAACAAAAATGGAAAGGAACCTGGGAGTAATCATATCAGATGATCCTAAGGTTGTCAAACAATGTGAGAATGCAGTAGGGAGGGCTGGGGGGATACTGGGATGTATAGGGAGAGGCATCACCAGCAGAAAACAGGAAGTTGTTATCCCTCTGTACAGACAGTTGGTGAGATCCCATCTGGAGTACTGCATGCAGTTCTGGAGACTCCATCTCCACAAGGACATAGACCGGATGGAGGCAGTCCAGAGGAAGGCAACTAAAATGGTGCAGGGTCTGCAAGAGAAGCCATACGAGGGGAGACTAGAGGAGCTTAATATGTATACCCTTGAGGAGAGTAGGGAGAGGGCGGGACATGATAGAAACTTTTAAGTACCTCAGTGGAATCAACAAAATCCAAGAGGGTAGCATCTTTCAGAAAAAGAGATGTGCAAGAACAAGGGGACACAATTTGAAGATAGAGGGGGGACGGCTCAGGGGCAATGTGAGAAATATTTTTTCACACAGAGGGTGGTGGACGCATGGAACAGCCTTCCTAAGGAGGTTGTGGGGTCTAAAACTGTGGGCAAATTCAAGAATGCATGGGACAGACATAAGGCAATTCTTGTGGGGGTAGGAAGAAATAGGCTGTTGGTTAACTAGGATCTGCGGCCTATCCTGTAGGTAGGGAAATGGGCAGACTAGGTGGGCCAAGCGGTCTCCATCTGCCGTCAAAGTCTATGTTTCTGTGTTTCTGTGTTTCCAAGTTTCAAAGTGCTGCAGGACCCTGCATGTGCACGTTGATGAGCACACCGCAGTGTGGGAAAGGGAGAACATGAAAATGGTGGCAGGACAGGATTCTATGAAACCTGCCCACTGATCCCTCACCTGCTGCATCACCAAGATCTGGAGGTTAAAGACTAGCTAAGTGCTTCGGGGGGGGAAGCCTTCCCCCTCCTGGCTCTGCCACGATGGGGGGTGTCCATGGGGGTATTCTAGCTGTCAGGTAAGTTCTGGGAAGATGCAGGATGGTGGAGATCGATGGGGCAGAGCTGAAGGAGGCCTAGCCTGTCCTGGCCGCAGGAGGATAAACAGATTATGGAAAGTAAAAAAATCTTTCAAACCCCAAATCTCAGTTCAGGAATGAATTACAATGAAAACAAAAATGGATATATTGATATTTTTACCAGAAATATATAACGAAAGCAGTATAACATTATTTCCACTAAGAAATATTGCTGCTTTAATACAGCCTGTGTAGATGAGGCCTAAGGGAGTATGGCAGTAGGAGGCAGTATGGCGCAGTGGTTTAAGGCTCTGAGCTGCAAATCTGGAGACCTGGGTTTGAATTCCACAGCCCCCACTTGCATACTGTGTGTCCCTGAGCAAGTCACTTAACTTCCTTGTGCTCCCAGGTTGCACCTGCAAACAAGCTTTCAGCTTAGTGTGTCTCACCTGGTAAAATAATTAGTAAAAAAAAAAAAAAAAAAAGGGAGTGTGTTAACGTAATGTATAAAATGACCATGACTATCCCTGTATCCTGCTCAACATGCCAAACTATGCAATTGCAGGACTATAAAGCTCGGGTAGGAAGTCATTAGTAGGGAGTCGCCTGCACCTGACACTGAGGTGCACGCTCACAGTCTCTATTTTCTATCAGCTTGTTGCATCATTTCCCGTGCTTCTTTCGCAACATAACTTCCTTCACCTGAGCCCTGCTAATGACTACTTTCAGGCCATATATTTTGTTTAGTATGTTTAAAAATTGCAGGACTTGTGCATTTTTGTCTCTGCCAGAAATTTGGGTACAATCTTTGAAATCCATACACACCACAGGAAATGTGTGTATTTACAGCAGAGAGGGCCGTCCCGTGGCACAAGTGTTTGGCCAAGCTAAAAGTGAAAAGCTTGGTCTGAGCAAAATGTTTTTATTTATTTTTGTTTTACTTTTTATTTATAAGACTGTATCATAATACGTGTAAGTTAATAACTGATAGAGTATGGCCAAATATTTTTCACAATACACTGATACATCAGTTAGGGAATGAAGGATATTCTCTCTGATGGCACATCTTCTTGGAGGGTAAAACCACAGTATGTATAATAGAAAATATATACTGTGAAGCATAATACAGGCAAGGCTTTTCATGACAACTGCATACTATCTGATGTAGTAAGATTTGTAACTGATCTCTCTATAGGTCTTATTTCATATTTAATAAAGGCAAGAGTTGTCTTACTCATTTCCTTTGAGCCCCTCTGAGCCTAGGTCCGGTTGTCTGCTGATTTTAGAAAAAGAAACAATTATCCATTTACTACTGGTAAATAGTGCTGTTCTATGTAAGAAAGATTAAGTGCTTATATGTTGGCCTTGATTGCAAGCAAGACAGGATATACCACGTCCTTGTAAGAAGTGTGCCATCAATGTTCCATCTGCAAGACAGAGCCCTCCCCCAGCTTCCCCAAGACAGGCTCCCCTTCCCATATGTAATACCCTTGTTCCCCGGGGTTACTAGTATCCCACTTAGAATCAGTGGCAGGCAGGGAGAAGCAGCTTGTGGGATGCCAGTTAAATGGATTTCACAGTGTCCCACTCTGTTTTCAGTTTCAGCTTAGCTGGAGTGATGATATCACCTTAAAATTCTCACAGCAGCATAAGCAACAATGGAATGCTAGCTGCAGAGGTTAGCAGTGGAATGTTGGAAGAGAGTCTGAAAGTAGTCAGTTCTGTGTGGAAAGTCAAGAGAGGAGTGCTGCAGAAGGCAGCTCCTCAGACTCGGCTCTGAAAGAGAGCTACTTCAGGAGAAGGGGTTGTGTGTTCTCACCCTAGAGAAGAGCACAGAAGACCAGTTGTGAAGTGGTAGAGACCGTTCTTAGAAGGTTTTCCAGTGCCCCATACCTGGGGGGATGGGGAGGAATTCCAGGATTCAGAGGCAATCCCCTGGTCCAGCCGGGACTGTGTTGAAGCTGCCTGAGATTCATCTGCTCTGTGAGTACCCGAGACTTTTTGTGGAAAAAGCCCTGGGGCACCTGCATTCCTGTGGTGAGTTTTTCTCTGACAAAAGGGACTCTGTCACCAAGACTGTTTCTGATTTAAAAGTGTCTGCCTACTATGGGGTCCGAGGGAGACTAGCCAAGTACAGAACTTTTAACACTGGGTTTCGAGTAAAAGTGTCTGCCTACTGTGGGGTCCGAGGGAGACTTGCCAAGTACAGAACTTTTAGACTGTGTATGATTTTAAAGCATCTGCAACAGTGGGGGTCTAGAGTAAAGACATAGCCACAATCAGAACTTTTAAAGTCAGGACACCTCCGTAGTGTGAAAAGTAGAATGTTAAATGTGCAAAACATTTTAAGAGAGCATCTAGAAGAGTGTTTCAGAGAAAGGTGTTGTAACCAGATGAATGGCTGAGTATAGATTTGGGAGCAAAAGGTGGGAGACTCCCCCCATCTGGAGTAACCAGGTTTACCTCTCTGGGTTCAGTTTGGGCACCTTTGTTTTCTCTCAGTGCATTTGGCCAATGCCTGAAGAAAGCACCCAGATGTGGGATTTTGGATTTCCCTGTGAGCCGGAATATGCTCGTGGGTGGTTTAGGGAGCCACCAGTAACCTCCATACAATATGGAAAAGTGCCCTAGTACTGGCCTGGGTGCCAAGTCAAAGGAAAGAAGAGAAGTGTACCGGCTTGGGCTGTGGGTGCCTAGATCTGTTCAGAACCTGAGGGTTCACTCTGTGTGTGTGTGTGTGTGCTCTGTACCTCAGTAATGTGCATTACCAGTGGAAGTAGCGCTGTAGGGGTCCGTCTTTGCTTTGTTTATTCTCTGTGATGTGAATAAAAGCCACACTCTAGAATCCCAGCCTGGTTTGAACAGTACTGTTATTGCTTCCAGTGTCTGGATTTACTTGGGTGCCCCTGACCAGAAGTACAGACCTAGCATACTGCTGAGCAAACGTTTTCTCCCAGGGACCCAGGTTGATGGCCATGCTAAATGGTCCCCCCAGGTGTGAGCCAGGTAGTTGCCACACTTGGTTTGCCTGTCTGAGGATGGCAGGCTATGAAGTAGAAGTATGGGTTCAGTAGAAATGTATTCGTAGTGACTACCCCCACCCCTCTCGGTGGTGCCTTGGTTTGAGAGGAGCAGCCCTGCTAGTTGGAGAAGGGGGGCCGGTGGGGGGAGGTTACACACAGAAATCTGATGCAAAATCCGACTGAAAGTCAGACGTGCTAGATGTACCAGCACACTAGGAACTGGTTCCAACATACCCATGTCAGGCCCAGCACCTCTATTTGGCAGTGCTAGAGGGAACGATATGCAGATACCAGTGTACATAGCATCACATGGCAATGGCATCCGCGGTTTCATTTTGAAAAGACAGCTGAGTTACTGGTACATGAAATGCATGAATGTACTATATTCACCTTGCATAACTTAGAACTACCGTATATACTCTCATATAAGCCGAGAATATTGGATCTAATTCCGACATTGAAATTGCAGGTCTCGGCTTATACGCGGGTCACTCTGCCACTTGCTGCCGCTCACTAACAATTCAATCACCGCTCGCGGCTGTTTGCAATCGCTCATTACTCACTCCCTATGTTAATACAGGTACCCGGTAATCTTATTCCATCAATGCTGGTACAGGTTGTCCTTTGCTTTAGTAGCTAGATGTTCCTGGATCCTCTTACTTGGCATACTCATAAACGCAAGAGGTAAATAAACATTAATGGAAACTTGACTCTGAGAACAGTTAAATAATTCTATAAGCAGTAATCAAATAAAAAAAAGATAGTAATAATGGATAATGACTTACCTTATAGTTATATGAGAAGAAGCCTGAAGGGCTGGAGATTTTCTTCAATGTGAAATTAAGTAATTGGTTAAACACATGGAAACGGAGTAAGAACAGAATTTAAAAACTTAAAGAGTATTATGAATTCTTTCAATGAATATTTAATTTTGGGCATTATGACATTCTGATATGAATTCTATTTATCTTTATTTTTGCAGCATTGCATAAATGAATATGATTCATCATGTGGAGATGTGGAAATTTAATTTAAATATAAAATGAATACAGCAGGTATGTAGTCAAGTCAACATGAGAAATGAACAAGAAATTGAAGTGAAACGTTTTTTAGAATTGTACATAGGTCTGGGTGAATTGATATTTTTGTTAATAGTAACAGGATTTAGTATAATCAGTAAGTTAAACATCTAAAAAGTTTTATATTCTTCATGGCATAAGGTCACAGGTGACTCAGTAGGGATCGTGTACCAAATACTGCAGTGTTACTGTGTATATAAGAATTTATACAAAAGAATGATGAACTGATGATTGTTTATATCTAGAAACAACACTGTATATTTTTGGCCTGAAGAAGTGGTGTCAAGCTACGAAACTGTTGCCTACTTAGAATATATGGTGTGAAGTCAAAAGAAAATAAAGACTTTTTAAAGGAATATATGAACTACTGGATTTCAGTCTTACAATATTAATGTACCCAGTAATCTTACCCAGCATAGTCACACTACTGATGCCAGAATGAGCACTAGTGGCACTAGTGACAAGAGAAAAAGGAGCTCTTACGATGCTGCCTTTAAGCTGCGTGTGGTTGAATTTGCTAAGAGCTCTAACAACTACCATGGCCAGGACATCAAATTAATGAGAAGGCGCGGGACTGGCGTAAGCAGGACACTGAGAGATGCCAAAATCCCAAAAAGCCTGCCATGGGGGCCGACCTGCTTTCAGTGCGTTGGAGGTCAAACTAAACAACTGGGTTCTCGAGTGCCAACAGAGCGGCTACATTGTTACCCGGTTAGCCATCCGCATGCCGGCACTGAGACTGGCAAAGGAGCTCAAGTACAGCTCCACAGGTGCGGAGTCATTTTTTGCTTCAGCTGGGTGGTGCTCGAGGTTCATGGAGTGCCATGGGCTAACCTTCCGAGAGTGCACCAACATTTCCCGGAGACTACCACAAGATTTAGAGCACCAGGTTGACAGTTTTCAACAGTTTCTATTAAAATTACGAAACCAGTGCATATACGAGTTGTCACAGATAGGAAACATGGATGAGACCCCCATGACATTCGACCTTCCTGGCAACCAAACTGTAAACCGTATGGGGAGCAAGACAGTCCTGATTCTTACAACAGGGCACAAGAAAACACATTTTACAGTTGTCCTATCTTGTTTAGTTGATGGTACAAAGTTAAAACCACTCGTAGTCTTTAAAAGAAAAACTTTACCTAAACAAATGACTTTCCCGCCTGGTGTGCTGGTATACCCTCACCCCAAAGGGTGGATGGATGAGCCACTGGTGCAGATTTGGATGCAGAGAGTTTGGGGACACATCCGGGGGCACTGCACTCTAAGTACTCATTTCTTGTCTGGGACATGTTCCGTGCACATTTAATGGCTGGAATTAAAAAATGTGCAAAAATTCCAAAGTTGACCTCTGTGTAATACCTGGAGGGCTTATATTAGTACCACAATCTCTAGATGTTTGCCTAAAGAAATCCTTTAAAGACAGGTTAAGGCAAAAGTGAAGTGAGTGGATAAGTTCTGGGGATGTGCCTGTAACCAAAGCTGGTAATCTAAAAAGACATGACCTGGATATAGTGTATAATTGGATCGTTGATGCCTGGGACTCTATCCCTGTTGACATGGTCCGCAGGTCATTCCTGAAGTGTGGTATCAGTAACCACATGGATGGGACAGAAGGCGATGCCCTGTTCGAGGATGAGGAAGCTGATATTCCTGCAGATAATCTGGAAGAGGAACCTGATGACTACACAGATGATTGATGCCCTCACTGATCAGTTTCTGTCCGAAAATCTTCAAGCCCTCGGTATCTCAGAATCTGATCAGGAGGAGGAACAAGATGAGTAAGACAATGTGAAAGAATGCAGAGAGAATGCAGAAAAAATTATGGTAGACTTGATCGAACTGTAAATACTGTATGTACCGATTAACTTGCACTAACTAATGATACCGTATGATTATCATATGATTACACTTGCACTTGCACTGAAGCCATAAAGCCATAAAGCACTGAAGCACTTTTGTCACTGTGTCACTGTATGTTGCATTTTGGAATAAATTCTATTCCGGCTTATACGCGAGTCATTGTGTTTTTCCTCATTAGTGTGTAGTGATTTGGGGGGGAATCGGCTTATACAAGGATCAGCTTATCCATGAGTATATACAGTACTTAAACAGTAAACTTTAAATTTCAGAAGAAAAACAACAAAAGCTAGAGTCTGGTATATAACAAAAAGAACTCTAAACCTGTCATGTGGCAATGCAACTTAAAATTTCATTACCAACCCCTGCGTCACATAAAACCATACTGCACAGTCTCGGATGTCCTACAAGTCAGTAAGTTCATAATAAAGTCCAGCAGTTCAGGACAACAAAATCGAGTCCATGATGTCATAACAAGTCTATGTGAATGGGTAGGAGTCAGTGAAGCTTTTTAATTCCCTTTTGCCATGAAAGACAGTTCAGTCCTCCTCAGCTGTACCCTCTGCACCCTCCTCTGCTGTGCTGCAATGGGACTCCAGCCACAAAACACACCCCAGTTTCTTTAGGGTCATTAAAAGCATAATTGCAGCTACCTAACCATGAAATGAAGAGCTGGATAGAGGAGGGTGTAGGGGACTTTGATACCATTGAAGGCCTTACACCTCAGATTTTTGTGATGTACGTGAGACTGGGGAACAGCATTACCGCAATTTTGTTTTATTATTCTTTGGCAACTGGGTAAGGTCCACTAAGCACAAGGGCCTGTTTTCAGGGTGACCTGGGAGCACTGGGGAGGTTAAGTGACTTTCTCAGAGTCATGCAGTATGCAAGTGGAGGCTGTGGGAATCAAACCCAGGTCTGCTGGATGTACCAAGCTCATTCACAGCTCGTTACTCTAACCTCTACACAATACTGCCGGCCCATATGCCCATGCATTCTCCATATGTAATCCTACCTTGTCTGTGGGCTGCCCTTAGGATCAAGTCGCGTTCTGCCAATAAAGCTGTAGTCCGCAGCAGAGTGCACGGGCCCTCCGGGAATGTCTCAGACCTGTCTGGGAGTTAGCCATTAAGTTTTAATGGTGCTGTATGTAACTCATCCTGCCACCTCAGGCAGCCAGATCAGTAAGAAATCTTCAGGGTCTGTCTCTTCGGCTTCTTCAGGGAAACCAACAACGTGAACATTCGCAGGCCTTACCAAATTTTCAAGCTGTTCTGCGTGGGATTTTACTGCTGTTTGCTTTTTAACAACTGCTGCAGCCAATGCGAGCACTTTTCTCACCGTCAAAAAGGCTTCTTTAACAGAGTCAGCTAGTGCATCCTCTTTGTGTTCCGCTGAGGCAATCTTTCTGTAAAGGAATCAATTTTTTTATCACTTCTTTGGGCCGAATTAGTTTAAAGTCATTGAGTGCTGTAGAGTCCAGAGTAGTGCTACTTTGTCCGGCTGCAGGCTGTGTAGGCCCCATGGTGTTGGGCTACTTAGCAGGGCCACCACGAGGTTGGGAAACATGTTGCTTTTTTGTCATAGAGCTTTTTCTCCCCAGCGGTCAGCGCGGGCATATGAACATACGAACATATGAAGAAGCCAGCAGAAGAAGGCCATTTGGTCTATCTAGTCTGCTCGTAATGCAGGGTCCACAGCTTGAACTACTGTCCCTTCCCTCCCTCCCCACACCTCCCAGCATCCCTACCCATGATCCTTACCTTCCCCCTATGCCTATCCTAGCCTCTCTTAAAGCGGCCCACTGTCTTCAATAAGATCACTTCTTCCTGCAGCGCATTCCAAGTGTCCACCACCCTCTCTGTGAAGAAGTGCTTCCTGATCTCCCACCTAAACCTCCCACCCTCCAGCTTAAGACTGTGCCTCCTCATGCTATGGTTGCCACTCAGTTTAAGGAGACTCTCCTTGTCAACCTTATTTATCCCTTTCAGGTACTTGAAGGTCCCAATCATGTCCTCTCTCTCTCTCTCTCTCTCTATACTGTCTTCCAGGGAGTACATGTTCAGTGCCCTCAACCTCTTCTCATATGCCTTACCCTGCTGACCCACTATCATCTTTGTAGCCCTCCTCTGGACCTTCTTCAGCAGGTTAATGTCCTTTTTGAGGTGTGGGCACCAGTACTGAACCCCATACTCTAGATAAGACCTTACCAGGGACCTGTACAAGGGCAGTATAACCTCCTCTCTCCTACTACTGATCCCCCTAAATATGCATCCCAACAGCTTGTTTGCCTTTGCTGCTGCTTTCTTGCACTGCGTGGCGTGCTTCAGGTCACTAGTGATCATCACTCCCAGGTCCTTCTCCTCCTCTGATGCAGATATTCAGACTCCACCTAGGTAGTACTCTGTCCTGGGATTCTTGGCTCCAATATGCATAACTTTGCATTTCTTGGCATTGAAGCCAAGCTGCTAGATCCTGGACCACCTTCCCAACTTTTCCAGATCATCCTGTAAGTCCTGCATCTCTTCAGCTGTGTCCACTCTCCCACAGAACTTGGTGTCATTCTGAAATAGGCACATTTTGTCCTTAATGTGATCCTCAATGTCATTGATGAAGACACTGAACAATACCAGCCCCAATACCAATCTCTGCGGGACCCCACTGGTTACCTCTCTGGTTCCAGATAACTCCCCCCACAACCACACTCTGGGTTCTGTCCCTCAGTCTGTTTTCCACCCATCTGGCCATCTTTTCCCCAGCCTCGAGATCCACCAACTTCCTGACCAACCTTTTATGGGGCACAGAGTCAAAGGTCTTGCTGAAATCAAGATAGAGGATGTCTGCTGCTTGGCCCCTGTCTACTGTCTTAGTGACATAATCAAAGAAGTCAATCAGATTCATTTGACATGATCTCCCCTCCCCCATGAACATGTGCTGCCTGTTCGGTCTTGTCCCTGCCTCCCCTACCTGGCACTCGCCTCCCCAGAACTCACCTTCTCATAGATCCCCATGGATTGCCGTAGTGGTGGGGCCAGAAAGGGGAAGGCTGTCACCCCCCCACCTGGAGACTCACATCCAGAAACCAGGTTAGTGGTCCTTCCTTGGCAGTGAGGAACAAGGGCAGGCAGGCAGGGCTTCATGGAGCTGCTACCAACCTTTTACGATGTCTCCCACGTTCCCAGCCATAGTGGCACATATGCATGTGCACGTGGCCCCTACCTTACTACTTCACTCGTAATTCTGCCACTACCATTTGGCCTCCACTGGGTGGCAGCCAAGGACTGAGATAGCATGCCTCCCACCTGGGAGAGGAGAGCAATCTATCAAAGGCTCAGTCCTTCACCACCCCAGTCGATCCCCAGCAACGCGAGTTTGCTCCTGAATCCGGGTCGCCGGTCTCAGAAAAGATAAGGCACTCAAGGCACCTTAGCCGTCCCCGCCACCAGGCCAGAGAAAACTTGCTTGCTGGTCTTTGGTTGTGCCATTCTGACATAAGTTTTACATCAAACTGCTTTTAGGAATGTTCTCCATCAAGCATTGTAGGTTTTGAGGTTATATCTCTTGAAATTGTTATGCAAGGAGACGATTAATAGGCTCAGAAGTAGGAGCTCTCTGAAAATACTGCTCCCAGCAAGACTGCTAGCTCCACCACCACCCCTCCGAACTGCATTTTTGAGACAATATGAGAAAACAGGGCATAATGACACAAAGATGTTATCATGGACAGGTTCTCTCCCAGACCCCAGTCTGCACTCTGCCACCACTTTTCACGAGCCTTCAGATGCCTGAATGGTTCATCTTGGTAAGCTGCCACCAGTTCTTAGCTTGACTCTCAGTTGAGGTATTCTTAGGTCCGATTCCTACCAGAGCCACTGCTCACACAGGATAGTGTGCTTTACATACTAAAGACTATGGGGAATACAGTATTCTACAGAGATGAAAAATAAACATTTGAAAAGATAGAAATCCCACAGAATAACTTAACTTAAAGCTAGCTACATTTCTAAGTACAGGAGACTTTTACCTCAGTGGGATCTGTTGAGTTATGGCAGACTCATACCCGTGATGTTAGCAGTGCAATATCCCAAACATAACAGACTCACTCAGAGACACACAAAACAAAAATATCTTCAGCTGGCTGCACTACAACCCTGCATCATTGTCCATGTCTCTCTGACATCATACTGCCAGACATTCCTTTGATCTTAGAGGACCTGGTCCAAACTGCTTTTTTATATTTGAGCTTGGTCCTTTTGTTATGATTGCCAAAACATTTTTTTTTTCATTTGGTGTCATCCCAAAACAAAAGCCTTTAGATCAAAATACTTCTGCTACTCACACCAACTTGTTCTCCCAGGGACATCGGTCACAGTTGTAAACAATATATTTATGCAACATTCCAGGGAGCTGGATCCCACGTCAATATAAATTGTCAGTTAACATGGTTACCTAGACAATGACGACAAAAAGGGCTCATCAGCTGATCCAGTCTGCCCACCCTGTGTAACTACTCTGCACTGGCCCTAGTGGCTACCCCGCCACTTTATTTCTGTCACCCCTTTTGTAACTAAACCCAAATGCTTTTTCCATCCCTACTTGAAGCTGCTAATTGATTTGGCCTGTACCACTGCCTGTGTCAGTTTCTTCCACTTGCCCACCACTCTTTGCATGAAAAAGTGTTTGCGGATATCTATCATGCATCTCCCTTCTGCCAGTCTGAGTCCCACATATACCTTCATTTGAACTCAAGGAGAAAAGCCCCTTGTAGTCCACCCTATTTATCCCATGTAGGTACTAGTACACTTCAATCAAGTCACCTCTTTCCCTGTTTACTTTGGGGCATACTTGTTCCAAGTCCTGCAGCCTCTCCTTGTATGTTTTGACCCCTAGTCCCTGGAGCATTTTGGTTTCCTGTGCTGTACTGCTTCCCAGGGGTTAAACTGAGGCAGAACAGTCCAGAATGCCATTCAACTTCCTCAGCCAGCCAGTTCTGCTTGATCACTCCAGTTCCTTCTGCTAGACTCTGAACAGGCGCCCCCCGTCGCAGAGTTCTCCGAGCAGTTAAAGAGCTGTCCCCCGGTGGTCGCAAGGGACTGAACAGGAGCCCTCCCCCTTGACACAGAGCTCTCTGGGCAGTTAAAGAGGTATGCGTCACAGCTGAAACACCAATAAGAGAGTACGGCTGTGTGGCCAGAGACTGTTTGGACTGTGTTTTTTGAATCGGACTTTTTGACGCCTAAAATCTCCATCATGTATCTTGCTAATTTCTTATCAGCATAGTATTGGAGATAGTTTATGGGCAGTTAGAAAAGCAAAGTGCATAGCCCTAGTGTGCCTCTTAGCCCAATATTTAAAGGGGATTGTTAGACTGTAGCTTCAGCTGGAGCAGTAAATGAAAGTTATGTGCACAGCCCTAGGGAGCTTTTCAACCAAACACCTTAAGGGGGATTGTTGGACTGTACAGTAATTTTCAGCGTAAGCAGTAAATGAAAGCAAAGTGTACAGCCGTAGTGAGCAATGTGTGAAAATAGAAATACCTTAAGGGAAGGGTTAGACTGAAAGTGGAAAGAAAATTGAGCCGTTTGGCCAATTTACTGTAAGGAAATTTGTTTTCACTCGTTATGAGATTGGTAACCGCAAATGAGCTAAGTACTGAGCTCAGTTGCAAAACCCTAAACTCAAACAATTTCGCTTTCGCATCTGACTCGGTCCACCTTATTTATTTATTTTTTTTAACTTTAATCCAGAGTGAGATCGCATTTAAAGGCTGTACCTAGGCAGGGAGTTACCTAATTTTAACTTTGCTCTCCGTTTTTGGCTCCCCCCTCCCCACTTTCTGTGCCCTTCCCCCACCTACCTATATATGTAACCTCTCTCTCCCTCTTTCTCTTCAGCTGTCCCCCGGTGGTCACAAGGACTGAACAGGAGCCCTCCCCCTCATCGCAGAGCTCTCTGGGCAGCTAAAGAGGTAAGCGTCACAGCTGAAACACTGATAAGAGAGTACGGCTATGTGGCCAGAGACTGTTTGTCCCCACCGCCCCCACCACCCTTAGTCAGCTCTGTCATATATAAGGCAAGTCACGTGACCACCAAAACCAATCAGCTCATTCTTCCATCTGCAGCTTATATTTTTCAACCACTAGTGGCCGCTGCCTCTCGCCACCCTGACTTATCACTCTCTCTATACCACCAGAATCTTGCAAACCCCCTTAAAACTGTACATCACTACTAGTTTGTACTGTGCACCACGGCATTTCGGTTTTTCACATCACTGGTATCACACCCTAAAAACAAGACCTCACCTCTGCCCCTAAGGAATGTAGGTCTCTTCCTGCTAGCCACATCCACCTTAACTGGATTGCTGTTGGCCACAGACTTCTCTGCAAATATCCTAGCAAATGAACAAAAATTCTTCTAGCACTGCACCCATACTCACTTGCCACCATGCCCTGCAAACATGCCCAATGTAACTATAAATAAAGTCACATCCCTGTCGTCTATACTGCTGGCATCCCTATCATACGTGGAACAAAGACTGCTTGGGCATCTGCTTTACTCCACTACACTTCGCAAGTACCTCTGACAGCCTCCCACCTGCCCACTTTTACCCCTGCTTCTAGCCCTCCTAGCAGGTGATGTAGAAACTAACCCTGGCCCAACGAACATACACATTAACCACATGGATGCAGCATGGGCAGGATGCCATGGAATAAAGATTGCCCACCTAAATGTCCGTAGCCTCCCTTCCAAATTTGCAGAGTTAGAGGCCTGGGCGACCCTCTATAAGCCCCATGTGCTGGGTATATTTGAGACCTGGCTAAAACCGTACCATGACTCTGCCTCATACCTGCTCCAAGGCTACTCCCTCCTCCAACTGGATAGGCTGGGAAGGAAGAGAGGAGCAGGCTTCACGCTGTATGTCCAGGACCACATGTCAGCTACCATTGTTGCCTGCTCAAAGACTGACTCTATAAGTGAATGGATTATCACTTAGCTGACTATTAGTGCGCCAAAAAGAACTTTATGTTGGCTGCTGCTACAACCCCCCTCCAGCCTCTATACGGGGGTTGTCTAGTTTTCTCTCCAGCCTGACATACTCCACCACATCCAGAGATACGTTCCTGCTAGGGGATTTCAACCTAAACTGGGCTGCGACTACAAACCCAGACTACACAACTCTACTAAGGTCCCATAACTTGGATCAAGTAATCTCTACCTCAACCAGATACAACCAACGCACTACCAACCACTCTATCCTTGACTGAATCTTAACAAACAGGCCTAATCTAATCCTCCAAGCAGGGACCATGTCCGATGCGATTAGTGACTACACCCCCACCTACATAGTTGTGAACAACAAGTCGGTTCGCCCTCACCTAAAATACTGTCCTTCAGAAATGTCAACATCCCAAACCATGACCTCATGACCAGGCATGCACTGTCCTTAAACTGGTCCTCTCTACTTTTGACAGATAACATCTCTACTGCTGTTAATATACTCACCAACACCCTCCGGAGACTACAGGACAACTATTTTCCCATCAAATCCAAGAGGGTCAGAGGCGGCTGCATGCGCTGGATAACTAAAGAGCTGTTACTGCAAATGAAGGACAGGGATGCTAGATGGAAAGCTTTCAAAGTGTCCCCATCCCCCCATCTATGGAACGCTTGTAGGCAACTACATAACGCCTGTAAACAAATGACAAAGTCACTCAAAAAGAAATATTTTAACGACCTTCAACAAAACTCCTTGGGAAGTCCTCGTAAATTCTGGGCAACAATTGGATCTATACTATACCCTAAGACAAACAAGCAAATAACACAACTTATGTCCCCAGCAGGCATAATAAATGACCTTGCGGGCATTGCAGACCTTTTTAATGCCATGTTCACCGACCTTGCCCCCTACCTTAGCAAGCTTCCTACGCACCCTCCTTCAAACCAAAACAGAAATGGTAGCTCCCTCACTCCTCTAAGCCATCTTGCCTCCACCCCCCCTTTCCATTTCAAAGCCATTGGGACTACTACCATTAAAAGACTCCTGGAAACCCTCCCCCATAGGGGCAGCCCTGGAAGTGATGGACTGTACCCTGCCTTCCTGAGGATCATCTCCCCAGCCCTGGTAAGGCCTCTAACACACATCTTTAACCTTACTCTGTCCACATCAACAGTACCCGACACCTGGAAACACACCAAGGTAATACCCATTTTCAAGGCAGGAGACCCCCTACCCCCAGAAAACTCTAGACCCATTTCCCTGCTTCCTCATCTTAGCAAACTGTTAGAGAAGGTTGTCCATATCCAGTTATCAGAACACCTAAATAAGCACAACCTCCTATGTCCCCTCCAGCACGGCTTCCATAAGCATCACAGCACCTCCTCTGCACTGGCAGTTTTCTCAAACCACATCCTCAATAACATGGACATGGGTAACGCTACGGGTGCAGTCTTTGTCAGCTTGTCAAAGGCGTTCGACTTAGTGGACCACAATCTCCTTCTCTCTACCCTTCAACAATTTGGCTGTGCCCCTGGACCCACAGACTGGTTCCATAGCTACCTCACAAACAGGTCCCAATCCGGGCACATAGGCAAAACTGCCTCAGTCCCCCTTTCCACAAGCACCTGAGTTCCCCAGGGATCAATTCTTGGCCCCCTTCTCTTCTCCATGTTTATCAATGCACTACCTGTTGAAAGTTTAAACTGTAATGCGATTCTCAACGCAGATGACCTAGTCCTGTACCAGAGTGACAAGTCCTTGGAATCCATCTCCTCTACCCTCACAGGCAACTACGGGGTGGCTGAAAGCTGGTTCACATCCAGAAAACTTCTAGTAAACAAGAAAAAAAAGAAGGCCATGCTCTTCGGATCCAAGCCATACTAAAACAAGACCGCCAAATCCAACACTGCCCTCACCGTATGTGCTCACACTGGTCCCCCATTCAAGCAGATCACCTCTTTCACCTACTTCGGTGTTAACTTCGACTCCTCTCTCACATTTAATGATCATATAGCCCTGACCATAAAAAAGATTAATCAGAAACTAGGTGCGGCATATCATGCAGTTCACCTGCTTTCCCCTGAAGCTCGCCTCGCCATCGCGCAAGGAAACCTTCTCCCTCTCTTGGACTACTGCTCCCCCATCTACTCCCCAACACCCATAAAGCAACAGTCCTGCCTATACACAGCATATAATGCTATCTGTCGCTTTGTCCTCAGAACCCCCTCGTTAACCCTCCACTGCAACCTCTATCAGTCCCTAGGTTGGCTCTCCCCCAGGCACACCTGAACTATGCTGTGGGCTACCTGGTGGACAACACTCTCAGAAATAACCAGCTATCCCCTTATGCTCCCCTACTCATACCTAGAGCAGTCACTAGACCCCTTGGGACATCTTTTCCAAACCTTGAAGTTCCTCGAGTCTCTACGATGATAGGCAGCAAGGCTTTCTCTAACGGCTCCTCCCTCTGGAATAGTCTTCCCACTTCCATTCGCCAGTCCCATCCATGCATCTTTCAAAGTCAACCTTAACACCTGGCTTTTGAAGAAGTCCACCTGCAAATGCTTGCTGGGCAGAGCGGAAACCCATAAGCCACCCTAAACTACCATTACTGCTGGCACTGCCCTACTATCCAGAGCTCTACAAACAAACATGCATTTCATTCCGGCTACTTTCTGCACCCTGCATGCTACTGCTACCCAGCCGGCCCTGGCAACCTGCCAGGACAGGTGTCTCCACCTAGTTCAGATTAATAGAGGCAGTATAGCGCAGTGGTCTAAGGCTCTGAGCTGCAAATCTGGTGACATCCAGCAGACCAGACCTGGATTTGAATCCTACAGCTTCCACTTGCATACTGTGTGACCCTGAGCAAGTCACTTAACCTCCTTGTGCTCCCAGGTCGCTCCTGTAAAAAAGTTTTCAGCTTAGTGTGCTATACCTGGTTAAACAAATAAATTAAAAAAAAATTAATTAATTAAAATAGTAGTCTGATGGGCTCTACTGCTCCTTTTGCCTAGCTTGTGAAACTGTTTAGCTACTCTGTGCATATACTTAACAATTTCTTCCCTGTATCTCGGCCTGTATTCCTTGTCAAATGTTATGTTATCTCTATGCCTGTAAACATGATGTAAATGATGACTGTTCTTACTGTCCTAATGTTGTTGTAACCACTGTACACTACAATGTGAATTTGTATCTACTCCTGTAATCGTATTTCCCTGTACTGCCACCTTATGGCCCAGGTAGTGACTGAAAATGGTCCACTGGATCAGTGCACTTACCTGGTTACCAAAAACATAAATAAATAAATAAGACTTCCCTGTCAGCCTGGTCCAAGTTGGATGGCAAGAAACTGGAATATAAGCACACCCTCACACAGGTTGGTGTCTAATATGATCTACACCCATCACCTCCAGTACGTCAGACAGCCAATCCGTATGCAGCATTTTGGATCTAACTCTCCACCAATCACAGAAGTTGCCTAGGTGGTGACGTGGTCATTTAGGTGGGATTGGCACCAGCGTCCCTTAACATGTTCAGCACATGGTTCCTTTGTGCCATTAACATCATGAAATTTTCTTGGGCTCCATGCTAAACTCTTCCCACCCCCACCCCACTTGTCACTTATTTGACCTGACAGTCACGGACAGTGACCCCACTGTGCCAGCCTGTACCCAACTGAGCAAACTGCCTGTGAGATCAAGAGACCTGCCAGCCGCCACCCAGTCAAACTTCAGAGAGACTCCGCCTGCCACCAGACTTCAAACCTGCTGTGCCTGTGAGTAAGTCTTTTCTGAATTAATTTCAGCAAAAAAGTAAGCACTAAGTTGCCTTGTTTGGCAGATCAGAGTAGTCAGCACTCTGCTCATAACTGCATCAGAGTTCCTTCTGCCTGACCAGTAGGAGTCCAAGCCACCAGTGACTGAGTGAGGGAACCAGTGATTATTGCTATTTGTTTGTTTTCTATATTTAACCAGGAAAAAGCTCCATTTGCCAATTACCATGCTTGATGAGTTGGGCTTTTTATCTTTGTGACTGTCTGCTGTTGGGGCAGCAAGCAAGAAATGAGGGGCACACAGACCATATTGGTGTGCTCCAGTGGGTCCTTCCTATTTGTGGTTGGTTTTGTGGTTGTGCTAAATTATTTTTGTGAGTCGGGGGGGCAGTATGGCTATATGGAACATTGGGACTCCAATCACTGGTGCCTTCTATGTCTTATTAGTGGTTTGTGCTAGTTTCTGGGGGAGGGGGAAGCAAGATATATAGGGCTTCAGTGCAGCCCCTGTTTGGACTCCTGTTTGTGTAGCTTATCTGCAGGGGGTCAGGCTGGCTATACATGGCTCTAGTCGGTCCTTCTGTGGCCTCCTCTGTGTACTGTTTTCTGCTTTTTGGCTCAAAGTTGTGCAGGTGCAGGTTGGGGGTTGCCCCTGCACAGCTCTGCACAGCCCGGCTGAATATCGGGCTGTGCAGTTTATGCATGGTTCCTCCCCCTCCAGTTCAGCATGCATTCATTTGCATTGCGCTGTTGCTCAGCATGTTTTCAGTGGCTCCTGCTGAATATCGCAGAATGGCACAAGTTCGGACTTGCGCAGGCGTAACCCTATTGCGCATGGCACAACTCTTTTGAATATCTGGCCCCAAATGTTTAGCATAGCCTTCCTATTAGCCCATCTAATGAAAGCAGTAGGTATAAATGTTCAAATCCCTGACAAACTGTAATTTCATGCCAGATATGAAAACACATTTTGGCCAAAATTTGAATAATGACAGCTGTCAGATTCATGCGGTGCTGTGAAGAAATGGCTATGCTGAAAATCTGGGATCAAAATATTGAACATTTCCAAATTTACAAGGCTGCATACGCAAACAACAATGTAGGCTCATAACTTTGTTGTTTTTCAGTATTTGTATGCCAAATTTTCAACATAGCCTTCTTATGACCCTACCCATTAGTGGGGAAAATTTTCAGCTTCTGCCTGAAAAGTGATTTCATGCAGTGACTGTGAAATCACCTTTGTGATGCAAAACACATTTTGGCCAGGAGTTGAACAAGCATTTGTCAATGCCGAATGTTTGCTTGCAGCATTGGTAGTAGTTGGAGAGATGCATAGTAGGAATGGCAGTGTAGTGAACTAATGCCAACCCCCACCCCTACCCTGCAGAGACTGACAGACATTGAGGTGTGCCATTGGGTCGGCCAGAATGCTCATGTCATTCCACCTCACCCAGCCCTGCAGATAGTGACAGGTGTCACGGTGTGCCTTCGGGTCTTTGGCTCTTATACTCACCCCATTCCATAAGGAAATAAAGTGAGATGGACACAGTATAGGAGAATGGGGTGAACTTTAGAGCCAAAGACCCCAAGGCACACCTCAATGCCGATGACTGGCTGCAGGGCGTGGTGGAATGGCTTGAGCATTACAGCTGAGAACCCCAAGCCACACCTCGATACCTATCAGCCTGTACAGGGTGGGTGTTAACAGTTGAAACCCTAATGCCACGGGCGCTTGTTGGTATTTTCATTCAAAATTTTCAATATAGGCTTTTGGGACCTCCCTCATAAACAGTGGCACTGAGATTTCATTAATCTGTTCCAAAGCTTGAATTAGCACAGCGACTGCACTTATTCTGCACCACAGGTGCAAAACACTTTTGGGCAGCATGCAAAAATGACAGCCGTATTGTTCATAAAGAGGTGTAAAATGGGCAGTGTTGAAAATTTTATGGAATATTACAATTTGTAAAGTTACTGAGTGTGCGTGGAAACTGTGCAATGCACGCCAGAAATATAGTTATTTTATGGGCTTTTGTCACCAAATTTTCAACATTGGCATTTCAGGACCTCTGCTCATGAACAGTTTCACTATCATTTTCTTAATCTGTCCCAAACACTGATTTCCCACAGCGACCACACTATTCTGCGCCAGAAGTGCTAAAACACATTTTGGCCAGGATGTGAAAAATGACAGCTGTACTATTGATAAGGAGGTGTGGAAAAACGCCAATGTTGAAAATCTGGAGTGAAAATACTACAAATTCGTGAAGTTATGAGGGTGCGTGGAAACTGCGCAATGCATGCTCATAACACAGTCATTTTATGGACTTTTGTCACCAGATTTTCAACATAGGCATTTTAGGACTTCTGCTCATGAACAGTATCACTGTGATTTTCGTGATCTGTCCTGAACACTGATTTCCCAAAGCAACCACGCTATTCTACACTGGAAGTGCGAAAACACATTTCAGCCAGGATGTGAAAAATGACAGCTGTGCAGCTCATAAGGAGGTGTGAAAAAATGGCAATGTTGAAAATCTGGAGTGAAAATATTACAGATTTGCAAACTTACAAGTGTGCGTGGAAACTACGCATAACTTACCTTTCGTAGCACAGTAATTTTTGGCATTTTCTCAAATTTACAACATAGGCTTTTGAGAGCCCACTATGAACAGTGACACTGTTGTTTTGATGATCGGTCCCAAAAGTGATTCCGCAGTGACCACAAAATCACCTTTCGGGACCGAGTAACGCCATGACAGTGACTGAATTCATGAGGAGGGGTCCCAAGAACCCATGTTGAAAATTTGGTGCCAAAAGTCAAACGAAATGGCCGAGATGTCCACATAAGTTGAAAAAACCCAATTTATGCCATTTTACAGCTTACCGGCATTTCTTCAGTTCTCAGTCGGATTTGAAGAGTGCACACGTGTTCCCAGTCAACTGAAGATCATCATTCCAGGCTCTGGAGTAGGTATGGGGTGAGGGGGTGTGGGAAGGTGGAGTGTTCAGAGGGTGGCTGCGGGTTGGGGAGGGGCACGAGACTCAACAAGGGACCTTCTTTTTACAGGGTTTTTTCCCTTTAAACAAAAGACGATGCAGGACTTTGGCATGCTTGGGTGGGCTCCAGCATGCCACCTGGAAGTTTGTTGGGGAGTGGAGTTAACGGGATTGGGCACCCTCATCGGCCATACAGTGTGCGGGGGGCGCAGGCATGCTGGGTGAGCTCCCAGCGTGCTACCTGGAGTGCTTGTTGGGGGCTGGGCTGATGGGGATTGGGCACCCCCGTCGGCTAAACAGTCTGCTTGGGGGGGGAAGTGCATGAGCTGAGGGGCATTGGGCACCCCCTCGGCATACAACAAATGGGGGGAGGGGCACCTCATGCTGAAGGGGATTGGGCTACCCCATCGGCAAATGAACTGCGGAGGGAGCACCGACTGTCATCTCTGCAGGGTGAAACAGAAGAGTAAACCATTCTCCTACACTGACCGCTACAATCTGGAATTCCCTGGCATCACAGCTGATTGTTCCGTGACGAGGCGCTCCTTGACTACAGCAGCCAATTCGTTTGAGCATAGCGGCATGCTCATTAACTGCAGCACGCTCCTCTACTGGCACGGCACAGACCAGCCCCAGGACAGACTGCTGCCATTCACCACAACACTGCCGCGCCTCCACAACCCACTTGTGAAGGAAGCTGATGCAATGTGTTTCCTGTGCATGCGTGCAAGCAAACACAAAAATGACAGCTGTCACATTCATGAGGTGCTGTGAAGAAATGGCCATGTTGAAAGTTTTGAGTCAAAATATTGAAAATTAGCAAAGTTACGAGCCTGCATTCATAAATTCCAACATAGGCTCATGACTTTATTATTTTTTTAACATTTTTGCCTCAAATTTTCAACATAGCCTACTTTATGACCCCACCTCATGAACAACAGTGGAGAAAATTGTCAACTCCTGCCGGAAAGGTGATTTCAAGCAGTGACCGTGAAATCACCTTTCAGGATGCAAAACCACATTTTGGCCAGGATTTGAAAAATTACAGCAGTCATACTTACCCCCTTCCTACGTCACCTGACCAATGCCCTCCACCCCTTGGATCGCCTATGGATAATGCTAAAAACACTGTTGACCTGACTTAAGCAACTGTTTCAACCCTGTGATTCCTACTATTTCCTGTTCCCCTTGTATATTGCCCACTCCCTGACCTGTACCCACTATTGTGTACTGTACCCCAATGATTATGTATGCACTCACTGTAACCAATATGTATTTCACTCAAATCCTACTGTATTTTTCATCTATGAATGTAGTCATTGTAACTAACTCAGGGTCGCCCCTGAAAAAGGGATCTCTGGTCTCAGTGGGCTTACCCGGTTACCAAAATCTAAATAAATAAATAAATAAATAAAATATTCATGAGGTGCTGTGAAGAAATGGCTATGTTGAAAATTTGTGGTCAAAATATTGACAATTACCAAAGTTACGAGCCTGCATTTGCAAACTTTAACGTAGGCTCATAACTTTGTTGTTTTTTAATATGTTTATGACAAATTTTCAACATAGCCTTCTTATGACCCCACCTCATGAACAAGGGTATAGAAAATTTTCAGTGCCTGCCCAAAAGGTGATTTCACACAATGACCATAAAATCACCTTTTGGGACAGATTTACCTAATGTCACTTGGATTGTTCGTGGGCTGCTGTCCTGAAAAAGGTGTGTTGAAAATCTGGGCCAAAATATTGAAAAATGGCCAAGTTTGACTTCCGGTTCCACCCTCGGAGGAATGGCAGGCTAGACTACACGCTCTGACCAAGCTCCATGTAAAACCCTCTCCAACTGGTCTAAATTACATAAAAATCTTATACAAAACTAGCTTTTTCGCGGAGTCAGAGAGAGATCAAGCTGTTTGAGTTGGGCCCGCATAAGAAAAGGAAAGGATAGAGGAGATGGATGACTGCTCTGACTCAGAGGCCTCCGAGCCCTGCGCCCAATGGACAGTGGCATCTGCAGACTCTTGGCTGGGTTTTATATAAAGTACCCTGAAAACAGCTACATTTAAAAATAAAAAAGTAAAACTGGATACCATTTACCAAGAGCTGGTTTATTTTTGTGCTGAAGTGAAGGAATTTTATGGGGAGCTCTGACGTGATGTTATGCAGTTGGAGCAGAGGGTCGACAAGGTGGAAAGGCAAGGCACTGCGACCAAAAACAGGGTAGATGACTTAGAAAACAAGGTGTTACTCCTTAAAGAACAACAGTAGCAGTTGGAAACCAGACAAGAGGACTCGGAAAACGGGGCCTGTTACAAGAACATTTAGATCTATGGTATCCCTGAGGGCTCTGAGGAAACAATGCCAAAGAATTTACTGAGATACTTTTAAGAACTGCATTAGAATTACCTGATATGCTGCAGTTGCAATTAGAACCAGTCCACAGAGTTCCAAAACCTGCTTTCCCCAACCTCCCACCTTGCTCCATTATTGCCTATTCAATAACTATGCAACCAAAGTGCAGATACTTTTAATGGTATGGAGGAAAATTAAAGTGTTCTATGGGCAAACAAGATTTTATCTCGGCCACGACTATGCCCCTAAACGATGCATTTAAGAAGGACCTACCTACCACTGCTCCCAGTCATTAAGGCAGACAGATATAAATTTTCCACACCTTACCCAACACGTTTAGTGGTCAATCTGCCAGAGGGAAAGAAGGAATTTCAAACTGCACAGGAAGCCAGAATGGAATTGTCCAAAATGGGCCTTAACTTCCCAGATCAATCTCAGGCAGTAGTGGGGGGCCCACAGTGTCCACCGAGGTGGTAAACTGTCTCCAAGAAAACTCAAGAGGGACACAGCACTCCACAAGACCTGAAGCAGGTCTTCAAGGCATACAGACATTCTAATTCCCCACAGAAGACCTGACAAAAGCAGATGCCTGACACAGAAGAATCTTCTTTCTCCTGCTGAATGTATACAACCTGGCAGGCTTAAGGTGCGTCTTGTGGGGCGGAGTGGGGGGATCATTCTCCTTCGGGGGGGTTGAAGGTTTTCCTGCTCACCTACCTCTGACTCTAGGCAGTAATTGTTGTGAAGCCCTCTACATTTGGGCAAGGTGTAGCCACTGTCGGGGCAGGTTAGAGAGGAGGCTTGAACCTTTCTCTCCCCCCATGGGCACACCATCTCACCGGTGGGGGTGCAGGGACACCCTGGCCAGGGGACTATCATAAGCTGGACATGATTTAACCTGGTCATTATGTTTAAAAACTGTAGATTTGGTTAATGGCTCTACAGACATTGGTGGCCCAGCTGAACTCTGGGGGGCGGGGGCAAAAATCTTATCTTAGATTTTTCCAGATAACTTGAATAATAATTACTCAGCTGTATTTCCTAGCCTCAGGCTAATTATATGGTCTTTCTATATGTAATATCAAATGAAGCTATCCTTTTTCTTTAAAGGCCCTATATTTTAGGGTCACAGGGCCAGACTGAGTTAATTGAGTTATACAGTTTTAGGGTCCAATTTGTCAATAACTTTGTATTGATTTCTTGATAACATGGGGGTCGGCGCAGGGAAATGCTTGGTTTGGGAACCTAGGAATGAGGGTGTTTTTTTTAACCCTACCCTTTCATGTTGCTTTGTTTTATCTGAGTTTAATTTTTCTTTGGGGCCAAAAAGGCTCCCAGGAGGCCCCAAGTGAAGTTAACTTGGGAAATACCTCCTCTTCTAGGTGGACCCTATCTTGGAGTAAGGTCTCATTGGAAAATGTAGGGAGGCTACCATTAACCTCCCCTACCCTGGAAGTCATGGATTATAATTTATGGAGGTATGCTCAATTTGAAAAGAAAGAAGAATTGTAGAGGACACAATATGCAGTAATATTGTTGTCAGTCTTTTGTTGTAAAAGGCACTGTTGCCATACAGTCTCATTAGACTTAAATGTTTATCAATGCGGTTCTTTTTTAATAAGGGGAAATATCATATAGATTACCTGATAAATCTAACTGTTGGGTACAAAAAATGTGTAATTTTCTTGGGCAGACCAAATTACCTATACAAGTGGGACACGTTCACTTGCTTCTAGTCTTGATCAGTTCCGACTGGGGTTGGACTACTGGAGATCCAGGGGCATGGAACGCAGTAGCATTACTTTCCAGTTAGATGAAAAACCAGAATGGGGAGGGAGGATTGGTATGCTGTGTGATTCCCAAAATGATAATGCAAATATAACACAAATATGGCTACAACTCCAGTGAAAGTTCCATCCTTAAACATGAATGGGATCAACAACCCTGTGAAGCATTCCAGGCTCCTCCAGTATATATGGAGACAAGGGGTGGATTTGATTTTTTTGCAGGAGACTCATCTTTCTGCAGGGGATCACTTAAAATTTTCAGAGGGGAGTCGGTATTCCATAATCTCTTCCTCGTGTAATACCAGAAAGAGGAGAGGGGTAGCAATTATGGTCCCGTCAGCAACACCATATGTGGCAGAACGGGAAGAAGTGGACCCAAATGGGTGCTTTGTGATCTCGCAAGGGAGCGTGTTTGGAACTGAGGTGACCCTGGCAAATGTATACTTCCCCCCAGCCTCTTCCCCTACGAGGTTGATACACTGTTTTAATAAGCTGGTGGAGCTACAAAAGGGGATTTTGTATTAGGGGGTGACTTGAATGTAACAACATTTCCCTCATTAGATACATCTCTTCCTCAGAAACATAGAATTACACCTACCCAGAAGTTACTCAAGGCTCAGCTGGCAGCACTGGGATTGGTGGATGTATGGAGACATTTCTACCCATCAAGAGGAGGCTTTACATATGTCTCTCCCAGATTCCAGACATCCTCCCAAATAGACTACTTCTTTGTGTCTATAGAGCATGCAGATAGGGTAAGAGATTTGTCATTAAATGCCAAATGTTTGTTGGACCACACTCCCCTCCTGTTAAAAATTAACATGGGGAAGCCCCCGAAATCCACCCTTTGGTGTTTAAATCTCCTGCTACTATACTTAGAGATCAGGGATTTTGCAATAAAATGATTCAATGTATTCTCCAGATTATACAGGATAACCTATCCCCAGAAATGTCCTCGGCATTAATTTGGGATACCCTGAAGGCAGTAGTCTGGGGTGAAATTTTAGCTTACTCCTCTCAGAAGCAAAAGCACCGAGAGGCCCAATTTGCACAGTTGCAAACAGATTTAAGTGAACTGCAACAGGGTGAGGGGCAAGGGGGGTAGAGAAGAAATCCGAAAGGAAATCCATTCCTTGAAGGCAGAACTTCAAGACATAGTGGACCAAAAGGTCCAGACTTCCTATATCTAAAAATTTATTTTGAAAGAGGTTCCAGGAGGTCTTGAAATCTAGCAAATTGGCTAAGGGGACTCAGACAGGCTGCCTGTATACCCAAAATAAAAAATCCCCAGATGGAAGGATTTGTTTGAACCACCCCCAAGATACTGGGGGTATTTCAACAGTTTTACAAAACATTATATGCAGACCCATTCCCCCCCTCTGAGGAGCAGATACAGACTTTTTTGACCCCTTCCCCATCCCGAAACTATCTCAACAACAACGGGACTCCCTATTAAGCCCTATATCTAAAGAGGAGATTAAAAGAGGGTTATCTAGAGCTAAAACACTGAAATACCTGGGCCCTGATGGATTTCCCGCTGAATAATATGAGGCCTTCCTTCCCCACCTACTACCTCTTATGCAAGGTGCACTTTTAGAGGTACAAGAGGGAGCCCCAACCCCACTTTATGGTCATATGCGGTACTGTCAGCAATCTTAAAACCAGGGAAGGACCCTCAATCAGTGGCTGCTTACAGGCCAATTTCAATTTTAAACTGTGATTATAAACTTGACAAGGCGATTTGGGCTCAGCGTCTGGAAGGACTGCTTACAGAAGTGATACACATGGACCAAGCAGGCTTTTTGAAATGTAGACAGACCTCAGATAACACACGTAGAATTATTCATTTTATAGATTATGTAAATGCGAGGTCATTACCATCCACCTTTGTAGGCCTGGATGCCTTTAAGGCCTTTGATAGAGTAGCATGGGGGTTTCTGTGGAGGGTCTTAGCCTCCTTTGGCTTCCCAAATGAGATGATAATTTGGTTATAAAACGTATACAACTCACCAGCAGCATATATAAGGCTAAACAGAACTATTTCAACCCCATTGGTTTTAGGAAGGGGCACTCGGCAGGGATGTCTCCTCTCCCCCCTTCTTTTTCCATTATATATTGAGCCTCTTGCTATAGCACTTAGAGAGTCAGGTGGGGTTAGAGGAGTTCGAGTAGATGAGGAGGAGTATAAACTAGCTTTATATGCAGATGATATTTTACTCACTCTCACTGAACCAGAGCAGACAGTCCCTGTAGCATGGAGAATATTGGGAGAGTTTGCTAAGGTCTGGGGTTATGTCATTAGCTTGGCAAAGATGGAGGTTCTGACATTGAACTTTGCCCCATCCTCAGTCTTGAAGAACCTACTCCGGTTTAAATGGAGAAGTTCAAAAATTAAATATTTAGGGATCAATTTACCCCCAAAGATGCAAAATCTATTCTTAGTAAATTATGAACCCCTTACTCAAAACATAAAGGAGGACCTCCACAGATGGGCACAACTATGGCTCCCTTATCATGCCAGAATAGATACAATTAGGACAAATGTTCTACCTCGAATGTTATATCTGTTTCAGACAACTCCCATATTTCCCCCAGTTTCATATTTTACTTCTTGGAATAGAATGTTTACAAGATTTGTTTGGGCCGGCTGTAAGCCCTGCGTTAGATGGTTTATCCTACAGCTTCCCAAGGATAAGGGAGGATTACATCTCCCTAATGTACTCCAATATGCTTATGCAGTGGTTATGGGGGTGATTCTGAACTGGTGGAACCCAAGCTGTAAGGTAATATAAAAACAAATTGAATGGGCAAGCAATGGAATACAAGATATGCTACAATTAATATTTGCCCCCTTACATCACTACCTAGGTTAGGTGGATACTATAAGAGGATGCAACACTTGTTACAGACTTGGTACAGACTTAGGGCTCTTCTCTCACTATCTCCAATTTTATATTTTTTACGATACTAAGTTCTGAGACAGAATTTCTACTGGCTAGAATTGACTACACAGTTTAGTGGTGGCATCAGAGGGGCCTCTCCTTTATTTTTCAATTTTTAGATGCCAATGGTACCATTCCATTTACTCAGCTACAGGCTAAGTATGGGCTGACCAACAGAGAGTTCTTTAGGTACATGCAGGTCCAGACGTTTCTGATCCATAAAGGCCTCGAAAGGAACCACCTCCCAGAACCCTTGCCGCTCCTGTTAAATATATTCATGACTACCCTTAGAAGATTGATATGGCAACATATAATTAGGCTTCTATACAAGGGACTTGGGGAATATTTATCAGATTCATCCAGAGGAATACTGGAGGCCTGGAATAGAGAATTACCTGACCCAGTATCCTACGAGAGCTGGCTGAAGTGTGCCCATAAATCTATGGGGATCTCACTAGCACCATATTGGAGGAAATTCACATGGAAGGCTTATTTCTGATGCTTTAATACACCAGCAAAATTGGCAAAGTTCTCACCCCCCCCCCCCCATAGGTAATTGCTGGAGAAACTGTGGAGAGCAGATGGCTTCGCATTTTCAGGTCTTCTGGGCATGCCCAGTGCTGAGACCATTTTGGCATGGCATGGTTGACTCCCTGACTGAACTGCTGGGGCCAGAGGCAGTGCTTACCCCAGAGTTGGTCTTATTAGCGGTTCCACCAGAGGGACTCAGACCCACAAAGGGTTCTCTCCTGTTTACATATTTGTTGGTGGCTAAGAAGGCAATTACCCACCTCTGAAGAAATAACATCCCTCCCACTATTCAAAATTGGATAAAAATAATGACAAAATTGTATTATATGTAGCGGCTGACAGCTAGATGCAATAACAGATCTATGCTATTTGAATTGAGATGGTGCCCTTGAGTTTTTTTTTTCATTTCGGATAGAGACCCCTCTTTGTCCCATAAGGAATGTTGGAGGGCACTGGTTTATAGAATGGTCATCTGGATGAGGGAAAATACTGAACTTGGATCACCAGACCGATAAAGGGTGTATCTCAGGTATTCTTTTTAGTGTAAAAATCGTTTTTTTCTGCCTTGGATTAATTGAAATACCAGTAATGAAATGATTTATAGCACATTGTAGCCCTTAATGTTTTCTATTAAGAAGATGTATGATTTTATAATTGGAAAAATCAATAAAATAAATATTAAAAAAAAAAAAATGGCCAAGTTACACTACTAAGTTCAAAACCCTATTGGACGGCATACCTACTTTCCTCAGTTTGTGGTCCAGCATTGAAGAGTGAAGATGTCTCTGTGGCCTGGAGAAGATCATGGCATCGAACCCCCCGCTGGGTTGAGTGGGAGGAGTGGGTGGGGGGATTAATGCTGCAACAGACAATGATGGGCAGTTTTCTGTTTTACAGGATTCAAAAAAACGACGAGGGACAGTTTTCCATATTGCAGGTGATGACACTGGGGGATTGGGCACCCCCAGTGTCAGTGGTACATTTATGGGGGTGTAGGGTAATGGGTGCTGAGAGGGAGGGTCGGTGGGGGGACAATAAAAAAGAAAACAAAACTATGAGGGATGACACTGAGGGATTAGGCACCCCCAGTGTCAGTGTTATGTTTGTTGGGGGGGTGCTCAAAGGGAGGGTTGGGTGAGAGGGAGCAGTTACAGGGGTGCCAGCTACAGTCATTGAGGGCTGGTTTTCTTTCTTATAAGCAATACATAAATAAAATAAAAGAAAGAAAAAACTAAGAGGTGGTGACACTGGGGGAAATGGGCACCCTCAGTGTCAGTGTTATGTTTGGGGGGGGTGGGGCACTGGGTGCTGAGAGGAAAGGTCGGGTGGGGTGCCAGTTATGAGGGTGGGCAGAAACAGACATCGATGGATGTGTTTTAGACTGACAGGCTCCTCTGAAAGCCTCTTAGCTGTTTGCTGACGGCTTCATGCAAATCAAAGGACCGAAGCCTTCTCTGATTGGAGCAGCTTTGGTCCTTTGAAATACACAATGTTTCAGCACACCAAGCAGAGAGTGATGTCAGGACCACAGCCCGTGATCATTGATGTAGACTGCTGAGCCCTTGCTTTTGTGAACTGCAATGGACTCAACAGTGACATCCCCCCGAAATCCCCTATCGTTGCCACAAAACGCTGGGTGTGCAAGCACAACCAACGTAAAAATGGAATTGTAACAAACCAAGGGGGGGTTGTGTGATTTTTCTCAGGGTCAGAGCTGTTGCTCCCATGAATGGCTAGTGGGCAACTGAGCAGCAGTTATCCTATAGCCATTGTAAGGTGATTGCAGATGGGTCAGCCACTGTGACGTCAGATGACATCACCTGGGCATAAAGTCACAGTGGTAGTGAACCAGACTGTTTACATTAGTCCCGTTACAGAGACATGGGCCATGATGAAATAAACAGTCAGCTGGTTGGCAAATTGTGGTAGCTAGACTGCAGGAAATCTGGACTAAGTTATGGAGACAGGAAGTGAACTGTGCTTTTTGGCTCAAGAGGTTGAACTTGTAACATCTCTAGCCCTAGTTTAACAGGGCAAAGCCGAATCAACCTACGTTTCCAGTCTGCCCGAGTCTGCCTGAGTATCAAGATGAAGAACAAGGGCCCACCTTTACAAGCAACGAATATAAACGTTCGAGGAGCTCCAGCCTGCTGGCAAGAGGCTAAGGACAGCCTATGAGAAGACTGCTGGTGATGGATCTGGGAATGGGCTGTACTCCTGCCACACTCCACCTGGCTGAAACGCCTGCCTGCATCGCAACCTACCAGCTCTATCATGAACTCCAGCCAGAAGAAGCCACACTACCAGTCTGCTACACTGGTGTTATAATAAAGGTCTATTTGTATATGTCCATTGTGTGCTGTCTCTCACTCCAGTCCCCAGGGTAGAAGCAACAAATTCCATAGAAGGCACAGTGGTGAATTGTTGGTGAATTTGTTAAAGAATTTTTCACTATTTTAAACACAGCACAAGAGGTGCTCTGATGATTATAAGCGACTCTGACCTGATTGGTTGAATCAGTGCTGATGATTTATAACATGCCTAATATAACAGTGATATAATACAAATAATGGCCCATCATTCATGAGTATTGTTTAATGTAGCAGTATTGTTGGTCAGCAAACAGTTTAATCATATAGTTTCTTTAGCAATAATGCATTTCTAACATAATTAGATTTATCATCAGTATATTTTTATTTTAAAACAGCTTGTTTTTCAATTTTATGATTAATGACTCAAGTCATTAAAAATGGCTGGCACTAAAAATTATTACAAATCCCTTCCCTCAAGGTTTCTTTTTAACTTTAGACAGTGGATTCATACTGTCTATCTATTAGGAGAGTGCTAGCAAACATTGCTGATGGTAAACAGCACAGCACCACATCAAAATATTTAATTGTGGGCATGGCCAGAGAGTATTTACATTTAAAAACTTCAAAACCTCAAATCTCAGTTCAGGAGTGAGTTACAGTGAAAAGAAACATGGATGAATTGATGTCTTTGCCACACATCACAACACCAGCTGGGTTTTATGTGGTCAGGGCAAGTTTTTAAAGTCATCAACCAAAAAGAGCGACTAAAAAATGGCCGAAGTCAAAATTGCGTGGAATATCACAGCCCCCACTGCAAACACAGTTGGTTGCTAACTCACCGAATACAAACCAGAAAAACTTTGCTATGCCTCTCGCATCCTGCAACTAAAAGATTATCAACTCCGGGGACATAGAAGAAATACAAAAAAAAATTCTTCATACCAGGACCTGAACCCAGGTCCACTGGATCTAGAGGCAGTGGTTGAACCCACTACACCAAATGACAAGCTCAGCAAAACTTAGCCAAACAAGCCACATATCCTCTTCATGCGAGTGAAGCTCACTGCTAAACTCACTATAAAGTAATAGGTGGTGTTTTCTTCCAATCACTCTCGCTACGAGCGTTTTTATTGAGACGCTCAAATTGAGATGCTCAACAAAACTCTATCACATCTCTGCACACCCACCAGCTGTGGACCACACTGTACAGGTCCAGGTCTTCCAGTACTTGGGTGTACATCTTGTTGTGACGCTATACTTTACACCTCACACCAACTCCCTGGTCAAACATATCCATCAATGCCTTGGCTTGCTATACATAAACAAGCACAACCTCACACCTGGAGTGAAATAAAATCCTAGTATCCAGCTTCATCATCCCAGGGATTGACTATGGTGCAGTCATCTACTCCACAGCCAATAACACTGTACTCAAAAGAATCTCAGTAGTGTTCAACTGAGCCTGCAGATTTGCACTCAACATGAACCAACTCCCACCACTGTGGCCTATACCTCTCCACTAACCGGCTTCCTTTCCACCTCCGAGTTAACCGTAACGAAGCCCTTCCATGCAAGAGAGCACCTACTGGTCAAATACTGCCAGGTATCTGGAACCTCCTCTCCCTGATCATGAACAAATATAGAACTCAATCGATGGGGGATCGAAACCTTCTCCTGCCCTACAAAAAAAAATACTCTTGGCCATTGTTGCTTCTTTGCAGCTAAAGCAGTCAAAGCTTGGCACTCACTACCCACACCCATCACTGCTCTCCCCTTTAAGGCCCATGTCACCACCCAGCTTTTCCAGAAACTTCACTGCATGTGTACCGAGACCGTATCTGCTAGTTGCGTTAACCTGCACCCCTTGTTAATGCCTCCTACAATTGTGGAAATCTGTTGTTAACTCACTGCTACTTACAATATGATATTTTTTACAGTATCTGTCATTTTTAGACTGCACCCCTTGTTAATGCCTCCTACAACTGAAGAAATCTGTTAAGTCACAGTGCCTACAAACCCACACCCTGTTGTGGGTTATTGCTTACATAATTCTTGTTATTCCTGTTGTTCATTGTATTGTTCTGCTGGCGAATGTAACTTGTTCTGCTGTTATATCTATGTAACTTGACAGACTTGGACACCTTTGAAAAAAGGGCTCTTGAGCTCAAAGGTCCTCCATATGTAATACATACACACATAAATAAAATAAATACATGAATGCATACATTATTGCTAAAAAATCCATATGATGACACTTGTTTCTGATAATAAATGCAGTGATTTTAAGTTTAAAGACAATACATGTGGTTAACATATTTGTAACCCCCCTATAAATGGGAGTTCCTGAAAGTCTTCCTTGGGTGTACCTAAATGCCCATTGCCAGGCTGGTATCCTGGTTGTCTTAGCATTTTAAAAGTATTTGTATGAGAATGCCTTAATGCCTCTGTGCTCTGTCTCTTTAAGAGCTGCCTATAATGTGGTGCTTATTTATTCTGGGAGGGGGCTAAGTGTTTCTGTGCTCGAGTCCCACCTGGGCTGCCAGATAATCGCTCCGTTCCGCCACCGCTAGTTGCGCAGAGGGAGCTCTGTTAGAAACTGTACTTATTTGCTGATCATCTATTAGAATAGTAATGATATTTTAGTTTGTCTAACCTGCCTTATTTGCAGCATAGACAGTTCTGTTTATCACCACCATCTTGGTCCTGGACTGCCAGAATGGGCCAATCAGTACCTTTGGGGACCCAAAAATGAAGTCTGTCCCCAGGGGTCTTGTGGGAGTGAATTTCTGTAGGAATTGTAGTTTTGAGACTTTGGTGCCTAAATGCACCTGGAGGGGGAGCTCTTGCTTTGACAGACAGATGAATCAACGAATCGAACCTTTTGGACCAAAGGGAAATTCCCAAGCTGCCTGCTGCAGTGAGTCAGAGTGTGTAAGGAGTTGAGAGCGTAAACCGCTCGAGTGAATCGAGCAGCTGCTTCTGTGTAGTTTGCGTGGGAGATTGGTGGAGTGGCTGAGTGTGGCCTGTCTGCCTGATGTCCCTTGAGAGGGAATCCTTTGAAAAGCTTAGTAATCAGATTGTATCCAAATTGGAGTGTGACAAAGCCACTGAACTGTGACCAGACTCAAACCTAAAGAAGACCGAAGATTTGCTGTATGCGATCGGCCTGTCAGGACATCCCGGTTTTGCTCAGAGACACTGATATTGCGACCAGACTGCTATCCGCTTGGTGGTATGGTGATTGCTTTACTATAAATGTGCTGTAACCTGCTAGTGGGTCGCGATTTGGTTCCCCACTGCTTAATTGTGCCTTGCTTGCTGGAAGCTGCATCCAGCACCTATCAGACTGAATCCGCATTCATCTCCAATTGGTCTGGGCCTCCACACTTTGGCCCAGCCAGCTACTCACACCACAGAGAGGATCATTGACGAGAGACCTGCCTAGTTATCAGCCCCCTGCTCAACATCACGAACAGGAACAACACCACGGTGAATCGTGTGGGCCCTGCTTATCCTGGCAAACCAGCAAGTCATCCTAAAGTCTCCATTTCATCCATCCTGTGTTCTGTACTGGGTAGCGTGAGTAAACACCAGGGTAGCTCCCTGCAACAACAGCTCAATCAAAGTGTGTCATCTGATTTAATTGTTTTGTCTAATCATCACAAACTGAGCCTCCTGGCTCCAGATTACAAATTGTGTGTAGTTGTGCATGCCTTTTCTCTTCATCACAGGGCCCCAACCAGCTGCGACACTGGCCTACCCCCAGCAACGTTCCAGGCTAGCCCACCTTACTGCCAACTGGGTACCAAGAGCATGTGACTGAGCAGGGACTAAAAGTGCATGCATAATTGCCTGACTATATTAGTTTTAGAATCAGTCAACCTGATTACATCCCTCCCTTGTTCAATTCCCCTGAATAAATCAGGTCTAAATCTTTTTGCATTTAATCGGACTGTGGTTCCTTTTTCTACTGTTGTTATTTGCTGTGCCTAACCTTGTTTTACAGGGGGTCTCCAGGGTCGAACTGGTGGAACCAGCCCTGGTGGTAAGTGCAAACAGTGTGGGGAATTGTATACTGAATAGGGGCTACTGTGAAATTGTTTGTTGCATATTGTCTAGGCCACTAGAGGGGAAAGAGGGGGGTTACAGTGTCCCGGAGGGCTGTACCCAGGTTACCCTTGTTACTAACAAACCTGTCTTCTGCGTAGAGGCCCCCGTTTCAGTACCCAGGCCTCTTAACCTGCAACTAGCCATGCAGGCAGGGGTAGTAGCCCTTGGGATAGCGCCACCTAGGGGATACATATTCATTAAAGAGATAGTAGTGCCAAAATTAGCAGGCATAAAACATTATTAAATCTTAAAAGTAGCCACTTGTTACTTTTTATTTCTGAAATATTTGTCTTTATTTTTGCCGATAAGATGGATGGCTTCCTTCCATTATACGGCTAATGTGAAGTGCTGTACAAGATCTGGAGGCTAACATACCTAGCTAGTTCTATTGCCCTTCATATCACAAGAGGCTTGGGGTCCCACTAATTATGACATCACTAGTGACCAATCTGACATCCAGTGATTGACTATTCTTGGTCACTTGTGATGTCACAGTTTGTAAAGTCACAATGCTGATGAGGTACAAAGGAGAACAGAACTTGATATGTCAGCCTCCAGGGTTCAATGTGATATGAGCAAACGCAAAATAACGATCGCCACATCAGCAAGTGCACATCTCCGAAAACAACAACTGCAATGTGCACTACAGCAGGACCATAAACAGCAATGGTCCAACGTGTACTCCACAGGCAGGCGCAATGAATGTACACCCTGTTTTATGCGAGGGGCTATGCCCCTCACACCCTCATACCAGGGCTTCGCCTCAGCACCCCCTTTAATATTTATGATCAACCTGATGGGGAGCAAGATACTGGGGTACAGGGAATCTTCAAGAGGGGCTATTCGGGGGGAGCAACCTGAGAATGTAGGACCACCAGGAGGGCAGGGAAATGGGGTGCGGAAAATAAAAAAAAAAGTGCAAACACAAAAAAGAATGAAAAACCCAACACTCCAACTCAAATTAGAGCCTAGGTCCTCTATCGCCAGAGGCATACCCTGCCTCCACTAGACCAACCAGCCATCTGAGAACTACCTTCCTGAACTACCTGCTATATCCTTCATCATCTGAGATCCCTTCTACCATCACTCTTTGTCTTTCGCTATTGTTGTCCTGATTTCCTCACTGTTCCCATTGTCGCTATGGTTCCCCTACTTGCTGTATTCACGGGTGCTCAATTTGAGTCGCCCATATCACTGGATACCAGCTCCAGTAGACTGAACTGCAGCTGTACACATTACACCAAGGACTGTTATGCAGAAAATTTTCTGATTGGCAAGAGAGAAAAGAAAAAGTACTTCAGATACAAAAAGTAAGTAAAAGTAGTAAATTCGTACCATTTATTTCTGAAGAATTTTTTTTTCCCTTTTGCTCATTGTAAAATTTTCTACTTGATAATATTAGGTTTGATATGAGCAGGGGTGCTTCACCTGGCAATGGACATATCTAGTTCTATTCCTCTACCCACCTCATCAGCAATGGGCCCTCACTCTTTGTGTCATCACTAGTAACCAGTTTGGTAGCCATTGAATGGGTCTTCCTGAGCAGTTGTGATGTCATACGAACATATAAACATATGAATCTGCCAGCAGATAAAGTCAAGATGGTCTATCAAGTCTGCTAAAATGTGCAGCTAACAGTCTTTACACTGCAGCTGCCCCTCCCACCCCTACCCTTAAATCCGAATGTTTGCCCGTGTTAGCTAACACCCTTCCCCTGGTGTCCCCTTGGTGACCTTCCCTCTGACTTCCCCTCTTAAAGCTACCTACCATTTTTATGGATACCACCTCTTCAGGCAGTGCATTCCACATTGCCACTACACTTTCTGTGAAATAATGCATTCTCATTTCCCTCCTGAATGTTCCACCTCCAATCTCAGACTGTGCCCCCTTGTGTCCCTCCCACTCCTTAAATTAAGAATTCCCTCTGTAACAGTCTTGTTTAAGCCTTTCATGTATTTCAAGGTTTATATCATGTCCCCTCTATCCCTCCTTTCCTCCAGGGAGTGCATGTTGAGTTACCTCAGCCTCTCCTCATAGGGTTTGTCCTCCAGTCCTAGGATCATCTTGGTCGCTCTGCATTGGACCCCTTCCAGTAATTTAACATATTTCTTTAAGTAAGGGCACCAGAACTGCATGCAATACTCCAGGTGTGGCCTCACCAGTGACCTGTATAGTGGCAGGATTACCTCCCATCTCCTGGAGGTGAATCCCCTGGCTACACACCCCAGCATCTTATTAGCTTTAGCTGCTGCCTTTCTGCATTGTGCTGAGTGGTTCATTTGCCCTATTATTAACACTCCAAGATCTTTCTCCTCCTCTGTAGTGGCTAACTGTACACCCCCTAGCTGATAACAATTCTTTGAGTTCCTTGCTCCCAAGTGCATGACTGCACTTCTTTGCATTGATCCCCAGCTGCCATGAGTCTGATCATTGCTCCAGTTTAGCCAGATTATCCTGTAGCCCCTGCCACCCTTCTGTGTCCACCACTGCACTGATTCTGGTGTCATCTGCAAAAAAGCTGATCTTGTTCCTAGTACCGTGTGAGATGTTGGCAATAAAAAATGCCAAACAGCACTGGGCTCAGAACTGAGCCTTGTGGTACTCTGCTGGCTACAGCTCTTGCAGTTGAGAGTTCCCAACCCACAACTACCCTCTGCTGCAAGTCCTGCAGCCAGTTCCTGATCCAATCGACCCATTTCATCCTGCTCCCTTGTATCCCAGCTTGCTGATCAACCTCCTGTGTGGCACAGAATCAAAGGCCTTGCTGAAGTCCAGGTACAGGGCATCCACCGCTTGGCCCCTGTCAACTGCCCTAGTCACCCAGTAATAAAAGTCAACCAGGTTGGTCTGACAGGATCTACCAGAGACAAACCCATGTTGCCTTTTATCCTGGAGACCTTTCTCCTCCAGAAAGGTTACCAACCTTTCCTTAAGGATAGTCTCCATTAGTTTCCCTACAGTGGATGTGAGGCTGGTTGGCCTGTAGTTGTTGGGTTCATCCCAGGGTCCACTTTTGTGGAGGGGCACCACATGTGCCATCCTCCAGCTCTGGGGTATGCAACCAGTTCCCAGTGAGGTATTGAACAAATCTGCCAGTGGCTCTGCCAGGACTTCTGCCAAGAGGTAACCCTACAATCACATACAATGAGGACGCAATGCTGACAAGGAATGAAGAGGAACGGGACTAGATATGTCAGCCTCCATTGACAGTGCTACTCCGCATATCACACCTAGTACTGCCAAACACAGCATCTTCAAATTATCCAAAGAGAAAGAATACGATACTTCAGATATAAAAAGCAGAGCTGTACAGAGTTTCTAAATTCCGCTTCTTCTGAGATTCTGTAAAATAGTTGCAATTCCGACTATTTCCACAGAATCCTATCAAAAGTGGAATTCCAAAATTCTGAAAGCTGAATTAAAAAAACAACAACTATGAATTAGTAATACACAATTTACATAAACTGGGGGATAGTATTTAGCTGTTTATATAAACTGTGAATTCATTTTCCACAGTCTAAAGAATAATATTCCATTAAGTATGTAAACTGTGGAATAATATTTACACAATTTACACAGAACTGTTTTATAAAAATTCTGCAAAATTAAAAAGCATTTCAGAAGGAGTATTTCCATTCTGCACTAATTCTGCTGGAGGAATTACACATTAGATGCAGCTCTAAGAAAGAGTAATAGCTGACTACTTTGCAGGTTAACATTAATTTGAGGCAGTATGCTAGCTCTTTCATATTAATTTAAAGACAGTGTAGTAGCTCATTAAAGAATATGTGAGCAACATTTAAACAATAATGACCAAACAGCCAGTCATTTCCTGGCAATTAACGACCCGCTGGTGGACCGAGGCACAACTGAGGGCCAGTCCTACCTAGCCAGTCATTAATTGTCAGGAAAAGACTGACTGCGAGGTCTTATTGCGATTATAAGTCTTATCACATTACAAACAGGGAAACACATATTTTTTAAAAGAGTTTATAAACGTATACACTACTGTGATCTGTACAGGGCATTTCTAAAAAAATAACACCTGATACACCAGTCAATTAGACTGCATGTTTGCCTTATGAATAATTAATTAGACTTGTAATTCAAGATACTGAATATCATTTGTTATGAAATATGGCCTGCGCGGAAGCATTCTGATTGGCCGATAGCATTCTACAAGGGTTAACGTAAAGGAGAACTGCACTGAACCTAAGTGTCATTTTTCCAAGCAGTAGCTGTTTTTTTTTTGTTTCAAACACTGGTTCCAATCCTGCTATTGTCTCTGAGCTGTAAACCTGGATACCTGGGTTTGAATCCCACAGTCCCCACTTTCATAATTTGTGACCCTGAGCAAGTCACTTAACTTCCTTGTGCTCCCAGGTCACACCTGGAAACAAGCTTTGGCTTAGTGTTCCTTTCCTGGTTAAACAATTTCCCCTTCCCCCTTTCCCCTATACAGGTTTTTTGTTAAACACAGTGGATGCTTTTCATTTATATTCTAGCATTAAGTACCATTTTAGAACAGTATGATGTAGTTTACCTCCCTCTTAGCCACAGAGTTCTATAATAGAACATAGATGCATTATGCTAACAATGGAAGAGCTGAGAAAGGACATAAACTACATCACAGAGTTCTAAAATAGTACTTACTACCTGTGAGTAAATCAGAAACTACCACTGGGATAACTAAAAAGCCTGTAGAGATGGAGCAGTAACAGAATCGGAAACAGTATTTTAAAATCAGCTTCCACAGGGGGAAAATGAATTATGGTTTCAGCACAGTTCTCCTTTAATGGCTGGAAACCTTTAGGTACAAATAGAACCATTAGAATTGTTGCTATAAAATCATTCATTTAAAAATATAAAACTGCTTAATTTCGGAATAGCATTAAAGCACTCAAAGTGTTGTGCTACCTGTTAATCTAACCCTATGGATAGAAAGTATTCAGCTTCAGCTCATGCCTTATGGTTCCCCCAGGGTTATACTAATGGATGGTCACTCAAACCCTTGCCACGCCTTAATGCTTAAGAACTGTGTGTTGCAATGCTATTGTAATACTCAATACACGTGTTATTCTTTTCTTTTCTGAATGATTGCATTGTGGTTCAGTGGATAACAATATTGCAATATTTCAAATTATACCAACAGATACAGAACAGAAATGGAATTCTGAATGCGAAACCTGAGATGTCATAGGTGAATTTAGGTCAAGTTATGAACCAGCCTTGGGCAATATAAAAAAAATGAAACCTTTTTCATTACAAAAGTACTTTCTTTTTTGCAAAAGTGTGATGTGAAGGGAGCCAGCATCTCACTGCTGGCAGTTACACATAGTCTAGGCTGGCATTAGAGATTGCAACTAATTTACAGTGCATTGTGAATGGTTGATCTAGATGGAAATCCATCCCTAGAATAGGGTGGTTGTGCTGCACCCTGCAGTAGTGACATCGATACGTTGTGCTGCAGTGGTGATGTCACTACTGCAGCACAACAACTTAGAATGCCACCACACAGCTGCTTTCCTCTAGCTATGTATTTTTTTAAACTTGAACATACAGAAACAGCTACAGTCGTTAGTAGCATCTTGAATCAGTAATTAGAGCCCACCACCAACCCTCAATGCCCCCCCCAACTGCCAGTTCACTGAAAGGAAATGGAGTGTCTGAAATGGGCATGGATGCCCATACACTATAAAGGATAATGTATGAGAATCCATACACAGACAAGCCTGTGTCTTCATTTTGAGCTTGCTACGGCAACCAAGGAATCTCTGGAGCTTCACTATCGAGGATCCTGGTTGTCACAGAAACCTCTCGATGCAGACACAGGCTTGTTGTGTATGGCTGCCAGTACATTATCCTCTACACTGGAAAACTATTGAAGGGGATCAGAAATTTGTTGGAACTTGCAGCTGTTTGTAATGCTGCTGTTTTCAGAAATTATATTAATCATGCCAGCCTACCGGCACAGTAGTACAGCTACCACTCATGACGCTGTTGACCCAGGCTCAGGAATGAGCCTGTGTCAACAGAGGGCCAGCTAAGGGGAATGTGAGTGGAGCATCAGAGCAGATGCTGTCCACCTCAGGGAGGGAGGGTGTGTGGCTGCCGGTGCACTACCACCACCAGGGTGACCACAGCTAGAAGTGCAGGCAGCACCATCAGATCAGAGTGGGAGGAAGTCAAATTCATTCAAGCACATGCATGTGTCTCTGTGTGCATGTGCACACTGTCCTAGTGGGTGGGAGAAGAATGGGGAAAAACGTCCAACCATGGTACAAGGATGTCCGCCTGATGTTGCAGGCCCCGCACCATTGAGCATGAAACTCAGTCCTGATGTACCAACTGAGTCTCCATCAGGGGGAAGGGCCCCCCCCTGCAGTGACCCTGCCCTAGGGGGCAAGCCAGGGTGCTTAGGGAGCAGAGGCATGTTCCAGTGACATGGATGACAGGGGTGGTTGTATGGGTCGGATTGATGGAGGGCCAATCAGCTGGAAGGACAAAAGTACACTAATTCAAAACAAAAACAGAAAGAAATAATGTTAATCATAACTCCAAAGTAAAAACTGTAAACTGTATTTAGTATTGTTTTCTTTCTATGGGCAACATTCTGTGCCTTTTCTTCATGGAATCAGGAATATGGAGCTGGAATGTTGTCAGACTCAGATGATGAAAGCCTGGACGATATGGAAGTAGTATTTACAAAACAGAAATTAACTAATTTAAATATAAAAAAGAAGAAAATGGATTTTTGATTTCAGTTTGTATATATTCAGAGTAAAAAATACTTACAAGAAATGTAATAAGTAATCAAGAATGATTGTTAATGTTTTCAAAGCCACAAAAAATATTCTAAAATGTTGCTAAATAATGTAAAATAGTCCCTCCACGGATGTTTTTCACCTGTCAGTCATCTGCCTTTCTTCACATTCAATAAATTGTATGGTCATTTACCATGGAATAGGAGAATTCAAAGCTCTACGTATTCCAACAGTAGAATGCCACCCCACACACACACACACACAGAATGGTAACATGGAATACATGATTTCAAAATTCTTCAGAGTTCCACTGACACACACACAAAGATACACACACAGGCCTCAAGTGGAGCCAGGACCTCAATTTTATCTGTTGCCAGGTATGGAGTAATGAGTTCTCTGGCAAAGTGGTAGGAATAGGAGAGGGATTTTTAATGGTCATCAAAGAAAGGCCAGCAATGGAAACTCTGAATAGTACTTGATTTTTAAAAGTTGTGTATGTGTGTAAGGGGAACTCATCAGTGTAAATAATATTAAATTATTTACTTACTTTATTTAACGGACTTTTATTTTTAGGGCCTAGTTGAGGTTTTTTATATATGAGTAAAGGCTGCAGCCATGTTTGTGATGGAAATTAGGAATTGGGTGGCTTATGAATTCTGTGAGTTGCCTGGTTGGCAGGGACTTGTTTTATATATATATATATATATATATATATATATATATATATATATATATATATATATATATCTTCTTCGACATTTAATATCTTTTATACACTTAAAGGTTGCATTTCTTTTCTATTTTCTTCTTATTCCTTTATGTATTTCCATTATTACTATAAGAAATATAAATACAAAGCTAATTAAGCAAAGTAAGGTTGGGAAATAAAATTTCTGAGTTTTTTAATGATCCAATATTATGATAAAACTATTATTAGCAAAACTGAATTATGCTTGCGGTACTACATAACAAACACTCGTTAAGAGAATATTTTTAATTTTAATTTATATACAGGCATTTTGGATCTTCCCCATTGTTGTTTTAGGACATGACTATCTAGAGTAATACATTGTTTCTCATTTTTTTTTATTGTGGAAGAATTTACTATGGCATGTTCAGAAACAAGATTGTATACAATGAAAAATGAAATAAAAACTAATAAAATATAAATATAAAAAGGAATGTGGAGCTTTGACTATGTCAGTACGTGGGTTCTGAACTCTGGCTATCAGCTGTTGCCCTACCTGACCAGGACTCATGAATCCCTGCACTGACATATGGCCGATTCACAAAAGGGTCCTGATGCTCTCGGCAACTGCAGAGGGCTGTTGGTGGCCACAGCTTGCCCCTCCACAAGTGCAAAGCACTCCACAGCAGACAGAGCCACACACATTGTTGTCCTCTGCATCCAGCCTCACTGTGCATCTGCATCTACCTGGGCAGTCAGGTCAGGGATGGCATGGTGGCAAGGTTGAGATCTGTGTAACCCACATGAATTTGTCCAGAAAGCTCAGCCAGTGAAGAGGGTGGCAACACAAGGCCAGGATAGCCCATGCAGAATCACTTACATGCCCTCTCAACTCAGCCTCCCTGGCTTGTTGTGGGGCCTGAATGCCCAACCCTCCACCTGCCAACCCCAGACCTCTGATATGGCAAGGAGTGCAAAATGGACGTGCATGACAGTATTATTTTTATTTTTAAAGATTAATTCTTCCTCTGTAGGTGGATACGGCTCTCCTTGGAAGGGTGCAATATCCCACAGTTTCCTGGAACAGGGGATACACTGAGCACTAAGCTGGACATCTGATTAGATGTTTAGTGTCTGGTCCCACCCCACCCTTCAGACAACACCTTCCCCTGCACACTCTTCTGTGCACACATTGTAGGGAGGCCAGGGGCCACAGTTCAGTCAAGTGCTGCAGAGTCTGGTGGTGCAGAGTTCTCATGCACAGATACTCATGGTCTATGTCTGTCCTGTGAACTGGGCCCACAGTCAAAGCTCTAAATTCCTGGTTCCATGAAAAGCAACATATATGGTGCCCCATATTCACAGCTGCTTGTCAATTCAATTCAATTTTATTTTTAGACTGGAATGTATGTGAGCAAAAATGCCCATTTTCACAAATGTCCAGTGGTGCAGAAAATTGATGATACAGAGAAAAAGGTAAAACAATATTTGCAAAATGTTATGGTATTTACAATAGGAACAGTGTATATGACACTGACAGAATCATCTAGATTAGAAAAAAAAATACAGAGGGGACGCTGTTGAACACTACTACTGAGCAAACGTGCCTCTCAATCACTCTGGTCTAAGTAAAAGTTTTGTAACTTTTATTACCTTTTTCAAGCAAGTTGGAGTGGATTTTTTGTCATCATTGGGTTCCTTGTGGTATTTGGAACAGACTGATACCAAATTGTAGATATGGGGCACACTCACAAAAGTGGCCCCAGTGGGGGAAAAGTTCAGCCGGTGCTGGAACAACAGGCCACTACCTCTACTCCAGCTAGCAGCATGGGAGAGCCACCCTGGAAGGCGTTGCAACTCCCTATGCAGGCCATAGACTCAAAAGTGGAGTCTATTCTGCAGCGTATGGGCGAACAAGATCAAAAAATTGAAGAGGCCACCAATACGGCTAATGCAACAGAAAGTCAAGCTATCCAAACCTTGTCGACAACAATGAAGTTGATTCAGGAGAATGGCCAGCTTCGGTATAGACTGGAAGCACTTGAAAACACTAACTGCGCTCCTAACATCAGACTGCTTGGGCTACCAGAGGGGTCCAAAGATTTGGATCTCCTAACTTTTCTGAAAAACTGGCTGCCGGCTGTCCTTAATATGGATTCTGAACTAAGTGCCCATTTTGTGAAAGCCTACCGCATTTCATCTCGATCGGCAGAAGCACAGAAGGATCTTCTGAGAACTGTTCTCTTGGTTATGGATGGAGCTGCAATAAAAGAACAGATCCTGCAGGCAGCTCGTAATGTGGAGCAGCTAAATTTTAAGGGACATACACCGCACTTCTTCCCGAACCTTTCATATGCCACAACGGCCCATCATAAAAAAGTTTGATGGGGTTCGGGCCACTTTGAAGCACCTTGGAGTGGCGCATTCTTTGCTTATGTCCACATGCCTGTGAATCTACTATGGTGGGCATACTTTTCAGTTTACCGACCCCCTGGAGGCAGGATGGTGGGCGGAGAAAATCCAGAAGGAATTCGAGGCCTTTCAGACCCTGTCTGAGCTGGATCAGGAGTCCGAAGAGGAGACTTGAGCTGGTTATAGGACTAAGCATATTTCAAGTTTGTTGCCTTAATTTTGGACTTCCATGATTTCAAGTTTTACTAACTGTTTCAGCCAGTTGTGATATTTCAGAACAAGCTTTAAAATACAATAATTGCCTATTATTGTTGTCTATTTCCAATTATGCAGTATACATTCAGCAGAAAAATGACAGTTGATATTAGCTTTCTGTGATCTGCTGGAGAGGTAGCGTCTGACCCATTTGACAACATTTTCAAATATGTGTAAGCCCTTGAGGTTGTCCAGGAGAAGGCCATGGTTGACCAGTTTGAACGCCTTAGTCAGGTCCACAAAGACAGAGCCTGTGTACTGGCCCTTATCGCTTGCCTTGAGGATATCACTGGTGAAAATGACCAGGGCAGTTTTAGTGCTATGTCCAGATCTGAAACCATGCTGGGCAACAGAGAGCAAGTTATGACAGTTGAGGAAGGCGGTAAGCTGGGTATGAAAACATTTTCAATGATTTTGGAGAGGGCAGCAAGGAGGGAGATAGGTCGGTAATTCCCTACTTTGTTCCTTGACCCAGACTTGACCAATGGTTTGAAAGTGGTGGTTTTCCAGGTGCTAGGGAAATAGTCATAGCAGAGTGAGTGGTTTCATATGTTGGTGATGGGTACCGCTAATGAATTAATGACCAGTTTAAGGATTTTAAAGTTGATTCCATCTGCCCCTTTGTTGGGTTTAGGGTTGTTACTTTGGATGAGCTTCATGGTGTCCGAGGGTTTTAAGACCCTAAAGTAGAATCTGGGGCTGAGCTCAGACATAGTATTGGGGCGGGGGATAGGGGGTGGATGAGGGGGGAAGGAGAGAGGAAGGGGAGGGTTTATATTTATCGAGGTCACCAAAGAATGAGTTGAAAATGCATGCTGCTTCAGAGGGGTCATTGGTCTGCTTGCCACCTTGGATCAGAGTGATAGGTTCAGCATTCTTGTGTTTCCTGAGTAGTGAGTTGAGTGTAACCCAAAGTTAACGGGGGTTGGATGTTTCCCTGAGTTGTTTATTATGGAAAAAGTCAATTTTGGCTTTTCTGATGACTGATTTGCACTGGTTTCTGAGTGCTTTATAGAGGGAGAGCTGGGCAGGGTCTCTGTGCTTGGTGTGACGGGCCCTGGCCTTGTCTCTGGTCCTCATCAATTTAATGATGTTGGACGATACCCATTCATTGACACATCCCCTAACCCTGATTCTTTTGAGAGGGGCATATTTGTATTTTCGATGAAGTTATTTGTTCAGTGTCTAGAGAAGAGGAACTTGGTGGGGGGTTTGGGGCACTGGACTGACCAAAGACAGTAGGTGGTACAGTGATTACTGATGCAGTCTGGCAATACTCCAGAGTCAGTGATGCGGGAGGTGTTGGAGATGATGACCCAGCTGATTAGTGATTGAGTCCCCATCTTATAATTTGACCTTGTGGGTGGGGAGATAAGCTGGTGAAGGCCGAGGTCGGCGAGGCAGGATTTGGTGGTGTCAGCTTGGCTGGAGAACCAATTCATGTTCAAGTCCCCGAGAAGGAACCCATTCCCTGTTAAGAGGGAGGGAGTGTTTGAGGGCTAGCAAGGACTCCAGATCAGAGGGAGGGGTTCCTGGGTGGAGACAGGTAGTAGTGAGGGTGAGAGTTTTATTTTGCCCGAGACACTGGTTAATGGAAAGGGTCTCAAGCAGGATGAACTTAGAGCTGAGATTGTGTTTAGTGAAAGAGAACTTGTTGGAAATGAATAATATGCAGCTGCCCCCTTTTTTTCCCCTGTCTGTCTATCCTGGCAGAGGTGAATTCACTGAGTTCAGTCTCCTCGTTGGTGATTTTGTGAGAGAGCCAGGTTTCTGAGAGCGCAATAATGTCAAAATCATTTATAGGTACCCGGGCCTGGAAAGCATCTATTTTAGCTGGGAGACTCTATATGTTCAAGGGGACTGTGCTAATGTTTCTCCCTTTATTAGTGTAAGAAAGAATGAGAAAGGGACAGGGATTACTTGGACCAGGGTTTGGATGGATGGTTCCGGTAAGGAGTAGGAGGAGGAGGATAATATGTGTGTTGTTGTGAGCTGTGGTGGTGAGTGGAGGGCTGTGCCATTTGCCAGCTCACAGGGTTGGGATGGGGGGAGCGGGGTGGTGTTACATTACTTGCTGGGGTGGGGGGTCCACTTGATCACCAGGGACATGTATATGACTGATACAGACAGGTTGGGATTAGGGAGGGGGAATGATAGACCACAAGGGATTTCTTTATTGTATCTTCATAGGGGATCAGGTTTTGGGAGGAACTGCTAGGCCACCAAGGATGAGTTTATTGTACTTTCAGAGGGGCATGGGGCTCAGGAGGGACCGCTAGACCACCAGGAAGACTCTTACATTGTTATACAAGGGGATCGGGGCACAAGAGATGCCACTAGATAACCAGGGATAATTTTATTTTAATATCAGAGGGGATCAGGGCATGGAAGGGATAGCTAGACCACCATGGATGAGTTTATTATACTGTTAGAGGGGATCGGGGCTTGGGAGGGACCGCTAGACCACCAGGGAGACTCTTACATTGTTATGGAAGTGGATCAAAGCATGGGAGGGACCACTAGACCACCAGGGTACCCAGCCCTTGACAGTGCATTGATGGGTTGTGGGGTACCCACCCCATCTGCGCACTGTTAAGGGCTGGGTTTCACAAACATTAATCTGTGCCACGTTAGCAGCTGTTTAGTGCTTTTGAATACTTTCAGTATTGTGATGCACCACATATGCATGAGGTATCCCTCATTTGCATGGGCGCAGCATGATATTGTGTGCGACAGCGCTATTGGGGGTGCAACGTACATAGGTGGCCTTTGACTGTGGCCATGCCCCCAAAAGCTAGCGCTATTCTGGGTTAGCGTGGTGCAAATCTGGTTTGTGCCGCACTAACCTTTTGAATATGGAGCCCACAGTGTGTTGTCCATAAAAAGGAACCAATACAAAACAGAGTTTTTACAGCAACTTTTATTTAGGTACAGTTAAATATGGATACATTTTGGAGGGGCAATTATATAACTTCTGAAACTAAGAATATTGCAGATAGAACAGTACAAATAATCCCTTGCCCCCTTTAACAAATATTTTAGAAATGTATGGAGAGGACTGCATTGCAACCATATCTACTTCTCTAATGCCATTATAGCGGGGAGTAAGTACGAAACACAAACCAAAATGAAACATAATGTACAGGGAAGCATGAAAAATTGGTGCAACTATTTGTAATCCTGGTGGAGAAAATGAAAATTATTATATACAATTCATCTGGGCATTATTTTCATCATAGAAACATAGACTTTGACGGCAGATAAGGACCGCTTGGCCCATCTAGTCTGCCCATTTCCCTACCTACAGGATAGGCCGCGGATCCTAGTTAACCAACAGCCTATTTCTTCCTACCCCCCACAAGAATTGCCTTATGTCTGTCCCATGCATTCTTGAATTCTCCCACAGTTTTAGACCCCACAACCTCCTCAGGAAAGCTGTTCCATGCATCCACTACCCCTCTGTGAAATTTCACATTGCCCCTGATCCGCCCTCCTTCTATCTTTAAATTGTGTCCCTTGTTCTTGCAAGTCTCTTTTTCTGAAAGATGCTACCTCTTGGACTTTGTTGATTCCACTGAGGTACTTAAAAGTTTCTATCATGTCCCCCTCTCCCTTCTTTCCTCAAGGGTATACATATTAAGCTCCTTTAGTCTCTCCTCGAACGACTTCTCTTGCAGACCCTGCACCATTTTAGTTGCCCTCCTCTGACTACCTCTATCCTGTCTATGTCCTTATGGAGATGGGGTCTCCAGAACTGGACAAGTACTAGATGGGGTCTCACCAACTGTCTGTACAGAGGAATAACAACTTCCTGTTTTCTGCTGCTGATGCCTCTCCTGTACATCCCAGTATACCCCAGCCCTCCCTACTGCCTTCTCACATTGCTTGCTAACCTTAAGGTCATCTGATATGATTACCCCAGGTCCCTTTCCTTTTTGTTGTTGTTACTACCTCCCACCCATTGTGTAGTCTTCCTCTGGGTTCTTGTTTCCAGGTGCATTATTTTGCACTTCTTTGCATTGAATCCTAGCTGCCATACTTTGACCATTCCTCCAACCTTGCCAAGTCCCTTTTCATCCTTTCCACGCCTCCTTGTGTATCAACCCTGTTATCGGATCTTTGTGTCATCTGCAAAAAGGCATACTTTTCCTTCCAGTCCTCTGCAATGTCACTGATGAAGACATTAAAAGGACTGGACCAAAACTGAACCCTGCGGTACCCCACTAGTAACCCCTCTTTCTTCAGAGTGGACTCCATTTACAATTACCTTCTGTGTCCTGTTTTGCAGCCAATGTTTTATCCATGCTACCACCCTGGGACCCACTCCCAGGCTGGTTAATTTGACTATTAATCTTTTGTGTGGGACTGTGTCAAATGCCTTGCTAAAGTCTAGGTAGGCCATGTCCACAGCCCCTCCCTGGTCTACTACTTTGGACGCCCAGTCAAAGAAATCTATTAGATTCACTGACATGACCTTCCGCCAGAACCCATGCTGCCTTGGGTCCTGTGCTCCACTGGCCTCTAGGTACTCAACTATTCTTTCCTTCAGAAGTGACTCCATCACTTTCCCTACCACAGAGTCAGACTGACAGGTCTGTAGTTTCCTGCCTCTGTCTTGGTCTCACTTTTGTGAAGGGAATCACATCCGCCTTCCTCCAGTCCTCGGGTACCACACCATCCTCCCATGATTTATTAAAAAGAGTAGCCAGTGGTTTCACTAGTTCCTCCTTAATTCTTTTAGAATTCTGGGGTGAATTCCATCAGGACCCATTGCTTTGTCCACCTTCAGTTTTAGAAGTTCTTGCAGAGCCCTTTCTTCTGTGAAAGGACTGGGATCAACCCCCCTATCAAGAGTGCTTCTGTTAATTGGATTAGGCACTTCCCCCTCCTGTTTTGTGAATACTGAGCAGAAATATTTGTTCAGTATCCCTGCTTTTTCACTGTCCCCCTCTGCCCACCCACCGTTCATTCTATTCAGCCTCACTATCCCTCCATCAGTCTAAAACATAACGGGTGCAGGGCTCTGATTTAGATGCCATTCTGTCTGGTCAGTACCTCTGTGAGATCATAATAGTTAGAATTAATGTAAGGCAATACTTAGATAGATTTATTCTCAAGAATATGGGAAGTTACTACAACAGGATTTTAGATGATGTTCTTGGTATACTACAAGAGCTGAACTAGTTTAAGAGAAAATGAAACATTGTTTATTTTTTAAGTGGTTGTAATGTTTCAGAATCGATATTTGAGAATGAATCAATAAGAGTATTTGGGTAATCTTTTGCTACATTACATATATAGAAAGAGGGGGTTTCACATAAAAATATGCTTTTATTTACGTGATTTATTTCAATATTTTCACTGTTGGGCATTTTACAAACCTGAACCCAGAAACATCAATTGATTTGGTTTAACGAGCTCCTGGAATCCCTAGTGGGACCTTCCAAAATCTCACAGTTTAGGAAATGCTTAAACAGCCACCAAGGCCTCGAGAATAACTTTGAAAACCATAATATTTGGACACAAAAGCAGCTTATATTTTTCATTAGCTCCGCATTTCTTACTCCCATTATGCATTACTGAGGTCATATGCATGAAAACATGAAAGCTGTTCCACTGAGGGTTTACCAACTCCTGTTGTTTGTTTCCAACCTGATGTCATAATAAATATGCTTCTGACATCACAGTTATCTCCACAGCAACAGACTGATGTCATAGAGCATAGCATTATGATTTTAAGTAGGGTATAAGCTAAAGAGGCAAATGAACTCTAAGGGATACAGATCTTGTTTTTGTGGCAATTTCTTCAGTAATAAGTAATGGAGAGGATAAATCTAGAGAAGATGCACAAAATACAAGCTGAACTGTGTCCAACTATTATGTTTTCTGAAGTTTTTCCAAAGGCATCAGCTGCTCTTTAAAAGAAGAACTCACTGTGAAATCCACCTGCTGCTTCTTTTAATTGACTTCTGTCCAGTATATCATGTTTATCTTGTGATTATACATTACTGGCACTTGCAACCTTGTCCCCCTTGGACAGCTGTGCTAGAGTGTGTATATTACCTTTACTGCTAATTTATTGTTACTTGTACCTGGCCAGGCTCTTCCTGAGCTGGTGCATGTATGTTGTGTTCCTCATTCCTTGTACTTGTCAGATGTGGAAGCTTTGCAAAAGAGCACTTAAGCTCAAATATGCTTTCCGAATTATAAACAAGTAAATAAATAAAAAATAAATAAATGCATTTATATCCGATGCCCTGTACAGATATATTATCTAGAGAAAACTGCATAGGCAGGTGTGTGTTATGAGTTCTTTTTTGTTGTTTACATACTCGAGGTGTGAGATGACCCATAAACCTTGAGAGCAAAGCTTGAGAGGTTTATGTGGCCATCACACACCAAGAGTGTTTTTTTTTCAAAAGTGTTAAACTGCTGCAGTGCTTCCTGAGAGAGTGAGCATGACAAACGTTTGCATGCAAGTGTGTGCTTCCACCGAGCAGTTTAAAAATGTTAGATTCAAATGCCATAACAACTGTGTGTGATGTCGTACCCTGTTATTATGACATTTGAAACAGCTTAAAAATGAGTTGTTAATGAGGGTCACCAGTTATTATCTAAGCAATAAGACATGATGGGGTGTGCATTACACAGTTCTAACACATGGCTTGGAGGGATGTAGTGAGGCTGCAGTCCGAGTGTGTCCAGAGCCCTAGCCGTGTGTTAGAACTGTCTAACGCACACCCTGGAATGGCTTATTGTGCTTATAAAATTGGACTGTGTATTCTATATGAAGTTTCTAGTTTTAGCTGTGCATTAGACACTTCTAACGCACGGCTAATGACCAATTAGAATAGCTGAAATCCCTTCCACATTTTATAAATGTGCTTATACATACAGTTCTGGCATCTCTTGTGTTTGTGACAGTGTCTTCTCAACATCCATAAGGGATAAAGGATTTGAGGGCCCTTCAAATTTAAGCTATGACAGCATCTCTTAGCAAGTAGCCCCTGTGATTGCACTTACTTCTTGCCTGCTTTCCTACCCCCCTTCCAGGTTTCCTCCCCCATTAGCCATGGTTGACTATGTCTACTTAGACTGTTACCAGCTTCTTGTTGTATTTTGATGGCTGTATTTCCTGTTGTTGCATTGCACCCTCTGTTTTGTTTTCGTACAACATTGTACCACACTCTGTATTCTGCACTGTTATCCAGTTTTCACTCTGTAATGTATATGTCTTCACTTGCTTCTGCTGTTTTTACTGCGAATTTTGTATCATGACTCACTCTGTGCTGTGCTTTGTATCGCAAGTGCCTCCAGTGTTTGCCGCTCCAATACTGTTTCAAGCAGTAATTTTTGTTACTTTATTTACATTTGTTAGTTTACTTGCATTTCTAGTCTTGTAACCTGTTCTCTCTGAAGTGAAGCCTTTGTAAATGAGTCACTGACTCAAACGTTTGTAATTCTGAGATATATAAATAAATAAATAAATAAAGTAAACATAAATGCCAGAGGTGTACATATAAACATGTTGCAAATCATGTTAAAAACTTCTTTTAAAAAATGCAACTTCAATTAAAGATCAAAATATTGTACTTCGAAGAAATAAGGGAACCCCCTGTGTGGGAAATGGACTATGCCAACTGGACTTAGAATTTCATAATTTAGGAACTGGTTGAATGAGACACCCTGTTATAGTTATAAGAGTATCTGGAATGTTTAGGAATAAACAGTCCTGACTGGCTAAAAATTATGACATGATTTATTCATTTTAAATAAATATTTAAAGCATGCATTGGTGAGTGGGTTTCTCTTCCACTGGGGATTACAGTTAGGCCAGAAGTTGTGGATCAGATCCCTCCTGGTGTTTTACTTTGACTTTTTTAGATACTGAAGGCCATACTGCTCCTTGTTCTGAAAATTACCTGTGTACCAGCATATGCTGACGCTCTGAGAAACGTGAGTACAAAAAAGAGGTGCAGGCCTGGTAACATTTCAAGAAAGAGCTCCTGGATTTTAAAGAGCTACTTTAGTACGTAATGTATTTTATTTTTCATGTTCTGTTTTTTTCTATTCCAGTAATAGCAATTACATTTTCGAAGATGCTGACATGATAGTGTCATTATTTCTGACCTCAGGATACAAGATACCCATAAACCTAAGCTATGTCCATAAACTGAAAACAGAAACATGGAAATTCAGGCCCTGAAACAATGAATACTCATAAACTGAAGATGTGCCTAGAAGCAAAGAAGAACAGAGCTGAGACCTAGGAAGAAAAAGAAACAAGTGTAGAAAGATTGATAGATAGACAGACAGATACAGACAGACAGACAAATACAGACAGATAGAGACAGACAGACAGACAGACAGATATCATATAATACCAGTATATCTGATTTATGCAGGCTTTTTCCCAGAAGGAAAACTGACTGCTTAGTAGTCTCTAACACATACTAATTAAATTTGTATTGCATTCTAATTAATAATTAGTTGCAACATCAGTAGACTAGTCAGGTATGATATCACCAACTGAAAACTGTTAAATTTCTTACCTCAGCCTTAAAACTGGCCTTTCATAGAAACGTGCCAATCAAACCTTTAACACAAGCAAGTAATGTTTCTGTTTTCAGAAATGCTATTCACCTCAACAAATAATCTATGTTCCTGGACCAGCAGGGCAGATCCTGCGAACATCAGCTTAAGGCTCTGAGCATGTACTCACTGGAGACCAGGAGGGAGATATGATAGACACTTCAAGTTTCTGAAAGGAATGGACAAGTTAGATTGTAGGGAAGTATTCAGCAGGACTGGTGAATCAAGAACAAGGGGGCATGAGTGGAAGCTGGCGGAGGAGTGGGGGGATGCAAGAGGGACTTTAGAAAATTATATTTTACAGTAAGAGTGGTTGAGCCAGGGAACAGCCTACCAGCAGAGGGGGTGGGTGCGAGAACCATTAATGGTTTCAAACAGCTGGGACCGAGTAAAAGGTTTAACACAAGGGGAAGCAGTAGGGCAAGGGGGGAGAGGAGGGCAATAGCTCCAAATAGACAGTAGGTCCCCGGGAAGGATAGGGTAAAACGGAGCAGACTGAATGGAGCAATGATCTTTTCTGCCTGCATTTTCTATGTTTTTGTGTTTAACTGTACCGGGATTTTGCTCATTGTTTCCTGTCTATAGACAACATTCCGTACAGGTCTCTTCGTGGAACCAGGATATAGAGTTCTTATTATGTCACTACATGCATCACGTGATCAAGATGCTTCTGTAAAAATGTAGTAGGGCATGGGGGGGGGGGATGGAAAGTGAACATTGCATTCCTGTGCTCTACTGATCCCCAGGGGAGGGTTGGTGAGCTTACTATTGCATGCACAATGTTGAGGGAAGCAGATGACTGGGAAAGGGGAGAAAAACAGGTGAAAATGAGTACACTATGATCACAGCACTGAAAAACTCAAAACCCATGACTCCTGCCTGCCGATCTGAAATACTGGTCAGGTAGCACAGTGGGTAACATATCACTAGCTACTCTGGTGACCCAGGTTTGAAACTGGACTCAGTTTGTGGAGGGCCTGCTGTGGGTAGGAGCAGTGAGTGTCCCAAAGGAAAACTTTCCTCCTTCGAGGAGGGGGAATTGCAGACCTCTGCTGTTAACCTGCCACCCTGTAGAGGGTGACCACACAGTAGAGGAACCCTTAGGGGGAGAGGCAGTCAGCATATACTGAACATGCTGTGTACCACAGCACCCATGCGTGCGTCATTCCATGCTGGTGCCCTGGGGAGTAAATTGAAGAAAAATGCCTCAGTTCATAGGATGATGGCCAGCTCCTCGCAGGGCCTGCACTGTCAACTGGGCACCCTCCTCCCGACTGGATGTAGACCTAGTCAGAGGAGTGCTGCCCCTCAGGATCACCACCATAGGATGATGGCCAGCTCCTCGCAGGGCCTGCACTGTCAACTGGGCACCCTCCTCCCGACTGGATCTAGACCTAGTCGGAGGAGTGCTGCCCCTCAGGGACACCACCATAGGGGAACACAGAGGCTGGTGTACTCAGGAAAGCTGGGTGATGGGGTGGGAAGGATTTGGCCAGGGGGTGAGCATGGTCTGAGGCAGGAGGATGAAAATCTGGGTGAAAAAAAATTCCTGATCTGAGGGGAAGATACACATTTCTGCTGGTCCTACCACAGAGAGTAAGCCATAGAAGCCCTTGGTGTAGGTAACAAAGTTGGTAGTAGCCAGTACTGCAGTCAGGGCATCTGGCCAGAAGTATAAACACCTTGATCAAATATTTTAAAAATAAATAAATAATAAAACACTTAATCAAAGTAAGTTTTAGTTTACAGAAGCCAGATTCAATAGGAGAACCTAGGTGGCCTACACCACACACTCAGAATTCCTTTCAAAGTCTCAGCCTCAACACACAAACTGTGTACTATAATCCTAACTTGTGGGACCAGAGCTAATTTACATCTACTACATTACAGGGCCTGGAACATAGATCCCCCGCACATTATTCTATTTAAAATTAAAGTGGCAGTACATGTTACATTGAAAAATTTCACCTATACTTTTTTATTCCATTTTAGTTTGTCCCTTATCTCCTGTTTTGTAGGACATCCTTCTTTCTCTGTTTTCAGTCTGTTTTAGCACTTTTTTTTACATTTGAAATAATAAAAGGAACGCTCCTTTTACTATCACTTAGACCATGTTTTCATTGCCTTTTGTCCCATAAGATTAGAGATCAGTGTCTAATTTGTGCTAGCACATTTTAGTAACAAGAAAAGGGGATGTTAAAGCAGCAGTGCAACAAAATTGGGCAAAACCTTTGACCCTACCCTTTGTTCACTATAAAAGATTCCAGGCATCTTGCAGTTTAATTTGGTGGTACAATTTTCTAATGCCGCCAACATTTAAGTGTAACCCCCTTGTCACCCAGGGTTACTAGAATCCCACTTAGATCTAGTGGCAGGCAGGCAAAGGCAGCTGGTGAGACATCAGTTAAATGTGTTTCACACTGTCTCACTCTGTCCTCAGTCTCAGCTGAGCTGGAGGGATGACATCACTTAGAATTCTCTCAGCTGCATAAGCCACAGTGGAATGTTGCAGCAGGGAGTTAGGTTAGAATGTTGGGGTTTTCAAAGCCAGTCTTCAGCCAGACTCAAGAGAAGCAGCAGCCCCTCAGAGCCTAGCTCTGTCAGAGAGCTACACCAGAAACAGGGTAGTGTGTTCTCACCCTAGAGAAGAACACTGAAGATACCTGCTGAAGTGGTAGAGATCGCTCCCCCGAGTTGTTCCAGTGCCCCATCCCTGGAAGGGATGGGGGGAAAAGAATCCAGCATTTCAGGGACAATCCCCTAGCCCACTGGGAATGGGAAAAGCTGCCGGATGAGAGTTTGTTTTGAGTTTCCAGAGAATTGTGTGTTTTCTGTGAGAGAAGCCCTGGGGCACCTGCGAACCATGGTGAGTCTCCTCTGACATAGCGCCCATGTTTTCACCAAGTACAGTTTTGTAAAAGTATCTGCCTTCTGTGGGGTCAGGAAAGGACTAGCCAAGGACAGTACTTCTGAGATATGTGTATGGCTTGAAATGCATCTAACCAGTGGGGTCTACAGGGATGGACATTGTCACTTACAGTACGTTGCAAGTCAGGACACCAGTTGCTTAGAGAGTAGACTGTTAAATGTGATATACATTTCGTGATAGTAACCTACAACCAGAGAGTCCAAAGAAAGGTGTTGTTTCAAATGAATGGCCGGGTATGGATTTGGGAACAAGAGGTGGGAGACCCCCCCATCTAGAGTAACCAGGTTTACCTCTACGGATTCACTTTGGGCACCTATAGCTTTCTCCCAGCCACTTGGCCAGTGTCTGCAGAAAGTACCCAGATGTGGGATTAAAGATGAGATTTTCCCTTTAGAGCTAGAAGCGCTCATGGGTGATTGAAGGAGCCACCACCAAAAATCCATGACATATGGAAATGTGTACTAGTACTATCAGAGATGCCATGCCAGGGGAACCAAGAGTGAGAGTACCAGTTCGGGCGTGTGAGTCCAGGTGTGTTCAGAACCTGAGGGTTGTTGTGTGATGAAGAAGATATGTTCTGACCTCTACAGATCTGCATATCCAGTGAGTGTAGCCCCGTGGGGGGGGGGGTCCATCTTGCTTTGTATTCTTGTGTTGAAGTGAATAAAAGCCACACTTTAGAATCCCACTCCTGGTTTGGACATTATCAGTTCTTGCTTCCTGTGTCCAGAATTACTTGGGTGCCCCGGACCAGAAGTGTAAACCTAGCCTTGATGCCGAGTGAATGTTTTCTCCCCGAACCTAGGCTAGCCAGGTAGTGGTTACAAAATGGAGGCACCACACACCACCTAGCTTACATAAGTATTTTATAAATGTTTCAATTGATTTTTTCCTGAAGAAAAAAAGATGCTTGCCACATTTTGCATAGAAATAGCATTGTAGAACCTGTCAAGGGTTAGGATCAAAAAATAAATAAACTCTGATGGTACACAGCATAGGAGCCGAGGTACATAGACAAGGACATTTGAAAGATATGCTAATATTTTCTTAATTGTAGCTGAAACTAGCTTTTTTGGAAAAAAACATTTTTCATTGCACTGCTTCTTTAAATAGTGGGTTTTTGAAACAACAGAGAATGCCGATGAACACGTGGACTGATCCATAGAAAGGAAGTGGTCCTTATTTTATTTGAAATGTGAACAAAAAGTGATAAAATGGATTCAAAATGGGTAAAATGTGTATTTTATGAGGCTGGAGATAAAGAGCAAATCTAACATAAAGCATTGGCCAACATTTTTATAGCTATCGTACACTGTTGCTTTAAGCAAAGCATTGAAGAAGAATTAACAGAATTACTGAGCCACCCAATTCAAAGAAAATATGATGGTTAAATAAAATACCTTCCCTTAATTCACCCAACTGCTCATGTGCAGTCATGAAGGAGATTTTCTTTGAAAATTAATTTTTCCCCCGTGCAGGTTTAGTGAAACATTATTTGAAAAAAAAAAAAAAAAAAGATACTTTCATTTACAAAAAGGAGGAAAACAAACTGCCCAAATGAAGAGAAATAATGTAACCCCTAGATGGCGCTATCCCAGGGGCTACTACCCCTGCCTGATTTGCCACTAACAGGTTGAGGGGCCTGGATCCAATGGCGGGTGCCTCCACCCAGAGGTCAGGGTTTGCAATAGTTAAACTTACTTGGTCACAGCCCTCTGGGACACTGCAACCCCCCTTTCTTCCCACTAGTGGCCCACACAATATAGCAGAATTACCTTCACAGTATACACTTACCCCCAAGGCTGGTTCAGGCACCGGGACATCCTGTAAAATAAGATACAGTGCAACAATCACAGTACAGTACTTTAACATAGACAAATACCTCAGGCAGTATAACTTTGTTGAAACAAACAGCTCTGATTTATTTAGGGGGATATAACAAGGACAGGGGGAAATCAGGTTAATTAGCTTATCACTTTACTATCTACCTATGGCTCTGTGCACAGGCCTATCCCTACCAGTTACTGTCCCTGGGTACCCAAGCCCTAGTGGCTAGTCCAAACCGTGGCAGCTGGTAGGGGCCCTTTCACACAGTGAAAAGGAGAATTAAACAGTCAGCAGTACAGTAATTCCATTTGGATTTAATGTGGCAATTCAACAGGGAGCGACCCCGAATTAGTACTCACGACCTCCAAAGAAGATATGGTCCTTCAATGTCAGCAGGGCTACTTTTGATCTCCAAGAGACTCCTCACACATTTATATGGTAAAAAAAAGAAAGCACTATACCAGGCAGGCTGCATCTGTATCCCAATCGCACTACTGCACAATAACCAGGAGAACACACAGCAGATTCAGTTCCTGACAGACCGAGTGTAATTCAACAATTTCTTCAGTCTTCTACAGGGTGAGCCTGGTTTCTACTCTTCAGAGATCCTTTGATTCTTTCACAGGACGGATTCAGTCCTAACAAGCAGTTACACAAGTTGTAGACCGGAACTCTGGGCCTTGCACACGCTTTTTGACTGAAACTGTGCACTGAAGGAGCACAGGGTTTCTTTCCCTTCACTTTCAGATCTCAAACTGAAACTCCCAACAGACAAAACTGGCACTTCCTTTGAGTTCCTCCCAGTTCTTGACTGGATTGGCTGTCACTCACAATAGACTGCTGCTGTTGGTCCAAAAAAGGCATCAAGTCTAAACTACATCTCCCAGAGTCACTGCCCATACAATCCTCTTGTGGCTGGCTCAGATTATGAGTCCCAAGTTCTGATTCGTCCAAGGCATCATTTTAGAGCTAGTTTACCCCACACTGATTGGTCCAGTTCAGCAGTTCAAAACCAGAATGGGGAACTAGGCAGACAGTTCTGACTGCAAAGAAAGCAGGTTAGACAAACTGTAATTTTATTATTACTGTAAATGATTTCTGGCAATCAGTTACATCTTTCAGACAGGTTCCTTTGCACTCCTAGTGACTGCAAAATGGGGTGAATTGGCAGCAGCTTGAGTGGTACTCAATCAAAGAAACACACAGTCCCCCATACAAACTAATTATGTCTGCAAGCAGACAGCTCTTAAAGAGACAGTACCAGAGGTTCTAAAAACACTCACTGATAAATGGCTTAAACGCCAAACACCATTCAGGCTTGGAGCATTCAAGCAAGCTCCTGGAAGTCTTTTGGGAACCCCCATTTGCAGGGGGGTTACACCCTTCCTGGCCTGGGAAAAGCTTGACGTCCGCGTCAAGCAAGTACCCCCATAAGTTTCAACTGCAACCATATACATTTGCATTAGGCTCACACATGTAATCATCAGTCAATACATCATTTTACCAAGAACCATTTCTGAAACATTGCAGTACGTCACTCTTTACACAGTATAACACACACATTGTACCATAACTCAAGTATTACCTCTTGTACATGAAACCTGAAGAGAGGGACCTTCCCTATCAGTTACCTTGGGGCTGGACGGGCAAGGGCACCATACTTAGAGGGCAACACAAGTAACTTGGGTTAGCACTAACGCTCAGTTTGGGCAGTGAGCTCAGGGACACATACACTCCTTTATGGACAACATTAGAGGCAAATCCACAGGCCTCCCAAGGAATCATAACTGAGGTGCACCACAGGCTTTACAGCTCGACCAGTCTTTCTAGGGGAACTGTTACAGTCTCTGCACTCTGAGCCTCATTTTCAGCATTGTCCACACTTGTCAGGGAGTCTCCATGGGGTAGAGAGCTAGGAACTTGGGCACTTTCAGCTCCAGGAGTTACAGTTTCTGAGTCCACAACATTTGGCTCGCATGGAGAGCTTGGACACTGGCAGTGGACTGTCAGGGCACTCAAAATACTCTTCTTGTTCGGGTGTATCACCAGTCTGCCCCAATCTATCATTTTCCTCCTGAAAGCTCAAACAGTTCAACCATGCACAATGATTCCATTTCATCTGATCTGATGCTTTGCACTTCACTTTCTGGGAGCATTGGCTCCAGGGATGAAGCTGGGGGCATAGACAGTCCAGAAGGCCCAGCTTTGTCTCCAGTATTGACTAGGGGATTGCCCCGAAACAATTGACTCAGTTCGTAAGAAGGATAGTATTCAAAGTCACTCTCACTTTCTTCTGATATGGACTGACAGTCATGCTCAACTGGGACTTGTGCAGGGGAACACTTTAACTCTGCTTCTGTAGGTGCAGACTTCCTTGATCTTTTCTTAGCAGCAGCTCTAGTCACTGGTCCAGAGGGGCATCTTCTGGGGCTCAGACTCAATCAGGATTTGTCCAATGGGTAGTAAATGATTTCTATGCATTGTTTTTACATCTTTGAATTGTTCTCAGGCCTTACTTTGTACACTGGCAGATCATCTAGTTTGCCCACTACAATGTGAGGGAGATGGTGCCATCTGTCAGCAATCTTGTGTTTGCCATGCAGTCCCAGATTTCTTAGCAATACCCGATCTCCCTCCTGGAGTTCCTGTGCTTTCACCTTTTTATCATACCTTTCTTTGTTGGCCAGATTTCTTTTGGCAGCCATGGTTTGAGCCAGTTGGTACGCATGAGTTAGCTGGGCCTTTAACTTTTGCACATACTGTAAATAGTTGTCAGCTTGAACCCCATCAGGAGAGACCCCAAAACACACATCTACCGGTAGTCGAGCTTCTTCCAAACATCAGGCGGTAGGGGGAGAACCCAGTGGCATCACTTTTGGTGCAGTTATAAGCATGTACCAGGGTGCTAATTTGTTGGCTCCATCTAGGCTTGTCCTTTGGGTGCAGGGTGCCTAGCATATCTAGCAAAGTGCGGTTGAAACGTTCAGGCTGTGGGTCCCCCTGGGGGTGGTAAGGAGTGGTTCTGGACTTTCTCACTCCCCACAGAGAAAGCATCTCTTTGATCAGACGACTCTCAAAGTCTCTCCCTTGATCAGAATGGATTCTTTGTGGAGCCCCATAGTGAACAAAAAAGTTTTCTACGAGTACTTTGGCTACAGTGGATGCTTTCTGGTCTTTGGTGGGGAAAGCTTGGGCATATCTCGTGAAATGGTCAGTGACCACCAGCACATTACTGATATTTCTTTGATCTGACTCCAAACTCAGAAAATCAATACAGACCAGCTCCATGGGTGCACTGGTGGTTATGTTAACAAGGGGGGCAGCCCTCTGGGGCAAAGCTTTCCTCTGTGGCAAGCGACTTCTGGTTCGTATGTGTTGCTCCACATCAGCCCCATCTTAGGCCAATAGAATCTGGATCTCACCAAGTCAAGTGTTCTGTCTATACCAAGGTGCCCCATGTGGTTGTGCAAGGACCTCAATACTGAGTCTCGAAAGGCAGTGGGCAGCACCAGTTGTTGTTTGTCTACTTGTCCCCCTCTGTCTACTGTTTCTCTATATAACAGTTTATTGATCAGTTTCAACTTAGGACCTTCTTTGTATAACAGTGCAGTTCTCAAATCAGTGGAGCGTAATTTGGACACATCTTTTCCTGCATAGAGGGCTTCTAAAGCTGATTTGATCATAGGATCGCGATTGAGCCCGCCGAATACTTCATTGTCCAGCTGAGGCAGTGCACCAATGTCTATTGCAGAAAAGTGGCAATAAGCAGCAGGTATGCAATTCTCAGAGGGTCCCAAGCAATCCACCATGCAGTCCACTGCGTCCGTGGACATTTGTTCCTCCTGTCAAACTTCGCAGAGTGCCCGAATGTCAGGTTCTGCCAATCGACCCAATCATTCTGGGGAACAGGCCTCCGGGAGAGAGCATCAGCATCTATGTGGTTCAGACCTGCTCGGTATTCGAGAGCATAGTCATATGTAGATAATGCAGAAAGCCACCTGTGGCCAGTGGCATCCAACTTAGCTGAGGTCTGCACATAGGTCAAAGGATTATTGTCAGTTTTACTAGTATTTTAGCCCCATACAAGTACTCATGGATTGGTCAACAATAGCCCACTTCAAAACTAGGAACTCTAACTTATGTACAGGATAGTTCTCTTCGGATGGGGTCAGGCTTCACTGGCAAAGGCCACTGGTCTCAGGCCATTCTCGTGCTCTTGGTACAACACAGCCCCAACCCTTGCAAGCTAGCATCAGTGTGCAGGACGTAAGGTTTTCTTGGATCGGCATAGGCCAGCACTGGAGCATGGGTAAGTTGATATATGATCTCATGAAAAGCAGTCTCACAATCAGGAGTCCAGCGGGCCTCAAATACTTCACTCGGATGAAAATACACTCTTTCAGTCTTGAGGGACGCTGACTTTTGGTATTTTTTGTGGGTTGGGGGATACCCTTGAGTAAGGTTAAGTAAAGGGCGGATCACTCTTGAATAGTCCTTGATGAAACGCCGATAATAACCACAGAATCCCAGGAATCTTTGCAGTTCTTTTAGATTTTTGGGCTGTGGCCAGGTGGTCAAGGCCTCAACTTTACTTGGGTCGGTCTCTATTCCCTCGGTGGATACTATGTGTCCTACATACTTTACTGATGTTTGAAAGAATTGACACTTATCAATGGACAGTTTAAGGCCAAAGTCCTCCAGTCGATCCAATACCTTAAATAATCTGCTCTCATGTTCCTCCAGTGAGCTGCCAAACACAATAACATCATCTAGGTATACCAGGCACTCTAGTAAGTTCATGTCCCCACTGCACGCTCCATCAATCGTTGAAAAGTGGCTGGGGCACCTGAAATCCTTGAGGCATCCTCATGAATTCATAGAAGCCAAGCGGACAGATAAAGGCTGTCTTCTCACGGTCCTCTGGGGCCATCGGGATCTGGTAGTACCCACTGCGGAGATCCAGCACAGAGAACCACTTGCTCCGTTTAGGCAGTCCAAAGCATCCTGAATGCGGGCATTGTGTACTGATCAGGGATAGTCCGCGGTTTAAGGTGCGATAATCCACGCACATCCTTACTGTCCCATTCTTTTCCTCACTACCACAATGGGAAGCATAAGGGCTTCTGGATTCTTGTATTACACCAGCCGCTAACATCTCTTGCAGATGCCGTCTCACATCATCTATATCAGCAGGTGCCAGGCGTCGAGACCTCTCACGAAATGGTCTTTCGTCATGCAGCCGGATATTGTGCTCAGCTCCTTGCACGCATCCTACGTCCCATTCCTTTAAAGAAAACACCTGGTCTCTCTGGGCAAGCTTCTCACTGATCCTCACTTTCCATTCAGCTGGCAGCGGGGAGTTGCCGAAATCAAACAAGTCAGGCGTTACTCTGTCATTCTTCCTTGAACTCTTGCTGCTGGGTAGCACTGCAGTGTCTGCACAATGCACATTAGCCAGGATGCAACCTCTATTTACTCGAATGTCTCTTTCAGACACATTATGAACTTGGACCATTACCCTTCTGGCATAAGCATGGGCTCTAGCGGCAAAATACTAGCTTGAGCAGTCCCTCTGGCAATTTTCCATCGCCTGGTGCATCCAACATTAATATTTTATTCTTAACATCCTTTCTGATACGGACCTCTCCTGTAAGGTACACTGGGCATTTGGTGCCAGGATCAGAGACTCAGGATCCTTCTTCCATACAATTCCGACCGGTTCCTCTGGTTCTATATTTTCAGCATCTCTCTGTGCCTCATAGGCCTTCTAATTAAAGCCGGAACTCTTAAAGCTCTACTAGTCTTTGACCCCTGTTTTCATAACACAATGTGCCAGCCTTCTGAACATATGAGCATTTGTTCCAATCAACAAAGGGACACCATCATACAGTCCAGTGGGGGACACACTAAGGCTAGGGTCTCTACTTGTTCGGCCACTCCAGCCACGGAGGTGGGGAAAGACAGCCAAATTCGGATATACCCAGAATAGGGTAGGCCTTCTCACTTAACCCCATACATGCAGTCCTTCTAATGGTTGTAAGGTACGTCTGACAAATGCTTCTGATACCAATCTTGAAACATAATTGTCACTTGGGAGCCACTGTCTAATACAGCTCTTGTAGACACTCCATTTACCTTTACAGTGGTCTCCATGGAGGGACCCACTATTCTGGACCAGTCTGAGAGGCGGTAGTGGGGGCCTGGGCAACTGACCTTGCCACAAAAGGACGTGAATTAGCATTTTGGTGCCCTCACTGGGATCATTTCTGCACCTCTTAACCACTGATTTGTTCTCCGCCTCCTTGTAGCCTATATGCAACTTTGTCAGTGTCTTTTGGGATTGGCATTCCTTTCATGTGCCCATCCTTCCCACAATTATAGCAAAACATACTTTTGGAGTTTGAGCTGGCGAGGTGCCACACTGGGAGCCAGGGCGGGGTATTACTAACTGGAAACCTTGGTGCCATCTCTGTCTGCGCGTGATAAGCATTTGGAGACATCTCGTCAGTTTCTCCACTTCCATGGTCAAGGAATCGAGTTCGGAGCTGTTATCAGCAGGAGATACATGGGTGGGTATCCCCACCCCATAGCAGATGCAGTCGGATATAGGTCGGGGCCCTGTACTTGCAGGCGTGGCCTTCATAAAGGGACTGTTTTGAATTCTGGATCTCTCTCAACAGTTCGCCCCATTGTGGCATATCTTTTCCTTATCAGAGCACTCATTGACTGCCAACCTCTGCCCTGAACTTCACTTGATGGGCCACCCTCAGTCACTCGGGTCATAGCCACAGCTATTGGTGCAGGTCCTCCCGAGGTCGCCTTTTCTCAACTCCTCGAATTTCTCTCATTAACTCATCATAGGAGGGTGGGGATTCCAGTCGATTTGCCAGGCGTAACTGAAGCAACAGCAGTTCTGAGAAGGGGCAGACTTAAGATTCTGTCCAGTCTGGTTCGGTCCAGTTCAATCGCTGGCAAACTACCCTTTCTGAGGCATTCTTGCAACAATTTTTCCAGCCGAGACATACACAGACAACTCCTCCCTTGGTACTGTTGTGCATTTCTTACTCTCCACCATAGGTCCTCATCAGAATCTGGGCTCCCATACACATTCTCCAAGGCCTCAAGATAGGCTTGTGCAGTCGCTTCAGGGTTACTGGCGTCTGCTTAGCACGGATGGTAGCCAGGGCAGGACCTCGGAGGCTCACTAACCCTCTTCGCTGCTTCCGAGCATTGCCATTCTAGCACTTGGGGCAACATAGTCTATCCAGGTCTCCCAGTCATCCTCCCTTGGGGGTGGGGAGGTGCCAGAGAAGATCCTCAACCTTCGGTAAGAGTCGTGACTAATGGCAGGTGCAGAAATAGGAGTCTGCATTGGTTCAGCCACCATTACGGGTACTGGAGCAGGAGAGGGTGTTGGGGAGGAACACCCCAGGTGGCAAGAATAGTTTCTTCAAGTCCTCCACAGTTTTCCTTCTCCCAGCAACCATTTAGCAAATTTCTCCTCAAAAGTTTCAGATAGTGGTGGGGCTCATTCCCCCGGTCTTTACTGTCCTTAGTTATCACTCTCAAGCAGTGAGGGCTCCTCTGGGGTAATGGTCTGTGGTACTTTGGAGCTATCTATGGGATCCTTAAACTCTACTAGGGCCAGGAAAGTGTGGGTGAGCAGATTAGCGTGCCGACCCACCACCACAGGATTTTGTAAACCTTCCACCTTGGAAAGTACTCCCTGCACAGTGTCCGTATTGATGCAGGGGATGTCCAGGATAAACATAGCATTTTGAGTCGATCTCCTCCCAGTACACCACTCCACCAGCCGTGCACAGCCACTTCTGTCGGGGTACCCATTTATTTATTTATTTATTTTTTTTTCCTTAACAGTGGTTTGTAAATATGGCCACTAGAGGACACACAATCCCAGCGGTGAGCCTCCAAAATGTAACCCCTAGATGGCGCTATCCCAGGGGCTACTACCCCTGCCTGATTTGCCACTAACAGGTTGAGGGGCCTGGATCCAATGGCGGGTGCCTCCACCCAGAGGTCAGGGTTTGCAATAGTTAAACTTACTTGGTCACAGCCCTCTGGGACACTGCAACCCCTTTCTCTTCCCACTAGTGGCCCACACAATATAGCAGAATTACCTTCTCAGTATACACTTACCCCCAAGGCTGGTTCAGGCACCAGGACATCCTGTAAAATAAGATACAGTGCAACAATCACAGTACAGTACTTTAACATAGACAAATACCTCAGGCAGTATAACTTTGTTGAAACAAACAGCTCTGATTTATTTAGGGGATATAACAAGGACAGGGAAATCAGGTTAATTAGCTTATCACTTTCACTATCTACCTATGGCTCTGTGCACAGGCCTATCCTACCAGTTACTGTCCCTGGGTACCCAAGCCCTAGTGGCTAGTCCAAACCGTGGCAGCTGGTAGGGGCCCTTTCACACAGTGAAAAGGAGAATTAAACAGTCAGCAGTACAGTAATTCCATTTGGATTTAATGTGGCAATTCAACAGGGAGCGACCCCGAATTAGTACTCACGACCTCCAAAGAAGATATGGTCCTTCAATGTCAGCAGGGCTACTTTTGATCTCCAAGAGACTCCTCACACATTTATATGGTAAAAAAAAAGAAAGCACTATACCAGGCAGGCTGCATCTGTATCCCAATCGCAATTACTGCACAATAACCAGGAGAACACAGCAGATTCAGTTCCTGACAGACCGAGTGTAATTCAACAATTTCTTCAGTCTTCTACAGGGTGAGCCTGGTTTCTACTCTTCAGAGATCCTTTGATTCTTTTCACAGGACGGATTCAGTCCTAACAAGCAGTTACACTGTTGTAGACCGAACTCTGGGCCTTGCACAGTCTTTGACTGAAACTGTGCACTGAAGGAGCACAGGGTTTCTTTCCTTCACTTTCAGATCTCAAACTGAAACTCCCAACAGACAAAAACTGGCACTTCCTTTGAGTTCCTCCCAGTTCTTGACTGGATTGGCTGTCACTCACAATAGACTGCTGCTGTTGGTCCAAAAGGCAATCAAGTCTAAACTACATCTCCCAGAGTCACTGCCCATACAATCCTCTTGTGGCTGGCTCAGATTATGAGTCCCAAGTTCTGATTCGTCCAAGGCATCATTTTGAGCTAGTTTACCCCACACTGATTGGTCCAGTTCAGCAGTTCAAAACCAGAATGGGGAACTAGGCAGACAGTTCTGACTGCAAAGAAAGCAGGTTAGACAAACTGTAATTTTATTATTACTGTAAATGATTTCTGGCAATCAGTTACATCTTTCAGACAGGTTCCTTTGCACTCCTAGTGACTGCAAAATGGGGTGAATTGGCAGCAGCTTGAGTGGTACTCAATCAAAGAAACACACAGTCCCCATACAAACTAATTATGTCTGCAAGCAGACAGCTCTTAAAGAGACAGTACCAGAGGTTCTAAAAACACTCACTGATAAATGGCTTAAACGCCAAACACCATTCAGGCTTGGAGCATTCAAGCAAGCTCCTGGAAGTCTTTTGGGAACCCCCATTTGCAGGGGGGTTACAATAATATTTAAGAAACATCATTTTTCCACTTGGAAAGTACTCGCTGATATCATAATGTACTGTGGGAGGACCAAGTTGGTCAATTAACCCAAAGGTGAAACAGGAGATATCAAATATACAGTATATAATATATAGATCGATTTGTCTATGGCAGTTACACGAAACTTCAATAACTTGAGATTTATGTTCCATTTAAGATAACGGTGAAGGGCATTTCTAGAGTTATTAAAATTTCCAGTGACTGGCCCCAGCAGGTTCCTCTGGGGAAATTTGTGTTTGAGGGTCCAGGACAGGTTTGCTGATTAAAGCTGAGTGTAAGGTACAAGTTTTCTGTTATGAGCTGTGTGCTTAGAATACTTGAAAGTACTCTGCTGCCTGATACAGTGAGATTTGCCCTAGGGAAAAGTACTTCGTGCGCTTCTGACAATGTACAGCCCCCTTTTTTTGTGTGTGTGTGCATATAGAGATGCTGGATTGGACCACTTTTCCTCATAAAGTAAATTAATGTCTTGCTCTGGTCTGGATGCTTTTTCTAGAAATCGCCTCTTTTTAAGATGACAAGTTTCTTCCCTAAATTAAAATGACCTAAGCGCTTGTCCTTGAAGTGCTTGCGTTGCCATTGGCAACAGTGCTACTGTTACTTTTCTGATTGAGGTTTCGGTTTAGGGTGGAGGTGACAGGCACCTATGGGTTAGGAGGTGTTCAATAGGAAAACCCAAACAAATAGCTGTAGCAGGCATACAGTATTACACTGTCACACCATATTCTCATTATTGCGCTATGTGCTGTATAGCTGTGACATTACTACAAGGTAATTCCTATTACGTGGCATTGTGGAAGATTTGATACCAAATTATGATCTGTAACGGAATGGAGGTGCATTATGCGTTAACACAATTTGTATTGTAATGTCCCGGGGGGGGGCGATGAGGCATAATATAAAATGTAAACTCACTCCTGCAAACTCAACTGGCTCTAAAGAGTCAAACCAAGATGGTCCTCTTTTATGAACCAGATGCCATGTTTCTGGCACATTGTAACTTGTGCTGTACTACCATTTTGTTTCTGTACCAGACTCCTCCTTTCCTATGTCACAGCTGAAAATTAGACTGTTTGCTCTCTGTATTGCTTAGTTGGTAAAATAAGTTTACAAATATGTAACTCAGATGATCTGCATTAAGTCCCTCTCCTGAGAACAAATTAGCACAATGCCCTCGATGTGCTATATTTGAACAAGTGCAGAGCAGTGTGAGTGCCCTAGACATGTCTGAATAAGTGCCCTGCTAACTAAGGGACAATCCACAGAAGCTTCTCTGCCCATCTGCATGTGCGGAAGGCTGGGAAAAGATGAGGAGTGCTCCCTATGCACAGAATGCACGCTGTAGGGGCATTCCGATTCATCCACAGCAAGGAAGTGGGCTGCCTCCACACTCTATCACTGACCTGCTTGCATGCTTGTGTGGGTGGGTGGGTTGGTGACAGACCAGGGGTATGGGTGGCCATTTAGAGTCTCCACAGTGTGGAGAACCAATGTAGGGGACTGAAGATGCATGCCCCTTCTGCCTGGCCACACATTCATTTCTCACCTCAAGTGACCACATCACCACCACCACCAACCCAAGCCCTAAAGCCTCAATGGCAGGCTGGAAGTATCACCAGCACCAGCCAGTGTGAATTATAAACTGACATTTTTCTTGTGGGGATACAGCATTCCTGGAGGACTGCTGTTCCCTGTGCAGGAGTCCACGTGCAGAATGGTACAGACATCAGATTGGATGCCCATAATCCAGACCTACCCTACCCACCCCAACTGCTCCCTGCTCCAATATACAGCTCCATTGCAGCAAAGCACAAGCACAGGGGGCTGAGAAGGCCACCCAATGTGGACAGGAATTGAGGGGGCAGAGCCGTGGCTAGAATATGCTTGATTCGAGCATATCCCAGCCACCTATGTGTATCAGGGTTTATTGCACTAACAAGTGTGCTCAGCACAAAGCAGAACGCACACACCCCTGCTGGCCACAGAGACAACACAATCTTCTGTGGTGGTCCTGTGCTCCACCTTCCTGACCACGGCACATCATCAGTCTGTGGTATCCTGTACAACCCCCTTCCTAAGTCCCATTCCACTGCACATGCCTATTGCATCACGGCCTCTCACTGATCTCCCTGCTGACTCCTTTAGTGCTGGTTGCTCATAAGAGGCTGAATGCCAGTAACAGTGTGACAGTCAGGGGTGTTGCTAAAGATACACCCACACATCACTATGATTTGTGGAAGGCGCTGCATGCTGTGTGCATACTGCCACCGTCCCATTCCTGTGCAGTCACAGTGGGGTTAATGACCATACCAGCAGGGATATGACGGTCCTATGCAGAAATGTCAAATTCCAGATGAGCATAATGTCACAGAATTTCTGAAAAGTCTTCTATTTTCTGTTCTGAAATTTGAAAAACAGTGTTTTTCGGGGCTTAGTAATCATCAGTTTGCATAAACTACAGATTCCTTTTCTGCAATCCATTGAAAATAATTCTGCGGTTTATGCAAGCTATGGAAAATTACTCTGTGGTTTTCATAGAAATGCTTTTCAGAATTTAAGGGAATCCAAAAAGAAATTCTGAAATCATCTGAATTCTTTCAGAATCAGAATTGCTACTCTGCATGAATTCAGTCGCTGGAAATTATACAGCTCTATGAGCCAGTCTGAACATACAGTAGCTCAAGCAGGGTCACATACAAGACAGGTGCAAAATTATTGGCCCAATGATATTCTGACAGTCACCTGTGATTCAGAATCAGACCATGGGCCAGATATTCAAAACCTTGGCCACGGGCTAAATTAGCACTGCCCAGTGGGCAAACATAACCCAGAGCAAAAAGCAAGCCATATTCAAAAGGAATAGCCCGGTGCAAACCCAGCTGAATATAGCAAGCAAAGGAAGCCGGGCAAACCGGGCCATGAGTGCAGGGCAACAATAGCCGGGAATAACACAGCACTGAATATGGCAAATAAGACAGCACTGAATATAGCACCCAAGGCAGGCAGTGCAGACACCCACAGGTACACAATGCAGATGGAGCCGCCAGGCCCTGGACCACAGACAAAGGAACACAGGCTGGAAAGGGACCCCAACAGCAGACAGTGGTATAGAACCCAGACACCGATACACACACACACACACACACACACACACACACACAGCCAGGGGACAGGCCAGAGGGCACCAGGACCCATGAGCAGAACCAAGGTACAGAACAACCCTGTAGCAAATGGCAGGCACACAATAATGACACAGGACACAGTGCAAGTATGAAAAAGGTATATATAATATGAGTGTCGCAAGGAACAGAAACAGGCAAGCAACAGGTGAACAACACATGCAAACTAAACAGCAATGTAATGTAAAATGACAAGAAATACATAAGGAAACCTACACGAAACACTATTGACACCAAAACAGGACCTACCACTATGACTACAACTACAACTACGACTAACACTACAACTACCACTACAATATTTACGACCAACTACGCTACCTCTACAACTACACACTATACTACAATGGTGACTAGACTACAACTAACTAGTGAACAACAGCAACAAAGGTATATACAAAGCAAAACATATGTACAGCGGGTGGAGGAAATACACCAAAGCAATGAGGGATAAGGATGGCAACAGAAAACTCAGTCCAGGAAGAGAGGAGCAAGGGAAACAAAGCTGCACTGATGTAGGTCAAGGCTGGGAGCCCACGGGCTCTGGCAGACATGCCTCCAGAACAGTGGCCACCCTCCGGGCCTCTGCGATGAGCACCACCTGCTGCTCAATTAGCGTATGTTGCTGGCGCACGATGCACCGCAGGAGGTCCTTGCTGCCTTCAGATTCCTCCGGCTGCATAGCCCACAATGAGGATCAGAGTGGACCTACAAAAGGAAGGAGGAGCATGTGAGTATGGGAAACCAGTCAGGAGGCAAACTGCGGTCACAGGTGGCCATAAAAGGGATGGACAGCATGTCTGGATAGCCATGCCCATGTTGCACTGAGGAACACAATGGTAGGCATAACCAACTGTCACCCACAGGGCAGGCTCAGAAGACACAAGCAACATCCCAAACACCTATACACATGGAGACGCAGGCTCTGACAACACCAAGGCATGGACAGCACCACTCACCCCAGCACTGCAGACAGTGAGACGGTGCAGACATGCAGGCAGACCCCCGAATGGTGGTGGGTGTGGGCCACACAACAACACACACATGGGAGACCAAACGTCGGGACATGCTGACCACAGTCAGAAAGCAATGTACCAGACAGCAGAGTGCAACAGCAAACAACAGGGGTGCAGGAGCAGCACACTGCAGGCATGGTGGGCGGCCAATGGCCAACCCATGCCAGGGCAAAACCGACCTGCAGGAGATGCAAGCCCAGAGGGCACACACCCCAGCAGGGGTGCACTGACAGATGCTGCCACACATGGCCCATGTACAGCAATGTGTGCGTTGGCTTGCAGCCAGAACACCCACATGGCAGGTGACCAGCCGAACATGGCCAGCGGTGAATGTGGACACTGGCACCCACCACCCACCACCACAGGGCATGGCATCCAGACAGTCAGAGAATGGCAGCAGCATGAAACAGTGTTGCGCAACACAGTACAAAGCCACAGCAGCAATAGCATGATGCTCATGGCGGCCAACCCGCCAGCACAGTCAATGGCAGCCCAGTGAAGGTACAACACAAAACAGAGGCACAGCACAAATGAAAAAGAGATGTACTCAAGCAACAGGCCCCTGGCCTCGGGGCTACTCTCCTGCACCCGCTGCGGCATGGCCAGCACCCTTGAGCTGCCTCTGGATGTGGCCTGGGACAGATTCTGGCCCCCCTCTCCCTGTGCTGGGCTGCACAATCAACTCTACAGTGGACAGAGGAAACAGCAGCATTAGCACAATGCACAGCACGTACCACAAGTGCCACAGCAAGATACACACCCACCCCCATGACACCATACATGCAGGGCAGCCCAGGGACAGTGTCAGCATACAGAAGACACCCACACAGTGGACCCCATGTCCCACGGAGCATGCGCCAGGCACACAGGGCATGTAGACATGTTGGCACAGTAGTGTAGCTGTGCCAGACGCAGGTGCACTGTGACTAGATGCACACACAGCTGTGTAGGCTGTTAGGTGCCCAGGCAACATCACCCCTGCACCACACTGGTGTTGACTGCAGGATGGTCCTGTAGCATGTCCCACTGCCCACAATGACAAGACCCACCACACACACCATGGCCATGTGCCAGGGCCGCGCATGGCATGACTGCAGTGTCTCCCCCACGGACACAGCATGTACCACACATGCACCGCTACTGCCGTGATCACCACCTGGCAATAGTGGCACCCAAGCCCCCACATACCACAGTGCCCCCCCCACAGTGCACATACTGGGTGCCCCACAACCAATGCCACATGCGACCTACCACTTTGCACACCAGGACATCTATGCACACACACACACACACACACACACACACACACACACACACAGGCACAGGCATATGCATGCACACACTGGCACACCGTGACACACGTGGCAGATGTGTGCATCATGCACAGGCACTTACCTGGCACTAGCACAGTGCCCTCATGCACCATGCACTTATACACCTCCAGCTGTCTCATTTGGCAGTGGCGTAGGTCTGTGTACCTGTGGCGACACTTCTCAGCATCCCTTTGGATGCCTGTCTGCTCCAAGAGTCATCTGGTGATGGATGCTCACACCTGCTGGCGTGGGAGGTCACCCTCCCTGACCTCCCCAAAGAGGCATCTGTGCCTCTGCTGAACAAGCTGCACCAGGTTGGCTGACTCCACATCCCCCGAGCGCCTGTCCTTGTGCACCACTGCACATTGTCTACACCTCCCAGACATTGTACATGCACCCCTGGTACCCTGCCACCTGTTCTAATGCACAGCCTGTGCCACACCCTGATCCCTCCAGCAAGCTGTGCAGTAGTGCCGCGCTATCACATGATATAGTGCAGCGCTACCCGGAAGTGGTGGCGCTGCGCATGCATGACCCCATCACGAACCAGGAGCCACACTGCCATGCATGCGCCTAGTGCCATGCTGTACAATGTAGTGTGGCGCTACGTTGTGCTACATTTGGATGCTAGCGTAGCACAGGGGCCACATGCGCATGCATGGAGGTTGCGCTAATGGGATAGTGCGGAGCTGGACACCACAGAGCCCGGCACTAACGTTTGCACGGCACTAAGATGATTGCCCGGTGCTATTCAGGCCCATATTCAACTGGCCTATGCAAGGTGCAAACAGTGTGATTAGCATATCATTATCTGATCATTTTCATGCATAACAGGCTGGATTGCCCAGCTGGGCTATATAAGGGCAAGCAGTGCTCCACTGGTGTTGTGTCGTGGGATTGCAGCACTCATCTGATGCTACAGACAATTAGGCACTTCAGACAGAGCCATGTCTCAGGAGGCAGAGCAGCAAGAGGCAGGTCTGTATAGCAGCCAGAGGCCTGGTGGTATGGCAGTGGTGTGTCACCAGACTGGGGCATACACACTGCGCACCTGCAGTCTGCAACGGTACAGGCGAGGACAGGGCGGCCGACTGCAGACCCACAGGCCATCACGGTGCTGCATAATGGTGCACAAGGCCATTGGGCCAGCTAGCCATCTGACTGGGCCATGTGACATGCCTGTGCACCAGTGGTAGCCACCAATGTGAGTGGACCACCTGCACACTGTGGTAGCCAGTCACTGGGCTGGGGGGGGCCACCTTGGCCTGCAGGTATGCCTCGCAACAGTGTCACACTGACATGGGGTTCATGGACCCGCATTCGACACTCAGGATGAGGGATGTAGAGGGTTGCAGACCCTCTGATGGTGGTACACAGTCACAGCCCAGGGGTCACAGGCTCAGGACTGTCCAGATCCCATAGTGACAATGACAGCACCGTGGGGTCTGGGCCTGGTATCATGCAATTGTATGCATATCATCTGTAATGTCTGGATGTGTGGCACACGCCCTGTGTGCAGCACACATGTCCCCTGGGGGGTGGATGGGGTAGGGTGCAATGCCTAGTGGCAACCATTGGGTTGCCCCTCATACTGGGGAACACATGAGTGGTATGGGTGCTGGTGACACAGGCCGTGCGGTGCCTATGTGGGGGAAGCTAGTGCAATGTGTCCGCGTTGTAGGCGTCAACAGATCGCAGCATTAGCATGGTGCACACAGGAGTGGCCATATTACACAGTGGCTGTGTGCACTGTACACGCACATGCTGGCCTGGGCTGTCACCATGCCACTACCGGTTGGTCAGTGCGGGCGTTGGGGTGGCATGCACATAGAGTTCTGCAAGTGCCACGCATCACAGGCACGCCACTGCATGTGACACGTATCCCTCTGCATCTCTCCCATAGGTACCACAGCACATCCTGAATGCATCTGGGTACATCGCTACTCCCAGGATGAGCTGAACACACTGGTGCATAGGGTCAAGGAGAGGGAGAAGGTGCTGCAGCGCCATGGTGGTACGCCAGACGTGGTATGAGATGACAGCAGGGTGAACGCCGTCAGCGGCCACGGCCAGACAACAGGTGCGCAAGCGGTGGAGTGACCTGCTGTGCTGAGCCAAGAAGGAGGCACAGCAGCGACATGACAGAATGTGGACAGGAGGTGGCCCACAATCCACGCAACAGTGGCAGGAGGACCCACTTATATCTGTGGTGGCATCCACCCTTCGGCCGGTGGCCGTTGCCGGTGTGCTTGGTGGAGGGTGTGAGACGCCACTCATACCACCTAGGACAGGTCGGTATCCACGTATGTGCACCATGCACGGAGTCACTGCACAGTTGCTAGGTGTTAGTGTTGCCATCATGCTTGGGGTGAGCTGCGGGGGTGCTCTGCTGTGCACACTGTACACATGAGGCGGAATTGCATGCAACCACTGCCCGGCAAGGCTGCCACCACAGCTGACAGGCCGGGGTATGTGCACTGTGGGTGTGTGCATGTGGCCATGGTCTATGTCTGTGGGGCTGCTCTGTGTGGTGTGCATGTCTGTGGTGTGTGGCACATATCCTAGGGTGTGCATGTACTGGTGGTGGTTGTAGCACACTGTGCATGTACCGGTCGGTGACTCTGTCCCATCTTCTTCCACAGTGGTGTGTGCAGGGCGTGCAGCATGCCAGGACCAGGCTGAGATGCCTGCCATGGAACTGGAGGCAGAGGAGGAGGAGGAGGAGGAGGAGGAGAAGAACCTGCTGTCGACCTCAGGACTGGGTGCCGGTCATGGACCCTCGGCTGCACACCATGTGTGGCACTCTGTTGGACATGGGGTACACCTGCTGGGGGGGCTCCAATGGTGGTGGGGATGTGGACTACAGTGCAGCCCTGGAGGATGCCCAGGTGGAGGATCTCAGTGGTGGCCAGGTGATCCTGCTGATGGTCACCAACAACATGGAGTTGGATGCATCGGAGGGGGGCTACATCCTGCCCGTGGAGGGGCCTGTGGAGGGAGGCACAGGGGTGGGGCAGGGTGCAGTCTGCATCATGGGTGCCATGGAGGGGATAGCCATGCCAGCATGGGTGTACCTGTACAGCCAGTGGTGGGCCATGTGGGGGCTATGTGTGCCCCAATGGACATGTGGTGCCCTCCACGGGGAGAGGTGCAGGGCCTGCAGGGGACACAGCTCACCACTGGTGCCCCGCAGCAGCAGGACATTCTGCTGCTGCCACAGTGTCCCCACCATGGTGAGCTGCAGGCACCACCACCAGCTGCCATTGAGGTTGCCACCGCCGTGGAGCCGGACGCCTCGGGGCCCACCCTCTGCTCCAGGCTGCCCTCTCATCCCAGCAGGAGTCCCAGATGGACCTACATGGCCTGCGGCGGGAGCTCAGGCTTGAGCTGTCACAGATGTGGGAGGCAGTGTCCCTGGGATTTGCATGGGCAGAACAGTGGGCTGAGGACAGGATGGGCCGCATGGTTGCCACACTCGACCGCAGCTTTGCTGGGCTCACGGCCGCAGTGGTCAACCTCACCACAGTGCAGTGTGGGGTGCATGGAGGGCAGCAGGCTATGCAAGGGGGTCAGAGTGCCCATGGTACAGGGGCCCACAGGTGGGCCACACGTGGCCGCAGGACAGACACTGGCATGAGCACCACTGCATCATGCGCATCGGCCAGCACCCAGCACTGCTGTGGGCATCCACCAGCCCTGTCCAGCTCTGCTGGTCGGCGGGGGCACAGGCGATCCACCCTCCCAGCCTCACCGTGGTCCTCCCCAACTGTGTCCTCAGCTCAGAGCACCCCTGGCTCTGTGTCCCACATGCATGGTGTGCACTGTGTGTGTGTGGTGGTAACTGCCAGAGATAGGCATGGCTGCCATGCACATGTGCACTGTTGCCACTCAGTTGTACACACATGCACGCCCACACACCAGCACACATTGTCACACACACACACACACACACACACACACACACACACACCGTCACTAGCACATTCCCACATGCACAGCCATGGTGTCCCATCCCACAGTGCCACCACACATCAGACATCACCCGCATCACTGTGCCATGGCTGTGTGTCCTCATCACATGTGTGTCCTGCACTACCCACACATCACACTGACATCATGTGTGCGTTCAGTACCACTGTGTTGTGCACTTGTTTTGTTGGTTGTCAGCACTGTTGTGGTTGTCTGTACATAATATAGAGGATAATAAATGGGCATCAATGAACAACAAAGCTATGCTGGCATCGAGTGGCTGCCTTAGCAACCCGTGTAAACCGAGAGAGAGCAGCTCGAGAGGATTTCAGCGGTTGCTAAGGAAGCCACAAGATGGCAGCTCAGCTTTGTTGTTCAGCGATGCCCATTTATTGTCTTTTATAGTGTATGGACATCGCTATCATCTTACAGCAGTTACAAACCTTTCCCTTGTTACAAGCAGACATTGCAAGTTTTTTTGATGCTCTTTCTTACCTTACGCGATAGACTAGACACAGGACTGTTGTCAGGAATAAAAATTAAACATTTATTTAACAGAGATTACAGAGCCATTGGGAAAATGGGCAAAACAATAAAAGATTTCACACGCATTTAATCTGATTTGGTAACAACTGGCAAAGTTTATGTAAAGCTGCAATTTAAGTTGTCACTGCTGCCACGGCATGGATTGAGCTATCGGTTGCCGTTACCGGATTTGAACTGATTTCTGCAAGCTCGATCGTTTGATTTGCTCAATGGGTCGCTGCATGGACAGATTTCACCTTGTTGTACCATCGATGTGACGTCCCATCAATGGTATAACACCATCTGGCATCACATCGACGGTACAACAACACTGGTAAATGTTAGATTTTTACTGACTACAGCATTCTAACATACACTATAAACTGTTCTCCACTGTACTGTTTCCTGTCGCTATGCTGTGTGTGCTCACCTTCTGGCCTGTGACAGTAACCGGATGATGGCGGCCCTGTGCTCCAGGGCCCTGTGGGCCATACAAGGATCTCTCCTCTCGAGTTACTCCACTATCCCCCTAACCGCTGGCTCTGGGCCACTGTCAGCCTGTTCCTCAGGTTCAGGTGCCTTTATCCCATGGTTCATCACCATGTTGTGCAGTGTACAATAGGCTAGAAAGATACAGCATACCTTCTGAGGTCTATACTGTAAGGCACCGCCTGACGTGTCTAGGCATCGGAAGCGCATCTTCAGTATGCCAAACACCTTCTCTATGATGTTTCTGGTGGTGGCGTGTGCCTCATTGTACCACTCATCAGCCACTGTGGCTGGCCGGGGTACTGGTGTCAGCAGCCAGGGTCGCAGGGGATAGTTGCTGTCCCCAGTTGAGAGATGTGCACCTGTTAGTGTTGTTCTGCTGTCTGACCATTGCTGTATTGCATCACCTGTGTTGCTATCCCAGACTCCTTCCTTGCCTTCCCCTGCCTATCCCTACCCCTGCTGTGGTGTGTGTGCCTTGTTTGCTGCTACTCACCGACTAGGTGCCCACAGGGTATCCTGCCCTCCTCAAAGGCTTGGCACAGCAGGGACTGGTGCCAGATGAAGGCGTCATGGGCACTGCCAGGGTACTGCACACAGACATTGTTGATGTGCCCAGTCGCATCGCACACCACCTGGCAATTGATGGAGTGGTACCCCTTCCTGTAGACATACACCTCATTGCCATTGCCAGGTGGTGCACGGATGGGGACATGGGTGCAGTCAATGGCACCAAGTACTGCTGGTAGGTGCACAACTCGATGGAATTGCTGCATGGTTTCTCTGCACTCTGCTGCCATGCTGGGGAATACAACTCACCAGCATGTGGCAGGAAAGCTTCAAGGAACTGGATCAGGAGGCGTGAGGTGGTAAACTGTGATACCCCTATGGTGTCCCCCCGTTGGTCGTTGGAACGTTTCTGTGGCTAGGAAGCACATCGATGCTGTCACCTTCTCCTCAACTGTCATGGCATGGCTGCATCCGGTACTGGGGTGCAGCTGCTCATGCAGGAGTTCACAGAGCTGCCTCAACATACCCCTGTTCATCCTGTACTGGCCAGTGATGTGCTCATCTGGCAGGGTCTCAAAGGAGACCCTGGGCCGGTACCACCTGTGTGCAGCATACCATCTCCTTGGCCTGCATTGCGGCCCATGTTGGCCCTGCTCCCCTCTCCTCCTCCTCCTCTGAGCGGGTGCAGGTCTCTTTGTGGACTAATTGGTAGCATGACACAGTTTCAGTTGTAAATGAATGACATTTATTCACTTCTAGCTCAAAATTTCTTCATAGCAGGACAAATATAACATCAGCGGACTGGTACGACAACAAAATAAAATAATCAGAATGGCAAATAAACTTCATCCCATGACTTTTACATGGCTTGAAAGGTGTTCTTCTCCTAACACCTGCTGGAGCAATTCACAGAGCTCCATGGAGTTTACCTCCAGACCCAGGAGCACAATCTAAACTAACAATCTCAAATGACAGTCCTTTTATACAGGGAAATGATCATGTGTTCTCCCCAACTCCACCCACATCATTAATGGTAAAGTAAAACTTCTTATTTAAACAATTATTTTGTTTTAACTATCTAACTAAACAGTTTATAATTCACATATATATATATATATATATATATATATATATAGTCAGTCTATTTTATTTCAATTCCTGGCTCTTTTACAAACAGCTCTGACCATCAGGCACCGCCCCCAACAAGAGACAGCATAAAACAAAGGAACAAAGGGCTGGGCAGCACTATAGCTGTCCTGGGAGGGAGTGGTGCAAGAAGAGTCAGAAGCAGAAGCTGAAAATCCAAAGACACACAAACAGGTGCCCTTTCTGTAAGTGAGAACTGTACCACACAATTTATATAGTTTTTCTCTGAGGTGTACAATCCCCCATATAGTTTCATAACCTGCTTACTTAAACACAACTGCCAGGCTGTTACCAACATGTGCCTTAACTGGTTGTTTCAAACAAACTGGGAGTTTTGAGCAGGAAGTAATTCAAACTAACCAGCCTTTTACAAATGGTTTTACAGCCCACTACAAGTATCTTGTCCCTAGTCTTTATTTTATCAAAAGATAGGAGAGCACATGTGTATGAATTAACATTGCATTGACCTTCTGCCAGGGGAAGTTAAATGTGCAATTAGCACATGTTGCATTTCAATACTTTTGCTACTGCTAATATTTACAACCACTGGAGAAGGAATGACTTCCAAATAATACAGTCCCTTAAAGACTGAAACTTAAAACAGAACAGTGACTTAAATTACTTTATTTTATTTCCCCTCACTTGCAACCCATTCTTCCTCTTAGTCAAACAGCGCCTGAATTCTGGTGTGCTACCAAACACCTCTAAAGAGAAGGACTAAAAGTGTTCTTTCATCCCAAGTAGAAACAGATTGCTGGTGCTGCTCATTTAAGCTCCAAATTAACTCAATTACCATGTAAAGAATCCCAACTACCTTTACACAAGGGATTCAGTTCTCCCTCTCTTTAACTGAATTACCTGGGGGTTACTAAATGACTCACTCTTACTTCTGTCCTCCCCTTTGCTTTATTTTTTTCTACCTTGCTAGTCTCCACTACACTATCTTTTAACTTAGTCTCAACTTTTAAAACTTAGCTTACATTTAATTTCTGATTTTACATAGTTATAGTATCAAAAGACTTTAAGTAAAGCACCAAGCCCAAAAGTTCCAGGGCCCTTAATCCATCACAGAGTCACTCTGTGACACCTCCTCCTCCACTACTGTTGCCATCAGTGGCAGCATCACTGCTGTCGGCACTGCTGGCATTTCCACTTCCTGGTGTGGTCCCTCCCCCTCTGTGTTTTGCCCTGGGATAAGAACAGCCTTTTATAGGTGGTATCTAGCACCACGCTTCATGTCGTGCTATGTGTCCTAGTGCGGCGCTATGGCTTTGAATATCCCATAGTGCATGTATACTGGGTCCCGCCCCCTCACTTTGCCCCTTGTATACATTATCTGTTTGCCCTGCGCTGTTGCGGTTAGCGTGCACTAACCGGTCCTTTGAATATCGCAGCTCCGCACTATTCCTGTGCTATTGCCACACTATTGGTTTGTGCACTGTGCTATGTTTTGAATATATGGGCCCATAAGTGCTCTGGTAAAACAATGCTTTCTAAATAGGGAAGCTAATAAAGATGATAGGATTGTGAAACATCAGAATCTAATTCAAAAGTAAGAATTTAGGATTTTTGGATTTAGTTACTGAAACTCTTAAATACTAATCAAAAAGTGCTGAATGTTAGACAGTATGCTGCCCACACCTGCACACCCCACACACCCCTGCTTGAAAAATCAGATCTCTGAGTCTATGAGTATCTGAAGTGTCGACTGCTGTCCCCTGGCCCTGGGACCCCTTGGAAAGCATCGTCTGGGCAATGCCAGTTGGTGGTGTGGGAAACCAGGATGTAACAGGGTCTGATAATGGCTACACTGGGATTCTTTTTCCATGCATGTTACTGTATCCCACCCCCAGGACATCTTCTTGCATGCAAGTCAAGTGGGAGTGGGCACCATTAGACCAGCAGATATCCTCCCTCCCACTCTGCCTGCCACTGCGCTTCCACCTGTGGCCACTCAGGTGGCAGCACAGCAGCAGAGGCAGTGACCCTGCCCCCCCCAGAAGAAAGCCTCCTGTGAGATGCACATTCTCCCCTCCCCAGTGGTTCACCATCCCTCCAACAACACAGACTCATTCCCGAATCCTGGCCACTGTCATTGCTTGTGATAGTGCCACCACTGTGCCAATTGGCTGGCCTACAATTTTTTTTAATCAAGCTTGTTCTCCCTGATGAGGCACACCTCACCTCTCTCTCTCTCTCTCTCTCTCTCTCCAGTCCTCTGGTTACCACAAGCCTCATCTGCTACTAGCTACATTGCAGCTGCCAGCTCCCACGGGTAGTCCTCTCAGTGGCAGGGATCTGCAGGGGAAGGGTGTCCTCCCCCAACACCAGAGACAGGTTCCAGAGGCAGATGATGGGACTCATGTGGTGAGGACTGAGTGTACCAGCTTGCAGCCATCATTAAGATAGAGTCTAGCATTTTTCTTCCCCCGTAATGTTGGCCTCCCACCAACTGTGACACGTATGACAGCCACTGGAGTCCTTGCTAGCTTGCAGCTTCCCCTGCGGCTGGAAGAGGAACCTTCTGGGGCCCAACCACACAGGTTTCTGATGCCATGGCCATGGGACACCAAGCTGCCCTATCGAGGATGACCTGCCACCAACAACATTCATTGATCCTCAGGCTCAGCCGCCCAGTTGCCAGCATCTCAGGCTCATTCTCAAACCCAGGTCACCAGGGGTCATCGGATGGCCCAATTTTTGGCAGGTTGCAGGGCTGTATGTTGCATTCGCTGGTAAAAATGACCAGATATTTTTTTAGCATTTTGTGGAATGGGACATTTTTTAAATGAAATGTGCAGTAAAGGAACACATATTGTTATGCCCAGCAGAGCATTTCCTTTTTCATTTATAATGTTTTTGATATTTTTTTTTTCCGTCTCCTCTGTCTATTTACTGGCCATCCCAGAGATTGGGCAGAGGGGATTTACCCTCTCTCCACAAGCCAAGGGGCTCAAGATGGGCTTTAGCCATGTCATCCAGCCTACCCTCCATCGCCGATCACCTCCTGCTTGCCACATTGCCCCTTGGGCAGCACTGCACCAGCCTGACCTTCTGCTTGTGGGTGAAATCTCAGAAGCCCGTCAATATTTTAAACTTTAAAATTGAACTTCAAAAGACCACGAGGATGCCACCAAGGACTATTCAGGGGTCGAGATGGGTTTCATCCACAGCATCCAGCCCACTGCCATCACTGATTGTCTCCTGCTTGCCGTGCTGTCCCTCAGGTGACCCTGCAGCATCCCAACCTTCTCAAATAGCTCCCTGACCATCAGTGTGCATGTAGGTGGAATCCTGGGAGCCCGCCAGTATTTTGATCTTTAAAATTGGACTTCTCTGGGTTCCAGTACATTAAAGACCATGAGGACACCAATGAGGACTATCCAGGGGTTGAGATAGGCTTCAGCTGTGTTATCCAGCCTACTACCCATTGAAGATCACCTCCTGCTAGCCACTCTGCCCCTTGGGTGACCTTGCACCTGCCCAACCTTCTCAAACTGCTGCCTGACAATTAGTGCACTTGGCTCCTCCTTAAAAGGCAGCTCCCATTAAGAGGTTCTCCACACTGCAGTCCTCCATGCAAAGGGCTGCAGTGCAAAGGACAACAAGGGGAGTCTGCCACTGTGAGTCGGCTATAGGAGGCAGCCAGCAACCAGAAATACTACCCTAATTCTTACCCATTCTGGTAAGGTTTAAGTATACAAGATCATATTACTGCAAAATAGCTATGTGAATAATGAATGCTATTTCTGTCTAAACCACATCCCAATGCTCAGATTTAGTTCTTTCATACTCTGTGTTGTGCAATGGTGCTCTCTCACAGACTTTGGGAATCAAAAAGCAAGGTGTTTATGCTGCATTCACACTTGTTGCTTTGTAGCATCACTAGATTGTTGTGCTTTATCTGTATCATTCCATAGAGCTACGTTGTTCCATACAGGTGTACCGGGTTAGACTGGGGTTTGTGGTTTTTGTGAATGTAACATACAGCACTGTTATCTCTTACCCATCCCACAACAAAGAAAGCCTTATGTGGTTCCCTGGCTAGTCTCCCTAGTAGACCATCTTTAGATACTGAGTGGCAGGGAACTGTGCTTAATGTACTGAAAAACTGAGGGTGTTCCTTTACACCCTATCTGGGTAAACCTTTGTCTAGCAAGCTGACTGCACTGCCTGAATCAGATCCACACTGGGAATGAGTGGTGAGGGGCTATTGTAAAACATCAATCAAAATAATGTTTCTGTGATACATTCTGTCTGGGTAAGCTGGACAGTATCCTAGCTGTTCTTCCTTAGCCCCTTACTGGTACAATGACCTGTTGTCTATGATACATAAGGTGTTTCTTATGTATTCCCTATCAAGGTAATCACTATATTTCTTTAATTTGTTGTTTCCCCCATTGTGCCTAGCAGTTTTTTCTTAAATTCTAATGTATAGGACTATCTTTTTCTAGCTATACCTTAGCTGAGTTTGAACTACATATCAAGTTAGCTGTTGACCCTACTGATCTACACCAGCTGTATTCACCCAGTGGTTATCTAAGCGGGCATTACAAATTAATCTGGGTGAGCTCCCCTACTGAACTCTGAATCAACACTGAATTATATCCTTTTCTAGGGAAGCTGCCTTTCATTCTCTATATATTTCAACACAAAGGCTGTACTAGACTACCCACCCTGTGAGTCTCTTGCTCCACCTTATCTGGATGTATTTGGTCTCAAGGGTGTGGGTACTAAGTTTGCTACTGATATGAAATTGGACAGATCTCCCATCAGACAGTGATGGTTTCAAACCCTGCCATACCATTCACCTACAGTCGACAGTGATACATCCAGATGGGTGATTCCCCTGATGGTCTCCTAACTGCTCAAGTTTGGCTGAGGTACTGGTGAATCCCCCCCCCCCAGTGTAAATCTTTTATTCTAGTACTGAAGCCATATAGCTCCTCTTGCCACCACATGGTGTCATCCTTTTTAACCACCTAAATGTTCTAGGATAGGGGTAATAAAAAGTTACTTAATTTCAACCTCATCAAACAAACTATTATATTGCTCCTCATGAGCTCTGGCAACATTGAGATAAATCCAAGTCCTCTAGACTTATGCCTGACACCCTCTAATTTTGTTACTTTCCCAGGGTTAAACATTACGACAGTCAACATTCACAGCCTGATTACTAAGCTAGATACCATAAAAATGTGGACATGCCTAACCAACCCTGATATACTTCTAATCCCAGACACTTGGCTTAATGGTGCTATTGATTCCAGTGTCTCTGACATCCCTGACTACGTCCAATATCACTTGAATAGAACTTCTAGAGGGGTAGGCATAATCCTCTATATTAAAGATAAGTTTACTTCCATCATTTACTCTTTGTCTATGCTCCATGAATATGAATGCCTCGAGATATCTGTAGCCCTATCCTGAAATGAGAATGTCAATATTATTGGGTATTATAGACCTCCAATGGGTGGCTCAAAACTGATTAATCATATGACTAAGTTCCTCAGTACACAACTAATTAATCCATAATTCTTGGGGACATAAATTTGGGCCGTCTCTCTTCAAAATCTAATGACCTTAACCTGTTATGTGACACATTTGGCTTACATCAAGTGGTTAATGAACCGACCAGACCCAATCCTAAAAACACAACTCTGCAATACTGGACATAGTACTTACCAACAGACTGCAACATTTCTTAGCTATGGATATTTTTGACAATGACTGCAGTGATCATAATGCGATGGCATGTATCAGAAGCTCAAAGGAAATTTATGTGAAACCTACTTTCCACTATAAAAGGAGACTCTCCCACTTCTGTGAATCAGTGTTCTCCTTGATTTGGTGAGTATTAATTGGCAGGACTTCTATTTAGCTCCTTCTGTGCACATAGCTGCAGGACTCCTAAATCAACAGTTTCTCTCCATTATAAATCAACATGCACCCTTCATAAAACTGAGAGTTAAGAAAACAAATTCTGGCCCAGCCAGGAGTTCAAGCAAGCACTGAGGTACAGGGACAAGCAATGGGACAGAGCCAGAAAAAGCAAACTTCTGCATGATTGGACCATTTTCAGGCAGAAAAGGAATTATTGTATTAAATTAATCCATTCAGCCAAGTCAAGTTATTATCTAAACCTTCTGGAAGCTAATCAAAGTGACCCTTCTAAATTCTGGAGGACAATAGAATCTCTAGAAGAAGGAGTAGTACCCCTTTCCTTGCTATGTCAAATTGTGGTTGATGGTAAAACTATCACTGACAAGCAGCTCACTATGGAAGAGTTAACTCACGCTTTGCATTTGTTGGATTGGCCTTCGATCAGTCATGTCTGTTTTCAGGCCATCACCTACAGTACAAACATGTGGAAGATCTGCTCTTGTCCCTTGACATAAAAAAGAGCTCAGGGCTAGACAAATTGGAGTGGTTTTTCCTTAGAGCTGGGGCTCCAGTGCTAATGGCACCTATATGGGGGTGGACCAAGAAGGGGTGGATAGAGAAGGGGGTGGATCATACAGAAGCACTCAAAGAGTGCTTCTGTTTTGTATTTACTAAAGAAAAGGATGGGTCACTGCCTCAGGGGTTAGGAAGGGTAGGCATGGGGGGGCAGGGATAACAGATGGGGCAATTTCAGCGAGCAGGGTACTGGAAGGTCTAAGGGCACTGAAGGTGGATGAGGCACCGGGCCCAGATGGCATACACCCCTGGGTATTGAAGGAGTTGGCAGAGATCCTAGCAGAGCCATTAGCTGACTTGTTCACTGCCTCTCTGGGAATGGGCTGCATACCCCAGGACTGGATGATGGCTCACGTAGTGCCCCTCCACAATTGCGGTCCTAAGGATGAGCCAGGCAACTATAGACCAGTAAGCCTTACATCCATTGTGGGGAAATTAATGAAATGATCCTTAAGGAGAGGTTAGTAACCTTTCTGGAAGGTAACGGTCTCCAGGATGATAAGCAATATGGGTTTGTCCCTGGAAGATCCTGCCAGACTAACCTGGTTGATTATTATGAATGAGTGACTAGGGCACTTGACAAAGAACATGTAGCGGATGTCCTGTATCTGGATTTCAGCAAGGCCTTCAATTCCATGCCACATGGGAGGCTGATTAACATGGTGGGATACGAGGGAGCAGGGACAAAGATGGTGAACTGGATCAAGAACTAGCTGCAGGGGAGACAGCAGAGGATAGCAGTGGAAGGGGAACTCTCATCTCTGAGGGCTGTGACAAGCAGCGTGCCACAGGGCTCGGTACTAGGACCAGTGTTGTTTGGCATTTTCATAGCCGACATCTCCCATGGCAAGAATAAGATTAGCCTTTTTGTGGATGACACGAAGATCGGGGTGGTAGTGGATGACACAGTAGGGTGGCAGGGACTGCAGAATGATCTGGCTAAACTTGAGGACTGGTCGGACACATGGCAGCTGGGGTTCAATGCAAAGAAGTGCAAAGTCATGCACTTGGGAGCAAGGAACCCAAGGAGGTGTTATCAGTTGGGAGGGGTACAGATAACCACTACAGAGGAGGTGAAAGATCTTGGGGTGATAATAACAGGGCAAATGAATGACTCGGCACAGTACAGGAAAAAAATAGCTAAAGCCAATAAGATGCTGGGGTGTATTGCTAGAGGTATCACCTGTAGGAGAGGGGAGGGAAGGTGATCCTGCCACTCTACATGTCATTGGTGAGGCCACACCTGGAGTACTGCATGCAGTACTGGCACCCCTACTTGAAGAGCGATGTTACGTTACTGGAGGGGGTACAGCACAGAGCAACAAGGATGATCCAGGGAATGGAAGACAAACACTATGAGGAGAGGCTGAGGGAGCTGAACATGTATTCCCTGGAAGACAGGAGGGATAGGGAGGATATGATAGAGAACTTTAAATAGATGAAGAATATAAACAAGACTGGTACAGAGGGAATTTTTAAGTTAAAGGAAGGGAGGGACATGAGGGAGCATGGGCTAAGGCTTGGGGGGGATTCAGGAGAGAGATGAGGAGGCACTTTCTCACAGAAAGGATGGTGTCCATGTGGAACACACTGTCCGAAGAGGTGGTTTCCTGTAAGTCAGTGGGCGGTTTTAAGAGGGGGGTGGGACAAAGTGAGGGGAAGGGTCACTGGTAGGCAGGGAAGGGAGGGAGGGGCAGCTGCAGTGTAAGTGGATGGTTAGCTGCACACTCAAGCAGACTTGATAGACCGTGTGGCCTATATCTGCTGGCAGTTTCATGTGCTCGTATGTTCGTATAAACCTCTTTAATCTTTCCCTAATCAGTAATGAAATTTCCTTACTCTGGAAAATGGCTCATATATTACCCCTTTGTAAACTGATGATAAATCTATTGCAAGGAACTACAGGCCTACATCCATACTTCCTGTACTAGCTACGGTATTGGAAAAGCTAATCAATGACCAGATTCAAGAGTATCTTACCAGTAATAATTTAATTACCCCATTGAATCTGGTTTTCAGGCCATGTATAGCACCACAACTGCACTCATTAAAGTGACAAATGACTGGTTTTCTGCCCTTGATCAAAGACTTGTAATGGCAGTTAAGTTTCTCAGCCTCAGTAAGACCTTTGAGATAGTTGACCATCAAACTCTGCTGCAAAAACTTACTTTAATTGGTATTGGTTATTGTGCCCTGCCTTGGTTCAGAAACTACTTGACAGATAGACAACAACTTAAATCCAAGGGCCTACTTTCCTCCTGTTCCCAGATCTCTAAAGAAGTCCCACAAGGATGTGTCCTTGGCCCTCTTCTATTCGCAATCTATACTAACAATAATAATAATAATAATAAACGTTATTTATATAGCGCTCTTCAACAATGTATCAGAGTGCTGTACAGCCAACCAACAATTGCAGCAATAAAATGTTAAAATTAATTTAATTTAAATCTAAGGAATGACATAGGAGATGTCACACTCCACTGCTATGCTGATAATACAGTGATATACACAGTCAGACCTAGTGTGCCAGAAGCTCTGAACCACCGTCATCCTGTCTTCAACATTCTGCAACTGAAATTGTATGCATCCATCAAAAACAAAGTATGTGATTTTTGCTCCTAACAGTAAGTGGCCAACTAGCTCCTCCCTTCCTGGCATCCTTACCCTCCTGGGTGATAGTTGAGTGCTAGTAGACACTTTCAAATATCTGGGAATATTGATAGATTGTAAGTTTTGTTACAGCACCTATATTGGAACCTATGTAAGAAGCTACGGCCAAGGCTGGGTAGCCTAGACTTCTACTACAGAATAAGTTTAACCTCCCTATGAACACTTGCAAAACCCTAGTCAGAGCAATGTTCTTGCCCCGCATGATTATGGAGACCTGGTGTATAGAGGTGCTGCTGCTATGCAACTTGCCAAATTAGACGTACTTTATCATAGGGCATTGAGATTCATTTACTGTACTGTCGCCAGTAACCCATTACTGCACCCTCTATGGGTCAGTCAGTTGGACATTCCTTACTGTACCACTAAAAGATTGAAAAAACCTTTATTTATGGTCTTTCACATCTCTCTGACATGATGTATTACGGTACTTCTCAGACTTGTTTTCACAGAGCTACTAGTCTATGTAGTCTGAAAGCATGCAATTATATTTTACTAGAGGTCCCTAGAATTGCATCTAATCATGGTGAAACAGCGTCCGGCTGGCTGGCTTGTCCCTACATACTAGAACAAACTACAAGCTTCTCTCAAATTAAATTCGCTGGTGAGCCTTCATATCTTCAAACTACTGATTGAAATCCATTGCACTGACAACTGTGCCTGTTGCTAGCTTCTCCCTTGTTACTTATTGTACACTGACTGCTATTTTTTGAGCTGACTTGATTGTAATAATTTTCTGCTTTATTATATCTTGTATTATACTTATTTTCACTGCTGCTGTATATCATTATATCATATATCATATATCAGCGTACCCACTATTTGTAAACTTCTTACTATCCTATGTGTTGCATCTTTTGTAACACTGTGATTTTTCTGTACTGTTACTGTCCTAACTAGGACCTCCTTGCAAATAAGCATCACTTAGTGGAGCTTTTCCTGGGGGGGAATAAATAAATAAATGCCCCCTTACTCCCCTTCCGAGCTGCAAATTCCCACCCCCATGGGGATGCTGGCATGGGAACCTGGGTCCCTGCAGAAGCACACTCCACCCAAACGCATCTCAACATTCCCTTGGAAAATTAACAGGCTGATTCAAACACCTTGTAGGCACTGTGACATCACTGGAATGGTCTAGCGTTGCTCTTTTGTTCTGTGACATCACAGTACCCACTCTGTGTGTGGCTCAGCTTATAATAACCGGGTCTCCCCTTTTTACCATAGGGAGATCGTGGCATAATTTGCCGTTATAAAGGAGCACTTATAATGGCAAACACGTGCACGGTTCTCCTCCTTTTGCGCATGCTCCCACTGCAGTGTCTCCCTTCCTGGTTTACCGCTTCCTTATCATCCGCAACCCAGCCACCAAAGAAGCACGGCGGTAAGTAAGTACACTTGCACCAAAACCAAAAAACTGTTTTTTTTCTACAGATAGGAGAATAGAAAAATATATATAATATAATCTGTGGCAGACCAAATGAAAAGTGAACTGGAACGTGGTCGCACGTGAACTGCTACTGTAGTGTTTTATATAGTTGCTGTGGCCAAAAAGGGGAGACCCAGCAATTATATAAAATAAAAAATGGAGTAGTGTGTGTAAACTCAAAGTTTACACACATCCTCGGAGTTAGATGCTTTGCACAAACCCCTTGAGCTTCGCTCTCAGGGTTCATGTAGCATCTAACCCCTCGGGTGTGCGTAAACTTCTCATTAAACACACCATCCCATACTTTATTCTCTATGTTCTTCACAGTTTAGTGTTATTTATTCTCTATATACAGTATGTGTTTTTAAGGAACTGATAATATTTTTAAAGTATTTTTCAGTTGGCTGGCATGACTGAAAAGCCTAAAAGAAAGACAGAGCCTACAGGATTTAAAAACTGAATCCTGTAAAAAGATCTAGGTGAAGGCAGGACTGTCATGACTTTTGTCTCGACTGTTTGGGCCCTGACCATGATTATTTAAACCACGGGTTTTGTAAATTGCTTTGCCCCAAAACTCAAAAGAAAAGGGCAAAGCTCAGACTCTCAGTCTGCCACACAGTCACCTAACAGCTCTTCTAAAAGAACTACAAAAATGGAGGGAGTTACCTCAAATAATAGCAAACACGCATCTTCAAGGACCTCGCCTCAAAACAAAGGCCAGATTTTGATTAAAGATACAGGGTTCTAAATAAAGAATTATCCTTAGTGACCTTGTATACACTAAACTCAAGTCACCCCATAGTCAATTGCTTTCCAGGGAGAATGTGTCTAATTTGCAAAATCTGCTATCGTAATGCAAACCCTTTCAATTCCCTGATCGTTCTTGTAGCCCCCACTCTGAACTCTCAGTCTATTCACCTTGCACCTGCGGTGTAGTGCCCAAATTAGACGGCATATTCCAGATGGCATCTAACAAGAGAAAGTTACAGAGATGCTACCACTTATTTTGATTAACTTCATAGAGTTCTAAAATGGTCCTTACTGCCAGTGAGCAAATTAGGAACACCCACTTGAGATAACAACAAAAGCCTGTATGAAAGGAATGATGAGAAACTTTGAATCAGCATTAAAAAAAAGGCTTCTACCAGGAAAAATGACATGCAGATTCAGCACAGTTCTCTATTAAAGGAGCAACAAATCGGTGATAGAAAACTATCACAGGACAATATTGCCTCTTTAAGATGAAGTGGGCACGTGAAGTCCAAATATATCACGTAACAGTCAGGAGGATTTGTTTTGGTGTATAAAATGACCACTCATGCATAAACTTGAGCTGTCAGATGCTGCTAGTGTGCAGCCTTCTTCATATTGTGTCGATGCGCCATCCCATTTGTGTGGCCAAAATCACCACAAAATGGGGCAGTGTCTCTTTAAATGAGAAATACTGAAAAATAAATGACAAGGAAAACATGGTTTCTCCTTCCCACACTTCTGCTTCACAGGATTCAAGTGGCACATCTCTCACAAATGTGTCCATTATTTCTATTAGCCAGCTCAGGGGATGGGGTCAAATCCATAGTCATTACTACCTTCAGAACCTGTGGGTGTGAAGCATTCTCAGAGCTCCCATTACCCCATTATGGAGCCTGTAAGCCAATCAGTCTCTAGGTATGACCTCAAGAAATTGTCCAAAATTACAGGCACTCACGGTAATCTTTCCGAGTCAAGCCACGTCCTCAACAATGGGCTCATCATCAAACTGATTCTCAGTACTATGTCAACAAAAACTCAACACAGCTCACTTCTGTGTACCCTTAAAATCACAGTATTTGTTAGTCGGCTAAAAATTGCATCACATAGTATTTTTAGCATTAATATATTTGTGACATAATTAGATCTATCATCAGTATATTTGTATTCCTAACAGACATTTTTAAAGCAGCAGTGCAATGAAACTAGGCAAAAAAAATTGACCACACATTTTCTTTATTTATTTGTAAAGGATTTCTGGCATCTTCTACTTTTATTTGGTGGAAACATGTTTTAGTTCCATCAAAAACTGGAGTAATTTATATATATTTTAATTTAGTGTTTTTGTCAAGAAAAAAAAAATAGATGGCCACCACATTTGACTTAGAAATAACACTGTAGACCTGGCAAGGGTTAGGCTTGTGAACCTGAAAAAACTAATGGTGTACTGCATAGATGCTACCTAGAAAAATAGATTTGATAGGTGTGCTTATATTTTCATTAACTGTGCTTGAAGCTAGCTTTAAAAACATTGTTTGTTGCACTGCTGCTGTAAAACAGTTTTATTGCTTATGGTACAATAATGACTCAAATTGTTAAAGATGGCCACCTCTAGCAATTTATAAAATCTCTTCCCTCGAGGTTACATTTTGAATTACACACAATATTCATACTGTGGATGTATCAGGAGGGTGTTAGCACACATTTCTGATGGTAAGCAATACAGCACCTCGCCAGAATGTTTAATTTATTTCCAGTGGATGTGGCCAGAGAGCAGTGATTTTTGAAAACGTTCTAACCACGTATCTCAGTTCAGGAGAGAAATCAAATACAGTAAAAGGAAAAATGGATATATTAATGTTTTTGTCAGAGATACATTACTAACAAAAAACACTATACTGTGCAACTGTTCTGCTATGGACTCATGTATGCACTCTATACTCGCTGGCCAACATACTCAATCTAGAAGAGCGGTTGCAATATTAGACCTGCCTCCTGGTTAAAAAAAATAATTCTAGGTCTCTCCCCCCCAGGGGTGTCTGCCTCCCTCCACCCTGCTTCCCCCTCTGCCTCTGCCCATGGCTCCACTAAGGCTGCTCTCAGAGTCCCGAGGGTGCGGACATCACTCGCCCAGAAATCCTTTTGTTACAGGGTGCCACATTGGTTCAACGCCCCTCCACCTTTGATCTCCTCACTCACTAAAATAGGTCCTTTTAAGGCAGCTCTCAAGAGCCTCATTTTCTTCACCCACAGCTGCGAATGTGCTCCACAAGCAGGATCCTAGCCCATAGGTGTCCCACTCCCTCCCCAACCCCTTTCCTAGACTTCTGACGACAATCGCCTTATCTCAGGCTGCAATTCTGAATTTACTGTATTTGTCCTTGGAGCCTAGCTTTTGCACTGTATAGACCTCTGTACTGCTATTGTAAACTGTAACTTATCTGGGCACTTGATGGCTTGGGATTCTATGTTGTTTGTTCTGACACCTGAAAATGTATGAATACTGTTTGCTATTCGCTGTTTGGTATGTAACAAAAAACTTCTGTAACCTCCTGTCTATCATATTGCATTTGTGTTGCTGTCTATGTGTTGAATCCACTGGAACTGATGTGGATCCTTTGGAAACGAGTCCTTGACTCAACGGATTGTAATTCCGATATGTATAATAAATAAATAAAATAAATAATAAATATTGCTGTTTTAACCTTTCTGTTAACCAAAATAAATGCAATGGGTTTTTCCAGTGGAACTCTCGCATGGTTCAGTTGTTTTTTTTTCTAACAGAATGCAGAAAGAAGACTTGATGGGTCATAGGTCACTTCTGTACATCATGACTGGTGTACCTAAGGGCTCTCCGTACTGGGACTCCTCTTCATTGCCACCTTTGTAAATGATAGAAAAATAGAAACATAGAGTGTGTCACCAGTAAAAGACCCAGAGGATCATCCAGTCTGTCCATTTTCCTACCTAGCTCCATGCTCGGCCTGAGATTGGGCTGGCTTTAGAGATTTGATAGCCCTAAAGGCAGATCGTGATCCTTTCCCCAGGTAGCCCTTCATGCCTTCTGCCTGTTGCTCCCACTATTTCCTTATATTTGGGTTTTTTTAGTGCTGCCACCAGTTGGTTTCATTCCTACCAAGTGGGTAGAACACAATCAGTTCAGATTGGTGATGCAATTTCCCTTCCCCTTCCCATCACCACTGGTGTTCCTCAGGGCTCTATGTTGGGCCCCCTACTTTTCTTTATCTTCCTAAACGACCTTCCCACTACCTGTCCTCTCACATCCATCCACATGTATGTGGATGATACTGTCCTGTTTGCATCTGGCCCTTCCCTGTCTGTTGTAGAATCAAAACTTCAGCAGGACTTTGACAATGCACAGCTCTGGTTTCACTCAAACCAGTTATTTTTAAATGCTAAGAAGATGGTCTCTATTACCTTTGGCACAAAGCAGAGACACTCTTGGTTAAACACCCTCTCTTCTTACCACACCCTTGATGGGGCATTCCTTGAGGTCACCTCCTCCTTCAGGAACCTTGGGGTCTGGCTTGACCAGCACCTCACCTTTTCTGTACACACTGATTCCATCCACAAAAAGTTACACCCTAAACTGGGTGCTTTATGCAGAAATCATGGTTGTATTCCTCTGCCGGCTCGCTGAGCCCTGGTCCAGAAAATGATCCTACCTATTTTTGACTACGGTGATGTAGTCTACAGTGCTTCTCCCAAATCTTCCCTAATCAGGCAGGACTCTCTTTTCCACTCTTTCTGCCATTTTGCTCCTGACTGTCCTCCTCTTATCCATCACTGTACCCATTACCAATCACTGTCTCTTCATTCCCTAGCCAACATTTGCCATATCCACTGTGCCAACTTTCTTGCCAAATTCTGGTTTCTCCTCCCTCCCTATCTCTCCTCCTCAATCTCTCTCAAACCATAGTCTTCTCACTCACTCACTCACTCAGAAACCGTGACCACCACACTTAAACCATCCCACCCAGGTCTACCGCAGTAGGTCAAGCTGCATTCTCACACCATTTCCCAAAAATCTGGAATGCCCTCCTCCCTCCCTCCCATCTGTCATGCTGCCTCCCAATATATGCTCAACTCCCTCCTCAAGGACCACTTCCCTCCTTCTGTAGATGTGTTTAAATGTTTTATTATTTCACCGTTACCAGATTTTGCCTCTGCACCCATTTGCAGTTAATACCTACCCTATTTTAATTATGAATCAGTTTTTGTTTCTATTAGTCTCCTAGTACCTTTCTTGTTATTGTTGTTGTTTATTGAAATGTATTGTTATCTATTTTATTCCTATTGTGTAAGTTTGTATTCTATTTTACCATTTAGCATTGTATTTTGCTGCTGTACTTCTCTGTATCCCTTTCCCCTCTTCCCCCAGAACGCATCTGGAAATGAACATGTCTGCTCAGTATGTCTTTCCTGGTAAAACTTTTAAATAAATAAATATCTGTTCCACCCAAGTTTAAAGCATCAGTATTTAACAATAGAATATATATCATATTGCTTTTTTAGCAATAATGTATTTCTGTGAAAAACTTCAATAGTCATCTTTTTTTTTACCGTCAGAAAGGTGTGCTAGCACCTTCCTTATACAGCTGCAGTACTAATCCAGGATGTAAAGTCTATTAGAAATCTTGAGGGAAGGGATTTTTAAAAATTGCTTGTGGGGGCCTTCTTTAATGACTGGAGTCATTAAATATGTAATTAGAACTAAAAGCTGTTTTGAAAACTACTGAAATAAATAAAAATATACTGATGATGAATCTAATTATGTCCGAAATATATTACATAGAAACATAGAATTTGATGGCAGATAAGGACCGCTTGGCCCACCTAGTCTGCCCATTTCCCTACCTAATGGATAAGCTGCATATCCTAGTTAACCAACAGCCTACTTCCTCCTACCCCCCCACTAGAATTGCCTTATGTCTGTCCCATGCATTCTTGAATTCCCCCACTGTTTTTGACTCTACGACCTCCTCAGGAAGGCTGTTCCATGTATCAATAACCCTCTCTGTGAAGAAATACTTCCTCATAATACCTTAATACCTCTGAGCCGTCCCCCCCCCCATCTTCAAATTGTGCCCCCTTGTTTTTGCACATCTCTTTTTCTGAAAAATGCTACCCTCTTGGACTTTGTTGATTCCCTTGAGGTATTTGAAGTTACTATCATGTCCTCCCTCTCCCTCCTTTCCTCGAGGCTATACATCTTTAATTCCTTTAGTCTTTCTTCATATGTCTTTTGATGTAGACCCTGCATCATTTTGGTTGCCCTCCTCTGGACAGCCTCCACCCTGTCTATGTCTTTGCAGAGATGGGGTCTCCAGAACTGTACACAGTACTCCAGAGGTGGTCTTACCAACTGTCTATACAGAGGGCCAACAACTTCCTGTTTTCTACTGGTGATGCCTCTCCCTATGCATCCCAGTATCCCCCCAGCCCTTCTTACTGCCTTCTCACATTGCTGGCCCACCTTTAGGTCATCTGATATGACTACCCCCAGGTCTCTTTCCATTTTTGTTGTTGTCAGTATCTCACCCCCATTGTGTACTCTTCCCCTGGGTTTTTGTTTCCCAGGTGCATTACTTTGCACTTCTTGGCATTGAATCTAAGCTGCCATACATTTGACCATTCCTCCAACTTTGCCAAGTCCCTTCTCATCCTTTCCACCCCACCTTGTGTATCAACCCTGTTGCAGATCTTTGTGTCATCTGCAAAGAGACATGCTTTCCCTTTTAGTCCCTCTGCAATGTCACTTATAAGACATTAAAAAGGACCGGCCCCAGTATTGAACACTGAGGTACCCCACTAGTAACCCTCCTTTCCTCACTGTGGACTCCATTTACTATTACCCGCTGTATCCTGTTGTCCAACCAGTGTTTTGCCCAGGCTACCACCCTAGGACCCACTCCCAGGCTGGCTAATTTGTTTATTATTCTTTTGTGTGGGACTGTGTCAAATGCCTTGCTAAAGTCTAGGTAGGCCATGTCCACAGCCCACTCCCTGGTCTACTGCTTTAGTCACCCAGTCAAAGAAATCAAGTAATGGCACAATGGCCACAGAACTTTCTGCTGAAAGGTGCAGAACTTTTGTGCCACCACAGAATTAATCATTGTTGGTAAACTGTATTTAAAAATTCGAGTTCCCATGTAGTAGTAGTAACAACATCTTTTTTTTATACAGATAGAAAACTTTACACCATTAGGGCTATGTTAGAGCCCTGTTTACAAGGTGATCTGGTCAGATGTAAGCATTCAGTGTACATATATAAATATTATTAAATATAACATCATAAATCCAATACTGAACAAATCACATTTACATATGTATAGAATAATGCATGTGGAGGTGTGCATAACATATACAATAATGGCTGGGGAGGTGGTTATAACGAGAATGTTAGACACCCCCAAGGTGTGGGATGCCACATAAACCCTGAGAGCGAAGCTTGAGGGGTTTGTACAGGCATCCCACACCGAAGGGGTGTCTAACATTCAAGTTTTACAGACCTCCCCAGTTTTTATTTTATATAATTGCTGGGGGACGCATTTTCACCTCAGCACTTATATAAAATAAAGACATCCCCATGGCGCCATACAGTTCGTCGGCTTTCACGCAGTCTGCAGCTCATGTAAAAAATATTGTCCCTGTAAAAGCTCTTATAATTTTGGCAGTTTGGAAAGCATTTTTTTTAGTTATTTCATTTATATTTTCAATTAACTTACCACTGATTCCAACTGGTGGCAAACTACAACGTGCTGTCTTGTGAGGAGGAGCGGAAGCCCACTTTTTGCACATACATAGATACATAGATACATACATAAACAGTGTCGGCAGATAAGGGCCTATGGCCCACCCAGTCTGCCCATTTAAGTTTGTAAGTTCAGTTTATGTTTCAGTTTATGCACAGACCTGTTATAACCTGTGGGTTATAATGAGAAATTATAACCTGCTTTCCCTATGGGATAAAGCATTCCCCAGTTATTATAAGAATTTTATACACATCTGAGGTGTGGGATGCTATATATATTCCAAGAGTGAAGCTCAAGGGGTTTATAAAAGCATCCCACACCAATTGTGTGTATAAATTCAAGTATTGTTCACCTCCCCATGTTTTGTTTTATATAATTGCTGGGATCTGTGCTCCCCCTTGAGGATTTATGTGCAGTAGTGTGCAGTTTGGCCACTACATGGTGCTGCTGTGCACACTGTCTGTGGTTATAGTACCTCTCTGTCTCTCTGGGCCGGATTCTCAAACCCCTTTAAAATCCAGCAGCTGCGCACTGGCCTGGTGGTGCTGAGGGTTGAGGCGCTGGACACCACACCTCATGCTGCGCCAGCGACCTGGGTTCGGGAACGGACTCGGACTGACGGGGATTGGTGGGGAGAGGGAGGATTGAGCATCCCAGTGGATGCTCTCCTTCCTCAGGGAGGGGTGCCAGGGGTACCGAGAGGTACCCGATGTCCTGAAGAGAGCCAGTGGAAGCACAGGCTCTCAAAGGGCTCTGGCGGCTCCATACAGTGGAGTCGGGGAGGGAGAGAAGCTGTTGGGTGCTTGGGAGGCAGACGTGCATCAGCACGTCACTCTCTGGACGTTAGTCCTCACGCCAGCGCCTCTAGGGGTTAGGTGGGGAAAAACAAGAAAAGCAGGAAAAAGAGCCCTCTGTGTCCTAGATGAAGACCGATCAGTGCCTCCGGGGGAACCACCAGACTACAGGAAGTCCTCGCTGTGCCAAAATTCTCCTCCAGTAATGATGAGGAAGGTTCATCCTCACCCCACCCAGGGGGGGGATTGCTGGGCATCAAAAAGTAATACAGGGGAGAACAGGAGAGCACTCTAGGGGCAGACTCAGGGTTGGGTGTTTCCGGGGGGGGTTGATCAGTGGTCCGAAGGAGTGGACCAAGGGGGTAGTACAGGTCGATAAAGTAGGTGTGCAAGCACCACAAAGTAAAAAAAATAATAATAATCCAGCCGCTGCTTGAAAAACGTGGCACAAGTGGGTTGACACCTGTGGAACCACAATTTCTCCCACAGCTATGGTATTCTCAAAAATGGAGACAGTTTCCAACTGGCTCCATGATTTATTGCAGCTTGCAGATGGTGTTTCCACAGAAATCCTGACAGCTGCGGACAAATGTTACAGCTGGTGGGACCAGCCATAATATCTTCAGCAGCTGCAGTGGATGAGAATAGCAATCTCCGCAGCTGTGGAGATTTCGATGTGGGACTTAGTCCCAATTCCTTTTGAGAATCTCTCTCTCTCTCTCTCTCTCTCTTTATTTCATGTGGTCAATTGTGGCAGCTGGAGTGGTTGGGCCAGTGGAGGGCAGAGCCCTGCAGTACCACTGCATGGTCAGGCTGAGGTGCGATTTCAGAGCCACACAGACACTTTCACTTTTTTATGTGAACACAACCCAGACTGTACTTTTACTGATTGCACCTTATGAAACACTGTTGCTAAATGAGCCAATTTCTATATTTAGTAAGGTGAGAATGTGAGGGCAGATTTGATGTTGTTTTCATTTATAAAAATAGTAACTGAAGTACATGAGGTGAACAGCAGCATGTGGCTTTTTCATAGGGAAAGTTGGGGCGTGTTTGCCTTTATAACCAGCTGGTTGCATGGTGAATTAAACCTTGGTTTCTCTATGGAAAAAAAACAGAGCTCAATTATTATATGAAGAACACAAAGAAAGTGTGCACCAGGTAGGTGGTGCTCCTTGAATCCAAAATGATACAACAATCCACGAAGTTTGGACACCCACTAGCCATATAAATTTGGACTCACAACTATGTACTTATTTTAAATCATTTATTGAAAAAATAAAAAAGTAACACCCACCATGCTGTGTATCACTTGATGCATTTTGGATCACGAATGATCCTTTATCAAAAGCTAGAATGCAGACATCTTACCACACAATAAATATCCTAAACATAACTGGCAAAATCTACGATGTCATAGTTGACAAGATTAAAAACATTAGTGCTCTGACATCACATATGCAACATTTCAATTAAAAAAAGGTTAAAATCCATTATCCAAAATACCAATTAGACAGACAACACATTAACCATATTAAATGTCAATTATGACATCATAGATTTTGCCAGTTATGTTTAAGATATTTATTGTGCGGTAAGATGTCTGTATTCTAGCTTTTGATGAAGGACCATTCGTGATCTGAAATGCGTCAAGTGATACAGACCATGTTGGGTGTTACTTTTTTTTATTTTTTTCAATAAATTATTTAAAATAAGTATTTAGCTGTGAGTCTGGATTTATATGGCTGGTGGGTGTCCAAACTTCGTGGATTGTTGTTCCAGTTATTATATGCATTTTAACATACACATGAATTGGGTATAAACTTTGCATATACTCAAAGTTTTGCTCATCCTCTCTAAAGCACCTACATCTAAAACTTAACTCATGTTTCATTGCAGTTCCAAATTGTTTTGAATTCATTGAGGGTTGTCTAGGCTCAGGTTTAAAGTTGTTCTAAAAGTTAGCAGCGGTGTATACAAATGTCTGCTCCCCATTAACAGGTTTTATTTTGGGCACATGTAACTCTCTTGCTCCTTTTGGACTCAAGTGATACTTATGTTCTGGTTTCCCCATTTTCACTACTTTCCCTTTTTTATGCAAACACAACCCAGACTGTACTTTTACTGATTACGCCTTATGAAACACTGTGGCTAAATGAGATAATTTCTACTTTTACCAAGGTGATAATGTGGATTGGTGTTTCCAAAGAAATCCTGGCAGCAGGGTCAGAGGCCACAAACAAGTATAGGGCTTAAGGGCAGACTGGATGGGCCTAGCAGTCCTCATCTGACGACAATTTCTGTGTTTCTATGGTTTAGAACGTTTGGATGCTAATTGTGTTGGTTTGTTCTGTTGAACAATTCTGTGATTTTTTTAAGTGATAGCCTTTTTATAGCTGCATAGCAGAGCTATGTTGGCATCTTGCTATTATGTAGTACAGAAAGGGGTCTCCAGAAGCATGTGACCAGATTCCTAATGAAGCACAAATTTGAGAAGTTGAAGCACTTCACACCACTAGGTGCACAGTTACTCTGCGCTGTTCATTCAGTAGTGGTGCCCCCCACCCCATTTTCTTGCTTCATTTTAGATGACTACAACCCCCATGAAGCTCAGGGAGTAGGGGGGTTGTCATTGGCTGCACTTGTCACCACAATGCCAGTTCCCCCCTGCACTATTTTCTTGCTTTGTTTTATATGACTAAAACCCCCATAAAGCTCAGCAGATAGGGAGGTTTTCATTGGCTGAACATGTCACCGCAATGCCAGCTGGGACCTGTAGTTCATGCATGCAACTCCCAACAGCATGTATACACTTTACTGCGTGGTTCTCCACTCTCCCTGCTAGCTCCAGAATGTCTTGTGAACGTAGAGATAACGCTGTAGCTGGTCCTAGTGCAGCAGGTCTCTCTTTCCCTCTTTTTTCAGTCCTGAAGGGCTATTATTTTTTTATGTTTGCTTGCGTGCATGTGCAAGAAACATTATGTGGCAGCTTAGGAGAGAAGCGGGTTGTGGAGGTGCGGCACTCTGGCAGCTAACGGGGGCACTGCATTTGGGGGCTTGGCACTGGTGTACTAATGCAGGCCCAGTGTCTTGATGACACTGGTTCTGCAGAAGTGCCACAAAGTTAAAACATTTCCGCCACTGCAATCAGGAGCCACCTTGTCATTGCAGTGTCAGCCATTTCACTGCAGTGAGGGAGTGACCCATCATTGCAGGGTGGTACCTTGCCATCCATATGCTGCCTCGACCCAGTACATTTGCCGACAGGGGAACCCACTCCCCATCGACACACTGTAACCCCCCTTCACATTTGTTGTGTGTTGAGGGGGTGCCCAATCCCCCTCGGCAATATGCACCCCCCAACAGTCTTTCTTTGCTGATGGCAGCCCCAATCCCCATCGGTTTCATTCCCCCCAGTTCAATTTGCAGATGGGGGAGCCCACTCCCCATCAGCATAATGCCCCCCCAGTTTGCTGTGTGCCGAGGGGGTGCCCAATCCCTCTCGGCTCTCCCCCCACTGGTATGTGCAGATGGGGGTGCCCAATCCCCCGTTGGCTACAGCCCCCCAAAACACTCAGGTGGCATGCTGGGAGCCCACCCCAGCATGCCAAATGTCCCTGAAAAAAAAACAGTCCTGCAATGTTTGTTTTTTTTAAACACCTGTAAAACAGAAAATGGTCCTTTGTAGAGTTCGTTTGGCCCCTACCCCAACCCCAACCCACCCACCCTCTGCGCACCCTGCCTCCCCACACCCCCCTACCCCATACTTACCTCCAGAGCCCAGCGTGACAATCTTTGGTGGACCAGGAACACGTCTGCACTCTTCAAAGCTGACTGCGAACTGAAGAAATGCTGGTAAGCTGTATAATGGCATAAATAGGGCTTTTTTCATCTTTGGTGCATATCTCGGGCACTTTTGGGAATTTTGGCACCAAATTTTCAACATGGGGTTCTTGGGACCCCTCCTCATGAATTTGGTCACTGTCATTGCATTATTCAGTCCCGAAAGGTGATTTCTCAGTCACTGCACGGAATCACTTTTAGGGACCAGTTAATGAAATGACAGTGCCATAGTTCATGAGGTGGGCTCTCAAAAGGCCTATGTTGCAAATGTGGGGAAAAAAATCCAAAAAATGACTGTTTTATGAGTGTGCATTGCGCAGTTTCCATGCACGCTTGTAACTTCACGAATTTGTAATATTTTCAGTCCAGATTTTCAATATTGCCATTTTTCTACACCTCCTTATGAACAGTACAGCTGTCATTTTACACATCCTGGCCAAAATGTGTTTTCGCACTTTCAGTGCAGAATAGTGCGGTTGCTGTGGGAAATCAGTTTTTGAGATAGATTGAGAAAATGACAGTGGCACTGTTCATGAGCAGAGGTCCTAAAATGCCTATGTTGAAAATTTGCTGACGAAAGTCCATAACATTACTGTGTTACAAGTGTGCATTGCGCAGTTTCCATGCACCCCTGTAACTTCACAAATTTGTAATATTTTCATGCCAGATTTTCAACACTTGCATTTTTTCACACCTCCTTATGAACAGTACAGCTGTCATTTTTCACATCCAGGCCAAAATGTGTTTTTGCACTTCCGGTGCAGAATAGTGCGGTCGCTGTGGAAAATGAGTGTTTGGGACGGATTAAGAAAATGACAGTGATGTTTTTCATGAGCAGAACTCCTAAAATACCTATGTTGAAAATTTGGTGATGAAAGTCTATAAAATGACTGTGTTACAAGCGTGCATTGCACTGTTTCCACGCACCCTTGTAACTTCGCAAATTTGTAATATTTTCACTCCAGATTTTCAAAACTGGCATTTTTTCAGACCTCCTTATGAACAGTACAGCTGTCATTTTTCACATCCTGGCCAAAATACGTTTTTGCACTTCTGGCACAGAATAGCTCGGTCGCAGTGAGAAATCAGTGTTTGGGACCGATTAAGATCGAGTGAGTGAGAGGGGGGAGTGAACAAGCTCAACTGAGCTCTGTTGGGACTGCTGCAGATTTCTTTGTGGGCAGAAAAAGCCACCAACACAGACAGGAGGCCAGTACAAAAGGGCAGCCTGCAGCGCCGGGAGAAACAGAATGAGTGAGTGAGAGAGAGAGGGGGGGAGTGAGCAAGCTCAATGGACCTCTGTCAGGACTGCTGCGGATTTCTTTGTGGGCAGAAAAAGGTGCCAATGCAGGCAGGAGTCCAGTACAAAAGGGCAGCCTGCAGCACAAGGAGAAACAGAATGAGTGAGGGAGGGGGAGTGAGCGAACGAAAAAGAGCTCTGTCGGGACTGCTGCAGATTTCTTTGTGGGTAGAAAAAGGCATCAATGTAGGCAGGGGCCCAGTACAAAAGGGAAGCCTGCAGCACCAGGAGAAATGAAACGAGCAAGCAAGAGATAAAGAGTGAGCGAGCTCAGTGGAGCTCTGTCGCTACTGCTGCGGATTTCTTTGTGGGCAGAAAAAGGCACCATTGTAGGCAGGAGCCCAGTACAAAAGGGCAGCCTGCAGCACCAGGAGAAACAGAATGAGCAAGTGAGAGAGGGGGAGTGAGCGAGCTCAACAGAGCTCTGTCAGGACAGCTGTGAACTTCTTTGTGGGCAAAAAAGGTGCCAACACAGGCAGGAGCCCAGTACAAAAGGGCAACCTGCAGCGCCAGGAGAAATAAAAGGAGCAAGTGAGAGAGAGAGAGGGAGTGAGCGAGCTCAACAGAGCTCTGTCGGGACTGCAGTGGATTTCTTTGTGGGCAGAAAAAGGCGCCAATGCAGGCAGGAGCCCACTACAAAAGGGCAGCCTGCAGCGCAGGGAGAAATAGAAGGAGTGAGTGAGAGAGGGGGAGTGAGCGAGCTCAACAGAGCTCTGTCAGGACTGCGGCAGATTTCTTTGTGGGCAGAAAAAGGCACCAATGCAGGCAGGAGCCCAGTACAAAAGGGCAGCCAGCCTGGGAGAAACAGAATGAGCGAGTGAGAGACAGGGAAGTGAGTGAGCTCAACGAAGCTATGCCGGGACTTTAGAGTGTCCCACCCTCCTGCCCAGGGTCCTCTGTGGTCCTGTATTACAGCAGAGTCTCTGGAGTGGAGATAAAGCAACGATTGGATACTTTGAGGAGTGCTGTAATAATACAGATTTAGTTGTTCTGTGTATTTCTCTAACTGAGCTAAGTACTGAGCTATGCTGTTATGATTGCTGGAATAATACATATTTATTTGTTCTGTTTATTTCTCTAACTGAGTCGAGTAATACTTGGAGTGCAATAGGATTTCTAACTTGGCTAAGTGAAAGTATATGAGAGCTGAGAACAAAAAGTATGGTAGCTGAGGGGTGAAAAACGGACAAGGAGGCTTTAGGATTGCTACAGTAATACAGTATCTAACGGATGAAATTTGGTACTGAATTACCCCGGTGGCAAGGGGCCAGTAGGGGGACTAGTGTGGGGGGGAACAGGAGTTTGAGTAAATAGGGGCCTAACTGTTATAGTAGGATACAGAACCTGAGAGTAAGAGCCTATAACATAACATGGGAGCCAAAATGGGGCAGGTGCCACATGTCAATAGGGTGGGCATCTTTGGAAGGGTAGTGGGGTGTACAGGGTGTGGGTCCGCCATGATCCTGTACTGGGCTTGGAAGATGGGGGGGTGTATGGTCTGTAGACAACTGACTAGTTTGAGGTAGCAACTGTGGAGGTTAGGGAGGAGTCTAAGTGGCAGGGCAGATGAGTATGGTAGGTATCCTGGCTGGGGGGAATAGGGGATGGCAAGGGGGGACGGAGGAAGAACAACTAGGGACTGAAACTGATCCCAGTATCAGAGGCACTAGCAGAAAAGAGAGGACAAGGGAGGGAGTGCCCGAGGTGAGGGGGGCCTCCTGTTGGGGAGGAAGAGACCATGAGGAGTACTAGGAGAGAGAGAGAGCAGATGGCTGCGGGTAGGGAGGGACCGGGGGTGGCATGGAGGAGAACAAGTAGGAGGGGGGAACTGATAGGGGCAAGAGATGTAGGAGGGGTATCGACTAGGAATAGATTCGAGCCTCTGCTATGGGAGAGAGAGGGAGAGCAGGAACATAGTGAAGGAGGAAGTCAAGCAGGGCATGAGAGGAATGGCAACAGCTAGGGGAAGAGATAGCGAGGGTGAAAGGGTAGAAGGGGGGCCTCCTGTTGGGGGAGGAAGAGACCACGAGGAGTACCAGGGGAGAGAGCAGATGGCTGTGGGTAGGGAGGGACCAGGGGGTGGGACCAAGGGTGGCACAGAGGGGAACATGTAGGAGGGGGGAACCAATGAGGGAAGAGATGTAGGAGGGGTATTGACTAGGAATAGATTCGAGCCTCTGCTATGGGAGAGAGAGGGGGAGCAGGAACATACTGAAGGTGGGAGGACAGGTGTTGCATGAGAGGGATGGCAACAGCTAGGGGAAAAGATAGTGAGGACGAAAGGGTAGAAGATGGACTAGTAAGGAAAGAGGGGGGTGGTGGATGGAGGAGATAAGGCTATGGGAAGGGGGAAGGATGGGAGGGGCATCACTATCGAGGTAGAAGAAAATAGGGGCTCTAAATTGACAACAGCAGGGATAGGAGAGGGTTTGGAAAACAGCAGGGGAGGAGGGGATGTCGACATGGGAAGCCCAGTAGGAAGTAGTCAGGCTGGGAAGGGATTCAAGGGGGATGGGAGGAATAAGGCAGAAAAAAAGGGTGAGGCGGAAGCAGAGGGTACAAATACAGAAGTCACAGAGGGTGCAGTTGGTGGGGGTAAGGGGCAGGGAAGATCGAATACTGGGGTGGTGGAAGGGGCATTAGAAGAGAAAGTGGCTAAGGGATGGGGGGCACTCATCCTAGGGGATTGTATACTGAAAGGGGTGAGATGTGGTGGAAGGGGGGAAAGCACAGCCGTATTTGGGTTGAAGCTATCCCCAAGTTGACTGCAGGAGGGGCAGGGCAAGCACTGCTCAAGTGTGCAGCGAGGGGGAGGAAGAAACCTCATTTGCTGTTGCATGTGGGAACAAACAACTCGGTGGGGAGACTGTGAGTAGTGAGGGGAGGTTTGAGTAGTTGGGCAAGCAGTGTGAGGGTGGTGGAGTCAGGTATTTCTCAGAGTTACTCCTCAGACTGTGGTGCAAGCATGGGGAGGAAGGGTAGGATAGAGGAGTTCAACAAGGGGCAGAGGGATTGGCGCCACAACAAAAATTACGGGTTAGTGACTAACTGGGGTAGGGTCTGGGGAAATAGTGATTTGTATGCTGTGGACAGGGTACACTTGAGCAGGAAGGGGAGGGGAATATTAAAGGCAGGATTAGAGGGGTATATCTCTATTAAGGTGGATTTAGACTAGTGGGTGGGTGGCCAAAAGACTGAGGTTAGTAGAAAGGTCTAGACAGAGGAGCCTAATGAGCTCCCCCCTAGATATAGGTAAAGGGTGAGGCATAGTAACCCTGGGAGGGGGTGGGCAGAGTGGTCTGAGCATAATACAGAAGGCAACACCACCCAGTAAGAATAAGGAGGAGAAAAGGTGCGGACTACTGGGAGATGGGACACAGGCCGAGTGAGGAGAAGGAGGGTTACGGTTGGAAGGAGGTCTCTCTCAATCCAAGAAGCCTGGGGAACAAAACTGCAGAGCTTCAGGCATTCCTTTCAGAGGGGAAGGTGGACATTGCTGCAGTGACAGAGACTTGGGCCACAGAGTACCATGATTGGGGCTTGGCAATCCCGGAATACAGGATATACAGGAGGGACCGGGGGTTGGAGGGTGCTCTCTATATGAGGGAAGGGATTAAATGCATGAGGGTTGAGGGAGAAGAGGAGAGGATAGAGGTGCTTTGGGTGCTGCTCCTGGACTCCAAGGGCAGAAAACTGAGGCTGGGAGTGGTGTACAGACCACCAGCCCAGTCTGGGGAACTGGATGGGGAGTTGGCAGAGCAGATAAGGAGGGTGTGTAGAAGGGGGAGTGTGGTGATAGTGGGGGATTTTAACCTACCACGGGTTGACTGGAGCACTCGTCACTAGCAGTACCAGGGAGCAGGTGTTCCTTGATGCATTCCAGGATGGCCTTCTGATGCAATTGGTAAGTGGGCCTACAAGGCTTGGTAGCACTCTGGACCTAGTACTGACAATTGGGGAGGTGGTGAGGGAGGTAAGTGTGGAGGACCCACTAGCAGGTAGTGACCACCAAACAGTGTGGCTTGTTGTCACACTGGGCAGGAAGAAAGAAGGCACAGGCACTAAGGTGGTGGACTTTATTAGGGTGGACTTTGAAGGGATGGAAGCAATACTACAAGGAAGACTCCAGGATATAAGGCCGGGGATGGATACAGAACAGAAGTGGGGAGTCATAAAGACTGGGCTAACAGAGGCCACAGTAGCCTGCACCAGGGAAAGGAGTAAGAAGAGCAAAGCGAAGAAACCATGCTGGCTGAACAAGGAAGTGCTGCAAGGGGTGAGGGCAAAGATGGCTGCATACCATAAGTACAGGAGAACAGGGAAGGCAGAGGATAAGGAGGCTTTCACAAGTTGGTCAAGGGAGGTTGCCAGGAAGGTGAAAAAAGCTAAGGCCTCCAGGCAATTAAGTTCCACATAGAGCATAAAAGGAGGGGGAAAAGGACTTTTTTAGGTATGTCAGGGAAAAGAGGAAGTACAAGGAACACATTGTGAGAATAAAGTAGGAAGGGGATTGGCTGAAAAAGGGTGAGGAGCAAGTGGAAATTCTAAATGAGTACTTCTGCTCCATTTTCACTAAGGAGAGGGATGGCCCAGTACCAGAATGGGCTGGGGCGGTGCGGAAGGGGGGGAGGAGGTGACAGACAAAGTGATCACAGAAAGTAGGGTACTAGAGGGGCTGAGGACAGTAAGGGTGGACAAGGCACCAAGTCCCAATGTCATCCACCTCAGAGTGCTCAGGGAGATGGTGGAGCTGTTGGCTGACCCGCTGGCAGATCTGTTCAACACCTCCCTAGAAACAGGCTGTGTGCTGCAGGACTGGAGGGTGGCCCATGTGGTGCCCATACACAAGAGTGGGCCTAGGGAGGAGCCAGGAAATTATCAGCCAGTAAGTCTCATGTCCATAGTGGGTAAGCTTATGGAGCCAATATTGAAGGAAAGGTTAATGACATTCCTAGACAGTAATGGCCTCCAAGATGGGCAGCAACATGGATTCGTCTCAGGGAGGTCTTGTCAAACCAACCTAACAGAGTATTGTGACTAGGTGACAAGGGAGTTGGACAGGGGCCATGCGGTACATGTCCTTTACTTGGACTTCAGTAAGGCCTACAGTGCCTCGTGGGAGACTGGGGGGAAGCTGCCAGCAGTGGGGATGGGAAAAAAGCTGTCTAAATGGATAGAGAACTGGTTACAGGGGAGGGTGCAGAGGGTGGTGGTGGGGGAGCTCTCGGCACCCAGAGCAGTGACAAGCGGGGTGCCGCAGGGGTCAGTGCTGGGCCCAGTGCTATTTGGGCCTTTATCTCTGATATGGCACATGGAGTGGGGAGCAGGGTTAGTCTGTTTGCACATTATACCAACTTGGGGACGGTGGTGGATGAAGAGGATGGATGGGGAAAACTGCAGGGGGACCTAACCAAACTAGAGACATGGTCAATGAAGTGGCAGCTAGGATTCAATGCAAAGAAGTGCAAGGTGATGCACTTCAGGGCTAAGAACCAGAAGAGGGACTATTGATTGGGGATCAGACAGGAGGAGAAGGACCTAGGGGCCTTGGTAACTGGGAGCATGAACAACTCAGCTCACTGTACGAGAGCAGCAGCTAAGCCAAACAGGATGCTGGGGTGCATTGCAAGGGGGTTCTCATCCAGACACAGGGATGTGATCCTACCTCTCTACAGATCATTGGTCAGACTGCACCTAGAGTACTACGTGCAATACAGGAGGCCATACCTGAGGAGAGATATAAAGTTACTGGAGGGGGTGCAAAGGAGGGCAACAAAAATGTTAAAGGAGATGGAAGGAAAGAAATATGAAGTTAGGCTGAAGGACCTGAACATGTACACATTGGAGGAGAGGAGGGATGGGGGGGATATGATTGAAGCATTTAAATACCTGAGGGGGTAACTAAACCTAGCACAGAGGTGGTGTTTAAACTGAGGAGTGGAAGAGAGATGAGTGGGCATGGACTAAGGTTGAAAGGGGGAATGTTTCAAGAGGGAAATGAGGAGGCACTACTTCTCTGAGAAGCTGGTGTCTAGTTGGAATGCGCTGCCAGAGGGGGTGGTAACATGTAGGACAGTCAATAGCTTTAAGAAGGAGTGGAATAAAGCAAGAGGAAGACTTGGGGCAGGGGCTGGGACAAGTGGGGGAGGAACTGAGGGGTAGGAGGCTGGGGCAGCTGCAATGTAGGGTGTTAGCTGCACTCTCAGGCAGACTTACATAGACCGATTGGTGTGTTCTTCTGGCAGATTTGTATGTTTGTGTGCAAAATCACAGAGACTCTGTTCATGAGCAGAGGTTCTAAAATGCCTGTGTTGAAAATTTGGTGACAAATGTCCATAAAATGACTGTGTTACAAGCGTGCGTGCATGATGTAGTTTCCACGCACCCTGGTAACTTCACAAATTTGTAGTATTTTCACTGCATTTTCAACATTGCCATTTTTAAGACCTCCTTATGAACAGTACAGTTGTCATTGTTCACGTCCTGCCCAAAATATGCATTTATACATCTGGCGCAGAATACCGTGGTTGCTGTGGGAAATCAATGTTCAGGACGGATTACGAAAATCATAGTGACAGTGTTCATGAGCAGAGGTCACAAAATGCCTACGTGGAAAATTTGGTGAAACAATTCTACTAAATGACTGTGTTACACGCATGCATTGCGCAGTTTCCAAGTACGCTCGGAAGTACAGTAATTTTTAATACTTTCACTACAGACTTTCAACATTGCCATCTCTTCACACCTCCCTATGAATGGTACAGCTGTCATTCTTCACATCCTGCCCGATCTGTGTTTTCGTACTTCTGGAGCACAATGGCACGGTCGCTGTGGAAACTCAAATTTCGGGACACATTGACAAAATCAGAGTGCCACTGTTCATGAGAAGAGGTCCCGAACGCTTTCATGAGGTGGGGGGGCCACAAAATGCCCATGTTGAAAATTTGTACACCCCAAGGCACACCTCAACACTTGTCAGTGTCTGCAGGATAGGGTGAGGTGAAATGGCATGAACATTATGGGCGACAACCCAAACGCATGCCCCAATGCCTGCCCGTCTCTGCAGGGTGGAGGTGGGGCTGGCGTGAAGTTCAGTACTTCACTGCCATTCCTACTCTGTGTCTGTCTAACTCCTGCATTTCCAATGCTAATACCAGCAAGCAAACATTCGGTATTGACAAATGCTTGCTTAAACCAGATTAACATTGGAACACTGGACCTAGGAATACACACATAAAAGGAAAGCAACTCCACAAAAAGCAGCAGCAGCACTTATCTTTCAAAAGCTAAGCCTAATAGTGGACAACATGCTGCGACTAACTGTTTTTTTTTCTTGGTGATGGAGTTTACATTGGAGCCTCATACTTATCAAGAACTTCCTGCTGCTCAAAAGTGGAGCAACCAATCAGCCTTCACAAAGATAGGAGGCATTGAGATGGGGTACAATACTAAAAAAAAAAGGGAAGTGCTCATAAGGAGACATACAGTAGTACTTTCTTGAAAGGAGAGTTCACTAAGAGTGATTGGTGTCAGTGTAAGCAGCAAAGGTCAGAGCATTTTGCAGCTGTATTGGCTCTGATCAGAGTTTGTTTCATTTAGAGGACGCCAATCTAGGCTGCTGTACATAGTACAGAGACATGTGTTGTAATCACACCTTTTTACAAATCTTGTTAACCTATTGTACATTATGTCAAGCTTCTCAAATTCAGTTTTATTGGTGTGTACATAAATATGACTTCCACAGTCAATCACGGGGAATGGCATTTGATTCACAATGGATGCTTTCATGGTCCCAGGTATACAAAAAGAAGCTTACCTCTGGGCCCCAATGCATGAGTTTAGTTTTGCACACAAATTCTTCATATGATAGCTAAATTGTAGGTGCTGCTCCACTCATAGACCCAGATATCTGTACTCACTTGTATTATATTTTAACCAGTTGTAGTTCTTAGTTGTAGCTATATTGGTGCCTTTTACATTTGATGAGGGAGAAGTAATTACTTGAGATTTTTTGTGTTCATTACTAGTTTAGAATCCTGGAAGCATGTTTGCATTTTAATAAAATGCTCCTGCAAATGTTTTTTCTACTTCAGTTACATCTTTGCCAGATGACACCAAAACGTATCGTCAGCGTAAAGCCGAATCTCTGAATCTATGTTAATGTCTGGTAAATTGTTTATATATACAAAAAATAGGAGTGGACCCAATATTGAGCCTTGTGATGCTCTGTGAGTAACAGAGACTTGATCAGCTTTTACATCCCCCCGCAGTAGCTGTCTGTGTCCTTTCTTTTAAATAAGATTCAAACCAGTGTTCCACTTCCTCCGCCAATCCTATAGCCCTTAGCCTCTCAATCAAAATTGAGTGGTTAACCAGGTCAAAAGCTTTGGAAAAGTCCATGGACATCACACCAACCACCTGATTCCTCACAATCAAGGAGGCTATTGTACCAATTAGGTCGGTGAGTGCGGTGTCCGTGGGAAAAACCTTTCCCAAAGTCTGCCCGGTATTTCATCATTAGTAAGTATTTTTCTAAATATTCATAGAACTGACCGTGGACCACCCTCTGCAGTATTTTGGATAAAACTAATAGTAAGGCTATGTGCCAATAGTTTGAGGGGTACATAGATACTCACCCTTTAGAAATGAGTACCATATTTGCTTTCTTTCATGTTGTAGGGAACTTGATTTCTTTTCCATGATTTGCTTTTTGTTTGCATGATTCAAGGCTCCTTTCCCCCTCTTTGTCCAGAAGCCCCTCCCCTGTGCTCACTATCTTTGTCATCTATGACATCACATGGTATGCTTGCCAATGGAAACCTGCTCAATAAACCAGTGTTCTCTGCCGCAGACAGAAATTAACAGGAGAAGTCTGGGAACCCTGACTGCAAAAAATGAGGGCTGAAGTGGGACTTACAGAACTGTGTGTGCTTAAAAAATATAAATCTTTGGCAGTAACTTGGACCTAGAAAGTGTAAAGCAAATGTAATGACAAACTGTATGTGGTTAGAGAAATATTACTATTATTATTAGCTTTTATTGACCAGGTGAGCACATTAGACACAGTTGCACCTATCAGGTAAGACCTGGGAGGCTGCAAGACAAATCAGTACTATAATGACAAAAATACAATACAATAAGAACAGATGCAGCAGATTAACAAATACAATAGCACATGTTGTGGAACAGAAAAATGGAAACACAAATATAAGATACAGAATTCATGAAGATTCATGAGCTGGCCAGTCAAGCTAATAAGCTATAGGCCAGCTCAGGTGCATAGGCAACAAAACTTAGAGAGCAAGCAAAAATGTACAATCAGCTAGTGCAGTTTGCTTAAAAATGAGAGAAGCACATACACTGGTTCTGTGTAGACTATGCTGATGTCAAGGTTAGATATTATTTTAGCAGAAAACATGTTAAATATTACTACACAATTTGGGAACCCTTGTTAAATGCCATGAAGGAAGAGCATATTTGATTATAGTGTATATAATTTGTATTACTTATTTTATTTTGTCAGAGTGATAACTCATTTAGCTTTGTAGTCTGTCTTCAACCTCTCAGATATACACACACACACACACACACACACACACGTGTGTGTATATATATATATATATATATGTGTGTGTGTGTGTGTGTGTATATAGAAACATATATATATATATATATATATATTTAAAATAACTTGGGGCCTGCCATACTTAATATATGAGAAACAGTGTTGAGTAATCGCTCTTGCAAACTAGTGACCCGGGTTCACACTCTGAGCCCGGTGCACCAGGAGTGGAGGCCAGCAGGGATGGCTCAAGGGTGACCCTTGGATGCTCTTCTCCTGGGTGGCCACTTACTGCACCACTCTGTAGCACCTCCTGGTGATGGTGTAGTGGAGGTACCTTTGATGGTGTGGGTGACTACACACTGTCAGGCATCCCCAAGTCAACCATAGCGTGCACGAGCGTATGGGAGGGCAGAGAGTAGCCAGATGGGAGTTGGAGATGCAGAAAAGGCAGGCTGTTTAAAGGAAAAAAGAGGTAAAGTGACTTCTTTCATGGAGAGTAAATGGAAGGGTGAAACCAGGATCGACTGAAGCAGGTTTGCAGGATAAAGGTGTTTGGAGACTTGGAAACATTTATTTTTTCTGTAGAGGTTTTTTCTGCTCCCTGGCAGGCTGGGCAGCTGTATCAGACTGTCCTGTGGGTGCTGGCCATTCCTATCCCCCTCACCAATTCTGGGACCTGGCAGGCCATTAGTGCTTTCTCAGGGAGGGCTTCATGTAGCACAGCCCCAGTGCTTTCTGCTGTTTGTCTCCCCTGGGGCTCATTGATGTGCAAGGGACACGATATCCGAGCTCCACTTTCGTGGAGATGGCCCAGGCATCCTGAACCCAGGATCCCTTCCCTTGCATGGTGGCATCATGTGTGTTGGTATCCAGCTACTGCTGGGTGTCAGGTAAGCAATGCACCACACTAAGCTCCCTCCCCAAGGAAGGAGAGCTGTCCTAGGGATGCTTGATCCTTCTTCTCCCCACCAGCCCCCACACAACCTGAGTCCATTCCCGATCCCAGGTCACCAGCATAACAGGAGGTGGAGCACCCAGTGCCTTGGCCCTCCACACCACTGGGCCATTGAGACCTGAGAAATCAGCAAAAAAGAGTAAGCAGTGGAGAATCAGGTGAACACCCTGATATGCTGCATGGGGGACAAAGCAGATGGCATCCTCAGGGGGAGTATATTAACGGACGCAGAAAAGAAAAACTATAACATGGTCCAGGAAAAATGAAGTACATATTTCACAGGCTGCAGAAATGTTATTTATGGAAGGACCACATTTAACATATGCAGGCAGGAAGCAGGGGACCCATTGATGATTTTGTTACCTCATTGTATGCCCTACCTGAGCACTGTAACTACAGAGACCTACAAGAGGAACTTTTTTTTAGTTGTTTAACCAGGAGTAGCACACTAAGCTGAAAGCTTTTTTACAGGTGCAACCTGGGAGCACAGGGAAGTTAAGTGACTTGCTCAGGGTCACACAGTACACAAGTAGAAGCTGTGGGATTCAAACCCAGCTCTGGTCTGCTGGATGTCACCAGAGTTGCAGCTCAGAGCCTTAAACCACTGCGCTATACTGCCTCCATGAGGAACTAATCCAGGACCAGAGTGTTGTGGACTCATGTGGCTCTGAGACAGCAGACTGGCTGAATGCGTGCAACATGACAACTACCTCAGTTTACAGAAAGCTGTTACAGTGGCCTGACAGAGTGAGGCCATATGAAAATAACAATCAGACCTCTGGCCAGGAGCAGGCCAAGGTGCAGAAAAAAGCACTCTATACATGGATGCCATGCAGGGCAGGCATTTTTCCATTTGGAGGAGTCTGAAGAAATCCAATGCAGCTCCGAAAGTGATGCAGAATCAGCAGAGCAGATAGATACTCCACAAGGGAAAGGACATGCAGAAGCCATGCAGGAGGTGTGGGAGCAAGCCATCACATTCAAGAGCTCAGTATCCAGCAAAGGATGCCACTTGCCATACATGCCACAAGACAGGCCATTATAAGAGTGTATGTTGGCCAAAAGCAGCAATGCATAAATTTCAAGAAGTGCCAGAGTATGACACAGGGTATGATTTTTGGGGGATTGGTTCAGGCCAAAGGAACCAGCTGGAAAGCAACAATTCTCATCAGTAAGATGCCAACAGAGTTCAAGACAGACACAGGTGCCGACATCACAACCATGCCAAAAAACCTTTACAAGGAACTATGGGGCAAACACAGCATACCTTTACGGGCCACAAATAAAGTCTTGATAGTGCCAGGAAGATACACCCTGGATGTGTGCAGTGTTCACTGCCACTGTAACTAAAGGCAAAAATGCAAATCAAGAAGATATTTGCATTGTGAAGAACCTCCATACCCCATTGCTAGGCAGACAAGCAATTGAGAAACTTCATCTGCTTGCCAGACTCAACAGTGTGGAACAGAGCAGGAGGAATGAGGAGTTTCCAAATATATTCAGTGACCAAGGAAAACTCAAAGAAGATCACCCTATTCAGCTTACACCATGAACCATACCATTTTCACTGACATCACCCAGAAGGAACAAAAGTCTGCTGATGTCCAAGGTCAAAAAGGAACTTTCCAAAATGGAGAATCTGGGCATTATCACCAAGCTTGATGGACTAAAAGACTGGTGTGCCAGAAGGCAAGTTGAATGAGTTGATCAGATGGGAGAAATTCATCCTACCCTCAGTGGAGCAGATGCTGGGGAAGACAGGAGAAGCAATGCTCTTCACCAGGCAAGCCAATGCAGGATTTTGGCAGGTACATCTGTCAAAGGCATCAGAGAAACTGACCACCTTCATTACGCCCTTTGAACTCTACTCATTTTGAAGATTGCCCTTTGGAATCTAGTTTGCCCATGAGCACTTCTAACCCAGAATGTGTCAAGCCCTGGAACTTTTGTTGGGGGTTGTATGCCACAGAGTTGATATCCTTGTCTTTGGTGAAACCTAATAGGAGCCCAGCCAGAGTCTATGTAGCTCTAAGAAAGGTCCAGAGTGCAGGGCTCACACTTGAATGTCAAGAAATGTGAGTTTTGGAAAGCCAAAGTTCAGCTCTTGGTATATATCTTTTCAGACAAAGGTGTACAACTTGATCCAGAGAAGTTGGAATCCATACAGAGGATGGAAAGTCCCACAAATGTGTCCAAAGTTCAAGGTTTCCTGGGAATGGTCAACCAACTGGGGAAGATCACACCTGCCTTAGCAGAGAAAACAAAAACCTCATGGGAACTTTTGTCACAGGTGAACCAATGGGTTTGGAGTCCAGCTCAAGAGTAAAGGTTTAAAGCTCTCAAAGCAGAACTCATGGCACCACCTAACCGAGCCTTGTTCAGTCTCAACAAAGAAACACAAGTAGCAACAGATGCATCACCTGTTGGACTAGGAGGGGTCCTGATGCAAAAGCATGAAAACCTCTGGAAACCTGTTGGGTATTCCTGAAGAGCACTGACACCAACAGAACAGTGCTGTGCGCAAATTGAAAGAGAGACACCCGCTCTAGTGTAGGCATGAGAATGCTTTAGTTGTTACCTTGTGGGAGAACACTTCATGCTAAAGGCAGAGCACAACACTCTGGTAGATCCTTTGAGCACCAGAAGCATACAGTAGATGACCTTACTTCAAAGATACAGAGATTCCACATGTGGTTGATGATACACCTGCACCATTGTTCGTATTCAGGCAATTCCTTACTGCTGATGCCCTGCCACGAATGCCTCTCAAAGGACAACTTACAGAAGGAGATGCAAATCTCATGGAAGAAACAAATTTCTATCTTGCTCAAATATGAAACAACCATCCAGCATCAGACAGCAATCTTGAGCAAATCAGATAAGAATTACAGAACGATCGTGTACAGTATCTCAACAGGTCATGAAATTTTGGCAATACGGTTGGCCACCAAGGGTTCAAGGTCCAGTTACTATCAAACCATTCTGTCATGAATGACACACCTTGACAGTTCAAGACAGCCTACTTCTGAAGGGAACCAGAATTGTGATTCCTCAATCTCTACAGGATGCTACCCTGAAACTACTCCATGAAGGACACTAGGACATAGTAAAATGTTGCAGGACAGCACAGCAGACTGGATACTTGAAAGACATTTTTGGTTGCCACTGAGTGCCCAAGACTGTAGTATTGGATGATGGTCCACAGTTCAACTGTTCAACCTTTCTGGATTTGGCAAAAGACTGTGGCTTTGTACATCTCATAAGCAGTACAAGACATCTACAAGGCAATGGGGAAGCCAACAGGGCAGTACAAACAGTAAAGACTTCTCAAGAGAGCTAATGATCTATTTGAAGCTCTACTTGCATACCGAGCCACATCACTTACCAATGGCTATAGTCTTGCAGAAATGCTGATGGGTTAAACACTGAGAATGACCTTACCTATTTTGTCATCTCTTTTGAATCCAACACTCCCAGACAAAGGAGAAATCCAAGGTTACAAGTTGTTTTCAAGTTTCAAATGCAAACAGTCATATGACTTAAGACAGCAAGCTCGTGCTTTGCAACACATTCAGCCTGGAGAATGAATCTGGATTCTGGACGTGAAGATTTCAGCACAGGTCACAGAACAGCTGTCATCTTGCTCCTATCTTCTGCAGAGTCCACAGGGACAGTTGGGATGCGCCAGGCGCTACTTTGTTCACCTTTATTCTGGAGAGGGAGAAGGATGGGGATCAGAAGATGGATTGTTACCAACACTAGGGGATCCACCAGATGATCGACTAGAAGGTCAAGCAGAAGGGGTACAACCAATACCACTAGAAAATCCTGTAACATTACTGTAACCACAGCAGAGGCTTTTGAAAAACAGACCAGTTGCAGAACAAGCAGCAGTAAGATGCAATGTCGTGACCCAATCAGAATGGGTGTCAGTCAAACCTTAAAGACTGGACTTGTAAATAAAAAAGACTGAATACATTAAAATAACTTCATGGCAAGCAATCCAGAGGCAGAATAATCTTCCTACTGAGCTGGAAGTGTTCAGCCAGTGCCCCGACTTTCCTTGATAGCCAATGGTAACAATAACAGAATTTTTGTTTTTCAGATTGTTTATCCTCCTTGCTTAGGGCCAGGTCAGCACCTCCTTCTGCCTGCTGCCAATGCCTCTATATCATCTGGCCGAGATCCTGCCAGCCATCCAATGGGACCACCAGCCCACCTGAGACACATCACTGTACTGCCCCCTGGCTTACCCCCACGGGACAGGTACACATTCAGCTCCTTCAGCATTTCTACCCCACAGACTTCTGGCCAAACATGGAGGAGGTGTAGAATGGTGGTGCCCCCACTGGCTAGTGGTGTGGATCTGGTGGTGGATATGGTGGACTGGCAGAGGCTTCATCTACCCGAACCTGCACCTCCATTTTCCCTGTTGGATAGGCTGCTAGCATGCCCTGCATAGCCAATTCAAGACTGTGCTCTTAAGGCTCCTCCCAGAAGCCGTGGATCCCCTGCACCACCACTTGTGGTTACCTAGGTGGTGGTAATACTGCAGGATGCAACACCCTCCATCCACACAAGAGAAGAGCCTTCCGTGGGAAGCTCTACCTTACTCCTCCCCCCCAGCCGACCCTCAGACAGCCCAGGCTCATTAAAGAAACCCCAGTCAGAAGCAGCGTGAGTGGTAACTCTACTACTGTGCTGGCAGGCTGGCCACAATAACTGAAAAGTTAAAACCTGGTTTAAAAAAGGGTGGAGGTTGTGCAGTCTACCTGAAGGACAACTTCCGTGGCTGCACACTCCCCAATATGGACACAGGAAAAAATGTGCAGGCCCTTGCAGTCAAAGTACTGCTGGGAGCTCACAGCAAAGCACTCACCATTGTCTCAGTGTATATCCCCCCAGAGAACAGTCCGGTGGACTCAAAATGGTCCTTGACTATTTAAGCAACTTCCAGCAAAATGCTGAAGTGGTTGTGTTAGGGACTTTAATGTTAAGTGGCAATCCCTGAAAGCAGCCCCCTACAAAGACACCATCTCCTCCATCAATGTTGCACAGATGGTAAACAACCCTACCAGATACAACTACTGCACTGGCACAAGCACACTGCTTGATTGGGTGCTTACCAACCACCCTGAGAGAATCACCATTTCCATCCTCCCCGACTCAATAAGTGACCACTCCCCCATTCTGTTCAACTGATCCAATGAAGCCCCTAAATCACCCACTAGAACCATCTTTGGCAGAGTCCTAAAACAAAGGCAGCTTGAACCCCTAAAATCCCACCTTAGGCAACATGATTGATCTCTGATCGACACTTAAAAAGATGTGGATAGTGCACTCGAATATTTTATCAGTGTGTTCAGTGCTGCCTGTGGCATCCACGCCCCATCAGAAAATGCAGGCTCAAGGGCATATGTAATGCATGGATCACCCCATCCCTCCTTGACCTCATGGCCATGGGGGATAACTTATGGCACCAAGTATGAGCCTCTGGCAAAATGTCCAATTTCCAGTTATACAAAGTGTCCAGGAATGACTGCACACGTGCAATCTGCCTTGCCAAAAGTTGCTGTTTTAAGGATGAGCTCACCAACTCCTGGAGTGACGGCAGGAAGTTTTGGGGCAACCTGAAAGACCTTACAGGGAAGCCCAACAAAAGCTTGCCAGCCATGCTAGAGGTCAATGGGGTAATTACCCAGGACCCGAAAGAAATAGCAGACACCTGTAATAGTGCCTTCACTGACCTCAGTAGTGTCCTACCACCCCGATTTCTTTGAGACAGCTAGTAACTCTGCTAAAAGATGTAGAGACAGTGCACTTGCAGGCCCCCCTTCCATTTCAAAGTTATCACCAAAACTGAAGCCAGAAGGAACCTTCAGTGAATACTATGTAACTCTAGCCCCAGCAGTGACTCACTTGATCTTAAACTCATTGCCCTCACCCTGGATGAGGTGCTTACCCCTCTGACCAAAATGCTAAATCTGTCTCTAAGACAGTCCAATTCCCCCAGAAATGTAAAGCCACTGTGGTAACAGCTGTCCACAAAAGCAGAGATAGAGCACTACGTAGTAACTATCATTCCATATCAATACTACCCCATCTCTCCATAGTGCTCAAGAGGTGTGTCTGTGTGGCAGCTGAGTGGAATGATGGGGGAGAGTGGGAGGGGACGGGTGGGTTGGAAGCAAGAGTTGAAGAGATTCAAGACAAAGACAAGAGGTAGGGAGGAGTGAGGGACCAGGGAGCCAGGGAGAGTGGAAGTGAGAGGGAAGGCAGGATGGGGGGAGCTAGAGAAGGAAGGGGGAGAAGAGGGAATGCTAATATGTGAGAGGGAAGCAAAGGAAAATAGGAGGGTAAGGAGAGGGTAATGAGCAACATATTGGAGACAGGAGGACAGAGTATTTTGGTAGTAGGAGAGATGGGATAGAGTTTGCACAGAGGAGGGATAAGAGGAGTATTTGTAGAGAAGATGGGGAGCATGTACTAACATCCTGGCTGCTCGAGATCTTCCCAGTGAGCTGCAGGCTTTCTTGATGCCAATCTCGATGTCTTTCCACAGCAAGTTGTTTCTGACCTCATACCACCCTCAGGCATTGATGGAAACTTGGTATCTGAATTTCCAGGTGGGAGCAACTGAATGGGGTCCTCTGAACCCCTGGCCCAAGTCCTGCAGCCAGTCACATGGCAGAATACAGCATGTTCACACACTTCCAGGTGCATCCATAATCCCTGGCTCCCAACTCTTGGCTGATGACATCTGCAGTTTCCCTTGGTTGGCACCCAAGCTCAGTCACACTGACTTTAAAGTGTCTGTTGGAAGCTCAAACTTACTGCAAAGAACAAACTGCAACTCCATTTAGGACCTGGAAACCTGATTAAAGCATAATACTGCAGAGCACTGGGTAAGAAGGGAGATACACTTTCTACAAAAAGTTTTATTTGTATTTTTCCTTATTGGCATTAAGCAGAAAATTGCAGGATTCCTTTAAAAGGGTAGTAATTTTATAACCAGAGTGAGATACAACTGAATTTGCTTGAGTGCAGAGGTTGAGACCTAGCATTTTGAAGGATATTTTTGTAACATTTTAAGTGTCCTGCTGGCTGAGGAGTGAGTTCATTTTTATCCCTGGACTCAGTAGAGTGGTTTGGTTTGTGTTGGAGCCGTGGTCTAGTAAATTGTGGTGTTAGTTGTATTACTATAAAGGACACTACTCACCAGGGTGGTGGAGCAGTTGTGTTTCTGATTGTTTCTAACAGTCACCAGTGGCTGTGCACTACCCACCCACCCTTCTCCCCACCCCACCCCCCAGGCGTGGCATTTTTTATAGCCACAGTTCTGACATCACTTCCTCAATAGGTCTCGGGGCAGAACTGTCATATTCCTAATAACCCTGCAACGTGCATAAAGAGTAGTTACACAAAACAAATAATAATACATATATAATTATATATTGTATAGAATAAGGGGAACGGGACATGTGGGGAGTGGTGCAATGCACTGGCTGTGGGGCAGCAGTTTTCCGTGAAACGTTCTGGAAACTGCGTTGCTGTCCTATTTGTAGGCAACTGTCAGCTCTGAGAGAGGAGGTTGCCCACCTCCAGGCTGAACTAGCAAGGACTAAGGAGGCCTCCCCCTCCCAAAGAGCACCACTGCCACAACCACTGAGTCAGAGGTTTCGGAGTATGAAGAGCAGTAGGACCACAGTGGGTTCTGGGAGGGTGCGGGTGGTGGACCAGAGGCGAAGCCCCCCAGTTGTACCTCTACACAAATCAGATGCCATTCTGGCAGAGCAAGGTTCCTCTATGATGGCACCCTCAGTGGAGACCCAGAAGAATGCTGAGGACATCCACAAGGGAGACCCACAAAAGTATGGCAAGGGAAACCACAGGGGAAGGAAACAGCTACTGATAGGGGACTCAATTGTTAGGGGGGGTAGAACTGGGGAAGGGAGAGAAGGAAGTAAGCTGCCTGCCTGGTGCCATGGCTTGGAGGGACAAGAAGTGAATCCTCACAATTGTAGAAGCAGCATCACAGGAGAGAGAACTAGATATAATTGTCCACCTTGGGACAAAATGACCTAGCTAAGCATGGGATGCAGTGCAGAATGAATTTGTGGAGTTGGGGAGGGGCCTCAGATGGGTAGCAAGCACAGTAACCTTCTCAGAGGTGCTACCAGTCCATGGTAGAATGAGGCTAGGTACTGCACACCATGCAGTTTAATGAATGGTTGCAAAACTGGTGCAGAGCACAAGGCTTTGGCTTCATTGGGGACTGGGGTCCACCTGGAGAGATAAAGGTCTATACTGGTATGATGGTCTGCATTTGTCCACAAAGGGACCAAGCTCCTAGGTGACAAGTTTAAATGCTTCCTTGGCAAGCTTTTAAACTAGATAAGGGGAGGTACTGATAAAAGGCAGGAAAGTCAAGCCTCCCCACAAAACAGGGCAGGTAGTAAGGTAAACACTGAGGTACAGAGCTCAACACAGGGCAGGATGGGGGTAAATGTAAAAGATAAGAGCAATAAGAGCAGGGATGGGGGAAAAAAGGATCAAGCCAACATTAAATGGAGGGCAATGACTACTAATGCCCGTAGTCTGGGAAACAAGCTCTCTGAGCTAGTAGCTTTGATGGAAGATGAACAATTGGATATTGTGGCAGTCACAGAAACATGGTACACCGAGAACCATGAATGGGATGTCAACATACCAGGGTACACAATCTACAGAAGGGACAGGGAAGGCAAAAGAGGAGGTGGAGTAGCTCTATACATAAGGGAAGGGATCAAAGCTACAGAACGAAAAGTAAAGGGGAGGACAAGAGGCACTCTGAGTTACCTTGAGATGGGAATGGCATCACAATCCGCACAGGGGTTGTATACAGACCCCGTCTCAAGGGGAGGAAATGGACAAGAAAATGATAGAGGACATTCTCAAAATGGCTGAAAAAGGGGAGATACTGTTGATGGGGGACCTGAATATGCCAGATGTTAACTGGAGGACATGTACTGCAGCCACATCCAAGAGCAGGGTCATTCTCGATGCCCTGCAGGGGGCAGACCTTAGACAGCTAGTGCTGGAACCCACTTGGGAGGGAGCAATACTAGACCTGGTACTCTCAAATGGAGAGAGGATCACAAATTTAGAAGTCAGTAGATATCTGGGAACAAGCGACCACTGCACATTGTGCTTCACAATGAGCACAACCATGGAGATAAGCCATACAAAAACAAGGATACTGGACTTTAGAAGGGCTGACTTTGGCAAAATGGGTGAACACCTGAAGAATGCACTATCAAATGGCCAAATAGGAGGGGTGGAAGAACAATGGAGAAAAATCAAAACTGCCATCATAGAGGCAACAAGTCTTTGTGTAAAACAAATAAAGAAAACAAAACGGAGTAAAAAACCACTATGGTTCTCAAAAGAGGTGGCAGGGAAGGTTAAGGAGAAAAAGGCTGCATTCAAAAAGTATAAGGAATCACAGAGGGAGCACACGACAGGAACTGTATCAATTAAAGCAGAAAGAAGTAGGAAAGGCAGTCAGAATGGCAAAGGCACAAACCGAGGAAAAATAGCCAACTCGGTCAAAAGGGGATAAAACCTTTTATAGGTACATTAGGGAGCATAGAAAGGTTAAGGGAGGGATAGTGAAGATTAATAAAGGAGAGGGGAGGTGGGCAGAGGGAGACAGTGAAAAGGCAGAGATACTGAATGAATACTTTTGCTCAGTATTCACAAAAGAAGATGAGGAGCAGTTACCTAAACCAGACAATAGAAGCACTCTGGGTTGAGGGGTTGATACCAGTCCATTCACAGAAGAAAGAGTCCTGAAAGAACTCCTAAAACTCAAGGTGGACAAAGCAATGGGGCCTGACGGGATTCACCCCAGAATCCTAAAAGAACTAAGGGGGGGACCTAGTGACACCACTGACCACACTTTTAACAAATCATGGCAGGATGGGGTGGTACCTGAGGACTGGAGGAGGGCAGATGTGATTCCCCTTTACAAAAGTGGGAGCAAGGCAAAAGCAGGAAACTACAGACCTGTAAGTTTGACCTCAGTGGTAGGGAAAATGATGGAATCACTTCTGAAAGAAAGAATTGTTGAGCACCTAGAGGCCAGCGGGGCACAGGACCCAAAGCAACATGGATTTACACCAGGAAGGTCATGTCAGACTAATCTAATCGATTTCTTTGACTGGGTGACCAAAGTAATAGACCAGGGAGGGGCTGTGGATATGGCCTACCTAGACTTTAGCAAGGCATTTGACACAGTCCCGCACAAAAGATTAATAATCAAGTTAGCCAGCCTGGGAAGCGAACTGGCTGCACAACAGGACACAGAAGGTAATAGTGAATGGAACACATTCCGAAGAAAGGGGGGTTACTAGTGGAGTACCTCAGGGCTCAGTACTGGGTCCAATCCTCTTTAACATCTTTATAAGTGACATTGCAGAGGGTCTGGAGGGAAAGGTACGCCTCTTTGCAGATGACACAAAGATCTACAACAGAGTTGATACACAAGAGGGGGTAGAAAAGATGAGAAGGGACTTGGCAAGGTTGGAGGAATGGTCAGACATATGGCTACTTAGATCCAATGCAAAGAAGTGCAAAGTAATGCACCTGGGAAACAAAAACCCAGGAGAAGAGTACACAATAGCAGGGGAGGTACTAACAACAACAAAAATGGAAAGGGACCTGGGAGTAGTCATATCAGATGACTTAAAGGTGGGTAAGCAATGTGAGAAGTCAGTAAGGAGAGCCAGGGGGATACTGGGATGCATAGGAAGGGGCATCACAAGTAGAAAAAGGGAAGTGATTATCCCTCTATACAGACAGTTGGTGAGACCCCATCTGAGTACTGTGTGCAGTTTTGGAGACCTCATCTACGCAAGGACATAGACAGGATGGAAGCAGTCCAGAGGAGGGCAACTAAATGGTGCAGGGTCTACATCAGAAACCATATGAAGAGAGACTGAGAGAGCTTAATATGTATACCCTTGATGAAAGGAGGGACGGGGGACATGATAGAAACGTTCAAGTACCTCAAGGAATCAACAAAGTCCAGGAGGGTAGCATCTTTCAGAAAAAGAGATGTAAGAACAAGGGGCACAGTTTAAAGATAGAGGGGGACTGCCAGGGTAATGTGAGGAAATTCTTTTCATGGAGAGAGTGGTGGATACATGGAACAGCCTTCCTGAGGAGGTCGTTGGGTCTAAAACAGTGGGGAATTCAAACATGCTTGGGACAGACACAAAGCAATTATAGTACGGGGTTGCAGGAAGCAGGCTGTTGGTTAACTAGAATCTGCAGCTTATCCAGTAGGTAGGGAAATGGGCAGACTGGGTGGGCCAAGTGGTCCTTTTCTGCTGTCAAAGTCTATGTTTCTATGTTTCTATGACACACTAACACCTCACCAGTGCCCAAAGGCATTTTTCTGACATTGTGTCCTCTCCCTCCTATAGCCTTGAACACTCCAGACTTCCAAACCCACTGAGAACCTAAATCTCTGGAATCTTCAGGTGCACCCTCCCATTATACCACCTTCGCTCCATCCACACCAGCTATTTCCAAAGATAGTGATGTCAAGGTACCCTTTCCCTCTACTGGGCACCTTAATAGCAGCTCTTCCCCCTATTGTAAGGAGGGGGTTGTTACACTCACCAAGCGGGAGGTAGTGCTGTCAGTAGTGCAGGGTGCTGCAGAAATGTAGGGCAGCCACCCCCGATTAAACAAACAGTTAATGGGGCAAAAATGTTTGTACCTGTTAGAAGGAGATCCTCAAAAGCTGGATAAGTACTGAAACAGAGACTTTATATTGGAACTGCAAACAGCTGCTGGCAGCTCAGATAATTTTCACAGATACAGTATGCAGCAACAAAAGTCTTTTACACCAGTACTTATTGCCAGGGCCACTGGAAAATTGTGGGTGCAATTTTTCCGCAATTTCCGCAATTTTCACCCTTCTCTGCACAAAATCCCCAATTTCTTGCAATTTCTTACATTTATGGAATTTTCGACTGACATTGTATAAAAATATCTAAATTCTCAAGGAAATCTACTCAGATATGGTACACAGACTTGGATTTGACCAAAACAGTACAGCATGAGGTGAGAATGGGTCAAATGTGACGCTGCTTTCATGTGATTCACTTCCCTGCTTTGGTTTCAGAATCCTCTGGTCATGCATATGTAGACTTGAACACTTAAAATCTGTGTTAAAGCAGACTATCAGAGAACTTTTTGCTGACACAGAGACTGAAACAATAGTTGTGAGAAGAGGTGCAAAATGCCCCATTCACCTAAATGAAGCCTTGACCACAATGCTTGTTTTTTGAATGGTAGGGTAGATTTTCCTTGTATAAATACTTTCAATCTGAAAGGATCTTGATTCAAATGTGTCAAGAGTTTATTTATTTATTTATTTAGTTAAACATCAGTTTAGAAACCTTTGAGCCAGAGGCTCATTTACAAAGGTACCTCGTCACAAAGAGGACTTCAGAACAGTAGTACAAGGGACACAGTACTTACAAACAAAAAAAGTTACAGTTCAATTACAGTTTTGTTACAATAGAGTACAATCTCCAATGAGCAAAAGATAACAAAAGGTGCAAAACTTATGGTCGGGGGAGAGCTGGTGGGGGTAGAAGGGAGGGAGATAGGGGAGGAGGAATAAGTAGGGAAAGGAAGGGGGGCTCAGTGAGCATTGTCAAACAGAGTATATATATATATATATATATATGTATTTTTTTTTTTACACTAGGCTAGCGGCAGTTGCATTTGTGAGAGCTAAGCAGGAAGTTTCTGAGCCTGGACTTAAAGCAAGCTAAGGTTAGAGAGTTTGGATGGCCCTGCTGATTATAAACTTGAATGTGCTTCTGAGGGGGTTGGTGACAGTGATTCCTTACATGTCAGTCTGCCACAACTGTATTTTCACATACAAAGCCTACAAAAAGAAAACATTTCTGAAAACATGCTGAACAGGTTAAGTACAGTTAAACAGTTACCTTCAAACAGACAAACTAACTGCAACCCAAGTAAAATCACTGCAAACCGAGTACAACAAAAGTACAATGTATTAAAAACTATTGTATGATGTAATGAAAAGCTATTGGTATGATTTGATACTTTTATCATGTGATTTTAAAATGTACTTACAGTGCTGATTAAGAATAGTAATCATTTCAACAAAATACATATTTTTCTTACTAGACCTTTATTAGGCACCCTGGTTATCTGTTTCTTTTTTTCTTGCACCAAAGCAAGTAGTTTAAACAGGCCTCATTATTTAACCTCTAGAAACTGGCAAAATATGTTGTTTCAGGATGTGTTCAGTACAGACTAACTGTAAATTACTGAATAAAATCTAATTAGCACTGCATGACTTAGATGTCTTGATTTTTAGAAGATATGCTACATAATGATTAGTTTACAGTGCATTTCAAAAACACACATCTTTCTTCATATTACAAGCATTTACAAGTGGCAATATATTTATCTAACAATTTATGTGATCAATACAAGCTGCAGCAAACAATAAAATATTTATTAAGGGGCAGTGGGGATGTATAGTGAACCCCTGCAATTTTCTCGCAATTTTTGCAAGAAAATCCCTGCATTTTTGGGTAAAATTTTCTGCAATTTTCCAGTGGCCCTGCTTATTGCCAAACACAGTGCAAGTAACAAAGTTACTGGCTTGTGTGGAAACAAAACAATCAATGGAAATCGCCCTAATTCGCCAGCACATCGCTAAAACGGAACTTCATTAGGAAGCGAGGCTAGGGAGGTTCATCATTGCTTAGGTACCCTGGTTTAATGACAGCATACAAATTAAAAAAAAAAAAAATTAAAAGGACCCAGGGCACTTCACAAAATAGTGAGTGCTATATAAATATATAATCTGGAACTGTTAATATTAAAAAATGAGTTGTAGATTATTTATTTGCCTAGAAAATTCAGTACAGTAGACAGTTGCTCTGTCCTGATGACTTGATTATCCCTTGAAATTGTGCTTAATTCCCATGTAAACCTTGTGTTTGGATCTATAATACTCCTTGTAATTTCTTGGGTCGCACCTGAAAATAGGCATATGATTGTCTAGTGTGCGTATCTGTTCAATAAAAGATAAATAAGTAACTAAATATTCCAGTGCCAAATCCCTTTAATACATCTCAGGAGCCTTGAAAGAAGACTTTTATGTGTATCCAACCTGTTGTCTTATAACTGGCTAGTTCTTAATTCAGAGAAACAAAGGTCATGTTATTTGACTCCAAGCCAGTTCTAAACTGCTTATCTGACTCCGGCTCTTCTCTCAAGGTATGTGACCCCACCTGCTGCTTCTCTGGAGCCAGTGTCTCATGTGAAATACCCTGGGTTTTCTCTTTGGTCCATCTATGATGTTATCAGACTTTATTGTATTTGTATATAAGAAGGATTATCAGGAACGGGGGGCAATGTAGAGGCATAAACAACTCCTTACCCTTGACTCCCATTTAGCAATTGTTAAAAGTTGTTTCCTCCTCCCAGTACTTGACTTCAGGTCTGTTATTAACTGCTAAAACTTTGACTCAAGTCATCTCTCTACAGTTCACAATAGTATCTGTCAGCCTGCATCATCTGCCCCACTGTATGCCCATCATTGCAACCTTTATGATAGCTTTGGCTGGTTTTATCCTGAAGGCAAGAGTAAATTCTATTTCTGCTGCTTAATTGACAAGACACTGGGAAATCCTGACTGAGTCTACTACATAGAGAATACTGGATGGGCAACTATGCACAACCAGTGTGTTCTGCCACAGATTCGCTCTTGAGGTCAGAGGCAATCAGAACCCCGAGGTGACAGAACACAGAGGTTGTGCATAAAGTTGCTCATCCTATATTTTTTATAGTGTATAGTTGTATTATGTGAAATGTGTGCATTGTGTTATTTTTTTCTATTTTTCATAATGAAACTGACTTGAAAAGTCTCTAGAGGTTCTAGAATACTGTCACCACAGAATTAAATAAAGGAAAGCAACAATGTGCCAGGATTCCAAGTGGTTCTGCTGCAGTAGTGACATCACTACTGCAGCAGAACAACATAATGACATCACTACTGCAGCAGAACAAGCATATTCCAGGCATGGAATTTCATGCATAACAGCATTCCACTATACACTGCTTAGGAGTTTTCATTGATCCCTGAGGTTCTCAAACCAAAATCGCTTATCTGTTCCTCTTGTAAGCACATGCATAGGCCATAGAATCTACTCATCCACTCCTCCTGGTTTGTGAAATAGCTTCCTCAGAAATCTGTGGTCTGCACATCTCAACATCAGTTTAAACTGTTAGCTTGGAATTATTTCTTTGATTGCTTTACTTAGAAACATAGAAATTGTTAGCAGATAAGGACTGCTAGGCCCATCTAGTCTGCCCGTAAGCCCTACACCTGTTTGCGGCATCTGACCCTACCTGGTCATGGCTTTTCACCGCTCCTTCCCACCTCTAAGGTTCCCCTATGCCTGTCCCAAGCATGTTTAAATCTCTCCACTGTGCACACTCCCATCACTTCCTGTGGCAGGCTATTGCATGTGTCCACCACCCTTTGCGTGAAGAAGAATTTCCTCACATTTCCCCTTAACCTGCCCCCTTCTGATTTCGTATCATGTCCCCTTGTTCTTGTACTCCTTCTATATTGGAAGATGTCTCCCCCTGCACCTTGTTTATGCCCTTAAGGTACTTGAATGTTTCTATTATGTCACCCCAATCCCACCTCTCCTATAGCAAGTAGATATTGAGGCCCTTTAATCTCTCCTCATATGTTTTCTGGTGCAAGCCTTGTACCATCTTTGTCACCTTTTTCTGGGATCGCCTCCACCCTGCCAATGTCCTTATGAAGACTTGTTAATATGCATGTATGTAATCCTTACATATGTATAGAAACATAGATGTTGATGGTAGTTAAGGACCTCTTGGCCCACCCAGTCTGCCTATTTTCCCTGCCACAGAGTGGGCCCACTGGTGCAGTGGTAGCACAAATCCTTGCGATGCTGATGACCCAGGTTAGGGAACAAGCCCAGAGCATCAGAGGGCCAGTTGGGGGAAGGTAGGATGAGCACTCACTGGACTTGTCTCCCTCCTCTGAGGGGGTGGGGGTGAGCTGTGGTGCCCGGAATCAGGCTGACCCCTAGCAGAGGTTTGGAGATCAGTGGCTGGGACCCGTGCAACTAGGTAGGGAGTGAGGTGATGGTTGACATTGGTGCGCCATGTGTGGGAGCATGCAGGTCGCATCTTAGACACCATTGCACAGCTGTGCCTTAGACATCATTGCATGACCACACTTCCACAGAGTAAAAAACAAAAGCAAAACACCCTCTGGGATAGCACAGCATGGCATCAGGGGGAGCCACGGCCCTTGCATCTGAATAATGCCAAGATAACTAAGTCACTGCTGGGTCTCCAGGTGGATCTTGTTCTCTCCCTCCAAGGAGCCCCACCATGAGGGGTGAATAGTGGGTCTGCCACTTCAGGCAGTTTAAATCAAATTAAATCAAATCAACTTTATTTTTATAGCGCCTTTCAAAACCAAGGCACTGTACATAAAAACCAAATACATAAAGATAAAAATTTTAAACAAAAACATTAAAACAGATCATCCATAATTAGGGAAAGCTAAACTAAATAAATAAGTTTTTAACTCCGTTTTAAATCTATCGACAGTTGGGCATTCTCCCAACCGACGAGGTAGAGAATTCCACAGGGTTGGCGCTGAAAAATCAAAGGCACGAGATCCAGATGTCTTCAATTGTACCCTGGGAATCTCCAGCAATCCCTTGTTGGCGGAATGGAGAGGATGGAGGGGGCAGTAGGGTACCAGGAGATCTTGCAGGTAACCAGGTCCCTGATCATGTAGGGCTTTAAAGGTTAGCAAGCCAACCTTAAAGGTGATCCGCCACCAAACAGACAGCCAGTGCAGCTCGCGGAGCACAGTCGCAATATGACTGGTTCTAGAAGTCCCAGTCAAAAGCCTGGCCTGCCGCGTTCTGCACCAGCTGCAGGCAGCGGATGTCAACTCCAGGTAGCCCTAGGCAGAGGGAATTGCAGTAATCAAGACAGGTAGTGACAAAAGCATGGACCAGTGTTGGAAAATCACACGGAGGAACCAGGTGTTTCACCCGGGTGATATTCCTCAGATGGTAAAAAGAGGATTTGACGACAGCTGACACCTAAGATTTTAGGATCAAACCATCATCAAAAATAACTCCCAGGTTATGCACCTGATCGGAGGTAGTGAGAGACATACCACCAAGTAATAAGCCTGATGGTTGTCCAGCCCGCTAACCCACCCCCGGACGACCTGGGTCCACTATCAGCACTTCAGTCTTATCTGGATTCAGTTTCAGCCAGCTGGAACTCATCCAAAGTCTGATCTCAGCAAGGCAATTATTTAGCATGGAGAGTGCATCATCTTGTCCGGGCAGAAAGGACAAATACAGCTGAGTATCATCTGCATAGCAGTGAAAACCCAGACTGTATCACCTGATGATATCTCCCAATGGCAGCATATACACTGCAAACAACATGGGGGCTAGAATGGATCCCTGCAGTACCCCACAAAGCAGGGAGTGAGCACCAGAGAAATAAATTCCAGTGGCAACTCTCTGAGACCTGTCAGTGAGGTAAGAATGGAATCATTTGAGGACTGTACCAGACAGCCCACAAAAGAACCGCAGGTGCTCCAACAGCACACCATGGTCTATAGTATCAAATGCAGCAGAGAGCTCGAGAAGGACCAGAATGGTACGTGCCTTTCGATCTCTAGCCATTAGGATGTCATTCAATACCCGGACTAGGGCAGTCTCCGTGCTATGCTTCTTCCTAAAACCAGACTGGAGAGTATCATAGACATTGTGAGTTGTAAGATGATCATCCAATTGCAACGCAACCACCTTTTCAATAACCTTACCAACAAATGGCAGGTTAGAGGTAGGCCAGTAGTTGGCTAGACAGTCTGGATCCAAGGAGGTTTTTTTTAAAGAGTGGTCGAATGACCGCCTCCTTGAGGGGGTCAAGAAAGACCCCCCCCCCAAAGACTTAAAGACAATGTCAGCAAGGATTGGGCAGATAACTTCTACACATCCCACTAAAAGGGGTGTAGGACCCAGATCCAAACTACAACTGGTTGGGCTCAATGTTTGGATGATCTTCACAATGTCAGTGAACTCCAGCTGGTGAGAATCTGACCAGACAGACTGAGTGCATGCCACTTCCCATCGACCACTGCAATCCCTCATAGGAAAGGGTGGACCGATGCCAGACCTTTTGCTGGCAACCTTATCTGCAAAAAAATGAGCAAACTCCTCGCATCTCAGCTGAGAAAAAGCTTCTCTGGGCTGGAGACAGATTGGATTGCACAATCTGTCAACAGTTCAGAAGAGCTGAGCCGGTCGATTCTGTGCGGCAGAAATCTCCCTGGACAGGAATTCTGCTTTCTTATGGGTGATTTCTGATTGATAGCCATCATAATGTGCCATCAACCTAAGCCTGTCAGTGTCAGCATCATGGCCGGACTTCCGCCAGGCTCTCTCCATCCCTCGGCCAACTCACCTTAACTCCTTCAAGGAGCCATCAAACCAAGGGCTCCTTGGACGAAGGGTGAGAGCCCGAACACGAACTGGAGCAATCTTGTCCAGAGCATCTCCCACAGCCTTATTATAGGCTAGTACGAGATCATCTGGACTCATGCATTCACCCAACAAGCCCGATAGATCCAGTACCACCAGTAGGTCACTGGGGGTTAATGCCCCTTAAAGGGCGGTACTGAACTATCTCCATAGGGGCAGACCTATTAGGGGAAGCCCTGAAGCTGAACCTTATGGTGTGATGGTCAGACCAGCTGAATGGTTCCACCTCCAAATCAGCAATCTCCATACCCATAAGAAAGATCAGGTCCAATGAATGACCCCTTACATGGGTCGAGGAGGTAACCACCGGTGTTAGGCCCAGCGTTGTCATCAGCTGGAGGAGATTTTGACCAAAGTGCGAGAGTTCATCATCGACCCAGGCATTGAAGTCCCCCAGAACTATCAATCTGGGGGACCTCAACACCATGTCGACGATGAAGTCTGCTACCTCCTGCAGGAATTCTTCACCGTCTCCTGGTAGACGGTAGACGAGGAGAGTCACGCAACCTGCACCCTCTCCCAGGATATATTCAAAGGATCTGGTACTTCCCAATGGCACATCCACAAGGCCCAGCTCAGTCTTAAACATAATGGCCACACCCCCGCCCCTACGATCCAACCTTGGACGGTTTATCACCGAGAATCGGCTGGAGTTGTCGAGGCTAATACAGGGCCTGATTTTCATCCAGCTAGGTTCGGTGATGCAAGCCAGATCAGTTGACCAACAAGAACAGCTATAATAGCTGTCTTGTTTTCAATAGATCTGGCATTGCATAACACCGCCAAGGTGGGATGAGCTGTCGGGGAAGACCTCGGCACCTGCCCACTAAGGTCGGAGCCCTTGGGTATGGGGACAAAACAAGAATAACCTCTATCCTGACTCCATTTCACCCCAGGGCATCTCCTGGACCCCACAACTCCAATCCGCCTTCCTCTTTCCTGTCTTCCACCAGGCCCAGCTCTCCACCTTCTTTTATACTTCCTAAGAATGCCCAAGTTTAGTGGGAAGCCTGGTGGGAGGGAGGTCCAAGGTTCCACTGGACTGATATGGGGTACATCACTACCTGTGCCAGAGAAAATAAACAATGTTAACAAAAGAAAAATTGCTTCCACAGTATTGCAACCCTCCCCGTGGTGGGGCATACCCATGGGCCACTGGAGGCGTAGAGTGGGTCTGGTTCCATGTCATAACAGCAGCTGGGGAACGGTGACCCGTGAAGAGGGTGCAAATCTCCCAGCACGACAACTGTGAACAAAGTCTTTTTTTGCAGGGGCCTTTGACCGTCACACATCCCTTTCTTTATTATACTAACGGTTGGGAGTAGCATACCTTGGGGATGTGGAGAACCGCTGGTTGCCCGAAAGTGTCGGCGCTGAGGTTCCATTGCCCTCTTCATGGGTCGCCATTCCTCTGTCACCATTTTAATGTGCTACTGTGGATCCCCTATTGCTAATATTAACACAAAAGGACCCAGCACTCACTTAACTAAATGAACAGACTGCAATACAACGCCAGTCTAAATGTATATATTTATTGCGAAATAAGCACTGCTTGAAGAAACGAGTGGATACAGGGGAACCCCCACAAAACTGACCAACGTTTCACGCCCCTTACGGGTGCTTTGTCAAGGTGTAGTGCACCACATAGTGTTAAACAATTATATAACAATAAATTACAGTAATAAACTTGTGTAAAAAAAACGTAAAAATGCCTACAATTAAAAACGAGAGAGAAAAGCCATAAAAGATCTAAGTGCAAATAACAAAATTACAGTGAAGCCTACTAACAAAGGGGGCAGCATTGTAATTATGAATACTAGCAATTATAGTAAGGAGGCAAACAGGCAGCTTTTGGATAGAGACACATACAGACCTTTGGCTAGTGACATCACAGGTGAACTAAAAAGAAAAGTAGATTCATTTATTACAACAGCTTTTGAGGAAGGGCATATAATGCAAAAGGAACTTGATTTTTTAATAACGCAACATCCTTTGAGACCAGTTTTTTATTTATTACCCAAAATACATAAGACACTGGTGAATCCCACAGGGGACCAATAATTTCTGGACAGGGTTCCTTAACTGAACCACTGTCACAGTTTATTGATTTCTTATAAAACCATGTGTGTTAGAATTGAGGTTGTACTTGAAAGATAGTAAGGACATATTAATTTATTCTATTTTTATTTATTTATTTATTTATTTCACTTCTAGGATTACAATTACCTTTGAGCCCAGGGCTCTTTTACAAAGGTTCCACATCAAGACAATTGGTATCACATGACAATAGACAAAATTGTTACACAAATAAGGGTAAAAGATATCAAATTAATTTCGAACAGACAGGGAGAGGGTAAAGTGGAAAGGAAGATGACAAGAGGGGAAGGGGTGGTAGAAAGAAATGGGAGGGGCAAAGGCAGAAGGTAAGAAAATGAGAAGAAAGGAGAGGTGGGGGGTAGGTAAGGATATGGAGAGGGGGTTGGGGGGAATTTAACTTCTGAAATGACAGTGGGTGATGGGAGACTACTTGTCACCATGGATGTGACTAGTCCCTGTACTAATATACCCCACACATATGGACTGCTAAGTCTTAGACATTTTGGGGGATTTAAGGGAATATCAGAGACCTGCCACAGACTTTTTGATTGAAATGGCTAAAATTGTGTTAAAGAGCAATATGTTTAGCTTTATGGGAAAATATTTCATACACAGAAAGGGCACATCTATGGGGGCAACATTTGCCTGAACTATGCCAATTTGGCAATAGGCTTTTGGGAGAAACTAATAATATATTCTGAGGAAAATCCATATAGAGAAAAAATAGAATTTTATAAGCGATTTATCGATGATTGTATTATGATTTGGTCTGGTATGGTAGAGGAGTTGTTGGAATTTAAATTTTATTTGGAAAGACAAAAAACAGAATTTAAGTTTTAATTTAATTACAGTAAAGAAAAAATAAACTTTTCGGACCTTACTATCTTTAGAAAACGTAATGGTAACCTTGTGACCTCCCATTTTAGGAAGTCCACTGATAGGAATACCCTTCTCAGAGAAAGCAGTTGTCATCCTTCACACACTATACAGAACATTCCTAAGGTACAATATATGCGTATTAAACAAAATTGTACAGAGGAAAGTGAATATATTAAGTTTAGAGATGATTTAACTAACCAACTCAGAGGAAGAGGTTATGGTCAAAGAACATTAGAAAAGGCCATGAGGGAGGTAGCTCAAATCACTAGGGAACAACTTTTAGAAGAAACACCCAAGGGCCCATTGCCAAATGACAGGATGAATTTTGTGACTACATATTCCACGAATGCAGAGATAGTAAGAAGGATTGTTCATAAAAACTGGGACATAATTAAAAGAGAGCCTCTGCTAAAGGATATGGCAAATACACCACCTAGGGTGAACTACAGGAGGGCCCAAAATATAAGAGACCAGGTAGTACATAGTTTACAGACCCCTGAGAAGAAGACTGGCTTTTTCGGTTCCCCCTCACCAGGTAGTACCAGATGTGGGCGATGTAAATATTGTGTGTCAGGTAATAAAACTAAGGCCTGGATATTCAGACTACACAGGGCAGTGGTGCAAGCCTGGGCGCAGTGCAACTGGAATGCGCCGGGGCCAGAAGCAGGTGATATTCAACGGTGATGCGCCATGGTGCAGCACCGTTGAAAATGGCACAGACTGTGCACAGCACAGTGGCACTGACCAGTGCAAGCCACAGATAGGGAGCACGGGGATGCGCCATTACAAGTGCAGTTGCACTAGGTGCAGCACCCACGATATTCAGCAAAGGACATGCAAGTGAGGCCATAATATATGCAAGGTGCAAATGGGGTAATTTGCATGTCATTATGGCCCCAGTTGCATGCCTTGCACAGGGCAGGCTGGCGACTTGCGCCTGGCACCCTGCACAGCATGACATGTGCACAGTAGGGGTCCTGGGGCATCCTCGGCCCCGTAGCTGTGATCGCGGTACAGCACTGTAGCACACACATTTTGCTGGTAGTCTAGTGGACCCCCCTCTGGTCTGATTCTCTGATCACCTGCATATCACTGAAGATATTCTTCTGGTGATCCAGTGGAGCCCCTCACCCCTTCCACAGACTACCTAATTCATACTCCCCACTCCAAATGAATCATTCATATTTGAACTGTCAATACAGTATGCCCTGCAAGCCCATACTGTACCTGTGATTTGGCGGGCGGCCGGGCGGTATGCAGGAAGGTTGCAACCACCCACCAATGATGGGGGGGGAGCGGGCTGGACAAGAGGTCCTGTGTGGGTGGAAGGGGTGGAGGGTGCCACTGGATCACCAGGGATTAATGCTTCAGCGATATACCGGTGATCAGGGAATCAGGCGGGGGGGGGTCCACTAGACTACCTGGGACTGTATTATTATACATCTACTGCAATCAGGGTAACTTGAGGGAGGGGGGTGCCACTGAACTGCTAGGGTTGTGTGGGTGCTTCTTGACGGTGTTCTGGTTGGGCGGGTGGCCACCTGCGGCTGGCGGCTGCTGTGTTGCACCATGCAATACAGCAGCCCGCCTGTGAATGGCCAGGAGTTGTTCTCACTTTTCATGGGCTGCACCTTGACAAAGCATCCGTAAGGGGCATGAAATGTTGGTCAGTTTGGTGGGGGGCCCCCTATATCTACTCGTTTCTCCGAGCAGTGCTTATGTTGCAATAAATATATATATTTCGACTGCCATTGTATTGCAGTCTGTTCATTTGGTTAAGTGAGTGCTGGGTCCTTTTGTGTTTATATTGTCATTATTTAGGACCTCACAGCACCTTCCCCTTAGGAACAACCCCCTCCCGTTCCTCGTCCCCTATTGCTGCCCGTTCTCTCACTGAAAACGGTGTTGAGGACAAGATGGTGTTTTTGAGTCCAGAACAGACAATTATCCTGTGCGCCATGTCACCAATGAAAGGAGTACCCCTGTGCGGCAGGAATAGAACTTCCCTTACATTTCACCAGACTACTGCTGACGTTACTGATGCATTGGACGGACATCAGTTTCATGAGGGCTAACATAGGCTGATTGCCAGCATTTTGAGCAAGAAACAATTTAAAATATCTAATTTTGGAATTTGGTGCCTGTTTTAGTGTGGACGTCACCAACTTGGAGATCCTTGACCACAGGATCAGCTAGGCAGAGAGTGAGGGTCACAAGAGGAAACGCTTAACGCACTCTGGGAGCCAGAGTGGTAGTGTGCTTGGCTCCCATTTCTGCATCGATCCTGAATCAACTGCTGCTGCTGTGAGTTATTGACAGTCCATACAGCCAATGCAGAATCAGAAAGTCTGGAGCCTGTACTGGAACCTTCCCACAAGCTAGGATGGGTTTCAGGTAGTCCTGCTCAGGAATCTGAGGGAGACAGACACAATGAGAGTAGTAGCAGTAGTTTTATTTGTTTAGTGCCCAATCCCAGAGGCTCTTGTCGGTGTACAACAAAACAAAAATAAATAATCAAATATTAAATAATAACTTATAATAAATACACACAACATAAAACAAATGGTGTCAACTCAGCAGGCAGAATAAATTAAATTCTACAGGCAGAATAAATTAAATTCTAGTATAGAGGATAGAGCTGAAGTCCTATCTGGATTCAGTGCTGGTAGTGGCTGCTTTGCTGTAAACTCCTGCTGAAGTGCAACATGAACTGAACTGCTGCTGGTTGCTGTTGAAGGAGTGCTGTTGCAGAGAATGTCCTGGAACTGCTGCTAGAGCTTAGAGGTAGGAGAACAACCCCTTTTACCGCTGCTGGTGTGACTGAGGAAAGGGAGAGGTCAGTGAGCTTTGACTCTGGGTACATTGGAACCCTGGTGCCACAATCACGTGTAGACCCAAGGAAGATGGAGTGAGTCACCTGCATTTCTCTGTGACTCTTCCCTTCAGTGATCACTGCTTTCCTGCGGCAGTGGGACACAAAGCCACTGACTACAGTCTCAACAGTTAGCCCCACCCCCTCCAGCCAGACAGACATTTCGGAGCATGGCTAGAAGAGGCGGGCTAACTTTTGAATTACCCAAAGACTTTTGCCTGACAATCTGCGTGTAGGATAGCCTTTAAATATGGGCTGCCCACACTAAAGCACTCATCCAGCAGACCAAGGGAATGGAGTGAGTCACCTGCATTTCTCTGTGACAGTCCCCCTCAGCTATCGTCACTTTCCTGTTTTGCAGTCACATGGTACCAGATGTATCTGATATTTTAAAACTGCCCTTGTTACCGTCCCTGTCTGCAGTCACATTATACCAGAAGTATCTGATATTATAAAATTGCCCTCTCATACAAACTGTTACATGTCATCTAAACTCAAAGACTCTGCTAATTCCTTATCTGGGTAACACCTACAAAGGTGTAACTGTACCTCTACTTCAAAACCAATTCCCATCTAATCATTTACATTAAATGCGGGTTAGACAAACCACTATCGGTTACCAATTCATTTTATAGTTGATTATACTTAATACCTAAGGGAAGTAACACATTGCATTATTTAAAAAGCTGCTGACACCTCAACGAAAACTTTGAAAAACATAATATTTAGGTACAATTCTGATTGCATTCTATATGTATACTATAAATTTCTCCTCAACATTATTTATTACTGAGAAAATCTGCATGACTACATGATCTTTATACTCCAGAGTTCATCCGCCTCTATAGCTGACTCCGTACTTGAAGTCATAATACTCTTTTGTGACATCACAATCTGTTGCCATGGGAGTAACTGTGATGTCACAAGCAGTACATTATGGCTTCAGGTAGGGAGAAAGCAACAGGAATAGTTGAATTCTTCTGGAGCAAAGATCTCGTTTTCATGCAGATTACATCAGTAATAAATAATGGGGAGGAGGAATACAGAACTAAAGTAAAATACAAGCTGAACTGTGTCTTAACATTGTATTTTGTTAAAGTTCTCCTGATGGTGTCATTGGCTCTTTAAAATAACTTATAAAGCTACATAGCACAAGACCATGGAAAAATTACTACTGGGGGCTCTGGTGCTGATGTGTTACGCAGGAGAACCCCTTGCCAGGGACATTCTACCCCTCTCCAGAAAGTAGATAAGGAAATATTCATTAGGGGATCATCCCCTAAGTGATGCATATACACCATACAAATAGCAACCTAGTTGACCGCTGTACAGCCAGCGACTATGCGCCCACTACTACTAATCAAGGCCTCTTATGACAAATACTCCCTTGTCAGCAGCACTACCCCTACTCTAGGAACCAAAACTAAAACTGAACACTGGGCCCATCTGCTACATAAAAAATGCCAGATGAGTGGCTGGGCCGGTGGCACTGAGGGTTGAGGCGCTGGAAACCACGCCTCGCAGCATGCCGGCGACCCGGGTTTGGGAATGGACTTGGGCCACCAGGGGTCAGCAGGGGAGAGGTTGGATTGAGCATCCCAGGACTGCTCTCCTACCTCTGGGGTTGGTAAGAGGACATACACCATGCTGTAACGGCCCCCAGTGACTATCGAGGGAAGCACAAGTTGTGGTGTACAGCAAGGGGAGGAGCATAGCAAGACATCAGCTAATGCGCCAAGATCATTGCACTGCCAGCTCCTGGGGAGAAAAGGAGGAAATGGCTGGGTGTGACCATGCAGCTTGATGGCCGTGCTCTGCTGTGATCGGAGGACTGTTGTGGAATCGCACTGGGGGGTCCAGGGTCATCCCTGCTCGAAGTGGCATAGGGGAGCCCTCCGGTGGGATGGCAGTTGGCCGCACCAGATCCCCCATCATGCGAGTGAGCTTGCTGCCCTCTGGGCAGGCAGAGCCAGTGGCTGGATGCCCCTGCCGGTAACACACTGCACCAGGTGGAAAAATAAGAGTAAAAAAAAAAAAAGTACCAGATGAGCAAAACATTAATTCTACTACTATTATATTAAGGTAATGTCGACGTTCATCCTGGCCCATTATTGCCAATTGCATCACCCTCTGAGTTGCTATCCCTTAAGGGATTGAAATTCATCTTACTTAATGTATGTAAGCGTCTCAAAAGATTGGATGGAGTAAAAACCTGGATCTCACACACAAATCCAGATACCGTATACTCATCCTCACAGAAATTGGCTTGACAACTCAGTATCCTGCCATGAAACTGCAATACCCGCATGTACTCTTTTCCATTTGGATAGATCTATGAGGGGAGGAGATCTTGTGATTTATAATAATAACAGATTTAAGGTGGTAGAATACAGCTCCCTGTCATTGCTGAGGGAATTTGGTTTGGCAATTAAATTTTTCTTATCAGTTGCTGAAACTATAAACATTGTAGGTTGCAACAGACCACCAAGTGGTGGATTAGAACTTCTGAACTATATCCATGAACTTCCAAATACCTACCAAAATGAAATAATTTAAGGAGACCTAAACTTAGACAGGAACTCCCAATAATCAAATAGTTTAAAAAACCTATGTGATGATTTAAAGCTAGCACAATTAATTACTGAGCCCACAAGATCAAATTCAAAAAACCCTACCAATGCATCTGCATCAGACTTCATATTAACCAATAGGCCCTATATGTTCACCCATGAAGCAGAATTCCACAATGATCACATTGGTTATAATATTGTAGCTTGCTAAGGCCCAATAAAGCTAGAACCCCATTCAAAATTCATCTTCAAAAGGAGATTCACCAAGTTTGACATACCACAATTCCTAACCGATTTGAGTGCAATAAATTGGCAGCAGTTATACCTGGCCCCTTCAGTTCAAGAAGAAACTGAGCATTGCAATGAATTATTACCAGAGATCATAAATAAACATACACCCTTGATAAAACAGAGGGTCAAAAAGGAATCATGCGCTTGGTTTAATACTGGCTTAAAAAAGCATAAAGAACAAGGGATAAACTCTGGGCAATTGCAAGACGTGCAAAAATAGAAGCTGACTGGACTGCTTTTAAACAATCGAGAAATTCCTGTGCCAAACTCACAAGGGATACTAAAGTTAACTTTGATCTTGAAGCATTAGATAACTCCAAAGGTAAAGCAGCCACATTTTGGAAAGTAATCAAGAACACAGAAGGAGAGAAATCAAGTCCTTCCCTCCCTATCAAAATTGAGTCGCGAGGCAATTTAGTAACTGATCAACAATTAACTCTAGAGGAACTAAACTCACACTTCGCAACAGCCGGATTTGCTTTCAATAACTCAGCAGCAGCACAATTCACTAACCCCAAATGGAAAAAACACTTCTACCAAGTTTCAACCACAAAAAATATTTTTCATTCTCGCCCATTTATACAAGCAGGTGAAAGACTTATCAAGTCTTGATACCAATAAAAGTGCTGGAGCTGATGGACCTGACCCCCTTTTCCATAAAAATAGCTTCTGTTACCTTGCAGCCCCTATAATTTAACTGTTTAATCTTTCACTTTCCAGCATTCCCTACTATCTGGACAACAGCACATATTCCTAGCTTTAAATCTGGTGACACATGTAATTACCGACCAGTTTCTATCCTACCCACCCTGGCCAGGCTTCTCAAGAAACTAGTAAATACTCTATTAAGAGAATGTCTAGAGTATATAAACCTTATAAATCCAATGCAATCTGACTTTGGACCGTAACAGCACTACATCAGCTTCAGCTAAAGTCACCAATGACTGGTTAATATCCCTAGAAAGAAAGCAAATCACAGGAGCAGTATTCCTTCACCTTAACAAGACTTTTGACACCGTCGACCACCACAACAAAAAGTAAGACTATAGGCATGGACCCAGCTGCTTTGTCCTAGTTCTCAAATGATCTTATCAGCAGGAAACAACAGATCAAGGTGGATGGAGCTTTCTCATCGTATATGCTTCCTAGAGGAGTACCATGAGGTTTAGTATTAAGCCCATTACTTACATAGAAACATAAAATTTGATGGCAGATAAGGACCGCTTGGCCCACCTAGTCACCCCATCTCCCTACCTAATGGATAAGCTGCAGATCCTAGTTAACCAACAGCCTACTTCCTCCTACCCCCCCCGCTAGAATTGCCTTACGTCTGTCCCATGCATTCTTGAATCCTCCCACTGTATTTGACTGCATGACCTCCTCAGGAAAGCTGCTGCATGCATCCACAACCCTCACCATGAAAAAAATACTTCCTCACATTACCTCTGAGCCGTCCCCCCTCTATCTTTATATTGTGCCTCCTTATTCTTGCACATCTCTTCTTCTGAAAGATGCTACCCTCTTGGACATTGTTGATTCCCTTGAGGGACTTAAAAGTTTCTATCATGTCCCCCCTTCTCCCTCCTTTCCTCGAGGGTATGCATATTAAGCTTTTATTCTCTCTTTGTAAGGCTTCTGTTGCAGACCCTACACCATTATAGTTGCCCTCCTCTGGACTGCCTCTATTCTGTCTATGTTTTTGTGGAGATGGGGTCTCCAGAACTGCATGCAGTACTCCAGATGGGATCTCACCAACTGTCAATACAGAAGGATAACAACCTCCTGTTTTCAACTGGTGATGCCTCTTCATATACATCCCAGTATCCCCCCAGTCCTCCTTACTGCCTTCTCACATTGCTTGCTTACCTTTAGGTCATCTGATATGACTACCCCCAGGTCCCTTTCCATTTTTGTTATTGTTAGTACCCCCCCCCCCAGACATTGTGTACTCTTCCCCTGGGTTTTTGTTTCCGAGGTGCATTACTTTGCACTTCTTTGCATTGAATTTAAGCTGCCATACTTTTGACCATTCCTTTAACCTTGTCAAGTCCTTCTCATTCTTTCCGCCTCCTCCTTGTGTAGCAACCCTGTTGCAGATCCTTTCTGTCATCTGTAAAGAGGCATACTTTTCCTTCCCATCCCTCTGCAATGTCACTTATAAAGACATTGAAAAGGACCAGTCCCAGTAGTGAACGTTTCGGTACCCTGCTAGTAATCCCCCTTTCTTCAGAGTGGACTCTGTTTACTATTACCCTCTGTGTCCTGTTGTCTAGCCAATTTTTTACCCAGGCTACCACCCTGGGATCTTCTCCCAGGCTGGCTAACTTGTTTATTAATCTTTTATGTGGAATTGTGTCAAATACCTTGCTAAAGTCTAGGTAGGCCATATCCACAGCCCCTCCCTGGTCTACTAGTTTGGACACCCAGTCAAAGAAATTTATTAGATTCATCTGACATGACATTCCCACTGTGAATCCATGCTGCCTTGGGTCCTGTGCCCTGCTGGCCTCTAGGTACTCAACAATTCTTTCTTTCAGAAGGGATTCCATCATTTTCCCTACCACTGAGGTCAAACTAACAGGTCTGTAGTTTCCTGCCTCTGCTTTGCTCCCACTTTTGTGAAGGGGAATCACATCCGCCCTCCTCCAGTCCACAGGTACCACACCATCCTCCCATGATTTGTTAAAAAGGGTAGTCAGAGGTGTCACTAGTTCTCCCCTTTGTTCTTTGAGAATTCTGGGGTGAATCCCATCAGGTCTCATTGCTTTATCCACCTTCAGTTTCAGGAGTTCTTTCAGAACCTTTCTTCTGTGAATGGACTGGTATCGACCCCCCATCCAGAGTGCTTCTATTGATTGGATTAGGTACCGCCCTCTCCTCTTCTTTTGTGAATACTGAGCAGAAGTATTCATTCAGTATCCTGCTTTTTCACTGTCACCCTCTGCATCCGCCCTCCCTTTATTAAGCCTCACTATCCCTCCCTTGGTCTTTCTTCACTCCCTAATGTACCTATAAAAGGTTTTATCCACCTTCTTAACTGAATTGTCTATCTTTTCCTTGGTTTGGGCCTTTGCTATTCTGACTGCCTTCTCCGCTTCCTTCTGCTTTAACTGGTACAGTTCTCTGTCCTGCTCCTTCTGTGTTTCCTTATACTTCCTGAATGCTATCTTTTTCTCCCTAACCTTCCCCACCACCTCTTTTGAGAACCATAGTGGTTTTTCCTTCATTTGGATTTGTTTATTTGCTTCACACAAAGACTTGTTGCCTCCGTGATGGCAGTTTTGATGTTTCAAATAAAGAAAGCCAAGAGATGCGGGGCTCATTTCACTCCAAAGGTGACCAGTTTGGTGCAAATCAGCCACAGAGCAAACCGAAGCATACACAGGAAAGCAGGAGGCCTGCTCAATTGCTGCTGCACTGACTCAAAAGGCACATTGCTTTTATAAAATAAACATAAAGGGACTGCTTACCAATCGCAGATATCTCTCTTTATTTTAGTGCAAAAGCGTTTAAACAAACACCGATAAAGTGCAGGTGCACACAAATAAATATCAGCAGCGGCAGAACTTGATACGAAAATTTTTATGAAACAAACACACGTCGGCACCCTCATAGGTGCACCTGTATGCTACGTATGTAAATCAGCTGACACTGAGCTCTGAGGAAGCCTTCTTGGTGAAACATCAGCTGATTTGCATACATAGCACACAGGTGCACGTTGCCTTGTATGACTGCTGGCTGTTAGTATGGCTGTGGTGCACCTGCGAGGGTGCTGACATGTGTTTGTTTATTTTATAAAAGCAATGTGCCTTTTGAGTCAGTGCAGCAACAATTGAGCAGGTCTCCTGCTTTCCTGTGTAAGTTTTGTTGTTTCCCTATTGTTCCTCCACCCCTCTTGTCCGTTTGCTAGTGATTTTCTGAGGTACTCTCCCATTTTGCCAAAGTCCAGTACCCTCACATTTGTATGGCTTGACTCTATGGCTGTGCTTATCATGAACCACACTGTTTGGTGGTCACTTGTTCCCAGATGGCTGCCTACTTCTAAATCTGAGATCCTCTCTCCATCACTGTTTGAGAGTACCAGGTCTAAGATTGCTCCCTTTCGAGTGGGTTCCAACACTAGCTGTCTGAGGCATGACCCCTGTAGAGCATCAAGAATGACCCTGCTCTTGGATGTGGCTGCAGCAAAGGTGCTCCAGTTAACATCTAACTTATTCAGGTCACCCATCAACAATATCGTCCCTTTTTCTGCCATCCTAAGGATGCCTTCTATTATTTCCTTGTCCATTTTCTCCCCCTGACAGGGCGCTGTATACAACCCCCATGCAGATTGTGGTGCCATTTCCTGTCTCCAGGGTGACCCATAGTGCCTTCTCTCCTCCCTGTTTACCCTTTAGTTCCATTGCTTTGATTTCTTCCCTTATGTAGAGAGCTACTCCTCCTCCTCTTCTACCCTCCCTGTCCCTCCTGTCGATTGTGTATCCCGGTTTGTTGATATTCCAGTCATGGTTCTCTGTGTACCATGTTTCTGTGACTGCCACGATATCCAGGCTTCCCTCTTCCATCAAGGCCACTAGTTCAGGGAGCTTGTTACCCAGACTATGGGCATTGGTACTCATTGCCCTCCATTTTTTGATAGCCTTAGCCCTTTTAGCCCCATCCCTGTCTTTACTGCTTTTGCCTTTTTCTCCATTTACCCCTGCCCTTTTCCCTATCGACTTCTCTATTTTGGTGTTTAGTTCGCTAACTACCCTATTTTGTTCGGGGATGGGCTGGGATTTTCTTACTCCTTTCCAGTGCCTCCCCCTTAGCTAGTTTAAATGCTTGCCAATGAAGCATTTAAACCCTATCTCCTAGGATCCTGGTTTCCCTCCTATACAGATGTAGACCATTGCACCAGTATAGGCCTGTATCCTTCCAAACCTCCAGTCCCCAATGAAGACAAAACCCTGAGCTCTGCACCAGTTTTTCAACCATTGATTGAATCCCATGGTACAGAGCACCCTACCCTCACCCATGCCATAGACAGGCAGTACCTCCAAGAAGGTTACCGTGCTTGCTAATTGCCTATGGTCCCTCCCCAATTCCACAAATTCCCCTGCACTGCTCTTATCCCATTTCAAGCCAGGTCATTTGTCCCTAGGTGGACAATGACATCCAGCTCCCGCCCCCATGCAGCTGCTCCCCTGATCCTGAGGATTCACTCCCTGTTCCTCCAAGCCATGGCACCAGGCAGGCATCTTACCTCCTTCTCCTCTCCTCTCCTCTCCCTCCCTCCCTCCTTCAGCTGTACCCCCTAACAGTTGAGTCCCCCATCAGAAATTGCTTCCTTCCCCTGTGGGGTCCAGTGCAACCGTCTTGTGGGTCACCTTTGTGAAGGTTCCCAGCATCCTTCTTGGTTTCCACTGTGGGTACCTCCATAGAGGAACCACGCCCTGCTAGAATGGTGAATGAATTTTTTAGAGGTACAACTGTAGGGATGCACCTCTGTTACACCACCCTCAGCCTCCCTGAGCCCACCATGGTCCAACCACTCCTCTTTCTTGGCAACCTTTGAGGCAGCTGTGGTGGCCCTGGTGGTCCCTGGATGGGAGAGAAGGTTCCCTGAATTCTGGCAGGTGGGCAAGTGGGGGGGGGCACAATACACAGTGTGAAACTGGATGATTGGAGGGAACCATTGGGCCACTGGGAAAAGTATTAGAATGTGAGATTGAGGGGTGTTGGAACCAAGACTGAAGCAATCTGTGGTTATAGTTTTCCTTTTGTGACCTTTACATAATAAATGAAGCATGCACTGGCTAAAGAACATCAGAATGCTCATCAAGAATGTTTTTGTGTCTAAAGAAACTGTTTTCTTTAGGTGATAATTTTATAGGCCACCCTGTGCAGCTTTCATTTGTAAAACCGTGCCCCTATTCACACTACTATTAACAATGACAAGAGAAGATCAGGGGGACCACAAGACCACCAGGGCTTTATTCCACAGAAGGGGGTGCAAAGGGTCACTGCACCACATGTAAGTGAGCCCATAATGGGCATGCAGATGGCTACTTAGTGCCTTGCATGCCCAGTGGGCTGATTTGCATGCTTGGGCTGAATATGGCCCACAGGGGACCTGGTGCTCTCCTGTTTTAGGCAGTGCTATTTCTGTGGGCCATATGCAGCTCTGGTCCATGTCAGGACAGCACTGATTCACTTAGGACTGCACCAACATGGACCAATAGTCAGTCAGATAGTGCCGCTCCATTAGTGGGTGCTATCCATATTGACAGGTGGGAAAAAGTGTGAGTGAAATTTAAATGGCTGTGCTGCGATTGCACCACTCTTTCAATATTGGGACCACACTGTCAAATGCCAGCAAGTTTAAAAGCAGTTACATGAGTTAGAAGCATTAAGTGTATACAATAGTTGAGCTTTAAATGGGGGGGGGGGAGTGTCATACCCCTTCATCAAGTCTGAGGAGGAATTCCATAATTCTGCATACTTGTAGGAGAAAGAAAGTCTGGCCCATTGAAGAGTTTCTCTGTGGCAGTAATACAGAGTTCCCAGTTACGTCCCTTGCAGAATATTTAAAGGGACCGAACAACATGTACCATAACAAATGGGAATAGTAATTTGTAAGAGTTGTGATTTAATCTCCTAACATTCAAACTGCTCCAAAGTGCTGCTTTCCATGAAAAAAATGCTTTTATTTCTGTGCTCTGCTTCATTTGCATAACCCAACCCTTTTTTCCTCAGTGCAGCAGCCCCCAACTGTGACATCATGCCAGGTAAACAAAGCTTCTATAGAGCTAATGCTTAGTAAGGGAGAATGAAGTTTTGGTGCTTTTAGATGCCTCTGTTTCTCTACTTACTTTTCTAAAATCTTATTTGTGTGTCACCAATTGCTAGTGAGAAAAGAATCCAATTAAGTAGCTGGCAGTTTCTGACATGGCAATACCAGAAGTCTGCTGAATTAATTTTTACTAGCAGTGTGAGAAACAAAGGTGAAAATCAACTTGGGTCACTGCAATAACACATATTTTATCATGAAAGTAAAAAGTAGTCACTAACACATCAAAATACAATTGTATTCTCTTTATTAGAAGTAAACACTTGCTGGTTTGGAACAGATACCTCTGTTGGTCAGTCTTGGTATTTTAGCAAAATAGGAGTAGGGAGACAGAAAAATCAGCTATGTACTGTACCCACAATGCCTTGCTATATATATATATATATATATATATATATATATATATATATATATGTACTTACTATGTGCCCTTTTCCTCTCCCCCAGGATGCATCTGGAAACTAGCTTGTCTGCTCAGTATGTCTTTCCAGGTGAAGCCTTTAAATAAATACATAAATAAATATGTCTACATATTAGGTGCTGTACTGCAGTGGCCACTACCAAAATAAGGGGCTGCACCTCAAGTAATGAACATTTAAAGTAAATGTTGAATGTCTCCATAGCAAATGGGAGTAGTAACCTGTAGGTGTTGTGAATTACTGCCCCACCGCTCAAACTGCCGAATAGTGCTGTTTTCCATGAAAAAAATATCCTTTTATTTTGGTGTTCTGCTTTATTTGCATAACCTGCCCCTTTTGTTCTCAGTGCTGTGACCTCATACCGGGGGAAAAAATTACTGTACCCACAATGCCTCATTATGTAAATTAGTATAGAGTATTATATTTCTGTGCTCACTGATGAAATAGGAGACTACATGTCTCAGTATAGAAGTCTTGTAGCTAGATATGGTATGTACAGTATATTGTTGTGAAAATAAACAAAAAAAAGCTTATATTGTTGACACCACCACACAGATATGGAACAGCATCTCAGAGTAAGAAAACTGTAAAACAGGTTTGTATTTTACCCACAGTGCCTTGCTACAGTTATGTACATATTACTGCTTACCACCAGCATCATAAGGGACTGTAAGTCTGAATAAGGCACATTTAAGGCAACATTATAAATTACCCAGAATTCCTTGTTGCTGTATGTAAAACAACGACAGCTCCCTGGTATGACATAATGTTGGGGGTGTGGCCACACACAGGAAACTAGAGGACAAACCCTGATAAAACTGTAATAAAATGACAATGAGAGATTTTTTTACAAAACAAACTGCAGCTTCAACATTTGAAGCATGTCTGGCAATGGCATGCCATGTGTAACAGGCATTTAGGGAACCTTCAACATTTACTTTAAATCGCCTTTATAATTTACCCAGAATTCCTTGTTGCTGTATGTAAAACATCCCTTGTATGACATCATACTGGGGGTGTGGCCACACACAAAATATTGGGGAGGCAGAAAAAAAGTGCTGATAAAACAAAAAAAATGACTATGAAAACAATTTACAAGTTCAACATCTGAAGCATGGTTAGCAATGGCATACTATGTGTAAAAGGCATTTAGAGAAACCTGTTAGGACCCTTTAAACACTAATGCACTGCACAATGTGGATAGTACTGGAATAACTTCATAGCTGGGATGGTTGAGTACAAACCAACTTCATCCAGCACAACCCACATTCTGAAGTGCATTATTGCTATTATACAATGGCTCTTATTTATTAATATTGTGGGGACAAAAATGAGCACACATAGATGGCTAAAACATTTCATAGTTAGGCAGAGAACAAGTGTTGGAACATCCCTTTTATGTGTAGGGACATCTATTTTATACTATCTGTTGTACAGTTTTATTTTTTAGTTAATTTATTTCGCAGAAACACTCCCCATGATGCAGTGTTTTCATATGTGGTGTATTTACTCATAAAAAAAATTAAACTGTAAAACTAATATTTATTTATTTATTGAATAGAATCAGAATTACAATTATCTGACTCATATATTCTTTTGTAAAGGCTCCACGTCGGAAAAAAGTAAAAGTACAGAGGAAACAAAAACATACACATACAATAATAAAGTAATAATACAAGGTCATACAGTCCTGGGAGTGAGTTTAGGAAGAAGGTGAAGAGTAGAGGGTCTAGTATTGACCCTTGCGGGACACCAGTTAGGACCGGTTTGCTGGGGGAGATAGTTGTATTGATATATTAAAGAGATGTTCCCACACTATAAAGGAAATGTTCTGACACATGTTCTCTGCCTAACTATGAAATGTCTTACTCATGACAAATATTTTTGTCCCCCACAATATTAGTAAATAAGGTTTTTATATGAAACTAACCTTGTGCTATTTCACTTGTAAGACATCAAGCTCTCTTTGTAATACAAGTTGTCCTTTGTTATTCAACATTAGGATAATTTAGTTTGCCATGCAGTTATGTGTATATCTGGACTTGAGGTTGTACTTAGATCACCTCACTGTAATAAGCACACACTGACTATTCAGAATCCAGGAACTTTTTTTTGCCATTGTATGATTGTTGTTGATGTACAGTGAACCTTGCCAGGATGAAACACAGTGTCATGGTTTCTACATGACAAAAGGGATTAACTCCCATTGAAACTGCCTTATTTTCTGCAGTAACTCTGCAGAATTGAGTTTCATCCTGGCAGAGTTCACTGTACCTGAAGTTGGATTGCAGACCCAGAGAGAACAATCTAAGTAATGCTTTTCTGCCATCGTCATGATACGGAACTGTTCTAATTGGCTACATTTTAGCTCTCATGGTATCAACATGTTTGGGTGTCTAGTTTAAGGTCCAATGCAAAGCAGCAGGCCCTATTCAAGAAACTCTTTACCCTAGACCCTTAGACATGCCATAGTGAGTGGTGCAAGACCTGTGAGAAACCGGGGCATCATCTTGCTGCAGTTGGGAGTTTTCTGACTTATGTTTCACCCACAGGGGCCACCAGCACACAGTGTTGCACTCCATGTGCACGTGGAGGCAGGCACACACATACATATAAGCCATCTCCACAAGTGAGTGCAACCCAACTGTGCTGCCATCCAGGCTCCAATGGGCAGCAGATGAAGTTAGGGACACAGAATTACCCTCCCCCAAGGGAGGAAACTCATCCTTTGGATACTCAATCTTCCTTCCCCTGGTCAGCCTTCCCCAGGGTCACCCAAGTCGATGCACCAGCATAGCAAGTGGCAGCACTACCATTGCATTGGTCCCTTGGTTTTGTACATCTGTCCACAAGACTGACAGAATCCTTTACAAACTGGGGTGTGGGCTCCACAAATTGCATAACAAGATCCACGGTGGCTGCCTGTGAGTGTCTCTCTATCTCTCATTGGAAATGCCTATGCATTACTGTCTGCTGCTTTTACTCAAAAATGAATGCTTACATTACAATCAGATCCATTCAACCCCTTGCATTTATGATCCTTAAATGACACTTACAATTGATTCTGCACAAAATTAGAATCTATAAATGCTGTAAAGAGACAAGTTAGCTTCCAGGCAAGGGAGGAGTGCAGAGAAGCACTGAGCACTGCAAGGTTAGAATCAAGGAAGCCAGTAGGGTTCTGGAAGCTGGGATTAGTGATGCTTAGATAGTGCTTTTTACCATCCTAACTGGATCCAACGGATAGTCCATCTATCTAACTTCTGATCCAAGATCCTATCTGACCGCATTATGTTTTCAGATTCAAGGTCAGATAGTGGGATCTGAGGTTGAGTGTTTGCCTCACTAGGTCCCTTGGATCCCAAATAGTCACATTGGATAGTTGGCATCCTATAAGGTTCTACATGATAGGATCCAGTAGTCAGATGCAAACAGATGTATCCAGTGCCATCTGATATCTGAGAAAATGGTGGAATCCAATGGTATTTGATGCCATCAGATACTGTCCAAGCAGCACTAGCGAGGACTGTAGTAGGAACTGTGGATCACACCAAAGCCTTCTCACAGTACATACAGTAAATGGAAAGAGGAAGGGGCATCTGTGCACTGGACAGTTGGACATAAATTTGTCCCGGTTTTTTTCCATGGGGATTGCATGACAACAGACTCTCTGTTTGACTGTCAAGCATACCACATGGTGATCACTGAAGCTATGCCTAGTATATGAGCATGGAGTGCACTGAACCAAAAAACTGATTCTGGTAAGCAAACACCCCTCTCTGCAACACCATCTCATAGCATACAGAGTGGTTCCAAAGGTCACTTGTGTGCAAATCTGCTTAGCTGGCCAATCACGAAGACAGCAGAGCAGATGTGCATTCAAGTGAAACTGTGCTACAAGATGACTCCCAGAGTAGGGGGTCTGTTTACATTATGGTGCACCTCATAAACTTCAATATCACACAGATGACTTAAACAAAAATTATTTTGCTTTGTTAAAAAGCCTAATCGTGAATTTAGGCTTTTGGTTTAGAGCTGTGCCGAATATGGAATACCAAAGGCTGAATTCATGCAAAATGGTAATAAGGCTTTTGAAATGCTTTGTGGAATTTTTTTTTAATCTCTGTGGAATTCCAAAAAGCATTTCCTATGTAAATAGCTGAGTAACTTTCCGTGGATTATGTAAACTGCGTAATCATTTTCTGCAGATCACAGAAAAGGAATCTGTGGTCTGTGTAATCCACAGACTACTAATCTGTGAAAAAAAAAATTCCCTTTTGACAGTTCCAAATTCCACCACCAAAGAAATTCCATGGGATCAGATGGTATTTTCAGAAAACATACAACATTCTGTTCCATCACAATTTGAAAACTCTACATGGCAGTACATTTTAGGAAAATAAAATTTGTAAGTCGGATGTCCCATTGGTGCCATTTTCCCATCGGGGCTAAGGCTCTAGGTTTTTAGTAATTTCAGGAGTTCTCTTTTATTGAACAGACTGGTTTATAATTGTTTTATTTTGGACTAGTGTGTTACTGGAATCTATTGGTCCTAACTGGGATAGTTTACTGGTAACCAGAACCCCCCTTTTAAGCTGGGTTATTCCAAAGGCTAGTATTTAGAATGCGCACTCAGTATTTAGAATGCTGCCATTTATATGACCAGAATACTTATTCTTCAGAATACTGGGTATTTGGAATAAGTTTGTAATATCTACTGCCACATAAAAACACAAAGGCTTGATTCTTAAAGCCTGTGGAAATCCTGCAACTGCGGGGAAAAACTTGGCGCAAGTGGGTTGCCACTTGTGGAACTGCAAGTTCTCCAGCAGCTACAGTGTTCTCAAAAGTGGAGTCAGTTGACAACTGGCTCTACGATTTATGGCAGCTAGCGGGTGTTTTTTCCCCACAGCTGCAGAAAAATTTTACGGCTGGTGGGACCGGGCATAACATCTCCTGCAGCTGCGGTGGACTGAGAATACCTCTCTCCACAGCTGCAGAGATTTCAGTCTGCAACTGGAATTGTGGTGTGGGACTTAGTTCCAAATTATTTTAAGAATCCAGCCCAAAATGTCTTGATAATCTGCTAAAAATAACAGTATAAACACATGTAGCAGGAGTAAAGTGAAGTGAAATACTAAGTCACTTCTGAATAAGAGACACAAAAAATGGGTCCAGGCTTAACCAAAGGGGACCAACACAAAAGTGCTTGCAAGGCACTTTTGTATCAATCCCTTGCCTGTGACCCTCTATGCTATCATCAAAGGGGGGGGGTCACAGGACTTCCCTTCATGGTCGCTAACTCCACAGCCACCATGCAGGAAAGGGGCAGGAGTCACCATTAACAAAGCACAGTGGCCCTCACAATCCGGAGTGAAATTCAAGTTTACTGGATCACCATAAATGACAGTACACTATGCCTGAGTGGAGGGGCAAGGAAGGTTGAGGGGCCCGGGTCAATAACCCCTACGGGGATTCATTGCCCAAAGATGTTACAGTAAAAGTTTAGATGTTGAGCTGCATGGTGTCTATACCCAAAAAAGAATAAATGGGCTGTGTGATAAGCTTCTACTGCCCCCCCTCCCCCTGAGAAATAATAGCAAACCACTATGGTCCCCACTGGCACACCCCACCACCATCCAACTGCCACACAGTGCAGTAACAGTTTACCCAAAATATTCAAGTGAGCACTTTATTGATTCTCAGCAGGGACACTGGTTTACCGGGATTGAGAAAGGGCATATTCCATTTTGCACATTGTAAAAAATGGTATTGTCACCGGTGTCTGTTAAGCCAAAATCCGTTTTAACCGGTGTTTGGTTTTGTGTACTTTATTTAACAATTTTTAACTCTGCTAATATGCATTTTAGCAATTTTGACCTCCACTATTACACATCCTTCCATCCTTGTACCAATTTAAAGTTATTTTAGGTACAAGATATGATGGCAGCAGCAACACTACAGCCCCCGTCCCTAAGGTGTGATAGAAGCAGCATTACGACCCCATCCCTCAGGTGTGATGGCAGCACCAACAGCACTACGTCTCCCATCCCTCTGGTGTGATGGCAGCAGCAGCAACAGCACTATGACCTCCCTCCCTCAGGTGTGACAGAAACAGCAGCACTGTAGCCCCCATCCCTTAGGTGTGATGGCAGCAGTACTACATTCCCCATCCATCAGTGGTGATGGCAGAAGCACTACAGCCCCCACCCCTTTGCTGTAATGGCAGTAGCAACAATGCAGTCCACATCCCTCTGGGGTGATGGCAGTAGTGACAGCACTATGATCCCCTTTCTTCAACACCCACACCTGACATGCACAGGTTGCAAATGACTTAGTCTCTTTGCTTGTAGAACTAAAATGTAAATTAATCGGAACCGTCACCGCTAAGGTGGGCTACCTTTGTTTTTTTCTACCTATAATTTAACAGCCTGAATTGGATTTCTGCCTATGACACCGCTGACCAGGTTTATGGAATAGACTTGGGTGTTAGAGGGCCAGCTGGTGGGTGAAGGCTTGAGTGTCCAATGACCACTCACCTTCTCCAGGGAGGGAGGGTGGGTTCACAGCTCAGCATTTGCTGGCCCCTGATGGAGGCCAGAGGCATGACAACATGTCAGCCCTCACTGCAGGAGGGAGTGTGATGGACGTCAGCTTGCGCTTTGACATCATGTGGCCTGTCACACTCCCAAGAAAATGGGAAAACACCTGCTGACCAACTGAAGGACAGCTGTTGGTCCCTCCATAAGCCAGAAGCCCTAGACATGTGTCTGTTCTGACCCCTGCCATGCCCAGGATACACAGGAAGCTCTTTAGGGCAATTCTTCTCCCCTGGTAGCCTCCCACAGGGGTAGGGGCCCACTCAATGAAGGGTTACTTTGGGTTACCTGGTAGCACAGCAGTAAGGGGCAGTGGATGGTGGTTGGGACTCAGCAGCGGTGGTAGGGGGCCTTGGCAGGCTTGAAGGAGTGAATGGCCAGGGGGTAGGAGGAGCAGAAAAAAACTGCTTGAATTTGTTTCTTTGAAATACAGTGTCTTCACTTAAAAAATCCATAAGTGACTGGTGGAGGACGTTCAAATGGATGTATGCATCTCCCAGACATGTGGATGCTTTTCTTTACTTGGTCTCCAGGAAAAGGGTGTCGCTCGGTTTTCATGTCTGAGCTCAGATGTGAATTGAACACCACTCTGCCCACCAGCATCATACAGCCCCTGGGGTCTTACCTTCTGTACGTCATTGACTGTGCTTTCAAAATCCACTGGCCAAACATAAGTACGCTTAAATACTTAACATTTACTTTTTGTTGAAGTAGTCTATCAGAAAACTTTTTGTTGTCACAGAGACTGAAACAGCAGGTGGGAGAAAAGGTGCAAATTATCCAATTCACCTAAATGGGGTGCTAACTGTGAAGTCTTTTCATAAGTAGTAAGGCAGTTTCTTCTTTGTGAACGTACTTTCATTCAGACTAGTTTTCATTCAAACAACTGAGAATTTTGGATTGCCCTACTGATTATAAACTTGAATAAGCTAGTTGGTAACAGTGATCCTGCATTTAGCAATCTACAACCTAGATGTTTATATGCAAAGAATGCAATAAAAACCTGACTAAAATCTAAAAACAAGCTTATAAAACACATAAAATGTATCTGAACATTTATCTTTACCTAGACAAAATCATTGCAGCCCAAGTAAAACTCAAGTAAATTACATGGTACCCTGACTACTATTCTATGATGTAGTAAACATATATTGGTATTTTTTTTATATTCTTTGTAAAGCAGGTAAGGCCCACTAGGTAGAACTCTGTTTTCAGGAGTGACCTAGAAGCACTGGGGAGGTTAAATGACTTGCTTGGAGTCACACAGTATGCAAGTGGAGGTTGTGGGAATCAAACCCAGGTCTGCTGGAATGTACCCAGTTCATTCACTGTTTGTTACTCTAACCACCAGGCATGGGTGGTTAAACTGAATGGCTGATTACAACAAAGCAGTGTGGGTGATTTCCTTGCTGACTCTATATGCAGCAAAGCAGAAAAAATGCAAAGCACAGCAGCATTCATTTTAAGATGCTGAAATCTGGGTTGGCATGCTGGCGCTGCGATCGCACTATTGCTTGCAATGCCAGCGACCCAGGGTCAGAAGCAAACTCGAGTTGCTGGAGGTCTGGCCAGGGGAGTAGGATTGAGCACCTGGGGGACTGTCCTCCTCCTCCAGGGAGGGTGGGCTGCAGGTCCTGCTGCTTTACGACCATCTGTGTGACCATGGGTGGTGGTGCAATGGTGCTGCAGAGTGATCAAGAGGAGATGACGCTAGCCAGGATCTGGAGCAGTGGCATGTTTCTATGTGACCTACCTCCTTGGATCTCCTTTAGTGCTGGTGTCCTCAGGGACAAAGACCAGAAAACCAGGAACAATCACCCCACATTGGCCACTGGCAGAAGGGACCCAGATGCTCCAGACTTCATAACCGGGCTCCATGAGGGACCCACTGAGCTACTCGACACACACTAAGGGAGTGTGAAGGGGTGACCTGGGGTCCCCTCCCTTCCCACCTGGGGGGGTACAATCCAGGCAGGATAGGGGCAGGACCACAGAAGCTCCTGAGCATTAGCTGGGGGTGAAGCTAAAGGATAGCCAGCCTAGGGATCTCTGAAAAGGGGAGACTGATGCTGTGAGAAGGGGACATAGAAAGAGAAAATAAAAAAAAAAATTAAAAAGTTGCTGAAATCTTAGAGATTCTGTGCAGTGACATGCAATTTCCGTGAGGCACCGGTACAAGAATTCAAAATCTGCAAACCAAGCAGGATTCTATGATTGTTACTGGTGTTACCAGTAAAAATGGAAAATCGGGTCCCTGATTCTCAGCACAGAAGTATTGCAAACAAACAACAATGGGTTAAAGATCAGGGTAATAGGGAAGGAAAAGGTTAATGCATTGTAAACTATATTTCAGCAGTGGTTATTCTCTTATTTGGCTGTTCTGCTTGGCACTGGCCAAAATCTAGTGCAGCCCGCCCCCACCACCAACACAGAGCCTCTGCTCAGCTGTATTGGTTTGCACTACCCCCTGCTAGTATCAGTAATAATACCACTATTCCAAGAGAGTTCCTGCTGCTTTTTGGATACCCAGCCATTGGAACGGTGCAGGCTTGTTGCAGTTGTAGTTGGTTAGCCAGCTCTGGTGCAGTTAAACAAACACAGGCTTATTGGCAACAAAACCCAAACTGTTATCCTGGCCAGATGCCCAGGTCCTTTAAACAACAGAAGCCCCAAACTGGCCTTATCTAATCTAGAAATGATGGCTTTAGGACCCGAAAGCCCTGATTCAGTATTCACAGTTCTTTGACCTGGCTGCCCTCCAGATGCTGGCCCCTCTCTGTCTCTGGTCCTGGTTCAGCTCTCTGGCCAGTTCTCTCACTGCACCCTTGGCAGTCGCATTCTGGGGCAGATCAGCATGCCACTGGCTTCTCTCTGTCAGTACAGTCTCTGCAGCCTGTGCTGGATTCAATGGCACTCCTCTGCAGACTCTGGTCACACCTTTGATGGCTCCCTCAGTGCTCTTCTGCTGGTTGCTCTCTCTTACACCTTAGTAGATCATTTGGACCCTCTCTGTTGGTCTCACCTCTCTTAGGGAATCGTGTGGATCCCAGGGCTCTGCCGGTCACCTGTCTCTGATGATCAGTCTTGTGGCTTTTGGCCCTGCTGGGGCCATCTCCACTCAGACCACTCAGGCTGTCTCAGGAAATCTCTCTAGCTGCATGATAAGTGCCCAAGACTTTCTGTCAATCACAGGACTGCTACTAATAATCTACCTTCTCAGGTGTGTAAGGCACTCAGTGTTGCCTCATGACACATTTCCCTATGTATGCCATTATCCTTCAATAATAGGCATCCTGTCATGACTTTTAAGCATGTTGCCCTAAAGTAGTAGTTACCTTTCTGTCTTGTTCCACTGTCAACACTGAGTGGTTGTCCAGTGATTTATAAAAATACTGATAGCAGTATAATGACTGCAAATTACCTACCGCGATAACAGAAGGCTGCTGTTGACTACTGTTGCTCTGGAGTTCTTTTAGCTGTAATGCTGTGGCCTTCTGCTCTGCATTTCAAACCTTAATTGCTCTGCAGACTCTACATGGGGTAACATCTTTTCCGCCAGGATAAAGTAAAGGGATGGCAGTATCTTGCATGTTGTTGGTTAAGGAGTGTCACAAGCTCTGGGTTCCTCTTGTAAATGAATTCTTACACCTCAAGTGGTTTTAACCCAGAAAACACAGTTTAAAATAACTAAACCACAGCATCCATTGCATTCCCAAGTGACTTCAGGGATGAAGTAGCAGGCACTAAATGGGCCACAAGCAACCCTATGGTCAGCAGTGCAGAAGGCAAGACAACTGCAGCCACTGTGGCAGTAAATTGCCGCAAGCTACAAAGCTGGGGGGTCACTAGGACAGCGAGCAGAGAGAAATGGAACAGAAAGGAGGTTGTTAACAGCATGCACCTTCCAGCAAAAGCTCAGAATATCATCTGTTCATACCAGCAGGGATGGTAAAAGACTCAGCTGCAGTTCCGCCTGGTTGAAGGGAAAGATTGTACAATTGAAGTGCACCTCCCCCAACACACACACGCTCACGCACACACACACACTCACGTGCACATACAAACCCTCAAGGGGACAGAGTTGACAGAAGCTGAAAGCAGCTACCCCATTTGCTAGTAATGATTTCAAGTGAAATTATTCCCCCATCCTTCTCAGCTTGCGGCACCTGCTCTTAAAGCCATAGCGCTCCATATCTGGGGCTTTGGTCAGATCTCGACCCCATGGCCAGCTGAAAACATGTTCAGATTCATCAAGTTTACTTATGTGCTAATGGAAAGGCACCCTACTTACCTGCTGCAGGTGCTGGCCTTTGAATTTTGAAAGCATATGTAGCAGCCAAGAGCTGTAACGCTTTTGCAGTACCTTTATAAAATACATATACTCATTGTCTCAGAATGTTTCCTTTATCCGTTGCCTACGAGACCTAATCCCATTCCCTTGCTCCTGTACCCCCATGTATCTTAGACTCTTAGTTAATGGATAGGTGCTGCAGCCTGGACCATGCCCATGAAATTACTGGGGATTCTGGGACAGAACAGAGCTTGTAGTGATATCAGATTTTTGAATTTGAAGTAAGTGCATTATCAGTCTATCAGGTGGACATAATGCAGTCTGTAAGGTGTTGGACTGCCTCAGATATTATGACCCACAATGTAGGTTAGTGGAACCTGGTGTAAGCATGTACCTTCACTAGGGGATCATTGGGAGAACTCTGCATACATAGGTGTAGTGGGGGAGGAAGTCCAGAGACAGTATACAGAGGGTAGAGAGCATTCAGCAGTGATGATGCAGTCCCAGTGCAGCAGCCATGTGTGCATGCTCTGACTCGTATTGAACAAGCAATACAATGAGCTGTGTGTTTAAACCTGATTCCCGTTGTGTCAAGCTGTTTGTCCTCAGGCTGAGGGTTTGCAAGCCTGTAAAACAATTAAGATTTTTTATGTCTCTTGGATTTACAAATGTTGTCCCTGTATATGTGAAATGTTTTGGGATATGGTGTTGTCCTATTTTACATACTGTTTTGTAATATATATATATATATATATATATGTATTTTTTGTTTTGTTTTGTTTTACTTTTTTATTTATTGAAGTCTAGGAATTACAACCCTTTGAGTCAGGGACTCTTTTTCAAAGGCTCCATGTCAGTACAAAGTGTGGCAGACAAGTATTACAGACATCATGAGCAATGACAGTAATAGTACACAAAGAGAAAAAATTATATAATATGGGCTATTACAAAGGCTCCACGTCAATACAGAGTGTGGCAGGCAAGTGTTACAGACATCATGAACAATTACAGTAATTATATACAGAGAGAAAATTATACTACAGGAGTTATCTAATAACGATGCAATACAATAAGCATTGTCAATTGACATGGGAGTGATCAAAATTGTTGAAATAAGCCAGAGGAGAAAAAATAAATATTGGAGACAGGAGCATTGGAGCTATGGAGGAGAAAGTGAGAAACAGGACCAGGAAGTGGACCAAAGGAGAGCTGAAAATATAGTAGAGACCAGAAAGCCGCCCAAATGGGCGTTGTCATGGGGCTAAGGTGCAGGAGAGAAAATAGTTGGAGGGTTACAACAGTGTTATAGGCAGTCATAGTTTGATGAAACCAGGATTTGATGAAACCAGGATGTAGTCCCACACTTCTTTTTTGAAAGGGCTCAACCTGGGTATGGATAGGAGGGAACCAGGATGGAGTTCATCCACAAATATTTGAAGGACATATGACCAGCGGTGGTTCTACAGAAGGGGACTTGGAAAGCAGTTTTGTCGGGGTGTCTGGTCGCTCACTTGTGCTGCCGTGGAGAGAGGAGAAGGTTACAACCAGGGGGTGAGTGGCCCATAGAGATTTTTTGGCTAGTAGGCAAGTCTGATAGTAGAGATGCCCTTGGAAATTTAGCCAAGCTGAGCATTGATAGAGATCGCAGGTATGCATCAACCTGTTGCAGCCAGTGGCCAGGCAGCAGGCTTTGTTTAAGGCAAGTTTAATTTTTCTCAGGGCAGAGTTTGAGGCAGACCCATAGATGACTATATCATAGTCTACCAGGAATAGAATAGAGCTGGAGATAGCCAGACTAAGAGCAGCAGGGGGAGGCAGGACCTAATTCTGTAGAGGAGGACAGTTCTGGCATCAACTGTAGAGCAGGTAGCGGTGATGTGGTTGTGACACTTGGACAGCTGGTTCTAATCACTGTATTATTTTTTGTAATATAAAAATGTGTTATGGACTGTCTCTCATGAGAAATGCTGAAACAGCATGTGACTATGACACACACACACAGGTTTTAGATACAAGGTGTTACCTGGAAGGTCAGAAGCTAATTACTTAGTAGAACAGGCCTTAATCAAGGATCTCCTATTTATCTAAGTTAATTATAGCTGTAGTTGCTAAGAGGGAAATCATAAACTTTTATGACATTTAGGGGAAGAGTGCAGGATTATGTGACACTGGTGCAAAGTCATAAATGCTTTGATGTCTGTGTGAGAGATGATACTGCTTATAGAGGAAAGGAAATTTAGAGACTTGATTGGGGAAGTCACATGGGGAAAGGAGTTTCTGCTGATGTAACCTAAATTATCTTACCTTCTAATATGATAAAATATCCTGGGTGTATGATTTTTCATAACCAGAGGAGGAGTTAGGTGACCTCATGCAAAGAGGTAGGCAAAGCCAGCTTTTAAACAAGTGTTCTGTTTTCCTTCAGAGACTTTTATCTACACTCTGACAAAGAAACATCTTGGAGCACTTTAAGCAAGTATACAGGTAGAGAGAGACAAAATCTTAGTACTGTAGTAGGAATTGCACTGTTAAAACCTTGTTCTTTTAAAAGATTTGTATGTTTTGTGATATATGGTTCTGTATTTTATGTGTTACATATTTTTTTTATTTATTTTAGTAAAACTCTACTTTTAGAGCCTACTTCGTCTGTCTTTGAATTTCTTCCTTTAACAAGTGAAATATATATGGTTAAAGCAGACACTGTGCATAAGCTTGAATGATGATACCAAACTGGAAAAAGGTAAGATTAATCTGAGGTCTTTATTAGAGTTTTTAAGGGTTCATTTCTGTACACCTGGTTAGGTGCCCGTAGGCAAATATATCTGGCCCCCCAAAGACATAATATCTGAGCCTATGCATTGGGTACACTAGTAAGAGGTTCACAGTTTGAATCCCTCCAGAACTGAGACCAAAGGTTGATTCAAACCCACAAAACAGACAGGAGGGTTACTCTGTTTCTGTTAACTGTTCACAAGACTGTGCTTGGAGGTTGGCACTTTGGGAGCAGAGGGCTGACCTGCTGAGTGGGTTTGTGACAGATTGTTTGGCAGTGGTGTGGATAATTTTGGTATTACAAGCTTTTATTGTTCAGTGTGTCAGCTTGAGACCGTCAGCTCACTTGCAAAGAAAGAAAAAGGCAGTTTTATTTTAAAAGGAGACAGAACTATATCACTTGGCGTACAGTCAAGTTCCTACCCGTTTAATTTTTTTTTCCTAAAGTGCAAGTCAGAGTAGTAGTAGTTAGGAAAGATGGCTTCCAACTACAGCAGGCACACTGAAGACTACTTAAGGCAGTTGTGCGGGGACAGAGGAGTCCCGTTCGAGGTGAAAGCCAGCAAGAAGACCCTCATAGATGCCCTGATGGTAGCAGATACCCAGAGCACTGAATCACAGACCATGACTGAAAAGGACCAAACCTCGAGTGTGGCAGGGCTAGCGGCCAGTGCAGTGTCCAGATCCGATGAGGAGGGCAACAAGGCCACTGTCAGTGAAGGGCCACAGCAGCAGGGGAAGCTCACCAGTATCCTGGATCCAGAAGTACTCAGACTGCAAATTGAGTTGCACAGAATGGAGCTGGAGTTCCAGAGGGAGAGGAACCATGAACAGTGGGAGGCAGACCATAAGGCAGAGCAAGAAAGCCAAGAGGCAGAGCGAGAACAGAGAGAGACGCTGACCATGAGGAGCAGGAGCACCAGAGGCAACACGAACTGGAGAAGCTGTGACTCCAACCAGTGGCTTGGGTTTAACTGGGACTACAAGACTGGGTTACAAATTGAATTCCAAATTAATAGCCGAATTTAAAGAGGAGGAGGATATGGATGCCTTTTTATATTCTTTTGAAAAAGTTTGCATTCAAGCTAAAATTCCTAGAGAGTCCTGGAGCTTCCAGCTATCCTCGCTACTTACCGGGAAAGCTTGGGATGCATTGGGTCAAATGGACAATGAGGACAGCAATGATTACAGCAAACTTAAAGCTGCACTGTTAAAGAAATTTGAATTAACTGCTGAATCATACAGAGCTAAATTCCATAAGCTCAGGAGAAGCCTTGACATGAGCTACGAGGAGCTAGCCACGAAACAAAGTCAGTTTTTAAAACATTGGTGGGAAGGAATTGAGGCAAACTCTGTTGATAAAATTGAAAATGTGATTCTGTTAGAATAGTTTTTCTGGGCGTGCCCAGCAGAGCTGAAAACCTGGCTGGAGGACCGAGATCCCAAAACAGTGCAAGAGGCTGCTGAACTCTCAGACCGCTATGCCAAAAGCAGACCTGCTCTGAGAGCGAACAGGATGGGCGTGGCAGTGTAGAAAGGGAAAAGCATACCTTCAGGGCAGCTAAAACCCTTACTGCCTCCACTGAAACCAGTTAGCCCCAGGTTTCAGAGAAAAGATTTCTCAGAGAGAAGAAATGAATGTTGGTTGTGTAAAGAAACTGGGCATATTGCCAGACAGTGTTCCAAAAAGGTGAGCAATAATACACAACCAGGTGCTAGAAAAGAAGTGGGTTGTTTGTGTGTCCCTGGTAGCATGCCAGTGAACATGAGAGAACACATGCACCCAGTCATAGTGAATGGTGTACAGATGCAGGGGTTAAGGAACACAGGGGCATCCCTGACCTTGGTAAAGGGGGATCTGGTACAGCCTGGTCAGCTTATACCCAATAAATATGTCACTGTACAGGACTTTGCGGGGGAAGAAAACATTGCCCCTCACTAGTGTTCTCTTAGACTGGGGTGAAACAGGGAACTGTGCAACAGGTGACTGTAGCCAAAACATTAGCAGTGGATGTGATCCTGGGCAACAATCTCCAACAGGGGAAATTGTAGTTCCCTGAACCCCACAGAAGCCATTGTGGAAACCACTGAGAGGCTGGTTCCTCAGCCTGTATCTCCAGAGGGGGAGACTGATAAAAAGGGGGTAGGAATTTCCCCAGTAGCAAGTAACCACACAGTTACAGAGGGTTACTCCGAAGAGGGAGGGGCAACTCCTTGTCAGAGGATTGGGATTGACAGTGATCCTGAGTGCCCTGACGCTAGTGATAGGGATCCTAGTTTAGCAACTGAAGGGGACCTGTCCCATGCCTTGGGAATATGTGAGGGGTTTGCAGCTGCTCAGAGAAGTGACCCTAGTTTAAAGAAGCTGAGAGCCTGGGCAGACTCAGATGGCACACAGGGAGGTGATGGCAGACATAAGGTTTATTGGGAAAATGGACTTATGTATACTCAGGCAGTGCAGACAGAGGGAGGGGTGCTAGGCAGGCAGCTTGTCATTCCCCAGGGGTATCGTGAGCAGTTGCTCAAGATTGTACATGATATTCCCTTGTCTGGTCATCTGGGAATCACGCGCATGATGCAGCGCTTGGCCCAGAATTTCTACTGGTCTAACTTCACCCAGCAGCTGAAGGAGTATTGCAGGTCTTGTCACCGGTGCCAAGAAATAGGGAAGGTGGGCAAGAAAACCCAAGCTGCCCTGATTCCATTGCCCATAGTGGAGGAGCCATTCCAGAGGGTGGGAATGGATATTGTGGGGCCTTTAAATACCCCCAGCTCCTCAGGGAAGAGATTCATACTGACTGTGGTGGATTATGCCACCCGGTACCCAGAGAAAGTCACCCTATCCTCACTGAGGACAGACAAAGTGGCAAATGCTTTACTTGGGATTTTCTCCCATGTTGGATTTCCGCAGGAGGTAATCACCGATCGAGGGGGTTCCTTCATGTCAGACCTGATGAAATGTTTAAGGGAGAAGTGTGGGGTGGTGCAGAGATGCACGACACCATATCACCCCCAAGCCAATGGACTTGTGGAAAGATTCAATGGTACCATAAAGTCAATGCTCCAGGTGTTTGCTGAACAGCATGGGAGGGACTGGGAGAAATACCTTCCCCACCTGTTGTTTGCATACAGTGAGGTGCCCCTTGAGTTGACAGGATTTTCCCCCTTCGAACTCTTATATGGATGCCAGGTACGTGGGCCTCTAGACTTGATCTAGGAGGACTGGGAAGGCAAGAACACCACCCAGGGAACTCCCATTGTGGATTACATCCTTAGGTTTAGGGAGATACTGAAGGAGCTTATGGGGACAGCCCAGAGCAACCTGGCAGCTTCCCAACAGAAACAAAAAGTGTGGTATGACCACAGAGCCAGAGCTCACTCGTACATGGTGGGTCAGGAAGTCATCGTCCTTATTCCGGTCCAGAAAGACAAGCTGCAGGCTGAGTGAGCAGGACCATACAAAGTGGTTAGGAAGGTAAATGACATGAACTACATTGTGGAGTTATCTGACCAAAGACAGACAGAAAGGATGTACCATGTCAACATGATGAAGCCATATGCAAATAGGGCTGACATGGTGTTTGCACTGTGTAGTTCTGGGAAGGGGATGGATGAAGGAGACCCCCTTCTGGACTTGCTGGAAGAAAGTAAGTGGGAGTCCTCTATGGAGGCAGTAAAATTGTCTCCCCAGCTGGCCCTGGACCAGATCCAGAAAGTAAGAGAGGTTTTAGCAGACTTTGCCCCATTGTTTAGCACCAAGCCTGGACTAACCCCCTTAGCAACGCACAATGTGGAGACAGGCACACAGACGCCCATACGGTGGACAGCATATCGGGTGTCAGAGGCTGTCCAAAAGGGCATTAGGAGGGAAACAGAGGAGATGCTGGATTTAGGGGTAATCCAGAGATCCCACAGCCCCTGGGCCTCACCTGTAGTTCTTGTGCCCAAGTCAGATGGCTCTACTCATTTCTGTGTAGATTATCGTGGACTGAATGCAGTCATGAAGTCAGACGCCCACCCGATGCCCCAGACCGATGAACTCCTGGAAAAGTTGGGGGGTGACCTACCTTATGATGATTGACCTTCCCAAGGGGTACTGGCAGGTAGAGTTGACAGACAGAGCTAGGGCGAGGTCAGCCTTCTTCACTCCGATAGGCTTATTTGAGTTTAATGTAATGCCTTTCAGAATGAAGAACGCCCCAGCCACTTTCCAAAGGTTGGTGAACCACGTGTTAAATGGTGCTGAGGAGTACACCGTGGCATACCTGGATGACATTGCCATCTTTAGTACCAGCTGGGAGGAACACCTATCCCACCTTAGGGAAGTGCTGGGCAGGATACAGAGGGCCGGGCTCACTGTGAAGCCAGGAAGTGCTAGGTGGCCATGGGAGAAGTGGCATACCTTGGGCATGTGGTAGGCCGAGGACAGCTCCATCCTAACCAAATAAAGATAAAGGTAATCCAGGCATGGCCCAGACCAGAAATGCAGAAGCAGATCAGGAGTTTTCTAGGGACAGCAGGGTACTACAGGAAATTTGTACCCAATTACAGTGCCCTGGCTGCTCCACTGTCTGACCTGACAAAGAAAAGGATGCCCAGGAAAATTACCTGGGGCCCAGCCTGTGAGGAAGCCTTTTCCAAACTAAAGGAGGCACTGTGCAGTGCTCCTGTTTTGACAAGTCCTGACTATAGCAGACCCTTTGTAGTTCAGACTGATGCATCAGATGTGGGTATTGGGGCAGTACTGAGTCAGACATCCAGCCAAGGGACAGATCACCCAGTAGTGTACCTGAGTAGGAAGTTACTTCCCAGGGAGCAGGCATATTCCACGGTGGAAAAAGAATGTCTTGCCATAGTGTGGGCCCTAAAGAAATTAGAGCCATACTTATATGGGCAGCATTTTGTGGTACAGACTGACCACAACCCCCTGGTTTGGCTGACGCAGATGGAGAGAAACAATGGTAGATAGTTAAGATGGAGTCTTGCTTTGCAAGGGTATGATTTGACAATTGTACCTAGAGCTGGAGCCAAAAATGAGAACTCCGATGGGCTGTCTTGGGTGTACGAGGAGTGAACTGATTTGGGAAGCTCATCCCATGCAGGGGATAGAGCCCCCAAATTCAGTCTAGGTGGGGAGGAATTGTGACACTTGGACAGCTGGTTCTGATCACTGTATCATTTTTTGTAATATAAAAAATGTGTTATGGACTGTCTCTCATGAGAAGTGCTGAAACAGCATGTGAGTATGACACACACACACAGGTTTTAGATACAAGGTGTTACCTGGAAGACCAGAAGCTAATTACAGAGTAGAACAGGCCTTAATCAAGGATCTCCTATTATCTAAGTTAAGTATAGCTGTAGTTGCTAAGAGGGAAACCATAAACTTTTATGGCATTTAGGGGAAGAGTGCAGGATTATGTGACACTGGTGCGAAGTCATAAATGCTTTGATGTCTGTGTGAGAGACAATAGTGCTTGTATACGAAAGGAAATTTAGAGACTTGATTGAGGAAGTCACATGGGGAAAGGAGTTTCTACTGACGTAACCTTAATTATCTTACCTTCTAATATGATAAAATATCCTGGGTGTATGATTTTTCATAATCAGAGGAGGAGCTAGGTGACCTCACGCAAAGAGGTGGGCAAAGCCAGCTTTTAAACAAATATTCTGTTTTCCTTCAGATACTTTTATCTACACTCTGACAAAGAAACATCTTGGAGCACTTTAAGCAAGTATACAGGTAGAGAGAGACAAAATCTTAGTACTGTAGTAGGAATTGCACTGTTAAAACCTTGTTCTTTTAAAAGATGTGTATGTTTTGTGATATATGGTTCTGTATTTTATGTTTTACATATTTTTTTATCTATTTTAGTAAAACTCTATTTTTATAACCTACTTGGTCTGTCTTTGAATTTCTTCCTTTAACAAGTGAAATATATATGGTTAAAGCAGACACTGTGCATAAGCTTGAATGGTGATACCAAACTGGAAAAAGGTAAGATTAATCTGAGGTCTTTATTAGAGTTTTTAAGGGTTCATTTCTGTACTCCTGGTTAGGTGCCCGTAGGCAAAGATATCTGGCCCCCCGAAGACAGAATTATCTGAGCCTGTGCATTGAGTACACTAGCAAGAGGTTCACAGTTTGAATCCCTCCAGAACTAAGACCAAAGGTTGATTCGAACCCACAAAACAGACAGGGGGGTTACCCTGTTTCTGTTAACTGTTCACAAGACTGCACTCAGAGGGTGGCACTTTGGGAGTAGAGGGCTGACCTGTTGAGTGGGTTTGTGATAGTGTTCATGGAAGGAGAGGGCAGGATCAAGGGTGATACCAATGTATTTAAAATATGGAACAGATTCCAGGGGATACCATGAGAATTGAGGATGGAGAGGGTGGAGGACTTGTACTTATTCTGGTGATGGGAGAAGAGCATTACCTTAGTCTTTTTATAATTGAGAATAAGTTTATGGGTTGAAAACCAGGATTCAGTCTCCTTGAAGGACAGCTGCAGGTCTTGTTGAAGCAAGGTGGGATCAGGGTGGTGACTGAAAATCACTGCATTGTCCACATAGAGGAGGAGACATCAGGTGCAGGCCAAGGGGAAAGAGTTCAGGTACAGGGTAAATAGGAGAGGGCCAAGAATGGAGCCCTGGGGTACCCCAGAGCAAACCTGCAGACTAGTGGATAGGGTGCCATTTATCTTCGCTTGCTGGGATCTCCCTTGCAGGTAGTGGGTGAACCAGGCAGTGGCCTCCTGGGATAGGCCAGTGGAAAGGAGAGAGTCAGATAATAGGGAATGATTGACCTATCAAAGGCCTTGGTGAGGTCTATGTACACAGACCCAACCAAGGCCCCTTGGTCGAGGGGGTGTCATGGATGTATGAGCTGTACTCCAGGAGGCAGTGGTGGTGCTGTGGCCCTTCCTGAATCCATGCTGTTGCTGGCAGAGTTATGCTGGTTATGTGATTCCAGGAAGTCAGTGAGTTGGTTGGGGATGATTTTTTTGAGCGCTTTTGAGAGGGGGGGGGAGAATGGAGATAGGCCTGTAGTTATTATGGAAGGTTCGGTCTCCGCTTTTGTGGATGGGGGTGACCATGACCTGTTTCTGCTGGGAAGGGAACAGACCTAGGCATAGCGACATATTCAAGATTTTGGTCAGGGGGTTAAGACTGCATCTAGAGTCAGGCTGAGCAGCTTAAGGTCTAGTGTATCGCCACTCTGTCTGGATTTGCCAAGGAACTTAGAGAGGTAGGAGTGGGCAGTACTCGGGGAGATGGTCTCGAAGTGGAACAGTGGGACACCAGTCAGAAGAGGGGGAAACAGCCCAGGGGAGAGGGAGAAGTCAGAGGGAGTACTGAGCTAAGGTCAGTAAAAGCTGCATTAAAGGTGTTGGCAATCTGGTCAGGATCATGGGAAGGGATCTCATTTATGATCAGTGGGGGGGGGATTTACCACTGAGTTCCTTAATATTCTCCCAGAAATTACATCCCTGCCCCCAGGAGGTGGCGAGTTTAGATTGGTAGTAAGCAGCCTTAGCTTGGTGAATGGTCCAGGTGCAGGAGTTTTGGGCAGCACGGTACAGTTGATGGTCTGCGGGATGGCCAGATTCCAGGACTCAGCACCATAGGTTGTCACGAGTAGTCATTTGATCAGTTATAGACTGGTTGACCCAGGGAGAGAAGTGATCTTTTACCACCTGCTTAACAAAGGGGGCAAAGATATCACAGGCAGAGTTAAAGGAACTAATAAAGAAGGACAGTTCATCATCGACAGATGCAATATAGTCAAGAGGGGTCCAGTCAAAGTTGAGAAGTTAATTGTGGAAATGCCCTAGAGCACCTTTCCTAAGGAGTCGGTGTCTGATGATACGGGGGGGGGCAGTTTCCAATTGTCTGACCAGCGACAGGTGACTGGGAAGTGATTGCTAAGTGAGTCAAATAAGACCTGGACATTGGAGATACATTCAGGGTGATTGGAGAAAATGAGGTCAATGAGGGTTCTCTTGCCCATGTTTTGGTTAAGCCTGGCTGGAGAGGGGACCAGTTGAGTTAGGTTTTGGGCAGCAGTGGCATCTCTTAAATAGGTTAAGTGAGGGGCAAGCCAATTTGTGTTACAGTCACCAAATGCGATGATCTCAGAGTTTTTGGGGAGTTGGGCTGCGATGTCTCAAATCGAAGTGAAAGCCTCCTTCTGGTTATGGAGGAGTAGGTATATAGACATCAGGTATACAGTTTTACCAGAGGTCCCAATGGCAATTTTAAGGGTACGAGATTGGGCGTTAGCAGTGATGAGGGTAGTCGGGATTACATGAGCTTGTAGTGTATCATGGAGATAGATGGCACAACCCCCCCTTTCCCTATTCTATCTGATCTATGTAGAGTGTAACTAGATAGTGCAACAGCAGAGTCAGGGATATGGTGGGGTAGCCAGGTTTCAACTACCGTAAGATATATATGCATTATGGTTCCCAAACCATAATGCTCACTCCATTTTATCAGTAAATATGTTAAGATGTATACAATATATGAGAATGGGGTGAGCATTAGCATTGACAACCCCAAGGCACACCCCATGCCTGATTTGCAAAGATGCAGGAGAGGTCAAATAGTAATGTTTTTTCCTGTTGCTGCCTGCAGGATGGGGGTGGGACATTAGGGTTGGGAACCCTAATGCCACAATTCCCTACTTTTGACAGTTTAACCCTAACTAGTGCATTAACAATGTTTTTTGCAATAGATTTCCTTACTTTTTGAGACAGTATAATCATATTCTCATTTGCCTGTGGGCTTCCATCCTTCCGTAGTTGCACACATATATGTTGCTGTAGGGCCCTGTGCTTCCATTTCTTCCAAAACAGCAATGTCTTGCCTTCATTGTACGACTTGTTAACGTTCCAATGTTATCCTATGGGGACTTGCATTTTTGTAATGCTTTTTTATATTGCCCCTTAAATGTTACCTGGGGGAATATGTGTTATTCTTGCAATACTCGTTAAGACCTTTGCATTGATATATAGATTGTCCCTTATGTGCAAGTATTGAGGGAGTTATGGCATGTTAAAGTTCCAATGTTATCCTATGAAAATTTTTATTTTTTTAATTTTTATGTTTCTTTATGTGGGTCCTGAATTTGTTTAGGGGGGATTATGTATTAGTCTTGCAGTACTCATTATGACCTTTGTTTTGATATATAGATTGTCTCTTAAGTCCAACTATTGAGGGAGTTATGGTTTGTTGAAGTTCAAATGTGAGAAAAAAATAAGCTCAAAATCTTTTTTTTTGTAAGTGGGCATTCTTTTTTCATATGAACGAAAAAAAAAACATATGAAAAAGGATGCCTTCAAACAAAAAAAGAATGGGGAAAAAAAGTCCAAATTCTTTTTTCGTATGAGGGCATTCTTTTTTTATATGTTTTTTTTTTCATTTATATGAAAAAAGGATGCCTTCATATGAAAAAAGAATCTGAAAAAAAAACAGTCCAGATTAATTTTTCATATGAAGCCTTCCTTTTTCGTATGGACCAATTCTTTTTTCATATGCCCATATGAAGCAAGAAAATTGGGTCACGAAAAAGGATTTTTAAATGCAAAAAAATAAAAAACAAATTTCTGGGTCATTTTTCCAGGAAGCAAGTGCAGAATCCACCTAATGGGGTCCCATTTAACAAGATACATGTGTTGGTGTGTGTGCAGGATGTCATTTTTGTGGGTATTGACAATTTTTGTTTTGAAGAAAATGAAATCAAGATGGCAACCATACAAAAAAAGATTTTTCCTCATGAAATAGGATTACCCAATATGAAAAAGGATCTTTTTTCATAAGGATCAAATTCTTTTTTTTGTTCCAAGCAGCTGTCCAAAAGACTCTACTGAGAATGCTCAGAACTGAAATTTCAAAATTTTATAACTTGGAGCAGATTAATATTTTTTTCACCAAACCAGTGAAAGGCACATCTGTGAGCTAAGCCCTTTCTACCCTGAGAATTTCAGACCAAAATTCCACACAGTCTGAGTGGTAGGCGATGACAAGACAAACTGCAAAAAACAGCAATTTTGTTAACTTTTTTGCCATCCACATCTCGGAATCCACACATCTGACTGAAATGAAACTTGGCACATCAAAAGATCTGCCCCCAAGACCATGAATGCAAAATTTTGTGCAAATCAATTAAACAGTTGAAAAGATATTAAAGTATAGTTTGAGGTTTAACATAGAATCCCTTGTTCATTCCTAACTATAGTGGTGCTACTATGATATATTTATATACACACATGTTAGGGTCCTTGTCCCCATAGAAAAAGTTATCATATCATGCCATATCTATCTATCTATCTATCTATCTATCTATCTATCTATCTATCTATCTATCTATCTATCATCTGTCTGGCTGTCTATCTACACTACTGTATTAATGTGTTATCAACACCTAATAAAAATGACAAAAAAAATCTAGAAATGTCACTGGCAGAGAGACGTCACCTGACTGTGCAATAAATCTCTATAAACAAACAGTCAGGTGCCAAATCTCATTTTTCATCTAAAAAAAACCTACTTAGAGCCATTTTTTTTATTTTTTTTATTTTAGTCTTTTGGTCTTTTTTTTTATTTTTATAAGTGTAATAAGTGAAGCCCCTCCAAGGTGAATATCATAGGATTTTAATGCACACCCTGGCATGGCTTATAACTTACTTGATAATGCATTGTATATAATACTGTATTAATGAATTATTATCACCTTAATAACACATTAATATCTAATAAGTCTATCTATCTATCTATCTATCTATTTCTTCTACCTATAAATGATATATAAACAACAGCTGATTATATGAGAAGGGTCCAGCTGACTGTAACAGGGGTCTATTTCTGGCCTGTCGGGCCAATGTCGATTAACTCTGCTAACCCCTTTCAATTGCTTCTAGATTTAGAGCTTGTGTGTGGGGATCACTGACACCTGAGAAACCAGATAAACTGCCTGTGGAGCTAGGACCCAATTGGGAGCATCTTCTGCCTTGGGGGGGCATAGCTTGCACATACTACTTAAGGGCTTGGGCATAGCAGTCCTCTGCTGTGTCCTCAGGCCAAAGGGCAGAGCTTAGGGGTGGCACACTTGGGGCAACAGCATGGTGCGGCAGTCATCAGGAGATGCTGCACCTCAAGTACAAAACCCTAAGCATAGCGGTTGTAATCTAACTGAGATTGTAATGGTATGTAAGTTGTTGTGAGGGGAAACACCCAGCATCAATACATCAAATGCAGAAAATATAAAAGCAGGCTAAGTTATAAAATCTGTAAGGTATTGTACAAAAAAGGGATTGGTAATCTATATTTCATACATCACATTATTACAGTTTTTATGTTGGCTCATGCACATGCGCAGCCAACATACTGCGGTACTAGCAGATTTGGAGGAGCAGTCACTGTTGGGCAAATGCAGGGCATGCATCAGTAGGTGCATCTCTCATTCCCCAATCAGCCGGAGCAGGGCCAACACCCTAATACCTAATCGCGTCACCAGATCTGAGAGAAAACGTCCGCTGCAATGAGAGCTTAAACTCTCATGCGGTGTGACCACATCACGCCCCGACATGCAGGCAACACGTAAAGTGACTGTCGCTGAAAATGTGTCACGCCAATGGGGAGCCCACCCCCATCGGCATTATGTAACCTCCTCCTGCTTTTGCTGTGTGCTAAAGGAGGTGTCCAATCCTCGCCAGCATCATGTCACCCCCTCAACACTTTTATTGTGTGTGCCGACGGATGCTCAATCCCCATCGACATAATGTGCCCCTCTTTGTTGTGTGCTGATGGGGATACCCAATCCCTGTCGGCTACAGCTGCCCCCCCAAAAAAAAGACTCCGGTGGCATGCTGAGAGCCCACCCCAGTGTGCCACATGCCCCTGTCAAAGAAAAAATGGTCCCACGATGTTTTTTTTTTGTTTTTTTTACCTGTGGGAAAATAAAACAGTCCCTCTGCAGTCTCCCTGACTCCTCCCACAACCAGCACCCACCCACTGTGCACCCTGCCTCCCCACACCTTCCCTCACCCCATACTTACCTGCGGAGTCCGACGCGATGATCTTCGGTGGACCGGGAACACGTCTGCACTCTTCAAAGCCAACCGTGAACTGAGGAAATGCCGGTAAGCTGTATAATGGAATAAATAGGGGTTTTTCAACTTTGATGCATATCCCAGGCATTCTGGGGAATTTTGGCACCAAATTTTCAACATGGGGTTTTTGGGACCCCTCCTCATGAATTCTGCCACTGTCATGGCGTTAATCTGCCCCAAAATTTGATTTTGCGGTCACTGCGCAGAATCACCTTTTCAGGACTGATTAATGAAATGACAGTGCCAGCATTGAGGGCTCTCAAAAGCCTATGTTGCAAATTTGGTGGAATAAATTCAAAAAATGACTGTTTTACGAGCGTGCATTGCGTAGTTTCTAAGCACGCTCGTAACTTCATGAATTTGCAATATTTTCACCCCAGATTTTCAACATTGGCATTTTTCCACACCTCCTTCTGAACAGTATAGCTGTCATTTTTCACATCCTGGCTGAAATCTGTTTTCGCACTTCTGGCGCAGAATAGCGCTGTCACTGTGGGAAATCAGTGTTCAGGACAGATTACGAAAATGACAGTGACATTGTTCATGAGCAGAGGTTCTAAAATGCCTATGATGAAAATTTGGTGATAATACTCCATAAAATGACTGTGTTACGAACGTGCATTGCGCAGTTTGCATGCACACTCGTAAGTTAGCAAATTTATAATATTTTCACTCCAGATTTTCAACATTGCCATTGTTCTGCACCTTCTTATGAGCAGTACAGCTGTCATTTTTTACTTCCTGGCCAAAATGTGTGTTTGCAGTTCTGGCGCAGAATAGTTAATTCGCTGTGGGAAATCCATGTTCGAGCCACATTACGAAAATGACAGTTATGCTGTTCATTAGCAGAGGTCCTAAAATGCCTATGTTGAAAATTTGGTGACAAAAGTCCATAAAATGAGTGTTTTACAAGCGTGCATTGCGCAGCTTCCATGCACGCTCATAACTTCATGAAATTTGTAATATTTTCACACCAGATTTTCAAAATCGGCATTTTTCCACACCTCCTTATGAACAGTACAGCTGTCATTTTACATATTCTGGTCAAAATGTGTTTTTGCACATCTGGCGCAGAATTGCATGGTCGCTGTGAGAAATCAGTTTTCAGGACAGTTTTTGGAAATGTCGGTGACACTGTTCATGAGCAGAGGTCCTAAAATGCCTGTGTTGAAAATCTGGTGCTGAAAGTCCATAAAATGCAAGCGTGCGTTGTGCAGTTTCCACGCACCCTTGCAACTTTGCAAATTTGCAATATTTTCATGCCAGATGTTCAGCAGTGGCATTTTTTCCACATCTCCTTATCAAAAGTACAGCTGTCATTTTTCGCAGCCTGCCCAAAATGCGTTTCCGCAGCTGTGGCGCACAATGGCATGGTCACTGTGGGAAATCACCTTCTGGGACACATTAACAAAATCACAGCACCACTGTCCATGAGGGAAGGTCCCAAAATACCTATGCTGAAAATGTGGCTAAAAAACTCCCACAAATAATTGAGTTATGGACTTGTGCTGTGCAGTTTCTATGCATGCTCATGACTTCACCAATTTTTCATTTCTTCATTCCAAATTTTCAATGTTGCCATTTTTTTACGCCTCCTCATGAACAATACAGTTGTCATGTTCCACATTCCTGCTCAAAATGTGTTTTCATCCCTGTGTTGCCAAATGGCATAGCCACTGTGCAAAACCACCTTTCAGCTTACAAACTGATTGTGCCGCTCTTCATGAGGTGGGGGTCACAAAAAGCCCATGTTGAAAATTTGGAATGAAAGCACCAACTCACGACTATGGTGTTACAGTTTCCAACTGTGGTACCCCACTCTGTACAGACTGACAGGCATCAGGGGTGTGACTTGAGATCATCAGCTGTAATGCTCATGCCATTCCACCCCCACCGCCACCCCCACCCTACAGCCAGTGACAGGCATCGTGGTGTGCCTTGCAGTGTTCAGCCACACAATTCACCCCATTATCCTATACTGTGCCCACCTCAGTGTATTTCCTTATAGAATGGGGTAAGTATAATGCCCAAAGACCCCGAAGCACACCAAGACACTTGTCAGTGTCTACAGGGTAGGGTGAGGTACAATGGCATGAGCGTTATAGCTGATGACCCAAAAGCACACCCCCAATGCCTGTCGGTCTCTACAGGGTGGGGGTGGGGGTGGCATCACTTCAATACTTCACTGCCATTCCTATTATGCATCTCTAACTCCGGCACTACCAATGCCAATGCCAGTGAGATGACATTCGGCATTGACAAATGCTTGTTGATAATATCATAGTATAGATTTATTTCTTGATTTATTTTGTTTTTGTTAACTGGGTAAGGTATGCTAGCCATAGGAATGACTATTTTCAGACACGACCTGGGAAGTTACAAAGTAGTAGAAAAGAGTACATAAACCTAATCAGAGCAAGTAAGTGTTACAAAGTAGTGGTACAGGATACAATGGTGAGAATACAGAATTGGTACAGAAAACATGGCAGGAACAGAAACAATCCAGGACAGAGATAAATGCATAACAAACTGAGCAATTCTTAGTACATATTAACTAAGCCATTCTTAACACACTAGATAAGATAACTGGGAGACAAAATAATGGAATTAGCCAGCATACATGTCATAAAGGGTAAGTGCTACCATAACAGGGCAGAGCATACTTTAGTATTGCTGCTGAAGTGTTTTTTAAAGTACAGTTTGTTTAAAACATTTAGGGGCAGTCATTTATATCAGTGATGTGGGTAGATAAGGGCAGGGTGGAAGGTAAAGGGTAAGCCGAAACTTAGAATAGTAGCAAAGGTGTACTGTCACCGTAGTGACTCCCTGATGGCAAAGACCACCACAGTGACAGGAATTGGGAAAAATCTGTCCGTTGCTGTGGTGGTCTGTGTGCCGATCAGGACTGCCTTGCTGGGTGATTGCTCCCCCCAGTCCAACTCCGACTCAGAGTTAGAATCCTAGAGACCAGGGGGTGTGGGGAGGGAGCCCCCCGATTGTGAGCACCGACATCCCCGTGGCTACAATGCCGACAGCTGGCATTGTAGCTGTCACTGTCGGGGATGTCAGCACTAGCGTGTTGAAGCGTTATAGGTAAACCAGTAGCAACACCCTATATAGGGTAGGTGTGCAATGAGCATAACAATCAACAAAAAGGGAAAAACTAAGAACACCCTAGCATGAGTAAAGGTACATAACTACTTCCCAGTAATACAGGGAAATGGAGTAATTGAAAATGCAAGGAGTGGTGCAGTGTAGTGGGTGTGGGGCAGCAGTTTTCAGCGAGACCTTTTGGAGACTGCAGTGCTGTCCCATCTAAACACACCTCACTCAGTTGGGGGATGAGGTCTCTAAACTCCAGGACAAGTTGTCAAGGATTCAGGCAAGCTCTTCCCACACACAGGGGCCACCAAGTCTGACACCGTTGCCTCAGAGGATGCCTGGGAGGAGGAGGAGGAGTGGCTGGACTATGGTGGGCTCTGGAAGGGTGGGGGTGGTGTGTCAGAGGTGTATTCCCCAACCAGTGCCACTATGTATTTCTTATTGCAGTCCGGCATGGTGGGACTGCCAGAAGGAGGCACCCATGATAGTGGCCAAGAAGGATGTGGTGGTCGTCCATAGCAGAGTCCCCAAGAAGGGCAGTAGAGGACCACAGAGGAGTAGGAAGCAACTTCTGGTGGGGGACTCGATTGTGAGGGGATTGATTTAGAAATAGGAAGGGAAGCAGAGAGGGAGGTTAGATGTCTACAAGACATCATGGCCCAGATGGATGGGAAGCAGATCCAGATGATGGCTATGGCAGCTAGACAGAAAGCGGATCTGGATGTCATTGTCCAACTTGGGATTAATGACCTGGCTAAGATGGGTCTGAGATAGTGCAGGGGAATTTCAAGGAGCTGGGGAATGGTCTTAGGCAGCACATTCAGTGGCTTTTGCTGAGGTGCTGCCTATCTACAACAGGAGGAACAAGAGGGATCCCTGCACCAGCAGCTTCAACTCATGGCTGGAGTAATGGTGCAGAGAGGAGGAGTTCAGCTACACTGAGGACAGGGGGACCACCTGGAAGGATAAGGCCTATACAGGGATGGTGGCCTGCATTAATCTAGAAGGGGAATCACAGCCCTCAGTGGAAGGTTTAAATGTTACTTCAATAAACATCTAAACTTGCTAAGGGGGTGGTGGTAGAAATCAGGGAGGCAGAAGCAGCCCCCCACAGGCTAAAGTAGGAAGTAAGGAGAAATACCCCAGGGTGCAAAATAATAAAGGAAGCAGGGTGGTAGAAATGAAGGAGAATGGGAACAGGAGCATTAAAAAGAAAGGTGGAGGAGGGAGGGCAAAAAGGAAAAAAAGAAGGATAACAAGCGCAGTGGTAACTTTTTTTTTCCAATTGTTTAACCAGGTGAGACACACTAAGCTGAAAGCTTTTTTACAGGTGCATCCTGGGAGCACAGGGAAGTTAAGTGACTTGCTCTGGGTCACACAGTATATGCAAGTGGGGGCTGTGGGATTCAAACCCAGGTTTCCAGATTTGCAGCTCAGAGCCTTAAACCACTGCGCTATACTGCCTCCCTAAAACTAAATCTGGAAGGCCATGTGTGCGAATGCTAGCAGTCTAAGAAATAAGATTCCAGATTTAGAGACCATAATGGCAGAGGCTGACCTGGATACTGTGCCCATTACTGAGTCATGAAACACTGAAAACCATGACTGGGACATTGGCCATGCAGTGTATATTTACTGGCCAAATGGCTTTCTGAGCAAAGTGAACAGTTTCTCATTAACTCATCCTTGTTCCTTATTTTTCAATGTTCCCAGCCTTGTGAGCATACCCAGAGAGATCTTATCTCCTCATGTGCTCTTTCCCATCCTCAGCAGGAAGGGAAGCTGGCACCCTGTCTCCCAACTGACAGATACCTCTGGGAGACAGGATGCCAGGAGGGTGTGTGTTACTTTATGTGAGGGAAAGCCTAAAAGCAACAGAAATACAAGGAATAAAGGGGGAACAGAGGTCCTGTGGGTCACCTTGGAGAAGAGGGATGGAACCAATATCACACTGGTCTGATATAGATGCCTCCAGCACAGGGGGAAGAGTTAGATAAGGTACTGTGGAAGCTGCTGGAAAGATGGTAGAAAAGGGAGAGACACTGCTGGTGGGGACTTTAATCTGCTGGATGTAGATTGGAGCAACCCAGCTGCTGCTTCAGCTAGAATCAGGGACATCCTGTACTCCCTGCAGGGAGCATTCCTCAGTCAACCTCTCAGCAAACCCACTTATAATGGGGCAATACTGTACATGGTACTCACTAACAGGGACAGTGTTGCAAACATCAAGGGGGGAGGACACCTGGGGACCAGTGATCACAGCGCAGCTTGGTTCAATATAAGGACAGCTGTGGAATCAAACTACACAAGGGTGAAGGTTCTGGACTTCAGGAGGGAAGATTTTATAAAGGTGGGTGAATGCCTCAAGAATGAACTGTCAAAGGGGTGATGGCCTGGATGGGGCAAAGGAACAGTGGGCAAAGCTAAAAGGGGAAATAGTGAGGACAACAAACCTCTGCATCAAGCAAGTGAGCAAAAGCAAGAGGAAAAAGAGACCAGTATGGTTTTCAAAAAAAGTGACTGAAAGGGTAAAGGCTAAAAGGGTAGTATTCAGAAGGTATAAGTAGACAGAGAGGGAGAAGGATAGGGAGGTGTATCAGAAATAGACAAAAGCAGGGTAAGCAGTAAGATGCACAAAAGGCTCAAACTGAAGAAAGATTAGCCCAAGCGGTAACAAAAGGGGACAAAACATTTTTTAAGTACGCAAGTGAAAAGAGGAAGACTGGGGAGGAATTGTAAGGTTAAAAATGGAAGTGGGGCACTGTGCAGAGGGGGACCAGGAAAGGCAGACTTCCTGAACTTTTGTTCAGTGTTCACAGAAGAAAGAGAAGGGGAGAGGCACAAAAAATAACATGAGCACGAGAGCAAGGCATGTGGACACCAGTCTTTTTCCAGAAGAAAGAGTCCTGAAGGGACTCCCTAATCTGAAAGTGGACAAAGCAATGGGACCAGACAGGGTGCATCCAAGAACACCGAAGGAGCTCAAGAGAGGTAAGTCTGACAGTGTCATGTAACAGCTCACTGGAAACAGGAATGGTTCTAAAGTACTGGAGGAGGGCAAATGTAGTCCCACTTCGGAAAAGTAGTAGTAGGGAGGATACTGCCAATTATAGGCCAGGCAGCCTGATATCAGTGATGGGAAAGTTAATGGAATCACTGCTAAAGGAAAGGATAGAGGAATATCTTGAATCTAACAGGTTATAAGACATGAGGCAGCATGGATTCATGGGGGAAGGTCATGTCAAACAAATCTAATAGATTTATTTGACTGGGTAACCAAGGAATTAGATAAGGGTGATGGGGTGGATGTGGTGTACCTAGATTTCAGTAAAGCATCTGACACTGTTCCACACAGGAGACTAGTAAGCAAGTTGGGTAGCTTAGGAGTGTGTACAAAGGTGGTATACTGGGTAAGAAATTGGTTAGGGGATAGACAACAGAGGCTGGTGGTAAACAGAATTCACTCAGAAGAGAGGAGGGTGACCAGTGGGGTGCCTCAGGGATCAGTGCTGGGAAACAGTCCTTTTTAATGTTTTTATAGGTGACATTGCAGAGAAGCTGGAGGAGAAGGTCTGCATCTTTGTGATGACACAAAGATCTGCAATAGGGTGGACACTCCGGGTTGGGGGTAGAAAGGATGAAAAATTTGAAGATGATCAAAGTTGTGGCAGCTGGGTTTCAATGCAAAAAAGTGCAATATAATGCACTTGGTGCACAGAAATCCATGGGTGAAGTAGAAAATGGGTGGAGTGCTTTTGATGACCACCAAGCAGGAGAGAGAGACCTTGGGTTAATCATATCAGATGACCTAAGGATGGCCAGGTAGTGTGAGGCTACTGGGATGCTGGGGTGAATAAGGAGGTGTATCACCAGCAGAAAGATGGAGGTGGCATTGTCTCTGTATAGATCACTGGTAAGATCCCACCTAGAGTACTGTGTCCAGTTTTGGAGGCCACATCTCTGGAAGAACATAGACAGAATGGAGGTGATCTGGAGAAGGGCAACTAAAATGGTGCAGGGCCTGCATCAAAAGCCCTAAAAGGAGACACTTGCATCAAAAGCCCTGAGAGGAAAGACTGCAGGAACTCAATATGTACATCCTAGAACAAAGAAGGGAGAGAGGGATATGATAGAGACCATTAAATTCCTCACGGGGGTAAATAAGGTACAGGAGGAAAGTATTTTTTTGAGAAAAAAAGGTGCACAAGAACAACGGGACATGCTAAAAAGCTGGAGAATGGTAGATTTGAGACAGATGTGAGGAAGCACGTCTTCACAGAAACAGTGGAGGATTCCTGGAACAGCCTACCAAACGAGATGGTGGGGGCAAAAACAGTGGTGGGGTTCAAGATTGCATAAGACAGGCATAAGGGAATCTTAGTGGAAAGGAAGAGGGGGAGGTAAAATGAGCAGGAGATCAAGTGGGGGTACTGTGGTATTGCAGGTGGGGAAAAATTTGCAGAATGGGTGGGCCAACCAGTCCTTATCTGCTGACAAATTATATGTTTCTATATACTGCCACTATATGAATGTGTTATTAACACCTTAAGTTAAGGGGTTAAAAGTTACCTGGGGGTAGCAACAAGGCATGGAGCATGGTGGGTAGCATGGGCATAAACCCCGTATAGACACTATATTTTAGAGGAAGGATAGAGTATTACAGGCAGACACAATGGGATACACAATAGGTTTACTCGAAATATACAATTTATCTCCAAGTATGAGAATACAATTCCACTGTCACAAAATGAAAGGAATTGTATTGCAAAATACTATGCTAATGCAGGCATTAGGGTTGAAGAATGCAAAGCACCCAAAGTAAGGAAATAAAAAACTTTAGGGTTTAGAGTTTATGGATTCTTGGTGAATCGTTAAGTGTGGTGTTCCTTTGGATTGTCAACCCTAATGCCTCCCCAGTCTGTAACCTCCTCTGAAGCACAAGATATAGATCCAGGCCATTACCTCATAGGCGTATACTCATTTGAAGGTAGAGAAGTGTAAGCCTCCCTCATCAGGTGTGTAAAGCTGATGTTTGCAGTAACCGTGATTATGGTGTCCGTTTGTGGATTAACTGGAGTGAAAACTAATGAATTCCTTTTTGAACTACTCCCAGCTTGTCACTTTGTTTCCTGAGGTAAAGAAAAAAACTGCTCTCCCCCCCAAAAAAAACTGGTGTTGTCTCTCAATTTTCATCACCAGCTGTTCTGGGAGATTCTGCTGGGACAGAGGTAGGCTGTTGTCATCTATAAAGATGTCACAAGGTAGGCCACCTCATTTTTCAACTTTTCTCAATGAGAATGTTCTTGGAGTGTTTCTGGTCTGTACCTTTTCTCTCCTTTATGACATCAGGACCCCTAGATACAAGAGGGAAAGGGGGGGTTAAAGATGTGGGGGCTCATCTGGGATTTATTTCTCTGTACCCCAGCATTTGGTGGCACAGCTACTGTGGAAGAGTCATGGGAACATGGCTGGTCCAGAGCCTGTGTTCGTGTGGCACAGTCATGGCAGGTGCAGGCCTGTTCAGGAGCTCCTCGAGTTTTTTCTCTCTATCTCATTGGGGCCTCTCTGTTGGGATTGGTAACATGATGTGAGAAAGCCATAGCGATTGGTTGGCTCCATGAAGGTGTTGAAAGGGAGCCACGCCTGAGGTGCAATCTTCTGCCTGGATAGTGAGAGCATCGAGAGATTGAAAGAGAGAGAGAGAGAGAGAGAGAGAGAGAGATAGAGAGGTGTAAGCAGCAGTAAAGAGGTGTTTGGAAGTATGGCTGAGGTGATTTGTCAGCAGAAAAAGAAGAAGAAAGCCATGGCAGAAGGGTTTTCATCCAAAGAGGAGCCCCATGCAACAGTTTCTACCTCCCTGCTGTCATGGTTATGGAACTCAACAGGGAGGCGACAGGCTGAGGAAAGGTGCATAAGATGTGGATTCCATGGAGAAAGGGTTGTTAAGTTACCCATTTGTTCAATCAGCTCCAGTACTGCACCAGGAGGACTTTTTGAGGAGGTGCCATTCAGCAACCCCTGGTACTACCCAGCGGTATGCTGTCACTACTGCGGCAATTTTACCGTGACCAACACTACAGAAACAACAGTGCCAGGTCACTGTAGTGTCAGCGCAGGACCACAGCTCTGCTTTCTGGGGCTCTTGCACCCCACCCCAAATCAACTCAGAGTTGATTAATTTAGTCACAGGGGTGTGGGGTGGCAGAGCCCCCCACATGGGGAGTTTGGGGGCCAAAGGCCCCCGAAGAAAACATAGTCTGAAGTGACTGCCTTTATGCCGACTGCAAATGCAGGCGACATAAAGGAGTCACTGTGATGTCGGTCGGCAATGAAGTTGTCGACCAACTGTCATGGATCCCTACCCAGCTAGCACCTCGGTGGGAATGGCTTCCCTACTTTCTCATGGAAGCCTGGATCTGGGAGCTGAAGCCAAACTGGAAGTGTAAGAGAGTGGCGATTTGATTGTAGAGGTAAAGATGGGGTCTCCGGATGTGAAAATCAAAGCAGTGGAAGAGACAACTGAGTGCGGTGAGGGGGAGCACAGCCATCTGCCCTGCTCCACCCCGCTGGCTGTCGGCTATCCCCATGCCAGAGGGAGGGGCAGGGGTCTGCAGTTGGCATCAGTGGACCCCCCAGGGCCCAGGGTGTCTCCAGTGGGATTCCTGCCCAGTGACAGCATTCCCAGTACACCAGCAGTAAGTGAAACACCTCCAACCTATACTGCTTGACCTGTAATAAAAGTGGGGCTGACGAAGGCGGAGGTAAAGGAGGAGGAAGATTGTGAGGAACCTGCTCCAGTGGCTACCAGAGGACCCTTAAAGTATTACCAATTCGCAGACAGTGAAATACAATGGGTGATCCCTAGGCCTTTCCATAGACCTGCCATAACACCACACACCACTCCACTCCACGCCTGGGAGTGCAGTGTAAAGTGATTAGAGACAGGATGGATGGCCTCCTGAGGAGCGACCTGGCTAATACAGTGTACAGGGCTGGTATGTGGTTGGAGCTGGGGGCTGCTCATCGCACCAGTGTCAGGGAGTTGCCTGGGTGGTGCCAGGATGAGCGGTGGATTAGGAGGAAGATCTGTATCGAGTACCCCACAACAGAGTATCCATGTATTCCTGAATGTCTCTGAGATGTAATTGAAGAGAAATGGTCTGATTGGGTTTTTAGAGAGATGCTCACCAAATTGCAGTCAAGGCTGGGAGGGACTGGTCACCCCACTCAGCAACTCATTCAGAAGGCTTATGCCATGTGTTTCTCTGGCCCGTAGGCCGGTCTCACCCTGTTCAAACATTTCGCCCTGGTACCATATCTAGCAGGGTGCAGGGTTAAGTACTATGCTATTTCAAAGGATTTGTTTGCAGATGAAACAGCCAAGCCTGACCCAGACTATTATTTCCCCCTGGGTGGTGCCCCCCCACCGAGGCATAGTGACTGAAAAATACTGAGAAATGGCCAGGCCTGTCTCACTGATTAAACAGTATAAGATGGAAATGACAATCTTTAATTGAACTGCATGCTTGGGTTTCTGTTGAAATTGCAAAAGAAAGATGACCTGTGCCCAAGGAGGACTTCTGTTCCACCTTGAAGACCTGCACTTAATCATTTGTTTACCCTCCTTGAGGCTTTAGAATCTGATCTGTTTAAGGCCATTTTGGATAAGGTTAAACGTAAAACCTTTCGACTCACATATGAGCTCCTAGGCTAAGTAATGTTTTTTAAGAAAAAGGCTCTTTAAAGCGCCTTTTCTGTAATTGAATGTTTCAGGAGAGTTTTATACATTCCTACCTCAGTGTGTGTGTGGAGAGTGATTGGAAGAGTGCCTGATGTGTGACTGGTAAGTGAGCAGTAGAAAATGTTTATATATTTTATATCAAAAGAGTTATTCAACTGCCTGTGCCAGTTTAATATGTATAGAGTGACAGCCTGGCAAATAATTTCTAGTTTTAAGAAAATGTCTTAATATTTTTTTTATTATATAACATGATGCAATTTTGATCGGCCTTGCTCCTTAAAGTAGGGTTAAGAGGGTGCTTTAGGGATGGGGTTGACATGCTCGGTGGCCTTGGGACTATGTGGGGAGTGCGCATACCCACTTGGTTGCTTGGGGTCGCCGGTGGCCCTCATCTGTCCCATTTCCAGGAGGAAATGGTTTAAAGGGAGGGGAGAATGTAAGCCCTCCTCATCGGGTGGGCTTGCTAGCCTGTGCTGTCATCTCTTCCTCACCTCCCTTAGTGGTGCCTTTCTGTCTGCGAGTGCCCTCTGGCCTTGCTTTTACACACAGTCACCAGGGGGCAGCAGCAATGTAGGTATTTAAGGCCCTGTTTTTCCTGGGAAGGGGGAGAGAGCAGGAGTTGTCGGTTTGTGTAGGGGCAGTTCCCAAGGGGGTTCCCCCCGCCCCAACCTAGTAGGTCAGCAGAATGCAGTGTCAGTGCAATGCAGGGGGTTGTACTCCAAGGGAGGGTTGGCAGTAATAGTAGCGGTCATGGGGTCCGGGAGTAATTCCCCCTTGTTTATTGCTTTGGGAACATCCACTGCAATTGGTAAGAAGGTATAGAATGCAAAAGAAACAAGGACTGGATAGCGCCAGTAATCCCTCTGTGGCACAGAGGTCCTGGTACCCCAGTTTAAGGGAAGGGCATCTGGCAGTGGGGCTGCTGTGGTGGTGGCAGCACTTCAGCAGGGCACACTGGAGGTGGCAGCTCTGGTGTATCTTTACCCATGTGGCACCTACCTGTTAGAAAAGCAGAAGGCTGGGACAGTTTGCCTGGTATTCGCCATAGGGCCTACCGTGCCCGTGTCTGGGGCAGGTCCTGGAACCTGCCGTGTCCGTGTCTGGGGCAGGTCCATCAGACCCATTAAGGGCTGTGACTTTTTTGTGAGGAACTGGAATTTGTGAAAGGAATTGGTAGTGCAGCCCAGTGCTGGTTTTGGAGTAGCCCCAGGAGTTAAGTGCACCATCCTAGGGCTCAGAAAATGTTTTAGGATTAGTGTTGGGAGCAACCATGGAGATCCAGGCTGCAATCTGCCCCAAAGTTATTTATGGCTCAACTGGCATGGGAGGAGTAAGGCACTCCCCCATCTGGAGGATAAGGGGTAGAAGAAAGGAAGGAAACAAGTCTGTGAAAAGGGTTTCTGTGGAAGAAACGGTACAAACATTCTATGTCTGGTACATAGCTCAGTGCTTGATATGTACGACTGGATGATATTTGGTTGGTTCTTAGATACATTAGAGCTGGACTGGTATGTTGGACAGTGCTTGCAGTATGTAGGAACTGTATGATTTAATGTTAGTGCTTAGATACATTAGCGCTGCATAGGAACATAGGTCAATGCTTGTAGTACATAGAACTGGATTAGATATGATTGGTGCTTAGATACTTTGAACTGGATGAGATATAGTTGTTGTTAGAACTTGATCTTTTGGCCATTCTCTGTATCCCACCTTTGGCGGGATGCTAGTTAAGTGTAGGATTGAAGGCTCAACCAGGTGAGATACGAGTGCCGGAGAAGGAGGAGGAGGAGGCAGGGGAGGATGGAGGGCGAGTGCAACTCATTCTAAACAGAGGGGGCATTACTGGCAAGTTTAAATAGAGGATGGGGGTCGAGCTATTCCCCCCACATAGAACCACAGGCTGCAGCCTTCCAATTCTATGTGTGGTACATAGCTCAGTGCTTGATACGTAAGACTGGATGATATTTGGTTGGTGCTTAGATACGCTAGAGTTGGACTGGTACATTGGACAGTGCTTGCAGTATGTAGGAACTGGATGATGTGAGGTTAGTGCTTAGATACGTTAGCGCTGCATAGGAACATAGGTCAGTGCTTGTAGTATGTAGAACTGGATTAGATATGATTGGTGCTTAGATACTTCGAACTGGATGAGATATAGTTGTTGTTAGAACTTGATCTTTTGGCCTTTCTCTGTGTCCCACCTTAGGCGGGATGCTAGTTAAGTGTAGGATTGAAGGCCCAAAAAGAAATGTAATAACCAGTGTGATTACCTCCTCCAACTCCAGAGAGTGTGGCCAGTAGCACGCAGGAGAGGACCCCCCCCCCCAAGGACCCATGGCTACTGACCTGCCTGTCCTCTGGGCATACTAAAGGAGAGTAGTCCTAAAATAAACAAGTATTAATAGTTGTCTTCTAACCAGATCCTGAGTTTTGATTGAAGAGCAGATCTTGAGTTCGATTGCAAGCAAGTAATCCTGGAAGATGAGGTACTGACGATGAGTGTCCACCAAGAAAGATGGTAGCATATCGTGTTAGCGAATCCCAGTCCATTATATCCACATGGGTAGAAGGTGAATAGTTTGCATATTAGGCAGCTTGGCCAAAGCTGTTCGTGGAATCACATCTTGGAGGCAAGAAATTGGAACTGGTTGATGGTCAATCCTAGAGTGCCAAAAAGGAAGAATTCTGTTCCAAAGATGCACTGGATTATGAGGAACAAACAGCTAGTCTGCTGTTGCAGGGCAGAGTAGGAGAATGGTGATCCCATGTGCTCCGATATGCAGAATTACAGTAGAGCACCGGGCCCCATTGTGGGGTGAAGCAGGAATGAGGAGTGCAGGATGCCAGGCCCTGTGAGGCAAAGCAGATAGAAAACTCCAGGCCCCATGCGGGGTGAAGCAGGAATGTGCAGAGAAGCACTATATGCCCATTGAGGGTGAGTAAGAGTGTGCTGAGCAGAAGCCAGGCCATTTGCAGGACAAGCAGATAGAAACCTCCAGGCTCCCTTGCAGGGTGAAGCAGGTATGTGCAGAGTAAGCAACAAAGGCCCATTGAGGGTGAGTAAGGGTGCATAGAGCAGGAGCCAGGCCCTTTGTGGGCAAAGCAGATAGAATCTTCAGACCCCCTTGCGGGGTGAAGCAGGTACAAATAGAATAGGCAATAGGGGCCCATTGAGGACGAGTAAGAGTGCATAGAGCAGAATGCCAGGCCCTTTATGGGCGAAGTGGAGAGAACCTCCAGGGCCCCTTGCGGGGCAAAGCAGGTATGCATAGAGCAGCTGAGGACATGCGGATCCACATGGTCCACTAGTGTGGATTCGAGAATGAAGGTGGGACCCTATGTAGGACAGCTAAGGTGAAGCGGAATACGGTGAACAAGCGCTGGAACCTTGCTTAGTGGGGTGAAGCAGCACTAATGATATCCCAGGATAACGCTGAAACCAGAGGCTTGGTGGTAGGCCAAAGAGGTGAGAACCATATGCAGACAGGGTCTGTTGATGCTGTCCAGAGGGAAGCATATGGAAGAACAGCACTGTTATCCTAGACGGGAAGCAGAACTAGGTACCGTCTGGCAGAGGCAAGACACATTTAACACACAGCAATGCACAGAGGCAGATGAAGGCTAGGCTTCCTTGTTGGATTTGCAGGTCTTGTCCAATTCAATGGTGAACAGAAAGTCATGCTGATGAGGAAATTCTGGCAGATGTAGATCCAGCTAGAAATGATGAATGAGAGAGGGCTAAGACAAGCCGTGATTGAGGGAGCAGCGAGCTTAATGGCTGGTAAACGTTCATGTACAGTCTGGATGGTTGGAGATGATTGCCCGCTGAAATGCCTTGAGAACGTTGCGTATGACTTGTCGTATCATAACATTCACAGGGAGGTAAACCAGTGAGCTAGCATGGTGGTCCATCATGGGACAGCAGATAAGTGAATATGGTAGAATTCTAGGCCCCCCTCGTGGGCTAGCAGGAACGGCGGGACCTCAACATAGGTCTGTCCAAAAAGAGTAGATTTGAATGAGGTAGCTGGAATGGCAGAACCTCCATGTACAGGTAGGTCTGCACAAAGAGAGGGAGAAGTGATGGAGTCGAGCTGAGCCTCCACATAGGTGAGCTGGACTGGGAGGCCTCCACGTAGGTTCGCTGAAGGTAGTAGAGGGAGTAAGTTGAACTAGCCACCACGTAGGCAAGCTGGACTGGCAGTTTCATGGCTGCAGGCAGTGATATCCTGGCCTGTCCAGTCATTAGTAAGGCTGCAATGAGCAAAAGTATGAAGGACAGGTCAGTACAGTGGCACCAAGGGCTGGTAGGAACAAGTGTGCACAGTATGTCATGTGGTAGTGAGGTAGATGTCCTGGGAACTGTATAGCCATGCTGGGCACTGTATTGCGAGTGCGGAGAAGATGCAAGAAGGAGAGCAGACTCCAGATACCAAGTGGCCAATAGTCACCGAGCAGGCGTGGTAGTATAGCAGAAGAAAGTAATCCAGGGTCCCCGCCTTCAGTGGCAGCAGGGAAGCACAGGAGGTTGGTGGTGCACCAGCCACAATTTAGCGTGTGGAAGCCTGGGATGCTCCATGAGTGAGAGAAATTTGTAAAGAAAAAGCAGCTGTACAGTTTGTAGTAGGGCAAGGCCAATGAGTTCAGCTCCAGAGAAACTCATGCTGAGACATGGACTGTGTTAGGGAATGTCCCCTGAAAACAAATGTAAGTCACAGACTGTGGAAGTCCTTGTATGGAAAAAGTCCAGTTTACCTCAAGCTGAGATGGTGAAGCAAACAGCAGGAAAGCGAATATCCACAAACAGGTATTTTGTGCAGTGTGCGATTACTGTGAGAGGTGGCACAAGGAGTGCAGATAACAGACTCGAAGTGGGCAGAATGTAAGGAATCCTGGAGCGAGGAGCTGCAGGGCCAAACTGGACCCTCGGAGCAACACTGCAGCTGACTTGGTGGTGCTGGCAACCGGAGGCTAGGGAGAATGAAGCCCAAAAAGGAAAGGGGAAAACAGAGCAAGGTATGAAGAGGGGGTGGGGATGAGGGCAGAGACAGGGAACAAATGAAAGGAAGGAAGGGGATAACAAAGACAAGGGATGAGGGAAGGCACAGGGGGGCACCAGAGGCACAGAAGAAAGAAGAAGCCAGCCCAGCAGCCACGCAGCACAGCGAGTGTGACTCACTCTAAACAGAGGGGGCATTACTGGCAAGTTTACATAGAGGATGGGGAGGAGCGATTCCCCCTCCCATAGAACCACAGGCTGCAGCCTTCCAATAAGCCAGTGTCGTCTATTTGTTCTAGGCCTGTGTGTATGAAATTTTGCTGCACGCTGATTAAAATTCCTGAAACTGCTGCTTGTACTGTCATGTATCTCTCAGCCCCATGGAGCTGCTTCATTTAAATAATTATTTTCTCTGGACATAATCATTTTAACATCCAGAATTAAGTTGATGCTTGCAGTAACCGTGATTATGGTGTCCGTTTGTGGATTAACTGGAGTGAGAACTAATGAATTCCTTTCTGAACTACTCTCAACTTGTCACTTTGTTTCCTAAGATAAAGAAAAAAACAACCCCCCCAGTCTGGGGACAGTAGCAGCAATGCCACCCGAAACTGGTGCTGTCTTCCAATTTTCATCACCAGCTGCTCTAGGAGATTCTGCCGGGGCAGAGGTAGGCCGTTGTCATCTATGAAGACGTCACAAGGTAGGCCGCCTCATTTTTCAACGTTTCTCAATGAGAATGTTCTTGGAGTATTTCTGGTCTATACCCTTTCCCTCCTTTATAACATTAGGATCCCTAGACACAAGAGGGAAGGGGGGGTTACAGATATGTATCTACATATGTGGCCAACAGAAATAGCAGGGCCCAGCGTGAAGCAAGAGGTCATGTTTGTTTGCTCAGGGGAGGGAGTGGGAATTCCTTACTTCATCTGCTTTGTGTTCTTCAGCCCTAATGTCTGCATCTGTGTATTTTTTTTGCAATGAATTTCCTCACGTGGGATATCCTCTTCCTCATTCCCTTTGGCACCTACATGAACAGATGAAGATATGCAGGGCCCAAGAAAAGAGTCCATCTGCATGTGAAAGCGCACGGCTGTCTGGGTCCTCCACTTCCATGCGGCTATGGATGCAAAGACTCTTTGGGGCAGCAGAAGAGCAGGGCCCTTGGGACCCTACGCTTCCATGTGGCTACAGATTCAGATACCAGGACCAAGAGTCCATCTGGCTATGAAAGCACAGAGCCCTCTGGAAGCATGCAGCTACGGAAGAAGAAATTCTTGTTTCAGTGTTGGCATAACTGCTTTCATCAGCCAGAACTGAAAGGTCAATGTATTTTCTATGAACTTTTACTCACAACTTCTTCACTTTTAAATATGTTTTCACCACATTTTCAACATTGCCTTTTTGGGACCCCAACTCATGCACAAAGTAGGTGAGTTTTCACATCTGTTCAGTAAGGTGATTTTGTAGCTGCTCCAGCAAATCCCCTTTCAGGAGGAATTTGAAAATGTTCACCTGCCAGGCTCACGAGGTGGGGTTATTAGGAGACTATGTTGATTGTGGGCAAAACGATGGAAGCCCCACTCAAAGAAAGAATTCTAACCTCTCTATAGGACAGTGGTAATTTGGACCAAAAGCAGCATGATTTTACCACAGGAAGATCATACCAGACAAATCTAATAGATTTTTAAAACTGGGCAACCAAAACTATGGATCAAGGCAGAGCTGTGGACATGGTATATCTGGACTTCAGCAAAGCCTTCAACTCCATTCCACTCAGAAGGCTATTAACAAGCTCACCAGCATGGGAGTTGGTCAGAAAGTGGTAAACTGGATAAGGAACTGGCTCAGTGGGAGGACCCAGAGGGTACTGGTAAATGGCACCTTTTCAAAAGAGAGGTGACTAGTGGCAGGTCAGTCAGTGTTGGGCCCCATCCTCTTTAATGTCTTCATTAGTGACATGTCTGAAATTTTGGAGGACAAGGGGAGCCTGTTTGCTGATGACACAAAGATATGCAAAAGGGTCAACATTCCTGGTGGGGTGGATAAGATGAAAACAGATCTCAGAAAGCTGGAATTGTTGTCAAAAACATGGCAGCTGAAATTCAATGAAAAGAAATGAAAGGTCATGCACCTAGGGAAAGGCAACCCTGGAGAAGAATACCACATGGAGGGCATTAAACTAGAGGCCACAAAGCTCGGAGATCTGGGGTGATTATAACAGAAGATCTAAAAAAGACCAAGCAGTGTGAGAAAGCTGCATCAAAGGCAAATGGTATGTTAGGATGCATAGGAAGGGGAATTACCAGTAGAAAAAGGGAAGTCGTAATGTCACTCTAAAGATCACTGGTAAGACCACACCTGGAATACTGCATACAGTTCTAGTGTCCACATCTTAGAAAAGACATAGAGAGAGATTGGAAACGGTACAAAAGTCAGCCACAAAGATGGTACAAGGACTGCATCAGAAATCATATCATGAAAGGTTGAAGGATCTCAACATGTATTCCTTGGAACAACGGAGGGAAAGGAGAGACATGATTGAAACCTTCAAATACATGAAGGGAAAAAAGAGTGCATGTTCAGGACCTATTTCCGGTCAAGATGTATACAAGAACTAGAGGTCATGATATGAAGCTGGGAGGGCAAGTTCAGGTGCAACACATGTGAGTTATTTTTCACAGAGAGGGTGGTCAATGCATGGAACAGCCTCCCCCAAGGGGTGGTGGAGGCAAAAACGGTTGGGGCTTTCTAGAATGCTTGGGATAAATACAGAGGCATCATAACACTGAGTAGCAGTGAAGGGAGGGAGAGAGGTAGGATGTTGGGGAGACTAGATGGATCTTGTGGTCCCCTTCTGCTGTCACTTTCTATGTTTCTATGTAAAAATTGGGGTCAAAATATTCAAAAACAACAAAGTTAGGAATGTACATTAAACGTTTTCAACACTCACTCATAACTTTGATACTTTTCAATATTTTGACTCAAAATTTTCAGCATAGATATTTTTTCATACCACCTCATGAATGTGACAGGTGTCCATTTTAAAATCTTAGTCAAAATGTGTTTTCACACATGTGGCACAAACTGACATTTTAACCGGTATTTTATAAATGCCACCTCCTTTCATATTTATAAGGAGGAGTCATAAAACCACAATGTTGAACATTTGGGGTCAAAATGTGAGAAAAAGTATGAAGAAGCATGTGCAGAGCTGACCTTTAGGCCAGTGGGTTATGCGCTGTAATCCTGTGCCATTGAGCTGAGTTTGTGGACAAGCTCAGTGAGCCAGATGGATGGGCCATGGCTGGGGGAATGGCACCATGTGGCACCACCGCCCCCAGCCTGGGGAGGGATGGTGCAGTGTTGACCACACAGGCAATAAGTAGCCATATAGTAAAGAGAAGACTTCTCTTGGCATAAGTCCCAGAGGGCCTTGCACTTCTGCACCCATAGCTGCACAGAAGCGCAGGGCCCAGAGTACCCTGCCCTTCAGTAGCCAGATGGATTGTTGGCCCTGTACATCTGCGTCTGTAGTCACATGGAAGTGCAGGGCCCACTAACAACCCCACAGACAGCCCAACAGCCCTCCAGATAGCCCCACAAATTCTTTGCATCCGTAGTCATAGGAGAACTAAAAATGACAAGGCAAAAGTGAGATCTTGGCTAGTGACATCGGTAACCGCAACATAGCAAAAATATGTTGTTACTGTTGTCACAATGGATATTTTTAAGGTTACTGTCATCACAGTGAGATAGTGAACCAATTAGAGACCAGCTTTCAGAATGCTGATGACATCACAATGCCTGATGCAGCACTGAAGCCAGCTGTTAAAGTTAAACAGAAAAATCTTCAAACAAAATACAGATTTAAAAGCTATACCTTTTCAACTACTGTTGTATATATTGAATAAACAACAGCCTAACACAAAATAGGCAAGTTATCATCATTCATGAGTGACCAGAACTTTCATACCTAACTTATGGCTGTGCCACTCCTGAGTTATAGTCCTGCACCCTCACACTTGAATACAACTTTCATATTTTAGTCAGCCCATTGTCTATTATCTATCTACATAAATATATACAGTATATATATATATATATATATATATATATATATATATATATATATATATAAAATATATATACAGTATATAACTCGCCTAAAATTGTATGGTGTTTTGCATATACCTCCCATGATGCTTTGCATTACGGGGGGCATGTGTGATTTTGTATTTCTTTGAAACTTGGCTTTATTGCCAATGCCCTTTGGGGTAAGCTTTGCCTCAGTGCTTTTGCACTGTGGTTCTTTGTCTTTTAACTTGTGTTTTGTTTTTTTTGGGCTCACCATGACCCAAACCCATAAGACCAACACGGGGACAGTTCATTTCCCCTGGGGTGTGATACAGATGAGGCACACTGATGAGTCCTGGGTAGGATGAAACATGTGTCTGTGCCTTCTGTTTGCACTCTTTGCAGATTGTGTGAGAGGCTCTTTGGCACCATGCATTCCTGCTAAAAGCTGAACTGACTTAAATTTCATGATGATTTGCATATATATCCCATGATGCTTTACATTATGGGGGGTATGTGTGATTTTGTATTTCTTTAAAACTTGGCTTTATTGCCAATGCCCTTTGGGGTAACCCTTGCCTCAGTGCTTTTGCTCTATGGTTCTTTGTCTTTTAGCTTGTTTTTTTTTGGGGGGGGGTTGGGCTCACCATGACCCAAACCTGTAAAACCAACATAGAGCCACTTCATTTCCTCTGGGGTGTGATACAGATGAGGCACACCAATGAGTCCTGGGTTGGACGAAATATGTGTCTGGGTCTCCTGTTTGCACCCTTCACAGATTGTGTGAGAGGCCCTTTGGCACCATGCATTCCTGCTAAAAGCTGAACAGGCTTAAATTTCATGGTGATTTGCATATACATCCCATGATGCTTTACATTGCGGGGGGTATGTGTGATTTTGTATTTCTTTGAAACTTGGCATTATTGCCAATGTCCTTTGGGGTAACCCTTGCCTTAGTGCTTTTGCGCTGTGGTTCTTTGTCTTTTAACTTTTTTGTTTTTGGGGGGCTCACCATGACCCAAACCTGTAAAACCAATACAGGGCCACTTCATTTCCCCTGGGGTGTGATACAGACGAGGCACACTGATGAGTCCTAGGTAGTACGAAACATGTATCTGTGTCTTCTGTTTGTACCCTTAACAGATTGTGTGAGGCCCTTTGCCACCATGCATTCCTGCTTAAAGCTGTACTGGACTAAAATTTCATGGTGATTTGCATATACATCCCCATGATGCTTTGCATTATGGGGGTATGTGTGATTTTGTATTTTTTTGAAACTTGACTTTATTGTTAGTGTCCTTTGGAGTAACCCTTGCCTCAGTGCTTTTGCGCTGTGGTTCTTTGTCTTTTAGCTTTTCTTTATTTTTTTTGGGGGGGTGGGGGGACTCACCATGAGCCAAACCTGTAAAACCAACACAGGGCCAGTTCATTTCCCCTGGGATGTGATACAGATGAGGCACACTGATGAGTCCTGAGTAGGACAAAACATATGTCTGTTTCTTCTGTTTGCCCCCTTTACAGATTGTGCGAGAGGCCCTTTGGCACCATGCATTCCTGCTAAAAGCTGAACTGGCTTAAATTTCGTGGTGATTTGCGTATGCATCCCATGATACTTTACATTATGGGGGTATGTGTGATTTTGTATTTCTTTGAAACTTGGTTTTATTGCCAGTGCCCTTTCAGGTAACCCTTTCCTCAGTGTTTTTGTGCTGTGGTTCTCTGTCTTTTAGCTTGTGTTTTTTTTTTTGGGGGGGTGCACCATGACCCAAACCTGTAAAACCAACACAGGGCCAGTTCATTTCCCTTGGGGTGTGATAAAGATGAAGTACACTGATGAGTCCTGGGTAGGACGAAACATATGTCTGTGTCTTCTGTTTGCACCCTTTACAGATTGTGAGAGGCCCTTTGGCACCATGCATTCCTGCTTAAAGCTGAACTGGGCTAAAATTTCATGGTGATTTGCAAATACCAACCATGATGCTTTGCACTATGGGGAGCATGTGTGAGTTTGTCTTTCTTTGAAACTTGACTTTATTGCCAATGCCCTTTGAGATAACCCTTGCCTCTGTGCATTTGCGCTGTGATTCTTTGTTTTTTAACTTGTTTTTGGTTTTTTTGGGGCTCATCATGACCCAAACCTGTAAAACCAATACAGGGCCACTTCATTTCCCTTGGGGTGTGATACAGACCAGACACACTGATGAGTCCTAGGTAGTATAAAAAAACATGTGTCTGTGTCTTCTGTTTGCACCCGTAATAGATTGTGTGAGAGGGCCTTTGGCACCATGCATTCCTGCTAAAAGCTGTACTGGACTAAAATGTAATGGTGATTTGCATATACATCTCATGATGCTTTACATTAGGGGAGTATGTGTGATTTTGTATTTCTTTGAAACTTGACTTTATTACCATTGCCCTTTGGGTTAATCCTTGCCTCAGTGCTTTTGTGCTGTGGTTCTTTGTCTTTTAACTTGTTTTTTGTTTTTGGGGGGCTCACCATGACCCAAACCCATAAGACCAACATAGGGCCAGTTCATTTCCTCTGGGGTATGAAACAAATGAGGCACACTGATGATTCCTCCATATGAAAAAAACAGTGTCTGTGCCTTCTGTTTGCACCCTTTGCGGATTATGTGAGAGGCCCTTTGCACCATGCATTTCTGCTTAACACTGAACTGGACTAAAATGTCATGGTGATTTGTATATACATCCCATGATGCTTTACATTTTGGGGGTATGTGTGATTTTGTATTTCTTTGAAACTTGGTTTTATTGCCAATGCCCTTTGGAGTAATTCTTGCCTCGGTGCTTTTGCACTGTGGTTCGTTGTCTTTTAACTTGTTTTTTCTTTTAATAATAATAATAGCTTTATTTATAAAGTGTCTTTCAAAGCCAAGGTGCTGTACAAAATGAAACACGTCAAATACAACATTAACATTCCATTAAATCCAGTTAAAATATTTGTCTATAATGAATTCCAAACAGCAGCATACCATTAATGGGTAGAGCTATCAGCTAAACACTATCAGGGAACACTAGCCTGAATAGATAGGTTTTAAGGTCTGACTTAAAACTTTGGATGGTCAGGCACTCTCCCACTCGACAAGGTAGAGAATTCCACAGGGTAAGGGCTGCGTAAGAAAAAGATAGAGCCCCTGATGTCTTCAAATGCACCCTGGGAATCTCTAGCAATCCCTCATCAGTGGATCAAAGTGGGCAGGAAGGGCAGTAGGGGCAAAGGAGATCTTTCAGGTAGTGGGGTCCCTGGTCATGTAGGGCTTTACAGGTCAGTAACCCAACTTTGAAGGCGATCCACCACTGTACTGGCAGCCAGTGCAGTCTGCGAAGCAAAGCAGTAATGTGACTGGTCCTAGAAGCACCAGCCACAAGTCTGGCTGCCACATTTTGCACCAGCTGCAAGCAATGGATATCAACCCCCGGAAGCCCTAGGTACAGGGCATTGCAATAGTCAAGGCAGATAGTCACAAAGGTGTGGACCAAGACAGAAAGATCATCGGGAGGAACCATGTGCTTCACCCGGGCAATATTCCTCAGATGAAAAAATGAGGTCTTGACAACTGCCGACACCTGAGATTTCAGGGTCAGCTCATTGTCAAAAATAATGCCCAGGCTATGCACCTGATGTGAGGCAGCTAGCGGAGCATCACCAAGCCAAAGCCCAGGTAACTGCCCTGCCAGCATACCTACTGCCCAATGATCTGGGTCCACCGCCATTTTGAAACAGCGTTTCTGCTTTGCCATCAGCTGGAGAGTCAGGGCCAACTAGAAGAACAACTCGTGCTGCTGAACTGCTTTGTTTGAGTGAACTTGTGGCTGCCTGCATAAAGAACTAATCCCCCTGGATCCCAATATTGGCTAGAGACTGTCTGGAGAGGGCTCGGCGGCGAGTCAGTGAAACACAGCCTATCGGAGACAAGAAGGAGTGGGGCACAGTAGTTTAAAAGCCCACGACAGCCTGACATTCAACACTCAGAAAGTTGTTTACCTCTGGTGTGGAGATTGTCCGAGGTAATTTGAAGTGTAGAAACTAGGTAAACTAGAGTTTTTATAGTTTATTTAACTGATGTTATTCTTCATTCCTACGGTCTCTCTCTCCATACCGCAGGACATTATATAGTAGTTTACAAACAACACAACATTATAGAGAAGCATTTATATTGTCATTTAGATTCAATGTGTTGTGTGGTTTGTATCTAATAGTTTTTACTGGAAACTAGATAAGTTTATACTGTTTTTGTATTTTAAATCACAGTTAGCATTCAATATTCATTATGACTTGTTCTTTTACCATGTGCTTTAGTCCTTTGTTGCTGTTAATGTGGGCAAGGGGACGCACAGGACCAAAACAATAGATATGAACGGGGACTTAGTTTAGGATTAAATCATAAGGAGTTGAGACAAAAGGCCACTATAAGTCACAGGTTTAGACATTTAATGAACTGAAATGGGATTGTTTTACCAGGGTTAATAAGTAGTAATCTAGAGACACAACTCATTAAATGGGTATTTATGTTTAGAAACTTTGATTGCTTGGGAGAAACAGAGAAACATAGTTCAATAACAACCTACCCACAAAGCTGAAAAAGGAAGAAAATGTATTTAACACTGCACCTATATAAATTTTGTACCGTAATTTTGGTGACCAGTTTAGCTACTTGTGGGGATGTACATCCAAACCCTGGGCCCACTTTGGAGAATAATGGTACAAAAGACAGACTGGGTCCTAATATAGAGGACAATTGCACAAGGATCTGGCTGGGTGAACAGGGATTGCGTATGGTACACAATAATATATGCAGTTTGACAAAAAATATGCACATTTACAGGAATGGGTAATCAAGTACAAACCTGAGATTATTATGATTACTGAGTCATGGCTCAGTCATAGAGTAACAGAACAAGAAATCACTCTGGAGGGCTATAATTTGTGGAGAAGAAACAGGTTTAAACAAGGTGGGGGGTAATTATTGATGCATTAGTTTATTTAGACCTAACAGAAGTTGAGACTCATACTAATTGGAATGAAGTAGAAGTACTAGCTTTAGAGCTAAAACTCTCATATACCAAGCCTCTATTATTGGTTGGAGCTTACCGCCCACTTAAGAAAGGACAATACATATTTGATTATTTAAAGAATTTTCTGCAAAAATATCAGCATAGCCATGAATTGTACCTATTAGGTGATTTAAATGTGGATTAGAGAAACAGTGGAATTGGACATGACATTAGTGAATTAAGTGACACTGTAGCATTAACACAGCTGATAAAGGATACAACTAGGTTAAATATTAAGAACCCGGAAGCCTCAGCGGTGTTTGACCTAATCTTCACTTCCCATCCAAATAGAATTCTGTCATGTGGAGTCTTGACTGATTCGTTATCGGATCACAAAATGGTGTTTTGTGTAAGAGGATTACAGAAAGGAAAAAAAACTTGGTAAGACTAAACGCTATAGATCCTGTTAAGATTTTGATTATATATACAAAAAATGCATGGGGTTGTGTGCTTAATGAGTTTTTATACACACCCTGAGGTGTTGGATGCTACATAAACCTCAAGAGCAAAGCTCAAGGAGTTTATTTAAGTATCCAACACTGAGGGGTGTGTGTAAAAACTCATTAAACACACAACCCCATGCTTTATTTTATATTCTTTCTGGGGAGCATTTTGTCACCACAGCAATTGTATAAAATAAACAGCCGCAGTCTGGTCCCAATGGAAGGCTGTCAGCGGTCTGCTGCCTGCATGACCTGGCAGCTGCCAGACACTTTATCTTTTATCTTTTTTTTTTATTTAGTCGAGGAGTCAAACAGGACTGCTGAGAAGCAAGTTGTTTTTTATTTTGCATTAACTTACTGCCGAGTGATGGTGGCGGAAGCGGAGTCAATGGTGGGCGAGTGTCTGCAGGTTGTGTGAGTGGAGGCAGGCGCATGCGTTGGAGTGAGGAAACCTGGTGCATGTTCACCATTATAACACAAATTATAACCCGGGTTTCCTATGGGAGAAAATGCTCCCCAGTTATTATATTCAATTTATGTTAACATGGAAAACCATAATTGGACCAAGGGGATTTGGTTCCAACAATGGATGAGGCTTGGGGTCTTTTCTATGAAGATTTTATGACATTATGTAATAATCATGCTCCTAAAAAAATCCAGAAGGGTAAAAGCACAAAATTCGGTACGGTATAATTCAGATCTCCAAAAAACAAAAAAAATCAGGGATAAAGCATGAAAAACATCTAAAATTACAAACTTAGATAAAGATTGGGTGTATTACAGGAAATGTAGGAATCAGTATACAAAGAGAATTCGAGTGACTAGAGATGAATATTTTAATAGAGAACTGTCAGAATCAGAAACAAGTAATCAAGGGAAGTTTGGGAAGAAAATTAGGAAAATACAAAATAATCAAAAACCTAAAATAATACAGAATTGTCATATAAACAACCAGAAAGTCCCTCTGGGCTTGCTGGTTATGGAAGAATTCAATAAATATTTTACTTCTATTGGATTACAGCAAGTGACTAACTTGGATGGTTCAACTTGTCAAGACAGTATGAATATGAATATAGGAAATTAAGGGATACACAAATTCCTATGCCCCATAATTCAATAAACAAGCAGAGTACAGAAGAATTTTCTTTCTGACCAATTAGCATCCAAGAAGCAGGTGACACTCTACTTAAACTGAACACAAAGAAAGCTTGCAGCCCAGATGAAACATCTACATTACTCTTAAAATTTGCAGCTCCCATTATAGCTTATATACTAACAAAAATGTTTAATATGTCCCATGTACAATTAGACATTCCAGTCCAATGGAAAACAATGAGAGTAACACCAATTTATAAAAATGGGCCAAAAACTTTAATTGAAAATTATCGTCCAAAATCCCTCTTACCAATAATAGCTAAAACACTTGAAAGATTGTTGAGTATTCAGCATCAACATTTTTTGGAGGACAAGAGGATAATAAATAAATTCCAGTCAGGCTTCAGGCCTCTACATAGTACCTCTACTGCTTTGGTGAAAGTTACTGGAGACATTTCAGAGGCTTTGGACAGGGGGATGTCATTGGGGCAGTCTTTATAAACTTGTTTAAAGCTTTCAACACCTTGAACCATGACATCCTCCTGTCCAACCTCAAAACTGTTGGTATGTCTGATCATGTAACAAAATGGTTTCAGCAATATTTTGTACATGGAAAACAAATGATTACCATTGGAGACTGGATGTCTAGTCAAATAATTATAATGACAGGAGTACCTCAGGGCTCAATTTAGGGCCCTGTTTTGTATAATATATACATGAACAATATTTGTATGTCAGATCATAGGGTAAAATTTCATCTATATGCAGATGATACTGTAGTGTATGTGGAAGATACTTTTATAGAGAAAACTCAATCTATACTTCAGCAGGCCTTTAACAAGCTACAAGATTAACTGCTGAGGTCTAGATTGATTTTGAACCCCAAAAAGTCTCAAATAATGATCTTTTCTAGTCAGCAAAAGACATGTGAATCTACCCTGCAAATTAAAACTTCCAGTAATATCTTATTAGAACATGTGCAAAGTTATAGTTAAGAGTACTTCTAGATTCAGCTTTGAAATGGAACTTGCATATACATTTAATAGAAAAAAAGTAGGGAAATGTCTAGGCTGCTTCTATAGAAATAAGTTTTCCTTGACTGAAGTAACAAGAAAGCATTTGTTTAACTCTTTGATTTTGCCTTTAATATAGTATGGTGGTTTAGTTTACGCAGGTGCTACACAAAGTATCTTAAACAGATTAGATATAGTATATCATAAGTTAGCGAGATTTATTTTAAACGCCCAAAAGAGAACACATAGAATGGAGTTTTATGAAAAACTTCAGTGGCTCAACCTAAAAGAAAGATGACTTTTACATGCACTACAGTTCATGACAAAATGTGTTTAAGGGAAGGTCCCAGATCATATCATCGACAAGTTGCTCCCAAGGCCCAGAAAACAAAGTCTGAGGTCAGCATTAGGATTAGAATATAGCCAGCCAAATTACAGAACAATGATAAGCATACACATTATATAATATATATATTTCTATATAACACGCCAATCACACACACACAAAAAAAAGGAAAGTAGATAAACATGTGCGGAGTAGTGCAATGTAATGGCTGTGGGGCAGCAGTCTTCCGGGAGTCTTTCTGGAGGCTGAGATGCTGCCCTGTTTACAGACAACTCTCTGCCCTGAGGGAGGAAATTGCCCATCTTCAGGCCACACTGGACAGTAGGAAGGGAACCTCCCCCATCCAGGGAGCACTAGAGCTACCACCACTACCTCAAAGGTTGTGAAGAAAGCACAGCAGTTGGACCACAGTGGGCTCAGGTTGGGTGAGGATGGTGGAACAGAGGCACACCCAGTCAGTTGTTCCACTCCACAATCCATACACCATTCTGGGGGAGCATAGCTCCCCTATGGATGCACCCGCAGAGGAGGCTGAGGACAACTGTCACAAGGGAGGCCCACAGGAAGGAGACAGAGGACACCACAGGGAAAGGAAGCAGCTCCTGGTGGGGGACTCAATTATTAGGGGGATAGAACTGGGAGGAGCAGGGAAAATTGAAGTAAGGTGCCTGCCTGGTGCCATGGCTTGGAGGGACAGGAAGCGCATCCTCAGGATCACGAGATCAGCTGCACAGGAGTCTGAGCTGGATGTTATTGTCCACCTAGGGACAAATGACTTGGCTCATCATGAGATCAGAGCAGTGCAGAAGGACTTTGTAGAATTGGGGAGGGGCCTAAGACAAGTAGCACACACAGTGTCCTTCTCAGAGGTGCTGCCTGTCAATGGCATGAGTGAGGCGAGGGTACTTTGCACCATGCAGTTTAATGAATGGTTGAAGAAATGGTGTGGAGCACAGGGGTTTGGCTTCACTGGGGACTGGGGTTCCACCTGGAGGGACACCAGCCTATACTGGCAGGATGGTCTGCATCTGTCCAGAAAGGGAACAAGTCTTTTGAGCAATTGGTTTAAATGCTTCATTGGCAAGCTTTTAAACTAGTCAAGGGGGGAGGCACTGATAAGCAGCAGGAAAATCCCAGACTCTCCCTACAAAACAGGGTACTAAATGAGAAAAAGACTGAGGTAGAAAGGTCAGTGGGGGATGCTGCAACAGAAGGTAAAGCCATCAAGAAATGGAGAGCAATGAGTACCAATGCCCGTAGTCTGAGTAACAAGCTTCCTGAATTAGTGGCCTTGATGGAGGAGGAACATCTGGATATCGTGGCAGTCACAGAAACATGGTACACACAAAACCATGACTGGGACGAAACATACCAGGATACACTATCTACAGGAAGGACAGGGAGGGTAAAGAGGAGGAGGAGTAGCTCTTACATAAGGGAAGAAATCAAAGCAACAGAACAAAAGGAAAACAGAGGGAGGAGAAGAAGCACTGTGGGTAAATTTGGAGACCGGCAATGGCACCACAATCCGCACAGGGGTTGTATACAGACCCCCTTCTCAAGGGGAGGAAATGGACAAGGAAATGATAGAGAGTATACTTAGAATGGCAGAAAAAGGGGAGATATTGCTGATGGGTGATCTGAATATGCCAGATGTTAACTGGAGTGCTGTTGCAGCAGCCACTTCGAAGAGTGGGGCTATTCTAGATGCCCTACAGGGGGCACACCTTAGACAACTAGTATTGGAGCCCACTCGAGAGGAAGCAATCTTAGACCTGGTTCTCTCAAATGGAGATGAAGAGAGGATCACAGGTGTAGAAGTGGGTAGCCATCTGGGAACTAGCCACCATCGAACAGTATGGTTCACAATAAACACAGCAATGGAGTCAAGCCATACAAAGGCAAAAGTACTGGACTTTAGGAAGGCTGATTTTGCAAAAATGGATGAGTGCCTAAGGAATGCACTAGCAAATGGGCAGGAAGGAGGGGTGGAAGAACAATGGGTAACAAGCATTTGTGTAAAGCAAATAAACAAAATGAAACGATGTAAGAAACCACTATGGTTCTCAAAGGAAGTAGCAGTGAAGGTTCAAGAGAAAAGAAAGCATTCAGGAAGTATAAGGAATCACAGAAGGAGCAGGACAGAGAACTGTATCAGTTAAAGCAAAAGGAAGCTGGGAAGGCAATCAGAACAGCAAAGGCCCAAACCAAGGAAAAGATAGCCAACTCAGTTAAGAAGGGGGATAAAACCTTTTATAGGTACATCAGGGAGCGAAGGAAGACCAAGGGAGGGATAGTGAGGCTTAATAAAGGGAGGGAGGGTGGGCAGAGGGTGACTGTGAAAAGGCAGAGATACTAAACAAATATTTTTGCTCAGTATTTACAAAGGAAGAGGGGGAGGTACCTAAAACAAACAGTAGAGACACTCTGGATACAGAAGTTGATACCAGCCCATTTACAGAAGAAAGGGTTCTGAAAGAACTCTAAAACTGAAGGTGGACAAAGCAATGGGGCCTGATGGGATTCATCCCAGAATTCTAAAAGAACTAAAGGTAGAACTAGTGACACCACTGACTACCCTCTTTAACAAATCATGGGAGGATGAGGGTGGTACCCGAGGACTGGAGGAGGGCAGATGTGATTCCCCTTCACAAAAGTGGGAGCAAGGCAGAAGTAGGAAATTACAGACCTGTTAGTTTAACCTCAGTAGTAGGGAAAATTATGGAATCACTTCTGAAGGAAAGAATGGTCGAGTATCTAGAGGCTAGAGGGGCACAGGACCCAAGGCAACATTGATTCACAGAGGGAAGGTCATGCCAGACAAATCTGATAGATTTCTTTGACTGGGTGACCAAAGTAGTAGATCAGGGAGGGGCTGTGGACATGGCCTACCTAGACTTTAGCAAGGCATTTGACACAGTCCCACACAAAAGATTAATATACAAAGTTATCCAGCCTGGGAGTGGGTCCCAAGATGACAGCCTGGGTAAAGAATTGGCTGGAGAATAGGACACAGAGAGTAATAGTAAATGGAGTCCACTCTGAAGAAAGGGGGGTTACTAGTGGGGTACCGCAGGGTTCAGTATTAGGACCGGTCCGCTTTAATGTCTTTATAAGTGACATTGCAGAGGGACTGAAGGAAAAATATGTCTCTTTGCAGATGACACAAAGATCTGCAACAGAGCTGATGCACAAGGTGGGGTGGAAAGGATGAGAATGGACTTGGCAAGGTTAGAGAATGGTCAAATGTAGGCAGCTTAGATTCAATGCTAAGAAGTGCAAGGTAATGCACCTGGGAAACAAAAACCCTGGGGAAGAGTACACAATGGGGGGTGAGATATTAACAACAACAAGCATTTGTCAATGCCGAACGTTCGCTTGCAGGTATTTGCAGTGGTGTTTGGCACGTATGGTGCTTTACCCTAATGCCCTGTGCGATTGCTGGTATTTGCACAATAAATTTTCAGTATGACCTTTTTGTTACCCATATTGTGCACTACATAGGCGGAAACACGTTTTGGGCAGGATGTGAAAAATGACAGCTGTACTGTTCATAAGGAAGTGTGGTAAAATGGCAATGTTGAAAATCTGGAGTGGAAATATTGAAAATTCACAAACCTACGAGCGTGCATGGGAACTGTGCAATGCACACTTGTAAAACAGTCATTGTTAGGAATTTTTTCACCAAATTGTCAACATTTACATTTTAAAACCTCTGCTAATGAACAGTGTCACTGTGATTGTCTTACTGTGTGCCATACATTGATTTTGTACACCGACTGCACCATTGTGCACTACATGGGCGGAAACACGTTTTGGGCAGGATGTGAAAAATGACAGCTGTACTGCTCATAAGGAGGTGTGGTAAAATGGCAATGTTGAAAATCTGGAGTGAAAATATTGAAAATTCGCAAACTTATGAGCGTGCATAGGAACTGTGCAATGAACACTTGTAAAACAGTCATTTTTAGGAATCTGTTCACCAAATTTTCAACATAGCCATTTTAAGATCTCTGCTCATGAACAGTGACACTGTGATTTTCCTAATGTGTCCCATACACTGAGTTCACACAGCGCCTGTGCCATTGTGCGCTACATGGGTGGAAACACGTTTTGGGCAGGATGTGAAAAATAACAGCTGTACTGCTCATAAGGAGGTATGGTAAAATGGCAATGTTGAAAATGTGGAGTGAAAATATTGAAAATTCGCAAACTTACAAGCATGCATAGGAACTGCACAATGAACACTCGTAAAACAGTCATTTTTAGGAATTTTTTCACCAAATTTTCAACATAGCCATTTTAAGACCCTGCTCATGAACAGTGTCATTGTGATTTTCTTAATGTGTCCCATACATTGATTTCGCACACTGACTGTGCCATTGACAGTGACATCATTCATGAGAAGGGGTCCCAAAAACCTCATGTTGAAAATTTGGTGCAAAAATTCCAAAAAATGCCTGAGATATGCAATAAAGTTGAAACCCCCCTATCTAGCCCATTATACAGCTTACCGGCATTTCCTCAGTTTGCGGTCGGCTTTGAAGAGTGCAGACATGTTCCCAGTCCACCGAAGATCGTCACGCTGAGCTCCGGAAGTAAGTATGGTATGGGGGGGTGTGGGGAGTCTGGGTGCGCAGTGGGTGGGTGCAGATTGTGGGAGGGGGGACTGGGAGATGCGCCATGGGACTGTTTTCGATTTACAGATACAAAGAAAAAAACAGACAACGTGGGACGTTTGCCATGCTGGGGTGGGCTCCCAGTGTGGCAGAAGATGGCTGGGGGCGAGGAGCTGATGAGGATTGGGCACCTCCGTCGGCAAGCTATCACGGGGTTGGCGAGGAGCCGGCGGGATTGGCACCCCATCGGCAAACAACGTTTGCCACGCTGGGGTGGGCTCCCAGCATGGCATCAAAGCTTTGAAGGGGGTGGCGTGATGCGGGGGGGCGGTGTGACATGGTGCTCGGTATGACAGCGGTAGTTTTCTTTGGAGCGAAGACCACCGCTGTCAAACACAGCTCCCGCACCCATTGGTGCAGGACAGCCACGCTTGCTCAACGGAGCACTGGATTGCAAGGGAGAGGCACACCTCCAAAGTGTGCTACTCTCCCAAAACATTCCTTGCGCATGCGCAGAAGCGAACATAAAAATGGAAAGGGACCTGGAGGTAGTCATATCAGATGACCTAAAGGTGGGCAAACAATGTGAGAGGGCAGCAAGGAGGGATGGGGGGATACTGGGATGCATAGGGAGAGGCATCACCAGTAGAAAACAGGAAGTTATCATCCATCTGTACAGACAGCTGGTCAGACCCCATCTGGAGTACTGCGTGCAGTTCTGGAGACCCAATCTCCACAAAGACATAGACAGGATGGAAGCTGTCCAGAGGAGGGCAACTAAAATGGTGCAGGGTCTGCACCGGAAGACATATGAAGAGAGACTTAAGGAGCTTAATATGTATAGCCTCGAGGAAAGGAGGGAGAGGCGGGACATGATAGAAACTTTCAAGTACCTCAAGGAAATCAACAAAGTCCAAGATGGTAGCATCTTTCAAAAAAGTGTGCAAGAACAAGAGGCGAATTTGAAGATGGGGGGCTCAGAGGTAATTTAAGGAAGTATTTTTTGCATGAGAGAGGGTTGTGGATGCCTGGAGCGGCCTTCGAAGGAAGTTGTAGAGTCAAAAAACAGTGGTGGAATTCAAGCATGCATGGGACAGTCATAAGGCAATTCTGGGGGGTGGGGGTAGGAAGAAGTAGGCTGCTGGTTAACTAGGATCTGCAGCTTATCCATTAGGTAGGGAAATGGGCAGACTGGGTGGGCCAAGTGGTCCTTATCTGCCATCAAATTCTATGTTTCTATGTTTCTATGATTGGCAGAACACATTTTTTTTACAGGGGACTGATGCTTTGGAATTTAGTACCCACGGATCTCCAATTAAAATATGGTACTATCAGATCAGGTGAAATAAAATCTTGGTTTACGAAAGAGGCAAGAGATAGAACTACATTAGAACTGTCCTAGTGTGCCCTAAAAGTATGGAGGGAGTTGGGACTTTTATAAAAAATTGGATATATGTGGCACAAATATTGTATTACACCTGTACAGTTCTGTATATTTCTGTATAGTATATTTTTGTACTATGTATGTATTTTTGTGTTGTATGTATGCAACTTTTGTAATTTTGCACAATGGACCTCGCTGGAAATGAGCTTGTCTCAGTTGAGCTATCCGAGTCATTCATCTTATGTATGTAGTGAATAAAATGTTTACTACTACTACTACTATCAACACCTCAGTCTTATCTGGATTTAGTCTCAGCCAGCTGGCACTCATCCAGTCCTGAATCTCAGTTTTTGGGGTGCTCACCATGACCCAAACCCATAAGACCAAGTTAGGGCCAATTCATTTTTCTCCTGGGGTGTGATACAGATGAGGCACACTGATGAGTCCTGGGTAGGATGAAACATGTGCCTGTGTCTTCTATTTGCACCCTTTGAAGATTGTGTGAGAGGCCCTTTGGCACCATGCATTCCTGCTTAAAACTGAACTGGCTTGAATTTCATGGTGATTTATTTATTTAGCTTTTGTTGACTGGGAAGGGAGTACTAGATTTGCATATACATCCCATGATGCTTTACATTATGGGGGTATGTGTGATTTTGTATATATATATATATTTATATATTACAAGAAAACTAGCACAAAGTAGGGAAATGGAAAAATATTCAGGTTTTAGGTCTCTGGAGTCTTGGCAAATCAGTGGTGGGGTCTTCCTTTGAGATGTCAACCCTAAAGCCCACCCTGGTCCAAAGCACAAATTAGAACTCCAAGTCATTGCCTTCTAGTGATACACTCTTTGAATGTAGAGGAGTATGGCTCTCCACATGTTGCCAACAGAATCAGTAGTAGATCTAGGGCCCTACATGAAGAAAAGAGATCACATCTGACCTTGCTTGCTCAGTTGAGGCGGTGGACATTAGGGTTGACAACCCCAAGGAAGTCCCCATCACTGATTCACCAAGACTCTGGAGACCCAAAACCGTGATAGATTTTTTATTTCCCTACTTTGTGCATTTTGCATTCTTCAACTCTAAAACCTGTGTTAACATAGTTTTTTGCACAGGAATTGTATCCTCATTCGCACAGGTCCTAAGGAATAAACAGAATAGCAGGGGCAGTTCAGGCCCATTTTTTCATGTCAGCCTACTTCTCCTGATGCAGTAAATGGCCCTGTCAGGCATTGACTTGCATTTCAACTCCTTGCGAGGGACGTTTCGCAGCCTGCCACAAGGTTTCATTTGTACAACAGAACACTGCACAGTTCCTTCCTAGTCCAGGAACTCTGGTGTACCACAGGACTGTTCTGACTTCCATCCTCATTCTATCAAGTCATCTCCATGAGGTTATCTCCATGCAATCATCCCCAAACCTGAGTTGTCAGCATGGAAACATAATGTGTATCCAGTGGACCTACAGCTGACCTTGCACACTTGTCTTTGTAAATTTTCCTTTTTTTGACATTTTGACCCCATATTTTCAACATAATGTTTTTTTTTTTTTTTGTTGTTGTTTCTCCTTTCTTAACATGACAGCACTACTTTCTGGCCAAAACACCATTTCATGCTACAAGTGTGAAAAAATGTTTTGGGCAGGATTTTAAAAAACAACAGATGTCACATTCACCAAGGTGGTTTGAAAAAAATGGCTATGTTAAACATTTGGGGTCAACATATTAAAAATTGTCAAAGTTATGAGCAAACATTGAGAACTTTCAACATACTTTCATAACTTTGTTTTTTTTTAATATTTCAACCCCAAATTTTCAACACAGTTTTCTTAGGGCCCCACCTCATGAACATGCTAGGTGAAAATTTTCAAATCCCTCCCACAAGGTGATTTCACTGAGTGACTGCGAAATCACCTTTCTGGACAGATTTCAAAAATTTCACCCAGCATGTTCATGAGGTAGCGTTCAGCCACACCACACTGACATGTAGCCCCAACCCCGTTCAACCTTGGGGCTGTTAACCTTAATGCCCACCCCCTCCCCTGAGCAAATGAGATCCTATCCCACCATGGGGGGATTCTGTGGGGTGATACCAGAGGTACAATGTAAGTTCCTGAGATAGCGGGTGATGTGGCTGGGCAGCTGACAGTGGTAGAGGGGCTGTCAGTGATGTGTGACCTGCAGTGTCCCAACCTTCTTCCTGCCAGGTACTCATTTACCCATTTTTTCGTGCCTCCCCACTTGTCCTGACACAGTGCATGGATTCATCAGGCCTGGACACACATCTAATCCGGTTAAAGGAGGCTCCCCAGCCCATCACAAGGTGTTGTCTGTGCACTAGAACACTGCTCTTTCCCTCCTCAGGCTGGAGCTATTGCTGCATGCCGCAGCACCCTTCCCGCAGCCTCAGCCCGTACACCCAGCTCACTGAGCTTGCACCCAAGTTCAGTTTACTGGCAAGGTAACATGGTCCCCACTGCACCAACGGCTATACATGCAAACAGTGTTACTTCATACATTACTTCATAAATTTTTTTTGTGACATTTTGACCCCAAATTTTCAGCATAGTCATTTTATGACCCTTCCCCAAACTTGACCGGTGTCATTTATAAAATACTGGCCAAAATGTCATTTCACAGCACAAATGTGAAAAAAAAAAAAATTTTGGCCAGGATTTGAAAAAACAACACCTGTCACATTCATGAGCTGGTGTGAAAAAATAGCAATGCTGAAAATTTGGTGTCAAAGCATTGAAAATTGCCAAAGTTACAAGCAAGCATTAAAGATTTTCAATGTACCTTTACAACTTTGTTGTTTTTTAATTGACCCATTATTTTCAACATAGTCTTATGACCCCACCTCATGAACCCAGTAGATGAAAATGCTCAAATCCTGCCCAAAAGGTGATTTCTCTGAGTGACTGTGAAATCACATTTCAGGCTGGATTTGAAGAATTTCACCTACCAGGTTCATGAGGTGGGGTCCCAAAAGGACTACCTGAAAATCAGTGGCTTGCTAGATGATAAGCAACATGGCTTCACAAAAGGGAGGTAATGTCAGACGAACCTGATAGAGTTCTTTGATTGGGTGACGCACGTAGTCGACCAGGGAGGGGCAGTGGACACGTTCTATCTGGATTTCAAAAAGACCTTTAACACTGTCCCTCACAGAAGGCAAATTAATAAACTCAAAAGCTCAGGGGTGGGACAAAAAATAACTAGGTGGATAGAAAAGTGGCTGACAGACAGAAGCCATAAAGTGGTGGTCAATGGAGTGTACTCCGGGGTGGGAAGGGTGACGAGTGGGATACTGCAGGGGTTGGTCCTAGGACCCCCTCCTTTTTAATGTGTACATTAGTGACATAGCAGATGGGCTGGAGGGGAGGGTGTGCTTATTTGCAGATGCTATGAAGATCTGCAATAGGGTGGATACCACGGGGAGGGTGGAGTCCATGAGGTGGGACCTAAACACTGGAAGGGTGGTTGGACAAGTGGCAGCTAAATTTCAATGCCAGAAAGTGTGTGGTGATGCACATGGAATGTAAAAACCCAAAAGCCACTTACACACTAGGAGGAGAAGAAATGAAGAAAACAGAGCAGGAGCGGGATCTGGGTACATTAGTATCCAGCAACATGAAGGTAGGAAACCAGTGCAGCAAGGCAGTGGGGAAGGTGAATGGAATGCTGGCATGCATAGGGAGGAGTATAACCAGTAGAAGAAAGGAGGTAATCATGCCATTTTATAAGGCCATGGTGAGGCCGCATCTGGAATATGGGGTCCAGTTCAGGAAGCCACATCTGAGAAAGAACATTGATTGTATTGAGAAGGTACAGTGCAGGGCAACCAGGATGGTGCATGGCATGCAGAGGGAAGCCATATAAGCAGAGGGGGAGGGAACTGGAACTGTATCCATTGGAGACAAGAAGGGAGAGAGGAGACATTATCGAAAGATTCAAGTATGTTAAAGGGATTACAAGGTGAAGGGCGGTATTTATTCAAAAGAAAGGAGGAAGAGTACAACAAGAGGGCATAGTCTAAGACTGGAAGGGTGAAGATATAAAGGGAATGTGAGAGGGTGTTTCTTCATGAAGAGAGTGGTGGGATCCTGGAACAGACTGCCGGAGGAGGTGGTGGGGGTGGAAGCAGAGGAGTGATTCGAGAGGGCATGGGACAGACATATGGGGTTGGTAAGCAGAGGAAAGGGGAGGGCTCATGATATTGGAGAGAGGTAAAAGGGGGGAATAGGGCAGACTAGATAGGCCACTTGGGTCCTTTTCTGCCGTCAGATTTCTATGATTCTATGAAAAGGAGAAATGCCTTCATACTAACTACAATTTCCTTTTCTGTTAGCGCCAACATTGTCAGTTGGGAGTTAATACATATGGGTAATGAACACTCACAGCCTAAAGCTGTCAATCAACATAAAACATTGGGCACATGTGCATTCTGAGAGCATTGTTTCATCAGTCACCTTTGTCCATGCAGTATCTATACATGTAACTGGTAATCTCCATGTCATCAAGGTCAGTGAACTCTCTCCTTAACCTAACACCAGCAATTTATGCATGTAAATAATTTTTGGCATTATAAAAGGATAAACGAATGACCTACCCCATTCCAGAGATCTGGCCGAGGGAGTCTCGCTAACCAATTCTTCTGTCATGCTTCTCAAACATCTGGCCACTGATTCTTTGACAGGGTTGGCATGCTGCCGATGACACTTGTAACATAAAGAAGTGTAAACAGTAATAACAGTGCAAGTAACTGAAGAGAACAAGTAAAGCACTAACCTGTAACGATGAAGCACCACACAGTGCTCAAAATCACAACCTGTTAACCTGGGTGCCTGTAAGATCAATAAAAATATAAATGTTTCCATTGTTAGCAGACAATTCTGGATAACCAGCTATAATCACAAACAAATCATCTTTGCTGAAATCTAAAGCCCTTAGATGTATCGGACACTATTCTCAAGTAGGAGCCAGGGTCTCCCAGGAGAGGCCACATTGACAATGCTGGAGCTAACAAAAAAGGAAATTATGGTAAGTATGAAGTAGTTTTCCATTTCTGTGTTGCTCCACATTGTCAATGGGAAGTTAAAACATATGGGTTCTAAAAAGCAGTACCCAATCCCAGTCTTAGAGGGGGAGAATATTGTCCCATATATAACCCACACAGGTGGCATATTACAATCATTTGCTAATCACCATCTGTAAGACTTTGTGGCTGAAGGCCATATTGGTGGAACTTTGAACATCCAGTCTGTAGTGCTTGATAAATGTATGAAGAGGACCACATTGCACAACTCCAACACAGATGCCACCCCTCTCTCTGCCCAGGATGTAGCAAGTGCCCTGGTGGAGTGAGCTTTGATGAGTGCAGGAGTTTTCTTCTTCTCAGCTGCATATGCCTTGATGAAACAAGCCCTTACCCACCTAGCCAAGCTGGCCTTTGTAAGCTTTCTGACCTTTCTTAGCCACTCCAAAAACAACAAACTCTTGGATTTTCTGAACTCTGTTGTCCTTTTTTGGTAAGTCCTAATTGCCCTGTACAAATACAATTTATGCAGCTGATTCTCTTTCAGATTTGCTGGCTTGGGACAGAAAGATGGTAGCCAGATTCCCTGATTTACATGAAAGGTTGTAGGGGTCTTAGGCACATAGGATAGAACCCTCCTCAGTACCACCCTTTCCTTATGTATGATAAGGTAAGACTCTTTATGGGACAGTGCCTGAAATTTGCCAGTCATTCTGGCTGAACTGATTGCAATTAAGAAACACACCTTGTAGGACAGGATGTCCAAAGACACCGATGAAAGAAGTTCAGAAGGTGCCCTGTAAAGAGCATTCAACACCAGGTTCAGGTCCCATGGGAGTACTGGAGATTGAAACAACAGTCTGCTGCTACTGACCACTCTAAGAAACTGGATAACATCCAAGCTGGTCTCCAGGCATGAGCCCATGGAAGTCCAGGCTGCCCCAAGCGCAGACACTTGGCCTTGCAGGGCACTTAATGAGAGACCATTGTCTACCCCTGCCTGCAAGAGATCCAATATCTGTGGAGCCATAGCTTTAGAAGGTCTGATATGTCTCTCTCTCTCTCTCTCTCTCTCTGGCCCAAACAGAGAAGGTATTCCACACATGGTCATAAGCTGCAGATGTAGAACCCTCCTTGAGGCCATTAGGATATCCACCATTTTCTAGGAGAAACCCTGTTTCAACAATCTCCTCCTCTCAGGAGCCAGGCTGCGAACTGCATTGTCTCTGGATCTGAATGCAGAATGGAACCTTGGAAGAGAAGGTCCCCCCCAAAGCTGGAGTCAAAATAGGGCCTGCTGAACCAGATTCACAAGGTCTAAGATATACGGCCTACTTGGTCACTCTGAGGCTATCAGAAGGAAACTTTCTCTTGACTGCCTCGTCGTGAGGATTTCCTTGGTAAGTAGTGGCAGTGGAGGGAAGAAGTAAGCCCTGAAAAAATTCCATGTTTGAGACAGAGCATTCACCACCTCCAACTGAGGACGTTGGTACTAGCTGAAGAACCATGAGACCTGAGCACTTTGCTTTAGCGTAAAGAGGTTGATCTGAGGATGGCTGAACCTTCTACACAGAAACTTGAACACCTCTGAGTTCACATCCATTCCCCTGGATGGACTGCCTCTCAACTTAGCCTTTTGGCCTGCACATTCAGTTCTCTTGCTAGATCAACTGCTGACAGGGTCAGAAGGATTTTCTCTGCCCACAGTAGTACCTCGGTTGCATCAGCTAGCATTCTCTGGCTTGGGTCTCCATGATTGTTTATGTATACCATGGTGACCTTACCTACATGGCCCTGGACGACACCCAATTGTGAAAATGAAGAAAAGTAAGAAACCTTGCCCACATCTCCAACATGTTTATCTAAAGCTATTGCTCCTGGGTGATCCAAACCCCTTGGCCAGGGACTTGGTCCAGGACTGCACCCCAGCCCAGTAGACTGGCATTGGTTGTCAAAATCAGTTCTGTTGCAACTTCCAAGAAAGACTCCTTGCTGAGGTTTTCAAGGTTCTCCCACAAGCTAGTGACTGCAGTGCTGATCAAAGTAGTGAGATCAGAGCTTGGTCATCTTCTGAGGCAAGGGATCAGTCCTCCAGCATCCTGTTCTCTGGAGGCAACATATGCAATCAAGTCCATTGCACTAACTCTATTGCTGCAGTCATCAGACCTAGAACCCTGAGAAGCCTGTGGACAGAGACCAATGACTGGCTTCTTAGCCACTGAATCTCTCACATCAGGGTCTCCTTCCTGGATGAATAGAGGAGTACTTTGCCCTTGTCCATCTGGAACACTGCCCCAAGTGTTCCAACCTCTGAGATGGGATCAGGGAGCTCTTCTCCCAATTGATGACCCAACCATGTGTCTCCAGCACCTCCAAGGTCCTTGGCACTGACCTTTCCACCATCCAAGCAATCGACGCTCGAATGAGCAAGTCATTCAGATAGGGATATACATGATGTCTCTCCTGTCTCAGGTGCGCTATTAGCATGATCAGGATCTTTGAAAACACCCTGAGCACTGTTGCCAAGCCAAAGGGAAATGCTCTGTACTGGAAATGCTGTCCCTAAATCGTGAACCTCAGAACCTTCTAGTGCAACTGGCAAATTAGAATGTGGAGATAGGCATCCTTCAGATCTATGGATGCTAAATAATCCCCTGGTTGGACAGCCCATATGACTGACCACAAGGACTCCATCTTGAAGGTTTTTTGGCAGACAAACATGTTTAAATGTTTCAGGTCCAGAATCAGTCGGAAACCCCACAACTTCTTGAGAACCACAAAGTAAATTGAGTCCCCCTCACTATGGGGGACTGGGAAAATTGCCTCAATCTGTATCAAGTAATCCAAGGCTTGAGTCACTGCCTACCTTTTCACTGGATTCTGAGGCACAGGGGATTGCAGGAAATGACCTCTCATGGGTACTGTGGTGAGCTTTATGACATAGACCATAGCAGGATTTGTAGTACCCATGCACCTGATGTTAGTTGGGCTCATAGCTAGTAAAGATTCCGCAGTATTCCACCAAGGGAAGGGGGTAGAGATGGGCCTGCATACCTTCTTTATGAGTTACCTCCTCTTCTTCCCACACTTTCATTATGTCTACAGGTGAAGGATCCTCTGTTACTCTTGCCCTTGAATCTGCAATAGGATGCCCTTTTCCTCTGGTTTCCAAAATTCCAAAAGCATCAAAAACTGCCTCTGGATTGTCATTGCTGAGCAAACCCCCGCCCTCTTGACACTGAGTTTGCCCTCTGTTGTTGCCTGGACACTGGAAGTTGCCCTTTCTTGTCCTGGATGTCCTTTAGGATATCGTCCAGGCCAGGGCTGAATAATTGTCCTCATTTAAAGGGCAGGTTAAACAACCTCGACTTGGATGCCTGGTCCATGACCCAGTGCTAGAGTTAGACACCCTGCATAGCTGCCACAATATGATAAGCGGAGTGTGCTGACATCCATAAATTGCCCACTGTGGCATCCCACAGAAACATGTAGGCCTTGGACACAAGCTGCAAAATGTTTGCCCTTTCTGACTCTTGAGGGCCGTAGCTCCCCAAAGCAGTGACCCTGGGAGGTTCAGCTGGGAGACCGAAATAGACATGTTAGATTGCATTACACAGTTAGAGCAGTAAGACACTAAATGGGATGGTCTCATCATCATCCTCCTGCAGGTCTTACATCCCTTAAACATGACAGATCTCTGATGAGCCGTGGTGCCACTTACTAATAGTCAGTATCCCAATAAAGGCAATGCAATTAAGATGATTGCTGTAAGTTATATGCAAGTTATGTATGAGGGCCCCATTCTGATGTTGCCTTATGGTTGCGACAACAAGCAGGGGTAAAGGTTACTGTTTACAACTTTTGTCTCCTATTTCCCTGAAGTGAGCACTGTAAACATAAAACTTTTCCTAGCCTGGAACTGCCTGAATGGCAAGTGCTTTCCTACCTTGGCGCTGCTAGCAGTACGCTGACTTGCTGTGTGACTGAGCAGAACACACACCCTGTGTTGCTCCAGGGATGTCGCCTCTCTGCTGTGGCCACACCAGATGAAAGAAAAGAGCAGCCTTGCAAAAGAAAGTGTTCCACCTCAGCTACCATGCTGGGTGAGCAAGAAGTATTCTGCACAGATGCACGCTAGGGTGACAATGACATGCCAATGCGTGAGACATCACAATGTCGAGCGGGAGCACGCCTGGCAGTCAGCCGCTACATGAATGCCTATGGGAAAGAGTGTGATGAGGAGCTACAAACTGACGTGAAGAAAGAGGTGTGAATGCATGCCGGCAAGTTGCCAGCAATGGTGGGTGAGCCATGCGTCTCAGGACAGGGAACTGACAAGCTGATGAGTGCTAGCTTAAGGGAAAGTAGGAGCACTTTGCTTAAGGGAGATTAAGGGAAAAACACACAGTTTAGCCCTCAAGCTTATTTCTTCCAGCAACCACAGTTTAGTAAATATTCCCCCACTGCAAACAGAGCACAGGCAGACCAACAGAAAAAAGGGCAGGACACTGCTCAGCATTGTACCAGACAACCATATTCCACTCTGTTGTAAATCCCAGGTAGAAGAAAGAGAGAGGGAGGGGCCATTGCTAAGAGAATGCTAGGAGAAAAGAGAAGAAAGGATTAGTAAGAGAGTCACATGCTAGTAGAAGAAGAAGAATCAGCATTTATATAGCACTTTTCATACATCCAAAGCACTTTACAAGCAATGCTAGACTGGTAGTGAAGTGACTGAATGTGTGGTGGCGGCCATATCGCACATCATCACCCACACACAGCCTGGATAATTGCATGAACCAGTTTATGGGAAGGGGAATGTTGGCCAGGACACCAGGAATGTTCCCTACTCTTTGCGAAGAGTGCCCTGGGTTCTTTTACTTCCACCTGGACAACACCAGGATGGGTAGAAGGGACCTCGGTTTAACGTCTCATCCGAAGGACGGCACACCCCAGCAGTACAGCACCCCCCAATACTGCACTCGGATGCCAGCGATTTTTAGGTGCAAGTCCAATCCCGGTGTGGGATGAGAACCCACGACCTTCTGGTCCAGAGGCGGATGTGCTACCAACTGAGCCACGCTGACACCTTGACTAACTGTGCCCCCCTGCCCCAATAAATCACCTGAGACACCAGGCTAAGGGGATCAGAGACCTTGTTGCAGACCCTAAATATAGTACAGTGGCATGTGGACCCCAGTCCATGCACAGGAGACACTGAAATGAGCTTGATGTGGCAGGTTAGTCAGTTTGAAAGCCGCACCTTAACAGGCACAATTTCTGAATTTGAGGGTGCTCCCTGTCAGCAGGTATTCCCAAGCTGTCTCACAGTTGTACAATCCTGTCAGGAAAATGTGCGCAGATGCTTCTGAGAGAGTTCTGCCTATTCTGCCCTACCCCTCTAGCAGTACAGCAAAGACTGATGAAATAGTGATCTTGGAATGCTCGTGTGCCTAAGGTTCTATGCTGATTGACAGCTTTCAACTGTGCCACTACCCCAGCAGGGATTTTCAATACCCATCTATATTAACTCACCATTAACAATATAGAGTGATACAGAAAGGTTATGTTGAAAATTTGGGGGACGCTCATTCACAAATCATAGTGAGCAGTGCATACTCCTGCTATACACGTCATACATCTGTCCACATACATAGATACATAGATACATAGACAGTGTCGGCAGATAAGGGCCTATGGCCCACCTAGTCTGCCCATTTGAGCTTGTAAGTTCAGTTTGTTTTCCTAGAAGTCTATTTCCCCTTACCCCTGACCTCTAGAATTCCTTTATGTCTATCCCATGCATTCTTAAATCCCGTGATTGTTTCAGCCCCACCACTTCCTCTGGCAGGGTGTTCCACTTGTCCACCACCCGTTCTGTGAAGAATTCTTTCTCATGTTTCCTCTGAATCGTCCTCCCTCAACTTCATCCCATGCCCTCTAGTCCTGAAACATCTTTTTAGCTTAAAAATAGTGTTTTCCTGCACCTGTTCCTCCTGTAAGATACTTGTATGTCTCTATCATATCCTCTCTCCCTCCTCTCCTCCAGGAAGTACATGTTCAGTTCCTTCAACCTGTCTTCATAGGATTTGTGATGCAACCATGCACCATCTTTGTTGCCTCCTCTGAACCTTCTCTACCCAGTCTATGTCCTTACGTAGGTATGGTCTCCAGAACTGTACACTGTACTCCAGGTGGGGCCTCACTAGTGTCTTGTATAGCGGAATTATGACCTCCCTTTTCCTGCTGGTGATGCCCCTTGCCTATACATCCCAGCATCCTATTTGCTTTACCTGATGCCTTGTCACAGTGTTTCCCTACCTTGAGGTCATCAGAGATGACAACCCCAAGATCCCTTTCCTGCTTGGTGCATGCTATATCCTCACCCCCCAACTGATATATTGTGCCAGGGTTTTTGTGCCCCATATGCATTATCTTGCACTTCTTTGCATTGAATTTCAACTGCCAAACCCTTGACCATTCTTCAAGTTTCTGCAGGTCCCTTCTCATTCTGTCTACACCCTCTGGTGTGTCTACTCTGTTACAGAGCTTTGTGTCATCAGCGAACAGTGAAATTCTGCCTTCTAGATCCTGTGCAATGTCACTGATGAAGATGTTGAATAGGACCGGTCCCAGCACTGATCCCTGTGGTACCCCACTGGTCACTCTTCCCTCTGTGGAGTGACAGCCATTTACCACCACCCTCTGTGTCCTGCCACCCAGCCAGTTACCTACCCACCACACTACTGTCCTGCCCACACCCATATTCCCCAGTTTGTGTAATAGTCTTCTATGTGGCACAGTGTCAAAGGCCTTGCTGAAGTCCAGATAGGCCATGTCCACTGCCCTCCCTGATCCACCTCCCTAGTCACCCAGTCAAAAATTCAATGAGGTTGGTCTGACATGACCTCCCCTGGTGAAACCATGCTGCCTTGGGTCCTGTAGTCCATTGACAACCAGATGTTCCACCAATCTCTCCTTCAGTAGTGCTTCCATGATCTTTCCCACTACCGGGGTGAGGCTGACTGGTCTGTAGTTCCCTGCTTCCTCTTTGTTCCCACTTTTGTATAAGGGGACTACATCTGCTGTACTCAGTCTTTGGGTACCTCCCCTGTTTCCAGTGATTGGCTGAACAGGATAGCCAGAGGTTCAGCCACCACCTCTCTAGTTCTTAACGACCCTGGGTGCACCCATCTGGCCCCATTGCTTTGTCAACTCTTATTACTTCCAGTTCCTTCAGGACCCTTTCTCGTGTAAAGGGACTTGTGTCCATTTCTGCACCATTCTCACCCTTGTACTCCCTTCAGACCCATTACCCCCCTCTTCCTTAGTAAAGACTGAGCAGAAATACCTGTTCAATATGTCAGCTTTACTGTTGTCATCCTCCACGCTGCTCCCATCCTCCCCCTTCAGTCTAACTATCCCTCCCTTTGTCCTTCTTTTTTCACTTATGTACCTGTAAAAGGTTTTGTCCCCTTTAACATCTAGATACGACCTCTCCATTCTGGAATCCATATTTCAGAAAGGACATAGAGCAGCTTGGAAGGGTACAGAGATGAACCACAAAAATAATCCCAAGATTATCTCAATTAATTTATACCGAAAGATTACAACATACCCACCTGGTCAGCCTAGAAGATAGGAGAAAAAGGGGAGACCTACTGGAACTTTTCAAAATATTACAAAATCATGACTTACGTACAGATTGTGGGTTTAAGTTAGAGAACCATCCCAATAATCTAAGAAGCCACAACAAACAACTTGTGGTCCCAAAGGCCAACACCACTAAATGTGACGACTACCTCACCATTGGTGTGGCGAAGGCTTGGACTAGCCTCCCCCAACATGTTGTCGATGCAACAACACGTGCTATTTTCAAATCGAGACTTGATTCTTTCCTAGGTTGGAACATAACAGATAACTGATACACCTACAAAATTGTGGGAGACATTCCAGATGGGCGCAAGCCTTCTTATGTCTTATAAACCGAGTTATAAATGACAAAGTTATGAGTAAAAGTTCAAAACACATTGGAAAAATATTAACCGTACTTAACTTTTTTACTCAGTTCCCAGTCAGCTCTGTAGCAACAAGATGTGTCTCCAGTCCAGATAGGATTTTCATCATTGGACCCCATTATGTAAGTTAGGGGTAAGGGGTGGGGATGCTAAGTGGGGTGGGGGAGGGGAAAATGGGGTTGCAAAAGACATTGATGGGAGGTTTTCTTTAATTTTAGGTCACAAAAAAAGGACTACAAGGAAGATTTTCTTGTTTGTAGGTACAGTACCAACACTTGTGATTGGGCACCCCAGTGTCAGTTTGCTGTTTGGCAGCACTGGGGTGGGCACCCTGCTGTTGCCAGCTGTCAGTAGTGGGGGCAAGAGGTCAGCTTTGGGGGGTATGCTCTACAGCAGCACTAGGTGTGGGTACCCCAGCATCTCTCAAATTTGGAGACTGGGGGAATGTTACCCAGCACTTGGGGTTGGGCATCCCGATGTTAGGTATACATCTGCTGGGCAGGATACTATAACAGATGGGGGGGGTTAACCAGTACTGGAGTGGGCATCCCTGTGTCGGATACATTCCTAATGCTTTGGTGAACAGCGTGGATTGGGCACGCTGGTGTCTGATTCTTAGCCAATTTTTAGCGCTTAGTGTGATGCAGCAAGGCCACCATCAATAAAATTTTAAGCTGCTTCATTCAGCGGGGGTTGGGGCCATGCACTGACCCACAGCCCCAGCCCCATTGTACGAACCCATTTACAACTCAAACAAACACTGTTTACAACATCAGGTGTCACTGTGTGGTGATGGCTATGACCCTGCCCCCTCTGACATGCACTCATTGTCACCAAACAACTGCATTTAGAAATGTGGTCATAAAAAAATCAGTTATCCTTTGAAAGCCCAGTTTTTAAACTGAGCATGAATGCAGTTTTCCCCTAATTTTTCAAAAACTGGGGCATGTTAGGGATATAAAAAAGCACAAAAGCACATGCCTCGGGAGAAACTCAAACAAACCCTGTAAGTTTCCAGTATGAAATCCTCATAGTTGTTAAAGGTGTTCAAAAAAGTCTTTATTTAATTTTTATGTTTTTTGCACCTTCTTAACTGTGCCTCCAGTGAACTGATTGCTACAAAAGTTTCAGGATCCAGACATCCTGCAACATCCCTATGACTTCCAAATTTCAAGTAAATCGGTTCATGGGGCAGAGTTATTGAACTGCAAAAATATGGGGCTTACTCAACCCTAATATACAGGTGCCAACTATGCCTGTATAAAAAAAAATATATATATATATATATATATATATAAATAGGGAATACATGATGGGCAGGAGTGGGATATGGAAAATATTCTCACTCCTGCAGAGTAACTGTGTATTCTCATGAGTGCCGAAGGCATGGTGAAAACACACAGTTCACGAGGCAGGAGTTGGTGAATATTTTCCATATGCCATGATCTGCCCATCATGTGTGTGTGGATTTATACCAGGGTGAGAGCTGCAGAAACATTTTTTGAGTCTGTGTGTTTTCTGCTCATTCTGTGTGTGCTGTCAGTGTGTGTGTGTGTGTGTGTGTGTGTTCGGAGTGGACTGGGAGTCAGAAACACAGGTGAGTGTGTTTTGCAAAGCTAATTAAGTGAGTCAGAGGCTCAGAGAGAAAGACAAACTGCTGCAGGTAGCACTGAGAAACAGAACCTGCTTTGTAAAAGACTTTCATTTAGAATTCAGGTTGTTTTGAAGCTGAGATCAGCACAGTAATGGGCTAGGAATGTTAGAAACACAATGGGACATAGGTGAGAGTCTTTTGCAAAGCTAATTGAGTAAGTTGCAGCTTCAGTGAGAAAGAGAAATTTTTTCTGAAGCAGTTTCCTTTAGAATGCAAGCTGCAGTGCATTTATCCTCACTCTGGTGACATCAGCAGAGTATGGATAAATGTCGATATCCTCACTCTGCTGAGGTCATCAGGATTTATCCTCACTGCAGTGGAAATAACACAGGTTATCCTACTGAGAAAGCGCTCACCCTCGTGGTACATATATATATATATATATATATATATATATATATATATATTAGTACATTTTCATAGGAGCCTTGCTACTACTTGCTTGACTACTGGGTGGACAGGAGCACATAGAGGTAAAATACCTTTCTCAAGAGTTACACAGTGAGTGAGTCAGTGGGTGAGTGGCTGGTTCCTCCTAGCTGAATGAGTATAACAATGCAGCAAAGTGCTTCTGACCACTAATGAAAATAAAGTACCACAGAACGGGTATGACATCAACGGCCATCTTACAGGAGCATTTACCAGTTTACTCAACGATCTTTAATTTTACCTCTGCTTATGTGTTAAAGGGGACAGAAACACTAGCACTCCCAATTCATATTTTTGGTGTTTCTTGTCTTTAAAACCAGGTACCCACCTTATTGCACCATTATAAATGTCCCACCCAGTGACATCACTGGTTAGACTCAAACTGACTCAGTCAGTGGCTCCAGTTACCGATCTGACTGCTTGCGTAGGCTGGTACTTCAATGCAAATGGAGCACATTGAGGAGAGGCTTCATTTTCATTACTGTAGTGACACATGCCGGTAGCATTATCAATGTCCAAAAGAAGCCACCTGGCACTGACTGATTCTAACTAATGATGTCACTGGTTGGAACAGCCCATGCCAATAGCGGTATCAGTGTCAGAAGCCACCTGGCACTGACTGATTCTAACTAGTGATGTTACTGGTTGGAACAGCCCATGCCAATAGCGGTATCAGTGTCAGAAGCCACCTGGCACTGACTGATTCTAGCTGATGATGTCACTGGTTGGAACAGCCCATGCCAATAGCGGTATCAGTGTCAGAAGCCACCTGGCACTGACTGATTCTAACTAATGATGTCACTGGTTGGAACAGCCCATGCCAATAGCGGTATCAGTGTCAGAAGCTACCTGGCACTGACTGATTCTAACTAATGATGTTACTGGTTGGAACAGCCCATGCCAATAGCGGTATCAGTGTCAGAAGCCACCTGGCACCGACTGATTCTAGCTGATGATATCACTGGTTGGAACAGCCCATGCCAATAGCGGTATCAGTGTCAGAAGCTACCTGGCACTGACTGATTCTAACTAATGATGTTACTGGTTGGAACAGCCCATGCCAGTAACGTTGTCAGCATCCAGAGCCACAGACTGAGTCTAACTAATGATGTCACTGGTTGGAGCGTTTACAATTCCACAATAGGGAGGCTACATACAGAGCTGGATTTAAAGATGAAGGAGACCGAAAACAAAACAACAAATATTTATTTACAGAAAGTGAACAGGGTGGAAGCAAATGTGGATCAGGGATTTTGTAGGGCTTCTGTTCCCCTTTAAGACAAGCCTCTGCATCCAGAATTGTTACTGTAGCATTCTCATTGCAAAGCTTCTGTATAAGAATTGTCTTGTAACTGCCCTGTAGCACCATTGTAATACTCCCACTTGCAATAATCAAACAACACTTATCTATGCACCTTCCAGCTAGGAACCCACTGGAGCAGGAGGTTATCAGTCTGTCACCAGCTGGGGCTCACTCAAGCTTGAGATTGGTTTGGGATGAGCATGGCAGACATAGCCTGGGGATCTCTGGAGTGGACCTGTACCCATTCAGAACCAGGGGGTCGACTCAAGTGACAGCTGCTTATTGGGAACTTTAAAAGCAGCAGGTTGTTAACAGCACAGACTGTTACAGAGATGGAGTTGGACGGAGTAAGAACATTGGCTGCATCGGGGGCTGCATTTAGTTTATCTCCATATTATCATGACTGAAGTAGCTTGCAATATTATTGTCACCAAAGAGTTTAGTGTATTCAGTCTGGACTTGAAGCAATGCATGCTATCTGAATCCAACATGTCATCTAGTAATCTGCTCCAAACCCCTATTATCTCCTGAGTGGAAAAAAATGTTTCCTCACAAGACTTGCATCCTTTTTGAATATTTCTCATCTCAAGTCTCAGTGCCCACTCATTCCGGGTCACTAAACTCTAGCGACCAGGTTACTCTGACATACTTTAATATAACCTTGTGATACCTTTCTGGTCTGTGAATGTCTCTATTAAATCACCCTTATTCTCCTTTTGTACAGAGTGAACAGCTCCTGCTCTTTCAGAGGCCACTCATGGGTTAAATCCATCTCTCGTTGGCTGCCAGTCATGGCACCAATGACCTGAGCTTGGGAACAAGCACGGAACATCAGAGGGTGGGGGGCTAGAGCACCCCAGAGAACACTCTTCTCTTCTGAGGAGGGAAGGGACAGGCATCACTGCTATACTGCCATCTGGTGACCACAGGTGGTACTCAGCATCAGGCCTGCCTGTGCAAGGGGAAAGTTACAGGGCACATGCACCTGGCAGCACTCTGGATGTGCCCATCCCAAGGGCACCATGCATCTGTGCATCCATGGGGAGGAGGAAGATAAGGCAGAAAAAGACCCCTGTGGGTGGCAGAATATCACCAGCACTCACTGATCCTGCCAGTCCTAACAGCCTACCTCTCCACAGCACATGTGTTCCTGCAGAGAATGCTGACTCCCGCAGGCCTCACCACAGCGAGAACCTCCTGCAGAACAGAGGGTTAAGTGGCAGAGGAGGAACCAGCTGGGACTGGGAGGAATGGCCAGGCCAAAGAAGGGTAGTACTGGAGACAGAGAAAGGGGCAGAAACTGTCTAATTTTTTTTATCAATCTGATTTTATTATTTTTCAAGAGTACCTGAACCCCCTATTTGTAACTGGTGCCTTTTTCAAAATCCTCTCATACGTTTGTAGACAAGAGTGAGTGGAGTTGAACAATAATCATAATTACCTGCAACTCCAGGATGAGGAACTACATACACATGACACATACACACACACACAAGCACGTGCAAGCATGCATGTGCCCACAGACACAGATGAACACACACAGTACTACATACACAGGCATCCCTCATCTGAGGTGACTGTATTTTTCTCAGCAGGAGGGAGTAGCATTCAGGTGGGGCAAAAGCCTTAGAGATCTTTTAACCCAAAGTAAATACAAGAAATCCAAATCCCCAAGTTTGTTGCTCAGCACCAAACCACATGTTTTTTTTTTTCCATGTCAAAGCTGCAAAACATGTAAATTTTCCATGCAGGGGAAATCTTTCTTTAACCCAGGTAAATCAGGGATTAAAGAAGATAAGATGAATCATTTTCTGTCCTGTTCCACAAAATGTGTAATCTATGCCTTATGGTGCACTTGTGGCAAGGTCTGTATCGGCCAGACCACCAGAAGCCTAAAAGAGAGAATTCAGGAGCACTATAGGGTCCTATAAAAATGAGATTGGGACCATCCTATAGTTAAACATTTAGTGGAACAGGAGGACCTTACTGGGCATCAAACGCTTTATATGGTGATTAACCACGCACCATACTCAATGGGGGAGTGGTAACAGACATCAGGACTTAGACAGAAAGGAATCCAAATGGATTTTTCTGTTAAAGCCATTGGGGTTAAACAATCTGATGTATTGGAAGCCACATACACATTCATAATCTAAATAATAAAAATATAAGCGTTAGAAGTAAAATGCAAACTGTATTCAGCCATAATACTTAACATTATGGTTTATGTAGTGAAGTAATGAGCCAGATGGAAAAGTATTCCTGAGTTAGTGGTTCATATACAGTTTGTTTTGTTAAATACATTTATGTTTGTTCTTGAGTAGACTTTGACTTGGTTTGATAACTGAGGGACAGGGAATGATTCTGTCATTCCCCTGATGTATGCACGTGAGCACACATCCATATCCATGCAACATTATGTTTATTGCATACATATGAGGATACAGAACAAATTATTGTAATCATGATTGCTATGTTTGCCATGTACGCTCATATAATTAATTGTCTTTTGAAGGTTTTCTTCCAACGACATCATGTGTGGATGCACAGGTTTTATTTCTACAATAATGATTTACAGTGTTGAAAAATGAATTACGATATAATAAAACTACTTGGTTTAACAATAAAAGAGGGTTAAATGGCCTGGTAGCACTGAGGGTTGAGGCACTGGACTCCGGACCTCGCACCACTCTGGTGACCCAGGTTTGGGAACGGACTCGGGTTGGGGGGGAGGATCGAACATCCCAACAGAAGCTCTCCTCCTACTGGGGTGGGTTCCTGGGGTGCTTACTAGCACCTGACACACCTATGCCTGTGGAAGCAAGGGCATCGGGGGACAAGGCGACTCTCCAGAGTTGGGGTGGGGAGGACATTAGGGGCATTTGACAATGGCGTGCGTCAGCACGTGGTCTGTCTGGACGTTCATCCTGCGTGCCAATGTCCTCAGGGGTATCAGGGAGAAAAAAGGAGAAAAACAGAAAAAAATCTAATCAGTCCTAGATGATGACCTATCCAGGCCTTCCAGTCACCTATCCACGGGCAGACCCCACTGTGCAGGCTCTCCAATGAGGGTTGAGGAAGAAAGGAGACAATGGAGAAGACTGGCACTCTAGGGGCAGAATCCATGACGGTGGTCTGGGGGTTGACCAGTTCGAAGGAGTGGACTGAGAGGGCAGACAGGCAGGATAAAAGGGAAAGTGAAAAAAAAAAATAAAAGACGTTTTTTTTTTAAAACTATGGTGCAATGTTTTTTTTTCCATTTTGTTTTAAAAAATTGAAAAAAACATTTTTTATATATATTTTTTGGTTTAACACCATTACACTTTGGCTATGGAAGGAATGGATTTGAGCTCGCACCAGACCAGCAGTGGATCGGGTCTACAGTGTTGAAATTCCAAATAAATAGTTTGTTTGACCGGAACACTAATTAGAGCTGACCTGTTGTGAACTTTACCAACATACTTTATCATATTGTTTTTTAATTGTAATACAAAGTGGGTTAATTAACCCCATCAATGTGTTTGATAAATTGCAGCTGTGGTAAAATGGTTTATAATCTGAGCACAACACACTTGGTCACGCTTCCTGATGAAGGGGTAGCAGCGCTGAGGCTGGAAGGGTCGAGAAGCCCTAGATTTACTCATACTAAATTCTTTATTATATAGTTTGTTGTTTGTAAGTATTTATTTTGAAGCTTACACTTTAATTCTCTTTTTGTAAAAATAAAAAGAATACTCTCCCTGAATTATGGTTCTGGAGTGCTGGATTTTATTCATTATTTTGAGTTTATAATACAGTTCTGTAGTAATATAGTAAAATAGTAATATAGTACCATAGTAGTCTAGTGACATAATACCATAGTAACACAGTACCAAAGTAATGTAGTATCATAGTAACATAGTACCATAGTAACATAGTAATATAGCAATATACTAACATAGTAATATAGTAAAATAGTAACATACCATCATAATGATATTGTAACATAGTATCATAGTAATAAAGTACCATAGTAACATAGGACTGCAGTAACATAGTAATATAGTAACATAGAAAGTAACATAGTACCATAGTAACATACTAAGAAAGTGTAACCCCTAGGTGGCGCTACCCCAAGGGTTACTACCCCTGTTTGCTTGGCTATCAACATGTTAAGGGGCCTAGATTCAGTGACAGATGCTTCCACCCAAAGGTCAGGGTTGGTATTAGTCAAACTAACCAAGCCACAACCCTCTGGGACACCATGACCCCCCCTCGTCTCCTACTAGTGGCCCACACAGTACACAATGTTGACCTTCTCAATACCCCTGATAGGCTTTGCACATACATCTATGTTTAGCACTTACCCCCAGGACTGGTTCCTTCAGCTTGGCTCTGGGGACCCTCTGTAAAATAAGGTGAGGCAAAGCAAAAAGCAACTACACAATACCTTCAACATAAACTGACACCACAGTCAATGTAAATTGCAGAAAAAAGTAGATCTGATTTATTCGGTGGGCTGTAACAAGGATGGGGGCAATCAGGTTAATTGGCTTAATCACCCTGTATATGTCACAGCTGTGCATGCAGTCAGAGTTCCTATCAGTTACACTCTCTGGGTACCCAGGATGGAGAAGGGGGCTAGCCAGGTCCATTGCCTGGGGTAGGCCAGCATTGCAGCTGGTTGGGGCCCTGTAAAAGGAAGACAAAACATACACCGCAGCCTAATTGTAATCCAGAGCTGGAGGGCTCAGTTTGTTCAAAGGAAAAGAAATGACAGACAATCAGGTGACACACTTTTGATTTTAGCTACATGTTGCAGAGAGCTACCCTGTTGGTTACTCACGATACCCAAAGCTGAACACAGGATGGACAATGATCGAGACGATAGTTAGATTTTCTGGATTGCCAGAAGAAGCAGGGTAGGGAAACAAGGCCCTCGTGGCAGGGCCCAACTGCATTGGACAGCAGCGGATTCAGTCCGATTCGAGCTGGATTTAACTTCTCGCCCTTAGCCCACAACTCAGCTTGGGGGAAAACCAGATCGTGACCCCCCTCCAGTTCACAGCACATTTATATGTAAAGAAAATTACTGTACCAGGCAGACAGCTCTTCAATCCCGATAGCAAGGTCACTGCTAAAATCCCAGGAGCGTGAAGGCAGATAAAGTTCCTGACAAGCCAATCGCTTTTAGCAAAATCTTCGGTCTTCTACAAGTTAAGCCTGGTCCCAATTCAGTTGCTTGCTTCACAGCACACAGATCGGATTCAGTCCAAACCAGTTCTCTATCTCTAGGCAGAACACAGCAAACAGGCCAGAATTCAGGCCTTCCATGGTTCTCCCACGTGAACTACTGCGCAACACAGCCGCTCGAACTCTGCAAGCTCTTTCTTGCTCAGCTTCCAACTCGAATCTGGCTTGCCAGCAGACAGCTCAGGGGGTTTCTCTTGGATCCAAAAGGTTACATTGGTCAGGTGAACTGTCAGTCACAGTCAGAGCTCTCCCTCTAGGTGCAACAGGCGTCAACAGCCCCAAACTAAAAATCCCACCTGGTAATCTACACAGTCCCACGTTAGTAGGCTCCATCTTAGAGTCCTCCACCATTTTGGTCCTGACCTGCCGATTTGGACCAATCAGTAGGACTGGTCCAAATTGGCAGGTCAGGACCAAAATGGTGGAGTTAAGCTGAACAGTCTTTGCTGCAAATAAGGCAGGTTAGCACAAACCACATTATCATTATTACTCTAAGCGATGTCCAGCATTTAGTTACATCTTTCAGCAGGGCGCCCTCTGCACATTTAGCGATGGCAGAAACGGAGTGAGTATTCAGCAGCACGGGCGGGACTCGGGCGTGGAAACACACAGTCCCCCCTCATGATTAATTATGACTGCAAACAGGCAGCCCTTAAAGGGACAGAACACAGAGGCCACACAGGCACTCATGGGCAATACTTTTAACTGCTAAATGCAGGACACCAGCCTGGCAACTAGCATTTAAGCAAGCACACGGAAGCCTTTTGGGAACCCTCATTTGTAGGGGGGTTACAAAAGTAACATAGCACCATTGTAACATTGTAACATAGTAATATAGTACCACAGTAGCATGGTAACAAAGTAAAATAGCATAGTAACATATCACCATAGTAACATAGTAATATACAGTAATAGCATAGTACCATGGTAACATAGTAATATAGTAACATAGTAATTTAATATTGGAAGGAACTGTAGATCAATCAAGTACAGGATATAGAAACCCTATGCAACATTCCTGAGACACTGGGAATAATTTCATGATTGCTTGTAGGAAAGTCCAGGGTGCCCATTTCCCTTGTCTGAGGTGACTATCTTGTTCTCAGCAGGGGGTAGATCATAAAATAGTACCCAAGTAACATTGTAAAATAGTACCATAGTACCATAGTAACACACAGCAACAAAGTAAAATAGTAACATAGCACCATAGTAGCATGTATAGTGACATGACACAATAGTAACATACTAGCAGAGTAACATAGTACTGTAGTAACATACTACCATAGTAACATAGTAATATAGTACTACATTAATATAGTAATATTGTGATATAGTTTACGGTGGAGCGTTGATTGTGTATGGAAATCCATACACTTTTCAAAGTTGTTCTGCTGCAATAGTGATGCCCTCACTAACGGAGAATGACTTTTCATTCTGCATTAGTAAGGACGTGATTATGCAAGCGACCACATTAGTGGCTCTCATTGGGCAGCAGCTGGTGAAAAGTCGGTCATGTGTGCTAGCCAGTGGCCGTTTTTGTCCACCCTCACATCCTTGGTGTGAGTGCATGTGTGTGGAGGCATTTACATGTCATTCAGTGTGGGACACCCTACCCTATCGATCACCCATTACCCAGCTACACTGCCATTAGACCTCCACCCAGAGGCGGTGGGACTGCAAAAGGGCAACCCCTTCCCCGGGAGAGGAGAGTCACCATTAGGCAGCTCGATCCTGCTCCCACCCTCCCCCCATGCCGCTCCCCAATGACTCGAGTCCATTCCTGAACCTGGGTTGCCAGTGTGGTGCGAGGTAAGGTGTCCAGTACCTCAGCCCTCTGCGCCACCGGGCCAGCCTGCCAGTGGCTGTTTTTAATTGCAGGCTGTGGAGTGGAGACTGGAAAAAAAAGTAAGTGTTGCTGTTATTTTTCACTGTTTTGATCACTGCAGAAACGATCGGTGCGCCACTATACATTACATAGCACAGTGTATGGAAAACCACATACAACACAGCTAATGGAACATCCCTGAGATTCTGGGAATAATTTCATTGTTGCAAGTAGGAAAGTCCATGCTGCCCAGTTCCCGCATCTGAAATGACTATCTTGTTCTCAGCAGGAGGAGAGTTTGTTAGCCTCAGCATATGCTGTCAGAGAAAAAAAAAAAAAGAGTCCCCAATCAACTTCCATTTTGATTCAGTGATTATTTCATACTCAGTCCACCAATAAAGTCCTGATATTTTGTGGAGCTATCTCACTTAAGCACAGGCAGCGGTTCTCATCCTTATACCGTATCACATTGCATGTGAAAGCTTAGAAAGTCTCCTCTCTCTGGTTTTCTGTCACAGGGTCCCACATGACTGAAAAACGGAGAGAGAGAGGAGCACTTCTAAACTCATGCATTTCAACAAAAGGGAAATGGAACAGTCATATAAAAGAGAACACTCCCAGTGGAAAAGCAGTAAAAGTCAAATACGGAGTATAGGAATGATAACCACCAGTCATAATTAAGTGGGGTGGCCTATGAAGTGTTTCAACTTTATTGGTGGACTGAATATGAATGACTGAATCATGTCAGCCCAATAGCGCAGAGGCAGCACTACTGATTACTATGCCAGCGACCTGGGTTTGGGAGGGATTTTAAGTTGTCGGGGATCTGCCGGGGAGGGGAAGGGAAGATGAAGCTTCCTGTGAAATGCTGCCTACCTTTTGTTGGGGACAGACATGCCTCCTACAGTGTGCCTGACATCTAGCAGAGGCTAAGGTGTTGTGGCAGCCAGGAGGCTCTAGTTGAAGAGGAATGCTGACAGATGTGGCTGCACCATTGCATGTCCCGCATCCCAGGGTAGAAACAGACAAAAAACTCCTCAGCTGCTGCAGCATGTGGGATGGTCACTTGCAAGCAAGGCATCACTGACCAGGCACCTCAGAACCCAGATCCTGCTCTGGACAGGTCTGGCTATCCCCCTCTGGCCCCGCCACAAGGGGTAAGATATGGTAAAAGTTAACAGAAGGTGAGTTGTGGGGATGGTTGGTGACTGGGCTGCAGGGACCATCCAGAAGGAAGGGTCAGCTAAGGGAAATAGAGGAACATATACGGAGGACTGACAAAGAAAAAGAATCACTGACTTAAAACAGCTGTGGATGGGAGACTCATTTTTTTCTCTGAGAATAATTTCATGGTGAAATGTGATAATTACATTTGGACTTGCTCAGTCAATTACTGTTTTTGCAGCCCTGCTGAAAACTGCAGTGAACTCAACTTTTGTGGTTCAGCTCTGCGAATGTCAGTCTCAGTTTATTATACCCCCACTAAAGCAGTACTGAGAGCCAAGTAATGGTTATAGTACACCTTTTCCAGAAGAACCATGTTGTATAAATAGCCTGAAAATGAAAAGATTTTGAAGTCCCTTAAGTAATATAAATTGTCACAATGTGTCTTGTCTGAATTGACTGCCATTTCATGACTAAAAGATCTTATTTCTACACTATACTTCTGCTGCAGGTGTAATGTTTATTATTATTACTCCTTTGTCTGGCTAAAGCTTAAGAGCTAGCCGAACAGAGATTTCCAGTTTCCTCCCTTGGGCTGATTAAAGCAGGAATACAACAAACGTGGCAGATCAGAACCCGGATTGGGTAAAAAAAAAACAGACTCTATCCAGAACAGAAACGTACCCAGAGCCAAAACATCAGAACCGCCATTCAGGTTCAGAGTGCATTCTGGTTCTGGATCCATTGCAGTGTATCTGTATTATAAAACGGAACCCACTAATGGCTCCAGTTCCGTATTCTGGATATATTCCAGGGGTTTATGTTTGTATTCTGGGTCAGGTACCTGATAGGCCTAGCCTTTTAGTCAGGTTCCCAGTGGTTCTGGTATTTTGGTTAGGTTCCACTTGATTCTGACATTTGTGGTTCTGGCAATTTGGGTTATGTTCCAGTTGATTCTGGTATTCTGTTTTTTTTTGCTTTTTTTTTTATCAACAACTGGAAGAAGAATGTGATAGAGTCAGTAGGTGACCTATCACAGTTAAGGGTCAGGTTAGAGGCTGTAGGTATGTGCAGTTAGAGATGTCATCTACCTGGACATCACCTCTGGCTAATGTATTTCATCTTTATTATTTGTTTTGGTCCCCCGCCCGACACAGCAACCATGTGGAAAAAGCTGCTGCTAAGCCCTGTGTCTGTAACAATGCTGGTTGTGATGTCATACTAATTGTGACATCATGCCGTCTTTATATTCGGATGTCCTGAACTGATTTGGTCAGTCTGTGTAAAGACTCACCTATAGTCAGTGTGGATATTACCCTGTAGAGAGGCAGGATAAGTCAGTCAGAGGAGAGATTGATTTGAACAGAGCCAGGACAGGCTGCCTTATGTCCTGGTGTAGAGACTACAGAAGACATGCAGATTTCATGTCTTGAATTATTTTATAATTTGCTGAATGGACACTGACCTGTTTCTAATTTGTTTATTCTTGTCTTGTGATTTAGTATAGTAGATCACCGCTGGTGGATTTTTACAACTTGTCCTGGACTGCGTATGTTTCCTAACCTAAGCCTCCAATATATTTGGTGTCAGAGGTATATGGTTTAGTCACATCCGGGGTCATTCTGTGTCAGAAAGCCACATCACATCCAGAAGCCTCTCCACATTGAGAATGGTTCCAGATCTAGAATGCATTCAGGAGACAAATCGGAAATTCCAGAACAACTCTGAACCTGATCCAGAATGCGAGGACTGCATGGAACTTGACCCAGAATCACCCAAAAGGCAAACATGGACATCAGAACCACCTGGAATGCACACTGAATACAGAACTGGAATCCTTGGTAGACCTGCTTTTGTATTTTGACTGCATTTCAGGGGGTTGCAGCAGTCTGGTTCCAGGTGCATTCCGGTTCCAGATCAATTCCAGTTTTGGCCTGTCCTTATTATGCCCTATTAGCATTTTGTTGTGATCTGTCTCCATTCCCTCGTTCACTGCCATTAGTTAAAAAGCTCTATTTTTAGAAATCAACAACCACAGTAAACATGATAATATGATCTTCAAAAATACCTTCCTTTGCAGACTGCTAACATGGCTTTGACCTCAAACACCGCATGTCCAGCCTGTTCATGCATATTTCTAATAGCTGTCTTTTTTTTTAATATAGCTTTTTATCACTGATTTTTGGGAGCTGGCAGGTGGGACTTGGCTGGACTTGCATCCGGCTCAGTCTATGTCCCAATCAACAGGATTGCAGCTGGGACCATCATGGAGTTTGCCAGCTCCGTCTTCTCCCTTCCCCTGATGTGGATGCATGTGTGTGTGTGTGGAGGCACACACACACACACACACACGCTGTGTTCCCACAACACCCTCCCTTCCTACCATTCTCTGTATGACACTGCCACCGGGTCTCCACCCAGTAGCAGTCATATGGCAGGGGCGGCAATGTCTCTCCTCGGGAGGGGAGAGCTGCTGCTTGGCTGCTCAATCCACTCCCACCCTCCCCCTGACTGACCCTTGATGACCCAGGTCCATTCCTGAACCCGGTTCGCCAGCATGGCACGAGATGTAGCATCCAGCGCCTCAACCCTCAGCACCACTGGGCTGGCAGCTGCCTTTTTTTTTTCTGTTTTACCCCTTTCTTCTCTGGCCAGACACCTTCTGTTTGCTTCCCTCCGCAGCTCCATCACCTGCTATCTCTGGGGTACTTACCCCCATCTTCCTATACCCCCACATACCCTACATGACAGGGCTGTTGGGGTTATCCAAGTCCCTTTGGAATTTTTGCTTGGTCTAAGAGGGTATCCAGTAAGCAGTGTGGAGCCTGTGGGTGGTTTCTCAACTTCATCCTGCCTTGATCAGAGTGTTTTTCCATTGTTCTGCCTTCCCGTTCCCAGGGGACCCACATAGAAACCTAGACAATGATGCAGAAAAAGGCCACTAGTCCATCCAGTCTGCCCACAAATCCCTAACAAACCCAAGACCTATTGTCCATACAGGGTTCTAACCCACACTATCCATCCTCATGCTCCCTGCCCTACTGCTACCACCCTGAGCAGCCACTAAACTCTTCACTCCATCCCACCCATGTTTGAAACCACTGATAGTTTTGGCACCCACCTCATCAGCTGGCAGATTATTCCACAGCTCCACCACCCTTTCTGTAAAATAAAACATTCTCACTTCCCTCTTGAACCCCCCTTCAGTTTCCACGTGTGCCCCAGTGTTCTTGTTCCACTGCTCATGCTAAATAGTTCCTCGCACTTTACCTTGTTCATTCATTTCGGGTGCTTGAAGGTCTCGTAGGCAAGGGTGGCCCAGCACTCACACTGCCATCAGGAGACGTCCCACCATTTCAAGCAGCTCTGGCTAGCATGCAATCCATAATCACCCAGGTGGTGGTAGCAGAGCAGAGAGCACTGAACATGGAGAGTGTCTATCGGGATGCTCAGTCTTCCTCCACCTCCCTGTCAGTCCCTGATGACCCAGGCTGCCAGCATCACAAGTGGCAGTGCTACTGCCAGGTTGCCAGGTTGCCAGGCTGTCTCTCATAACACCTTTACAACCAGTTTCTATTTTTATTTCATGACCTTTCCTTGCTGCAGCCTTATCTGATAAATCCCTCAGATGGCATTTTTTCTTTTTTGCATTCTGTTTCTTCTCTTGTTTTACCGCAGTGGCCCTTGCTCTGCTAGCTGAGCTCTGAGCCCTATCCTCCCCATCTCCATCTAGACACTTTTCAACCATCTTAACCCTTACCTCTCCAAAGCAGGTTGTTCAGGTAGTCTGAACCTGTAGCTCCCCACTGGACAGTATAGTTCTGAGAGGTGGTGGACAGTCACTTTGTCATGCCCCATGAGTGTTGGCTTCATTGTGAGTGCCTGCTGGGGTTTACTCTTGTTAAACCCTGACCACAGCACACTGATGGTGAAGGTTCAAAGGTGCACGCGTGTGTGTGTGTGTGTGTGTGTGTGTGTGTGTGTGTGTGTGTATAGTCACACACCATAGTTAATCAGCATTCTTCCTTTCACTGAGAGCTCCAACTGCACCATTCCACCTGTTGGTCACTCAGACAGAGGAAGCACAGGGGAGTCTGCAGCTCTCCCTCCCCTGAGAGGGGGAACATTCTAAGGGATGTTCAGTCCTCCCCCGGGCCAGCTTTCTGACACCTGGGACCTGTTCTTGAACCCATGTTGCTGGCATCTTGAGTAGCAGGCCTGCAGTACTGATGGGCCTGCTTCAGAAGGCAGCTTGATAATCACTTTGGACTACTTTTTGTACTCTTAAAATGTTCAAGTCAAAATAAATACACCACACACGTTTTGAACACAAGCAGGCTAGATGTAGCGTTTTGCTTTATTTTGTGTCATTACTATAAAGAAAAGTCTAAACGAAAAGAATAAAAGCTGCTTCCTCAAGCAGGGAGTACCTTCCCCCACTGTGCAACCCAGTTAGCATCTTATATTAATAGAATGACATATCTGCAATTACACAGAATGCATAGGCGCTGCTTGCTAGAGGCTAAAGCATAATAAGGCTTTCACAGTTACAAATGTTTTTTAAACAAGGAAGGATTTAGTAACAATTTCATCCATCCCAGAACCAGAATGGTTCTGAAATGGAATGCCCCAGAATGGATGGAATGACCCAGAATACAGTGATGGGAACGGTTCTGGAACTGGAAAGCTGATAGAATACAAAACTGAACCCACCAATGACTATGTTTTTGCATTCTGAGAGGTGGCATTTTGAGTTGAATTAGGTTCCAGGTGGTCCATGCAGGACCCAACACGAAACATATAAACATATAAACATAGACTTTGATGGCAGATAAGGACCGCTTGGCCCACCGAGTCTGCCCATTTTCCTACCTACAGGATAATCTGCAGATCCTAGTTAACCAACAGCCTATTTCTTCCTACCCTCCACAAGAATTGCCTTAAGTCTGTCCCATGCATTCTTGAATTCTCCCACAGTTCTAGACCCACAACCTCCTCAGGAAGGCTGTTCCATGCGTCCACCACCCTCTCTGTGAAAAAATACTTCCTCACATTGCCCATGAGCCGTCCCCACTCTATCTTCAGATTGTGTCCCCTTGTGCTTGCCTGTTGATTCCACTGAGGTACTTAAAAGTTTCTATCACATCCCCCCTCTCCCTCCTTTCCTCAAGGGTATACATATTAAGCTCCCTTAGTCTCTCCTCATATGGCTTCTCTTGCAGACCCTGCACCATTTTAGTTGCCCTGCTCTGGACTGCCTCCATCCTGTCTGTGTCCTTGTGGAGATGGGGTCTCCAGAACTGGATGCAGTACTCCAGATGGGGTCTCACCAACTGTCTCTACAGAGGAATAACAACTTCCTGTTTTCTACTGGTGATGCCTTTTACTATACATCCCAGTATCCCTCCAGCCCTCCCTACTGCCTTCTCACATTGCTTGTTAACCTTAAGGTCATCTGATATGATTACCCACAGGTCCCTTTCCATTTTTGTTGTTGTTACTATCTCCCCCCATTGTGTAATCTTCCCCTGGGTTTTGTTTCCCAGGTGCATTATTTTGCACTTCTTTGCATTGAATCCAAGCTGCCATACTTCTGACCATTCCTCCAACCTTGCCAAGTCCCTTCTCATCCTTTCCATGCCTCCTTGTGTATCAACCCTGTTGCAGATCTTTGTATCATCTGCAAAGAGCCATACTTTTCCTTCCAGTCCCTCTGCAATGTCACTTATAAAGACATTAAAAAGGACTGGACCCAGTCCAGCCCAGTGGTGCTGAGGGTTGAGGCGCTGGATGCCACACCTCGCGCCACGTCGGTGACCTGGGTTTGGGAACGAGCCAGGGCCATCAGGGGTCGGCAGGGAAGGAGAAGATTGAGCATCTGGAGGACTGCTCTCTTCTCCTGGGGTGGGATCCTGGGGTTACTGTGCTCCTTGGCGGCTGCTGGTGGAAGCTAGGGGCATTAAGCTCAGTAGCACGGAACGTAGAGGGGTTGGCATTGTCAGGATGCCTGTGGGCAGTCCCGCACTGGCATCCACTGCATGCCATGCCAATGGGGGCAAAAATAAGAAAAATCCCTGCCTCCTGATAGGCGAAGGATGGTCCGGGGGCTGGCCACCACGCCCAGTGTTGGGTCTCTTCGCTCGCTCCTCTGTTATCCTCCCTGCCTAGGCTGCTCTTCTGGATTGTACACAGAGCACCGGTTGGGAGTATCGGAGGTCCTGCCTCGGAGGGCTCAGAGCCGGGGGGTTGGGCAGCCAGGCTAATGGATGGAGAACCACCTCCAGAGGAGTTGGGTGGAGGACTTCAGATGGGCAGGATCAGGCTTCAAGCCATGTGTCTATCCGGAGAGAGTTCAGGGTAAGGCAGAGCCATAAACTGAGTTAAAAAACAAAACAAAAAAGGACTGGACCCAGTACTGAACCCTGCGGTACCCCATTAGTAACCCCTCTTTCTTCAGAGTGGACTCCATTTACAATTACCTTCTGTTTCCTGTTGTCCAGTCAATGTTTTATCCGGGTTACCACCCTGGGACCCATTCCCAGGCTGGTTAATTTGATTATTAATCTTTTATGTGGGACTGTGTCAAATGCCTTGCTAAAGTCTAGGTAGGCCATGTCCACAGCCCTTCCCTGGTCTACTACTCTAGTCACCCAGTCAAATAAATCAATTAGATTCATCTGACATGACCTTCCCGCTGTGAACCCATGCTGCCTTGGGTTCTGTGCCCCACTGTCCTCTAGGTACTCAACAATTCTTTCCTTCAGAAGTGATTCCATCACTTTCTCTACCACAGAGGTCAAACTGATAGGTCTGTAGTTTCCTGCCTCTGTCTTGCTCCCACTTTTGTGAAGGGGAATCACATCCACCTTCCTCCAGTCTTCGGGTACCACACCATCCTCCCATGATTTGTTAAAAAGGGTAGTCAGTGGTATCACTAGTGCTCCCTTTAATTCTTTCAGAATTCTGGGGTGAATTCCATCAGGCCCCATTGCTTTGTCCACCTTCAGTTTTAGGAGTTCTTTCAGAACCCTTTCTTCTGAGAAAGGACTGGGATCAACCCCTCTATCCAGAGTGCTTTTGGTAATTGGATTAGACACCTCCCCCTCCTCCTCTTTTGTGAATACTGAGCAGAAGTAGTCATTCAGTATCCCTGCTTTTCCATTGTCCCTCTCTGCCCACCCACCGTCCTTTCTATTCAGCCTCACTATCCCTCCCTTTGTCTTTCTACGCTCCCTGATGTACCTATAAAAGGTTTTATCCCCCTTCTTAACCAAGTTGGCTATCTTTTCCTCAGTTTGGGCCTTTGCTATTCTTACTTCCCTCCCTGCTTCCTTCTGCCTTAACTGGTACAGTTCTCTGTCCTGCTCCTTCTGTGTTTCCTTATACTTCCTATATGCTATCTTTTTCTCCCTATCCTTCCCCGCCACCTCTTTTGAGATGCTGAAACCACCCAGAATGTGCACAGAATATAGGATCAAAACCACCTGGGGGTTCTGTTTTGTGTCCAGGCTGCATTTCAGGTGGTTCTGATGTTCTGACTTGGGAATGATTCTGGTCCCTCCATTCTGGATCATTATCTGCATTCTGCATTGTTCTGTCCATAACATTCGTTCCAGGACATTCCAGTTTTTGAACCATTCCTGGTCCTGAATTCTTCCAGCTAATCCATTCTAGATCTTTCCAGAAGGTATTCTAGTTCTAAACCATTCCAGTGCCCAGTGCATTCCAGTTTTCGCCTGATGGCCCTCAGGAGTAAATGCCACTATCCACACAAAAGGAAAGGGGGGGTAAAATTAAATGTTATCTGGACTATGTTTTGCCTTGAAGACTTCAGTCTCAGAACTTCTGGTATTACAGTAATGCCACATGAGCAGTTCTGAGTTGGGTCAAGTGTAACTGGCAAAATTTGCCTTTGTACACGTTCCAAAATGTGGCAAAAAAACAAAATCAGTAGAATTCCCAAAGTTAGTAATAGACAATACCAAGTATGGGATATGTGTAGATGTAGTTTTTGATATATCACATTCCACAGTGCCCATACTTAGAAAACAAATAAGTCTAATGTCAGGGAATTTGTGCATTTAAGTTTTGTTGTGTCCTCTCAGATCATTGGGAACAAAAGTCATCATGTCTCATACTTAGAACCAACCCAGCATTTTCCCCTACTGATCTGTCAATTTGCAGGAATAGTTGCACTCATTCTGTACAATGAAGTTTGAAGAAGAAGAATCAGCATTTATTTGTGGTTAATAAGTTTTATTGATTTGACCTATTAAGACAATGCAAAATTTAAAACAGTCGGATACATTGCAAGGATCTTACAGACTGTTACATATGTTTGTAGAAGCAGAGAACAGAACATGCTGGCCAAATACTAACGAACTGTATACACTAGTCAGGTAACAGTAAGATAATACTCTGTGCCTGGATGTACAACACCTATCCAGCTGGAGATTAACTTTGAAAGTATTAGCAGTTGGTGCATTGCATTGTGGCTAACTCATACAAACATATCTTACCTGGCCCCATCCTGCTAGTATCTGCAGTATTTGACAAAACATCAGAAATTATGGGAGGTCCAGAGCTGCTGTCCTCTACTTTAAGTCTACAAAATATAAGAAATCACACACACAAAGCAAACATGTCTTCATTGTCAGCGAAGATACTATCACTTACTGATATTATATCATGTCATCCATAGGGCAGGGTCCCCTATATAGCTCAGTAACAATCTCTCCAACTCTTGTCCCACAATGCACTATGAGAGGAAACCATTATAGTAGTGTGGTTGTGCCTATTCAGCTGATTCTCTCCCTAGGTTTCAAAAACAGAAGAAAGGGAGTCCAGAGGGCAGTATATTTAAAGAGGGTTTTGGTCACAGTATGTGATATTCTGGCCCAGTTGGCAACTTGAGCCATGGAGGTAAGTACCTCTCCCAGGGAGGGGATTGTCTGGGATCACCATTTACACAGTAGGAGTCTTTTAACCTGCATACTGAGTGTCAGAAGTAGTTTCAACTCGGGGAGACGAAGGTGAGGGTCCGGGGTCCGGAGTCCTAGTAACAGCAACTCAGGGGATTGAGGCACAGGCTTCCTAAGTATTTTGGACCCCATCTCACAGATAGCCTGCCATAGGGGATGGATCAGCCTGCAGGACCAAAGTATATGGAACAGGTCACCCCGGAGTTCCTGACACCTCCAACACAGGTCAGACTGAACCAGTTTTGCCTTGGCGAGGACTACAGGAGTTCTGTACCAGGATTGAATTATCTTATTCTGTATTAATTGACTACTGGTGTCAGAATATGCCTCGTGAGCTAGTTTTAGACAAGACTTCCAATCCAGGTTCATAATAGGGGCATGCAGTGCATTCTCCCATTTAAGTTTAGATTCCTCTGCTTGGGACGGCATGGTGCTCCGAATGGCCGCATATACCCGGCTTGGCTGGCCTCTTTCTAGGGCCAGCCATGACTCTACCTGGGAGATTTGTTGCTCTTGGTGCCGCTTATGCTTGTAAGTAAGGATGGCACTTCTTATTTGAAGGAATCACCAGAAGTCTTTGGGAGAGATCCCATAAGTGCTCTGCAGACCCTCAAAGGAATTGAGGGTATCTGTGCCAGGAATGAGCATATCTCAAAGCAATGAGATACCACCATGTTCCCATGAGGGCCATGCAATTGGTTGTGTATTGATGGCAATCTCATTATTGCCCCATAGTGGGGTAAGTCTTAGGGGAGGTGAGGAGGCGCCCAACTTCTTATGCACCTTGGCCCAATATTCCAGAGAGGACCCTATAGTAGGTGAGAGTGAGTGCCCTTAGGGGGATGGTTAAATAACAATAGTACCAAGTGAGTATGCTGACATACCTCTGTCTCCATATCCAGCCACTCGGGAGCATTGTGTTCAGGGAAAAGGAACCATCTATGTTTAACGGCTGTGCCAGCTGAAAGGCCCATTTATACCCCTCTAACCATGGAAGACCCCAGCCCCCTTACGACCAATGCACTCTGAGCTTATTCCTACTGTACCTAGGTTTCTTACCCTCCCACAAAAAGGATCCCAGCAGGTAGTCTGTCTTAGTAAACCGGTAATGAGGTACTTTCAGGGGAATGTGGGAGAGAAGATACATAATTTTTGGTGCTATGACCATTTTAATTGTGGATATTTTACCCGCAAGTGACAGTCGAAGAGGTTTCCATCTGTCCAGCTCTGTAAAAATGGATGCAAAAAGTGGTTTCATATTCAGGTCCCGGATTTTATGCAGATAGGAGAGATAGTAATGCCCAAGTAGGTAATCCCCTCCGGGGCCCATCGGAGCCCATGCTGAGTAACCATTTGAGAGGTACACTTAGGATTTAAAGGTAGGACCTCCGTCTTGGCCTGGTTAATCTTGAGCCCTGAGAATGTAGAGAAGTCTGACAAGATGGACAGTAGGGGACAGAGGGAGGTGACGATATTGGCTATAGGGATCAACAGGTCATCTGCATACATAAGAGTAGGGTATGCCCTTGTTACCACCTGGACCCCGGAGATTAGAGGATTTTGCCTAATAGCAGCCACCAGGGGTTCCACTGCCAATACAAAAAGTAGTGGGGAAAGTGGGCAGCCCTGATGGGTACCCCTACCCAGTATGAATGGGGGAGACAGCATCGTATTGGGGAGTATCCGTGCAGCTGGGGATGAATATATTGCCCCAATCCAGGCCTGAAACCCTGCCCCCAAGCCCATAGCGCAAAGCACTTGTTGGACATAGTCCCACTTCAGGGAGTCAAAGGCCTTTTCGAAATCTATTGCAATGGCAGCAGCGGGGGAAGATAATGTTTGGGCCTTATGGATTAAATTTACCGACGATCTAATATGATCCGCGCTAAAGCGGCCCTTAACAAACCCTACTTGGGATGGATGGATCAAACTGGGAAGGAGAGGATTAAGTCTATTAGCTAGTATCTTAGCTAGCACCTTGCTATCAGCATTCAGCAGTGAAATGGGGGTAGCTGAACGCTTTAAGAGGGTCTTTACCTTTTTTTGGTAGTATAGTAATAGTTGCCTCCCTAAGGGATGAAGGGAAAGACCCTGTTTTCAATGTCTCAGTAAATACTTGTTGCAATACTGGAGAGATTATGGGATGCAACAGCTGCCACACTTCAATTGGGAAACTGTCCCCTCCTGGGCCTTTCTCTTTTTAAGGCAGAGTATGGTGTCTGCCATCTCCTGGGTAGAGATCGGGGCATCTAGGGCATTAGCCTGGGCTTCCGAGATGTTTGAAAGATGTAGGGACTCTAGAAATGGGCGGACCCCTTGGGGGTCTGGGGCTCTGGAGGATTTATATAACAAGGAGTAAAAATCCATCATTATTTGATTAATACCTTGCGCTGAGGTCTGGGTCCTACCCCCTGCATTATCTAAAGCTGCTATGTGCCTTTCGGCTTGCTGCTTTTTGAGACGGTATGCCAGCAGCTTACCCCACTTTTCTCCCCCTTCCCAATATTTATACTTAAGTCTAATGATTGAAATCTCTACCTTTCACTTGCATCTTCAGAGAGGTGACCTTGTGACCTGCCTCTGACCTGAGGGAAGGAACGCGAAGGGCTTTAAAAGCAAGCTCCACTTCTCGGAGTTGTCGTTCAAGCCACCTCAAATGTTGTTCCCTCCTTTTCGGCGCTGGCTCGCATACCCCATTATTGCTCCTCTTAGAGTAGCTTTGAAAGCCTCCCATGTGCTACCCGCAGAGGTATCTGCTATGAGGTTATGCCGGAAAAATCCCATTGCTTCCTTTTGAAGCCAAGGGGGAAAGTCTGGGTCACGAAGTAGCAGTGGGTCCAGCCTCCATGCCGGGGACTTAGGGAGATGGGGGCCCCATGTGAAGGCAAGATGCACAGGGGCATGATCCGAAACAACTAAGGGATGAATAAGGGTATTAACAGTGTTTCTAGTAATATCAGGAGAGGTGAGCCAGAAGTCTATTCTACTAAGAGAACTATGTACTGGGGAATGAAAGGTGTAGTCCCGCTGGGAGGGGTGAAATATTCTCCAGATGTCTGTAAGAGCCAGATCTTGTTGTAGTTGAGCCACTGCCATTACAGCCCTAGAGTGGGGCTCAATGTTGGAAGGGGATCTATCCACAAAAGGGTCCAGAGTGAGATTAAAATCACCCCCTATTAAAATGGGGGTGTCGTCCGGAGCTATGGACCCCAGCACCTGAGCCAACTTGAGAAATGAAGGAGGGCGATTCCTCATTCGGTGCGTATACATTACCCAGGATCAGAGGGCCTTCCCCAGTATCTATGAATACCACCACCCATCTATCCTTAGGGTCTCTTACTTGCCTCTGCAGTTTCCACTGTAGTTGCTTGTGAAGTAGAATCACCACCCCTCTTTTTCTAGATGAGGCCAAGGCATGTATGACCTGACCTACCCACTCCCTCTTCAGTCTCTCAGGATCCCCCGGTAAGTTTGGTCTCCTGCAGGAAGGCAACCCTCACTCCCAGTCTCTTAAGGTGGCCCAAAACTTGCTTCCTCTTGTTTGGGGTGTTAAGCCCTCTGACATTCCATGTCAGACAAGTGATATCACCTGTTAGTAATAGGGAGCAAATATTTAATTAAGAGATATATCAAAAACAACCAGCAGATAGGGGGCGAGGTCAGCCCAGCCAGGAGAGGCAAATTTCTATAGAGCGCCACCAGATATGGAGAGAATAGGTAAAGTCCGTATACCCTACCCCTACCAGATGACCTTATACATTAACAATAACGAAATATCTGTGTGTGTCTCTTGTAATACAATCATACATAAACACATTAGCAAACTATACACATTGTGCGCAGTGTACCATGCAATTTGGGGATATAGAGGCGCCTCTTTGGCCGCAGAGCCCTGCTGTAGGCCAGCCCCTATTCCCAGGGCATTATCAAGTGGTATCAACCCTTCCTTAGCACTACGGTGAGTGCAGAGGGGGAGGTCCCCCCCACGAGAGAGAGCCGAGCAACCCAATAAGGAGGTTGAACTACGTGGCTCATTACAACCCCAGAGGGTTGAGAGAACTGCTCCAGCGGTGTAGCTCAGAAGCTGGGGTAGTTAAAGTGGGACTACACATCGCTTCTGTAGAGGCGGGGGTTTGCAGGAAAGAAATTGGGGGAGAACTGCCCACTATTTCGGTGAGCCTAGGGTTATTGCTGATGGGTGCCAACATGATCTCACAACAAAGATCTTGGTGAGGTCAAGCTCATCACACCTATGAAAAGTGTACTGTAAGCCACCCAATGCGAGGGCTGGGAGACCTCACCTTGGTAGAGACAAAAAAAAAAAGAAGAAGAAGAAACATACCAGAGGGGCACAGGCCTATGCCATTCATCACTTAGGGCCTCAAGTAAATCATACCCTGGCTGCCCATTCAGTGCAACAGCTTACACATGCTGACAGATACTTTCATATTATATAACACAGCTTCCCATCAGACCTCACCCTCCACACACAATTAGCAAGGTAAAACCCACAAACGTTCTGCTGACTAATCTGATGGTGAAAAAAGGCATTCTTTGCCATCTAGACATGCCTGGACATTTGATCAGGGTGTCCACTGAGAACTTGTTGGTAGGCCCCATTGAATCCCTCCCAGTATAGGAGTGAGGCATATTCTCTGCCATATGCCAGTGCAAGTCAGGGGGTCAAGGTTCGGGTGAAAAGGGGTTCGAAAGTTCCCTTACATGGGTAACACAGAGAAGGGGTAGCAGATGGATCAGCCAAGGAGATTGTCCACCAACGACCGATTTAGACACCCCAAACTCGCCCCATACCTACAACTCCCTAAGGGATTAAAAGAACAGGAATAGAAAGAAAGTAGAAGGATGGCTACTTATCTCACCACACCGGTGGGTTTTCTCTGATCGATTGCCTTGGAAATGTAGAGTGCTCAGGTCGGTCCACACTGAAGACGAGATCTCCACTGGTAGGGGAGGCCTCCCTCACAGCCTTTTGTGGATGCTGCCCCTCCACTATCTGTAGTTCTGTTCTGCGGCTGGTGAGGAGTTGCTGATGGGGACAGGTAGCTGGGCTGCAATATAGGAGTAGGCCTGCCTTCCACGGTCGAATCCACGATGCCTGGGTATTGATCCGGAGAGCTGGGGCGTATAGCTTCATATCTGTTAGTGATATGGTAGTCCTGTAATGGATCTGGAGCTACAGTGTCCATACTTGTGGCCTCCTCTGTGTTGTCCTGCCCTCTCTCCGAAGAATGCTCATGGCAGCTGTGTTTCTTTGAGGATTGCCTCTTTCAGTGTGCTTTTGGGGGGAGCTCCCACTGTTGCTCCCTGAGGACTTGCTAAAGCTGCAGGCCTGCTCACTGATGAAGAGGAGCGGCAATCCAACCCACCGGTAGCAGTTTTTGCCAAACAGGCTCCCAGGGTAGTGGTGGTGAATTGTTGTGGCCAATTGTGCCGTAAAAAATCCATGAGTGCATCAGGAGATTCAGAGCTGTTCGGGACCCCATTGAGCATAACTTACCGCATGGTGGCTGGGTAACGCAAGGAAAAGGACAGTCCAATACTGTGCATTTTATGCCTTGCCTTGGAGTATGCTCAGCGTTTGTTCGACAGATCCTTAGAGAAGTCCTGAAAGATGTGGATCCTGTTCAATCTCCACACTACATGCTGTAACTCACAAGCTCTAGCTAGGACCTTCTCTTTGTCCCTAAAATCAATAAATCGGGCTATGATAGGTCATGGCCTGTCCTGAGCCTGAGACATGGGGGCTAACGTATGGTGTGCGCATTCTACCTGGAGTGGTATCAATGGGCCCAACTGCAGCCTTTCAGTGATGGCTATTTGTAGAAATCCCTTGGTATCTTTCCCCTCTACACATTCCGGGAAGCCCAGGAAATGGAGATTATTACGGCAACCTCACTTCTCGAGGTCATCCATCTTACTGCGCAGCATCTGTATGGTTCGTTGTTGATCTCTTAATTCTGCCTTTAAGTCCTGAACATGCCCCTCCATCTCCGAGACCCGCTGTTTGGTATGCAGCATCCTGGCTTCTAAATTTTAAACCACTTGGGTGTTTTGACTACTTGCCACAGTGACTTGTGCCATCGGGGCCAAAAATTGGCCGAACATCGCCTCAACTGACTGTTGCTTCCAGGTTTGTGGCAAGCGGCCTTCAGCCATAGTTCAGGTCTACCTCATCCACAAAGCTCTTCAGTAAGATAATGATTTCCACACAGCAAATGAAGGCTTTTTGTATCAACAAAGCTAAATTAGTATACCTTGAGTATTACCCCAAAGAGGATTTTAAAGGCTATTTCCCTCTGGGTTGTGGAGCTGATCTTTAAGCTGCCATCCTATTTAGTGCCCCTAGTGGCAGTCCAAGAATCAGCATTTATATAGCATTTTCATACACACTGCATCCCACAGTGCTATACAAGCAATAAGAGTGGTAATGAAGTGACTGCAAATGCACAGTGGCAGTCATTTCACACATCAGCACCCACACACAGCCTTGGACAATTGCATGAACCAGTTTATGGGAAGGGAAATGTTGGCCAGGACACCAGAGAAATTCTCCTACTGTGCTGTAGGGGGCCTTGCTGGCTGTGAGCATGGCCAGTTCAGTGAGTTCTTCGGTGTGGATGGAGGTAGAGGTGGGGGAGACGGACTCCTCTCCTGCCTTGAATATGCCATAGGCCACAACTATTAAAAATGCTAACTCTATGGGTTTTTATATGGATCCTGATATGCAGGAGATTTTCATATCTACAGAAGACCTGAGCCAGATAGAAGTTGGATCTGACAACTTGTTGAATGAACCCGATAAAATAATGTTGTAACGAGAACAAGTTTTACGGGAAAGGTTAAAAGAAGAAAACAAGCACCATTGTGAGATTAAACATCGGTTACGGGAAGAAATTACTCAGCTTCATGCTGAAGCAGTGACTATCCCACAAACGGGCCTACCTGTCAGTGTTTCCTCTGACGTAGTAGCATCAAAGAGCCGAGACCAACTGGGTGAGTTTCCTACTAACTTTGATGTTTTGACAGCAATCCCAAACGTCAGTTCAGTTTTACTGGCTGAAAGGAAAAACTTAGAGACATTGTTAGTTTCTAACACAGTACTAAACAAACTGGAAAAGGTAAATGTTGAAACACTTGAGGAAAAGGTTAGCAGACAAGGGGAAAGCGAGTGCTTGATTAAAGGTACAATGAGCCGCAAGGATGCGACACGCATCCTCAGAACTTATCTAGACAATCAGGATTTGTGTTTTCAGCAAACTTTAAGGTTGGGCAAGATGAGGCCTTTCAACAAACCCCACAGACTGTCTTTTTCCAAAAAAATGATGGTCGTCAAGATAATGTGTCCATTTTTGCCTTTCCTAAAGGGAAATAAATGATTGCAGGCATTAAAGAAGATGGAAAGGAAGAAAGAACGACTTGGACCATCGCAAATAGAAATATCGAAGAAGGCCCAAACAATAGTCCACAAGGGGGGTGGCTCCAGGATTAATTACAGGTCCTTCCACTTTCCTGCCTACAGCTCCTAGTGACCTGTTCGACGAGTCCTGGAAACCACAGAAGGCTTTATTAGAAGCAGGGTGGAAACAAACCCCAACTGGGGCATAGATGCCAGATCACGAATGGGACCTGACTTTAAATTTTTCACAAACTACACCCGAATGGAGGCCTGCGATCTCTGATAAGGACAATAAAATGATGACATTACAATCTGAAATGGAAAAATCCGACCCTATCCTTCCTTCTAAAGTTCTAACTGGGCCCATTAATCCTCTTACTTGTCCAGATCCTCCAAAGAACAAAGTGTCAGCACAAAATAATTGTGGATATGCCTCAGATGTGGTCACTGAATTAGCCAAGGATACACCAACTGATCCTCCACAAAAAAAACTTTTATCTGACTTACTTACAAAAAACAAGGAAGGAGGCAGCCCCACACAGGAACGCTGTCAGAGTCCGATATAAAGGAGGTCTGAAAGAGTGACCAGACAGACTATATGTGGGCAAGCATCTTCTAAAGGACTCATTGAAATTTTCCCCAAGAGAGGTGTATGCCTTTATTAATATTTCAGGGAAAGACAATTACAATGTCAGTTTTTACTCCTCTTATGCATTGGACTTATTCTGGGAAAGATATGGCCAAGTAAAATTTTTACCCATATGAACGCCTTTTCTCGTCATTCCTCTCACGAAACCTTTAATTAAATATGTCTCCATAATGTTTCGGAATAAAGGGGTCCATTTGGATGATATTACCTACTGGCTGTCTCAAAGATGTGACATATTAAGTGAACCTGAAGCAGTATTAGATTCGGAAATGTTTTGGACTGGAGGGTGGAAGTATAAAGTGAAACTCAAACAAACTGATGCAGGAATTAGTCACATCCCTAATTCCTTTTTGCTGGGTAGAGATAGAGGGGCATGTTTTTATTCAGGACAACCTAGGGCATGTTACTGTTGTGGGGCTAGAACACATCTTTCTAGCACTTGCGATAAACCACACTGTGACAACTGTGGGGAAATAGGACACATTACTCTGTAATGTGCCAATCACACTAAATGTGATCTCTGTGAAGAGTATGGCCAGTTTTTGCCGAATGCTCCTGGGCAGCCAAAAATAAAACCACTTGCAGTAGTCCCGATCCCCTTATTCAACATGCCCAGGATCAGGTTTCTGCTCAGGCAAAAACTGATTTTGTACCCAGTGCTCCCCCTACCCAGCCTGCTCCTGATCCTGACCCTATAGTAGTTTTAGATGAAGAAACTCAGTCTGTAAGAACCATGGAAATTGCTACAGTAACCTCAACCATCACTACAGGAAATGACCCGGAATTAGTGGCTGTATCCCTGGGGCCAGTTTGTTACACTGACCCAGGTATTAAACAAACTGAATCCCCTCCTTCTGTTAGAAGATCCATGAGGAAACCACCTCCCACCACCACCAACAACCAGTGAGGTTAAATGTGAAAATTCCTATGCTGCCCTCTTTTCTCAAGGGAATGACTCAGAAATGGAACAAGGTGAATTGACTTCTCAATCCACCATTTCTGATCATATAACACCTGATCAAGAGATGGTGGGTTATAAGGGGGAAAAGAAAAAAAAAAGGGAAAAAAAAGTTGTAAATGATTTAAATTTGTAATTCTGACTTCCTTAACAATATGCTCCTTAAACGTTCACAGCATATTGAATGCAGTGAGATGTCAGATGATATTTAATTTCCTATATTCCCAGTGTTTTGACATCTGTCTTGTTCAGGAATCATGGATGCACACTATAGAACAGATTCGCTCCTTTAAAACTGATTGGTGGTGGGGGCCTTCTTACTGGTCCTTCTGGACAGATTGTGCGGATTGTATTGGGATACTATTTTCAGCTTATAAATTTACATTGTTAAAATTGATTGACCTAATACTGGGCAGGGTTTTGATACTAGATGGGATATGGGACAATTCCACCTATTGGTTTATTAATGTTTATGGTTCTCAAACCAAAGCAGAAAGAGTTAAAACTATTAACACTAATACAACCATACTTGGTATCTTCACATAAGATCATTCTTGTAGGGGACTTCAACTGCAATGTGATTAAAAAAGGTAAAGATTCTGGGTCACAGAAAAAAATATATTGTGACTCATCCACGTTAGCTAAAATAGTAGATACTGTGGAGCTCATAACTTGTGGCTCCTATCTGACCAAAGATACCAAATTTACTTATAAGAGAGGAAAATATACGACCACTATGGATCACATTTTTATTTCACATAATATTTCAGCGGCTCAGAGGTAATGTAAGGAAGTATTTTTTCTCAGAGAGGGTTGTGGATGCATGGAACGGCCTTCCGGAGGAGGTTGTGGAGTCAAAAACAGTGGTGGAATTCAAGCATGCATGGGACAGTCATAAGGCAATTTTGGGGGGTGGGGGGTAGGAAGAAGTAAGCTGCTGGTTAACTAGGATCTGCAGCTTATCCATTAGGTAGGGAAATGGGTAGACTGGGTGGGTCAAGCGGTCCTTATCTGCCGTCAAATTCTATGTTTCTATGTTTTCAATTTTTCATCAAACCTGTAGAATTTTCAGATCATTCAGTCCTTATTTTAAAATGTTCTGATGTGAAACGAAGTACCAAGATTATGGCTCGGTGGAGATTAAATATTTCTGCTCTACAAGAACCTGGAGTACAGTTAGGAGTACAATCTTTAATTAAAGTCTGTGACTCTGTAATGAGTTTATATGACAATTAAGGAGAATGGTGGGAGGACTCTAAAACAGATTTTAAAACTTGGTTTATAAAATATGGGAACATAAAGAGAATGAGAAATTTCTGAAATATTTATCACTACGAGCTCAATTACAAAGGCTGTATTCTCTGGTAACCACCTCTTCAGCAGACTTTTCATCACAAATAAAACTACTTAAAGATGAAATGTTATTATACCAATATGATAGCGACAAAACAATTAATATAATGTTACAATCTGGTACGCAAAGAACCCCTGTAGGAGATCCGTTTTTGTCATGCAAAGAGTTACAAAAATCAATGACCATTAACTTGTTGGTAGACTCTATGGGTTCCATAGCAGATACACCAGAAAAAAATTAATAGAGTCATAAAAAATCACATGGAATCCTATAACCCTAGGATGACCCCGACAGCGGGGGATTTACAAACCTTTCTGCAGACCATTGATATCCCAACAATTCCACTAGACGGCTCTATAATGGAAACATAAATTAGTAAAGCTGAGGTCTTAATGGCTATTAAATCTTTAAAATCTGAGACATCTCCAGGTTTAGATGGCTTACCCGGTGAAGTCTTTTTCTGAATTATTAGCAGGCAATCTGGCACATGTTTTTCGGTATTTCCTGGACCATAATGACATTAGACCATCCTTTTCAGAAGGTCTTTTAGTCTTTTTATATAAAACAGGAGATAAATCTAACATCAATAATTGGAGACCAATCACAATTTTAAATACAGATTATAACATTTTGGTCTATATTCTTAATAATAGGATTAGGGAATATTCTAGTTTAATTATTTCACCCCATCAATATTGTGGTGGTATGGGGAAAAAATACAGAATGCCTTAATGATAATCAGGGACTTAATTGAATATTTATCTCTACATGGCTTGGCTGGTTCCCTTATTTCACTAGATCAGACCAAGGCATTTGATAGAGTATCCCACTGCTATTTATTTGCTACATTACAATACTATGGGATCCCAACTATGATCAGGCAGTACATTAAACTGATGTATAAAAATGCATTGGTATTCCTAATAATAAATAGGCAGGTTAAGGAAGGGTTTCACATCTCCACAGGAGTACGCTAGGGCTGCCCACTAAGCCCCTTACCTTATTTATATTCATTAGACCCTTTATTATGAACAATAACTCAGTCACATGTATGGGAAGGTTTACAGTGGGTAGATGTGGAGGAAGACCTCAAGATACAAGCATATGCAAATGATATCTGCCTATTTTTCTCTAACCAGTTGGAATACCTGTTGTTTTTAGAATTATGGAGAAATTCTCCACAATTTCAAATACAAAACTTAATTTAGGAAAATGTACAGAACTATATGTTGGAGTTAGCAATAATAAGGCAGTCTACATAGAAGGCATTCAAATATCATCTCAACCCATTAAAATATTGGGGATTTTGTTTGGGTCTCAGAATTTACCAGTACAAAATTGGGAAGCTGGAATAGCTTGGATAGAATATAATATCAACAGATGGAAACACTGGAAATTGACTAAAAACAAAAGGATTCAGATTCTTAAAAAATTCATCATTCCAAAACTAGGGTATATTGCCATGCTTTTTCATCCACCTAATATATTGGAAACTAAACTATATGGTTTGTGTTTTCTATTATTGTGGGGTAATAAATTAAATCCCATTAGACACTGTTATACATATTTGCCAAGGGAGAAAGGAGGTCTAGGAATGCTAGACCCAATTATTTTTTTTCAGGTTTTATTCTTAATCCAGATTGTTAAATGTGGTTTAATAGATATTAAAGATCTACACCAAAAATGGGTAGAGAAAGTCCTATATAAATATTTTCAACTATGGACAGTGGTTCCACCTAAATTAGGAAACCATTTGTCAGTTCAGGTTTATTTTAAGTCCACCGTTCAAAAATTGTACAAATGGGGAATAACAAAACAGCGAATAAAACAAAGTACTGTGACTAATCTATATAAAATAATCATGAATTTAATTTATCCACAAATACCTTGTTTTAAGAACTGCCCAGCTGATAACAACTCTAGAGTGCTACTACAATTAAGTAACTACAGACTCCCGGGTTTTATGTAGGAAACAATCTGGTTAGCAATGTATGGTAGGCTAAATGTGAGCGGAAATGCCAAACATAAGATTATAGAAGAAAGGAATTGTCCCTATTTAGAAAGTATTAATGTAACTTAAACAACAGAACATTTTTTTAGAGTGTTCCTTTTCAAAACCCTTATGGGAATTTTTGTCTCTTAAATGTCAGATGAAATGGTTATCTAAAATGTCATATGAAACCTTAGTTCTGGGTAAGACCCCTATGGGAAATTTGTCTTATGATATAGATGTACTCAACCTGTTTAAAAGCTGTCTTATGTTTTACTTATGGCAAGCAAGATGTCAGTGGGTACTTCAGCAAAAAACGATGCCATACTATGTATTCAGTATGTTGATAGAACAATGTATGGGTAAAGCTTATTATCAGGATGTTACAATGCACTCTAAACTGCAAGTGTATAGGTGATAGAAGGGGTTTAATATATTTATAAAATTCAAATGAAGGATAAGCACTAGATGATATATTGGGGGAAAAAAGGGGTATAACTAGTTTTTGTTATCCTTCCTTTTGTTCTCTCTGTTATTTATATGTTTCCCTTCTTTTACCTTTTCTCCTTTTAGGGTTTTATGGTGGTTGGTTTACTAGTGCAGCACCTTGGGTTTGTTTATTATTTCACGATCTGATGTTGTAATGATGATAATGTTTATATATAGAGGTTATATTGTATTAATATTCACCGATGGTTTTTGCATATAATGTTGTTTACGATATTTTTTGATGTTACTATATCATGTATTTTTTTCAATAAAAACTCCCCTACTCTTGCTGAGGGGGCCCTGTTGTGCTGCAAGGAGATGGAGGTCCCCATTTTGATGGAGACTGTGGAGGAAGGAGGTTCTGTTCCTGGAGCTCCAGAGCTCTTGGTGGTGATGCCTATTGCTAGTGTTGGTACTCTGCTACCTACGGACCAAGATATTGCTCTGAAGTTAGGGGCTTAGAGTCTGGTGTTGGATTCCACTGTTATTGAGTTTACTGAAGAAGAATTGTTACAAAATGAGTTAGAACAGAAGAAATTTCAGCTATTGGAATTAATTTATGTGGCTGAAAGAGATTTTGGACTATGCCAAAAGCGTTTAGAAGATGAAAAAAAAATGGAAGCGATCTTTGGCAAGTCCCTTATCTTCTGGGAATAAGAGATTGCCTGTAAGTTCAACTGAGGAATTACATGCTGCCTCTACAATTACATTGTTGAATCAAGAAGTACCATGGGTCCTTTCTTCAGAAGCTGCTGCGGTAGAAGAGGATTCTTGGACAGTGGGAGACGTACTACAAAGAGCAGGTTGGATCAGACGGAATGATAGTTGGAGTCCAGATCCAGCTATTCTGCTTCCAGGATCTCCATTTGTCTCTGGTCTGCATCGGGTTATTGCATCAGAGAACTCTGTGGATATGTCTGCTTTAAAAAATTCAAAGACTCGGATTTCCCATACTACGCATGCGCTGGATGAGGGAGAGATCACCGAAAATGGAACTGTGACAGACGCCGCTGGACTGCCTTCTAACATTCTTTAACAGGGACAGGGACAATCAAGGGTGAGTTTAGACTTCAGTTTGGAGGAGGGAAATGAACAAACGCAGGGGGAGGACCCTGATACTACTCCTTTACTGAACAGTCTGACTCACTTACGATCAGACAAGGAGTCAGGGATAGGACAGACTAAGCCATCTGGCAAAAAGACTTTTGCAGGACTGTTTAAATGACCTGCAATGGAAGCAAAAAGAAGGTTTTTAGTTAGGTTACATTACAGAGATAATGCTCTTATGGTTCCTGACAGGATATGGGTGGGCAAAACCTTATTGATTTGACAGTTTGGATTTTTCACCGTCTGATGTTTATGCATTCATTCATTCTTCAGGAGACCACAATTATGACATTAGTTTCTGCACTATGCAGTTACTCGATAAACTCTGGAAGTTGTATTATGATGTAAAGGATCTGGAGATATGGAAAGATTTGTTGGTGATTTCAGTCACAGAACCCACCATTAAAACTATAACAGTACTTTTTCGAAATGAGAGTGTTAATGTTGCCAATATTATATATTGGTTGGAGCAAAGATATACTTTATTTGATCATCCTAAACCAATTATGGATGATAATGGATTCTGGATTGGAGGCTGGACATTCAGGGTACAACTGACACATACTGATGCTGGTATTCAACATCTACCAAGCTCATTTTTTGGGGGGAAGTGATAGAAGTATTATTTTTTATGCAGGACAACCAAAAAGCTGCTACAAATGTGGTTCGCTCACTCATTTAAACAATGATTGCGACAAAGTTAAATATTTCATTTGTGGGGTTCTTGGCCATGTAGCTGCTAATTATGAAGACTCTCCTGTTTGTAATTTGTGTGGGGATACTGAACATTCTTATGAGGGCTGTCCTTGGGCGACCCATGATAAGGATGGAGCTTCTGATCAGGAATACTTTTTAAGCAAAGCTAAACTTCCTTTTGTTGAACGTTCTGGTGTTGGAGTTGTGCCTGGTTTGAGGGGTAGGTGCAGGGGTAGAGGGGCAAGGGGTGGTACAAATACTTGACCCATAATTCCTGTGGCTAGTTTTTTTCCAACCCCTATACGACAGGTTGTTCCAATTTTGAATGTGGAGAAGGGAGTACCTCTGCTCACGGATGTGGGCTTAGAGGGCGAAGATACCCTCTTTGTTACTCCACACAGCTCCCCTGCAAGGACTCAAAGTGTATCTAGGGGTTAACCATGTAGTACACGTCTGGATGATTCTGATGTGGAGACTCCCTTGGAAATTTCGGGACCATCGGAGCCAATTCAAGAAGATGGGGCATTCACTGTGATATGAAAAAAGGGTGGGGTAAGGACCTTGATCTCACTCTTCCCCTTTCTCCTGTGCCTATTTCAAATAAATTTGCTACCCTTATGTCTTGGAGGGAACAGATGGAACAGGAACTACCTATGGACATGGAGGGTATTGGAGACTCTCAGGCACCCATGAAAGGTGCTAGGAAGGAGGTTTTGCCTATTAGGATGGCCCGTCTACCTGTTTTTCATAAAAAGGGTGACCAGATCTAGTGGGAAATCCAGAAAACCCCCTCCATGAGAGAATGGTACTTAAAATAGCGAGTCTCAATGTAAATAGTATTAAAAAGGGGAAAAGATGTCATGACGTTTGGTATCCTACACTCCATGATGTAAGATATATTCCTTTTACAGGATACTAGGTTGCATCTAGATGGGGAAATAGCACAAGCCACATATGATTGATGTTGGGAAGCTTCATACTGTCTCCAGATATGGATTCTTGTAGTGGCTTTAGGTTTTGTTTTTCCACCATGGACGTTTGTGTACATAAAATGGTGGATATTGAACCCGGCAGGGTGTGTTTGTTACAATTGACTTGCAAGGTTTGCAATTCCAGTTGGTGAATTTATATAATCTACAAATGAAAGCTCTCAGAATCGAACTGTTGCAGAAAGTACAGCCTTATTTATAAACTAACCGACAACTAATTTTTGGGGGTGATTTTAATATTAATTTTTTGGAAAGACATAGTCTTGGAAAGCAAAATTGCGATAAATCCTTTTTGAAATAGTTAATCTTGCAGGCAGATTTGCGAGATGCTCACTATAGTATGTCAGAAGTCTCAAAACCAACATTTTTAAAAGGGTACTTTCATCTCATATTGACTTTATTTTTGTTAAAAGGTCTTTACAGGTCTCTTCTACGTCAGTAGTGCCTATAGAAACTTCGGACCATTGTCTACTTGGTATTCAGTTTGAGTCCCCCTAAACATGTGGCAGGACAGGGAATCTGGAGATTGAATGCTTCTTTACTAACTGATGCTTCTATTCTACAGGAGTTGCACACCATTGTACAGGATAAATTAACTACACTACTGTTGTATGAAAATATAGGTTTGTGGTGGGTAGATTTCAAAAGCTGCTTAGCCGGCTTTTTTCAGGTACTAAGTTCATACCAGACACAGAGTAAGAGGGAAATATATATGGATTTAAGAAACAAACTGGGGTCATTACTAACACGGCACGCTACAGAAGGAATTGATTTGAGTGCACGTATCACTAAAGTTAGACAAGATATGGGGAAATACCAATATTCTAGAATTACTTCATTACAAAAAGAACAAATGTTTGGTACACAGGGGAAATCTGAGCATGTAAATCCTTTCTTGACTAGCCAAAAGAGACAGGAGAAACACGGCTTTACGTCTCTTTTTGATTCAGCAGGAACAGAACATGAGGATAATTTGGGGATTATGACAGTTGTGGAAGATTATGTTGAGCAAATTTTTGGTTTGCCTATAGAGCCAGCAAGTTTGACAGTACAAATTTTACGAATGGCTGAGCTTCCTCAGTTGTCTGGTTTACAAAGTGCCTCACTTGTGAAGCCATTTTCGGTTCAGGAATTGGATAGAGTAATTACCTTTTCACACACAGACATTTTGCCTGGTTCTGATGGTCTGTCCAGTGAATTGTATAAAATCTTATGGTCTTAGATACCGGCTATTTTGTTTAGTTTGTATAATTATTTTTTGGAGGACTACATTTTACCCACATAGATGTATGAAGGGTTGTTAGTGTTTTTATATAAATCAGGAAATTGTGCTGATATTAAGAATTGGAGGCCTTTGACTTTGTTCAATACTGATTTTAAAATCTTCGTGAAGTTATTGGTAAATAGATTATCTGAGGTTATGGATGGTCTCATTAGTCCAATGCAATTTTGTGCTGTTCCTGGGTGACGTATGTCTGATGTCTTACTGATTTTGAGAGAAGTTATGGGGTAGTATGGTTTCGATACAGATAATTTGGAGGTAGAAGAATATCTTGTGAGCTTAGACCAGGCCAAGGCGTTCGATGCAGTGTCACATTCTTTTTTGTGGTCTTGTCTGGAAGCATATGGTATCCCTGAGGAATTTATTGGGTGGCTAAAATTATGCTATGCCCAGGCTTATGTGGTGTCCTATGAAAATGGTTGGAGAGGTGCTCCCTATTTGATTTGTAGAGCAGTACAGCAGGGGTGCCCTTTAAGCCCCCTTTTATATGTTTTTGTTTTAGATCTCCTATTATGGATTTTGCAGCGTTCTCCGTTACTTAGAGGGGTAGATCAGGGCTTTGGGAAATGTTACAAGGTTTTGGCGTATGTGGATGATACGTGTTTGATTTTGCAGGATATGACTTCTTTTCAGATAGCCTGTGAGTTAATTCATGAAATAGGGAGAGTCACGGGAGCAGCCTTAAATTAGCATAAAACCAAGATTTTGAGGCTAAGTGGTTTCCCCTGTGCTAAAGAATTCTTTGGTGAGTTTCCTGTGTCGCAGGAGCCGTGCAGAATTTTGGGTATTTATTTAGGGGGTATAGATATGGCCCTATATAACTGGGAATGAGCACTGGACACAGCGATAGCTAAGGTTGCGGTTTGGTCTCGGTTGAAAGTAGTGAAACAAAAGAGGGTATATTATATCAAAACATTTTTACTTCTGGTGTTTTTGTATATTAGTATGGTTTTTCCCTTACCAAAGCAGTTGGAGACCAAAATGTTGAGGTTTTTTTTGTTGTTTTGGGGTTAGCAGATTAAACCCCATTAAGAGGAATACTTTATATCTGAGTATTAAGGATTGGGGGGTGGGAATGATTAATCTGTTTTATTTTTTTTTTTAGAGTTTTTTTTATATCACAATTTGGTTCCACTGATGAGAAATGAGGTCAAGTTATGGACCTACTGGGGACTTCTGGTTTTGGAAGGAGTTTTAAGAGAATGGAAAGGTGCTGTATTTTTACACAAAAATAAAAGGCACCCTAGGTTGATTAAACTATGGGAAGAGGTGTTTGATAAAATAAAATTATGGAAAATTGGTTATGACCAGGTTTTAGGAATGTCTAGGAAGAAATTGTATGAGGAGGTGATGTGTCATTGTTTTTCAGACAGTCCTTTTTCTGCATTTTCTGTTTCTCAACAAAACCAGATTATTGATTATATTAGGAATGCTAGAATTCCACCACATATGTGGGATACTGCCTGGTTAGGGATCCTTAATAGGGTCAATGTTAAAAGTAATCAAAAACATAAAGCGTTGCAAGAATGATATTGCCCTAAGGTGGATTGTGTGGCTAAGCTGGAGACGATGAATCATTTATACTTTCATTGCCCATATGCGGTTCGATTTTGAGATGTTCTGAAGAGTAGATATAAAAGTTGGTTTTCGATCCCTTCACTACCGGATGTATTGTATTATGGCATTTTTTTCTTTGAATACTACGGTGGATTGTTTGAGCACGTTACGGATTGTGCACTTACATGTCCTGTATTGGTTATGGTTAAGTAGATGTCGTTTGGTTCTACAACAGCAGGAGATTTCAGAATCAGTTCTTGTCCATATTGTGACATCAGATTTGAAGACCTTGAAAATGGGGGAATGTAAGAACCTTTCAGCTTCTAAGTGGGCAGAGTTCTAGGATCAGTATGCTTTTACTTGAAGGATGGACCTTGACATGAAATGGTCTTCTAGTGCATATTATAATTGGGTTCTTTGGTATTGAGAGTATCATTTAATTCTCCTGAAACTGAGATCTTTGTCTGCCTTGATGACTCTTCTGGTCGGTTCAAAAAAAATATGGGGAGGTATGGATGGTAATGGTGGTGTGGATATTGGGAAGTGGTGGGTTTTTGGGTAGAGATGTTCTATTAATGTGGTATACTTTTGGTTCTCTGATACTTCTGTGGATTCACTTTGGGGAGTCACTTTCTGATGTTTGAAATGTTTTCATTATTGATTTATGTTATCAAGATTTCATTTTACAGATAAGCTGTTGAATTTCTTTCTGTTTGTGGAAAAAAAAATTGATTGAGGAGGAGGAGGAGGACTTTTTGGTTATGTGATTGGTTCCTTTTTTTTTTTTTTTATACTTTCTTTTTATCCCTCCTTACTGCCCGTTAGCCCCCACTCCTTCGGACCTGACCATTCCCAGTGGACCCTCCCCACAGAGTCTGCCCTTAGAGTGTCAGGTACACTTCTGTATCCACCTTACCTTCCTTCTCCTAGAGTGCCTGCACACATTGGAATCTGCCTGTGGGAGGTGAACTGGGAGATTAGGTCGGTTCTCATCTAGGCGGCTAGCGGGGTATTTCCACATTTACTCGCCTGTTACGTCCCACTACCCCGAGGACGTTGGCACACAGGACTTGATGTCCAGGTAAGTGGCATGCTGGCACATGTCACCGCCAAGTGCCCACAACGTCCTCCCCTCCCTGATTCTGAAGAACCGCCTTGTGCCCCATTGTCCATGCTTCCACAGACACTGGTGTGTCGGGTGAAGAAAGCACCCCTAGGAAGCCACCTCTGGAGAAGGAGAGCATCTGTTGGGATGCTCAATCCTCCTCCGCCCCTCTGACCCCCGGCAGCCCGAGTCCGTTCCCGAACTTGGGTCACCGGCGTGATGCGAGGTGTGGCATCCCAGCACCTCAACCCTCAGCGCCACTGGGCCAGTTCCTTTTTGTTTTTAATAGAAATTCCCCAACCCTTGTAGTGGAGGGAGGGGAATTTTAATTTCATTATGGGGTTATGTTTCTGCTTTGTATTAGTATTTGTAAATATGATACCACAAGTATGATGTAATATGTATACATGATTTCTATGATGAGATTGTTATGTGTGGATATGGTTCTGAAGTTTACATAATAACTCCCCTACTCTTTTAGTGGGGGAGACCCTTTTAAGTATTAGGAAATGTGCTGGGTTTTACATATTTCATTGAACGGCTTCTGGATAATGTATGACTGTAATACTTATTTGATTTTTCTTATGTTTTGTATTTTATTTTTGTGTGAGCTGACACTGTTTGTATTTATTGTGATTTTTGAAGTTTATAATAAAAATTCCCCTGCTCTTGTGAAAAGTGCCTTGGGTTCTTTTACTTCCACCTGAACCTCCACCAGGACAGCACCAGAGATGGGCGGAAGGGACCTTGATTTAACACCTCATCCCAAAAATGACACACCCGACAGTACAGCATCCCCTTAATACTGCATTTGGATGCCGCCATTTTATGGTATGCACCCAATCCCAGTGTGGGACTAGAACCCAAGACCCTGTAGCCCTGAGGCAGATGTGCTACTAGCTCAGTTATGGTGACACCAATTTTTGTTTTATTTATTTGTAATTTTAGACCAGGCAAGGCGCACTAAGCTGTGATAATTTGTTTCCAGGTGTGTCCTGGATGGGGGGGGGGGGTATGTGAACCTGTTTTATTGATGGGGGAATGCTGGTCATGACACAGCGGAAACTCTCTTATTTTTCATCGATAAGTGCCATGGGATCTTTTACTTCTGCCTGGACAGTGACCAGAGATGGGCAGAAGGGACTTCGGTTTAATGCCTCATCTGAAGGATGGCATCTCAACAGTGCAACATCTGTCTAATACTGCACTGCAGTGTCAGTAACTGGTATTATCCTAAGTACCTAGTGTGGGGTTAGAACCCTGGACCACTGGATCTTTCAGCCCCAGAAGCGAGTGTACTACTTACTGAGCCACTGATGCTGCAATTTGCATTTTGAAGGCTTTTAATGTTTTCTGCAACATTTTGTGACCACAGAAAAGAAATGCTGTTCTAGTTTTACCAGGGAAATTAATATTACACCCATCTTCAGTTCTGAAGCCATAAGCATAATTTTTAAAAAATCATCATCTCTGAGCACGGCACCTGAAATATACCAATGATGTTCTCTAATTTCTTTTTAACCAAAATTTTTGTCTTTCCCCTGCCCAGTTAACTGCACATCCCCAAGCCCTACTAACAACCTTCTCATGGGCTTACCACTTATCCACCATTTGTACATAACCATAATACCGGTGGGTCGCTTGTCATGTCAGTCATGTGTGAGCTGGTGGAAGGTACCGGGGCAATAGAAGACCAGGGATTTTTTCCTCCTGCTCCTGGTTTTCTCCCCGAGGGTGTGCACATGTAATGACATGCATGTGTGTTGATCCAGCGGCCACACCACTCCCCATCTATGGGCTCCCACTGCGTTGCCACCTGGCCGCCACCATGTAGCAGGACACACCATCCCCAGTCCTAGAGGAAGGACAACCATCCATGGGAAACTCATTCCTCCCTTTCCTGGCCAGCCCCAGAATGAACAGTCTGTTCTGGACCCTGGGTCATCAGCGTCACGAGTGGTAAAGCTGGCACTGCGCCACTGGGCTGACCACGTACCTTGACGTTTTTCTATTCAAACTGTACTAGACCTTTGGGTCAACTGCTAAACTTTATAGCCCAATTTTCAATGGGCCAACAATGCTGCAAGGCCCGTTGTGCTGAACACGTGGTGCAAGGGGTTTGCAGCATTCTCCCATCGGCAATTGAGATTTTCTATCCCATGCGCCAATTGCCATGAATTAAACCAACTTTTTCTGGTCTAACTTGCAGTAATCCTGGGGGCCATTTTAACGGAGCTTCCACCAGATATTTGGTACAAGTTCTCATAAATCAGGTAAACTGTCCCAACTGCGTCCAACCTATGAAAATTGGATGCAGTTGCAGCAAACCTGGTTGGTGCACCGCCCATTTCTATGTGTGGTGGCTCAGGGCATGATGTAAGCCCTGTGCCACCCTTTGAAAAATCAGGCCCTATGTATGTATAACTAGTTAGGTGCTGTTTCTGCACCCCCCCCCATCCTGTTAACAATGTGCTTCGTCTAAAGAGGTGTTGCACAATGCTAGTGAGTGGAATTTCAATAATACCCTGAAGGATGTTAGTGCAAGTAAAAGATAAGATGCAACTGGGTGTGTGGTCATACTGAGATATATGCACACCTTGGGGTGCATTAGCATGAAGCCAAAGGCTGAGTGCTATTAGTATCCGAGAAGTGCACATATATAAACTACCGCACATCATGAATTATCTTATCCTGCTCATAAAATGAATAGCTTTTGTAGTTAGTAATTACATCAGGTAAAAAGCATACTAATAACTTTTCAAGTTTCTGCTGCTACAGCAATGGTTTCTGTTTCTTTTGTTTCATTCTGAGTGCAGTAGAGCTTGATTGTGAATCATAAAGCATTGTTAAAGCTGCCTTGCCATTGGTTAGGAGCTGCTACAAATGAGAGGACCATGCAGTCATTAGGAATTACAATGATACGTCTTCTGGCTAGTTGTATCACTCCGATCACTACATTTCAAGACCCATTTTATAAAAAGGATTATAAAACAATGATTGGAAAAAAGGCAATGTGATTGGCTGACAGTATGTACAATAGAACAATTAGAAGTGTAACTATAAAACATTTATTTAATAAAAATGAATAAGGCACTCCAGGGTTTGGGTTACCTTCATTAATCTAACATTTGGTGCATTAGGCACTCAGCTGTACCTCGTGCCTCATAACCCCCTAGGGATTAGATTAACTAACAGTAGCAAAGTCCCTGGCTGTGGCTTAGTTAAGTGATAAAGCATGATTGGAGGGGGTTGTTGTGCTAGGATAATGGCACACATCGGGTAGGTTGAAGTACGAGGTCGACCTGTGGTCACCAAAGTGGCAGTACTGTAGTGGAGGCAGCAACCCTCATTTCCTGGAGGGGGAGAGCATCCTCTTAATGCTCAGTCCTCCTCCCCTGCTGGCACTCTGCTGGCCCAGGCTCACTGAACCACAAGTGTCACTGAATGCGGTTTACTAGTTATAACTTTTAAATCTGCTGTTTGTTTGAAGTGTTATCTGTTTCTCTTTGATTTCAACTGCTGGCTTCAGTGCTGCACTAGGCAATTGTGATGTCATCAGCATTGTGAAAGCTGTTCTCTGATTGGTGCAGTACTCCATTTTGATGATATTAACCTTCAAGACTGCACTTGTGACAACACTAACAGCAAAAATGATATCTGGAGGTTAGCTACAATCATATCACTTGCTGTCTTGGCATTTTCGTCCCTGCAAGTGTATAAAAACAAGGGAGGCATAAACAAAGACCTCTTACTCATACTACTGCAGCTGAGTATGTGTTCAGGTATTAGTTAGATCATTTATCCAGTTATAAAATAAAATGCTAGTCTGGTGTCAAATCATCATTTAATCATCAGTCCCTTGGTTTGATTAAAGTCAACTTGATGTAATGTTTGTTTACTTTCAGGCCCAAAAGACTGACTGCAGAAACTCATTCAATTATTTTGCTGACCCAGCCAAAACACAGTTCAGGAGTGCAAAACCTGGCTTGAAGTGGCTCCCAAAATCCAGATGGGGACAAACTCATAGGCCCAGATATTCCAAATATTGCCCCAGGGCAAAATTAGCACTGCCCGGTGGGCAAACATAGCCCGGAGCAAAAAGCAAGCTATATTCAAAAGGAATAGCCCAGTGCAAAACCCACTGAATATAGCATGCAAAGGAAGCCGGGCAAATGGGGCCTGGAGTGCAGGGCAAAAACAGCCTGGGAATAAAACAGCACCGAATATAACAAAGAAGACAGCACTGAATATAGCAACCAGTCAGGCAGTGCAAACACCCAGAGGAATACAATGCAGAGGTGAGCCTGCCACGCCCTGGAGCACATGCAAGGAAGAACAGCCCTGAAAGTGACCCCAAGAGCTGACAGCAGTGCAGAACCCAGAATATGTCAGACACCCAGGCATGGAAAGGCCGAGCAACACCCAGGACCCCTGAATGGAAACCAAAGCACAGGAGAAATCTGTGTAAACTCCAAGCACCCAAAAACAACACTGAACACAGGAAGGTCATGAAAGTATCATGTATTAATGAAACATGACAAAAGAAAGACAATAACAAACAAATAGAACAGCAACAACAAGAACAACAATATATACAACAAACAGTGATGGAACAATATTAATACAAAAGCAACAACCACTACAAATCCTACTACAACAACTACTGCTACTAGTACTAATCCTACTACTGCTACTACTATTACTACAACCACTGCTGCTACTACACCTGATACTACCACTAATACTATGACTACTAATGCTACAACTACTAAAACTACCAGTGCTACAACTAATACTATGACAACTACAGCTACAACTATGAAAACTATCACTGCTACACCTACATGTACTACCTGAATGAAACCTATACACAAAAGTCAGGATGGAGAAGTGAAATGAAAAAGGAGGGAAAAGGGAAGGGGACACCGATAGAGAACAGGAACACAATGCGGCAGCAAACCAAGCAGTCCATTGGGGGGGTCAGAGCAAACAGAAAGGGGAACAGCATCACTGCTGCATGCCCGATGGTTCTGGCAGTCTCGCCTCCAGCACAGCAGCCACCCTTCTCGTCTCAGATATGAGCACCGCCTGCTGCTCAGTAATGGTCCTCTGTTGCTAGACAAGCCTGCGCAGGAGGTCTTCTGTCCCCTCTGATGCCTCTGGCCTGGTCACCCACAAGGAGGATCTTCGTGGACCTACAGGAAGAAGGGGGTGCATGTGAGGATGGGAAACCAACAAAGAGGCAAAATGCAGCCACAGGTGGAAACACAGGGATGGACAGCATGTCTCAACAGCCATGCCCATGTCGTGATGTGGAACACAATGGAATGCACACCCGACAGGTGCCTGCACGGTGGGGCTGGATGACACAGGCAACAACCAACAACCCAATGGACATGGACATGAGTGGAAGGCCGCCGACAAAACCATGGCATAGTGGACACCACCCAACCCAGCACTGCACACAGTGAGATAGTGCTGCCACACAGGCAGACCCCTGAGACAGCAGCAACAGTGGGCCATACGATGATATGCACACGGGCTGACTCACGTTGGAACATGCTGCCCATAGGAACTGAAAAATGTAACAATGCAGAGCACAACCACAACAGTATTGGGCACAGCAACAACATGGTACGATGGCATGCAGCCAGTACAAAAGCACAGCAAGGTACGTGGCACTGACAACACCCACTGCAGCAGCACGCACATGGCAGGCATGCATGGCAACACCCATGGCACACATGACCACAGGCCATGGTCCACCAGTGGTGGGACAGCAGTGAGCGGAACACATGGCCAGTACAGTGCCGCACAATCAGCCATGGTATGGCAGATGCCACACACCCCACTGGTGGCCACAAAAACAATCGCAGAAGTGAAACCAATGCACACCATGGCACCACAGACCACCATCCTACACACCCCACAAGCATGACTGGTGTACAAACACCAGGCATGGTGGGCACAGTGGATCAGCAGCCTGGGTGGGGAACAGCGAATCACCACCACTGCCGTATGCAAGAGGCAGACATAACAGGCGGAGACACACTGTTTGGGAGAACACTAGGGCACCACCCCACCCCATTGCAGGCACAGTGTCTGAGCACCAGCCAGCCCCCACCACGGCCCACCATGCCATATCAGTGGCCACAGTGTAATTCACACACACTGGCAGGGTGATGCAGGCACAATGCCACCCCCAGCACCTTAGGATGTACAGTGTAGACACAACCAGCATGCACCTACAACATGCTTAGCAGCACCCCTGCACCCTAGACATAGTAGTGTGAACTGCACATGTCATGTGAGCCACAGAACAGTCAGGCAGGGCAACTAATGGCAGTGGCAACACACACCAGTGCAGCATATTGGCCCCACACAGCCCACCCCTGACAGGCACAGTGCATGATGGTTGCACACCCAGATACATGCCACACCCTGCCAGACCGTTGTCCCACACAGTACCACACTGCCCATACCATGGTACCTGGCAGACAGCCAGGCACACATTGGGAACAGCACCATCAGCCCATGGAAATACCTACCCATGTCACAAGCTGTTGAGTATGTAGAAAATCAGTGTACTCACGCAATAGGCTCTGATTCTCAGGTCTCCTCTCTTCTGCCCACTGAGGCATTGGCGGCACCCTCGGCCCATCCCTGGTGGTGTCCTGGGTGCCCTGCTGGTCCATGCTCCCTGACCCTGTCCAGTCATTGCGCTCTGCAGTGGGAAGAGGGAACAGCACCTTTACAACCATTTGAGCCCACACAGCACGCCATAGCAGTGCCCATGCTACACAGGGCATCCCTCAACAAACCCCCCCCCACGCCACAAGTCGCATGGCACAGTACATGCACATGGCAACCCCCGGATAGGCAAACCATGTTACCCATGCCATGGCCAGCCCTGGACAGGCACAGCCACCATGGCCCATTGCAGGGGCACTGTGCACACAGGGTGGCACAGCAGGCAATCGTGCTGTGGACTGTGGCCACATGCAGGTGAGCAGTGGCATGGCACACACCCTGTGGTGGAGGTGTGGTGGATGCAGGGTCCCCAACAAAAGCATTGTCCGCCCGTGTGTACAGCATGCAGAGCCGCATGCAGACCATCACCAGCATACCCCTGCACAGCATGGCTGGGGCCAGGCCTGGTGGGCGTACAGCAGCAACAGGAGGTGATATGGTCCATGGCTGCAACATAGTGCACCACAGATCATCCAACATGCCAGATCCCCTGGGTGGCCAGTAGTCCACACACCACCGCACCCATACACCCACGGACCCCAGAACAAACATCACACGTCCCATACATGTACCCAATGGCACCTGCAACACCCATGAGCACCCTAGTCAGGTCTGCATATGGGATGGACTGCAGCCACACACACTCACACACCTGTGCATGGTTCCAGCCATCACTTACCTGGCATGGGCACAGTCCCATCACATACCATCTGGCGGTACCTGTCCAGCTGTTGCCGCTGCCATCTCCGCAGGTCTGCATACCTGTGCCTGCATTTCTTTCCATCACATGGGATTCCTGTCCTGACAGACAGGTGGCAGGCGATGGATGCCCACACCTGCTGCCGTGGCACATCCCCCTCCCTTACCTCACCAAACAGGTGTCGGTGCCGCTGCTGCACTAGCTGAACAAGGTTTTGTGGTCTCAGTGTCACCCCAATGCCTGTCCTATGCACAACTGCCCACTGTCTACGCCACCCAGATATGGCCCTGAAAGTGTATTGCACTCCAAAAGTGACACTGGCGCACACCCTGCACCTGGAAACACTGCCTTTGTGTAGCACTGTGCTGCAATCCACTCTAGTGCTGCACAACCTGGAAGCATGTGCAATGCGCATGCGCAGCCCCGCCATGACCCTCATGCTGCCGTAGTGCGCATGTGCAGTGCCATTGTGCAAATGGCTGTAGCGGGGCATGTTAGTGCGTGCAACTGCATGACTGTGCATGCATGGCTGATGCGCAATGGAGCATAGTGCAGTGCAATCACTGCAGCACCGTACAATACACTGCCAGTTAGCCCGGCGCTAGTCCTTTGCCCGGCGCTATCTGCTTGCCCAGTGCTAACACTAGGATATTCAGAGATTCTATGAAAATCAGTCCATTTGTGTATGCAAAGGGAAAACAGGGTGATTACCATATCATTATTGCCTCATTAACATGCCGAACAGGCCTGATTGCCTGGCTGTGTTATTTAAGGCCAAAGAGTGCTCCACCTGTGTTGTCAGTAGGGACTGCAGTGTTGAGCAGGAGTGAGACTGGAAACACATTGAGAAGGATGTCCCAGGACAGACAGCAGCAACATGCAGGTCTGTAGACCATGTAGGCCAGGCTGCAGTACAGTACAGGGGAGTAGGCTGTGCTCCGCACTGTCCACACATGTGTACAGCCACGGAACACGCATGGGGCTTTACCTACGCCGGACTGCTCCTATGACAGCACTACAGTGCTGTGTCTGTGTTGTTCCTGGGCAATGTGCAGGGCCGCCAACTAGGTGGCAAGTCCCAGGTGTCACACCTGTGTGGACGGCATCACAGAGTGTAGTGGGCACTGCTGAGTGTTGCTGGTACAAACAGTGCGGGGGCTGTGTACCCCAGGAGGGGTTTGGCAATGCACATAGGCCTGCATATGCCCCTGGACATGTTTGGCAGCATATGTGATGGGGCTGTGTGTGTGGCCATGCATGCCATATGGCTGCGCTGTCCATCGTGGCAAGTGCACAGAGCACAGGGGGATCCCAGCCACATGGCAGCAACTCAGTCACTGCTGGCACTGTCTGCACCTTACACACTGGAAACACCATGTGGCATTGTGCAAGCTATCCTATCAATATGTGGTGTGTGTGGCATGCATAGAGCCTGCGCTGCGCAGAGACAAGCAGTGCATGGCAGGTGTGTAGGGCGCCATGCACAATGTGAACAGGTTCTGCTGAGCACTCATTGTATGACACAGTGGGTGACATGTGCCTTACTTCATG